>OZ014486.1:32715858-34059035 GCA_963965965.1 Trididemnum nubilum
TTGTGCAATCCGATCGCAGATGAATCTTCGACTTCGGTAAATGAGGTAAACGCTTCAATGACTTGCAATTCGCGTGGCGTTCCATCATCATGGTTAGCGATCTTGACGTAACGAAATACTTCACTTAATTGATCTTTTTTGCTGACATCCTGCGTGGTATCAAGAATGATGGCAAAAAACGGAGCGCTTTGGAGTTTGATTTTAATATCCTGGAGGACTTGTCCAGCCAGTAATGAGATTAGTTCGTTTTGTATCGACGGACTTAGATATTTTGGAGAACCGCTTTAGGAAGTTGTAAAAGTTTGTCTAATACACTGTCATATTTGGCGATGAGCTGAATGATAGAGAGAAAGTTGCCCTTGTTTGCGTTCGACACTTCTTCAGTGGACCCACGAAAGGGTAAATTACACATTGCCAGCATCAAAGTAACATTTAATAATCTTTCCAAAATCTTTTGCCAAAAATTTGTTTTTCCTAGTAAGGACACGTGCAATGTTTCTTCGATTGTCTTGTTGTTTCGCCATTGCTCGTATACGACACATGCCTCCGCATGACTTGCGGAGGTTTCGTGACTTCGAATCCGCTGCGATAAATGACCCCAGTCATTCAAACCCGTTGTGCCCCATGGGTTTTGGTGAGAAAAAGAAGTCCCTGGATGGCTTGGAGGGGCATTTTTACACGAAAATAACCAACAGGGATGACAATAAACACGGTCGATGCTTCGTGAATAACACAACCAAAATCTCCGTAATGTTACACCGGATTGCGTTATAAAGCTGTAGTAAGAATTAGAAAATGAACGACCGGTTTTGGGGTGGATCTTTTGGGAAAGGTCCTTCAGGTTGCGTCGGACCTGCCGCAATTATCGCTCTTTTGATTTCCGGGTTTGTAATAGTGGTGGGAAAGTCACTATCATTAAGACTCACTAAAGCTTCAGGATTACAACTTTTTTGTGGAACAGTTTCTGATTCTGTGCTTTACGTTGCTGTTGTGCTTACATCTTCGTTAACCGGCTCGGCCTCCGCTGTTGCCAAACTAACCTGCTCGGCCTCCGCTGTTGCTGAACTAACCCAATCGGCCTCTGCTGTTGCCGAACTAACCCAATCGGCCTCCGCTGTTGTCGAACCATCTCTATTACGCGCAGCTTTTTCGGATGTTTCTGATTGAATGCGGCGACTCTGATGTCCTAACCACGAGCTCAAGCTCCGAGAATTTCTGGCAGCCTCAGCTAATTTCTTCTTCTTATCACGCTGTTTTTGTGCGCCACTTTTGTAAGTTCTTTTCATAACTAGAGTTTTCTAATACAGTATTTTATGTTACTCAAAATCTAAAAAGTTTAATGAAATTTAGTCAATAAATTAGTAAAGTCTTGAAACTACATGAACTTTATTCATTCAGCGTCACTTTGCTGGTCTATACTCTGCCACCTGTACTAACTCGAAATGAAAACGTATGCGTGTTGCAACTGATTCTTGTGAATCGTTTATTTCGTCACAAAGTATTAATCGCAAACAATACAAAGTACGTATTACAGTAATGGCAAACAATCTAACGTTTCAAGGGGCCCCGTAAGGAGGCAACGAGTCGACTAATGGCATTACGCAAGACGCAATAAACTCAAATGCTGGGCGAAAAAATTACACGCACAAATTAAACGAAAAAATAAGTTTTACTTAAATAAAAAAAATAGATGAAAAAAAGTTTTACTTTTTCAACGTAATATTTTTATTGCAGTAAGGGGCCCCGACGCCGCACCGCCTGCACCGGTGGTAGTTACGGCCCTGGTTTTGAACCATTCATTGACAAGGAACCCAAATCTGGATTCCGTTTGTGAGTGAACAGTACAATTTCGGTTTTATTGCTGCTAAACTGTAGCTCTTGTTTCGAAGCCCAGTTTGCAGCATTATTTATTGCTTTCTGAGCCATACCTCTGATCCAAAGCATATCAGCACCAGTGACCATCACTGCTAGATCATCGGCATAGGCTGGAATACAAAAGCACCTGCTACGTGATTCTAACACTTGCAAAAATTTTTTTTGAAGACCTTTTTTTTTAATTTTTGGAGAACGTCTAAAAAAAATTTTTTTTGGAGAACGCTTGCGCCTGTGTCCTTGGTCCTTGGCCTCGAGCATTCCTATCCTTGGCCTCGAGAGGGTCTGTCCTCGGAAGGGCTGTCCTTGGCCTTGGCCTCGGATTTTTTTTGTGTCCTTGGCCTAGAGTCTTGTGTCCTCGACTCTGCTTCTGATGATTTAGCTTAAAAAATAATAATCTATGTTCTAAATTTAAATCGCCTGCCTGTTGCCATTAAAGGCGGTGAAATATCTAGCCAATTGCGGTACTTTACAATAGCTAAATTCGAAATATAATTTTTGCAATGTTTTGTTCTCATTTTGGGGATGCGGTTACAAAGATATTCAAGAAATACAAAGAGATATCCTCAAAAAAGTTTTTGGAAACCCTGAATTTGTCTTTACAGCCTGAACTTGCAGGGAAAACGAGAGACTAAATAACACTTACCCTTCCAGTAACATCACACTACTTATCCAATTTTGGTAAAACCTTTCTTGTTTGTGGAAATTCAGGCTCGAAGAACAAACTCAGGGTCTCAAAAACTTTTTAGGGGAATATCTTTTGGTATTTGTTGAATATCTTTGCCACTGCAGCCCCAAAATAAGAACAAAAATTTCAAAAACTGTATTTCAATTTTAACTCTTTTAAACTGCCGAAATGGGCAGGATGCTTCACCCCCTTTTAGTTAATGCTAAAAATATGCCCTGACTCCACTCTAATAAAGTCATCAACTCGGTTTAACCTGTGTAAAATTGGGTTTAAGATGAAATTTTGTAAAAGGGCGAAACCTTTTGCAAAGCTTAATTTTTTTTATTCTAAATTGAGTGGAATTACTTTTAAGGAATTGGTTCAAGGACCGTCGTGAAATCAATTACGGCATAATCATGGTACAACTAAAATAAATCGCACAAATGATTATGATTACAGGTAGATTTAGCTAAAAAATAAAGCTATTTAGCCAAAGTATAATAATGCTTGATTTAGCCAAAAAAAAAATAACACAATCATACAATATAGCAGCTTACCATGAACAAGATAGGAAGTCTTGAACTTATATTCTTTTTTCTTCGCGTTGTTGGCAGCAGCTGTAGACATTAAATAGCTTAATTTAATAATTTGTGACGCTGAAACATATCGATATGTATAAAGGTGATTAAAAACGTAAAACTCTCAAAAATTGCAAAGTCAAATCTAGAAAACTTTTTCAAACTTGATCAAAATTATTGTAAAATGTCCTAGGTTTGTATTTGATTTTTGTACCAGGTTTCAGTCCAGCAGGTTGATTATTTCGTTTCTTCGTATGATTTGCCCCTGCTGCTGATAGTTTTTGCAGCAATGTTTTATAACAATGTCAAACCAGAAAAGTGATTGCAAAATAACAATAAATTAAATATGCAGGTTTGTCCCAATAACTTAGTTTTCAAACGTTTCCGAACAAAAATGTATCAAACACTACAGTGTTTCATATTACTCTTGGAACATACAAATGATAATTTTCACTTACCTTCAACGTCATGTAATTGCTGATTCAAATCCTTATACCGGAAATCAATACTTTCAATACTGTCGAGAGGTGGCGCTAATGGGCTGGCAAAAGACATGATTGTGAAAAAGTATCTTGAATTTAAGGCTTTACAGTAAACACTAAACCAGGCTATTTTCTATCATATTACTCGTGTATAACGTAGTTGTAGAAGATATTCTGTTATGATTAAGGATTTTAATTAAGCAATACTAAAATATATCAAAAAAGACAGCAATTTTTAAAGGTTTTCAAGAAGCCTTTATTACTCCTCTACCTTACAGCACTTTGCAATAAAGCGGCGATAGCGCAGTTGGGACTTGGGAGAGCTTCAAGGTGAGTGATCGAAAAGTTGCTGACTCTCATCATCATCATCATCATATTTATTTATTTACCAAGTGACGTCATATCACAAGAAAAAAAAACTGCAACTTCCTCTAGGTCTATCACCAAAGCATCGAAATATGCAATTCCTTTAAAACCAAACACACAAACTTGCAGAGTCAAAGCGATATTTAGTCACTTGGTGAGGAGACAGCGAAGGACCGAAAGGTCATCTAAGTCTACTGCCACCTCACCAAGTTAAGGTTAAAAAAAAAAAAAAACAGCTTCTAGATTTTCTCAGTCTGCTACTTTCTATGATAAAAAATTTTACGCAAAATATAAAAAATTTTACGCAAAATTCGACTCGACGATGCGTCGTTGTGTCTCTGGAAAGACAATTTACACATATTTTTTATTGGATCCAAGCCTAATCTACCCGTTGTGGTGGCCCTGCCTGACAAAAGACTTGCAACCAAAACCCGAAAATGGTGCTCTGCGTTGATGCGGCTATTAGAAAGCGCAGTGTGCAGTAGCATAGCCAGGAGGGGCAGGGGGCAGGGATGGAACCGGTCAGGATTTTCTCGACCCGACCCGGCCGGTAAATTTCAAAATCATCGCCGGTCGACCGGTTTTTTACAGAAGGTTTTTGTTCACTAATCAATGTATCTAATGAAAAATTTTCTAAAGGGGGGGGGGCATGGGTGAGGTGTTAAAATTTGTGACTTTGGACGGGGGTCTCAGAAAAAGAAACGCAAAAAAACTTTTGCGCGTTTTTTGCAAAAATAACTCAATTTTAAGACTTTTTGGTTAAGTTTCGGTTTGAATGACCTGTTTTGAGCAGCGCAAAACGTGCACAAAATAAGAATAAAAAGCACTGAAGGGCAGAAGCTAAATCATTAGACGTTCTTTCAAATGATAATATGCGAAAGGCCAAAAAATGAAATTACAGTTTTTTAGCTATTGGTGACAGATTATTTGCAATTTGCCGAGCAGCAAACACTAAACTTTTTTCGGCAGTGCTGCCTTTGCAGTGACAAAAAGATAAATGAGAAAAAAATAATAGCAGAAGATAGGTAACAGTAAAAACATACGAACATCAGAATACTTGTACTATTGCACCCAAAAACATTAAAATGATGGAGCAATAACATTATATTATATTGAAAAATTATGTCACTAACAGCGTGAAAAAAATTAATAATATTCATAATAACTAGGCTGCTTCACCAACAGTTTGAGAAAGTATGAAAAGAATCTATTGCAAAACATTATGTACTGGAAAAGCTTTTTAGCTCCACAGAGATTTGTATTAATTGTTCCGTACGTACATAAATCTCTGTGGAGCTAAAAAGCTTTTCCAGTACATAATGTTTTGCAATAGATTCTTTTCATACTTTCTCAAACTGTTGGTGAAGCAGCCTAGTTGTTATACATATTATTAATTTTTTTCACGCTGTTAGTGACATAATTTTTCAGTATTCTTTTTTCACGCTGTTAGTGACATAATTTTTCAGTATTCTTTTTTCACACTGTTAGTGACGCAATTTTTCAATATTGCTTGTTTTTCACGCTGTTAGTGACATAATTTTCAATATTATATAATATTATTGCTCCATCATTTTAATGTTTTGGGTGCAATTGTACAAGTATTGTGATGTTCGTATGTTTTTACTGTTACCTATCTTCTGCTATTATTTTTTTCTCATTTATCTTTTTGTCACTGCAAAGGCAGCACTGCCAAAAATTGTTCTGAAGAAGCTTACCGAATTGGGAAGCGAAACGTCAAACCAATAAATAATCTCATCGGTAGTACGAAGTCGTCATAAAAAACTATCCCGATGAACGCAACGCGTCCGTTATTTTCATTGAAAACACTACACTGTTATGACATTGGCTGGAAAACTTTCGAAATATAGTGTGCCCCAGCAGTTCGTAGAAATGCTGCTACTTCAGAACAAGCCATGGCTAGTTAGATATAACAAAAAAAAGAGCTATGTTATTGTTGCCCAGTGTAGAGTGTGGTAAATTTAAGTTGAAACAAGCTTTTCAAAGCGGCAAGATTTTAGCATGTAGCAAAAAAATCTGAAATCTGCGTCACTTCTACTCTTAAGCTGATTAAAATGATGCTAAAATGCCAGGTAACGCAAGCCTCTTCCACAAGCATGCTTTATTATAATCTGATTACGCGATTTTAACGTATAATTTGCACTTTTTTGCTTTGTGCCGTGGCCCAAAGTCGGGAGGCATGGCACAATACTACCACCCTAAATACGTCCCTGGATGTGCATGTGTTAATGGTCACAGCATATTAGTCCCAGCTTGAAACCATTCAACAAGTGTTTTCGAAAGGTGTGGTTTGTTAATACTGATTTTTTATAAAAAGTTTTATTTATGATAAAATATGTAAGTATATTTCGGTTGGTGCTTAGATATCTTTTAGTTGCCAGAAAGGAGAATTCGACCGGTTTTTCAACCGGCTTGACCGGCCGGTCGAAGAATCTCGACCCGACCGGCAACCCGACCGGTTTCCATCTCTGGCAGGGGGTTTCAGCCCTTTTGCACAGGAAAAGCAGAATAAGGAAAATACCACGTTTTTAGCACTTCTGAGACTGTCTTTTGCACAGGAATAGACTAAAAAAATAATTTAATGCATATTTTGAAATGTTTATTTAGAGGGGGGGGCTAATTTGTCAAAAATAAAATTCATAAATCAAACAAACATTTAAAAATGGGCCAAAACTTGGTATTCAAATTTGATCGCTTATTGAAAAATGCTTAACACAGCTTTCATCAAAAAATATATAAACTCAGAAATAGGGGGGGCTGTTTTGTATTAATTAACTATCAATCACTTCTCTCAAACTTCCTTCCATTAACCCCCTAATTATATCTTTCTAGACAAAAATACTGACAAACTAGATTACTCCTCGAGATTTTATTGAGCTACTGGTATAGCATTATATGTTTCATTAGCTTGTATACAAGAAGACTAAAATTCTAGCAATAGCTACCTCCCATGTAGTCCATTGATGCAACAAGTATAATCATGTTTTTGCACTGTTAATTTCTCTGCCATGTTTTAATAGCATTAATTCTTATCAAAACAGGCCTAAAATTAACTTAGTTTTGCCAAAAATACACAAAATGTTCGAGTGCCGGGGGCTCCGCTCCCAGACCCTCGTACCTACAGCAGTTCGCCCGAAGACCTCCAATTGCCTCTGGAGGCTGCATCCGTCCCCCCCATTACAGCTTTCTGCTGGCTACGCGCCCGGCAGTGCGCTTGGTTCATGGGCACGAAAGTACTTTGAAATAATTTCTTGACGATGTTCACCAGGCTTATTGAAAGTGATTGTATTTGGCGTTCTCCAGGAGCGAAGCTGTCAGTAACACCGACAGTTCAGGTTGTTTACTGATCATTTGAAACAAAGATGTTTTCCGTTAGGTAGACGGAACGTCCGCAAAAAAGCAACAACAACAAGGGTTTGTGGTTGAACCTCACAATCAAGAAAGCGTAACTCTCTGCAGCATTACAGACGGGGGATGGAGCAGAGTTCCCAGCTGTCGGGGCCATGGGGTCTGGGACCGAAATTCCGACAACTGAGCAATTTTTTTTATTCTCCACTTTTGATTTTTATACAGTTGCGGACTGTCTTAACTCCTAATATGGGTCAGGTCTACACTCGAAGTAAAATTGTGACCATATAAGCACATTTTTATTTGTTTCAAGCTAAAATTTGGTACGTCTGGCGTGTCGATTTGCTAGCGCAAAATCTAAAATTGTTATATAAACAAAACATACGCTCACGGTTGAACGCACAGGCCAGACCTGGACTTAGTTTCGTCTACTTAATGGTCATCGTATGAGTGCAACCTTTTAACCAACTGCAGTTTATTTACCGGTAAGTCGTCCTTTTCTTTTTCTTTCAAACAAACTAAGAATACGCTCACGACAGTACGTACGCGCAGTACAGACCGATGTTAAGCGTCGAGTTACACTGCATCTCGTTTTCAATCTCAAAATAATTAATAATAATTTCTTTCACACTCTGAACCACTCATAACTGCATGTTGTATCAAGTAATGCAAGTGATAGCAGTATTACGTTCAGCAATGGCCTAGCTTTAAATGAGCGGAAAAGAAATAATTTTATTGTCAGTTGACGCATGTGATTGAAAAACGTGACGTGTATACGTAGCATGTTTCATGTGACGTCCAAAATCAAATTAAACGCGCTGCATACAAAATATAATTTTAAATTTTTTCTCGATTTTTTTCAAACATACTGCGAGAGAATATAAGAAATGCAACTTTTGATTACCAGCATAAATTAGGTTACTTTTGACGTAAAGCGCCCTTGAGGTTGTTGGTGGGTAAACTCATACGTTTACAGTAACTATATTTCTTTAGGTTTCAAAATTTTTTAAAAGTGAGCAAGTCGAAGTACACTCTTCCTTTTTAGAACCCGTTGGTCGAGCGGTAACGTGTTCGTCTCTGAAGCGGGAGGTCTGAGGTTCAAATCTCGGGCCGGTCAAATCGGACACAGTGTTGCCAACGGCTCGCCACCGTTGCAACATTTCTTCGAATAGAGGTGTGTTGCCCGGGCGCAATGACGCGGAAATGGGCCCCGCCAACTCGTTACACGCTTCGGCGTATTACAGCGAGTATAATGAAAGATTTAATTTGATTTGATTTGCTGTTCTGTATTTTACACGGGCTATTTCTGCAACTTTATTTTACGTGGGAGGAGGAAGGGTAAATTATCATCCTTCCTACCAATCTTTTTCGTGGGCGCACGAACTTTAGCAGTTTGGTAATATCTCTGTAGTAATGTGGTGAAACCGAGAGTTCCTCTCAATGGAAAGCGTGGCCTTGGTACCGTATTAGTTGCACTCAAAAATAAACAACTTAAACTTTCAAAAAGACTAAACTAGTTATACTTACAATTAGTAGCCAAAATCAATTGTCGCAGCAGCATTTTAAAAAATAACTAGTTACTTGTTTTCATGCAAAAAACAAAAACAAAGAAAACTGAAACTTCTAGTATAAAAACGCTGCCAATCGTGATTGGAAAACTGCTAAACTGGTTGGTAGAAATTAAAAATTGTATTGTATGCAGTAAATACAGTACGAAGTCTGAGCGTATAACGTAACTGTTTAGTACTGTCGAATATCTATAGTTTCTAACTTCAAGCACAACTGAATATAACTAGTTAATAGTTTAACGAGGACGATGAATAACTGGGTAGTAACTCTCTCCCCACGTAATATCATTTAAATCGATACCACAATACTTGCAATACAATCATATCCCCGATGAATGGTATGTTTACAACCTTGCATTCTTCATAGCTCTGCAGTTATTGCGTTTGCTGTCATTGCACACCGTAACACGCACGTGATGTTTACTTTGCGTAAATCATTTGCCAACAACAGCAAGTTACTATTTTCAAAATTTTTCAATCATCCATATTCGTTCTTTCGTTTGTCGGCTGCGTGGCCGAGAAGGTGAAGACGTCGTTTTTATGACGTCCCTAATCGCATGATCTGGGTTCAACCCGCACCCTGGTCACGTCGTTGCATCCTTGGATAAGGCTTTTTACGATTGCTGTCTGTGCTCGGTGGCTTCGAAAAAGCAGCGAGGCATGCATGAAGTCAAACGTCAACCGAAAAGCTTGGAATAACATCAACTCCTAAGCGGGTGAGGACCATCCGTCCAATATAAGGACGCCGCCGTCGCTTCCCGTGCGTTGAGTAAATATGGATCAATCAATCATCCTTATGGTTAAATATGATCTCTCGCCTAAGTTTTTTAAAAAAGTTGAGAGCAGCGGTACCGCAATTCAATTAGCTAATATCTATTTATCACCCTCCTCAACCCTAATGGTCTTTTGCTCAGTTAATTGCTTTTAATTAACGAATGATTTTTGTAAAGCTGACATGGTACAGTATCTCGATGAGTACTGTAATTTAAAGATTATCTATATTTAAAGCTACCTTGAGAAGATGCGGTTTACTCTTCATTCTTCAACTACTACACTTTGGAGAAATTTTGTAAATGCAAAACCTCGTTATGCTTCATTTTCTAAGAATTAGTGTGGATCTGAGGATTGGTATCGCGAAACTTTTTGTGCAAACTGCGGAATGCACTTTCAATCTCTGCAGATATCCAAAGAGAAACTCAAAGGTTACTTGATTAAAACCAAACTTAAGAGATACATTTTGGGTAATTAAATTAATAACTCAGGGTCACCATGATTTGTGATTTCTCGTTGCTCAGATTTTCTGAATTTTTCGACCGGCTAGTCAAGCCGGTTGAAACACCGGTCAAACTCTCCTTTCTTGCAACTAAAAAACATCTAAGCACCAACCGAAATATACTACATACTCGTATATATTTTATTTTAAATAAAACTTTTTATAAAAAAACAATATTAACAAACCACACGTTTTGAAAACACTTGTTGAATGGTTTCAAGCTGTGAATAATATGCTGTAATCATTAAGACATGCACATTCAGGGGCGTATTTAGGGGGGCATTGTGCCATGCCCCCACTCTTTGGGCCATGGCACAAAGCAAAAACGTGCACAATATACGTTAAATCGCGTAATCAGATTATAATAAAGCATACATGTGGAAGAGGCTTACGCTACCAGGCATTTTAGCATCATTTTACTTACCACACTCTACACTGGACAAGAAAGACATAGCTCTTACTTTTTTATATCCCACTAGCCCTGGCTTGTTCTGAAGTAGCATTTCTACAAACTGCTCGGGCACATTATATTTCGAATATTTTCTAGCCAATGTCATAGCAGTTAAGCGTATGCTGCTAGGCAAATTGCAAATAATCTGTCAAAAATAGCAAAAAAATTTAACTTCTTATCTTGGCCTTACGCATAATGTCATTAGAAAGAACGTCTGATAATTTAGATTGTGCCGTCCAGTTACTTTTTTTGTGCTTATTTTGTGCACGGTTTGCGCTGCTCAAAACAGGTCATTTAAACCGAAATTTAACCTAAAAAGATCTTAAAATTAAGTTATTTTTTTCCTGAGAGTTTTTTTTCCTGTCCGGAGTCACAAATTTTAACACCTCACCCATGCCACCCCCTTTTGAAAATTTTTCATTTGATGCATTGAACAGTGAACAAAAACCTTCGATAAAAAACCGGTCAGCCGGCCGGTCAACCGGCGTAGATTTTGAAATTTACCAGTCGGGTCGGGTCGAGAAAATCCTGACCGGTTCCACCTCTGGTCCATTCGTAGCTATCCTGCTGCATGCGTACTTGTGTGCACTTGGAGTACTAATTTTTTTTTTTTTTTGTGAAACGAAGTAGTTGGTAAATGCATGTTGCGCGAATAATAAACTAAACTGAACCGATCTCTTTCACTCATGCATAAACAAATGAGGCCTGACTGCCGTAGGCGTAGCCCCCCCTCCCAATCGCAATGCAAGCAATGATGATTTTGTGATCTTGGTTGGTTTGCATCTATACTTCAGACCTGGTCTTCACCAAAATGACAAATTCAGCTCTTCAGCACGTGAAGACCTTTTTTTCTTTTTTCTTTTTGGTCTTCACCTAATTTAAAAAACAAATTCAGCTCTTCAGCCCGTGAAGACATTTTTTTCGCCGTTGTTTGACGTCGAACTCCACTTTTCCAGAAGTGGTTTGCCCCTCCAATCCTGAACTGGTCTCCAACTAAATTTCGCTCCCCCAATCAAAAATCCTACATCGGATCGTAAAGACCTTTTTTGGGGGGTCTGCACCTGTGTGATTTGTGGTTTGACCCCCCATCAATCCATAAATCCTGGCTACGCCCTTGCTGACTGCTAGCGTGACTTGCGAGTGCGGGACAGAACAGATCTCGGACGACGTCATCCAACCAAATTGGTTTAGTGTTTCAAAATCCAAAATATAAACAGTTAATCACTCAGTTATTATTTATTTGATAATGAAGAACGAAATAAAAATGTGCACAAATGCTCATAATAGATTTGGGTTGAGTTACATCATTTTGTGGTGCTCTGATTATTACAAAATTATTATTATTATTAGACTATGCGTTTAGACGTGATTTTGGATAAAAACTAAACTTTCTAATTTTATTATTTAGTCTAAGCAAAATTCTAACTCAGAATTGCGTATGGGCTTACGAATTGCTTCCGCTGCGTCAAAATGTTACAATTTACAACCCTGTAAAGCAAGAATGACCAAAGTTTTTGAGGAGCCGGAGCATTACACTTTTCTTGAGCTTAAGCGGGCCGCACAATTCTTTTGAGATGTTTGAAATGCTTTAATCCCGAACACTGCTCAGGCAGCTACGTCACAGCTTTTTCCCGACCGAGCGCCAAAACGATTGGACGTCAAAACGCGATTACAAAGCATTGGACGTTACCGTAAACCAATGTTTAATTTCTTCAGTGGGCATATATAATGAATTCGATTGCAAAGTTATAATATTTTTAGATAGCCTACCCTTAAAGTTACGAGAGGCAATTGTAGCAGCTTGCATAACTCAGCGGGTATAGAAAGTTATGCCTTTTGTGAAATCTTATCGCCTGTTATATCTGCAAGTGTCCACTTGGCCCGGTTTTTAGCTTGGTTCACACCGTAAATTTGACTCTATCCTAAAACACATAAAATTCTACGTCACAGCAATACCACGCGGCAAATGAACGTTTAAGTCACGCACTATTTATCAATAGCACTTAACACCACCAGCTCAAGTCGAAATAGATGCAATTAAAGCTCGATCAACATTAGACTGAGGCCAGTTGAATTATTAGTTTACGATTTAGATGATATCTCTTCAAAATGATTCAATGAAAACAACTGCTTATGCGATTGAACTCCTTGCAAACATTGCGAAAAGTCGCTAATGACATCAAATACAAAAAATCACCATAAATCCTGCAAAATAGACAAATGAAATTACAAAACTACAAAAATGTGCTAATTTCGTCACGGATAAAAGAGACACAACTGGGCTATTTCAAATTCATCAATGGTAAACCATGATTTTGATAACCTAAGCTAGCTACTACCAATTGTGTTACGTAATTTTCATGGGTTACTTGACAGCAAGCCGAATTTACGTCACAGAAAAAAGCAAACAAAATCTGAATTTTTACTAATTAAAATCTTTTCTCAGTTCTTATAGGCTTTTATCTAGCATTTAACTTTGATGTTACAAATAATCAGCTGATTTAGAGCCTCAAAATACGCTCTATATCTTCATTATCACTGTCTCAGTATGCATTTACGTAGCGTCGATCGGCGATTTTGACGTCCAGCGGCTTCCCAAGAGGCGCGATAACGTCGCATGCAATCCATCAATAAGCTTTGTATTGTTTTAGAAAATTAAATAATTTTCAAACCAGTACTAATCTTTAATAAAACTAAACTTCGTTTTATGCTCACCAAAAATTAAACTTTGTTCAATTAAATTAAAAAACTTTTTACTTCGTAACAAACACAATCTCGTTTATTACACAACATCACATCCAGGATTTAGCTAAAGGAGAGATTTGAATCAAGTACTACCATTCTTCGATGCCAAAATTTGCTCAGTATTCAGCAACCAACATGTTGAATAAACTGCTGCGCCTCTTAAATGCATTGTGGGCGGCTGAACAATTTTAGTGATTTCATGGAAAAAACACTCCATTTTAACGCCATTTAGAAGAAATTTCGCCCATTTTTATAGACACTCGAAAGGATTGGCCCAATTGGTCCCACTTATACAGTTTACTGTAGATATTAGGTATAGACCAAAGCACATTTTATAAGCCAGCAGATTTTTGGCATAAAACTTTTTATTTGCTTGGCTAAAAAGGGAAGAGGCTTCAGCACACGCAATGCTTGTTCCCATGGTTGCGCCACCAAACACATCTTAAGTATAAAGCAACTGATATTCGAAGTATTTAGCTGTGACTCCTTCGCTCATGAATGCAAACTGCGAGGCGATAAAAACATAAATAGTGACAATCATAAGTAATGAAACGAAAGTAGTTGTGTGGTTTGTGATGAGTGTAACATCCGTGTCCAAAGAACGCATCCAATGCGGTCGGTGGTCCAAATGTTGAACAACCTATCGAGCTACTCTCCGAGTTGACTTAATAACCAATTGATCCGATTAAATTTCCATTTATGGCTACGTTAGAGTAGTGGACGCTCTCCCTTGCGCTTGTTTGAAGCGTTGAAGTGCCGTCGCTAGTATAAAGGGCGGGGGATAAATGTAGCGTCACACTCCAGCGCAGCGACAAGTGGAAGTTTAATCATTTCAATTGGTTAATAAGTCAACCCGGAGAGTAGCTCGATAGGTTGTTCAACTGAGCCGGTAGACCGCATTGGGACACGTTCCTTTGACATGGAAGTTACAGTAGCTTAAATGTATTAACCAACCAAGCCCTACGATGTCGGGTTTTAAACAACTTTTGATTTTGAATTTGCCATGAGACCTTCGCTCGTCGTCTTTAAATTTCATGTGCATCTGTATTTTAAACTTTCATGTCTTTCTTATTCATAGTACGTCTCCAATTCGGTAATTATGTTTGTTCGTCATGTGGAATAAAGTTTTATTTGAAAACTCGCGGTCCTAATTTGAAGCATGTTGAGGATGGCTGATGATGATCATTAATGGTAATTTTAGCTGCAGATTCGCCCCAGACCTGTTCAAAAGTTTTCAGGTCGGCGACAGATCTAGGTTTGATCTGTCACGAGCAACGAGTGCGCTTTTGCCAGATATGGCCCCAGATGTTCGTGCCAGATCGAAGCCCATTGAGTACTCCCGACCAGATTTTGGCCTGGCATAGATCTGGCTGAGTGTGCTCGGTCTGGCCCCGTTTGCTCGAAACTCATGTTGCCCGGTCTGGATGGGATGTGAGCCAAATGAAATGGCTACAAAGGCGTAGCCAGGGGGGGCCCAGGGGGCCCGGCCTCCCCCCAATTAAAATACCACCAATGATAAAAAATTATGACAACATAGCCTAGCGATGTTTAGTTGCAGTTACGGACGACGAGGGAGCCCCGGAGCCCCTAACTAATAACCAGGGGGCCCTAACCAACAACCAGGAAGCCCCAAGGCCCCTAACTAACAACCAGGGGGCCTCCGGTCCCTTAACTAACGACCAGGGGGCCCTGGAGCACCTAACTGACAACCAAGGAGCTCCGGGGCCCGTAACTGACAACCAGATGGCCCTGGGGCCCCAAACTAACGACCAGGGTGCCACGGGGCCACTAACTGGCGACAAGGGGGCCCAGGGCCTCTAACTAATGACCAAGGTGCCCCACGGCCCCTAACTGACAACCAGGGTGCCCTGGGGCCCCTAACCGACAGCCAGGGGGCCCCAGAGCCCCTAACTGATAACTAGGGTGCCCCAGGGCCCCTAACTGATGATCAAGGGTCCCGGGCCAGGGGCTCTGTATTTCAAATTTTTAACAATTTATATGCAAAACCTGAGAAAAATCTAAGAGTTTTGTGCTAAAAGTTGCAACCCCAGGCCCTCGTTTAACGTTATTATGAACTTAATGGTATAACACAGGCGGTAATGCAAACGCCCAATTGAAATACTACCAATGATAAATGTAATGAGAGCATAGCCAGTATGTTGTGCTTGTCCGGAATTGCAGTTTCTTTAATTTAAGATTTACGCGTACAAAAGTAAGTAATAATAATGACGACCACCTGTCCACGTCATAACAATGTCATGCAATTCCTGGAGATTTCAAAAAACTGCTAAGTGAATTGACTTGAGTCCTTCACGTTTTGGAAAATAAGTTATTTTAATTTTGCTTTAAATGTCTGTTTTTTATGAGAGAACTTAAGAGCGCGATCTTATCTCAAAATCATAGGCGTAGCCAGGGGAGTGGCACAGGGGGCCCGGGCTTCTCAATTGAAATGCCACCAATGACACAAATTTAACAAAAAAACCTTGTTTCTTCATTTTCAGTTTCATTTAGCATCTTTGCGTACAACAGTACAGGCATACTACAGTAATTAACAATAAATAATATTGACGATCAGGGGGCCCGGCGCACCCCATTAATTCAATTTTTCCAACCAATTTAAACTTATCACCAAGGTGAAATCAAGGGTTTTTTCCAAAAAGTTGCTACCACAGGCCTTTATCTAACCTTTTATGAACGTAATGCAATAACCAGCGCCGTTTTTGCCATATGGCACAGTGCCAGGGCCCAGCGTTCAGATAGTAGGTCTTTTTTGGTCTTCATTTACATTTGGCAGGAAGATGTTGCAAAAATCCCCTAAGAGCCAGGGGCCCCGCGCAATGTATATCCGGCCCAGGAATAACATGTTCAGTAAGCGTAACGATCTATTGTACCATTTTTCAAAAACGATTCACCTCCACCTCGCCAGTTTTTACGCACAAAATACTTTCAAAAAAATAATTAGGGAAAATGCTCATTGAACAAATTATTAAATTTCAATTGAGGGGGCCTGGGCACCCTTGGCCGTTCATGTACTCCTATAACTGGTTAACTTCATGACAAAACAAAAATCTTGAAGGAAAATCTTCGAGTGGAGTACTATTTACTGCTGAAATATTGCAGGAGACAATGTGCCTTACTTACCCCAACATGGACCAAATCACTTACAATTAAAATTTTACACCATAATGCAAGATTTTAAACGTGTTGTGGACTTTAATTGCAAGTAAAAGGAAGATTGAACACTTGAATTTTTTCGATTGGCTTTCAAATGTTAAAAATCTAGTTCTTTCAAATGGCTGTGAACACGTGCAAAATGCGATCCAATGGGATTAAAATAGCTTTTTTCCCCCCAAAACGTACAAAAATCGCCCAGCGGCTGGGGGCTTTACCCCCAGGCCCCCATAGCTGCCGGCAACTGCTCCGCCCCCAGACCCCAGTCTGTGATACGCCCCCCCAGTCTGTGATACGTCTGAGTACACTAGCTTACTCAACACGTCTCCTAAGTTAGACATTTGCATTTTCTAACGATTAGTTTTCGCCCTTTCTCTTTACCAAAATCCTGGTTAAATACCAACGGGCTACAGCTTCAGATCTTCCATTCTACAATATCTTTGCCCCACGAAGAGTTCCTTTTTTAAAAATTTCTGATGACGTCATTGCATGTGATTTGTGGTTAGCGCCCCCCCCAATCAAAAATCCTGGCTACGCCTATGAATGGCTATCTGGGTTCATTTGTTTGCTTGTTCATGACATTGTTGAAACTGAATTCACCTGATGTAACCAACCACATGACATTGTTAAAACTGAATTCAAATTCTCTAACTGCAAAGCCAAGACTCCTCTAAATCAATTGAAATGTGATTCGGCCATTGTACTGCACTTACTTCAAAATCCTAACCGCGCTGCCCATTAATCATGATCGACAATTTTCAATTTTGGCAAACGCAAGAATCCAATGTTACTTAGCTACGCTAAAAGCTATTTTTTAAAAATCACAGAAACCAATTACCGGTATGTGCTGGCAGAAAGAGTTTGTCTATTTTTTCCAAATTCCTTAATAATTAGTCATTAGGTGTTGGACATGCGAAGTTTGACAATCAATCAATCAAAACTCATTCCTAATTTTCTTCTCTTTTTACGTGAAATTTTTACCGGTACATCTCGAAATAAATAATGTAAAAGTCCTCATTTGTCAACTCTCACTTTTTCTCGCGTTGATTCTAGACACGGATGAGACGAAAACCGTTCAAATCAATTTTACTCAACAGCCTTTTCCAATGCTACTCCAATCATTTCAAACAATGAATCCGATGATGTTTCAAGCTATTTTAAAATTTTGTACCACCAAATAGCTCTTCAAACTCTGATTTGCGGCAATGATACGGGTCGACATTAATTACAAATTATTTTAAAATAGTTGCGTTATTGATGCTGTTTTGGGCCGGAAGATAAGTTTTATAAACAACAATTAACTATCATTTACAAAATGGTTCTTTCTTGAGCTTGTTTGTTTTTTTAGCTGAAGACAAGTACATTGCACAATGCAAAGTACATATTTTGCTTCTGCTGTACTTTGATCCGGTGACGCAATCACAGAGGGCTGTAAAATGAGTTGAAGCTTTCCCCAGCCATGTCACTCAGAAAATTTAACCAAGCTATGCAATTTTTTAACTTGTTTTGAACTAGACCAAAAAAAGTGTGTTGGACTGAGAAGGCTTAGTGACACAATTTATTTAAAAGGCTTTATATCTCAGCATTATAGCTCCATATCGTTTTATTCAAATAAGTCGTCTGTAGCGGGGCTTTTAAATTATTTTAGTTTTTAATTGAACTATCGTTAGCTCTATATCAAATATTACCAAAACTGTGTAAGATAAATTTTCCTCATGGCGTTAAAGTTGCTATTTTGTTTTAGAACACAGCAGCATTGCATCAGAAAAATTGCTTAGCTAATAAGGGATTTGCTCCTATTAGACCTTTGTGGCCGTAAATCAATATTTTGATAATTTTAATTTTTAGATGTACAAAAAGCACAAGACGCATCGCGCACTCATATTCAAAAGGACTAAACCACTGCAGTTTTAAACACAGCTCATAATAGTACTACATATATCATTTATTGCAGAATTTTTTCAAATTTTTGAACAGCAACCAATTCGCAATGCAATCGAACGCCGATTACCCGAGCTAATTGTGACCTCGGGTGGTTCGGAAAAGCGAATTGTTCAGCTAATTTATTGAACAAAATGCGATCTTACAAAAATACTTCATATACAGTACACATGTTAGATATGTTCTCGCATCGTGATTTATTGCGCAAAGCTACCAGGATAATTAATTAATAATCACTAATTTTTATAGTTTTTATCTTTATAGAGCCATCTTCACTATCAAGTTTAGCTGCACATAAAAATTGCTTATGCTTCTTCAAAATGCCTCTCGCTCATAAATGTCAAGTTCTAATGACTTTTTTTTCAGTAGTGTTCAGATAATCGGCGTTCTACTGTAGTTTAATTCTAGCACAATTTGTTTTAAGTTTATAAACTATTGAAATTCTATCGGCATGTTTGCATCAATTAACAATAAAATGCTTGCGCATACTAATTGCTAGAAATTCAATAAAAAAGATTGCAATCACTGTTTAGTTTATTTGGTAGAATGTAGAATTCTTCATTAATATTGTTGATCAAAGAACATTAATTTTTAGTATTCCAGATATTACAGCACAAATATATTTCCAAAAAAATTTAAACTAACAAACATAAACGAAACAATATGGACAAGAGTTTCAGCGTCTGATCATTTTTTTTATTGATGCACAAAAATAACGGTTGAACACACACACGCACTTACTAAACAACACAAAAAATGGAAGGAACAAAACACAATAAGTGTACAACAAACACTATTAAAACATTGCGTTAGCAATTA
The DNA here is from genome assembly GCA_963965965.1 of Trididemnum nubilum. Taxonomy (NCBI): domain Eukaryota; kingdom Metazoa; phylum Chordata; class Ascidiacea; order Aplousobranchia; family Didemnidae; genus Trididemnum; species Trididemnum nubilum. The sequence goes on from OZ014486.1 coordinate 32,735,158, forward strand.
GCATAGCTCATAACAATAAATTCTTTCTTTATTTCGGAATCGTTTCAACTTATTCGTTTGCTTGACGTTTCACAATATTTCACCTTTTGCGTAATAATTGTTGTTGTTGTTGTTGTAGCACATGTTTATCCTCTTGTCACCCGAGAGCGTCAGACGCTAACTATTGGACGATCCGCGCACTTTTCATTCCAATGACTACTTCGTGATTGGAGAAATCCGCACCTGCTTAGGAGTTTCCAGTGATTCAATTTTCCAACGGATTTCTTCGAATTATTGTCCTCCTAATTTGCTACTTGTTCGAAGCCACCCAGCTGGGTCGGGTCAAATCAAAGACTATAAATATTGGGATTCACAGCTTTCCTGCTTGACGTTCAGCAATTAAAGGGATAGTGTGAAGCTTTCGCCGTGTGTGGTAGACAGGTGGGCAGGTGGCAGCTTGACTCGAAGACTGAAAGGCCCCTTCGCTGTCTCCTGGTCAAGGCAACTTGGTGAATAAAATCTAATTGCAATTGCAAGCAGAGACAGCAATCGTAAAGCGTCTTTTCCAAGGACGCAACAACGTGACCAGGGCGCGGGTTGAACCCAGATCATGCGATTAGGGACGTTGTAAAAACGACGTCTTTACCCTCTAGGCCACATTGCCGACAATAAATTCAAAATATATTCAAACACGGTGTTCCTTTTCAATTTTGTTTTAATACATGATCACTGCACCCTCAAAGCTTGGGTGGATTTCCTTGTGCTACAACTTTGTTTTCCCTTTCTAGTGAACAATATTTAAAAAAATTCATGCTACTTGATTGAGCACATTTGCACAGCATCTATATATATAATAAACCTAGCACATATTAACAAGCAATTTATTAAAAAGGAATTGCAATCAAATTTATGTTCATTGGGAAGAATGCCAGAAATTTTGTTTAAGATATTAACGTAACATTAAAAATAAATATATATATATACATACTTAAACGCAACGCCATTTAAACGTCGATATTCCTTCGCTCTGTTTTTAATCCGTTTGTTTGCTGCGCATTTCAACTTTTCGCGCCTTTTGAATGTGTTTGTTTACCAGCCGTTTGCAGAGTAGCTTAGTATTAGGGTACTAACTTTGAATGTATGTTTCTATCTGCAATCATGGTTTTGCATCAAGTTAGCTTTTTATGAAGTCATACTAGCTTTGTTATCTCAGTTCCGGTGTTGAGCCTTAGGTTCGGCTCCCTAGTGGCTTAGACTGTTCGAGTTAAGGAGGGCCAGGTTCAGTCTTTTCCGCTAGTTGGGTGTACCTTTGGCTGCCCAGGAGTCGGATATGGCCGTGGGATCGCAACTAGGAGCAATTTTTTTAATTTTTTATAATTTTTTCAATTAAAAAATTTTAACTTCTACCTTCTAATTTTAGATTTTAAACTCTGTGTTACTTTTGGCAGATACACCTGATAATCCCAACAACGGGTGAAACAGACTGAAGGGTTTTAAAGTTTTAAATTTTAATTTTTGACGTGTTCTGTGTTATGTTGTATTAACGTTACTCGATTAATACTAGGCAAGGAAAATTGAACGATAACGGTACCATGAAAGTCCAAAGCATTACTATTTTGTTAATTCGTAGAACTCAGTTAATTTCTTGACCGAACTACCACCTAGCAAAACTGTCATGTGGAGAAAAAAATTAAAGTTAAAATTAATTTTTAGTATAACTTTAAAATTAATTTTTGGAAGCTCAGAGATTAAGGGACAAACGTCCCGAAACTATTCAATATGCGAGAAGTTACAATGGTTTAAAAATTCAGTAACTGAGTTGTTAAAATCATTAAAAATAATCTGCCCTGCTTTTCAACTAGTGACTGAAGACCCAATTTTAAATCTTGGTTTGTGCATTTGTGTCTGATTAATTATTGGATTTCACAATCTTGTGACTTATATGGAAAAGATTCTTTCTCGTTGTCTAATCGGTGTTTAAGTTAAATTACTGAGTAACTATTATCCTTTGTTAAAAAAAATAAGCTGCTAATTAGCGCATCTTCAAAGACCTTCAAAGGCTAATTAGGCGTATTTAGAATCGTTGTGTTAGAATGTTCTTTTCGTGCATTATTTGTTTTTTCGAAACGATTGTAGACTGGCAGCTGACGACCTTTGTTTGTTAATTTTCGGCCTTTGATGCTAGACAAAGGCGATTCCACATGCTTTTTACTGCTTGGAACTATTTAAACGTGCTTGGAGCCTGAGAGCTGAGTAGTGACAAAAAATGAGTCAAGTGAACAGTTTCAGTTTTTGGTGAGACGTGTTAAATGCTGCTTAACTTGGGTCAGTTGCGTTTTGCGACCCTTCCTTTCCTCTCCATCTTTGTTTATGGATTTGACTATTGACTGTGAGGGAACAGTCTTGTAGATTGGAAGAAAGGCCCTGAATTGGCCTTTACATTGTATTTGAGACTACTTCGTTTTTTCTGCGTTTTTCTTTATTCAATATAATAACAAATTCCATTAAAAATCTGTGAATCAAGTGCTCAGTTGTCAGAAGGAGAAAGGGATTGGGAGAGTTTGGTATACCTCTCCTACATGTTATTGAAGTTGGCTATAATACTCCACATCGTTGCCCTGCAGAAAACACAAAACGGTTCTGATTGGCAAGTCTTAGCAGATCTTCAAATTTAAGAATTAAGCTTTAAAGAGAAAAGGTTTGACAAACTGACATATATCGCAAGACCTGGTGATAAAAACTTTTTCGTTCGTAACATGAGTAACGAAATTTACTATTGGGTGATCTTTCATACTGAAACCATGTTTAAAGCAACGTTTGTTATTATGCTTCTAAGATTTAGTTCAGTTTGAAATGAATGCAGTTTAGTTTCAATAGCAGCCAAATAGTTAAAATCGTAATTTTTTTTTCTAATCAACTTTACTGTGCAATGTTGATATTTACAGCAAGTCTGCACACCATCTTTCTTCTTGCTTTAACCCTAGTTACATTGGCTATTTTACCGACGCTTTTTACAAAATAATGGAGGCGGGGGGCAAAAACAAAAATGTCTTCCTTTACGTAACTCTTAAGCGAGAGATCATGGAAACACCAAATTTACACTACTAGAGGGTTTATTAATTTTTAATCATTTTAATTTTGACTGAACTTCTTGCACCGTAAATTGACTCAGACAGTAGCGTTTGCAGGATTTTCAAAAGGGGGAGAGCCAGAAAATTTGAGGATAATGAAGACCAGAATAAAAATTTTTCAACCTAAAACCAAGTCCGTTTTCCTGCCCAAACTTAGGTGAACACCAAAAAAAAGATAAAAAAAACGTCTTCAGTCAAAAAAAAAGGTCTCCACTCAAATTTATTCCGATTTTTGGCCCAAAATTACAGGAAGGCCAAAAACAATGTCTTCGCCCACCGTTTTTGTGCTCAAACCCTCTGCCCAAGTTACAAAAGGAGGGGCCATGCCGCAATTTTGTATACTATTTTATGCTATATACTATCCTGGCGACCCAAAGGGGGGGCATCGCCCAATGGCCTCCCCCTAAATACGACACTGGACTCAGACCCATATCCATTGAGCACTTTGGAAACCGGGAAGGCAGTGTACAAATTTAAACTACTATATACGTAGTTAGAATGAAAAAAGGATAGTTCTTATAATTATCAAAAACAATAATGTTGCAAATAAGCTTTGACAATAAAAACACTGGCGCACGGCAGCGTGGCCTAAAGGGTATAGGCGTCGTTTCTACGACGAGCCTAACCACGTGATCTGGGTTCAGCCCGCATCTTGGAATGGACACGTTTTTGCGTCTTTCGATAAGACGCTTTACGATGATTATCTCAGCTTGCTGTCTTCGAAAAACCAGCAAATTCAGTGGGCAAGAATTCGAAGAAATTTGCAGGAACTTTGGGTCACTGGAAAATCTTATAAGCAGATGCGGATTGCTCCGAATGCAAAGCATGTTATCGCAAGAAAAAGTTTGCGTATCAACCAATACTTAACGCTGTCTGATGACAGCAGAATAAACAAGTACCTCAACAAAACTACCCAGCAAATTCAAATGACCATTGTAACTATAATGACAAATACACTGCCATCAAATGCTGCATCATTACTTTGAAACGAAATAAAAACACAAGACAAGATAATGCAAAAAGCTTTAAGAGTCCGTTGTGTTCTCATTTTAACTCAGCATAACAGCAACACCAAAAACTTAATCTCAACGTCAAGACCGTGCGGTATCTTGTAAGTGAGTTAAAAGTTGATTAAATTGTTGCATTTCAACAGCTTATTAGTTTGACAGTTTCCAAAGCTGTCTCGAACAAACACACATATTTTGGTCTGTTTTTGATGGTTTTTCAAGTAAGAGTAAGTAAACACAACGATTAGGCGTAAAAGAGCACAGTTTGATGATACCAAACACTGGACGGGTAACAATAATAATTGGAATAATTATAATACACAACACTTTACTGACATATTTACCAATAATAATGCGACGTAGGGCATTGCTAATATTCAGAGGTTTTAACCGATCAAAATCGAATATCTCAATATACTCACTGTATTACGCCGAAGCGTGTAACGAGTTTGCAGGACCCAACTCCTCTTCATAGCGCCTCCGGGTAACACAGCTCATTTCGAAGAACTGCTGCAGCGGTGACGAGTCGTTGGCAACTCTGTGTCCGATTTGACCGGCTCGAGATTTGAACCTCAGACCTTCCGTGCCGGAGAATATATTTTCTTCCTGTAATACATGGGTGGACAACCTTTTCACTACTGCCGGCCGCAAAACATCTTAAACAAACTGCAGTAACCGCCATCACAAGTTAAGGTCATTTTTTTTTCGAATTGACGTTTCAAGCCTCACGCCTTAATTACACATGCTAAACATCAGAAAAGTCAAATTTTCAAATTTGAAGAATTTTTTCAATCATAAATCACAAAAATACTAGATCCGAAAAAAAATAGTAAAAATATATACTGAAAAACGCGAGATTCAAAAGAAATATACTAAATTTTAATTTCAAAAAAAATATGCCAAAAATACTGCTTAATGTATTTTATTGCTGTTATTTTGATACCCGAAATCAGACAGGAACAGGGTGAACTATTATTGCACTGATTTGCTGACTAGTATTGCACTGATTTGCTGACTAGCTATAGGGCAGAGCTCAAAACGCCTTACCTTCAATATCATACTCCACAATTATAACAGAACTATTCTATTTTTGATTACATAACTTAACATTAACTGAATCCTAATCGGCGTAATAGGCTAACTCTTCTAATGCAATTTAACAGCAGTTTCTCGTCAAAACTGATTCTCACTTCTATGCCCTAAGTCAAGAATATTCACTTTGTTTATAGGCAAAAAGAACAATCTCGAAAAATCTAAGAAAAACTAAATGGAACGTAAAAATTATACTATTATGACGACACCGTCAGAAACTTGTACAGTGCATCAAACTAGCGTAATTGTTAAATAATACTAATAATATTAATTGCAATTTATGTCCCCCTTGAGATAACACCAACAAGTGTCAATACATCTGACTAAGGGGCGATAATAACATTCAAATAGCTTTACAAAAATAAAATTTATACACAACAGAGGTTCTAATTCTACAGGAATAAGCAGCAAAATACTGGCATCAAACAGTGGTAATATCGTCAAAGGCTAAATTAAAATAATATGCTTTTAGACGTTTCTTGAAAAGGTACAAAGTTTCAATTTCACGCAGAGATAGTGGCAACGAATTCCATACCTTGGGTAGTGCATACGAAAACATAGATTGGGATCTAGCAAAGTTTAAGCTAGTTACCGTTTGAAGCAGCCAATTATCATCATTAACACGCAAGCTATACCTTGCCGAAACAGAACGAGAGTTGATTAAATTTTTCAAATATGTAGGAGCATAACCATCCTGGCACTTGTGTGTGAGCAAAGCAATTTTGAATTCAATACGAAATTTAAGTGGTAAAAAATAAAGGCTTTTCAAATATGTACCTTTTCAAATATGGTAGCTTTTCAAATATGGTAGCTTTTCAATTTCCAGTAATAAATAATAACCAGCCAGTTGGTCATCTCTTGAGCGGGAGGTCTGAGGTTTAATTCTCCAGCCAGTCAAATCGGACATAGTGTTGTCAACAATTTGCCACCGCTGAAACGTTTCTTCGAATGAAGCTGTGTTGCCGGAAACAATGACGCGGAGATGGGCCCCACAAACTCGTTACTCGCTTCGGCGTAGTACAGCGAGTATAACGAAAGATTTGGTTTGATTTGTTGAATAATATAGACGAAGTTTCGGGAATAAACTAGTTAAAAAATAACTGTGACGTTGAAAACTGACGCAATTATCGAATAGGATATAGATGAAGTTTCGGGAATAAACTACTTAAAATAACTGTGACGTTAAAAAATGACGCAACTATCGAATAGAATATAGATGAAGTTTCGGGAATAAACTAGTTAAAATAACTGTGACGTTGAAAAGTTACTCAACTATCAAATGGAACTTTTTGAAAAGGACTCGATTAGGCGGACTGTAAGCGGTAAATAGTTACGCAATGGTAAATAAACAGCACTGGCATATTATCGTCTGAATTAACTGTTCAAAGTATACAGTTAGCCAATCGTAACTGTTAAGGCGGATTTACACAGTATCCGTTTTTTGTCCGTTTTCGTCCGTTTTTTTACGTTTTTGCTTCTTCATGAAAAAGTATGCGCTTTTCATCCGCATTTTTATATGTCCATATCCGCTCTAACCGGACTGTTACATACTGGACAAAAGTTTTCCGAAAAAATTTTTTGTAAAGGGGTACAGCTCTATTTTAAAATATCGCTCTTATCATTCATACACAAAAGTTTTGAACAAAGTTTTTATTTATATGTAACAGTATGCTTAATAGTGCGGATATGGACTTATAAAAATGCGGATGAAAAAGCGCATACTTTTTCACGGAGAAGCAAAAACGTAAAAAATAAACGGACAAAAACGGACAAAAAGTAAATGCACGTTTACTTCTTAACAGTTACGTAGCAAAACATTTTAATCAATGCACGGCCTTTTACCGTCGCAGATTGCGCAATGTGCACCCTGCTCTAATATCTACTGATGATGGAGGGAAATTCGTAACCGGTAATTGCAATTTTTAAAACCTAGCGAAAAATTGCAAGGAAAAATTTATACTTACCTAATCTTTTTTTTTCAGTAACAACAATTAAATCGCAATATGTTTTCAAAAATAAGCAGAATATACAATTAATAACCACAAAATGTGCGAAGTCCTGCAGAACAAGCAACGGTAGAAAAATTGAAAACCAGTTTTTGGAGTCAAAATCCACCTCCTTAAAACCGCACCAACCTTAGTTAGTGCTAATTGAAACATCTCTTAACTGAATACTTTTAACATGCTTTCGGCTAAAATCTACATAAACTAGAAAAACATACAAAAAGTTTGCAGTAGTGTAGCTCAGATTGTTAGAACGTCGGAAAAAAAGTTTGTAATAATAAGTCAATTAAGATGTTTTTTTTGACGTTTGCAGGTCAGAGTTTTAATATTTTAATCGTTTTGCGTGCTTCTGGCCTAAAGGCTACCAGCTCGGAAGCCTAAGGAAGAGCCACCAGAACGGCGACTACTTAAAACAAGCAATGCGAAAAATTGTCTTCCCACAGGAATCGAACCTTGCACTCATTTAACAAACACTCATTTAAGGGAAACGCCCCAGCACACGACGAGTTAAACGGAATTTAGATTTTTCTGTTTAACTCGTCGTATGCTGGGGCGTTTCCCTTAAATGAGTGTTTGTTTATCACTGCCTAACGTTGTGTAGAATCAGTAGCGGAACTAAGGCTGCAGGTTCGATTCCTGTGGGAAGACAATTTTTTAGTAGCGGAATCAGTAGCGGAATCCAAAGGCTGCAGGTTCGATTCCTGTGGAAAGACAATTTTTCGCATTGCTTGTTTTAAGTAGTCGCCGTTCTGGTGGCTCTTCCCTAGGCTTCCGAACTGGTAGCCTTTAGGCCAGAAGCACGCAAAACGATTAAAAAAGGGAAAAAAGTTGTTGGCCCCAAATTTGATTCCCCAACTGATCAATGGGCATACATCGCTTTGCTCTTGGAAACATTTTAACACTTAATCATTTTCCGTTACGGCCAGAAGTCAGCTGTCGTCATGGCCTTGGCTGGCGAGAGTCTCGCGAACACAACCAAAAAAAAAGTGGCCTAAATGTTATAGTTAAACAATTCCACATTGCCTGGTTCATGTACATGTACACAAATGAGGGTATAAATCAGCATTATAACAAAACATATCATGAATAAAGAGGTTTGTTACGAACTGCTATATCATAAAAACGATTTATAAATTTGCAGTTCATCGTCTTTGTGTATTCAGAATGATTCTCACGAGAAAATTGCAAAAAAAGAAAGCAAAACCCGGAATTTAGATTTTTCTGTTTAACTCGTCGTATGCTGGGGCGTTTCCCTTAAATGAGTGTTTGTTTATCACTGCGTAACGTTGTGTAGAATCAACAGCGGAACTCGTTGGCATCTCGTCGAACGCTTGGTATTCATTCGATTTATCTGGTTCGACTGCAGCCTGTAGTGGATGTTCGTGTACCTCAGCATAAACGTTGGGATCCGGTGCTCCATCTTGCACAAACTCATAGACTCTTTGATCATTGGGTGGTAACGCATATGGAAGGTTTTCTTCACGAATGTCACGCTGCTGTTGAACAGGTTCGATACTGTAACGAGGCAAACAAATAGTTTCAACAAACAACCGAGTTTTGTAACTCAATTTCAACAACTTTTTCTTTGCATTTTAATAAAATTGCAGCATGTATAGTTCCAATATTACAGCATCAAGTCAAATGAAAAAGAATACAAGTATATTGACTGTATTTAAATTGTTATAATGGTTCAGAGAAGTTATTTGTTGGAGCTGAAATATATGCAAAGATCTACACGTTCACTTCACATGTTTTACTGTCGTTTACAATATTTTAAGCTCTAATATCAACCTAAAGAAAGCAAAATGCACGCACTAAAGAGGAGATGCAAAAGACCTGAGTTGCAACCATTAGGGTTGCAAGGTAGCTGAGTCTGCAACTCCTTTGCAAAAATTAATGAAATTATATAGTGACTAACAAATTAACGGAATTATCTGAAACAGAATTTTGAAAATGATTTGATCCTTTTGCAACCCACAAATTCAATTCTTATAGATTTTGGTTTAATAATTTTACATTAGATTTCAAACATCAAACTGCTTTGTCGTTTATGTGCATATTTAACTTTCTGTCACCGGACATCAAAGTAGCATAAAATTTCAACATGCTGCATTTTAATTACTGTAGCTAATAGTGACTAAAATTTGCCGAATAATAAGACATTTTTGTTTCAAAATGGAGCGAAACTTACTTGTAATAGACTTCTTCATGAACTTCATCATCAGATGCGTTTCTTTTTGCGTTATTTCTCTTGCGAAAAAAATGCAGCAGCCATAAAAGAAATAGGACAGCAAAAACTCCCAAAACACATCCAATAATAATTGCAGTGATGTTGTTTGGCAAAGCTGCTGTTGTTGTTATTGTTGTTGTGCGTGTTATTGTTGTTGTGCGTGTTATTGTTGTTGTGCGTGTTATTGTTTTTGTGCGTGTTATTGTTGTTGTTGATACGTTTTTGCAATAATTGGAAACGGAAGCATTTCTTTTCAACTGGCAAATAGAATATTGGGTGGAATTACAACGCGTCCAAGCTGCGTTATGAACTTGGTTCAACGAACCAGGTAACACTGATGCTAAATTGCAACGTTCGTTTTCGTCAAAATCTGTAGGTAATTCTAGAGGTGAACCATCAACACAATCTATTTCTTTATCATTTTCGGTCCTCCAAAAATAACGCTGCGACCTGCGGCAATTTTGTCCTCTAGTGGCATTGCTACTAGGAAGTGTCAACCCTATTGAGTAATGTTGGCTCATCACTGGAGGCTGAAAAAATCCTAGGGCTTCGTAATCTTGAGTTTCTAAGTTTATGGCAAGCTCGCTTTCATTCCCGCATAGGGAAGTTAGATTTCTTACTTTTTCGTGAGCCACTATCCGAAAGTTTTTGTTTGTTGTCTGGCATACGCATGACTTTGGAGAAATTTCCATTTTGATAGTAAATTAACAGTTAACAGACACCATCAGCTACAAGGCTAACAATTTTTACTTCACCACAAAATACACAGCAATTAAAAGTAATTACTTTTACGTTGTTTGTTACAATACAGGTAAAACTTTTGTGTAGTGTTTGTACGTATTGGATTTAATTCCTCCTTCAGATTAGCTACAGATAATTTTGTCCAGATCTGTTTGGAGAAAAATACAATTTGCTAAACGTTTTAAGCTAGAGCGCTTTTTTTATTATTAGATGTTGAAATGACAACCATTTTAGCATAGTTTAAAAGTGCCATCGTCAGGATATCTTCCCGAACGGACCCTTCCAAATAGAGCAAATCATTTATTTTTTTTATTACTGTTGTAATCATTTACGAAACAAATATTTTAAGATATTTGGGAGGTGTCACCTTCCAGAAACTCCCCAAACAGATTCTCCATAACAAATTTTTTTTTAACAACTTAAGATAGATAGCTATTTTTTTACATCAGTTGATATTTAAGAGACAAATGTTTTAACATATGTTGGTGTTACCACCTTCTGGGAACCCTAAATGGACTTCTTAAATTAAACTATGATTGGTTTAAGCTAAATGCATATCTTTGCTTGATATCAGTAAATATGTAACAAGAATTTTTTGTGATAGTTTCGTGTGCCACTCTTTACGAATCTCCCAGGCAAAACTTTTAAAACTTATTTTTTTAACAGCTTAAGCTAGAGAGCTGCTAAGAGTTTAAATATCACTATGTATTAAAACGACAAACTATTTGACGTAGTTTGGGGATGCAATCTCCCCAAGAGCCTTTCTAAATCAGTGCTCTTCAACCGGGGTGCACCAAAAAATGCTAGGGGTGCACCACTACGAAAGGGTACTCAGGGGTGCATCACTAGCTTACCGACTATATACGCAGAATCTGTTAAAAAATTGTAAACAAAAAGGAACTATGATTAGACAAACCGACAATAAACATTAGCATGTAACTAGATGAACACATTTTGTTGTAGCAGTGGGCAATTATTAAGCATCAGACACTTTCCTACTATTTGTTTTGGGTAGTTGTGTATTTATGATTCATGTACTTGCATGGCCTACTAAAAGAAAACGGCCGCACGTCACCTAACAAAGAGAAAATTAGGGGACAACTTTTACGCGTCTCTTTGTTTAGGGAAGCTGCAAAAGTTGCTCTTCTAATTTTCGCGCTGTTAGGTGACATGCACGGCCGTCTTCTTTCAGTAGGCCATGGTACTTGCGATACAAAATTAGACAACAATTGCCAGTAGACTAGTTATCTGTGGGTTTACGGTCATGTAGTTTACGGTCATACCTCTGCAGCAGAACTTTACGGTCATACCTTTACGGTCATAGCAGAACTTTACGGTCATACCGTAAATCTGTAGTTTACGGTCATACCTCTGCGGCAGAACTTTCTAAAAAAATTGCCTCTGTGGCAAAAACAAGTTGCATCAAAAATTTTTTCTGACTTTCCCCTTTTGCACGACTTCATGACGGAACATGGAAGCAATTTTCAGATGCAACTGCTTCTACTTATAGCAGCACATATTAAATTGCTGCAAGAAAATTTGAAAAGTATTTCGCTGCTGAACAGATATGCTGCACTTGGTGCTAAATTTGGAATATTATGCCGTTTCACTTAATGATAATATTACTACTGAAACCGAATATCTAATTGACCTTCAATCAGATTTCGGCACGATATTATTTAAAGAAACACAATATACCGAATTTTCATGCACCTACTAAATGTGCCAGAACATAGAAGCATAGCAAAAAAAAGATTTATGTTCTCATTGAAATGCCCTCAACGTATGGATAGAAAAGTGGTTTTCTTATTTATGTAAGATCAAATCTTAAATCAAAATCAAATCTTTCATTATACTCGCTGTATTACCCCGAAGCGTGTATCGAGTTGGCGGGGCCCACCTCCGCGACATTGCACCTGGGCAACACAGCTTATTCGAAGAAATGTCTCAGCAATTTGACCAACCCGAGATTCGAATCTCGAACCTCCCACTCCAGAGATGAACGCGCTACCCGCAAAAGAAATTCAATTACATCGATCCATTGATGAGGGGAGCAATTAAAAAAGATTTCGGTATAGAATGTTGGTTGATAATACGCAACAGCAAAAAAGTCATTCAAGATAATTTCTTGAATTTGTTGTGTGCTCTGTCTTGCGTTGTTTTTAGTGAAGACAATAGAACAATTGTCTTTTTGCATGTTAATTTTAAAGTGGTTTTTTACCTCATTTCAAATTTTAAGCTTAGGGTGCATAAGCTTGTCACAAGAGTTTTTAGGGTGTACCATAACAAAAAGATTGAAGAGCACTATTCTAAATGAATCCCAAAGTCAAAATTTTAAACAATTTAAGCTAGAGAGTAAGTTTTAATGTTTGGTGCCACCTTTTAGCACTCCCAAAGTGCGCCACCCTATAACCGATTTTTAAACGGCTTTGCTAGTGAGATAATTTTTTTTGTTTGTTCTATCTTGATTGGTAACGATGTGATAAAAAACGTATATCTTGGCACTGTTTGAGATTTCAACCCCATGAGGGGCCCGTACAGAAAATATTTTTAAACTGCTCCTTTAACTGAAAGACCAAATAGTTTTTTAAGGATCCGTTTATTCAACATAAATCGGTTGTTTACTGGGCCTGCTTGCAAACTATCACCTTGTAACATACATTACCAGATGTAATCATTTTCATGTACAAATTTAACACCTAAATAAAACGTGCAGTGTGCAGACCATTAAAGTAGGTCAACAATGTTAGAACAGGAAATTTGTTTGGGGTACATATTGTTTGCTCAATTTATTTTCAAACTTAAAAGAGATTGACTCAGCACAATTAAGGTTTTTCAACTGACTAACTCAAACCCGACAATGATTTCTAGTTTCATGCCTAAAACAGCGCAGTTTTGCCATATTTCAAGCTTTGTTAGTTAGGGTAGCAGCAGGGCTGAAGTGATAGGCATTGCAGTGATAAAAATTGCCAAAAGACACACCTTTAGCAATTGAATAATAATAAAAACTTTTTGAAAGTATGTCTCTGATTGGCAACCGTGGTAAAATTTCCTACTAGAAAAAGCGTTTCTAAGAGGAAAGCTAGTCTGTTATATTTCAGGAAAGGACGATCGTAGAAATCTCATTTTGATGGAGGTAGTTTTCAGATCTGTCAAGTTTTTTTTTAAGATAAAATCAAGCAAATAAATTTCCGAGCTGAATGCCCTTTCAAACTTGTAAGGTTGCCTGTTGAAAAAAATATGTAGAAATGCAACAAACAAGTCAACAAGCAACTAAAGACGAACGATTTTAACTGAGAAGTTTCTATAACACAAAAACAAAGCCGAAGAAACCGCTCACTTTAGCAGATGTTTGGTGTCATAGTGCAGAAGAAAATTGGAATGACAATACAGCTTCAAAACAGCAACTCTTTTGTTACATATCAGGCAACCAGCTGTACCATTATTGGCTTCTGCAAAAGTATTGTTCTTCCCATTTTTTGATTAAACAACTGTCACTCAGAATCTACTTTTTTTATTTTAGTCGTCATTCAAACAATACAGCATTACCGCACAACCCGAAAGTTAATTATTTAGTACAAGTATTGTCCCAGTTATCGTGCTTAAAGCTGCATAGTGCGTTGTTTTCTATGGTCTACCTTTAAAACGGAGATATTGTACTGATTAAACAATGGTGTTTTTTTGTATAACAAAGTTGGTGACGTAATAGTAAGAGAAACAGAATTAAAATTCTATAATAGATTGTCTGTCGCTCAACAATAACCTTCATCTTTTATAAAAAAAAGTTTGGTGCCCTTTTTTCGTAACAGTTCTAGTTTAGCTTTTATTTCCACAACATGTGGCGGGGTGGATCTGTTGCGCGGGTCGTGGTTGGGTGACTTATGTGCTATTCTAGAATATTTCTCCTTTTCGCCTTTGTGCTTTAAAGTTAACTTTAACTTCTTAGTATATGAACGCAGTGTGATCGTTAATTTCTACTGTACTGTTACGTAACTCACACTTCCTCAGCTGTGAAGTTTCTGTTTTATTTTAATATATGATCCTATCATAGACTCTTTGTTAGTCTATGATCTTATAGTTAACCTCATCAACAATAAACTTTCGTACTTAGGAGTTAAGTCATGAATTACATACTGCAGTATATCATGGCAAATTGGCAACAGAAGCAAAATACGTATATCATCACAAATTTTTTTTTTTCCAACCAAGTCAAGTATTCTCAGGCACACAAAAAATCTGTGATTTTTGATTTAGTTTATCATCAAATATAACAATAACCACCAAAGTATATTTATACTCTTTCACTTGCTCAATTTTATGGTAATCCATTTTTACGCCAAAGTTGCTTTGTTTTAAGTCTTCTTTCGTATCGGATAAAGAAATATATCTATTTTTTTGCAAGTAGCTGAATTAAAATAGAAGAAACAACTCAAGCTGGCTCAATAATGGAGCTAAACAAAGCTTATCACGACAGACGAGTCGTCGTAGTTTTTGACAAACGAGACAATTTCAGGGTGACTTGTAGTACCGTAAAAGTATAGTTGTACGTAATAAAGCAACTCCAAAATTTCAACCTTGGTAATTTTCATTGTTCGGCTTTTAATTATCGGTAGATTTTTTTTCTCGTATTCAAATTTCCATTTTAAAACTGAATAATAAAAGGACTTTTCATTTTGGACAACCGGTCAATGGTAGAGTAGATAGAACGTCTGCTACTGAAACGGAAAACTCTGGTTCGATTCCCGTTCGGAGCGAACCAACAATCAGAGAAATTGGGACTCATAGCTTTCTAGCTTGACGTTCAGTAATAAATGGGACATTGTGACGTCTCCACTGTACATGTGTGGTAGACTATTGGGCAGGTGACAGCTTGACTTGAAGACTAAACGGTCTGTCTATTCACTGTCTCCTGGCAAAGACCACTTGGTAAATAAATAAATAAATACATTTAGATGATATACGGGTGTGGGTTACGTTAAGTTACCAGATATATCCTGCATCATTTCATTGCTGGAGTCCATCGTGTGTGTTATACCTGCATGACTGCGTTGTACAAGTAAATACCGATTTACACCATGAATCAATAGCGGCCAACGAAATGCAAATTTGCTTCTTGTAATCCACTCCTAGCGACGTTATTAGTAGAAGCTAGTCATGCAAACGCTCACGCACGAGCCATTGCCTTTTTCTCTCACATTTGGTTTAAATACGACATTTTGTCACTGCATTGCTGCAAGCTGGGTGGTGAAGTGGATGTAATACTCAGCTCTCGACCCTCCGCATCCGCGTTCGATTCGAGGTTGGTTTGTGCATGTGTGATACAGTATGCAGGAACTTGGAAGAAGATGCACAAAGTTATCTTTTTTTGCTTTAAAACGTTGCATTACAGTTAGGGTTGGGGCAGCGATGCCAGCCTGAGGGGATAGCAATTACGTGGCAGCAGCTTTTTTGCTCACGAAAGCGACGTACCATTACGCTTGAGTGCGGCTCCTTGCGTAAGTTTTGCACGACTAGCTCCTCGTGGCGTTATTCACCAAATAAACATTTACGAAATTTGATTGAAATTACTGTTTGAAAAAACTAGCGTCAACAAATTTGGTAGAAACGAATTTTTAATGAAAATATTGCAAGCAGTAAAGAAGCTCACAGCAAATCTGAAGACCAGTCGAAAGCAACAAAAACTTGTAGCGCGGTCTGCACTTTGAGAAGCCCTGCTTTAAAGCAATGAGACGAGGTTAATCATAGAATTGACATAATTAATACGTTTAGGAAGTTTATGCTACTCCCTGTGGTTAAAATACAGTCAGTATTCGTTTAGTGGAATCTGAGCCTACATGACAGAAATTTCCGCGCTCGCATTAATAACGAGAATTTTTTAAGAGGCGCTACCGAACGAAATACTTACAAAAGGCAAGAGGTCATTTTTGCACGTGGGTTTGAAGCTCTGCGAGCTGGGTAACATCATTTTCGCTCGCTAAGTTGCATGGAGCGATTGCGAGATATAACTCGAGTAAAAAAACGTCACATTTTCCTTGCCGCCTTAACAATGGTTTTGAAGCACTGTTTAAGTGTACGAGAACTTTTTTTTGGTCAGAAATTTAATGGCAAATGTTGAAAACTCTAACTAAAGCGAATTTTTGTTGAAAATTACTTAAAATGGTCTCCATATTTGCAATTAGATTAGACTGCTAAGAAGAAAGCAAATTGCATTGAGAACCGTTCTCTGTCTCGACTGATAAAGAAATGTTGAGGAGCGCCAGTTGACAAAAATAGCTATACGCTCTTTTTATGAGAACAATTTTCTGAGAACATGAAATTCGTTTTTGCTCAAAATTTAAGAGCAAACTAAAAACAATGCTAGTCTCGGCAGCAAAACAATCAAAAGTAAACGAAAAAAATTCAAATCAAAGAAAAGAAACTAAATTTCTTTACTGCTTCAAAACGGTAAAATTTTAGTAATTTTCTTCTGTTTGCAAGCAAAATTGCAACTAATCCAAGAGTACAGTGCGCTGTTTGAGTATTTTTTTTTGGCAGTCGTTCGAAAAAAGCTTGCTTGCTTTTTTCAAGCTTTTGTTTCAAGTTGAACGACTGCCCAAAAAATTTTGCGTTTCTGCAAAGCAGGAAACAAGCCTCTACTCAGGCCGGCAGAACTTTAGAAATTAAACACTGTTGCAAACATAGTCGCTAAAATTGGCATCGATGCTATAAAAATTTAAGAAAGATCAGGAACAAATGAGGTTGAAAATTGGCAAAAAATTAAAAACAGCCAGTCTCAACTCTAAATTTACTGGTTCCAAAAAAAAAACAGTATACTTCGACTTGTTCACTTTTGAAAAGTTTTGAAATCTATTGTTGCTGTTGACATAAAAGTATACCCACCATTAAAAAATTATGCTATGGTAAAAGTTTTTTTTTACATTGGTCAAAAATATAATTAAACTCTGCTGTTCATTGACTAATTATTATCAATGGAGGATTTTGCAAGCTTAGAATATTAACTCATGGCCCATAGTATCTTTTTCCATAGCAATTGCAGTACATACCATCATACAGACACAGTAACCTTGAACGCATTATTTTGAAGTAGAATGCAATCTGACATCACAATGAAATTTTCATTACGTGCTACCCACCAGAAATGGAACCGGTCAGGATTTTCTCGACCCGACCGTTAAATTTCAAAATCTACGCCGGTTGACCGGCCGGCCATTCGGTTTCTGACCGGCCCGGTCGACCGGTTTTTTTACAGAAAGTTTTTGTTCACTGTTCAATGAATCTCATAAAACATTTTCAAAAGGGAGGCATGGGTGAGGCGTTAAAATTTGTGACTCCGGACGGAGGTCTCAGAAAAAAATTTTTTGCGTTTTTTGCAAAAATAACACAATTTTAAGAACTTTTTAGGTTATTTTTTGGTTTGAAAGACCTGGTTTGAGCAGCGCAAAACCTGCACAAAATACGCATAAAAAGAACTGGAGGGCGCAAGCTTAATTATTAGACGTTTTTTCTAATGATTATATGCGTAAGGCCAAGAAAAGAAGTTAAAATTCTTTCGCT
Organism: Trididemnum nubilum; assembly: GCA_963965965.1. Classification (NCBI taxonomy): domain Eukaryota; kingdom Metazoa; phylum Chordata; class Ascidiacea; order Aplousobranchia; family Didemnidae; genus Trididemnum; species Trididemnum nubilum. Next base: position 32,752,895 of record OZ014486.1, read on the forward strand.
ATGGTGACAGATTATTTGGAATTTGCCGAGCAGCAAACACTAAACTGTGATGACATAGGCTAGAAAATATTCGAAATATAATGTGCCCCAGCAGTTTGCAGAAATGCTGCTACTTCAGAACAAACCATGGCTAGGTAGATATAAAAAAATAAGAGCTATGTCTTTCTTGCCCAGTGTAGAGAGTAGTAAATTTACGTTGAAAAAAGCTTTTCAAAGCGGCAACGTTTTAGCATTTACTAAAAAATCTAAAATCTGCACTACTTCTACTCTCAAGCTGATTGAAATGATGCTAAAATTCCAGGTAGCGTAAGCCTCTTCCACATGCATGTTTTGTTATAATTTGATTACGAGATTTTAACGTATATTTTGCATTTTTTTGCTTTGTGCCGTGGCCCAAAAGTAGGGGGGCATGACACAATGGCCCCCACTAAATACCTCCCTGAATGTGCATGTCTTAATGCTCACAGCATATTAGACACAGCTTGAAACCATTCAACAAGTGTTTTTAAAAGGTGTGGTTTGTTAATACTGTTTTTTTATAAAAAGTTTTATTTAAAATGAAATAATATATGTATATTTCGGTTGGTGCTTAAATGTCTTTTGGTTGCAAGAAAAGAAAATTTGACCGGTGTTTCAACCGGCTTGACCGGCCGGTCGAAGAATCTCAACCCGACCGATGCCGGTCAAGCCGACCGGTTTCCATCTCTGTACTATACCTATCTCGCAAAGAAATTTGAGCAAGTATTGTTGACGCTTGTTAGGAGGGAACGTTGGGAAATAGCATTGTGTGTCTACAAAATTTTTTGCTGGTTAACGCGTTTTTGCGAGCGAAAATGGCCTTTACGAACTCGCTAACATGTTCTGTCATGTGGGCCATGGGGTCGGCAAACTTTATCGCAATACGGGCCGGTTTAAGTCAGGATACTTGTTTTTTGACCGTCCACATTTTTTGCTCATGCAGCTTTGACTAGCTAAACTAATAAAGCAACCTGGCGTTAGCTAATGAAAGTTGCACGTGTATTGGACGCGAAGTAACCGATATTTCCCAAAGGTTTCGACCGGTTGCAAACTTCGCAAGCGGTTGTGTTACTTGACTTAAGACAAAACTGCGAAGTTTGCGACCACCCGCGAAGCAGAGTTGTTAAGTCGGGCCAATTTTTTTTGGTCGGGTTCGGGTTTGAGATTGACAAAATGTCGGCTTATTTTGGGTTTAACATACATACTTTCTTAGAATTCTAGCCTTTTGGGCGCTATAAAGCGTAATTAAAATAACTCTGCAACCCTTAATGATGACTGAGTTTGAGCATCGTGCGATTATTTTTACACATTTGTTATTACGTCACAAATGATTAACAGCATATGAGCAATAACCATACACATTTTTAGACATAACTTAGCTTTCGGGCTTTTTCGGGCCTTGGTTTGGCTTCAAATCACTTTTCGGTTTCAGGCTATTGCTTTTGGGTTCGGGCCTGTACTAGTCGGCCCTTTCAAAACTCTGCCGCTAGAGTTGCCAAACTTCAATTAGCATCCGGAGGAAATGCACCTTCCACAGAAAATTCAAAACTTCATTAACCGTAAACTTCTTTTTTCGTCAAAAGCGTTGTTTGAATAACCAATGCAACCTGCTTTTAGCTCATTAAACAATAGATTCAGTCCTCAGAGCCAAACTTATTATTTTGTCACAAGTGGTAATAAAAACGTACAGTGTCGCACAATAACTCAGCGATCTAATTTTCATTTTCAAATTGTCCATCATTGTAAAAGTTACAGCTTCAGCACGTTGTACATTTTACGCTTAGCAAGCTCATCCCAAAGTTAGAGATGCAATGATGCATGCCGTAAATACTTTGGCGTCCAAAAAAATTCAAATTTAAAGCGCTGGCAGACCAGGGTTGGATCCATTCATTTTTTTTTTAATTTTTAAATTCAAATTCAAATTCATTGACTTTGAAAAAATTAAATTCAAATTCAAATTCATTGACTTCAATAAAACTAAATTCAAATTCAATTTCAAATTCATTGACTTTGAAAAATCAAAATTCAAATTCAAATTCAAATTCATTGACTTTGCAAAAGTCGAATTCAAATTCAAATTCATCAATAACTTGTGAGCGGATTCAAATTCAAATTCAAAATTCAAATTCAATCCAACCCCCACTTTTTACACCAAAGATTCAAAGATGATTTTGCAATTTGCACCTAGCAAGTCGCAGTCTCGCAGTCGCAGATGTGTATTAGCGAATCGCAGTCAGGGCCTGCAAGAGGGGGGTTCAGGGGGTACATCGTACCCGGGCCTAGGGGAGGGGGGGCCGGAAGAGTTCAGGTTTCCGCGTTAAGTTTTGGTATGGCACCATAACACTGTAATCAAACTTGCTTACAGCAAAAATATCAGTCAGCCTATTGACTACTGGTAATTGGTCTCTGTTTTTGCTACACAGCCTTTAGGGCATCCAATAATGGCCGATTTGATTAAAAAAAGAGGAAAATGTATCAAAAGCCATACACTTGCACCGAACTTACCGTTTTGCTGCATTTCTCTGACTTGAAAGCCTTAATTAATTTCTACTGTATAACAATGTACGAGGGCCCACATTTCCAGAGATCCAAAAGCATTTCAGCCTCAGAGAGTGGAGTCAAAGTTGACATACTATACTACAATCATTAAGTGACTCACTCTGTCTGTATGAATTTAATAGGTATTTGGGTTTGTGAAGTCTATGATTGCAGATGACTTCTTAAAACTTTTATCAGTAAAATATTTGGATTAGCAGTATTAAAGTCATTGTATTGTATAATATTGTGTCAATGTCATCATACCCCACTTCACATACTTTTTTTCATGTATATCACGTTTTCTACTCGTCAGTTTAAGCAAGTTTGGTGCTGGGATGTAGATCAAACGCTGTATTTACCCTCGAGAAACATAAAAAGTGCTGAAGCTTCCGGGGCTCCGCCCCGGACCCCGCTGGGCGAGCTCACAGCGCCCCCCCCAAACCCCCTAGCTGGATTTAAACCAATTTTATGTCTAGTTGTGTTTTTCGTAGGATCAACTGTATGCGAATATCGTTATCCCCTCACTTTTAAATGAAGATCTACACCCATCCGACAAAAAACGATTTAACGCCATGGGCCCCAATAAGGCTTGGGGGGTCCAATAAGATTTGGGGGCCTGGTATCGACCTTTGCACCCCCTGAAAAATTTTCTCTCTGAGGCCCTGATCGCTGGTGCGTAATATACCAACAACTCAAGTTGCTTGAATCCAGAGTTGGATCCTTAACGAAGTGCGGGGGCGGTTGCCAGAGCAAACGAAGTGGGGGGGCTCTAGCCAAAAGTGGGGGAGGCACTAAAATTTGCGTACAAAAACTGATCTTCAGATCTTGCACGGCTACAATTTTGCGCAATTTTAAAATAAGGTCGGCCGCATTTCTTAGCATGTTTCGTCGGCGGCCATTAATCGCTAGAAAAATCTATCCACAGCAGTGAATGCTACTAGACGTGCAACCAGGATTTTGCTAAGAGAGGTGAACCAAATTTTTTTTTTTTTTTGTACAAAAACTGCCTAAATTAGCCCTCGAGCTGAACAAACTGATGCAACTCAAGCGTTTCACAGACAGACATAGATACTAAATACTAAGTAAATGTGTATGGGGCCTAAGGGCGGTGCCCCCGGCCGCTGCGCAATTTTGAAGCAAAAAAAACGCAATTTTAACGCCATTTTAAAATCATACTCACACTTTTAGAAGCGATATTAATAACTAAATTTCTAAAATTCAAAAGTAATTTCAAAGAATTGCATTGCTTTGCACTTCAACCCCCCATTACTTTTGGTCAAGTCTAAAATACGTTTAAACGCTGGTATTTTGAGATTAAATTTTCTAAGTGACTTTGCAAATGGGGTTTAAGCCCCGTCACCCTAGTTGCATCACTGACTGTGACCTCAGAATGTTGAGTGTGCTCTAAAAATCAAAACAGTTGGTCTTTGAAAAAAGTTTTTACGCATTGTTTCATGTCATGATCACTAACGAAGTACCGGTAACAATTCTGCATGCTTACATGTCTCTTCCGCAATTCCGCGACACATCCGTAAAGTCAGAATAATGTACAGCAGTTGGCTGCCAGCAATGTCGCAAAGAATCGAAAAAACATCAGAGGAGAATTATGTTTAAACGTAATTATTCCTTTTTCCGTCATTGTCTGACTGTCTGTTGTCTTGTCGTTGCGTGATGTTTCAAAAGCAGTATTTTTAGTCAACCAAAATGGAGGCAGAAGTGGCCGATAGGGGGTACGGCCTCCTTTGCCCCCCTTAGCGACGGCACTGGTTGGATCCATTCATTTTGTTTTTAATTTTTAAATTCAAATTCAAATTCAAATTCATTGACTGTGAAAAAACTAAATTCAAATTTAAATTCATTGACTTTGAAAAAGTCGAATTCAAATTCAAATTCAAATTCATCAATAGTTCGTGAGCGGATTCAAATTCAAAATTTAAAATTCAAATTCAATCCAACCCTATGGCAGACTACATAAGCGAGCGGCGTATGTTAGTGTACGCAAAAATTGCGTATCGGTATACGTTGGTGTACGTCAGGGTTACAACGCAAGATAATAAGTTACGTTTCAATCAATTCGTAGACATACGTCCGTGTACGTTGGCATAATATGCAGAGCGGTAACAAGTTTGCCATATGTTCTTACACCGTGATTTATCGCGCAAAGCTACCAGAATAATTAATTACAGTCATTCATTTTTTATAGTTTTTGTCTCTATAGAGCCATATAAAGTTAACAATACCGTGCGTTGTGGATTTTTGAAGTAAGTCTGAACACCATCTTTCTTGTTGCTTTAACCCTAGAGTTACATGGGCTTTTTGACCGACGCACTTTACAAGTGGAGGCGCAGAAGGGAGGAGCAAAATTGTCCTCCTTGATCCAACTTTTAACTTGGAGGTGAGGGAAACACCAAACTTACACTGCTTTGTGTTTAGAATAAAAAAAAAAAAAAAAGACAAACGTTCTTGTAATTATCAAGAACAACAAGGTTGCAAATAACTTTTGAAAATCAAAAACAGTGGCACGCAGCAGCGTGGCCTAAAGGGCAAAGGCGTCGTTTCTACGACGACCCTAATCACATGATCTGGGTTCAGCCCGCATCTTGGAATGGACACGTTTTTGCGTCTTTGGATAAGACGCTTTATGATGATAATCTCGTCTTGCTGTCTTTGAAAAAGCAGCAAATTCTGTGGACAAGAACTCGAAAAAATTTACCGAAACATTGGGTCACTGGAAAATCTTATAAGCAGGTGCGGATTGCTCCAAATGCAAAGTATAATACTGCAAGAAAAAGTTTGCGGATCATTCAATACTTAACGCTGTATGGCGTCAGGAGAATAAATAAGCACTACAACAAAACTACACAGCATGCTCAAATGACCATTAAAGACACTGCCATCAAATGCTGCATCAATACTTGAAAAAAAAGTAAAAACACAACAAGACAAGATAATGCAAAAACCTTTAATAGTCTGTGATGTTCTCATACTAAATCAGCATCACAGCAACACCAAAAGCTTAACCTGCACGGCAAGAGCCCGCAGTGTCTTGTTAGTGGGTTACAAGTCGATTAAATTGCTACATTTCAACAGCTTATTCAATCTCGTTTCATACTTAGTTTGACAGTTTCCAAAGCTGTCTCAATAAAACACACATAATTTGGTCTGTTTTTATTCGTTTTTCAAGTAAAATTGAGTAAACACAACGACTAGATGCAAAAGAGCTCAGTTTGATGAAAACAAACACTGGACGGGTAACAATAATATTTGCAATAATCAGCACACAACACTTTACTGATATATTTAAAAATAATAATGCGACGTACGACATTGCTGATGTTCAGAGGTTTTAACCGATCAAAATCAAATCTTTCATTATACTCGCTATATTACACCGATGCGTGCAACGAGTTTGCAGGGCCCAACTCCGCGTCATTACGCCTCCTGGCAACACAGCTTGTTTCGAAGAAATGCTGGAGCGGTGGCGAGTCGTTGGCAACTCTGTGTCCGATTTGACCGGCCCGAGATTTGAACCTCAGACCTCCCGTTGGAGAGACGAACGTATTACCGCTCGAGTAACATAAACAATAAAATTACTATTCAGCATTCAAATTAAAGACGCTTGACTACTTGGTATCAAATCAGGTGCCAGCATCGTCCTCAATGTTTGCATGCTCTGCTTTTACTCGCAAAAATCATGCCGCTACAAAACAGAACGTTGAATTCCAGCAAGAAGACAGCACAAAGGGAAAATACACAAAAATATGCATTGTAAAAGATTTCCTTACTCTATAATATCTACTGTTGAATGTTGATGCAGGTAAATTAATCTTTTTTGTTTCAGTAGCAGCAATTAAATCGCAATATGTTTTCAAAAATAAGCATAATAGACATTCAACAAACACAAAATGTGCGTGATCTAGCAGAACAGGCAACGGTAGAAAAATTGAAAACCGGTCTTTGGAGTTAAAATCCACCTCCTTAAAACCGCATCATCTAAGTTAATGCCAATTGTTTTACAGGTTTTCGGTTAGAATTTACATCAACTATGAAAACAGACAAAAAGTTTGCAGCAGCGTAGCTTAGATTGTTAGAACGTCAGTAAAGTGGTCAAAAAGTTGCTGGCCCCGAATTTGATTCCATAACTGATTAATGAACATGTATCGTTATGCGCTTGAAAAGATTTTAACGCTTTATCATTTCTTGTTACGGCCAGCAGTCTATGGCTGTCGTTGTGGCCCCGGCTGACGAGAGTCTTGCGAACACAACCTCAACAAAAAGTGCTCTGCATATCATAATTAAACAATTCCAGGTTGCCTGGTTCATGTACATTAATGAACGTATGAATCGCCGTTATGCCAAAACATATTAAGATTAAACTAGTTCGTTGCAGACTGCTATATCATAAAAACGATTGATAAATTTGCGGTTTATTGTCTTTGTGTATTCAGAATGATTTTCGTGAGAAAATGGCAAAAAAAGAAAACAAAACCCGGAATTTAGATTTTTCTGTTCAACTCGTCGTATGCTTGCGCGTTTCTCTTGTTTGTGTGGTTGTTTATCACCGCGTAATGTTGTGTAGAATCAGCAGCAGAACTTGTTGGCATCTCGTCGAACGCTTGGTATTCATGCAATTGATCTAGTTCGACTGGAGCCTGTCGTGGTTGTATGTGTACCTCAGCATAAGCGTTGGGGTCCGGTGCTCCGTCTTGCACAAACTCAAAGACTCTTTGGTCATCGAGTGGTAGTGCATATGGAAGGTTTTCTTCAGGAATGTCACGCTGCTGTTGAACAGGTCCGATACTGTAACAAGGCAAACAAATAGTTTCAACAAACAACCGAGCTTTGCAACTCAATTTCAACAACGTTTTCTTTGCATTTTAATAAAATTGCAGCATGTATAGTTCCAATATTACAGCATCAAGTCAAATGAAAAAGAATACAAGTATATTGACTAAATTTAAATTGTTATAATGGTTCAGAGAAGTTATTGTTGGAGCTGGAATATCTGGTAAAAACCTATAAGTTCAGTTCACACGTTTTCAGGCGCGTAGCCAGAAATTGGAAATGGGGGGTTAATTTGGGGATCTACGGGCGTAGCCCCCTAGCACTGGAGGCCAATGGGGGTCGGGGGCGAAGCTCCCAACTGCCGGAAGCTGGGGTCTGGGGCAAAGAGCCCCCAGCGCTTGAAAATTTTGCATTTTTTTGCAAAAATAACTTAATTTTAGGGCTATTTAATTAAACATAATGTTTTTAAAACGTGGCATAGAAATTGGCTGCGCAGCATGATTCAACTGGTTGCATTAATGGGCTATGTGGGAGGTGGCTAATGATAACATAGTAGTTGTCTTGTTTGCATGCTGGTAAATCATAAAATCTTGTTATTCAATAAACCTCACACGGAGTAATCTATTTCGTCTACATTTTATACAGAAAAATAATTGGGGGGGGGGGCTAATGGAAAGATATTAGATAGAAGTGATTGGTTATTAACTAATGCGGAATAGCCCCCCTCCTTATTCCTGAGTTTATAATATATTTGTTGATAAAACCTATATGTTTGGCATTTTTACATTAGCGATCAACTTTGATTGCTTATTTTTGGGCGTTTTTTCAAAGTTTTCATTGATTAGTGACTTTTATTTGCGACAAATTAGCCCCGTCCCCTAGAAAGTATGTTTCAAAAGATACTTTAAATCACTTTTTAGTCCATTCCAGCTCAGAAAAGCTAAAAACGGGGTATTTTTCCTATTCTGCATTTTGGTTGACAGGCCAATGGGGGGGCTATAGCCCTCCCCGCCCCCCTCTGGCTACGCTACTGCACGTTTTATTGTCGCTTACAGTATTTTAAGCAGTAGTAAAGAGGTAAAAAAAGCACGCAGTAACGAGTAGATGCGAAAGACCTGGGTTGCAACCATTAGGGTAGCAAGGTCGCCGAGTCTTCAACTCCTTCGCAAAAATTAATGAAATTATATAGTGACAAACAAATTAACGGAATTTTCTGAAACAGAATTTTGAAAATGATTTGAACCATTTGCCAACTCACAAATTCAATTCTTATAGATTTTGATTCAATAGCTTTACATTAGCTTCCAAATATCAAACTGCTTTGTTGTTGTTGCGTATATTTATCCTTCTGGCAACGGGCAGCAAACTGAAATTATTAATTTATCTCGCTAGCCAAACGAACAACATCAAAACCGCATAAAATTTAAACAGGCTGCACCGTAATTACTGTAGCTTATAATGACTAAAATTTGCCGAATAATAAAACATTTTTGTTTTAAAATGGAACGAAACTTACTTGTAGTAGACTTCTTCTCGAGTTTCATTCTCAGATGCGTTTCTTTTTGCATTATTTCTCTTGCGAAAAAAATGCAGCAACCATAAAAAAAATAGGACAACAAAAACTCCCAAAACAGATCCAATAATAATTGCAGTGCTGTTGTTTGGCAAGGCTGTTGTTGCTGTTGTTGTTTTTGTTGTTGTTGTTGTTGTTGTTGTTGTTGTGGTTATTATTGTTGCTGTTGTTGTTGTTGTTGTTGTTGCTGTTGAGGTTGTTATTATTGCAGTTGGTGTTGATACGTTTTTGCATAAATTGGAAATGGAAGTATTGCTTTCCAATTGGCAAATAGAATATTGCGCGGAATTACAACGCGTCCAAGTTGCGTTATATATTTGGTTCAACGAACCAGGCAACACTGATGCTAAATTGCAACGTTCGTCTTCGTCAAAACTTGGGGGTAATTCTAGAGGTAAACCATCAACACAATTTATTTCTTCACTACTATCGTTCCTCCAAAAATAACGATCCGAACTGTTGCAAATTTCTCTGTTAGAGGCATTGATATTGGGAAGTATCAACCCTATCGAGAAATATTGGCCCATCTCTGGAGACTGACAAAATCCTAGGGCTTCGTAATCTTGAGTATTTAAGTTTACGGCAAGCTCGCTTTCATTCCCGCATAAGGAAGGTACATCTGTTACGTTTTCGTTGGTCATTATCCGAAATGCTTTGCCTGATGACCGGCATACGCATGAATTTGAGGACATTACTATTTTGATAGTAAATTAACAGTTAACCGACACTATCGTCAACAAGGCTACCAATTTTCACTTTATCACAAAATACACAGCAAATAAAAGTAATTACTTTTACGTTGTTTGTTACAATACAGGTAAAACTTTTGTACATTGTTTGGACGTACTGCATTTAATTCCTCCTTTAAATTAGCTACATATATTTTTGCCCTGATCTTTTTGGAAAAAAGTACAGTTTTTTGAACGGCTTCAGTTAGAGTGCTTTTTTGACATTAGATGTTCAAATGAAAAATCTTTTAGCATAGTTTAGAAACGCCATCGTGTGGATATTTTCCCGAAATAACCCTTCCAAAGAAAACTAATCATTTATTTTTTACATTACTGTAGTAGGTATTTATGAAACAAATATTCCTGGCATGTTTGGACGTGCTGCCGCCAAGAAACTAGAAAAAAGCCTTTCTAAGAGTAAATCTAATCTGTTATATCTCATTTAGGAACGGACAACCGTAGAAAGCTCAATTTGGTGGAGGTAGTCTTTCACATCTGTCAAATTTTTTGAAGATAAAATCGAGCAAAACCGATTTCCGACCTGAATGTCCTTTTAAACTTGTAAGGTTGCCCGTTAAAAAACAATGTAGAAATTTAACAAACAATAAATCAACAACGAACTAAGAACGAATGATTTTAAGAAGGAAGTTTCCATGACATAAAAAAGACAAAACCGACGAAACTGCTGACTTTAGCAGATGTTTGGTGTCGACGTGCCGATAAAAAATGTTCTTTTTCAAAACAGCAACACGTTTGTTGCATATCAGGCAACTACCTGTACCGCATAAGCGTAACCAAGGGGGTGAAGACCTTTTTTTTTGGTCTTCACCTTTTTTTCGGTACAAATTCAGCTCTTCAGTCCGTAAAGACCAGTTTACATTGAGTTTTTGTTTTGGTCTTCACTAAGTAAGTTGAGTTTTGCCTTCCCCCAATCCCAAATTAGCCTCCAACTAAATTTAAATCGAACTGTGAAAACTTTTTTCCCCTGGTCTTCACCTATGTGATTTGAGGTTTGGCCCCCCCCAATCAAAAATCCTGGCTACACCTGTGCGTAGGGGTACCATTATTGGCTTCCGCAAAAAACATTGCTCTTCCCGTTTTTTCATTAAACAGCCTTCACTCACAATCTACTTTTTTTTTTAGTAGTCATTCAAAGAGTACAGTATTACACTAGCACACAAAAGTTGAATCGTTTATAAAAAAACTTTGGTAATTTTTTCCGTACCAGCTGTAGTTTAGCTTTTATTTCTGCAACATGTGGCGAGCCGGATGAAATCACTTCGCGGGCCGGATCCGGGCCGCGCGTTGCAGCTTGGCGACCTCTGTTCTATTCTAAAATATTTATCGTTTTTTGCTAAAATATTTCTCCTTTTTACCTTTCTGCTGGCGTTGTTTTGCATTTTTGTTGTGTGGTAAAAAATAAGCTTACCTTACCTTAAAGGAAACTTTACCTTGTTAGTTTGTGAACAAAGTGTGATTGTTATTCTCTACTGTTACGTAACTCACACTTCCTCAGCTGTGAGATTTCTGTTTTATTTTAATACCTGATCTTATACTTAACCTCATCAACAATAAACTTTCGTACTGAAGAGTTAAGACGTGAATAACATACTACAATATATCATGGCAACAGAATCAAAACACGCATATCATCACCAGTATTTTTTTTCCAACCAAATCTGGTATTTTCATCTACACAAAAAATGAGTAGTTTTCGGTTTTATTTATCATCAAACATAACAATAACCACCAAAATATGTTTAAACTCTTTCACTTGCTCAATCTTATGTCTACCCATTTTTACACCAAAGTTGCTTTGTTTTAAGTCTTCTTTCATAATGGATAAAGAAAAATACCTATTTTTTTTGCAAGTAGCTGAATTAAGGAAGAAGAAATACTCAAGCTGGCTCATGCAGTTATGAGGCTAAACAAAGCTCATCGCGATAGACGAGTCGTCTTAGATTTTGACGAATGAGACAGTTTCAGGGTGGCTTGTAGTACTGTAAAAGTATAGTTGTACGTAATAAAGCAACTCCAAAATTTCAACCTTGGAAATTTTCGTTGTTTGGTTTGTAACTGTCGGTAGATTGTTGTTGTTTTTTTCTCGTATTCAAATTTCCATTTTAAAACTGTCGTAGTTCGACGATATATTTCATAAATTTTATATTCTCACAACACAAACTTAAAATTGCAAAACTTTCACATCCGTTTTCACATCAATTTGACACAGTTTTATTTTATAACTTTCGTAAATTTGAAATTCTCTCAGGAACGAATTTTAGTCATTTAGATGAGAATGTGATACCGAGAGAAGACAGCGCATAGTAGAGCTCATGTATTTGACGATAACAATTATTACTAAGAAATTATTTGTTAAGTTAAAGTATATTGTAATTTGGATTTTGCCTAATTTAACTGATTAATTTCTGTTATTCTATTTGAATAAGACATAATCTTAAAAATTCACTGTTGTGCGGTATTTATTAAAACGAAATGACGGAACACGCACTCAACCACGTCAATTGGTGACCCCTACGCACGCAACAACGACAATTGGTGACCCCGACGCACACAACAACCACGTCAATTGGTGAACCCAACGTTTCTCAATCTATACAATAAAACGGACCACTAAATACCGACTTACGACGCTACAGCGATTGGATGGAACTGTTTCATATCAACATTCACCAAAAATTCCAAGCAACATCAGCGCAACTACAATTTAAATCGGTGAGTCCGTTACATTTTTTCAATTTCAAGCCTGGAGTTTATCAAAAGAGCAACACTCCACGTCAACTCACTTATTGCTTCAAGGACTAGACACAAAACCAAAACGGCACCTCCCACAAAAACTAATCCTTCTGAAAATGCACCTAGCAGGGAAGAAAAAGCTGAAACACCCGGCTCGAGCTCCGGCAGTGCAAATCCTGCACAAAATGCTGTTCCCAATTCCATTGTTGAGCATGTTTTACATTTGCCAAAAATGTGGACAAATCACAATTTATTGCCAGCGTATTTTGCGACTTTAGAAAAATATTTTGCAACTCGCAATATATTAGACGACAATGCTCGCTTTGTAATGGTTGATTAATGATTGATTATTATGTGTTTTTTTTCATTGATATTGTACTGTATGAATGTAGAGCAGGTCTTGACCTTATCAAAACAATTTACTTTTATAGGTCTAAGATATCAAAATTTAGGAACCTTTTTACTTTGAGACTTTTGTATTTTTTTACAAAATTTATAAAGACTTCAACGATTAACAAAACTTGCTCTACTAATCACAAAAATTTCCCCATTAAGCATGACCTTGCTCATTTACGTCACTTAGCGGTAAAACAAACAACTAAAGCATAAAACTAATGTTACCCTTACTAATACTTCATTTAATCTTGCCAGCCAGATACAGCACACCGTTTTTATAGATTTTATCTATATATTGCTGTACGGACTTCGGAGATACTTTTTAATCACCTGTGCCCTCCTATTTTGCTAGCGTATTCTTCATATGGCACAATTCCAGGTCTCCCATTACCACGTCTTGCCTTTGCAAGCACTTTCAAGCGGTGCAACCCCTTATCTTACATGATTGTAAGAAATTTTTCTTTAACTTAGAAAGTATTCTAGAACAGCACCATTTTTAACATAGTATAAGCAATGTATTTTGGAGGGGATTTTTCGAATTTCGAGACTTTCTCAGTTAATCCAAAAATACTGATTGAGGAATATCATTTCTGACATTTTGTCCAATTTAATCTCTGTTTGTAATTGTGTGAGATTGGCCATCTTTACTAACTCAATTCAGTGCGTTATAGTATGGAATGATGATTTATTTTTACCTCACGCTGACATACTTTTCTCCGAACGATATAGTCCACAAGACCTTCACGAAAATTCAAATTCCTCGAGGCATACTGCAGCAGCCGCAGCGGCAGCAACAGCAACATAACTACTGTACATCAACGCCTAACCCTTTTCATCTCTGGCTGGACAAGTGGCGTTATTACTACCAACCGCGGTTGTTGTTTTTCAATCCTTGCACCAAGCAAAACAATTTTTGCTTCCAGCAAGCCAACCAACTTTTATCAAGCAAAACCAATTTTTACGCGCATATTCACTTTCTACGTACCAACCATTAACATTGTACGTGCACTTTAAACGAATCAATTGTCAATTTTTCTTCACACCGCTTAACCATTTTACAATGTGACGACTCAACAAATGCTGCTTTCCAATACTATTTGCGACATTTCTATCCTGCAGCCGCAGCGTAAAGTTATGAAGTATTGTCAGTTTACGTCAATTATTACTATTCTTGAATTAATTACTATTGCAATTTTTGCGATTTCTTATCAAGTCCAATGTGCGTATTTCCACATTTTCGAATTAAATTCGAATAATTTTCAACCATCAGACGTTTCTCATTTACTTCATAACAGTTTTCGTATGTTACTCTCAAGTATTTCTAATCCGTTTTTCAACGGTATATTATCACTTTTAACTATCCTTGCTTTAATTTGGGGACTAGTTTTAACTATCATGACGTTTGTTGGTCTCTACAAAAGACTAAAGCCTAAAGTTAAACCACGTTGGTCACATTTTCGCACGAGATTTACTAAAGCTAGAAAACCTACAATTTCAGGGGAAGTAATTGAAGAGCAGAACATGAATACCGAAGTGTAAAATTGCAAATAATTGCATTCATGTTGTATTGTTTTTTATTTATTGCTTTTCGCTTTGATCACTATCGATGTTGTATTGTACAACTGCAAGATGATTTTTCTCTATATACTATTTTTTTATAATAACCAAGAGAATCATAACAAGAATAATGATATGCTTTGAATGAATACTTTTACTTTACTGTGTTAATCTTGTTTCTACTGTAGAACACGTTACTGTTTGAAAGATTTTTTACAGATCATTTAATGGCACGACCTCATAACTATCAATATTCTGCACATTCAGTACCGGACACCAAGATCGGCGACGTACGAATGAAACGAGTGAATTAGCGTCGAACACAACAAGAACACTCTTCGAAATCCACGACGCAATCGAACACTCACCATTCAATTTTATTGCCTATACACTCGAACTGAGTCACAAAGTTGCCGAACTCTAAAGTCGAATTATCCTTATATTGATATTTGTGTAAATTTTTATGTAATTAATTGCTATGATGTCGTGTGTTCAAACGTGTGTCCAAACCTGTCTTTCCCCTTGCGCCTTCACTTATGTATTTAGATGTATATTCGCATTAGTGCATCCAATCCCTCTCTTTATTAGTTAATATTGTTTTTTTTTAGTAGCATTTACACCCCCGCATTTCTCATATATTAAGAAATGATTCCTTTTTCTGGAGGAGGGTATTGTCGTAGTTCGACGATATATTTCATAAATTTTATATTCTCACAACACAAACTTAAAATTGCAAAACTTTCACATCCGTTTTCACATCAATTTGACACAGTTTTATTTTATAACTTTCGTAAATTTGAAATTCTCTCAGGAACGAATTTTAGTCATTTAGATGAGAATGTGATACCGAGAGAAGACAGCGCATAGTAGAGCTCATGTATTTGACGATAACAATTATTACTAAGAAATTATTTGTTAAGTTAAAGTATATTGTAATTTGGATTTTGCCTAATTTAACTGATTAATTTCTGTTATTCTATTTGAATAAGACATAATCTTAAAAATTCACTGTTGTGCGGTATTTATTAAAACGAAATGACGGAACACGCACTCAACCACGTCAAAACTGAATAATTTAAGTCAAAAGGACTTTTCGCTTTAAACATTGTTTTCATTTTGGACAACCGGTCAATGGTAGAGTAAATAGAACGTCTGCTACTGAAACGGAAAACTCTGGTTGGATTCCCGTTCGGGTCTAAACCACAGATAAGAGAAATTGAGATTCATAGTTTCCTTAATGGGATATAAATAGGACAGTATGAGGTAAAGGGACAGTATATAAATGGGAAAGTACGACGACTCGACTGCGTGTGGTAGACAATTGGGCAGGTGGCAGCTTGACTTGAAGATCAAACGGTTTATTCTCAGTCTCCTGGCAAACGCAACTTTTTAAATAAAATGTTATTACATGTATAGTGTACGGGTGTGGGTTATGTTACTTAACCAAATATACTCCTCATCATTCGATTGCTGGAGTTCATCGTGTGTGTTATACCTGACTTTGCGTTGCACAAGAAAATGCCGGTTTACACCATCAATCAATAGCGGCCAACGAAATGCTAATTGGTTACTTTTAATCTACTCCTAATGGCGTTATTCGCCAAATACACATTTACGAAATTTGATTGAAATTAATAGTTTCATTCGGTAAAGATTTAATTAATAGCTTTAGTTTCATTGGGTAAAAATTTTTCAGTTAAGATTGACCAATTTTGGCCGAAATTTAACTAATTGATGGGTAACGATGACAAACATAATCGGTTAAGAGTTATTCACTGATGAATAAATTTGTAAAGATATATGTTTTTAAGATTTTTATCACTGGTGATATTTGTCCTTTTGGCCTTGCTAGCCTTACTGATGAGCCCTGAGATTAGGCGAAACAGCTGTCTAAAGCATGCTATTGAAAAATATTTTGAATTGAACTGTTATGATTATCTCTTGTAATATTGTGATAACCGGTACTTAATTTTTTGGGAAAAAAATTGTGTTAGGATCTGGTTAATTTGCGATTCTTTGCCTTCTACGCTCATGCTCATACCTGTAGTTCTAGCTGTACTGACGAGGAATAAAAGACGAATGTCGGTTCCAAAACAGTATGTCTTAGGCTGTTAATCATATTTGATTCTGCCTATAAGACTCTGTATACTGTCTATAGCTTATTATTAATTTTCTTAGTACATTGTTCTGTACTTAATAACTGTGATTGAAGTTATTGTTTGAAAAAACTAGCTTCAACAAATTTGGCAGATACGAATTTGTAATGACAAAATTGCAATCAGTGAAAGAAACTTACTGCAAATCCCCAAACCAGTCGAGGGCCACAAAAACTTGTTGTGCAGACCGCACTTTGGAAATCCTGCTGTTAGGCAATGAGACTACGTTGATCATAGAATTGACATAATTAATACGCTTATAAAGTTCATGCTACTCCCTATGGTTAAAATACAGTCAGTATTCGTTTAGTGGAATCTGGGGTCAGCAAACTTTTTCGCAATACGGGCTGGTTTAAGTCAGGACGCTTGTTTTTCCGACCGGCAACATTTTTGCCCAGCAGCTTTGACTAATTAAACTATTAAAGCAACCTGGCTGTTAGCCAATGAAAGGTACGTTTACATCGGACGCGAAGCAACCAAAATTTGTCGTCCTCGACAACTTGCGAAAGATTTCAACCAGTCGCAAACTTCGCAAGCAGTTGCGTTACTTCACTTAAGACAAAATTACGAAGAAAGCGACCACTCGCAAAGCAGAGTTGTAAGTCAGCCCGGGCTTTTCCGATCAGGTTCAGGGGCGACATGACAGAACGTGCTAACGAGCTCGTAAAGGCCATTCTCGCTCGCTAAAAACCGCTAACAAACAAAAACTCTTCGTAGACAAACTGCAATTTCTGAGCCGTCTCGCCCAACACACGTTAAAACAGTTCGCTCGAATTTCTTGGCGAGATGTTTGTAACTTGTGTTAGTACGTAATAAATACCCCATTGTGACGTCAGATGCATTTCTACTTCAAAATAATGCGTTCAAGCGTATTGTATGTACTACATTGTTATGGAAAAAGATACTTTAAGCTATGCGTGATTATTCTACGCAAGCAAATTCTTCAACTGATAATGATTAGTAAATGAACGACAGAAGTTAATTGTATTTTTGGATCAATGTAAAATAAGAACAACTTTTTCCATACTATAATTTTTTGAATGAAGTAAAGCGCCCTTGAGGTTGCTGGTGGGTAAACTCATATGTTAACAGTCACTTTAAGTCTTAAGGTTTCAAAATTTTTCAAAAGTGAGCAAGTCGAAGTACACTCTTCCTTTGTAGAACCGGTAAATCTTGAGTTTAGACTGGCTGTTTTTAATTTTTTGCCAATATTTAGTCTCATTTGTTCTTGATTTTGTAAAACTTTTGAGAGCATCGATGTCAATTTCAGCGGGCATATTTGAAGCACTGTGTAATTCCTATAGCTCTGTCTGCTTAAGACTTAAGTGATGGCTTTTTTCTTGCTTTTGCAGCACCGTAAAATTGCAAAAGCAAAAAAGCAAGCTTTTTTCAAGTTGAACAACTGCCGAAAAAATTTCTCAATTGCATGCGCAGAGCAACAGAGCTTTATAATCTTGAATAGTTGCAATTTTGCTTGCAAACACAAGAAAATCGCTAAAATTTTATCGTTTTGAATCAGCACGAATTTTAGTTTCTTTGATTATTTGAATTTTTTTTTGGTTTGTTTTGCGGCCGAGGCTGGCAGTGTTTTTTATTTTTTCTTAAATTTTGAGCAAAAATGAGCCTCGTGTTTTAGAAAATCGTTCTTATAAAAGGAGTGTGTTACTATTTTTGTCAACTTGCACTTCTTTGCATTTTTTTATCAATCGAAATAGCAAGTGGTTCTCAATGCAATTCACTTTTTTTTAGCAGTCTAATAGCAAACATGGCGACGATTTGAATTAATTTTCAGCAAAAATTCGCATGAGTTAGAAGTTTTCAACATTTCGCCATTAAATTTCTAAACCAAAAAGATTTCTCGCACGCTTAAAGAGTGCTTCAAGATCCTCTTAAGTTGGCGAGAAAAATGTGACGTTTTTTTACTCGAACTGTTTTCCGCAATTGCTCGAAGAAATTTAGCGAGAAAGAATGACGTAACGGATTTCGCAAGGCTTTACATACACGTGCAAAAATGACCTCTTACGTATAGCGAGTATTTCGTTCGCTAGCGCCTCTTAAAAAAAAACTCGTTATTAAAGCGAACGAGGAAATTTCTGTCATGTGCCCCCAGGTTTGAGATTGATAAAATGTCGGGCTTATTTCGGGCTTGACATACATATCTACTTTCCTAGTGTTTTCGCCTTTTGGGTGCTATAAAAGCGTGATTAAAGTAACTCTGCAACCTTAATGACGACTTTGTTTGAGCATCATTCAATTATTTTTGCGCATTTGTTATTATTACGTCACAATTGATAAACAGCATACGAGCAATAACCATACACATTTTTAGACATAACTTAATTTTCGGGCTTTTTCGGGCCTCGTTTTGTCTTCAAATCACTTTTCGGATTCGGGCTATTTTGCTTTTGGGTTCGGACCTGTACTAGTCAGCCCGTTTAAAACTCTGCCGCGAAAGTTGCCAACCTTCGATTAGCATCCGGAGGAAATGCACCTCCCACAGAAAATTCAAAACTTTATTTACCAAAACTTCTTTTTTCGTCACAAGCGTTGTTTGAAAAATCAATGCAACCTGGCTTTCAGCAGATTAAACAATAGATTTAATCCTCATAGTCAAACTCATTATTTTGTCACAAGTGCTGGTAATAAAAACGTGCCGTGTCGCACAAAAATTCAGGGATCCAATTTTCATGTGCTAATTGTCCATCATTTGGTATATTTTATTATTTGGCATTTGGCAGTTGGTATATTTTACGCTTAGCAAGCTTATCCCGAAGTCGGTATGCGTTGATGTACGTCAGAAGTACAAACTAAGATAATCACTTACGTTTCAATCAATCCGTAGGCATACGTCCGCGTACGTTGGCATGATATGCAGAGCGGTAACAAGTTTGCCATATATTCTTACACCGTGATTTATTACGTAAAGCTACCAGAATAATCAATAACAGTCATTCATTTTTTATACTTTTTTTCTTTATAGAGCCATATAAAGTCAACAATTCCGTGCGTTGTGGATTTTTGAAGTAAGTCTGAACACCATCTTTCTTGTTGCTTTGACCCTATAGTTACATTGGCTATTTGACCGACGCATATTACAAATGGAGGCGTAGAAGGGAGGAGCAAAATCGTCCACCTTGATCTAACTTTTAAGTTGGAGATCATGGAAACACCTAACGTATACTGCTTTGTATTTAGAATGAAAAAAAACAAAAAAAACAAGCGTTCTTATAATTATCAAAAACAACAATGCTGCAAATAAATTTCTAAAAAAAGAAAGCAGTGGCACTCGGCAGCGTGGCATATAGCGCAAAGGCATTCTTCCTATGACGACCCTAATCACGTGATCTGGGTTCAGCCCGCATTTTGGAGTGAACGCGTTTTTGCGTCTTGGATAAGGCGCTTTACGATGATTATCTCAGCTTGCTGTCTTCGAAAAACCAGCAAATTCGGTAAACGAAGATTCGAAGAAATTCACAAGAACATTGGGTCACTGGAAAGTCTTATAAGCTGGTGCGGATTGCTCCAAATGCGAAGTATGTTCCGGCAAGAAAAAGTTTGCGGATTATCCAATACTTAACGCTGTCTGGCTACAGGAAAATAAATAAGCACTAGAAAATAACTACATAGCAAATTCAAATGATTATTGCAACTACAGTATAATGACGAAAACACGGCTATCAAATGCTGCCTCATTACTTTAAAAAATAGTAAAAACACAACAAGACAAGATAGTGCAAAAACCTTTAAGAGTCGGTGATGTTTTCATACCAAATCAGCATGATAGCAACACCAAAAACTTAGCCTCCGCGTCAAAAACCCGCAGTGTCTTGTTAGTGAGTAAAAGTTGATTAAATTGCTGCATTTCAACAGCTAATTCAATCTCGTTTCATGCTTAGTTTGACAATTTCCAAAGCTGTGTAGATAAAAAACACATATTTTGGTCTGTTTTTGTTTGTTTTTCAAAAGAGATTGAATAAACACAAAGATTAGATGTAAAAGAGCGCAGTTTGATGATAACAAACATTAGAAGAGTAACAATAATATTTGCAATAATTAATACACAACACTTTACTGATATATTAAAAAAAATAATGTGACGTACGACATCGCTAATATTCAGAGGTTTTAACCGACCATAATCAAATCTCTCATTATACTCACTATATTACACCGAAGTTTGTAACGAGTTTGCAGGACCCAACTCGGCTTCATTGCGCCTCCAGGCATCACAGCTTATTTGGAGGAAATGCTGGAGCGGTGGCGAGTCATTGGCAACACAGTGCTCGATTTGACCGGCTCGAGATTTGAACTTCAGACCTCCCGCTGCAGAGACGAACGTGTTATTGCTCCACTAGCATAAACAATAAAATACTCAGCATTCAAACTAAAGACGCTCGAACAAACAATCGACTGTTTGGTATCAAATCAGGTGCCAGCATCGTCCTCATTGTTTGCATCTTCTGCTTTTACACGCAAAAATCATGCCGCTACAAAACAGAACGTTAAATTCCAGCAAGAAGACATTACGAAAGCAAAAATACACAAAAGTAGTCGCTGTAATAAATTTCCTTACTCTAATATCTACTCTTGAGTGTTGATGCAGGGAAATTCGTAACCGTTAATAGCAATTTTTAAAAAACAAGCAAAAACTTGCAACAAAAATTTATAATTATTAAATTTTTTTTTTCAGCTGCAACAATTAAATTGCAATATGTTTTCAAAAACAAGCAAAATATACAATTAACAAACACGAAATATGCTTAGTGCTGCAGAACAGGCAACGGCAGAAAAATTGAAAACCAGTCTTCGGAGTCAAAATCCAACTCCTTAAAACCGCATCACCCTAAGTTAATGCTAATTGGTTTACATGCTTTTGGTTAAAATTTACGTAAACTATAAATACTGGTCGAGAATCCTCTTTCTGGTGACCTTGTTGTCAGACTTAGATCAGAGTAATCTGAGAAGAGGGTACGATGGCAAGTGTAGAAATTGCCCTCGTGTGTGGTTTGAAGGTTCGGGTGGGATGCCAGGATAGGCTATGTTTGAATTCAGATGCTGATGAAACACTAGCCTAATGGGAAAGCAGGTATGTGAAATAAGTGCTATCTCACAGCCGTGAAAAAAATAAATAAATGAAATTATATAATGACTAACAAATGAATGAAATTATCTGAAACAGAATTTTGAAAATGATTTCAATCTTTTGCCAACTCACAAATTCAATTCTTATAGAATTAGGTTCAATAATTTTATTTCGATTCCAAATATCAAACTGCTTTGTTGTTGTTGCGTATATTAATATTTATCCTTCTGTCACCGAACAGTATAAAGTAACCATTAATTTATTGCGATAGCAAAATAATTGACATCAAAGAAGCACAAAATTTATGTATTTATGTACAGTAGCTTATAATGATTAAAATTTGTTAAATAATAACGGTTTTTTGTTTCAAAATGGAACAAAACTTACTTGTAATAGATTTCTTCCTGAATTTTATTTTCAGATGCGTTTCTTTTTGCATTATTTCTCTTGCGAAAAAAATGCTGTAGCCATAAAAAAAACAGGACAGCAAAAACTCCCAAAACAGATCCACTAATAATTGCGTTGCTCTTGTACGGCAAGGCTGTTGTTGTTGATACGTTTTTGCAAAAATTGGAAATGGAAGCACTACTTTCCAACTGGCAAATAAAATATTGCCGAAATTACAACGCGTCTAAGTTACTTTATAAATTTGGTCCAACGAACCAGGCAACACTGATGCTAAATTGCAACGTTGATTTTCGTTGAAATTTCCGGGGGTTTTTAGCTATGAACCATCAACACAATTTATTTCTTCACTACTTTCGGTCCTCCAAAATAACGATGCGAACTGTTGCAATTTTTTTCGTTAGTGGCATTGATATTGGAAAGTCTCAACCCTATTGAGTAAGATTGGCCCATTACTGGAGGCTGATAAAATCCTAGGCTTCTTAATCTTAAGTTTCTAAGTTTATGACAAGCTCGCTTTTATTCTCGCATAAGGTAGTTACCCTTGTTATGTTTTTGTGGGCCACTATCCGAAAGTTTTTGTTTGTTGACTGGCATGCGCATAAGTTTGGGGAAATTTTCATTTCGATAGTAAATCAACAGTTAACAGACACTATCAGCTACAAGGCTATCAATTGTCACTTAACCACAAAATACACAGCAATTAAAAGCAATTACTTTTTTGTTGTTTGTTACAATATAGGTAAAACTTTTGTGTAGTGTTTGTACGCAATGCAATTAATTTCTCCTTTAGATTAGCTACAGATATTTTTGCCTTCATCTGTTTGGAGCAAACTACAATTTGTTGAACGTTTTAAGCCACAGTGCTTTTTATATCATTAGATATTGAAATGACAAACATTTTAGCATAGTTTAAGAGTGCCATCGTCTGGGTATCTTCCCGAACGGACCCTTCCAAATAGAGCAAATCATTTATTTTTTATATTACTGTTGTAGATATTTACGAAACAAACATTTGAGATAGTTTGGAAGTGCTACCTCCCAGGAACTCCCCAAATAGATTCACCAAAAATCTTCTTTTTTAACAACTTAAGATTGATAGCTACTTTTTCACATCAATTGATATTTAAATGACAAACGTTTTGACATAAGTTGGTGTTACCAACATCTGGGAACCCTAAATGGACCCCTTAAATTAAACTATGATTGGTTTAAGGTAGATGCATATCTTTGCTTGATATCAGTAAATATGTAACAAGAATTTTTTAAGATAGTTTCGTGTGCCACTCTCCACAAATCTCCCAGGTAAAACTTCTAAAACTTATTTTTTTAACAGCTTAAGCTAGAGAGCTGCTAATATTTTGAATATCAGTATGTATTAAAACAACAAACTATTGACGTATAGTTTAGGGATGCAATCTCCCCAAGAGCCCCAAAGTCAAAATTTTAAACGATTTAAGCTAGAGAGTAAATTTTAATGTTTGGTGTCACCTTTTGGCACCCCCAAACTGCGCCACCCGTCAAACGATTTTTAAACGCCTTCGCTAGTGGGATGATTTTGTTTTGTTTGTTCTATCACGATCAGTAACGATGTGTTAAAAAACATATATCTTGGCACTGTTTGACATTTCAACCCCCTGAGGGGCCCCTATAGAAAATATTTTGAAACTGCTCCCTTAACTGAAAGACCAAATAGTTTTTGAAGGATCTGTTTATTCAGCAGGAATCGGTTGTTTAGTGGGCCTGCTTGCAAACTCTCACCTTGTAACATACATTACTACTTACTAGATGTAATCATTTTCATGTACAAACTTAACATCTAAATAAAATGTGCAGTGTGCAGACCATTAAAGTAGGTCAACAATGTTAAAACAGGAAATTTGTTTGGGGTACATATTGTTTGCTCAATTTATTTTCAAACTTAAAAGAGATTGACTCAGCACAATTAAGGTTTTTCAACTGACGAATTCAAACTCGACAATGATTTCTAGTTTCATGCCTATAACAGCGCTGTTTTGCCATATTTCAAGGTTTGTTAGTTAGGCTAGCAGCAGGGCTGAAGTGATAATCATTGCAGTGATAAAAACTGCCAAAAGATACACCTTTAGCAATTGAATAATTAATAACAACTTTTTGAAAGTTTGTTCCTAATTGGCATCCCTGGTAAAATTTCTTACTAGAAAAAGCCTTCCTAAGACGAAAGCTAGTCTGTTATATCTCAGGAAAAAACGGTCGTAAAAAAGCTCAATTTGATGGAGGTAGTTTTCAGATCTGTCAAGTTTTTTTGAAGATAAAATCGAGCAAACAAATTTCCGAGCTGAATGCCCTTTCAAACTTGTAAGGTTGCCTGTTGAAAAACAATGCAGAAATTCAACAAACAGCAAATCAACAAGCAACTAAAGACGAACGATTTTAACAAGAAAATTTTTATAAGACAAAAACAAAGCCGAAGAAACTGCTAACTTTAGCAGATGTTTGGTGTTACATTGCCAAAGAAAATTGGAATGATAATACGGCTTCAAAGCAGCTACACTTTTGTTACATATCAGGCAACCAGCTGTACCATTATTGGCTTCCGCAAAAATATTGTTCTTCCCATTTTTTGATTTAACACGTGTCACTCAGAATCTACTTTTTTTATTTTAGTAGTCATTCAAACAATACAGCATTACAGCACAACCCGAAAGTTAATTATGTACAGGTATTGTCCCCGTTATCGTACTTAAAGCTGCATAGTGCGTTATCTTCTATAGTCTACCTAAAAACGGAGATGTTGTACTGATTAAACAATAGTGTTTTCCTGTATAACAAAGTTTGTGATGTAATAACAAGAGAAACAGAATCAAAACACTATTAATAGATTGTCTGTCGCTCAACAATAACGTTCATCTTCTACAAAAAAAAAATTTGGTGACCTTTTTCCGTAACAGTTGTAGTTTAGCTTTTATTTCTACAACATTTGGCGGGACGGATATGTTGCGCGGGCTGAAGTTTGGTGACCTATGTGCTATTCTAAAATATTTCTCCTTTTTGCCTTCGTGATTAAAGTTAACTTTAACTTGTTAGTATATGAACGCTGTGTGATCGCAAATTTCTACTATTACGTAACTCACACTTCCTCAGCTGTGACCAGGCGCGTCGATTCCCGGGGGGGTCGGGGGGGTCCGGACCCCCCAAAGATATGCATTGGGGGGGTCCAAAGAGTAAAGGACCCCCCCAATAAAAATAGACATGTTTGCTGTTTATCATGGATACTAACAAAATAAAATTTCTGTCTTGACAGATTTTTCTTGCTCAAAATCTTGAAAACTGCATACCACAGCGCTAGGCCTAGATTTTAATGCCATAATCACAATACGAGTATGTTTATCATCTAGCCAATATATTGCACAAGTTTTGTTTGTGTACGTCACAAACTCATTATTGTGACAGTGTTTCTATCAGTAAAGTCTAGATGAGGAAAGTCCTCACTGTTACAACAGGGCACGGAGGACCGAGGGCATACTGATACTCGCAGCGTCAGAGCATATCAGCATAGTCACTCAAGATTACAATGGTGCCATCCGGGTGGGGACTTAAATGGACCGTGCCATCACAGGCGAGCCAGGATTTTGATTGAGGGGGCCCAAATCACATGCAATGACGTCTTCAAACATTTTTGAAATGAGGCACTTTTTACGGGACAACGACACGGTAAAATGGAAGATCAGAAACCGTGGCCTGGTTTGGCAATCAACTAGGATTTTGCTGATGGGGGAGAGTTTGAAATATTAGAATGTTTCAAAGTTAATATGTCTAAACTGGGAGACATGGTGAGTAATCTACTGTAACTCAAACGTATCACAGACGGGGGTGTGGGGGCGAAGCCCCCAACCGCTGGGCAACTTTTTGTAATTTTTTGAAAAAAATAGCTATTTTAATGCCATTGGATCACATTTCGCGCGTTTTTAGGGTAATTTGAGGGAACCAGATCTTTAACATTTAAAAACATGGTTGTAAGTCGGCCCGGCTTTTGGGGTCGGATTTGGGCCTAAGGTTGACAAAAATTTTGGCCTTAATTCGGGCCTGAGACGTGCTTTTTGTCTTAGAGATATCCAAATAACAAGATTGCTAAATTTTTCAGACCGACTGTAACTAAACTTTTGTTTTTTTTTTCGGGCACGATTTGAGCTTCAAATTAGTTTTCGGATGCGGGCTTATATTTTCAGGTTCGGGCCTGAACTAGTCGGCTCATTCACAACCCTGCTTTGAAAGCCAATTGAAAAATTAAATTGTTCAATTCTCTTTTTACCTACAATTCAAGTCCAAATCACGTTTAAAATCTTGCAGTTTGGGTTTAAATTTTGTATGTGATTTGGCCAAAGTAGACGGAAGTAAGGTACATTGCCTTCTAAAATGTTGTGCAGTAGGTCATGAAAATAATCAATTGTAGGAGTACATGTAATGGCTTAGGGGCCCAGGCCCCCTTAATTTAAATTCAATAATTTGTTCAATGCGCATTTTTGCCTGCTATTTTTTTTTCGAAAGCATTTTGTCACGTAAAAACTGGCGAGTTGGAAGTGAATTGTAATTGAAAGTTAATTGGTACAAAAGATGGTTATTGGTAAGGCCTATAACTAATTATGTTTTTGCCCAGGCTGGATTTACATTGCGCGGGGCCCTTTGCACTTTGGGGATTTTCGCTGCTTTTTCCAGTCAATATAGGAGAGACAAAGAACTCTTAGGCACACCATTTAAACGCGGGACCGACCCCTGACACTGAACCATTTGGTAAATCCGCTCGTGTTTATTGTATTACGTTCATAAAAAGGTTTGATAAGTGCCGGAGGTTGCAATTTTTAAGACAAAACTCTTCAATTCTCCAGGGCTATACACTTAAATTGGTTAGCAAAATTTTGAATTGAGGGGGCTCGGGTTCCTTGGTGATCCATATTAATATCATTGCTAATTACAGTTGAACGCGTGCACTTTTGTACAGAGAAATGTTAAAAGAAACTGAAGAAAAAGTAGATTTTGTTTTAATATTTTTATCATTGAGGGCATTTTTATTTGGCGGGAAGGGCTGTCGCCCCCTTGGCCACGCCTATCCGTGTCATCCCTTAAAGTAATATAGACAGGCTTGGCGGAACGATTTTCAAAGTTTTCAAAGTCGTAGCAATGGAATTAACGCCCAAAAAACGTCCCAAAAGTTTGGCGGAAAGAGGTCGCATTTAAAAAATACCACAAAAATATTTCACACGATTATATATTTCAAGATATCCTTTCATCCCTACCAACCCTCTTTTGGCGCGATGAGTTTTTTTCCTTTTTTTTCCAAAGTACCGTACGCTTATTTCCTAAACGTCTCAACACCGAAAAAAAAAAAAACGCACTAAATGTGCTATTGCGACGTACGAACATTGCAAACAAAGTCTACGATGTACAAACAATGCAAACAAAATTCGCGAGATTTCGCCAAAAAAGTTTTGGTTATTAAGTTGGACCCCCCCAAAGATTTCGACAAATCGACGCGCCTGGCTGTGACGTTTCTGTTTTATTTTAATACATGATCTTATCATAGACTCTTTGTTAGTCTATGATCTTATAGTTAACCTCATCAACAATAACCTTTCGTACTTAAGAGTTAAGACACGAATAACGGACTGCAGTATATCATGGCAAATTAGCAACAGAAGCAAAATACGCATATCATCACAAATTTTTTTTTCCAACCAAGTCAAGTATTCAGGCACACAAAAATGTGCAGTTTTCGATTTAGTTTATCATCAAATATAACAATAACCACCAAAGTATGTTTAAACTCTTTCACTTGCTCAAATTTAAGTTAATCCATTTTTACGCCAAAGTTGCTTTGTTTTAAGTCTTCTTTCGTGTCGGATAAAGAAGTACACCTATTTTTTTGCAAGTAGCTGAATTAAAATAGAAGAAACAACTCAAGCTGGCTCAATAATGGAGCTAAACAAAGCTCATCACGACAGACGAGTCGTCTTAGTTTTTGACGAATGAGACAGTTTCAGGGTGACTTGTAGTACTATAAAAGTATAGTTGTACGTAAAAAAGCCACTTCAAAAATTCAACCTAGGAAATTTTTATTGTTCGGCTTTTAACTATCGGTAAATTGTTGTTGTTGTTTTTTCTCACATTCAAATTTTCATTTTAAACTGAAAATCTAAGTAAAAAGGACTTTTCACTTTAAACATTGTTTTCATTTTGGACAAACGGTCAATGGTGGAATAGATAGAACGTCTTCTACTGAAACGGAAAACTCTGGCTGGATTCCCGTTCGGATCAAACCAAGGATCAGAGAAATTGAGATTCATAGCTTTCTAGCTTGACGTTCAGAAGTAAATGGGACATTGTGATGTCTCCACTCTACATGTGTGGTAGAGTATTGGGCAGGTGACAGCTTGACTTGAAGACTAAGCGGTCTGTCTATTCACTGTCTCCTGGCAAAGACAACTTGGTAAATTAAATAAATAAATACATTTAGATGATGTACTAGTGTGGGTTACGTTAAGTTACCAAATATATCCTTCGTCATTCGATTGCTGGAGTCTTTCGTGTATACCTGACTGCATTGTACAAGTGAATGCCGATTTACACCATGAACTAATAGCGGCCAACGAAATGCAAATTTGCTTCTTGTAATCCACTCTTAGTGGGGTTATTTGCCAAATAAACATTAACAAAATTTAATTGAAATTAATGTTTGAAAAAACTAGCGTCAACAAACTTGGTAGAAACGAATTTGTAATGAAAATATCGGAAGCAGTGAAAGAAGCTCACAGTAAATTTGAAGACCAGTCGAAGGCAACAAAAACTTGTTGTGTGGACCGCACTTTGAGAAGCCCTGCTCTAATGTAATGAGACGAGGTTAATCATAGAATTGACATAATTAATACGTTTATGAAGTTCATGCTACTCTCTTTGGTTAAAATACAGTCAGTATTCGTTTAGTGAAATCTGGGCCCACATGACAGAAATTTCCGCGCTCGCATTAATAACGAGAATTTTTTTAAGAGGCGCTAACGAACGAAATACTTGCAAAAGGCAAGAGGTCATTTTTGCACGTGGATCTGAAGCTCTGCGAGCTGGGTAACGTCATTTTCGCTCGCTAAGTTGCTTGAATCGATTGCGAGATATAACTCGAGTAAAAAAACGTCACTTTTTCCTAGCCATCTTGACGAAGGTTATGAAGCACGTACTGTTTAAGTGTACGAGAAATTTTTTTGGTCAGAAATTTAATGGCAAACTGTTGAAAACTCCAACTAAAGCGAATTTTTGTTGAAAATTACTTAAAATGGTCTCCATGTTTGTTATTAGATTAGACTGCTCAGAAGAAAACGAATTGCATTGAGAATCGTTCTCTGCCTCGACTGATAAAGAAATGTTGAGGAGCGCCAGTTGACAAAAAGAGCAATACCCTCTTTTCATAAGAACAATTTTTTAAGAACATGAAATTCGTTTTTGCTCAAAATTTAAGAACAAATTAAAAACAATGCTAGTCTCGGCAGCAAAATAATCAAAAGCAAGCAAAAAAAAAAATTCAAATCAAAAAAATGAAACTAAATTTCTTTACTGCTTCAAAACGGTAAAATTTTAGTGATTTTCTTCTGTTTGCAAGCAAAATTGTAACTATTCCAAAACCATAGAGCGCTGTTTGAGGATTTTTTTTGGCAGTCGTGCGAAAAAAGCTTGCTTGCTTTTTTCAAGCTTTTGTTTCAAGTTGAACGACTACCCAAAAAATTTTGCGTTTCTGCAAAGCAGGAAAAAATCCTCTACTCAGGCCGGCAGAACTTTAGAAATTAACAGAGGTGGGCACAAATAACATTATATCAAAAGCGCTACGCAACAAAGCGCAACGATCTTTTCAACCAGTAAAAGCGTAGCGCAAAATGCGCAATTTAGTTTTTTTGCTTTCTGAAGCGCAGCGCGACTTCTGCAATGAACTTTTTGATCCAGTTGAAGCGCAATGCAATTCCACAATTGCGGAACGGTATTTTCGTATCAATTTAAAACGCAACCTAACTTCCGCAATCGAAATTTCACAACACAATGCAAATACTGCGTTTTTTGCAATTTTAGACTGAAAAAGAGTAAATAATTTGCTAAACAAGCCCGAAATTTATCAATATTATGATGAAAATGGAGCAAAATTAAGTTCAATGTATAGAATTGCGCGCTTTTAACCGAAAAAAACTTTGAAAGCGCAACGCAATTAAAGCGTAACAAATTTTAAAGGCTTTATTCCACAACGCAACTTCTGCAATGTTTCAAAATAAAAAATTAAAGCGCAACGCAACTTACGCAATTGCAGAGGTTGCGGAAGTTGCGCTTTGCGCTTCTAATTGCGCTTTGCCCACTTCTGGAAATTAAACATGGTCGCTAAAATTGGCATCGATGCTCCAAAAATTTAAGAAAAAGTGAGAAACAAATGAGGTTGAAAATCGGCAAAAAATTAAAAACAGCCATGCAGTCTCAACTCTAGATTTACTGGTTCCAAAAAGGAACAGTATACTTCGACTTGTTCACTTTTGAAAATTTTTGAAACCTATTGTTGCTGTTAACATAAAAGTATACCCACCAACAACTTCAAGAGCGCTTCATGTCATTTAAAAAATTATGGTATGGTAAAAGTTGTTCTTTTTTTTTACATGGGCCCAAAAATATAATTAAACTCTGTTGTTGATTAGCTAACTATAATCAATGGAGGATTTTGCAAGCTTAGAATATTAACTCATGGCCCATAGTATCTTTTTCCATAGCAATTGCAGTACATACCATCATACAGACACAGTACGCTTGAACGTATTATTTTGCAGTAGAATGCAAGCGGACGTCACAATAAGGTTTTCATTACGAGCTACCACACCAGAGATGGAACCGGTTAGGATTTTCTCGACCCGACCGTTAAATTTCAAAATCTACGCCGGTTGACCGGCCGGCCATTCGGTTTCTGACCGGCCCGGTCGACCGGCTTTTTTACAGAAAGTTTTTGTTCACTGTTCAATGCATCTCATGAAAAATCTTCAAAAGGGAGGCATGGGTGAGGTGTTAAAATTTGTGACTCCGAACGGGAGTCCCAGATAAAATTTTTTTGCGCTTTTTGCAAAAATAACTCAATTTTAAGACCTTTTTTGGTTAAATTTTGGTTTGAAAGACCTGGTTTGAGCAGCGCACAACGTGCACAAAATACACATAAAAAGAACTGGAGGGCGCAAGCTTAATTATTAGACGTTCTTTCTAATGATGTTATGCTTAAGGCCAAGAAAAGAAGTTAAAATTCTATAGCTATGGTGACAGATTGTTTGCAATTTGCCGAGCAGCAAACGCTAAACTGTGATGACAATAGCTAGAAAATATTCAAAATATAATGTGCCCCAGCAGTTTGCATAAATGCTGCTACTTCAGAACAAACCATGGCTAGGTAGATATAAAAAAATAAGAGCTATGTCTTTCTTGCCCATTGTAGAGAGTAGTAAATTTACGTTGAAAAAAGCTTTTCAAAGCGGCTATATTTTAGCATTTACTAAAAAATCTAAAATCTGCGCCACTTCTACTTTCAAGCTGATTAAAATGATGCTAAAATGCCAGGTAGCGTAAGCCTCTTCCACATGTATGTTTTGTTATAATTTGATTACGAGATTTTAACGTATCTTTTGCACTTTTTTGCTTTGTGCCGTGGCGCAAAAGGAGGGGGGCATGACACAATGGCCCCCACTAAATACTCCCCTGGATGTGCATGTCTTAATGCTCACAGCATATTAGACACAGCTTGAAACCATTCAACAAGTGTTTTTAAAAGGTATGGTTTGTTAATACTGTTTTTTTTATAAAAAGTTTTATTTAAAATAAAATATATATATATATTTTGGTTGGTGCTTAGGATGTCTTTTAGTTGCCAGTAAAGGAGAATTTGACCGGTGTTTCAACCGGCTTGACCGGCCGGTCGAAGAATCTCAACCCGACTGGTAACCCGACAGGCCGATCGACCCGACCGATGCCGGTCAACCCGACAGGTTTTCATCTCTGTACCACTACTATCTTGGGTCCGGGGCAGGTTGTCAGTTAGGGGCCCAGGGGCCCCCTGATCGTCAGTTAGGGGCACTCTAATTGTGAGTTAGGGGCCCCAGGGCTCTCTGGTTGTTGTTGGGGACCCTGGGGGCCCCTGGTCATCAGTTAAGGGTCCCGGGGCTCCCTGGTTGCCGGTTAAGGGACACAAAGCCCCCTGGTTGTCGGTTAGGGGCCATAGGGCTCCGTCGTTGTCATTAATATTATTGTTGATTATTGTTATGTGCGTAATTACTGAAAAAAAAAACTGCAACTAAACATCGCTAGGCTATGTTGTTATAATTTTTTATCCTGGCTCCCCTGGCTACGCCTATGGTCACTGGAAACCTTTATAAGCAGGTGCGGATTGCTCCAAATGCAAAGTATATTATTGCAAGAAAAAGTTTGCGGATCATCCAATACTTAACGCTGTATGGCTACAGGAGAATATATAAGCACTACAACAAAACTACACAGCATATTCAAATGACCATTAAAGACACTGCCTTCAAATGCTGCATAAATACTTTAAAACGAAGTAAAAACACAACAAGACAAGATAATGCAAAAACCTTTAAGAGTCTGTGATGCTCTCATACTAAATCAGCATAACAGCAGCATCACCAAAAGCTTAACCTCCACGTCAAGAGCCTGCGGTATTTTGTTAGTGAGTTACAAGTTGAATAAATTGCAGCATTTCAACAGCTTATTCAATTTCTTTTCATGTTTAGTTTGACAGTTTCCAAAGCTGTCTCGATAAAACACATGTGTTTTGGTCTGTTTTTGTTCGTTTTTGATGTAAGATTGAATAAACACAACGATTAGATGCAAAAGAGCACAGTTTGATAATACCAAACACTGGACGGCTAACAATAATATTTGCAATAATTAATACACAACATTTTACTACTATATTTACTAATAATAATGCGATGTACGACATCACTAATATTCAGCGGTTTTAACCGATCAAAATCAAATCTTTCATTATACTCACTACATTACGCCGAAGCGAGTAACGAGTTTGCAGGGCCCAACTCCGCGTCATTGCGCCTCCGGGCATCACAGCTTGTTTTGAAGAAATCCTGGAGTGGTGGCAAATCGTTTGCAACACATTGTTCGATTTGACCGGTCCGAGATTTGAACCTCGAACGCGTTACCGCTGCAGAGACGAATGCGTTACCGCTCGACAAATATAAATAATAAAATTACTATTCAAACTAAAGACGCTCGAACAAACAAACAATTGACTGTTTGGTATCAAATCAGGTGCCAGCATCGTCCTCATTGTTTGCATCCTCAGCTTTTGCACGCAAAAATCATGCCGCTACAAAACAGAACGTTAAATTCCAGCAAGAAGACATTACGAAAGTAAAACTACACAAAAGTAGTCACTGCAATAAATTTCCTTACTCTAATATCAACTGTTGAGTGTTGATGCAGGGAAATTCGTAACCGGTAATTGCAGTTTTTAAAAACCCACCAAAAATTTACAACAAAAATATTTAATTATTAAATCTTTTTTTTTCAGCAGCAGCAATTACATCGCAGTATGTTTTCAAAAACAAGCATAATATACAATTAACAAACACAAAATCTGCGTGCTCCTGCAGAACAGGCAACGGCAGAAAAATTGAAAATCCGGTTTTGATGTCAAAATCCAACTCCTTAAAACTGCATCACCCTAAGTTAATGCCAATTGGTTTACATGCTTTCGGTTAAAATTTTCGTAAACTATAAAACTACTCAAAAAGTTTGCTGCAGCGGAGCTCAGATTGTTAGAACGTCGGGTTGAAAAGTTGTTGGCCCCGAATTTGATTCCTCAACTGGTCAATGGACATGCGTCTTTGTGCACTTGAAAAGATTTCAACGCTTAAATATTTTCTGTTTCGGCCAGCAGTCTGGCTCTGGTCGTGGCCCTGGCTGGCGAGAGTCTTGCGAACACAACACCAACAAAAAGTGCCCTTCTTGTTATGGTTAAACGAGGACTAAAGGCAAAATCAATGGGAGTATCTAAAGTTAGGCGAATCGCATAAGACTCGATCAGCGTTGACTCCATTCTTTCTAACCCATCCGTTGCAGAGATATTCTACTTCAAACACGACGTCGGTGACTCTACTGTAATGTTTCAAATTTTAATAATTTTTACTGGCAAGTGGCAACCCTGTCGTTGATAAGCATTAGCGTCTTAGCAACGCCTTCCATGTTCTATTCTAAAGCAACGATTAGGCTACTGCATTGAGTTGTTTGGCTGCGCACTAATCAGTTTGATCTCGTTAGCAGAATAGATCAGAGCTAGAAAAAACAGTAGACTGTACGATAGCCTAGGTTAAAAACGTCTAAGAACAAGCGAAAGTAAGGTTAGTAGAGTTATTAGAGTAGGCTAGTAGGCCATTGTTTTCAGCTTGGATGGAAAAGTTCATTTTGCGGTCACAAAATTCAGTCAGCAAATACAATTGGCCTACTCAAGTATTGGCAGTCTTATCATCAGGTAAGAGTTTGTACTGTGTAGCCTATTACTAAAAACCTTATTACTAAACTAGGCTAGGATTTATACTGAAATGTATCTGCCAGCTTGATTTTTACTGAAATCGCTTGGCTGCCGAACAGTCTACTCTTTTTTCTAGCTCGGCTCTGTTGTGCTGATAAGATCAAACTGATTAATGCGCAGCGAAACGAGTCAGTGCAGTAGCCTAATCATTGCTTTAGGTTAGGACTGGGATAGCGTCGCTAAGACGCTAATGCTTATTAACGACAGGGTTGCCAATAAAAATCATTAAAATTTGAAACATTACAGTAGAGTCACCGACGTCGTGTTTGAAGTAGAATATCTTTGCAACGGATGGGTCAAAAAGAATGGAGTCAACGCTAATCTAGTCTTATGCGATTCGCCTAACTTTAGATACCCCCATTGATTTTGCCTTTAGTCCACCTTTAAGGAATTCCACATTGCCTGTTTGATGCACATAAATGAACGTGTGAATCGGCATTATGACAAACCATATTCGGAATAAAGTGCTTTGTTGCAGACTGCTATATCACAAAAACGATTGATAAATTTGCGGTTTATCGTCTTGGGGTATTTAGAATGATTTTCATGAGAAACTGACAAAAAAAGAAACTAAAACCCGGAATTTAGATTTTTCTGTTCAACTTGTCGTATGCTAGGGCGTTTCTCTTGTTTGTATGGTTGTTTATCACTGCGTAATGTTGTGTAAAATCAGCAGCTGAACTCGTTGGCATCTCGTCCAACACTTGGTATTCATTTGATTGATCTGATTCGACTGGAGCCTGTTGTGGGTGTTTATGTACCACAGCATGAACGTTGGGACCCGGTGCTCCGTCTTGAACAAAATCATATAGACTCTTTGATCATCCGGTGGTGGCGCATATGGAAGGTTTTCTTCAGGAATGTCACGCTGCTGTAGAACAGGTTCGATACTGTAACAAGGCAAACAAATAGTTTCAACAAACAACCGAGCTTTGCAACTCAATTTCAACAACGTTTTCGATGCATTTCAATAAAATTGCAGCATGTGTAGTTCCAACATTACAGCATCAAGTCAAATGAAAAAGAATAAAAGTACTGACTGAATTTAAGTTGTTGTAATCGTTTAGAGAAGTTATTGTTAGAGGTGGAATATATGGCAAAGATCTATAAGTTCAGTTCACATGTTTTATTGTCACTTACAGTATTTTAAGCAGTAGTAAAAAGGTCAAAAAGCACGCAGTAACGAGTAGATGCGAAAGACCTGAGTTGCAACCATTAGGGTTGCACGGTCGCCGAGTTTGCAACTCCTCTGCAAAAATTAATGAAATTATGTAGTGACTAACAAATTAGCGGAATTATTTGAAACAAAAATTTGAAAATGATTTCAACCTTTTGCCAACCCACAAATTCAATTCCTATAGATGTAGATTTAATCGCTTTACTATAGCTTTTAAATATCAAACTGCTTTGTTGTTGTTGTGCATATTTATCAATGTGTCACCGGGCAGCAAACTGAAATTATTAGTTTATTGCGATAGCCAAGTGATTGACATCAAAGTAGCATAAAATTTGAACATGCTGCATTGTAATTACTATAGCTTATAGTGATTAAGTTTTGCCGAATACAGAAAAATTTTTGTTTCAAAACGAAGCGAAACTTACTTGTTATAGACTTTTTCTTGAATTTCATTATTAGATGCGGCTTTATTTGTACATTATTTCTCTTGCGAAAAAAATGCAGCAACCATAAAAAAATAGGACAGCAAAAACTCCCAAAACAGATCCAATAATAATTGCAGTGCTATGGTTTGGCAACGCTGTGGTCGTTGATACGTTTTTGCAAAAATTGGAAATGGAAGCATTCTTCTCCGATTGGCAAATAGAATATGGCACGGAATTACAACGCGTCCAAGTTGCGTTATATATTTGGTCAAACAAACCAGGCAACACTGATGCTAAATTGCAACGTTCGTCTTCGTCAAATTTTCAGGTAATTCTAGACGTGAATATCAACACAATTTATTTCTTCATTTTTTGTGCTACCCCAAGAATAAATATGCGACCTGTTGCATGTTCCGCTGTTAGTGGAATTGATATTAGGAAGTCTCAAATTTATTGAGTAATATTGATCCACCACTGGAGGCTGACAAAATCCTAGGGCTTCGTAATTTTGAGTGTTTAAGTTTATGGCAAGTTCGTCATTCTCGCATAAGAGAGTTAGATCTGTTACGTTTTCGTGGGTCACTATCCGAAATGTTTTGTTTGTTGACTGGCATACGCATGAATTTCGATTTTGATAGTAAATTAACGGTTAACAGACACTATCAGCAACAAGGCTAATCATTTTTACTTTACCACAAATACACAAATAAAAGTAATTACTTTAACGTTGTTTGTTACAATAAAGGCAAAACTTTTGTATATTGGTTGGACGTAATGCATTTAATTCCTCCTTTAGATTAGCTACATATATTTTTGCCGTGATCTTTTTGGAAAAAAGTACAGTTTTTGAACGGCTTTAGCTAGAGCGCTTTTTAATCATTAGATACTGAAATGACAAACATTTTGGCATAGTTTAGAATTGCCATCGAGTGGATATTTTCCCGAACGATCCCTTCCAAAGAGAGCTAATCAGTCATTTTTTACATTACTGGAGTAGATATTCATGAAATAGATATTTTGACATGTTTGGACGTGCTACCTCCCAGAAACTAGAAAAAAGCTTTTCGGCGGGAAAATCTTACCTGTTATATCTCATTAGGAACGGACAGCCGTAGAAAGCTCAATTTGGTGAAGGTGGTCTTTCAGATCTGTCAAGTTTTTTGAAGATAAAATCGAGTAAAACCAATTTTCGACCTGAATGTCCTTTTTAAACTTGTAAGGCTGCCGGTTGAAAACAATTTAGAAATTCAACAAACAGCAAATCAACAACGAACTAAGAACAAACGATTTTAAGAGAAAAGTTTCTATAACATAAAAAAAGACAAAGCCGAAGAAATTGCTAACTTTAGCAGATGTTTGGTTTCATAGGACCGACAAAAATTAAACTGTTTCAAAAACATCAACACGTTTGCTGCATATCAGGCAACTAGCTGTACCGCATAGGCGTAGCCAGCGGGCTGAAGGTTTTTTTTGGTCTTCACCTTTTTTTCGGTACAAATTCAGCTCTTCATTCCGTGAAGATCTGTTCAGATTGTGTTTTTGTTTTGGTCTCCACTATGTAAACTGTGGGTTGCCAACCCCTCCATCCTAAATTGGTCTCCAAACAAATTTTGCTCCCCCCCCCAATCAAAAATCCTGTCAACGCCTATGCGTACCGGTACCATTATTGGCTTCCGCAAAAAATAGTGTTCTTTCTGTTTTTTCACTGTACACCCGTAACCCAGAATCTACTTTTTTTTTAGTAGTCATTCAAACAATACAGTATTACACTACAAAACAAAAGTTTAATCTTTCATAAAAAAAAAAGTTTGTCTATGGTTAGTCAACACAACCTCTCTTCCCAAGCTAAAACAAAGTTTGGTAATTTTTTTCCGTAACAGTTGTAGTTTAGGTTTTATTTCTGCAACATGTGGCGAGCCGGATGAAATCACTTCGCGTGGCCGGATCCGGCGCGCTGGCCGTAGTCTGGCGACCTCTGTTCCATTCTAAAATATTTATTGTTTTTGTTCTAAAATATTTCTCCTTTTTACCTTTCTGCTGGTGTTGTTTTGCATTTTATGTGTGGTAAAAAATGAACTTACCTTACCTTAAAGGAAACTTTACCTTGTTAGTAATGAACAAAGTGTGATCGTTATTTTCCACTGTTACATAACTCACACTTCCTCAGCTGTGAGGCTTCTGTTTTATTTTAATATATGATCTTATAGTTAACCTCATCAACAATCGACTTTCGTAATGAAGATTTAAGACGTGAATAACATACTACAATATGTCATGGCAACAGAATCAAAATACGTATATCATCACAAGCTTTTTTTACCAACCAAATCAAGTATTTTCAGCTACATAAAAAATGTGTAGTTTTCGACTTAATTTATCATCAAACATAACAATACCACCAAATTATATTTAAACTCTTTCACTGGCTCAATTTTATGTTGTCCTATTTTTATGCCAAAGTTGCTTGGTTTTAAGTCTTCTTTCAGATTGAATACAGAAATAATCCCTATTTTTTTGCTAGTAGCTGAATTAAGAAAGAAGAAACAACTCAAGCTGGCTCAATTATGAGGCTAAACAAAGCTCATTGCGACAGATGAATTGTCTTAGTTTTCGACGTACGAGACAGTTTCAAAGTGACTTATAGTTTTGTGAAAGTATAGTTGAGCGTAATAAAGCAACTCCAAAAATTCAAACTTGGAAATTTCCATTGTTCGGCATTTTAATTATCGGTAAATTGTTGCTTCCATTTTAAAACTGAATAATCTAAGTAAGAAGGACTTTTCACATTAAACATTGTTTTCGTATTGGACAACCGATCAATAGCGAAATAGATAGAACTTCTGCTAC
The DNA here is from genome assembly GCA_963965965.1 of Trididemnum nubilum. Classification (NCBI taxonomy): domain Eukaryota; kingdom Metazoa; phylum Chordata; class Ascidiacea; order Aplousobranchia; family Didemnidae; genus Trididemnum; species Trididemnum nubilum. The sequence goes on from OZ014486.1 coordinate 32,791,938, forward strand.
TGAAACGGAAAACTCTGGTTCGATTCCCGTTCGGGTCAAACCAAGGATCAGAGAATTTGGGATTCGTAGCTTCTTTACATGACCTTTAGCTATAAATGGGACAGTATGACGACTCGACTGAGTGTGGTGGACGATTGGGCAGGTGGCAGCTTGACTCGAAGACTAAACGGTCTGTCTATTCACTGTCTTCTGGCAAAGACAACTTGGTAAATAAAATGTTATTAAATATATAGTGTACGAGTGTGGGTTATATTACGTAACCAAATATACCCTTTATCATTCGATTGCTGAAGTCTTTCGTGTGTGTTATACCTGACTGCGTTGTACAAGTGAATGCCGATTTACACCATGAACTAATAGCGGCCAACGAAATGCAAATTTGCTTCTTGTAATCCACTCCTAGTGGCGTTATTCGCCAAATAAACGTTTACAAAATTTGATTGAAATTAATGTTTAAAAAACCTAACGTCAAAAAAATTGGCAGATACGAATTTGTAATGAAAAAATTGCAATTAGATTAGTTAAAGAAACTCACACTAAATCTCAAGACCGCAAAAACTTGTTGTGTGGACCGCACTTTGGGAGCCCTGCTGTAAAGCAATGAGACGAGGTTAATCATAGAATTGACATGATTAATACGCTTAGGAAATTCATGCTACTCCCTTTGCTTGAAATACAGTCAGTATTCGTTCAGTGGAATCTGGGGTCAGCAAACTTTTTCGCGATATAGGGGCCGGTTTAAGTCAGGATGCTTGTTTTTCCGACCGGCCACATTTCTGCCCAGCTTTGATTAATTAAATTATTAAAGCAATCTGGCTGTTAGCTTATTAAAGGTGCGTTTACATTGGACGCGAAGTAACGAAAATTTGTCGTCATCGACAACTAGCCAAAGGTTCAACCAGTTGCAAACTTCGCAAGCGGGTGCGTAACTTCACTTTAGACAAAATTGCGAAGAAAGCGACCACTCGAAAAGCAGAGTTGCAAGTCGAGTCGGGCTTTTTCGGTCGGGTTTGGGTTTCAGATTGACAAAAAGTCGAGCTTATTTCGGTCTTGACATATGTACTTTCCTAGTGATTTCGCCTTTTGGATGCTATAAAAGCGTGATTAAAATAACTCTGCAACCCTCAATGACGACTTCGTTTGAGCATCATACGATTATTTTTACACATTTATTATCATTACGTCACAATTGAGTAACAGCATACGCGCAATAACCATTCACATTTTTAGACATAACCTAACTTTCGGGTTTTTTGGGCCTTGTTTTGTCTTCAAATCGCTTTTCGGTTTCGGGGTGATACTTTTGGGTTCGGGCCTGTACTAGTCGGCTCGTTTAAAACTCTGCTGCGAAAGTTGCCAAACTTCATTTCGTATCCGGAGTAAACGCACCTTCACACAGGAAATTCAAAACTTGATTAACAATAAGCTTCTTCTTTCGTCACAAGCGTTGTTTGGATGGATAAGCAACACAACCTGGCTTTTAGCACATTAAACAGTAGGTTTAATTCTCAGAGCCAAACTTACTATTTTGTGACAAATGGTTATAAAAAGTGCAGTGTCGCACAAAAACTCAGCGATCCAATTTTCATGTGCAAATTATCCATTCTTATAAAAGTTACAGCGTCAGCACTTAATATTTTTCGCTTAGCAAGCTCATCCCGAAGTCGGAGATGCAATGATACATGCTGTAAATACTTTGGCGTCCCAAAAAATTCAAATTTAATGCGCTGGCACATTACATAAGTGAGTGGCGTATGTTAGTGCATGGAAAAAAAGCGTATCGGTATACGATTATGTAGTCAGGGTTGCAACGTAGAATTATAACTTACGTTTCAATCAATCCGTAGACATACGTCCGTGTATGTTGGCATAATATACCGAGCGGTAACAAGTTCGCCATATATTCTTACACCGTGATTTATTGCGCAAAGCTAAAAGAATAATCAATAACAGTCATTCATTTTTTATAGATTTTGTTTTTATAGAGCCATGTAAAGTCAACAATACTGTGCGTTGTGGATTTTTGAAGTAAGTCTGAACATCATCTTTCTTGTTGCTTCAACCCAATAGTTACATGGGCTATTTGACAGGGGCATTTTACAAATGGAGACGAAGGGGGGTAGGGGGGAGCAAAATTGTCCTCCTTCATCTGACTCTTAACCTGGAGATCATGGAAACTCCAAACTTACCCTACTATATATTTAGAATGAAAATAAACGTTCTTATAATTATCAAAAACAACAATGTTGCAAATAACTTTTGAAAATAAAAACAATGTTACACGGCAGCATGGCCTTAAGGGCAAAGGGGTCGTTTCTACGACGACCCTAATCACATGATCTGGGTTCAACTCGCATCTTGGAGTGGACACGGTTTTGCGTCTTTGGATAAGACACTTTACGATGATTATTTTAGCTTGTTGTCTTCGAAAAACAAGAAAATTTAGGGAACGAAAATTCGAAGAAATTCACAGGAACATTGGGTTACTGGAAACTCTTATAAACAGGTGCGGATTGCTCCAAATAAAAGTATACTACCGCAAGAAAAAGTTTGCGGATCATCCAATACTTAACGCTGTCTGGCGACAGGAGAATAAACAAGCATTACAACATCACTACACAGCAAATTTAAATGACCATTACAACTATTACACTGCCATCAAATGCTGCATCATTAGTTTAAAACGAAGTAAAAACACAACAAGACAAGATAGACGTGCAAACACCTTTAAGAGTCCATGATGTTCTCATACTAAATCAGCATGATAGCAACACCAAAAACATTACCTCCACGTTGAGAGACCGCGGTATCTTGTTAGTGAGTTACAAGTTGATTAAATTGCTGCATTTCAACAGCTCATTCAATCTCGTTTCATGCTTAGTTTGACAGTTTCCAAAGCTGTCTCGATAAAAAAACACGTATATTTGGAACGACCGACGCTCGCGTCGCATGTTATTTTGTTTTAATTTACTCAGCCATTTTCCAACTAACGAGTGCGAAATTTCAAACTTTTGCTTATTACTCGAGAACGGCTGGGTCTAGCTACATAAAATTTTGACAGCAGTTTGAAATTAATGAGTTATAAGTTCGTACCAAATTTCGAGGCAATAAGTCGCGTGAGTTTGGTTTTAGAACCCGAAAACGCCCCGTAAGTTTGGCGTGAAAAGCGGTCTCAGTCAAAAACGGCTTAAGTACGGCAAAAAATATTTCACATGGTTGTACGTCTTAAGATACCCTTTCATCCCAACCAAACCACTTTTGGCCGCGATGAGGTTCATTTCTCTTTTTTTTCCTTTTTTTTCCTGATTTTTGTACGCTCTTCTCCTAAACCACAAAACATCGAAATCTAATTTTTGTGTAAAGTTGTAAAGCTGCAAGCGCAATTTTTTCTCCGAAATTTTTTGGGCAACGCTACCGGAAACCCCCCAAAATGGGGCCCCCAAAAATCAATTTTTTGAATGGCTCAAGCTAGATTGCTACTTTTTTTAGATATCAGTAGATATTTAACAGACAAATATTTTGACATAATTTGGGAGTGCACCCCCCGGAGACCCCCAAATGGACCCCCAAGAATCAATTTTTTGAGTGGCTCAACATAGGGTGTCAGTTTGTTTTGATATCAGGAGATATTTAACCGACAGTAATTTTGATATAGTTTGGGGGTGCCACGCCCCCAGGGATCCCCAAATAGACCCCCAAAAATCAATTTTTGGAATGGCTCAACTTAGGGTGCCAGTCTATTTTGATATCAGCAGATATTAAACGGACTAATATTTTGACATAGTTTGGGGTTGCCACCCACTCGGGCCCCCCCAAATGGACCCCTCAAAAAGCTTATTTTTTACAGCTCAAGCTAGGGTAACAGTGTTTTATGATATCAGGAGATATTCAACAAACAAATATTTTGGCGTAGTTTGGGGGTGCCACATCCCCGGGGACCACCGCAAATGGACCCCCAAAAATCAATTTTTTGAACAGCCCAATCTAGGGTGCCAGTGTTTTATGATATCAGGAGATATTTAACTGACAAATATTTTGACTCTACTTTTCTGGAGGTTCCATAATCAGATATTTTTGAATAATTGCTGACTTTACGGTAGACAAAAGGTATTTTTGAGCGTCACAGCATTAGCTATGCGTAGGTCGTTCACTGGGTTTGCCTGCAAACTCCCATCTAGTTTGGTCTGTTTTTGCTGGCTTTTCAAGAGAGATTGAGTAAACAAGATGATTAGATGTAACATCGAGCTCAGTTAGAAGATACCAAACACTGGACGGCTAACAATAATATTTGCAACCATTAACAACAGTTTACTGATATATTTACGAATAGAAATGCGACGCACGACATCACTAATATTCAGCGGTTTTAACCGATCAAAATCAAATCTTTCATTATACTCACTACATTACGCCGAAGCGTGTTACGAGTTTGCAGGACGCAACTCCGCTTCATTGCGCCTCCGGGCATCACAGCTTGTTTTGAAGAAATCCTGGAGCGGTGGCGAGTCGTTTGCAACACAGTATTCGATTTGACCGGCCCGAGATTTGAACCTCGAACGCGTTACTGCTGCAGAGACGAACGCGTTACCGCTCGACTAAAATAAACGATAAAATTACTATTCAAACTAAAGACTCTCGAACAATCGACTATTTGTTATCAAATCAGGTGCCAGCATCGTCCTCATTGTTTGCATTCTCAGCTTTTACACGCAAAAATCATGCCGCTACAAAACAGAACGTTAAATTCCAGCAAGAAGACATTAAGAAAGTAAAACTACACAAAAGTAATCATTGTAATAAATTTCCTTACTCTAATTTCTACTGCCGAGTGTTGATACAGGAAATTCGTAACCGGTAATTGCAGTTTTTAAAAACCCACCAAAAATTTACAACAAAAATATTTAATTATTAAATCTTTTTTTTTCAGCTGCAGCAGCAATTAAATCGCAGTATGTTTTCAAAAACGAGCAAAATATACAATTAACAAACACAAAATCTGCGTGCTCCTGCAGAACAGGCAACGGCAGAAAAATTGAAAACCAGTCTTTGGAGTCAAAATCCAACTCCTTAAAACTGCATCACCCTAAGTTAATGCTAATTGGTTTACATGCTTTCGGTTAAAATTTACATAAATCATAAAACTACTCAAAAAGTTTGCAGCAACGTAGCACAGATTGTTAGAACGTCGGGTCGAAAAGTTGTTGGCCCCGAATTTGATTCCTCCACTGGTCAATTGGCATGCATCGTATGCACTTGAAAAGATTTCAACGCTTAATCATTTTCTGTTACGGCCAGCAGTCTGGCTCTGGTCGTGGCCCTGGCTGACGAGAGTCTTGCGAACACAACACCAACAAAAAGTGCCCTTCTTGTTATGGTTAAGGAATTCCACATTGCCTGTTTGATGCACATAAATGAACGTGTGAATCGGCATTATGACAAACCATATTCGGAATAAAGTGCTTTGTTGCAGACTGCTATATCACAAAAACGATTGATAAATTTGCGGTTTATCGTCTTGGGGTATTCAGAATGATTTTCATGAGAAACTGACAAAAAAAGAAACTAAAACCCGGAATTTAGATTTTTCTGTTCAACTTGTCGTATGCTAGGGCGTTTCTCTTGTTTGTATGGTTGTTTATCACTGCGTAATGTTGTGTAAAATCAGCAGCTGAACTCGTTGGCATCTCGTCCAACACTTGGTATTCATTCGATTGAGCTGGTTCGACTGGAGCCTGTCGTGGGTGTATGTGTACCACAGCATGAACGTTGGGACCCGGTGCACAATCTTGCACAAACTCATACATTCTTTGATTATCCAGTGGTGGCGCATATGGAAGGTTTTCTTCAGGAATGTCACGCTGCTGTAGAACAGGTTCGATACTGTAACAAGGCAAACAAATAGTTTCAACAAACCATCGAGCTTTGCAACTCAATTTCAACAACGTTTTCGATGCATTTCAATAAAATTGCAGCATGCGTAGTTCCAACATTACAGCATCAAGTCAAATGAAAAAGAATAAAAGTACTGACTGAATTTAAGTTGTTGTAATCGTTTAGAGAAGTTATTGTTAGAGGTGGAATATATGGCAAAGATCTATAAGTTCAGTTCACATGTTTTATTGTCACTTACAGTATTTTAAGCAGTAGTAAAAAGGTCAAAAAGCACGCAGTAACGAGTAGATGCGAAAGACCTGAGTTGCAACCATTAGGGTTGCACGGTCGCCGAGTTTGCAACTCCTCTGCAAAAATTAATGAAATTATGTAGTGACTAACAAATTAGCGGAATTATTTGAAACAAAAATTTGAAAATGATTTCAACCTTTTGCCAACCCACAAATTCAATTCCTATAGATGTAGATTTAATCGCTTTACTATAGCTTTTAAATATCAAACTGCTTTGTTGTTGTTGTGCATATTTATGCTTCTGTCACTGGGAAGCAAACTGAAAATATTAGTTTATTGCGATAGCCAAATGATCGACATCAAAGAGGCATAAAATTTGATCATGCTGCATTATAATTACTATAGCTTATAGCGACTAAAATTTGCCGCAAAATACAAGATTTTTGTTTCAGAATGGAACGAAACTTACTTGTTATAGACTTCTTCATGATTTTCATTCTCAGATGCGTTTCTTTTTGAATTATTTCTCTTGCGAAAAAAATGCATCAGCCATAAAAAAAATAGGACAGCAAAAACTCCCAAAACAGATCCAATAATAATTGCAGTGCTATGGTTTGGCAACGCTGTGGTCGTTGATACGTTTTCGCAAAAATTGGAAACGGAAGCATTTTTTTCCAACTGGCAAATAGAATATTGCAAGGAATTACAACGCGTCCACTTTGCGTTATATATTTGGTTCGACGAACCAGGCAACACTGATGCTAAATTACAACGTCGATCTCCATCAAAATTTCTAGGTAATTCCAGAGGTAAACCATCAACACAATTTATATCATTTCCTTCATCTTTTCTGGCACTCCAAAAATAACGATGCGAACTGTTGCAGGTTCCGCTGTTAGTGGAATTGATATTAGGATGTCTCAAACCTACTGAGTAATATTGGTTCACTACTGGAGGCTGACAAAATCCTAGGACTTCGTAATCTTGAGTATCTAAGTTTGTGGCAAGCTTGTCATTCCCGCATAAGAGAGTTAGATCTGTTACGTTTTGGTTGGCCACTATCCGAAGTTTTTGGTTTGTCGTCTGGCATACGCATGAATTTACCATTTTGATAGTAAATTAACGGTTAACAGACACTATCAGCAACAAGGCTAACGATTTTTACTTTACCACAAAATACACAACAATTAAAAGCAATCACTTCAACGTTGTTTGTTGCAATAAAGGCAAAACTTTTGTATATTGGTTGGACGCAATGCATTTAATTTTTTTTCTGGATTAGCTACAGATATTTTTAACCTGATCTTTTCCGAGAAAAGTACAATTTTTTGAACGGCCTAAGCTGGAGAACTTTTTGTTATCATTAGATGTTGAAATGACAAACATTTTAGAATTGTTTAGGAGTGTCATTGTCTGGATATTTTCCCGAACGTACCCTTCCAATGAAAGCTAATCATTTGTTTTTTACATTACTGTAGTAGACAATTATGAAACCAATATTTTGAGATAGTTTGGAGGTGATACTTCCCAGACACTAGAAAAAGCTTTCCTAAGAGGAAATCTAATCTGTTATACCGCATCAGGAACGGACAGCCGTAGAAAGTTCAATTTGGTGAAGGTTGTCTTTCAGACATGTCAAGTTAAGATGAAATCGAGCAAAACTAATTTCCAACCTGAATGCCCTTTCAAACCTGTAAGGTTGCCCGTCGAAAAAATGTAGAAATTCAACAAACAGCAAATCAACTAGGAACCAAGAACAAGCGATTTATCAAAGAAGTTTCTACAACACAAAAATAAACAAAGCCGAAGAAACTGCTGACTTTAGCGATGTTTGGCTTCGTAGTGCCGACGAAAATTATACTCTTTCAAAACAGCATCACTTTTGTTGCATTTCAGGCAACTAGCTCTACCATTATTGGCTTCCGCAAAAATACTTTTCCCAATTTTCATAAACACCCGTCACTCAGAATCTACTTTTCTTGTTCTATTAGTCATTCAAATAGTACAGTATTACAGCACAACACAAAACTTTAATCTTTACGAAAAAAAGTTTGGTAACCTTTTTCCTTAACAATTGCAGTTTAGTTTTTATTTCCGCAACATGCGGCGGGCCGGATCCGGCCCGCGGGCCGTAGTTTGGCGACCTCTATTCTATTCTAAAATATTTATCGTTTTTGTTTTAAAATATTTCTCTATCTTACCTTTCTACTGGTTTTGTTTTGCATTTTTTTGCTGGGTAAAAAATAAACTTACGTTACCTTAAAGTAGGCTTTACCTTGTTAGTATAGGAACAAAGTGTGGTTGTTATTCTCTACTATTACGTAACTCACACTTCCTCAGCTGTAAGTTTTCTGTTTTATTTTAATATATGATTTATAGTTAACCTCATCAACAATAAACTTTCGTACTTAGGAGTTATGACATGAATAACATACTACAGTACATCATGGCAACAGAAGCAAAATACATATATCATCACAAATTATTTTTTTCCAACCAAATCAAGTATTTTCAACCACACAAAAAATCTGTAGTTTTCGTTTTTATTTATCATCAAATATAACAATAACCACCAAAATATATTTAAACTCTTTCACTTGCTCAATCTTATGTCTACTCATTTATACGCCAAAGTTGCTTTGTTTTAAGTCTTCTTTCATATCGGATAAAGAAGTACACCTATTTTTTGCCAGTAGCTGAATTAAGAAAGAAGAAACAACTCACGGTGGCTCAATTATGTTGCTAAACAAAGCTCATCACGACAGATAAGTAGTCTTAGTTTTTGACGTACGCGACAGTTTTAGGGTGACTTGTGGTACCAAAATTAATTGAGTTTACACGTTCCCACAGATTTTCTGGAGAGTCATACTTTGCAATTTTATCAAATTCTTTCCCTCCTATTATAGCAGATATTTTTCCTTTGAATATTCTTACACAGAAATTACTTATTTTTATTGATTTAGTGTAGCAATTTCTGTCCAAGACTCTTCTACGGGGTTATATTTTTCTACTGAGGCATGCTGTGGTTCAGTATTTGCGTGAGAGATTTCCAAATGAGCTCCACCTATTACATATAGTTCACCGTTTAGTTCTACAGCAGCCGCATTTTGTCGGAGAGTAGTCATTGGAGGCAAAATAGTCCATTTGTTAGTTTTCGGATTGTAGCACTCACTAGATCGTTTCAAATGACCTACCACGGCACAAATAAAGCCTTGAAATTGGACTAAGGTAGGAAACCATCTTTGCTATTGCATTTTTCTTAACTCAGTCCATCTTTTCGTAACCGTGTCGTACATATCAACAGCAGAGGAATCAGAATCGTCTATATACAACAATGTCGGTGGATGATATTCGGTCAAATCGATGTAGGTCGAAAATGTCGAAAATTTTAAGGATTTTTCTTCATACTCTTATGATGTTGCTTGAAAACGTCTTCCTCCCTACAACGATGTACTGTTGATGTTTGTATCTTTCTCGCCAATGGGCTGCTTTGCAGGTCAACGTAGCATTAGATAATGTGAGTTATCAATCTTACTCTGTTGTCCACTGCAGATGAAGAATTTTCCGACAGCAAATTCATTCACTTCTTCGTCGTAAAACAGTTTTGCAAATCCACTACTGCCGCTACCCAAATATTTTACTTCGGTTTCTAATAGCTTTTGGCAGTCTTATTTTTTTGGTTGTTTGGGACTCATTGTTTCAAAAATACTATAACTGATTTACGCTTTACCTTATATACCGGTACCTTTTGTTCTTAGAACAAGTTTTTATTGACGCATAATCTAAATAAATTTGATTGAAACTTGCAAACTGCAACACTGAATTAGTTAAAGTCACTGGTTATTTCAACATATGTTTATCCTCCAGCTGTCACGAACAGCTAAAACGTTCACTGGCACTCTTTTCAATGCGATAACTACATTGTTCTTGGAGGAATTCGAACCTGCGTTTGAATTTCCAGCAATCCAATGCTTTTGCGAATTTCTGCGAACTCTCGTTAACTGAATTTACTGTCTTTTCAAAGCCACCAAGCTTAGATAATTATCGTAAAACGTCTTATCCAAGAACGCAACAACGTGACCGGGGTGCAGGTTGAACCCGAACATCATGCGACAGGCAACCGGTTTGCGTGAGAATTTGCTATGTTGAAAAAAATCTACATCATCATTTTGTCATAAAAGATATCACGAGTATTGTGAAGAAGACTTTTATTGGAACGACCGACGCTCGCGTCGAGTGTTCCTTTTTTTTACTCGGCCATTTTCCAACTAACGAGTGCGAAATTTCAAACTTTTGCTTATTACTCGAGAACGGTTTCGTCTAGCTTCATGAAATTTTGACAGCAGTTTGAGATTAATGTGTTGTATGTTTGTACCAAATTTCGAGCCAATAGGTTACGTGACTTTAGTTTTAGAACCCGAAAACCGCCCCGCAAGTTTGGCGTGAAAAGCGGTCTCAGTCAAAAACGGCTTAAGTACGGCAAAAAATATTTCATATGGTTGTATGTCTTAAGATACCCTTTCATCCCGATCAACCCACTTTTGGCCGCGTTGAGGTTCGTTTCTCTTTTTTTTCCTTTTTTCCTTTTTTTTCCTTTTTTTTCTTCCTAATTTTTGTACGCTCTTCTTCTCCTAAACCACAAAACATCGAAATCTAATTTTTGTGTAAAGTTGTTGAGCTGCAAACGCAATTTTTTCTCCCGAAAGTTTTTGGGCAACTCCACCGGGAACCCCCCAAATGGGCCCCAAAAGATCAATTTTTTGAACGGCTCAACCTAGGGTGCTAGTTCTTTTTGATATCAGCAGAAATTTGACAGACAAATATTTTGACATAATTTGGGGGTGCCACCCCCCCGGGGACCCCCAAATGGACCCCCAAAAATCAATTTTTTGAATGGTTTAACTTAGGGTGCCTGTTTGTTTTGATATCAGTAGATATTTCACAGACAAATTTTTTGACATGGTTTGGGGGTACCATCCTCCCGGGGAAACCCCCAAACGGACCCCCAAAAATCAATTTTTTGAACAGCTCAAGCTAGGGTGCCAGTGTTTTATGATATCAGAAGACATTTAACCGACAAATATTTTGACTCTACTTTTCTGGAGGTTCCATAATCAGATATAATTTAATAATTGCTAATTTTACGGTACACCAATAGTATTTTTGAGCGTCACAGCATTAGCTACGCATCGGTCGTTTACTGGGTTTGCTGGCAAACTCCCATCTAGTAGGTAATAGTTTTCATGATGCGGGCGAAGCACCGGCAGCTGGGTAGGTTTTGTGATTTGTCAGAAAAATAAAACCACTTTAACGCTATTTGAATTACATTTTTCATGTACATTATTGCTACTGGAAAGAACTAAATTGCTAAGATTTAAAAACCAATTCAAGAATTAAACTACCTCGCCCCTTCAAGTCCATTTTGTATTTGGATTGTATTTGGTCGATTGTATTTGGTCATCAACCACTAGTGGTACGCAAAAGTTTTTTAGCTGGTACGCGAGCTATTGCAGCTCACTTACAAATTTGCAAAAACAATTAACCCTTAAAACTTTCATCTAGTACCAAATTGCGGTGAAGACCTTTTTTTTTTCGTTTGGTCTTCAATGGAGTTGGGGACGAAATCCCTTCAAATTTTGGTGGAGAACCTTTTTTTTTGTCATCAATCGAATTCGAGAAGATGTAACTTACAGTCGGTGGTAACACTGAAAACTCAAAATGGTACGCGTGTTAAAAAAAGTTTGGGAATCACTGCTGTACGCTGTAGAGCATAGTACTTTGTTGTCTACAACTTCTCAAACTATTTCGAAGATTTCATAAAATCCCAAATGTAGAGCAAAATAAAAATATTTCATAACCAGAGGTGTAAAGTAACGAAAGTAGCTCTACTTAAGTAGCCTACTCTAGTAGAATTTGTCGGTAACGAGTACTTTTTAAGTAATTATATTTTTGAATACTTTCTACTTTCACTTGATTAACATTAACGTAGCACAACGCTACTTACGTACAGGCGCGTAGCCAAGATTTGGAAAAGGGGGGCTCTTTTGAAAGAGTGATACAACTGTAAGAGACCAAATTGAGACGGATTTTTTGGCCGAAATCGGAAATTCAAACGGTTTTTCCGCCCAAAAACAGGTGATCTCCAAAAAAAAGGTCTTCACCGAAATTGAAACAGATTTTTCGGCCGAAATCGGAAATTCAAAGAGTTTTTCCGCCCAAAAACAGGTGATCTCCAAAAGAAAAAGGTCTTCACCAAAATTGAGACGGATTTTTTGGCCGAAATCGGAAATTCAAACGGTTCTTCCGTCCAAATCACGGCAACTCCTTCACAAGTTCCTCACCAAATCCCTTCGGGGGGGGCCTGTTTTCATTTTTTGAGCAAAAATCGGCCTCAAAAGCACTAAAAACGTGCGATTTTGCATACTTTTCAGGCCCATGGGGGGGCTCGAGCCCTCCCCCCCCGCCGCCCCTGGCTGTGCTACTGCTTACGTACATTTTATATTAAAAGTAGTTTGTAGGCTTAGTAAGGCATGCCTAATTTTTTTTTTTTTTTTTTTGGCACCATCGAGCAAAATGTACGAACCGTGGTGAAAATTGTGAATGAGCGCGAGCTCGACTAGTACAGATATAGGTCCAAGTTCGCGCTTCTTCACCTTAAAGGCGGTGAATCATCCACCTAATTCCGGTGGCTTACAGTAGCTAAAATTGAAACATAATTTTTGATATTTTTTGTTTTGTATTTGGGGCTGCGGTTGCAAAGATATTCAACAAATACAAAAAGATATTTCCCGACAAAAAGTTTTTGGAAACTCTAAGTTTTGTTCTTCCCGCCAAAACCATAGTTCTCTAAAGTCTAAACTATTAGGCCTACTGTGGTTTTGGCAGGAAGAACAAAACTCAAGAGTATCCAAAAACTTTTTGTTTGGGGATATCTTTTTGTATTTGTTGAATATCTTTGCAACCGCAAACCCAAAATTAAAACAAAAAATATCAAAAATTATAGTTCAATTTTAGCTATTGTAAAATACCGGAATTGGCTGGATGGTTCACAGCCTTTAAGGTGTTTTTGGAAAAGAGACGAGATTTGCGTACGGCACTAGCGATTACTGCGCCACGGGAATATTAGTTTAATTATTACTGACTACCAGGCGCGTAGCCAGAAATTCGCAATGGGGGGGGGCTGTTTGGGGGTCTGGGGGCGGAGCCCCCAGCCGCCGGAGGAACGGGGGTGAGGGGGCGGAGCCCCAAGCACTCGAAAATTTTGCATTTTTTTGCAAAAATAATTTCATTTTAGGGCTATTTTGATTATAAAATAATGCTTTTAAAACGTGGCTTAGAAATTGGCAGTGCAAACAAGATTAAACTGGTGGCATAAATGGGCTATTTGGGAGGTGGCTAATGGTAAAATGTTAGTTCTCTTGTTTAGATGCTGGTAAATTATAAAATCGAAAACTTCAATAAAACTCACACGGAGTAATTTATTTTGTATACAGTTTATAGAGAAAAATAATTGGGGGGCTAATGAAAAGCGATTTAAGAGAAATGATTGGTAATTAACTAATACCGAATAGCCCCCCCTTTACTCCTTAATTTATAGCATATTTGTTGATGACACCAAAGTTTAGCGTTTTTACACTTGCGATCAAATTCGACTGCTTATTTTTTACCATTTTTTAAAGTTTTCGTTTATCTGTTGGTTTTATTTTTGATAAATCAGTCCCCCCCCCCCCTGAACATATGTTTCAAAAGATGTTTTAAATCACTATTTAGTCCACTCCAGTGCATACACAGTCTCAAAAGTGTTAAAAACGTAGTGTTTTTCTCATTCTGCATTTTGTTCGACATGCCAATGGGGGGGGCTACAGCCCCCCCCCCCCCCTTGCTACGCTACTGCTGACTACTGTGTAACGAAGTAAACTTACCATAAGGGTGGCTGTGATGCTCGGTGCTAGTGACGTGATATTTAGTTACGAGGTTGAAAGTTTCGTAGTTAGTAGGCTAGGCTATAGATACCAGTAGCCTACAGTCAAGGCCAGGGATGTGGAAGCAGTCAAATTTTTAATACTTCCGCTTCGAGCTTTCTTGAAGTTTTATGCTTCCGAGTTCGCTTCCGCTTCCTCACCTTTGGAATTTTTTGCTACAGCTTCCGGCTCCAGATAGAATTAGTCGCTTCCGAGTTCGCTTCCGCTTCCACCCTCTTTCCTCAAAGTGCTTCCGCTTCCACAAAAAATTAACCGCCTCCTCCGTTTCCGCTTCCAGCTTCCGCTTCCACATCCCTGCTCAGTATGAAACAGCTAATTGTATTTAGTTTAAAAAAAACGCAGGCGAGTTTACTTTGTAAGCTATTTATTTGACTTGTGTTGTCGACAGGGCATGGCATAGAATGGAATGGAAGACGAATTTTCCATATTCCATCTGGCAATTTTCGTCCATTCTATTTCCATTCCATACTAAAAGTGTTCCATTCCATATTTCATTCCATACTAAAATTTTCTTCCATATTTCATTCCATACTTCCATACCAAAGAAAGTGTAGGCTGGAAGCAATGCAACGTTTATTTTGCTGCTTTGCATCTTTGCAATGTCGTGAGCAACCGCTCGTGAAGGTGCGTCAACAATACTAAGATGCAACAACCGGTATCTGGTATGCATATTGCACATGGTTTAATGTATAGGCGTAGCCTGGATTTTGGATTGGGGGGAGGACTAAACCGTAAATCACATGCAATGACGTCATCAGAAATTTTCAAAAAGAGAGACTTTTTATGGGACAAAAAATGAAAGATCAAAAGCTGGGGGTCTGCTTTAGCACATAACCAGGATTTTCTAAAGGGAAAAGACTAAAACCGCAAGTTGAAAAGTTTTACTAACGTATCAAAATTGGGAGACGTGGTAAATTAGTTCAACTCAACCGTGCCACAAACGGGGTCTGGAGGCGGAGCCACCAGCCTCCGGAGGATATGGTAGTCTAGGGGGAAGCACCCAGCCGCTGGGCAATTTTTTGTAAGTTTTTGGGAAAAAAAATGGCTATTTTAATGTCATTTGGATCACATTTCGCACGTTTTCAGAGCCATTTGAAAGAATGTAATTTTTGAGATTTGAAAGCCAGTTGAACAAATCCCTCCCTTTACTTCAGGTCAAGTCCAAAGCAAATTTAAAATTTTTCATTTTAGGGTTAAATTTTGTGACTTGGCCTGGTCAGGGGAATCAAGGTACATTGCTTTCTGCAACTTTTTTAGCTTTAAATCATTCACTCGAAGATTTGCCTTTGAAGATTTTTGTTTTGTCATGAAAATAACCAGTTTTAGGAATATGTACGACCAAGAGCCCAAGCACCCTCGATTCAACTTAAATAATTTGTTTAATAAGCATTTCCCCAAGCTAATTTTATTCAAAAGCATTTTGTCGCGCGAAAACTGACGAGATGGAGGTGGATTGTTCTTTAAAGTTGGTAGGTGGTAAAGGTGGAATTCAAAGTTATTTCAGGTTGGTACATTACATGCAATAAATGGTTACTAGTCATGTAATTGCAATATAAAAGTTAGCTGGGGGCCCAAAACATTTTATTACATAAAAAAGTTAGATGAAGGTTGGAGATTGCTCCTTTTAGAACAAAACTACAGAATTTCTCCCGGCTTGCACATTTAAATTGGTTGGCAAAATTTTTAATTGAGAAGGCCCGGACCCCTGTGGTTGTCAATATTAAGTTACTGCTAATTGTTGTTGTACGCATTTATTGTTGCGCCCAAAAAATGCTAAAAAAACTGAATAATTAGGCTTTGTGTCATCATTTTTATCATTGGTAGCATTTCAATTGGGGGAAGGCAGAGAGCCTTGGCCCCCTGGTTACGCCTATGGTCTAATGATTACCCCACAAGTTTGATTTCATATCAACCATGAAATTTGTCATAACCAAACTGTTAAAGAACATTTACCTTAATAGAAATACCAAGCTTTAATATCAAAAAGAATTATTGTAAACTGAAAAACTAACAATATAAATAAAATTAAGCTGAAACGCGAATAAAATAACAAATACGAGTTTTCGTGACGATGTAGAAAACAAAATTTAGAACTTGGCAAATTGTCAATCTCAAAAAAAAAAAAAAAAACAAGTCAAACCTGTCAAAGTTGCCAACTATAACATCAATGCTGCAAATTGCAATGTACTTACAATCAGGGGTGCCGAAACCCGGGGGGGATGGGGGAGGTATATCCCCCCAATAATTTGACTGTATCCCCCCCAATAATTTGAGTATGGTCTACATCTGCATCCCCTCCAATAATTTGATTCTGGTGTACATCTGAGCGCAGGTCTCCACCTGAATTCGGGGAAAAAAAGTGTTCCATTCAGTAGCGTAGCCAGGGGGGGGGACGGGGGGGCTATAGTCCTTCCCCCATTGGCCTGTCAACCAAAATGCAGAATAAGGAAAATACTACGTTTTTATCTTTTTTGAGACTGTTGTTTGTGCTGGAATTGGCCTAAAAAGTGATTTAAAGCACCTTTTGAAACATATATTCAGGGGGGGCTAATTTGTCAAAAATAAAAGTCACAAATCAATGAAAACTTCGAAAAATGCCCAAAAATAAGTAATCAAATTTGATCGCTAATGTAAAAACGCCAAACTTAAGTTTTACCAACAAATACATTATAAACTCAGAAATAAGGGGGAAGGGGGGGGGGGGGCTATTCAGTATTAGTTAATTACTCATCACTTCTCTCATATATCTTTCCGTTAGCTCCACCCCTCCCAATTATTTTTCTTTATAAAACATAAACGAAATACATTACTCCGAGTGAGTTTTATTGAATAACGGAATTTTGTGATTTACCAGCAAGTAAACTACAATGGTATCATTAGCCACCTCCCACATAGCCCATTAATGCAACTAGTTGAATCATGTTACGCTGCCAATCTCTATGCTACGTTTTAAAAACATTATTTTTTATTAAAATAGCTCTAAAATTAAGCTATTTTTGCAAAAAAATGCAAAATTTTCGAGCGCTGCGGGCTCCGCTCCCAGACCCCCGTGCCTCCGGCGGCTGGAGGCGAAGCCCCCAGCCCCCATTGGCCTTCGGCGGCTGGAGGTTCCGCCCCCAGGCCCAAAAATTAGCCCCCCTCCCCATTGCGAATTTCTGGCTACGCGGCGCCTGGTTCCATTTTCGGTGAAGACCTTTTTTTGGTCTTCACCTGAATTCGGGGAAAAAAAGTGTTCCATTTTTGGTGAAGACCTTTTTTTTTGCTCTTCACTTAATTTGCTCACCTGAAAAAAATGCTGGTCGAGATTCATCCCCCCAATGTTGAAAATAGGGCAAAATTGGGGTAAAATTGCAAATTATCCCCCCCAATGCTCAACAAAGATTTGCACTCCTGCTTACAATGATGCGATACGTACACTGATTGCGCAATATACACAAACAAAGTACCCCGATTTGTCGACAAATATTACCTGTAGATATTGAACTTGAATACTTCTGTGACACTATTACTTTTTCACCACCCGACATCGGGAATGTATTTTTCTGTAAATACAAAGCACAAAATCTAGTAAAAATTGGTATGGAAGTATGGAAGATTGTCTTCCATTTCATTCTTGAAATCTTCCATTCCGCTCTGGCATCTTCCATATTCCATAGCAAAATTTCTGTTCAATTCCATTCTATACCATGCCGTGGTTGTCGATTCTATATTATTATTATTATTGTAACATTTTATCCCAACGGTTGTAGCCAGGTTGAAAATCCGAAAGCGCCTGATTTTGAAAAAATTGCTTCCCCTTCCAGCTCCTTTTCAACACTTTCGCTTCCGAGTTCGCTTCCGCTTCCGCTTCCACAAAAAATTAACTGCTTCCACCGCTTCCGCTTCCACATCCCTGGTCAAGGCCTACATGCTTGGTAAATTATTTTACTCGGCTAAAAATTGCAAAAACGCGCAAGTTAATGTAGATAGTGTAGTCAGTGGTCATATTGCCTTAGTTTATTCCACAAAACCTAGTTCCTAGTAGTAAGAGACATAGGCTGCTGGTGCAGTTACTGTAGCCTGAAGCATATCGGTTGGGTAAACACTTTAAAAGCTATAACATTTTGATATTAACAGAGTGGCTATTGCTCCAGTAGATTACTGTAAGGATTAGGACACAGATATTGTTATAGCTAGTAGGCCTAGCTAATCAGTAATGGTTGGGATAGTTTGGTGAGTCAATGATTAATTGTAATCTATCCTTCCAGCTTCTATGCCTGGGCTAAATTCAGTTGAGGAAATTGTTTTTTATAAGAGCATGAACATCCATGGAGAAAATCAAAGTGCTTATTGGTCACAACAGCCTACTCTTAAGAATAAGAACACAGCCAAATCTGATTTAGGATTAGGCTATTACAGTAGCTTACTGTAAAAATAGCTACTGTATTTAATAAAAAATTAACCAATTCTTCGGAGCAGAATAACGGGACGATGTGAAGAGCTTAGACAAAAAAACCAGAGCTAGGATAAAATGAATCATTCTATTTACGAGACGTTTCGACTTAAACTAAAGTCATTATCAATCTTATTCAAATAGAATCTATTTGAATAAGATTGAAATAGAATTCCATTTGAATATATAAACGAGACGTTTCGACTTAAACCAAATTGAATAATTCAAATTGAATTCTATTTGAATAAGATTGATAATGACTTTAGTTTAAGTCGAAACGTCTCTTAAACAGAATGATTCATTTTATCCTGGCTCTGGTTTTTTTCTTTAACCAATTCTGTTTGATGCAGGTATCAAAGAGGCTAGTAGTTTATTGGTACTGGAATATTAACTTGATTAAGAACTTATTGGTTACCACAACCGATAATTTACCTCAGAGACTAAATATCAGCTAAATATTCAACTAACCTTCATATGCTCTTGCAAATTAGATGGGGAATTTTTGTCAGCCGAAATTTCAATACATTTTGGCTGGCAAAGCTTACAAATATATTTTAGTGAATTATCCATAGGTGGGCAAGTTAATGCAAAACGTTAGCTTCGTTAACTATTAGTCCGTTAGCAAACTTCATACCTCCGTTAAAGTTAATTCGTTATTTTCAGCTGAAATTAACGGAAGTTAATGAAGTCCGTTAATCCGTTAACATTTTGAGTATACTTTACATTTCTTTTTATTCACTCAGTTTTAGAACACGCGTAATGAAATTGTTGAGCTGATTGTAAGGAAAAATTTATTGCTATGGTGGTCTTTTGTGTTTTAGAAGTTACATTCTACAGTTTAATCTAATTTCAAGATAATAATAGGCTTATATGCAGTAACGAAGCTGCGATCGGAAAATCTTTGGAGGTTGCGAACAGCGATAATTAATAAACTTTTGAGGCTGCAGCTTATTGTTTGCCTCAAAAAGCAATAAATGTACTCAATACTTAAATTGTAAAATTTTGCATGGGGGGACGCTTTTGCAGCCTTGACCAACTTTACAAAAAGTTTAGTGGAAATCATGTATTTCAAAAATAAGACTTTATTGGTAGGCTATTGCAAGACCAAAATATTACAAGACCATAGGTATTACAAGACCAAAAAAAAATTGGTCTTCACCGCAGTTTGCGACCATTTTCGGCAGGAAATTTGTAGGATCTTATAGCCCTGGCTGGCTATTTTTCGTCTGGTCATCCAGCGCTCAACTCTCAATGGGGGGACGCCTAAATCTCGATGGGGGAACGCTAACTATCGATGGGGAGACGCGTCCCCCTACAATTTAAGTACTGGATGTACTCGTTAATTTTTTGCAGGGGCGCCAAGAGCCAAACGTGGGCCCAGGGTCAGCTCAAATATTGGGCATCTCTGGCTTTGTGAACTCCAAAAAAGAAGAGAAAAATGCCACAATTTTCTCCGGAATTTAATGTGATTTCAAAAAAAAGAAAAAGATCTTCGATGTTCCACAAACTGATTTGTCAGTGTCATTTCCATGGGCCCCGTGAAATCCATGGGCCCTCTAATGGGTCCACTGAAGCCCATGGGCCCCCTAAACTCTATGGGACCCGGGGTCATTGTCCACCCCTGTCCCCCCTCTCGGTGGCCCTGCCTAAAGGCTACCAGCACGGAAGCCAAGGGAAGAGCCATTTTTTCGCATTGCTTGTTTTTAAGTAGTCACCGTTGTGGTGGCTCTTCCCTGGGCTTCCGCGCTGATAGCTTTTAGGCCAGATGGTACGTAAACGATTAAACATTATGGAAACTGTTAGATAGAGACGATTGCTTACGCAGTACCTAGACGTTAAACTCTAAGTCTCTTTGCTTCCATGCTACAACAGCATCCAAAATTAACTATTTAAGCTATGGGTTGCAAAATAATTTCTACACAGTGTCAGATCAAACCTAACCCAAAGTTTAATCTTGAGTCTTAAAAAAGCGACTAAAAAAATTGCGAATGAATATTCGTCATTCATTCTCGTTTTACTCCTTTCACTATCCACTGTACAGTAGGCCTACGTAGATTTAACGTTTTGAAACCATCTGCAATCCGTGGATGCAAACACTTCCAAGTTTTTGGATGACCTTAACATTTAGCTTAAAATAAACACTGTTTTTATAGCAATATTTTAGTACCGGTAGCTACATTCTGTTCTTTCAATGGCCGATGATTTGGCTATATTGATTCCGCCGATTACGATCACAAATACGCACCCATGAAATCGATTTGCCATTGCGATTATTTCACCATTAATCATCACTATTACGATTACATCGCTTCGCCAAAATTTAAAAATATTTTTTTGTAACAGCACTTACGAAATCGGAATTTACCCTGCATTTCTCCTGCAATTCTGTTTTGCATTATCATTATTATTAGGCTGCTATTAATAATTGTAATCATGCATGTCTTGCACTTGCATTCTGTTCTGTAGTTGGTCAACGGTACCACTCCCATAATGCAGTTTTATATACTTATACCATCATTCACGCTTTTGTTTGGTACTGGAAGCCTAGCCTATAGTAGTAGCCAGCCATGGCTCGATTATTTGCAATTCGTAGATTACGATCCTTTGTAATTCATTTTTGATTACGATTATCTGAACATTGCGTAATCGATTACAAATTAGTGATTGTAGATTACGATAATAATCGAGATCATTTCTGCTATAGGTTAGGCTAACTAATTATCCTTGTCCACTTTTCTTGCTAACGCTGCCATGCTAGTCACTTTCATCTCACCACCAATGACAGATTATTCATGGGAGCATCATGGGCCTATCGCAGTTCAACTCATCTAAGATCTAACCCACTCTATACTTGCATGATTAAAATTATACTTGCCGCATTTCTTATCGCGCCAGCTCATTTGATCCCGTGCTAACGTTTTTTTTATCTTGCAGCTTCTTCGCTTTTTCTTCTATAAAACTCGCGCTAATTGCACAACAAGTGTTACCAGCGCAAACTGGTTCGTACCGGTACGATGAATGAATGGTGCAAGAAATTAACGATGAAAACCTTATGTTAACGCAACTTAACGTAAGTTAATGAACCATTGTCGTTAAGTTAACGGGCATTTTAACGGAAGTTAATTTAGTCCGTTAGCATGAAAAAAATATTTAACGGATTAACGAGTTGGTGAAAAAGTTAGCTTCGTTATTAACGGATTAACGATTAACGGACTTGTGCCCACCTATGGAATTATCCATGCCTAACTTGTAATCAAAGTATTATTGATAAGTCATGAGCAGTGACAGTTTTGTTAAACTTGTAAGAACTACCCAATACTGCAGTGAATTATCATCACTGGTACATGTTTTTTTTGCCTGCAAATATAGGATTTCTGCTTTTAAGTGTTATAATTGAAATACTTTACCACATTCATGCTTTTGGTACGATTAACGATGGAGCTGTTTATAGTACTGAACTACTGAAATACGTCCGCATTCAAAAATCGCTAACTTTTGGGCAGTTATAGTGGTTTAGGCTCTCAGTTTAAAGCGCGATATCACATATTTATACATGGTATTTAGCAACATTCATTGACCAGGATGCAGAAAACACAAGGGTCTTGTGAAAGAAAATTTTCTACTTGGCTACTTGAGTAGCTTAAAAACCTGTTTACTTTGTAGTTTTACTTGCTTAGTTAAATGGTTTGGCACTTTTAACTCTACTTGCACTACATTTGACCGTCAGTAAGAACACTTTTACTTGACTATTGTTTCTGACTACTTTTTACACCTCTGTTCATTACAGTTTTGATCCGTCGAGGTTAATCTACTATTGGGCGGCAAATGTGTAGGCTTACTACAGTGTGCAAAGAATTAGCTACGCCAATATTCACAAGAGCTTCGCAAAGATTTCCCGCAAGTGTAATTGTTATTTTCCATCCTTGGCTGCATTAAGAAAATACCTAATATTTTATCACATACTAATTGATTTCCATCAATATTACATATTCGACTGACGCGCCTTTCCTTGCCGAGGGTTCTAAGCTATTTCCAAGAAATGGCCATGGTCTTCGCAACCTCTCTTTAGAAAGATTGTTTTGCATTTTTTTGTTGTTTCACTTTCCTGCATGACAAGGTATATTTTTGTTTGCGTTCTATTTCAAATCAAATTTTTCAAATAGGCCTATTTTCTTTCGAGGACTTATAAAGGCAGCACCAGAAATATTTTGGAATTTCTTCCGTAGCATTTTTGGTAACCGCGAAAAATTTGGAATATTATGCAATTTGCTAAATCTGCCATACGATTATCGCAGTTTCACTGGAGCATAATACGTCAATATGGGTTTATCAACTCTTTTCTCACATTTCAGAAATAAGCTAGAAAAGTTTTGCAAACCTTAATGCAAATCGATAAGGTTTTTACTAAAAACGCAGAATTGCGGATCGAAATCATCTTGAACTAATCGTACGAACAAATTTTGATTTTCCGCTCTTTCACACAAGAAGTTGAATATTTTGCATACTTTTTTTGATATAGGACGCGGCCGAATTAACTGCAAACAGTTGTGTAAGTATTTTTTTGTAAAATGAAAATGTTCGCTAATTTAATTGATAAAAGTGTTGTAATGAATGGTAGTAAAGACGCTCCAAAGAAAACAAAATGTTACAAAAAATTGCTTATTGATGTGTTTTTTGCATGTTATTGAGGAGTTAGATTTCTGCTATACCTTTTCGACTCGTTGAAGACGATAACAGATGAGTCAATACGCTAACCAAATGTCATAATTATGCGTGAGGTAGGTGGCTTGGCAATAAAGCTTTGCGTAGTCTTTTAACTGCAACGTGTCGACGCTTAACCGCTCTTGTTTCTTTTTTCTCTTTTTTCTAAAAATAAGCTGATTTTGAGTGGGGTCACAAAAATTAAAAATTTCTTAATTATCATAAAATTTTTTAGGAATATCAAACTTTGGCAAAAAATATCGTAAAACTCTTAGCATATTGATGTTATTTCGAAACTTTAGCACGTGTATTTACAAAGATATACAAGCGTTCAAACAGCGCGGGAAAGCTCGAACCCCAGTTTTTTATGGAGACCAAAAAACCGAGCCTTGAAACGATTAAACGATTGCAATTAAACAGCAACCCTGATAGTATGATTTAGGTTCAACTTCCATCCTGGTCACGTTTTTGCATCCTTGGATAAGACGCTTTACGATGATTTTCTCTGCTTGGTCGCTTCATCCAGGCAGCAAATTATTCAGAGTACAAGAGTTCAAAGAAATCCAGAAGAACATTGGATCACTGGAACTTCTAAGCATGAGCGGATTCCTCCAACCACAAAGTAGTCAATGCAATGAAAATTGAGTGGATCATGCAATAGTTAGCGTCTGACTCTTTCTGGTGACTTGAAGATAAATATGCAATTCAACAAAAAATACTACAACTTTTCTTTTAAATTTCAAATTGATTTGGCTGAGGGGGGATGAACCCCTTAACCCCCTGAATGCACCACTGTTGCTCTCTCAGTTAAACTACCGACTATTTGTAATTACTCGAAAACCTTAAAATGTCTTTTTTTGCATGTCATCAAAACTGTACTTTATTATTATTGATTCTTATCAACACTCCACATAGTTTATTGATTTAGCGACTGTAGTGATTTGATTTTTGTAATATTAAATTGCGGTGTATTTGTAATACTGCATGAAAGTTGCAAAAATAAATTTAAGTCTGCTAGTCTGTTACTCAAGTTTTGAAGTTGCAATTACTCTTCGGTTTATGCACACACATCAACAATAAATCTATAAAAATCAAAAAGCACAGCAACTTAAGAAGAAAAACTAGCAAATCACATGGCTTACTAACTGGAGAATTATATTTCCATTTATTTTCAATTTATTAAAATTACATTTCAATTTTAACTGTGATAAACTACCGGAATGGCTGAATGCTTCATCCTCTTTAATCCTACTTTACACGAGGCATTTGACCAACGCATGCGACATGGGAGGGCAAAATGCGCCCCCCCCCTATCTCACTCCCAAACCAAACGTTCTGGAAACACCAAATTTGGCATGGGGGTTGGTGTTCACCAAATTTTTTTGGAAAAATTGGTTTTTAGTGGTTGACGTTATCGTTGTGACGTCACGGTCATATTATTGAAAAATGACGTCACAAGCGATTCAATTTTGTACATAAGTTTGTGTTTGATACTGAATCAAAAAATGCGTAAGTTAAGTTAGTTACATCACAAAAAACGTTTTGTGACGTCAGTACTGGCCAAAAAATGTTCAGATTTCAAAAAGTAATTTCGAAAAAACTCAAGAAATCGGGAAACTCTTCGTTACCTTAGGAACCTTAAATTAGAGAGTTATTTCTAATGAATTTCGAGTCAAAGTTAAGTTAATTGGCAATAAAAGTCTTATTTCTAAAAGGATTTATGAGAAGCAAGAGGAGGAAAAATGTTTCCCCCGAGAAGGAGGCAAAAATGCCCCACCACTGTGTAAATTTTGGTTAAAAGGGCATTCAGGTCGGAAAGTTTTTGCTCAATTGTCTATCAGAAAATTTGAAAAATCTGAAAACTAACTTCACCAAATTGAGCCGAGCCCTAGTCTTGTTCTTTCCGTTCTTGAGATATAACTGATTAGATTTCCCCTTAGAAAGGTTTTTTTCCCCCCAGCAGAAACTTTGCCAGGGCTGCCACTTAGAAAGAAACTTTAAAAAAGTAACTGCTTGTTCTTGATTCTCGATAAATATTTTGCGGCAGAGTTTTTGTAAAACAAAGTAAAGGTGTAGAACTCTAGAAATAGCTCTTTTTCAATAAAATAAACCAGCTTTCCAAAATTTTATTTTCTGTCACGTTACTGTCAAAATGGCAACACTGAAGTAAGGAAAAAACAAGTTAACTTTGAACTGCCATATCTTGAAAACGGCAAGACGAAGAAAGTTCAGATTTGGCGAGAAGGGATTTTTGGCTAATCCCAACATTTTGGTCAACAGTGAAAAACTTGATTAAACGCCCTTTTAAACTGGTTGGATAAATGGGCAATGTGGGAGGTGGCTAATTGTAAAGTTTTAGTTCTCTTATTTACAAGCTGGTAAGTCGTAAAATCCTACTGGTCGATAAAACTCACAAGAAGTAATCTATTTCGTCTATATTTTACAGAGAAAGGTAATTTGGGGTGGAGCTAATGGAACGACATTGGAGAAAAGTTATTGGTAATTACCTAATTCCGAATGCATATCCCCCTCCCTCTATTTCTGAGCTTATATATCTTTTTGATGAAACCTATGTTGAATATTTTTTAACTAGCAATCAAATTTAGTTCGTTATTTTTTATCATTTTCAGAGTTTTTACTGATTTGTGAGTTTTGTTTTTGACAAATTAGCGCCCCTACGTAACTGTTTTAAAGATACTTTATTTTTGAGTTCATTCCAGAACAAATTACAGTATCCAAAGTACCAAAAACCTGGTGTTTTTCTTATTCTGCATTTTCGTCGGCAGCCCCCCTCACCAATTGGCTGCACTACTGGACTAGGTTTTGGCACAGTAATAAGCATAAACCTTTTTCTATCATCCGGTGCCTCAAATTATATTTTTGCAAAGCACCAATTCAACGAAAAAATCTGTTTATGTAGTTGAGTGCAAGTATGCTGTAAAAGTAACTGCAATGGTGGACGAAACTAAAGTTAGAGTATCGTAATTTTATAAAATTGGTTTAAAATCGGAGCATCTTACCAGAATTTTGATGCGTTGTAGCGAGTAACGGTTACCGTAAACATGCACTTAATTTCTTTTTTTTGCGGGTTTGCCTTTTTTCTTGTGGTTACATGTATTTGCAATACGGCATTACATTGCTTATATTACGGTTGCGAATTGCAACGAGGCGCAACAATGCTTATTGTCAAGAGTTAATGTCAGGCTTCACCGAACACAACAAAAATAGAAGAGGACAGCTGCAGGCAAAATTATTGGGGGATCTAAACTTAGTGCAATATAATTACAGCTGATTATATTTGCGGAAGCTCCATCTTTCTTGACCCAGCTGTACCAGCAATACGTAGTTACGCTTAGTTGCTTATATCATAAAATTACGCTCTCAGTGACAAAAATGTTCAACTGCTACTCGAAATTACAAGTTATATCAATTTATTTCAGAAAACTTAAAAGATCCACTTTTCTGTCTCACTATGCAACTAAATCCTATGAGCCCAGCTCATTTTTTCTTCCGACTCCTCAGTTCACGTGAAGTTTTTTGCGGGATCATTTAATTTCAATTTTTATGATTTTTGTGAGCAAAACTTTTTTTTGAATTAAAATTTTTGTACGCAATTTTTATGAACGAAAGTTTAGCTTCGTTACCTAGAGTTACCACACGAAGCAAGCTGAAGCACAGTGATAATAAAACCAAACATAATGAATTTATTTCTCTAACAAAAAAATAATAATAATAAACGGTAACCTTATCGTAAAACATCAACATTCTTAAGCAATCAACAAGTTACTTTTTTGTGTCCACCTTACCTAATTAATACGTTGTTTCCATAGTTATTTTAGAGATTACATTTCATTATGGAGAATAGTTTGTTTTTCGTTGCCGTTGTCAGAGTTATGTTTTGCGCTATGCCCTAAAGTTTTCATAGTGTTAATTAACGGTAGGAATAGTCTTTTGGAAACTCAATGTACAATGTTTTGTAGGTAAAATAAGGACATTTTTGCAGAATTGATTGACTGAAGTCGCTATTTCAAAATTGGTACGGTACTGTAAGTTGCTACTTGGTAAGAAAAAAATGACATTTTTTTGCTGCAATACCGACCACTTTCCAGTAAATAGCACCTACCACTGCAGGTATTTTTTGTCCTATGAACCAATAAATTTTGTTGAGACTGTTTGACTGTCTCCTTTTTTTTTACGAATTTTAAGTTTCAATTACGCTTAACTTGCTCTTACATTTTAAAAACATGCTACTGGCCTACAGCAAAGAGCAAACGCAAAATTTTGTTGGGTTCCATCTGCTTCAATCCACTTTTTCCCCAGGTTTTGCTACGATGTAAAATAAAGCAGGAAAATGAAATGAGATTTTTTTTTCATTAAAGGAGAGCCAAAGATTTCTCAACAGATTTTTATAGCATATTTATACAGAAACAAAATTTTAAATATCACTGAAATTTCATTTTTTCGATACGGGATTCGATGCTAGTTGTTTTAGCCGCTGCCGCAAAAGAACAAAAACATGTGTTTTTTGAAACATTCTTTGTTACAACACAAGTTTGCAACAAGCATAAAAGTTTTGATCTGATTTTTGCTTTAAAAAAACACGGCGAAACGAAATTCAGCACCAACACAAACCATTTTCTTTAACATAAGTATTTACGTGCAGCTAAGTAACTGTTTTAGCGGAAATCAAACTCTGAACTTATGCCGCCAGAGTTCCTCACCTTTGCCGCAGCACCATCTTTTGATATCTGTTACCCATGCTTAGTCGCGTACTATATACAGTACTTAAAGAGCATTAGTAAATTTTAGATTGGGAGTTGTTGTTCTTAAATTTTCACGAAATTTCAGCTTCATTTGTTTTTAATTTTTATTGGAGAAAAAAAGTGATACCAGGCTTTTTTAGTTCCGCGAGTCGTTAACGAGGAAGCAAATCAAATCTTTTACTACACTCGCTATATTCCGCCGAAGCATGTGACGAGTTGGCGGGGCCCATCTCCTCGTCATTGCGCTAGGGCAACACGGTTCCTTTCGAAAAAGTGCCGCAGCGGCTGCAAGCCATTGGCAACACTGTGTCCGATTTGACCAACCCGTTATTTAAACTTCAGACCTCCGCTCCAGAGACAAACGCGTTATAGCTCGACCAACCGGCCAGAGTTGACGAAAAATGATAGTCTCAAACAGCGTTGTCCAGCTCTGTAAACTTAGAATTAATTACAGTGATCCCTCGCGATATCGCGCTTCACCTATATTGCGGCTTCGCTGTTTTGCGGAATTTTTTGCAGTAAATTCTAATTGGCTTAGGGGCGTTACTGTTGTCTAGAAGTTCATTCCAATAAAAAAATATTGTTTTACAACACCGTTCTTTAAACTATTATAGTTATTTGTAAGAAAACGTTAATGTTTCTATTTCATAAACACATTTCGGGCCTGAAAAGAGGTTTTATTTTATGTTTCATTCTGCAGTACAACATTGCATTGTAAAATAGCAGTAAAAAATAAAGCTGACTACTTCGCGGATTTCACCTATCGCGGGTTATTTTTGAAACGTATCTCCCGCGATAAACGAGGGTTCACTGTATTACACCTTACAAACCTATCCAATTAAGTAAGTTGTATAGCCTTAACTAGTTGGAAGCTTGCTGAGAAGCAAGCTCTTTAAACGAATGTTAAATAACGCATGTTTAAATAACGAGATTCTCAAAAAAACTTTTTGCTTTACCGTTAAGAAAGCAATTAAAAACATTTTCTTTTGGACCACCCAGGAGGATTTGGAACAAACAATGTCAAAATACATGTTTTATCCACCATATTATGGTGACTGATAATAATAAAAAAAAATTATCTGAATTTAAGTCGTCTAATAATTAATTGCTGGAGTGCATATATTGGGAGTTTCTGAATTGTGGACCCCCCTAAATGTTTATTTTGTAAGTATTTATTAACATTAAAAGCATTTTGTTATTTATTGATGCAAACATGCAGATAGAATTTCAACAGTTTTTAATCTTAAACAAATTGCTCTGGAATTAAATCACAACAGAACGCCGATTAACTACTGAAAAAAAGTCATTAGAACTTGACATCGATGTGCGAGAGACATTTTGAAGGAGAAAAAAAATCAATTTTTCGATGGGCAACTAAACTTGATTGTGAAGATGGATCTACAACGACAAAAACAATAAAAAATGAGTGATTGTTATTGATTATCTTGGTATAGATTTGCGCAGTAAATCACGGTGTAAAAAATCAGGGCTCTAGCTGGGACGAATCGTCCGAGACCAAGACCGAGACCGCAATATTTTTCCGAGACCGAAACCGAAAACCGAGCCCGGTCTCGATTTTGGCTTCGAGACCGAGACCGGCAAAATTCGAGACCAAGACCGAGACTAGAAAATGACGTCATCAATGTTTTTTTTTGCTCTAATTTTTTGAAAAAACTTTTCGGGCTAATATTTGCTCATTAGTTGGTTTTATGATTATATAGATTGATTCAGATGACAAATTGTTCTAATCGAAGTGATTATTTCATCAAAACATCTCGAAGATGTTGTTTTATGTAGATTTTCACCGAAATTATTTTTGAAGAGTGCCTTCAACTAAACTTATTGCCTCTTACTACGAGATTGAAGCCTGATCATTCAAATGATTAAGCGTTAAAATCTTTTCAAGAGCATAAGTGCGCATGTCCATTGATCAGTTAAGGAAAAGTTAGATATTGCCGCAAAGTCCCTAGATATCGCTTGCAATGTCACGCTCTAGTTTTGTCACAAGCGGTTCTAATAAAGTGAGGCAATCCAACTTTCAAGAGCAAATTGTTCATCATTATAAAAGTTATTGCTTCAGCACTTAGTATATTTTACGCTTAGTAAGCTCATACCGAAGTCGAAGATGCAATGATACATGCCGTAAATACTTTGGCGTCCAAAAAATTCAAATATTAAGCGCTGGCGCACTACATAAGTGAGCGGCGTCTGTTAGTGTACGCGAAAAATTGCGTATCAGTATACGTTATAGGGGTACAACGTATGATTATAACTTACGTTACAATCAGTTGTCCAATTCGTAAAATGTAAAATTAGAGTCCTACTCGCTTTTGTTGTTTTAGACGTTATGCAGTCTATTATTTTATCCATTCAAATATTTTTATACCTACTATATATCATATCAACGATGAAATTCTGGTTAAAATGGAAGTTGATTTGAATAATGTCCAAAACTCACTCACTAAAATTAGCCGTTATGACTTCATTTTTCCTCCTAATAACTTTTAACATACTGTATTCTATTTCTCAAAATATTTTTCTACAATGAAGCCAGCCTTTGTTTGTAGTTGGCAAGATAAAAAAAAATTTAACTTATGGATGCAAGTGAAATAATATCGAAAAGCTAATTCGATTACTTTGGCATGATTTTACTGGGTTAAAAAACTCACGCATTCCATCAAAATTAAAAATCTAAGCAAAATTAATGTAAAGAAACTGGGTGCGACTGTAGAACTCTCTCAATTGCTTTGGGTTTTGTCATCCCGCCGCTCACAAAATTCACGGTCCAGGAAATGAAAAAAGTAGGGTCAAAATTTTTTCTCAAGAGCACAGAAAACAAAATGTGAAAAGAGATTGTGCATTGATTGAAGTTGTTCAGGGTGGGTATTTGTTAATTTGGAAAATATGAATTTGTTATTCACTTCCTGTTTCATTGAAAAATGACAAAAGATGGTTGATCCTAAATGTTGAGCCGCTTAAATAATCCAGTTGTAACATTGAAGAACATTTAAATAATCCGGGCGTACTGAGGAAGATTGAAATAGGTCTTCAAAAATTGTACTCTGCTACCATCTAGCGGTCAAAAGTAAAAATCTAATATGCAGTTTGCTTTAAATTATTTTTGAATCAAATTGAATCTTTAGTATAATCGCTGAATTACACTGAAGCCCCTGTAACAAGTGTTCGGGGCCATCTCCATTTTATTGTGCCTGGGCAAAACAGCTCCGTGTCCGGGAAATGCCGCAAAAGTAAAACGAATGTTTCGAATGTTGCAACAACCGAGCCGATGTTTTTCATAACATAAATTATCTCGCAAGTCATTTCATAGTATGACTTAATATAAACTACGTTTAGTCCCGGGTTGCAACGCAACCGGTTAGTTCGGAGTCGAACACCGCAACCTTGCACTGGTCGTTACTCGGTAGGCTACCCTACTTGTATCCAGCAATATGTGTAAAATTATCCTTTCTTGTTAGATTTTTGTTCACTAAAAAAAAGCTCGACGGTTATTTCTTTCGGTCGTAACTTAAAACCGAAGTTTGATTGCGGTAACATAGTCTATGATAAAACAATACACGTTTTCACAAAATAATTTAGGCAACAATGCTAAGCAGCAATAAAACACTGTGGTTTTCAAATCGTAAAGTTATTGGTGGCAATTGTTAGTAGTTTGTTGCAGAGTTGTAAGTCGGGCCGGGCTTTTCGGGTTGGGTTCGGGTTCGGGCCGGGTTCGGGCCTAAAGTTGACAAAAATTTCGGGCTTAATTCGGGCCTGAGACGTGCTTTTTGTCTTGAGTGCACAAAAATATAATCAAAACAACTTGGCAACATTGCTAAATTTTTTAGACCTAACTTAACTTTCGGGTTTTTTTGGGCATGATTTGGGTTTCAAATTAGTTTTCGGGTTCGGGCCTGAACTAGTCGGCCCGTTTACAACTTTGGTTTGTTGACCTGAGAGTATGTTGGGTTAGTTAGTAGTCGATACTCGTATGTGCGTTAGCAAGATAAAGGAGCACCAGATCAGGCTTGAAATAGAGTGGAAGTGAGGCAGGCCCGCCGCCAGGATAGCGTGACTGGGGGGGGAGCAGAAATAAATTTTGGGGGGGCACGAGAAGTTTGTGTGAATTCGATAGGGGCACGGGGGCTCGAGAAATTTATCCAAATCTGGATCAAATGAACAAGGTGAGGAGCAAAGTTTCAAAGGGATTTTCCGGCCGAAATCGGGAATTCAAGCGGTTTTTCCGGCCCAAATCAGGTGATCTCCAAAAAAAAAGGTCTTCACTGAAATTGCAAGGGATTTTGCGGCCGAAATCGGAAATTCAAGTGGTTTTTCCGGCCGAAAACAGGTGATCTCCCAAAAAAAAGGTCTTCATCCGAAAAACGTCATGAAATTCGGTGTCAGTCCACAAAAAACACCAATTTGGGCTTGGATTTGCACTCCAGTAACCCCGAGCCTGTAAAATTCTTTGGGGCACAGTCCTCACTTGGAGGGCAAAATTTTCGTTACGGGGTGCACAAGCAGTCATTTGGGAGGGCACGGCCCCGGCATGCCCCCCGTGGCGCCGGGTCTCAAATGAGGGACACCTTGCAGGTGTCATTGAGTTCCACAACTCCTCGGTGGCAGCGTCTCGTTGCAGCGAAACAAGCTCAAAGTTCTCCTTGAATCAAAGTTGTATGTTAGACCGGTTCGCGAAAAATTTTCTGTTTCGAAACCGTCTGCACCACCAAAAAGTTTCTCGATTTTTGGTATAAAAACATGGCCTTCGTTGAAGGACTACCGAGGCTTTAATACCTTTTACATAAGATTACATTTCTGATTATTGTAGGCATATTAGACTATTACTAGCTACTTCGAATTCCATTCTAATTGTTTTAGGCTGTTTCATGCAGATTCAGCATTATGAAATAAACTCTAGCCACAGATTCTTGATTGAAAAAAATAAATTACCCTAAAACTTTAATTCATAAAGTTTTTTGTTTTTTTTTTGAAGCTTTTGTAGTTTTATTTGTTAATGGTGCATGACAAATTATATTTGTCACTGTTTACAAAAAGTAAAAATAGACCTTTAAATAAGCGACCTGAGACAGTTAACCAACATGTATTACTGCAATGATGTTTATCAAAGCCGTCAGCATTCAAATTCGGAATTTATTGTTTTTCTTAGAAAGAATCATAGACTCAAAATATTGTCTGAATTTTCAGTAAAAAATAAGTAGAAACTTCACACTCTTTAATAGTGCTAGGCCATGTTATTGTGTACAAGTAGAATTAACATTTTTCTAAACTTTTCCTGAAACCAGTGAAGCTGGATTGCTTGACGTTTGACCAGGTATGAGACAAGTGAAAATGTGAATTGCTTTTTTGGTTATGGAAAGAATGAACATTAAAACATACTGTGCTGCTTTTTTCTCATGCTTTCAGACTGCTTCGAGTTATGACGTTATTTTGAGCTTGCTGCTTATCACTCCAATTGTGATGATTAGAACCATTTTTATCTTGACCTTTAAAAATTTTAATTTGACTTGATTTTAGTTAAATTTTTGCTTTATTTTAACCTAAACTGTTTTGGCCTTATTGAACTCCAACTTTTGGTTAAAAAGAAGTTTTGTTATTTGCAATTTTCGTAAGTTTGAAGCAGGTAACCTTCTTCGCTTTTCATTAACAGCATTTAGAAAGAAAATCAATTAGTCAGTCTTGTGATCAAAGTAACTATTCGCAGCAGGACAAAAACCTAGGAATCTGCGTGCATTTCCATGTCAATTACACTTTTTTTAATAACCAATAAATTTTGGATTGAAATTTGTTGTTCTTAAATTTTCACGAATTTTCGGCCTCATTTGTTCCTAAATTTTTATTGGAAATACATTGACACAATTTCATTCTTGCTTGATAAAAAGTTGCGTTGTGTAAAAGTTTTAGCGATTGCTAAAGCTGTTACAGCAAAATAGCTAGTACAGTCCTAAGATTTCAAAAATCTGATTAATTCGTTGTGATATACGGTACTGTATAATAAAAATTGACTTTTTGGTTTTTGAATTTGGGCATATAGTGTTCTTAGTTATTTCATTCATGCCGAGGCTGGCTTTCTTAATTTGTTTTTAAATTAAAAAAAATGAGTTTCGCGTTGTTATAAAATTATTTTTAAAAAGAAGTTAATCCAGGCAATTGTATTGCGACGTATTGCAACTATTTCCAAAAGTTTAAGTTGCTAAACTTCATTCAAACATGTATAAAATTGCTCATAATGTTTCATTGGTTCTCAAATATCCAGAAAAATGAAGAAAAAAAACTTTTGTTTAATTTGAAAATGAAGTTTTGATCACATACAATTTTGAGAAATTTTGACTTTATTTTGACCCATAAAATCTACCTAAACTGGCTCCAGAGCACCCGAAACCAATGTTGGTATAATGCGTTTCATGATATAATAATGCCCTGAAAAAATTTTGACTTTATTGACTTTTGAGGACCCCAGCGATGGCCGTCTTGATTGAAACTATAATTTATATGCTCTTGAAGCTCGTGAGCTGGCGAACCATAGAAAGAAGCGCTTCACAACTCCAAAGCCTTGAGATACTGCTTGTAGCGATTGCATCATTCATTGCAGTTTGCATGCCTATGCAAAATATTGCTCAAAAGCTTGGTAGACGTAGTGTGAAGAAGAAAAGAAAAACTCAACACAACGGAGGCTCCTGATGGTGACATCACTATTGAATTATTACAAAACAATTACCGTATATACTCGTTTTACCGCCTGATCTTGATTAAGGGCCCGTTTAAAAAGCCGTCCGTGTGAACAGAACATAAAAATAATTAAGGGCCCGTGCTTGAACACCCGCCCGAGATAAAAGCTGATTTTTCAGTGTTAGAGAACCTACCACTAGCTAAATAAATATAAATTTTGATTTGTTATTTCTTGTTAGTAATATAAACTAATATGAGGGAATTACTCTTAAGACGTCAATAATTTGCGTTTGAAGTGAAAAAATTGACATGAAAAAAAGGATTAATGTCGTGAAATATTTGTCTTCAACGATCATTTTTGTTCATATTTTTACTTTGAAAATAACAAGCGCCCGTGCTTGAATAAGGGCCCGTTTGAATAAGGGCCCGGTAGTGAGTTTGATTGGAAAAAATAAGGGTCCGGGCTACAAAACGAGTAAATACGGGAGGCATTTTTACGCAACAAAGCAGGTGATCGTTTCGACTGCGTCTTAAGTTTGTCATAGATCATTTTTTACGAAAAAGATAATATTCGCTTTGATTTTTAGAAGCACTCAACAAGATAAGTCTATCGTTCAGTCAAAGTTCATGCGAGATTTAAACTTGACAGTAGTTTCTTCTCTCGACGTTATCATGTCTCTAACGTACCAACTCCATGTCAAAGTGCATTTTAACTGACAGGATTGATTCTCATCAAGTTTGCTAGAGAAAGGATTGTATAACTAAGCATCTGTAATTCAGGCCACTGTTCAAATATTTGCTCAAATTTGTTTTATTTGTTAAAACTATCGTGTTAGAAATTTTTGCGCAGTGGACAACGATATTTTCTTTTCGGTAAATTTCACCTGGCTTGGCACAAACAAACAAAAAAGCAGATGCAACATGTGATACAGAGTAATTGCGTCATCGCCAGAGCTGAATGAATTTTCTCCAACCAGCCAATTATTAATTCATTATGCTGTTTTTTTTGTTGTTTTTTTTGTTTATTTTTGTTTTTGTTCTAAAACCATAAATGTTCAGGCAATATTCTTAAATATTGCAAAAAACTAGAGCTTGCTAAATTCTACTTAAGGTTGTAAATAGATTGCACTAAATCGCTTTGAACTGTAAATAATTAATTACAGTTTTAAATACAAGAACCAATAAATTTTGGGTTGAGGCTGTTCTCAAATTTTACAAAATTTTAGCTTCATTTGTTCTTAATTTGTATTTAGATTTTTTTGAGGCATAAAGTGACTCAACTCATTTTTGCTGGGTTAAAAGCTGTAATGAAACATGATTATCAAAAATTTCTTTAAACAACCAACAATGGCAATGTATTGGTTGTAGTATTGTTTCAGTTAAAAAAATGCCATATGTAACTCTAGTGCTCATTGGTTAAATAGCAGTGCACCAAAGTTTGTTTATCAGGAGTTGGTAAATTTTTTCTCTTTTTTGCTTTTTTATTATAGGTCCGAGAGTGCTCATGCGTGACAGAGCAGACGTGTGATCGAGTTTACCAATGAAAGTACTGGAAGTCCTTGGATTCAATTATGACATTTCCCAAGAGTGATCATGCGTGACGGACGAAGTTTACTAATCTCTTGGAGAGAACTCTGGTGGCACTATTCTGTCTGTTCGCAGCGGTTTGCACGAGCCATATAAAAATTACCTATGTAGATATCCCATTTTTCTGCACTTTTGGCTCCAACGACCAGTTGTTAAGTTGAGGAAATCGATATTTAATGATTAAATTTTAATCAGTTCAAATTTTTAATTGAACTTCATATACCGTTAACTGGCTTTGGCCCATGTGCATTGAACACTTTGGAAACTGGGAACACAGTTTAACCCGTTTACTGTATTTTTCATGCCATTCAGAAAAAAAGCGTTTCTTTTGCACTTAAATTATTCTGCACTTTAAAATTTTAGACAAAGCATTTCCGCAAGATGGAGCTCGCCTACATTTTCGCAATTTTTAGAAACAAAAAAATTAAGCAGTCTTACAAAAAATCAAGGCAGTTCGTACACAGCGCGTAAAATTGTGAGCGTACGAACGTATTTTTAGATTATTTTAAACAGAAATTTAGTAGCGTACAGACTGCCAGCTGGTTAAAATAAAAAAAGGATGCGCTCGTGCGTTCACAATTCTACACCCAGTATAGACCGAGTCTATAACCAGTGAGTTTTGTTTCAACTAAGACTGCGGCGTTATACATAGACATGTCACTTCCAATTCGCCGCAGCCAGGAGACTGCGCAGACACGCCTTTTTTTTGTAGTGGTCGAGCTTTTTCCAAGTCTGAGGCCGCTGTTTGCAGTTGAAGATTATGCTTTGCTCTGTTCCTTTTATCACTGTAATACTGAACGTCAATCAAAAAGGCTGTACCGATGAAAAAATTGTGGATGAACCAGAATTGAAATCCTACACGCCAGTTGTTCAAGCGGTAACGTTTTTGGTTCTGAAGCGAAAAGATTCAAATGTTGGGCCGGTATTTAGATTAAATTTTAGATTAGATTTAGTTTTTGGAATATCAGTAGAATGACTTCGTCCAAATTTCCAAAAAAATTGTTCATTACAAACCATGGATCACAGGCAGCAGTGCTGCTGTTCGGTGCTGTATATAGTAGCATATTGTTTAACAGAGATTAAAGAAATTTAAACTTTAAAAGTTTTCTGAAAGCAATGATTTTTGATATTAATACTATTTATTAATATTATTCACTGGCCCCTTTATCCACTTAATCCCCTTGCCCATTTTACTTAATTAATTTTTCATCCCTGTCTATTTGCCCACTTCGCTTCCTGTCCAGAGTCATTTTTATTTCTTTTTTTTTTTTCCGGTTACCATGGTCACAATTACAATTTATTTTCACTATCATATTTTGATTTTAATTTTATGGGGTAGTTTAGTCAGATTATAAATTTCGGTTCGTAGGCCAGCTTTGTTTAGCGTTTGAATTTCGTTTTGAGCGTTAGCCCTTCCGATGAGCTTTGGTTTTACGCGAAACTTAAGTCCAGGGCAGTACGTGGGAAAAATTTAAGTCTGCCTTTTTAGTAGTCGAAATTACGAGATGAAGACGGTAGCTTATGCCGATAGTTTGGTTATTCAAATTTAACAGTTGAGTTAGCCTAATTCAAGGATCAAAATTCCTCGCCATGTGTCGACTCCTCTTCACACTGATGATAAGTCAGTTGACTTCGAAATACGGCAATTAATGCTCCCGTGACGTGGGCTCCGCCTCATCTGCGTCACTAGGGGTTAAAATGATTACCATTTAGACGTGGAGACAGCATTAACGTGCTGTCAAATAAAGTAAGATTATAAGATATGATGTCTTGGTGAACTATTAAATTAGTTCTGCCTATATCACTTGAGGAATAATTTAACACTGTATATGGTTTGTAAAAAGTTCAAATTTTGTGAAAATCAAGTTTTTGAGTTTTTTTGTTGTATATTTAACTGGATTTAAATGGCCTCTAAATGCATTTAGCGCCACTTCGTTAATTGAACTGTAAATAATTTATTTTTATGTTACTAAACAGATTACATCAATATCATTACTATGGTTATTTTGTTTCTCTATGTTAATTAGTAAGGTTACAAAAACATGTATTTATGTATTACCGCAGAGATTTAACGCGTTTCATTCTACATCAATGCTTAGAATGTTAATCCCAAATCTATTTGCTAATGGGGGCATAAGCGGTTAAAATGCATCATGTAAAAGCACATAATAAAGCAATTTCGGAAATGCAATGAAGTAAAAAGCGTAAAATCTTAAAACAATGGCGCCTCATGGATTAAACCGACATATTTCCGATCCTAGATTAAAAGGAATTTTTTGTTCCATTACTGCATGTAAATGATTTAAGCTTGTGTTTCTGCATTGAAAGGACTATCACGAACTGAAGTCGTTTTCATCCTAATCCTGCCTCAAGTGCTGGATCCCAATGTTCAAAATTTACAAACACATAATTATTTTTGCGTGCAACACCAAGAACATGATTTTTTCGGCATAAAGTTCATAAAATTTTGAGTTTTAATGATACAGAATTATTAAGATTGCTGAAAACCATTTGTTGGAAAGTTGCTAAGCTGAAACGTAAAGGCAGAAAAGTTTATTAAAAAGCAGAAAAGCTCCTCAGAGAAATGGTTTCAATTGCTTTTTTGCTACCAATATTTCAGTTTTATTAAACTTTTTATCTGAAATGATTCAATAAATGCAGAAGAAAATTTAAAACCGCTTTGCTTGATAATGCAAGTATGAACTTTAGATTAAACGTTAGTCGAGCGTTTTTCTAAAAATATCTGAATAATTAAACTTTTTGAGTGCTTAATCTTTCTACATGAGGTTTTGAAATGATGTCGACGAAAATTTTCAACACCATTTCGTCATAAACATTGACTAACTGTATCTCAGAAGCTTGTATCACCAATGTTACTTGATGTAAAATTTCAATAACAACCGTGGTACTTTTATGACGAAAAAGTGTTAATTTTTTCATGAACATCATTGCATAGCGTCACATAATAAGGTAGAATATGCAAATATTTTTATTTTCAAAGAGTTTAATTCTTATCATATATCTCCCCGGAATCGTTAATGTGTTACAAGTTATTTTCTCTATATTGTACAGCAAAAATACAGTCGTTGAAGGCAATATTACCAATGAAAAACGTGGCGGAGAAAGACTATGCGAGCACTATTCAGACCAAACATAAAAGATTAAGATTTGAAACATGCGGTGTTGGTTACCGGCCAGTTGGTCGAGCGGTAACGCGTTTGTCTCTGGAGTGGGAGGTCTGAGATTCGAATCTTGGGCCGGTCTAATCGGACACAGTGTTGTTAACGGCTCGCCACCGCTACGACATTTCTTCGAAAGGAGCTGTGCTGCTCGGAGGCAATGAGGTGGAGATAGGCCCTGCCAACTCGTTACACGCTTCGGCGTATTGCAGCGAGTATAATTAAAGAGTTGATTTGATTAGAGCTACTTGTAGTTTTACTGTAGCAAAAAAACTTTAGCAAAAAAAAAGCAATGTAATGAATAATTACAGTAGCCATGCATGGGGTATAATGGCGGGTTCAAAGTCTTTAATTGTGTTTTTATGCTAGAAATATTAATGTATTTTGCCATTAATCAAAATATTATAATTTTTGAATTATGACAATTCGGCGAAACATAAACAACTCCTGTGTAAAGGCGATCGAATCGCGCGAGGCGTTATCGCGAAATATCAGTTCCAATACCGCTCGGTAGAGTGTCTGGCCACCTGGTCAGTCGGCGATACACAAACCGTCGTACGCATTAAGCCCTTAATTCATGTATCTATGTCATATCTGAGTGTCAATCATTGTGGACAGACTTTGAATTACCGGTCATTTTTCTTCGACTCACAGGTGCTCTGCTATTCGCGTGCCGTCGCGCGACTCATTTTTCTCGCTTCCAACGTGGACAAAAATGACCGCTGATTGGAAGGCCAACATCAATTGGCTATTCTCTAATTTAGCACTGGTTTATATCACAATGTCTTTGCACCCTATATCTGGATAGTCTGCAGGTTGCAGATTTATGCGGAAGGCTAAGAAAATTGATTTTGACATTTCTTCGTTAATTTTCGTTTTCTGAAGTAAATATGAGCTTTTACCGCTGCTGCAGATACGGAACGTCATAGAAAAAAATTAAGATGCACTGAATTTGCAACGTATAATTAAGTGCTTGTTATTTTGACGTATTTTACTATTTTTTAGCCTGATTTGTTCATTTCTTTGAAAATTTGTGATTCGTTTTCAAAAAAGAGAAAAACAACGTCGAAAAAATCAATGAGAAAAATAAGAATTAAAGAACCCCAGATCCAAAAAACGGAATCTGAAAAGTTTGCAGCAAATCCTAAAAAGTATAAGTGTAGCTCGGAAATAATTATTATCTAAAGATATTGTCTCTTTTTTGGGACCTCATCAGAGAAAAGTTAGAACTTTTTTCAAAAAACACGTAGTATTATGCCACTAATATTATAAGGCCTGAGGGAAAAAATGCAAATACTGAATCTTTTTTTAACTATCTTTTTTCAAATAAAAAAATTGCTTTGACGCCGGAAAAATGATTTAGATTAACTTTTGCTCAATTGTTGACCGACCATTTTCAAAAATCTTAAATGGGCAGTCTATTTATCCCTCGTATTGGTTTATAGTCGTTCAGGTATAGGTACTGCAAAATGATAAATTTGTTGAATAATTTTATGGTTTTTTTAGAAAAGTTTTTAAACAACCTTAAAATTATGTAGAAAAATTTAAACAATCGGCATGATATGAACTCATCTAATATATCTTTGGAATTGCAAAACTGCATGTCTACAACACCGGGGATAATTTAAACCTGAAACTTACTATGTAGTAGACCGTACTTTCTTACCTAACTGATCGCCAACTAAGTTGTTTTTTTTTCTGTTTTGAAACACGCCTTGGTAATTATACGCACCGAATGATATCGCTCATTACTCGCTGGACATTTGTGGACCTTGAAATTCACCCCAGGTGGCGAGGTTGAATTGTTTACTATACCCGTTTTCTTTGATGGCCACCGGGCCTATATTAGTGATAATGAAACAATATCAAACGAATTGTTTATATATGTAATTTAGCTACCAAATCGCCCACACTGAAGACCAATGCAACAGCTTTTATTGAAAGTTTCTTTAAAATAGAGTGATTCTCGCGAAAATTTAAGTTGAAAAACCAAAAAAAAAAAAAAAAAATAAGATGGAGATCTGAGCAAGAAAAATAGCTTAATAACGGTAACCAACAACTTAATTAAACCTTAACTAAAAGCATAAAACAAAAAATTATCGAATGATTTTTACGAACCCCGCATTACAAAAATTATAATGTGCAAAATCTTTGCGCCTATACAGCTTATAGATTTAACCAAAAAAGTACGAACTTGATACCTATAATGATGAACCTCCCAAATTAATTAATTTAAAATCTTCTAGGTTCTACGGCATTTAAATTGTGGCTTAAAAAGAAAGTTACAGTATTATAGCTCTTGACAAACTTTCCCTACACAGATTAGAAGCTCCATGCAAGGAAGGAAAATAAGCACCGTTGTCTGCAGATTACTGAATTTTTTGTGCTGTTCTCGCTCAGATATCATCATTTTTCTACCGTTCAGTATGACATGTCAGACAGATACTTCTAGTTTTCCAAATGCTTTTTTCTATACAATCTTTCTTCTTTCATCATACTCGCTGCATTACGCTGAAGCGTGTAACGAGTTTACGGGGGCCCATCTCCGCGTCATTCCTCTCGGACAACACATCTTCTTTCGAAGAAATGTTGCAGCAGTGGTAAGCCGTTGACAACTCTGTGCCCGATTTGACCGGCCCGAGATTTGAACCTCAGACCTCCCGCTCCATAAACGAACGCGTTACCGCTTGGGAGTATAAATAGAAAAGATGAAGTAAGAATTGAATTTGAAATCTTTGTCAATGAATTGCTGCTGCAGTCAAATCAAAAGAGAGTGACTATGTTACCCAAAGTTTTTAAATGAAGGAGGATGAAGCGAAAAAAAGAAATATTCATCCGCACAGTTTTATTTATTTTTTTAAGGTTAAGACTAGGGTTTGGATTAGAGTTAGGTTTGGATCTAATTTTAGAGTAAGTATTTTAGTTTGAATTAGAATTGGATTAGAGTTAATAAACAACATAAAAAAAATTTTTGGCAAAATAGCCTCTTTCAAAAGCTAAATTGCTTATTGCTTACTCCTTCTGAACAGCAAGGCCTTGTGAGTCATAACATACGCTTAAAACGTGTTGAAGGGCGCCAAATATTACTGAAAACAAAGAAAAGACGTTAAAAATGAACTAAGGCAACCTTTGCTCAAATTAAGCCACAGCACATTTTGATTTGATGTAAAAACAGAATTTACTCTTTGACAATCAGTTTAATTTAGTATTGTTCCAAGTCATCAGTAATTTCAATAAGTTTAAAATTAAATCTTTTATTATACTCGCTATATATTACGCCGAAGTTTGTAACAAGTTGGTGGGGCCCATTTCCGCGTCATTGCGCCCAAGCAACAGAGCTTCTCTCGAAGAACTGTCGCAGCGGTGGCGAGCCGCTAGCAACATTGTGTCCGATTTGATCAGTCAGAGGTTTGAACCTCAGACCTCCCGCTCCAGAGAAGAACAGGTTATTGCTCGACAAACCTGGCCGGTTTCCCAATTCGGTAATTTAGGTTGTTTAGAGTTTTTAAATTATTTTAAAGAACAAAGGTTTCACTTGCTCAACATTTCGAAAGCGTTATAAAAGAGGTACAGTAACTTCATTATATTGACTTTTGGTAATTCAACTGTAGTAGCTAGGAAACGATCAAGTTCTCCTAGTGCTGCAAAATACTACTTAAAATATCGGCATAAACACTGGAAATAAATAAACCAAAAATAATAAGATAGTTCATTTATTTTTGACTTTTTAAATGAATTTATTCCTTACCAAATGGCAAAGTTGAAGGGCCTATCGATCTTGGGAAATTGTATACAAATGGCATATATTTCCCTGCAGAAATCTTTCTGGTTTGGCTGAGTTGTGTTCTGTTGTTCTAAAGAATTGTTATCAACAATTTTTGCAAGTGAAATTTTCTAAGATAAATATTAGGGTATGATAAGCTATAGAATTAGGATTGTTTCAATGACTTGATTTTTAAATTTTGTCTCTGGTTAGTATGAATAAATAAAGTTGCTAAAACTCAACAATTAGTTTTAAAATTTTGGAAACTTTTGAATTATGATAGAGTCACATAATAATGGCAGCTTAACCTAGTAAAATGATGGCTTGGTTTTACAGCAATAATATATTTCTGA
Source organism: Trididemnum nubilum (assembly GCA_963965965.1). Lineage (NCBI taxonomy): Eukaryota > Metazoa > Chordata > Ascidiacea > Aplousobranchia > Didemnidae > Trididemnum > Trididemnum nubilum. Next base: position 32,835,505 of record OZ014486.1, read on the forward strand.
AAAAAGGCTTCATTTCACCGAAAATTTTTTGTTTACTTTTGCATTATTGAGACTTAAATTCAGTCTAAACTCAAAGCCTTGCTCTAAAACTAACCTCAAAACTAACCCGAACCCAAATTCCAATTCAACTCTAACCTCGTCCCACAAGAAAGCAAAAGAAAAAAGGCAAATGAAAATTTCACTTTTTATGCTCTCTAACTTAAATATTTTTTTGATGGTATCAGGCGCGTAGCCAGGATTTGGAAAAGGGGGGGGGCTATTTTGAAAGAGTGAGAAGTGTGCAAACGACCTTGACTCGAATTTTCATTGACCTTGAATCAGTTTCAGACGGCTTGTCCGAAACTTGAGACGAAATGTCTCGGAAAGCTCGGAAATTCAAAGGTTTTTTCCACCCAAAATTAGGTGTTCTCCAAAAATAAAAATAAAAAAAAAGGGTCTTCGCCAGAATTCAGAGTGATTTTTCGGCCGAAATCCAAAATTCAAAGGTTTTTTCCGCCCAAAATTAGGTGATCTCCGAAAAAAAAAAAAAAAAAAAAAGGTCTTCGCCAAATTTCAGGGTGATTTTTCGCAAGTTCAAACGTTTGAGGGGGGGCTCTTTTCGTATGGGGGGGGGCTATTTTCCATTTTTCACAGAAAATCGGCCTCAAAAGCACAAAAAACATGCAATTTTGCATACTTCACAAGCCAATGGGGGGGGCTCGAGCCCCCCCGCCCCCCCCCCCTGGCTACGCTACTGGATGGTATTGATATACGTACTGCCTATTCCAAAAATATAGCCACTTCCTATTTTTAGCTTTATTCAAAACAAATGACTATAAAATCTTAAGCGCTAGGTAGAGCTGTAGGGCTCTACCATAAATCAGAAACTATTCCATCTAAGTGAGCACCGTATACAATTCATCTTAGTTAATTAAAATCAATAATATTGACTTTTGCAATCAAAACATATTGTGCACAACCCAAATAATGAGAACATACTGGAATTTTAATTAAAACGACGAGGAAAGATGAGACAATTTGATAGTTGCACTTTCAATAATTTTACGAATTTTGTTTAAGTTACAGCATCATGCTGTAAATTAGAAAAAAAAGTCTAAATATTTGAGGAGAACATTGTAACTAACTTTTAAACTTCATAATTTTCTGAAAAGCATGCAATTTTTGGTTCATGTCTTATTTTCAACCGGCCAGTTGGTCGAGCGGTAATACGTTCGTCTCTGGAGCGGGAGGTCTGAGGTTCAAATCTCGGGCAGTCAAATCGGACACAGTGCTACTAACGGCTCGCCACCGCTTCAACATTTCTTTGAAAAGAGTTGTGTCGCCGGGCACAAAGACGAGGAGATCGTACCTCGCAAACTCGTTACACGCATTGGTGTAATAGAGCGAGTATAATAAAAGATTGGATTTCATTAAGTCTAATTTCGGGGATGCAAGTAATCAAGGGATGTGTATCATTCTCATAGCCAGTAGATCGGCCCTCAATATCAGTTCTCGGCCGTCTTCATTTCATCATTATCAAAGGATTTTGTGGGACATGGTTGATACTGCTATGAAGGAACAGAGGACTGCTCACGGCTTTCAATTGTCTTGTTTTGAGTTAATTGTTACTTTTGAACATTTGAATTATGGTCATGGCTTTTTTATGTAGTGAATCATGATGTCGCCTAAATGCAGCAAATAAGAATTAAACATGATAACTTACGTTTTTTCCAATTTTTTTCTTTTTTTTGATCGCATTTCGCAAATTATAGTGCAATATCTTAAGAACAATAAACTTAAGATCGTTGGTTGTCGAGCAGTTTAGCGCGCTAACTTCTAAAACAAAAAATCTACAAATCAATTTCCGAGCCTGCCATGCCGAACATAGATTTCTGATGTCACCGACTCGTCATAGTAGCGATATTTCTTTGAAAAGGTGAACTGTGTGGTTGAGTAGCCGATAGACACTGGCGCGTAGAGAGTCTCCACTCAATCCACAAGCTCGATCGACGGCGCAGCTCGTTCAGCGTAATTGTGATATACCTTGTTGCAGTACTTCGGCCAGGAGACAACGAAGAAAGGTTTCGGTCTTCGAATCAAGCTTCCACCACTCTACCACACGCGGTGGAGACTTCTAACTGTACCTTTTAAATGCTAAAAATCAAACAAGGAAGTTGTGAATACTAATTTTTACAATCCTTTGGTTTGACCCGACCGGGAATCAATCCAAGGTCTACTGTTCAGTAGTAGAGGTTCTAACCACTCGACACCAACCAGTGATAATATAATTAACGCTTACGTAGATTACAGGAAAATAAAGATTTTGATGTTTGCAAAACACCGGCCAGTTGGTCGAGCGGTAATGCGTTCGTCTCTGGAGCGAAAGGTTTAAGGTTCAAATCTCGTGCCGGTCGAACACAGGGTTGCCAACGGACCGCCACCACCGCCATATTTCTTCGAAAGGAGCTGTGTTGCCCAGGGGCAGTTTTGCCCCGCCAATTCGTTACATGCTTCGGCGTAATGCAGCAAGTATAGTAAAAGCTTTGATTTGCAAAGCAAACATACCGGTAATTATTTGCATGTTTCAGCTTACAAAATCATTTATACTTCATTGAGCACCAAACGGACTCCATTGTAAGGAAAATTGTGCTTCATATTTGAATAGCTAGTGTAAATTAATGAGCAAACACATAAAGAAAATACTTACTGATTATAACTTCATGTTTGTTTTAGTGGTTCTGTTCAGCGTGACACTAGACACTGAGCAGGGTCATTTAAATTTTAAAAAACGAGCGATTTTGATTCTTTTTTTGGCGATATTTATTCAGCCTTTTTTTCTTTTTGAAACTTGGAAAGAAAGCTTTTTTCTTGCTGGCATAGGTTTTTCTTTTTTTTTCGACAGCTTACTAATTTGCCATAGCGATTTTATATCCAAAGCGCTTGCTTTGTGTCGTACAGTTCGCAAATGAATCCAATTGCGAAAAGATGAAGTAGCAAGAATGAAAGACAAAATAATTTTGAATAATAAACTAAATAGTACTGTTCAAAATAAAATTGTTAGTTTTTTGTAAAGTAAAAATTGATAGCAAAGTCAAAAAGTACTGTTAGTTAGTTAAGTTAGTTAGTTAGAAGGTGTTTTGGTGGATGAAAAATACGAAAGGTTGCTTTTTTATTACTGCAGTAAAATTTAGAATTCAAAATTTATGATTGAAAATAGAGCTAATTGAGGTTTTAGGCTAACAAAAAAAATTAATTTTAGAAACCAACAAAATTTGTTATTTTGCAAGTTTGTTGCTACAACGAATTAACTTAAAATATTTCAAACTTAATTTAACTATTTAGTTTTAACAAAATGTAAAGAATGCATGCTGTCTGAAAATGAGAATATAGAATTAGACAGAAAATGAAAGGTAGATGTTCCGTTTACTAACTTGCTAAAAAGACAACATAATCATGTTCATGAAACAAACGAAAACAATCAACAAATATTTATCTAGGCAGAAATTTTTCAAGTTTTGTACTTAGTGGTATTGCCATTTCTGAACCTTGTTTCAAAGTGAAGAAAAAAGCAAAGAGTTTTGTAGCAATCCAACAGTTATGCAAGATTTTAAATAATGACTTTTCAGATTACTTATACTATACATTTCTATCTAAATACAATACGCTATGTCTTCTGGAACATCTGAAGTATTGCAGCCCACTTCTAATTTCAAAGAAGCGTCTGCCTCTTCAGGGGGTTCAGCACCTATCTCCCGTATCGCAAAGCAGAAAGATGATTGGCCTTGGTCTCCAAATCTCGGCAAAAAGGCCGAATCTTTTGACCTCCTAACAAATCCATTGAATTCCGCGCTTACTCCTAATGATATTGAATCAAACAATCTAACCACAAAAGACAAGGTAACAAAATTACTTTAACTCCACAGGTGTTTTGTATATCACGTCTAGACTTGAGAAATCAAAGAGTTTTGTTTTGGTTCTTGCACTATACGTTTCCTCTTTGATGTTTTTTGCTTCTTTTTGTTTGCATGTAAACACATTTCACTGCAAAAGAATACAAAGTTTTTAACAATAAAAAAGAGAATTAAGGAATGAAGTTATATCGTGTAGATTTAGGAACTATACAGCCGGTATATACTGTTGGCTTTCGTCTTGATCTTGGAATTAAAACCATTATTTTTGCGACCGGTACTATACTAGTGTTAGCCATCGTCGAAATATATGCTGCCGCCATACCATAGCAAAATCAAAACTTAATTAAATACTTTTGTAGACGTTGTTGGAACGACAACTATATTCGTTCTCATGCAATAGTTGTGTTTTAAGATTAAGTGTAAAAAGCTTCATGTTAAGGTACAGATTTACAATCAAATCAAAATAAAAAATTAAGCTATCAAAACAAAGAACTTGAAATTTTAAGTGGACGCAAAATAATTGCACGATTAAGTTGAGCTGCATACTTTCTGATGTATTCCCATTCAGTATTTGAACATCTAATTATTTAGATGTTTTGACAAGAGCATTGTGTTTTGCAGAAAACATTCAGCGTAATTTTTGCAAACAATGTAGATAAAGTTATCAAATTGTTGAGTTGCGTGTCATTATCGGCAATAAGTTGCTTGTGGATAGTGATTAGACAATAATCAAAATTATCAACTGAATTTGTAATTGTTGCTCCATAGGAAATCAAAATCCATCCAGTTTTTTCTACTAGAATGTCTACATTTTGGTTCAAAGAAGTTAAAAAAAGCTTAAGAAATACGGTTAAAAAAAATTTGAAGTGCTTTTGCAACGTTTTTTCTTCCTTCAGCTGTCACCTTCCGCCAAAAAAGTCATGGTGGATTCAGCAAAATCGGAGAAGGCGATCCGCAAAAAGCGAAGACGTGACCGGAGTCCAGAAACGGCTACCATGCTCAAAAAACAGAGAAGATCGAAAGCAAACGACAGAGAAAGAAACAGAATGCATGGACTAAATGATGCTTTGGATACGCTCCGGTAAGCATGCAGTAGTATCTCATTTTTCTACATTACTTAACACTCTTTTTCACCTTTATGGTAATTATTATGCATATTATGCAAGCCAAGTTATTAGCATATTGATAGTGCCATTCTGTGTATTGTTGTTGTAATTGTAGTTGCATAATTATGAGAAGTGGGATCAAGCTAGCAGAGATCTTCTTTGAGCGAAGAAATAACTAAGTGCATTTATTCACCTTGTACTTAGATGTTGGTTCTTCATCCTTTTGCCGCAGTTGATTTCGTGGCAAGTAAATGAGCTAAATATTTCGGACTCTGATTATTGGGAGACTTGGCTTTTGGCGGGCCCCAACTTTCAAAACCTTTTTTAAATACTTAACCGATTTCGACCACAACTAGGGTCTCGACTTGAATTGGTTTCTGGTTCAAACTAAATTCATCACTATCCTTGCTCAGAAATTTATGATATTTGTCGTTAACTTTTAAAAAACTACTTACTGCTTGCCTGTATATCATCTAATTTTGTCGTGTAACGAACTGAACTAAAAACTGAAATGTTTTGGAAATTTCACTTGTTTGGCAGCATTTGCTTTTTCAAGTGATCAAAATTTAAGACTTTATTTTGCTATCCTTGAACGCGAAATAAAAAAATATAACACTTGCTTTTTTTATCCATATAAGCTAAAAAAAAAAATTTCCAAAACCCTAAAAGTTTTTTAAATTTTGGTTTAAATGTTGAATTAATTATTTATTGTGTTCTAAATACAGACCGATTTATGCTGAAATAGCTTTCGCATTTAAACAGCGGGCATGTAATTACTTGACAATAATTTCAAAAATATGTTTATTTTCTTTGTTCCGGTACTCTTTATATGATGTATGGATATTGCAATTTACAAAACTGGTTTTTAATTTTGCTAAAATGCTGCATTTTTTATCTAACAGTTTCAGTATATAAGTAGTATAATACGCTAAGTAATTTACTGAGGAAAGTAATCCTCCGAAAGTGCCCATCGCTGACTCCAGGCCACGACATTTTGGTAAATAAAATGTGGTTACAATTACTAAATATATCGAAATCGTTTCACTTAATTAAACTGCATGTTTAATTTTGAAATAAGCTTATAACATGACAGTTCTAACATTATATTTTCTCATAATTCTGCCTAACTTATTTACAGCATGGCTTTTTGGTTTTCTTATTAAAGTTAGTTATGCTGTCAGATTCATGCATGCTTGAATTTTAAACACAATGTGTCATTTTTACTGATCAGTGGTCGAGGGGATGGAGCGTCTGCTACTGAAACGGTAGACTTGCGTTCGATTCCCTGTTGGGTCAAACCAAAGACTATAAAAATTGGTATCCACAGCTTTCCCTGATTGACATTCAGCAATTAAAGGGACAGTGTGAAGCCTCCACCGTGTGTGGTAGACAGGTGTGGCAAGTGGCAGCTTGATTGGAAGACCGAAAGGTCCCTTCGCTGTCTCCTGGCCAAGGCAACTTGGTGAATAAAATGCAATTACAATTAAAATTACTGCTCGAAATGTTTTATCACCAATAAAAGAAAGGCGGCGATAGCTCAGTGGTAGAGCATCGAGCTAGTAATTAAAAGGTTGCTGACCCCTGATTTGATAACCGAACTGGTGATGCAACGGTGTGTTCTTGAGAAAGATATTTGGCATGCATTTTCCATCGGGCCAAACATTTTTGCTACCCGTTCTGTTGTAATTACCCAGTCATACCAGAGACTTGCAAAAACAGAACCCAAAAAATAATGCTTAGTGCTTGAGTGGTTGCATAGGCGCAGAGTGCCTGGTTCATGCAAACGAACGAATCAATAAAGACATGCTGTTTCTACTATTAATTCGGAAGGGATATCAAACCCTCAAATTGATGAAGGTCCTCCTATTTTAAATTACGAGGTCTGGGCTAATGTAAAAGCATTTACACAGCTAAAAAGCGAGTGACAAAAATATGCTTTATGTAATGTCTTACGCAAAACTACCAATAAACTATCCCAGACATCAAAATCTATTTATATTATTACTTTTACAATAATTTTTGCTGCATTTCTATTACGTTGTTTTTATTAAATTTTTTTGCTTTTGTTTCAGGCGAGTTCTTCCAACCTACCCCGATGATACAAAGCTGACCAAGATTGAAACTCTGAGATTCGCTTACAGCTACATTTTTAATCTCAGCTACTTTATCAAATATGGAAAATGTAGGTTCCGATTTAAAACCTAAAAATACTGTATACAATAGATAATTCGCAATTGATTGGTTATGGAGTTAGGTACAGCGCAAAAAATAGTATTTTTAAATTAGCCATGATGATGCAATAATTATTGAGAAAATATCAATATTTTGAACTCATTTATAGTTCCTCACATATCGGTTACTAAGGCCAACTCAGTTTCTTTCGCTATATTTTAACCAAAATTTTTAATACTTTTTGAACAAAATTTTCCGATGCCGGGACTTATTTGTGCAAAAGTATTGATTTTAAATATTTGTTGAAGAACATTTTCAAATATGTTTGGCTAAAGCGTTAATGCTTCGTCAAATTGTCAATTTTGATTTACTTTTATTTTCAGTTCCCGACCCAGCAATATGCCAAATGGCCTGGATCACCGGAGATAATCAAAATAAGCCAATATTCGATCGGTTACAGTTCCCTAATCCAGTACCGTCAAGCTTGATGCCCAGTAACCAGTTTGAAAACCGCCCTGGAGAACCTATCATAAGCCACCCATTGGCGACAAATGAACTCTATGCTCCAAACACACAGACTTCCGTCGAAGTTGGTATTCCTTTAATTTCCCAAGGGTCTTTCCAAAGCAACTCAAACCAGCTCCTGGAATGCATTGATGAGTGGACAACCCTGTCGGAAAACTGCGTCCCAATTGATCAATCTGAACTGAGCCTAATTAATCATAGTAGTTCTCAACTTGATTTGACAACTGCCAGCTCTTTTAGCACTTGTGAAATCCAGCCAAATGATCCAAATTGTAATAACAATAACAGTCGTCAACTGCCGTCCCTTACGTTTTCGCAGCCCCTTCAAATCCTTCGGGATATATCGTCTCCCATATCGCTCTCTAGCGTTTCTCAGCCTACCAACCTGTGCCCCTCATCGCCATTTTCTTCTGATTCATCGCCTTTCTGCAACAGCTCGACATCTGCAAACAATTGCGCATCGCAAAACGGTACCATGTGGCTGCCTGAGACCTCGGACGATTCGCAAAGCACTGGCGGGCCTTCGCCTTACAATAGCCCGCAAAAATTGAATTCGTGCCCCGATTACTTTACCAACGCTCATGTGCCTGCCCCTAGCACTACATTGCAGCTGCGGATATAATCAAACAAAAATGACTTATGGCTCCGTAAGGAAAATATTTCACTGACATTTTATTATTACTGATGGAGCGTAAAAAGCGTTTGAGGAAGAATCCATGCCTGGCTATAGTTCCTTTTCTTGCAAAATTCTAGAGTAGGTACGATGTGCTTTGGTTGGCCATAGCGTACGCAAGTAGGTCAAGTTGGAGAATGGTAACCAAGCCATACTGTATTTTCTTTACGGCTTGGATTTACTCGTTCTTTTATAATTTTTTGAGAGTTTATAGTCTGTACAGTATATAATTTGTGCGTGTTTACAACGTGTAGCAGAAATACTAAGCCGACAATGGTTTGCTGTTCTTTGCTTTTCTGTATTGACGTATTTATTGTTCAATGATGGATCTAGTGGGAAAAAAAAAACGAGGAAAATTTGGGCTCCGACAAAACGGGTAGAATTTTTTTGGTCTTAACTTTGATTTGACGCGGAAAGCAGGTTTTGAACTTCATACGGGCCTCAACGTGTTCTGTAAACTGATTTGTTCATGGATCTTTATCTTTCTGTCAAACCACGGTGGCGTTATCCTTTGCATGAATCCGTACTTGCTTAAGAGTTGACCCTTTTACCAAGTTTGGCAGTTGACGTTTCATTTTTTCCATGTAAATTTGCTGCTTGTTCGAAAGCAGTCAAGCAGAGATAATCAAATGTAAAGCGCCTTATCTGAGAATGCAACAATGTAACCAGAGCGCGAATTAAACCCAGATGATGCGTACGACCTGGGTCGTCGTAAAAACGGCGCCTTTACCGCTCTCGGCCGCGTTTTAGACGTGTCTCGGGCTGCCGAAACCCTAGATCCATCATTGTTATAGTTATTCATTTTGCTCACACTGCCTATACCGCAATAGCTTCAGTATTCACATATATTCGCATAATAGTGTTCAAAATCAGCAAAGAAAAAAAAAAAAAGAAAACATTACGACCAATCTGAGTAACTATTGACATTTATCAGCATCAAAATGTTTTGTACGTAGTAAATTGTTTTTATTTTTTTGTTGAGTATGAAAACACTGTCATCGACTTCAAGGAAGGAGGCTAATTCCCTAAGCCTATAGTAATTTATTAAAGCCCAAACACAAAGTAGATGTGATGCCTTCCGGGGCTCCGGACAAATAGAGATTCAAAAAAATCCCAATGTTTTTATTTTGATGTATTTTGTTGAAACCAAAGGTAGCAAAACTCCGCAATTCATTGTAGCTGTGCAATAATAGCTTGTTGAACCTGACTTTGCCATTTCATAGGACTCTGATGAATTGGATTGAAAAGTTTTTCTCCTAGCAAGTGGTAGTTTTACCTCAAAATGTTCTCAAAGTTTTAACTCAAAGTCGATTGTCATTTGTCAGCTCCGGTTTATTGTTGCATCACTGAAAATAAATTTTCACTTTGTACTGTACACTACTAAACTTTTGTGGTTTGGTTGCAGAGATTTCTTAGAAATCCGAGGTGGGATGTGAGTATTTTTTTAGTTGCAAATACAGAACAGCATTTTTAAGAATCTCTTTCCCTTTAAAACCAAACAGCCTCGAAGCAATGTCTACTCATCGTCTTAGACCAATAAGCAAAACGTGGATTTCACGTCTTCGAAAACTTAAAAAAATTGTTTAGGAACCCGAGTTGGCACACAAATAAAAGATGAGGTTTTCTATAAATAAATAAACGAATAAATAAAACTCAAAATAAAAGAACTTGATCGCATAATCCCCACCCTGGTCACGTTGTTGTGTCCTTGGACAAGATGCTTTTTGCTTTATGATGACTATCTCGGCTAGATGGCTTCGAACAAGCAGCAATTTTATTTGGGAAGAAGTCAAACGTCAATCGGAAAGCTTGAAACACGGTCAGCTACTAAGCGGGCGACAAAGAATCGTTCAAAATAAAAGCGAGAACTTCGCTTCATCATTAATGGAGGATAAATATCAACCAAATCAAACCTTTTTTTTACTTGCTAGATTATACTAAAGCGTGCTACGAGTTTACGGATCCCATTTCCGCGTCATTGCGCCTGCGAATTGCACAGCCCTTTTCAAAGAAATGTCGCAGCAGTGACGAGCCGTTGGCAACACTGTGCCCAATTTGGCAGGCCCGAGATATAAACCTCAGACCTCCCGCTCCAGAGACAAACACGTTACCGCGCGGCCAACTAGCTCTTCAAATTTTCCAATTAATGTTTGACTTACTTTCGAAGAAACTTTTTTCTTGATTTTTAAACAAAGGACGATCATAATTTTTTGCTTTAAAAAAAAGGATTCTTTATTAGGATATAAAACATGTCCAGCAGAAAGAGCGACGGTAGAGAAGACCAAAATTTGATTTCCTAGACAGGTTTTGACTCGATGTAAGGTGTTCACCTTAAAGCACCACTTTATTAAAATAAGACATATAAATGAAAGACATTGTGACCGCACAGTACATGCAGGCTGAATCTGTCTCAAATAAATGGCTCATTCAATCACTATTCAACAAGATTAAAGCGAGAAAGTAAAACCAATTTCAACTGTCCAGGTATCTTTTGCAGTTTTGGAGTGACGATCTCGATGCTTTTCTCCGCATTACAAACAATAATGTGATATACAACCAAAACTTTTGGTCACACTATTTACTTTCACAAAGACCTCTAGACGTTTTTCCTTTAAAATTTGTTTCAACCTCTTGGGTTTAAACCAAAGATTTTGCTTTGTCCAGATAACAGTTTGAGCAAAAGATCTAGCAAAGGTGGTTGGCCTGGCATGACTAACCGGGTGCTACAGTATTTTAACTGAACAATCGATTTCCGAATAAACCATTTATTTTTTGCAAATGTGTCTTTGAACAGCCCCGGTTTCTAAACAACATCGCGTCTGGTATTAAAATGATCATTTGACTCGTTTCAAGTTTCATTCAGAAATAATTCAAATCAAAAAATTTTGAATTTGGTTGTTCAAATTGGTGAATATTATTCTGTTTTTCTTCAAACTCAATTATCCTTAAAATAATTAACTGATAATGGTGAGCGAGCGAAATATATGTGTATTTTTGTTAATGAGCATCTAGGTTATCAGTTTCAATTTTACCTCATTTTATAGTTGTGTAACATTCAAAATGCTACCAAATGTATTGCTATGTTCTGTTTGCTTAAAAAAAGTTATTGTGCTACCATAAGCAAAAGCTTTAATTTTGCAACATACAGTCAAATATGATTTGCTGGATAGAATGAGTTAATGAGTTGCAGACATGGTTACTAAATCCTGTACCAACTGTACAATAAAACCAAACATTGAGATAGCCTAGGATTTATAGAAAAAAGAATGAAAGTCGTTTCAAGTAGACCAAAATATTCCTTTGCAATCAGTAACGAAAAGTTTTTGTGGCCTTTCAAATGGGACGCAAAATTAGATAAAAGTATTAATCATCCACACAAATGTAAAATTTTGTCTAAAAACTTTCAAGATCAAAGATTTAAATAGATTTTGTTTTGGAATTCAATGGAAAACCCAGACACATATTGATGGGAAAATGCATATCACAAAATGGAATTTCCATGCAAGAAATTGTCCCAACGTAAGGTCCGTGACTCAACTAAGCAGATTTTGATCACGGTTTTGATCCGTGGTGGTTAAAGCGCGTGGCTAAGAGAAAGCCGGCGCTGCAGGTTGCTGCGAATTAACCAGCACTTCAAAGGATTGACGGCCGTGAAAAATTCCTTTGTTCCCGCAACAAATCGCTTTCGATTATCGAGACAAGACACGCGAGCGGCGCGCTTCGTACGAGCTTGCAACGCCGCCGGAGTTTTAATTCACAATGGGGAAGCTCCGAACTTATGCGAAGTGATTTATTAAAAATTTTAAATGCATTAAAGATGTCAAATCGGTAGACAGGCGTCGCGGAGGTAGACATTGGAAGATGATTCTTCGATAAAAGTTTGTAATGGCACGAAGTTTTTGAATTTTTGATGGAACGTTTAAAATTTGTTATGGTTTTGCTGTATTTCACTACAGCACACATTTGTGGAGCTCTGCAGCTAAGCGATGTGAATGCATCCTACCGATGCTCCTCCACACAATTTTAACGCGCTATTTTCCATTTATTATTCTTAACGGGTAGCGGAGCAAATGAATCTGTTACCTTTAGGTAAAGTCCACCTACACTTTGCGTAGGCCTCTTTTCTTCATTTCGTGCCTCCAAATTGAAAGATTTTTTTAATGTTTAGAGTCAGGCCTTCGTCAGTATAGCTAATATTGGCCCCCAAAGAAAACTAAGTGAAATATAAGTTCTTTTGTAATAATAATGGAGTATAATTTTTTTTCTTATTTTTTTGTTTTTTCGATTTTTCGTAGTTTTTTTTTTTTCAAAATAAAAATTGGAAAAAAATTTTTTTTTGTAATTTTAGAAACGCAACATATCTGAAGATGTAGGGGCAAATGCAATTCTAGCTGATAGAAGAAAGATTCTAAAAGTGGACCCCCACAGCAGTTGCTTGTTTTTGTTTGTAATTGAAATAGCTGCTTGTAATTTTTCGAAAAAACGTTCACTTTTACAAATTTTGCCGTCTAAATATACAGATCTAAAAATACAGAATCTGGAAAACATACTGATTCTGATTGTAACCAATACCCGTTTAGCTACGGCCATATTTTAAATTTAAAATGTAGGAGTTTTTCCGTTAACAGAAAAATAAAGAATATACAGCAGAAAGCTCAAATGAAATCACAACCGTTGAAAACGATGCACAATACTTCACTTGACATTTCAAGAAACACTTTATTAAACTCTAATGTGAAATATCTTTAGCTTAATGATCCAACAGTCCCTGCTTTTTTCAAACTTACTTTCCCTGCTGTGTTCTCCATAAGCCTTATACGTTACGTGCTGCTACAGTATTATTGACCAGATAAACAAAAATACGAAAAATTTAAGAAATCTCCCACTCTGACCTTCACTTTGTGTTTGTTAAAATTTGCGAATGACTATGTAAGCTGATGAATTGCCAGACCAACTGAGACGATTTTGAGTTGCATGATCTGAGTTTAATTCCGATCCAATTCACGTTTTTACGTCGTTGGCAAATAATAACTTTGCATTTGATACAGATAGCTTTAACAATGACGCGGGTTTAACCGGAAAAGTGGAAACAACAGAAAAAATGGAAATTCCACGAAGCGGGCGTGGATTCGGCCAAGAATTAAGTTACCGGCTCACAATTTCAAGCCAGGTGGGTCAGGAATGAAAATTCAGTCGAGAAAACGCAATTACAACCAGCAATAATCCAGACCAAACATATGCAAAATTTCACAAAATAATATTCAACTGAATGACCACAAACTCTACATGATCAATTTCACCGGGAATCCACTAGCTAAAAGACCGTTAACTGCATTAGCATTAGCAGGCAAAAGTGGCCTTTCATTTGTTAAAATCCCATTAAAACAGTCATGATGTAATTTTTTTTAGCTTTGATCGCTTTTTAAAGTCTTTAGCCTTTTGCTTTGATAAGTGCGTCACTAAACAATTGAATGGACAATTGATGTCGCGACCTCCCAGCAGGAGGCTTTAGTCTATGGCCATGATATCAAAAAATCTTCAAAAAATTTTTTTCAAACTTACACTAAGCTTCACAAAAACCCAAAGCAAAATATTTAAAACAACTTAACCACCAAAGTACCTATTGGCCTAAGAGTTTACAGTTTATAGTTTTTAGGCGAAGAACGTCCTTACAGCTGAAAATACAGAACTGATTATTACTGTAGAAGGGTAATGGCAATGCCATGAATAAGGTTTGGCTTTGTCGTGTGTCTTTCTACATTAATACAGTCACTATTGCATGCATTTGCTTGTTGCAAGAAAAGGTGCAATCAGCTGACAAAGTCAAGACCTCTCTTGCCTCCCCCCGTTAAACGCCTCTCCATCAAATGAGCGGATCCATTCCCGACCCCTTTAAAACCCTTAACCTAAACCATTACATCACGGTAGTAGCAACAAACCCCCCTGACCACAACCTTCTCAGAAAAGTTTGGATGCCACTGAATCGTCTCGCACTGGAGTTGGTTGTTTTGCTCCAATGAGCTAAAATTGGAACTCGTCGATTCAACGCTTGTGTGTGCGGTTTGGTACACAGAGCAGCACTTCATGGAACAGTGTCATGCCTAGATGATATCACCTTTCCGATTCTGGTGCAGTACCTGCATGGATTATCGTTCTTATGTGACATCGTATACAAAAGAAGATGCAGGCGAAATGCATGAATCGTTTACTTTCAAGCGTGTTTTTCTTTTTCAAAAAGTCAGCTGTCACAAGGCAGATAATTAATATTTGCCAATTCATATCTTTCGCATTTTCTACAAAAGTTCACCAATAAAAATATATGAGTGCCACTGGTACTGTAAAGCAGTGTTTTTACGCTTCTTCATATATTTATTTTTACTTTTGAACCAGGCACCCTGCGTTTGTCTGACTACATCAACGCAAAATACCTATATATTTTTGGATTCGGTTTAGATCTTTTTGACAGGTTGGACAGACCACTGCGGGTAAACCCATGCATTCCATGAGAAGAAACTAAAGATGTGGAGCATAAGGTAAAAGCTGCAAAAACTCGTTGATTTTAAAAAGAGACATTTTTGCATACTTTCAAACAAGACGTAAAACTACTATGCAAGGTGCCGCGAAACTCTTCCCCATCTCGCGTTTATCATTGCATTTTTAGAGAGTCTCTGTTAGTACTGTACCTTAGTTACATATCTATTGTTTGAAACAACTAACTAGCACAATGCAATATAATGATTACATATACGACTGATAAATTGCAAAAATCCAAAGCCGATATAATTGCGTATTAGTGTGATAAAGCAATATCGCCCGACAGAATATGAAAGTAAACTAAGCAATGTCATTTTATTTGTACTAATAGCAACGTGGCAGTCTATTGGCTTTCAGCCATTTTTATCTCATGAAAACCATTGAGAATGTTTTCAAGATTATGTTGAATTTGTGCATAATTAAATTTATGATTTCTGACTCATTGCAAGTCGCAAAAGCAAATCTTCATATTTGTTTTGGAGAAAACAGAATAAAATGCACTGTTGCTTCGGATTCCAATGACCAACAAAAGAAACGCGAGTGTTTAATTGTTTTAGTAAGAAGGCAAAAATACAGTGTTTAAGAATCATGTGTCATGGCAATTTCTAAAGCTGGCTCAACCAGCAAGATAAATCTCATTAGTCTTTCAGGCAGACTCCAAGCTTGTTAGGTGCGCTTAAATATACCACTTTGGCTTAAAAAACTTTCAAAGTCAAATCCGAGAACCCACTCGTTGATCACGTGACCACACGACCGTCGTATGTCACTTTTTCGGCTCGCAACAGAATGATTTCCAATGCGAAGAAGCTTTTTGTTTATTGTTGTTTAGCAAATGCGATTTGAAATCTTTTTGACGCTCGGAAATTAATCGAATAAAATTATCGTTTTGACTTAGCAAATACAGCAGTTGTTTGTTCTGTATTATAATATAAGCAGAAAAACAATCATCAACTGACCTTTTGCTTTTCCTTCTTAAAGACTAAGAGCAGCCATTTGGAGACCGTCTTTCCTGTGCTGTGGTCAGAAAATATTTGTAAATGTGAAGTGACAATAATATCAAAAAAAAGCTAAAGCTGATAATTTCAGTTTTTTGAGTTCAATAATGCGTTTTTTTCAAATCAAATCTTTTATGATGCTGGCTGTATTACTCCAAAGCATCAAACGAGTTTGCGGGGCTCTTATCCGCGTCACTGGGCCGGCGCAACACAACTTCTTCCGAAGAAATGTTGTAGCGGTGGCGAGCCGTTGGCAACACTGTGTCAGATTTGACATGCCCGAGATTTGAACTTCAGACCTACCGTTTCAGAGATAAATGCGTTACCGCTCAGCCAACTGGCCAGTTTGCTCCTATAAAAGTTGAAGACAAATGAGGAGTAAGTCATATGCTCCGTTTTCTTCTACTATGACTTTGCGGCGTTTATAAAAAGAAAACATTAGAGCATGATTTAACAAAAAAAACAAGAAGTTTTTGTTTTAAAAATCCCGAAAGCAAAAAGCAGTATTTTAGCACGATTTCACAACCAAAACCTAAAATAAAGGAGGTTTTCTATTTAGTGGCATACATTTTATACGCAGATTTTTATACGGAAGGAGTGGTTTATAAAAAAATGTAGTGTTTTTTGTTTTTGAAGCATAGAAATTTAACTGAAACGAATAAAATTTATTACGGAGCCGTTTTTTATCACAGAGCAATAATGCCGAAAAATTTATAGAAGCAATATAGGCTTGCCGAAAATATAGAGAGCCTTGATGTTACGAGAAACAAGTTTATCAATTATTAATGGAATAGCTGCAATGGGCAATGAATCCTCGAGCTAAAAAATCGATATGAAAATGACGTCCTAGTGAGCAATGCACTGTCTTGTTTGTAGGTGTACACTCCTACAGCATAGCCGCAAAATCTGCATGAATCGAAATACCTAAACAGCACTGTCTTCTGCAAAATTTTCAACCTATTGAAAGTTTATTTAAATGTTTAAACTTAACGTCCCGTCGTTCTTTTTGGCATCAGTTACCAATGGATTGCACACTAACGAGGTAAAAAATTACTCCGACAAAGTGTACACACTACAAAGGCATTTCAATAGGGCACGCAAAGATTTTGGTAAAATGAAAAATAATAATTACCTCATTATTACGTTGTAAGCAAAATGCAGCGGCTTGCGGCTGTAGGAATGAGCCAGAGCAACATAAAATAACATTCCATTCGAATATGACTCCCTGATGATTCCGATGACGGTGAAGCAGTCGGTAGGGTTTTATATTTTTTAAGTTTTTAATTTTTGCGTGTGACGTGTACTGTGTCATAAAATAAAATGAATGTGTATGATTTTCACTTATGTAAAAGAGCTTCTGATTGTTTGGAAACTGTACCAGTGTTACTGCTGCTTAACGTAGCGGTGCTCTCCTATCTTTGTCAAAAGAGTGGGTTAAAATGGCTGGAAAATTTTCCAAGATGCTTTGAACTTCCAATAAATTTCTCCTCATCCCATCTCACGAAAGGGAGTTCAAGAATTGTAACTAACCAACTGCGGTCAATTGGTCAGTCCAGCTACTCAGCAATTTGAGCTAGGTTCAGTTTGTTGATGTATAGAACAACCGTTTTTTTTACTGTTTTGTATCTGTTTATCATGCGAAGATAAAAATCGATTTTTTCCATTTCCAACCATTCGCCAGCATTCCTCAAAGACAAATATTTGACTTCCAAATTGAAACACTTCTCGCTCGCTTCTCTACTAGTCATAGCAACGGTTGACTCGCGCAAGTGGTCCTCGGTATATTTTTACGTCATAGCGCGATAAGCTCACAACAGAAAGGATAAAATGGCGGACGTTAATAGCGCAGAGGTATTCATTGCGACCTTTCCACATTGCGACTGTCTACTTTTTTTCATCCATGAGGTTTTGAAATGGTGCTCATGAAAAAATCAACACCTTTTCGTCACAAACATCGGCTATTGCATCATAACAGAGTTGTAAACGGGCCGACTAGTTCAGGCCCGAACCCGGCCCGAACCCGAAAATATAAGCCCGAACCCGAAAACTAATTTGAAACCTAAATCATGCCCGAAAAAAAACGAAAGTTAAGTTAGGTCTGAAAAATTTAGCAATGTTGCCAAGTTGTTTTGATTATATTTTTGTGCACTCAAGACAAAAAGCATGTCTCAGGCCCGAATTAAGCCCGAAATTTTTGTCAACTTTAGGCCCGAACCCGGCCCGACTTACAACTCTGCATCATAAAAGTTTGTATCACGAATATCATTTCCTGATAAAAGTCTTCATAACAATCGTGGTATTATCTTTTATGAAAAAATGGTATTGGAAATTTTCATCATCACCATCGCAAAACCTGTTGTAACAAGGTTGACTGAAAACGAGTGGCTGTAATGAACCGCGGACCCAACTGGCATTTCTTTCTCTTCAAATAGTGGATTGCTCAGGGTATGCAGACGGTTTGGATTCATTAAAAAAGAAGCTAAACTAGAAAGTCAAATTGGTATTTGCAAGCTATGGTAATTAGGTGGTTGCTCTGATTTTTGCTGGAATTTTTTTGCATTTTTTAAAAATATTCCTTTGAAGGATTTGGACGAGATGAATCGATCATAAATAAAAGTTCGGAAGGATAAAAACCCTCGGCCGCTAAGAGATTTTTGTGTTTTTTGGCGTAAAGTTCGCAGTAAATTTTAAAGTACGCGTTGAAATGTTGTATAATTTGTAGAAGTACATTTTATTAAAATTGAAAGCAGTTTGTGGGCACAAAATCTTACGGGTCCCAGGTTGCACTTCTTTATTATAACATGTACCTAATTACCAATGCAATAAAACCGTAAAAACACCTATTACGTGGGTAGAATAAACGCCCCAAACAGGTTGTTTCGCCGTTAGACTTTTCAAGGGAGACTATAAAACTAAAGTCTTATTCGAACAGAATTTGAAAACTGGGTATCGTGTACGCCATTTGAATAAGATTTTAGTTTTATAGTCACTCCCCTGGAGAGCTTAACGGCGAAAGCCTGTAAGGGCGTTATTTTATCTAGGTAGTAGATGCTTTTACGATTTTCTAACTGTCTCTGACCAATCGCCATTAAGCTATCCCGTTACTTAGCGGCACACAATTCCCAACAATGTCAAGAAAATTACGATTACTGTTTTGATATTTTTGTGGTGAAAGTAATAAAAAAACTAGCCGCGTGTAATTTGCTAAATAGTTTCAAATCCAATATTCGTTTCATGCATGCTAAACTAGAAATGTTGGTTATTAAAAATATTTTCGATTTGTTTAACTGTTTGGTTTAGTAGCTTTTTAGTTTTTTAAGATTGAAATTAAATTAGAGGTGGGACGAAATTTTAATAATTTGCCAACGTTGAGCAATTTATCCTGCGTCATAGGGTGGGCAAATTTTAAGATGCCTCAGCTTACATCAAACCGGAGGCAAATCACGTGACATCAAGAGCTTTCAATGCTTTTCGAGCCTGTTTTGCGCTAACATTACGTAATGGCCTAAAAAGTGGGCAACAGACTATTTTAGGAGTAACATTCGCTTTTTAGAGTAGGAAGAACATCCTACTAGACTTGTTTGTTTTCTGAAAAAAGGTGAAAACATAAATTGAGAAGATATATGTATATTATTCAATTAACTTTGTTAACTATTCACTAAAGTGATACAACATTGGCGGGAGCCATATTTTTTCCTCGGTAGGCTAACGCACGTTCTGCTAGGAGCTACATGACGTGAATTGTATCTGTCGCTTAATCATATTATACGCTTTTAATTAACTCAATCCAAACGCGACAGCATGAAAGACAGCAAACCAGGATTTTCTTCAAATAAAATTTATGATGATATTTAGGCAATGTGCAAACTCGTAATTTTTTACAATCGTTTGGTCTAAACTTACAGTTTGTCGTAGAATTTTTCTTGCTTCATAATGATAAATTATAATATTGACATTGAAAGAAAGTAGAAAAGTTAGTGCGGTCTGTAGTTTTTGAACCTCTACAAGAAATCTATCTTTTTTCTGCAGTGATAGATTTACCTTAATGCACAAAAAGGTTTAAGCTCGGCAACCTAATAAAATCGAGTGTCTCATATTTTGAAGTTTTGAGAGCGATTAAACTTGTCATCTGGTTATTAATGACATTCATTTGGTCGTTGGGGTGACCCAATTGCTTAGCCAGGTTTAAAATTGTGCAATCAACCGTGAAAAATAACTTGCATCTGCTGCGTTGCTGGCAAATTCACAAAAGAGCGTGAAACACAATGCACACTCCAATGCATCACGCTTAACTTCACCCGCGATTGCAAACATATTGTTAGTTTATTGTTTTTTTTTGTTTTTATTTTGACATTTTTTAAATTTTATTGAACTTTTCAACCTGCGTTTAATCAGTGAACTTTTTACAATTTTTCAAAGCTCGATTGTCTTATCACAGAAGATGGTGCAAAGTCTGTCATTTTTTGTAAATTTTCAAGGATCGCAGTTTTGAACATTTTAAAAATCGAAAAGAGTTCATTTTCATATTCCTGATCCAGAGAAAAATTAAGTTAGCAGATCAATTTTTAAATTTTGCAAATTTTAAAAATTAGGTCAAGTTTAAACGTTTCAAAAACATACAGACTAAAATGCCATCTTACTGTGCCGATATCGAGAAAATATTTTGGAGATCGTTTCTAAAAAAAGAAAATTAAAATTTTGCCCAGTCCTGTTTAACTTATTGATTTTTGAGCAAATAATTTAACGCAGCATATAATATTAGATGACGCATTTTAAACAAAATATTGTCTTATTCTTTTTCTGTTCTGTTTGATGAGTTTTCAAGATAATAATTTAACTGTTAATTTTTGAAAATTCTAAAAATCGATTTTTTCGAAGAAAGGTGCAGCCATATCTACGTTATTTGCGAAATGACATATTTGATTGTAAAATTGGTCTTGTCGAATTGAGAATTACCACAATAAATATCAAGAATTTAATCTATATTTGCAATACTGCTTTTAATATATAGGTCAAACGGAAATCAAGATAGTTTGCTCTGAATTTCTATTAGTTTTGGATAGCAATTATTATTTGGCTTGATTTAGATCAAAACTAAAAATGGCTAGTAAAGTTTAATAAAACAAAGCCAAATTCAAATAGAAATTAAAAAAAAAAGTTATTTTCTAAATACTGAACACTTCCGAAATTCGTTACCGTTTACACTCGGTTGAAACTTTTCGCTCCGCCTTTAATGAAAAGTTTTCATACAAACTGTTTGTTTTGGGGAAGATTATTGATCAACCGTTAAGGGGCACAAATTTATGGTGAGCTGCCCATTTTAGGATGTCGAGCTCAAGACTACTCCCTCAACAGTATTTCCATTACTAAAAAAAGAGTTGCAAAAATTTATGTCTCGAAAGTATCTAATGCAGCCAATAAGATTCTCCCGCAACCCCAGCATAAAATTTAGATTTGGATGCTGCAGGGGACCCTGGCAGTGGTAAATTGCGTGCTAATAAAGGAGCAAGTAAAGGAGCTATTAAAAGAGCTTTTAAGTGCTATTGAAAGCACCATTAACGGAGTTAGATTTCTGTCACTTTTTTTCCGTTATTTTTTGGGTGAGGAAGGCGAAGTACTCTGGACTCTACTGTACATCACAGCCTTAATATATTGGTGGTGGTTTTTACTTTGTTACAGATTCAAAAAACAGTTTACTGTAACAAAACTGATTCAAAAAACAGTTACTGTAAAAATTATGAATTTAATTTAAATTCAACGTAACTAAATTTTAATTTAAACTATGTGAGAACCTCATTTTTCTCAGACCAGGCACTTCGAATGAAAAGTATGATTAAGTCAATACTGGCTTATATGTCGGAATAAACATATGTCATAATTTCTTCTTATGCTCTTAAATATCCCAATTCTGCAATGAGACTAAAGGCAATTTTTTCCCATGAAATCTCTCATAAGTTGTAAAATTTTGTAGAAATTTTCTGCCAAAAGCCTGAGAAAATAATTAGCCTATTGTGATTGATAGTGATAGCAGCAAAAAAGGCTTTCAAAGTCTTTGCCAGATTGAAGAGTTTGTCAGAATCGGCACCACATCCCAACCCCACTTTTCAAAAACCTCTTGAACCGGAGAGATTGTTTTATATATTTTTATGCTATTGAGTGAAAATGCAATTCTGCTAATGCTTTACCAAAATTTTTGGAAGACTTCACTAAAATTGCGTTCATAGGTTTCATAACTTTTTGGAAACTCCCTCCATTTTTTTTAAGAACAATGTACTGAGAAATTGATGATAAGGTATAGACAGCATCCAAAGTCTAAGAGGCATAACCTAACTTATGATTAACAGTCTAGGACATACCGGTACTGTTTCTTAATCGACTTTCTTTTTCTATTCGTCGTCAGTATAGCCAGGACTGTATTTTACTGTTTTTTTTTTTCAGATTGATCGTTTTTATGTTGCTGCTTATGATTTTGATTGCTGTTATATTTTAAACCATTGGCTGTTTTTTTTCTCGTGTATATGAGAGCTCTGACATGGAGATAGCTATTTACGGTAATAATGAACAAAAATATCTGTTTTTCAAATGCATTTGAAAAATAGATATTTTTGTTCATTAAAATTTTTGAGTGGCAATTCTAATAGTGTTTATAAAATAAATTAGTTTCCATATTTTCGAAACTAATTTTTAAACTTGTTTAAAATCTGACCAGTTGAAAATCCTTCAGTAACATCCAGCTTACAATTTTGCCCAATAGGGCTAAGTGTACTTTTGTTAATAAACCATATAATTTATTGCTTGGTTCGAAAGAAAGCAGTGGACTATTTTTGAGTTTGACCTTTGCTCTTGGCCTCGTAGAGCATTCAAAATGATGTTGGTCATGGTTTTTCAGTAAGTATTTTGCCACATTGTACGACAAATAAACGTTGGAATTGGAAAAATAAATTGCAAAGATCTAGCTTTAATGTGGACCATTGAAAAAGCTTTCAAGATATGGCCAGTAGCTCATTATGTCAGCAAACGTTAGCCAAAGGTCGCTAGTGTCGTAAATTGAGCCTAGAACGTCCGTCACGGCGATTATCGCAGAGTTAAGAATGGAAATGCACCCTGGCAAGTGCAATGACTTTAAACTGAGTTATTTGTTGTTTTCTTTCGGAAGCTTGTTTTATGGTGTTTTTTTTTTACTTTGCCGAAACAAGCGAAATATCGTATTTTCACTGGCTAGCTAATTTCTTTGAAGCCAATCAGAAACTGTTTCACAAATTTGAAATTATCAAAAAATATAAAGCTAAAAAACTCTCATTGACAGGCGTCAAATCAAATAAAATCTTTCATCATACTCGCTGTATCACGCTGAAGCGTGTAACGAGTTTGCGGGGTCCATTTTCGCGTCATTGCGCAGAGGCAACAAAGATCTTTTTGAAGAAATGTCGCAGCGATGGAAGGCCGTTGGCAACAGTGTGTCCGATTAGACCGGTCCGAGATTTGAACCTCAGACTTTTCGCTTCAGAGACAAGCGTGTTATTGATCAAGCGGTAACGCGCTCGTCTCTGGAGCGAGAGGGCAGGGGTTCAAATCTCGGGCCGGTCAAATCTCTCACATTGTTGCCAACAGCTCACCACCGTTCCAACATTTCTTCGAAATGAGGGTTGCTGCCCAGGCGCAATGGCGCGGAGATGGGCCCCGCAAACTCGTCACACGCTTTGGCGTGATACAGCGAATATGATGAAAGAAGATGACATGCGTATGTTTGTGTATAGAGTCGAATACAAATAGTCCAGGAGAGTTAATCACTACCATTTTTGAAGTATTGAAATTCCTAATCAATGCCAAAGCTTTTTTATTTTAATTTCTAATTGTCTGCCCTCTACCTGAAATCTCAGATTTATTACGAGAAAACAAAAACTAATCAACCTATTTTGTCAATTTAAAACAGGATTATCCTTTTGCCTGTCATAAAACAAAGAGAAGCTCATCTCAACGTGATGCGCAGGAAGATTAAGCCTCCATTAATTTTTTGTCGAGTGTATTTCACGATGATGTGAAAGAAGCAATAAAGCACTCCATCTTTTTTTTAGAAGGACCAATAACTTTTGAGTTGAGGCTGGCTATTTTAAAATTTTTACGAATTTTCAGCCTCGTTCGCTCTTAATTTGTTATTAACTTTAGCAAGGAATAAAATGACGCAAATAATCCTTTCTTACTTAGTTAAAAATTGTCTTTTGTTAGGGATCATGATTACTGCTACAGACACATCAACAATCGCACAATATACTGAAAAGATAAAAAAAACTGCTAATTATTCACAACTGCATTGTGCTAGCCAGTGCTTTTTTTTCATACTGGTGCTGGCATTGTTTTTAATTGATTTTTAATTTTTGAGCAAAATGAGCCTCGTGTTCTAATATAATTGTTCTTATAAAAAGAGGGTAGAAGGCCAATTTGTCACCGCAGAATTAGCGTAGCATATGAGCAATTGCGCAGTTCAAAACAGCAAGGTCCAGTTTTGTGAGCTTCGGGTTTGAAAAACATTGCATAGATTATGCGAACGCCTTTTCGTTGAAGCGGAACTGCAATCGTGAAACAAGCTCAACGGCTTATTCTTGTACAGCAGATAAAAACACACACTGTTTTGGACGTATATTCTTAAAATTTCTTAATATGATAAATTTTACCAAAGCAAAATGCAAAATTACGCACATTTGCTGTAGCAACATTTAGTTTTCCCAATAACGGTAAAAAAAAGTGCAAAAATATACAAATGAACAAGATAATTTCTTTTCGTGAAAAAAAATAAAAAACTTTTCGAAAACCCCCCGAAGTTTTTTCGAAACGAAGCTAAATTAGTTTTTTGTTATATTTAAACAACTAATCCTTTGTGTTGTGGTATGTACAGTAAATTTTTACTGCAACGTATTAAATTGGAAACACAATTTGCGCCCGAAATCTTTATCAACCATGAACCCAAACCCAATCGTAACCTTTTACCCCTAAGGGAATGGTAGCGACAAATCTTGATCCTGTACTTGAGGATAATTTTGTACAGTAAAAAAATATATGATCGACGAAAAAGGCGATTGCATTCAGCTTAAGTGCACTGTTGTATTGATCGAGAAAAAATATTAAAATTAAGTCTTTGCTGTCGTTTTGATTTGAAATAAATTAATCTGCAAGCCAGACAGGCTCAAAAATTTGAATTAATCAACTTTGTGTCGTTAGATTTGCTTCAATAAACATTAAATAATTTTTTTGCCCTAAAAACAGCAAAATTGTGCTTAAAAAGCATGTTTTTTGTCACGAAGCAATATACAAAACTTAAATACTCTGCATTAGAGATTTCATTAACAGCAAACTTACAGTTAACTGTAAAATCGAGAGACATATCTTACAAGCTTCTATGGAGTCGTAATATATCAGAACAATTCAAAACATTTTGTTTAGATGTGATCAAAAAAGTGTCGAGTAAATAAATGCTAATAGTTAGCCAAAGCCTCATCTTGGACGTCACATTGTCAATGAGGCAGCAAATAACACCACGTCTGGCAAATTAAATGGAAAGAAAAACATCAAATCGGAACCATTAAGGTTTTTGCATTAAAAAGCAAACTGTGGAACAGAAAAATTGATTTTCACTTCTTCATATTGTCAATTGGTTTTAGATCTCCTTTGATTTAAAATTGCGTCAAGCCCTGTTTCCAACTTTAATGCCAACCATTTCGACAAAAACTTTGTCAAAATAAATAACTTTTATTTTGGTTTTATTTTCTTGCATTGTGATAGTAATTTATTGTATATATTTTTTGTTTAAACTTATGTCAATTTATAAAAAATGATTGAATACTTTTCAGTGAAAGAATCAGAGCAAAAATTTAGGTTAAGAATCGGTATTGCTAAAATTTTATTGCAACATGGATAGCCAACATAAGTTTTTCAGCAACGATTTTGAACTCATCATTTATCGTTTGAATTTTGATGTCAAATTGAATTTACGGCATTCTTTTCTATCCGCACGTGGCACATGTTATCTATGATAGATTAATCGTATATTGCATCGCATTAAAGAAAGGTATGGTGCCCAAGAGATGTAAAACGACATTTTTGCAATTTATTATTGCTACAGCCGAGAACGGAAATTCGATGATCTTAGTTAGAAATGTGATATTGAAATTCTGAAACAAAACAGTGAAACAATGACGTAAGCCAAATGAACAATAGACATTGATATTTGAAAAATATGAAAAATGAAAATAAATTATAAAAAAACAGATAATAATAATGGACTCATTTTGACGCGTTTTAGATGCACACTACCATAATAGCAATGGTGTTATAGCTTGCAACAATTTTTTTCATCAAAGTGCTGATCTTGGACAGCTTGACTCAAAGGGTGGTCTTGATATAAACATAGAAACGGCATTGTGACAATTCTGCCAATTTGATTCAAATTCGAACCAATCGAAATTTATAAAATCCGTGTCGCTCAAAGTACAGAATTTACTTGCATTTTCTATGTAGCTACGGTCTGTAAGTTTTTGACATATGTCAAAATTTATCAACGAAATCTTATTGCCCTTTTATCCCAACAAATAAAATAGAGTAACCGTGTTTAGGATGAGAGTCAATCTGTTCACTTCTTCGAATGACCAATGTAAAAGTTTTTAAAAAAGATAGAAATTTCGTTTACCTTATGTCATGAACGATTGAATGAAAGTCTTTCCTTTTTTGTCTTAATATTTTTTTTATTTATGGAATTA
This sequence comes from Trididemnum nubilum, assembly GCA_963965965.1. Classification (NCBI taxonomy): domain Eukaryota; kingdom Metazoa; phylum Chordata; class Ascidiacea; order Aplousobranchia; family Didemnidae; genus Trididemnum; species Trididemnum nubilum. The sequence goes on from OZ014486.1 coordinate 32,862,151, forward strand.
AGTTGAGACAATTGCATGGATTTACCTCAAAAATGGAAATCCAGTTATAAGTTTCTTCATGATAAGCGTTAATCTAATGTTGTAATATATAATACTAACCGTAAAACTGCATACAAAAGTGCCACTTTGCGTGTTAGATACTCGTAAAATAGGTTCACGGACTCTATATGATTATTTTTTATCTGAAACAAAAAGATGAAAATTATATCTTTTTTTTTTTCTTCAAATACAGGTGAATTTCAGTTTCTGATCAAAAGTTTCAAACTAATTTTTTAAAAATGAAAAAAAAACATATCACAAAAAAAAAACGAAAAATTCTGTAAAATTAAAAATGATAATAAATATCAGTAATATTATTTTGCGGACACTATGACACAAATTTCAATTAATCAATGTCCTCATCAAGACCATTAAGTTTGCATTTCAGCTTGTAAGCCAAATGCGCTCTGTTGGAGAGTGAGCATTTTATAGTCCATTGTTTTAATTGTTGTGTATCATTTATACTACGCCATCTTTATTTCAAAAAAATTCTGAAAACTTGAAAGAAAAGTTCGAAAGGGCGACATTTCAACGTTTTACATTGCAGCTACTAATTGCGTTGTAATTTGAAGGTTTAACGATTGCAATTTGTGTAATTAATGATAAGATTAAAGCAATACAAGCATATGCGGACCAAAGTGTTAAAACGCGCTGAATTATTCCGTGAAACTAGCGTGTATTATTGCTTTGTTGATGTTAGACACGCGACCCAGGTGATAATAAAGACAAAATTTTTGTTTCTAACAATACTCGTCACTCGCAAAAGATAATTTTACGACCTTTTCAGATTTTTAGGGCGACAATTTCGTCTTGTCAATTGGAATGATTCTGATTTGCGTGGCAGCAAGGTCCGCAGGGATTGCTGCTCTGAGACCTCCAGACAATTTAGCGCCATACGGAGAGCGCAAATTCGATCCTTTTTGCTGATTAAAAACTGTGATTTACTTGATCTTATGACGGCAACCGCAATCTGAGAAATTGAAAACCAGGGCCAGAAAAAAAGGGGTATACAATTAACTGGTCTACTTTTAATTTAAGACTTTGATTGTTTTAAAAATTGAGTTTCTATCTTTTCTTTCGATGCAATGAAGTGGTTTTGCTGATTGATAAACAACTAATCGAAAATTTATGGAATCAGGTGTTGACGTAAGGAGGCGTGAGTGTTTCGCGGGTAACTTCCCAAAAAATGTCAAGAATTATTAGTGACATCATTTGTTAATTTGAAAATGTAGCAAAAACTCGAATACGCTTTCTTTGCAATAATACAAGTTTTGTTACATAACCAAACACATTTGTTATGATTATGCTACGATATTGAAATTAATAAGAAATAAAAACATGCCATTAAATTTAGGTTCCTTCGTTTGCTCGGACATTACACGATAAAATGAAGGTATAAAAAATGAATTTTTTGACACTCGCTGAATTACGCCGGAACATATAAGACGTAGCAGGGCTATCTGCAGCAGTTTTTATGTCACTGGGCCTAGTCTACGGAGGAGAGTTGTAAGTCGGGATGGGCTTTTCGGGTCTGGTTTGAGCCGGTTCGGGCTTAAGATTGGCAAAATGTCCAGCTTAAGTCTGGCTTGATTTACCTACTTGACTTGCGTTTTTGCCTTTTGAATGTTATAAAAGCGAAATTCAAATAACTTTGCAAAACTGAATCATGTCTTTATTTAAACACGAATGCAATTATTATTACGTAATTTTTAATATTACGTCACTATTTATCAGCAACGAGCAGTCCATTACGAGCAACAACCGACACATTTTTAGACCTAACCTAATTTTCAGGCTTTTACTGGCCTGGTTTTGGCTTCAAATCACTTTTCGGGTTCGGGCTCGCACTTGTCGGCCCGTTTTCAACTTACTCTGCTGCGTAGCTCCTTTCCAAAGGGTGTCGCAGTCTTGCGGGGATAACAAACCTTACACAATATTTAGCGGTGTCGGAGAGGGTATGCTGAACCTAACAAACTTTTTTGCCTGGAGAGGCTCAGGTAGTGGCTTTCAACAGCTATGCCCGGCTATTATATCCTAACTTATTATTAATTCTTGTTGGCCTCCAGTCATAGATTAAAGGGAAAATGCGACTACTGCTGACAGAAAAATCTTACTGAATTTCTGTAAAGCGACCGGTTCTTCTTTGAACTACATACCACTCTTTGTAGAGACTATTGGTTGGGCTCATACCTACTTATTTGTTTAGGATGGCAACATTGACAACACTGCTGCAATTGACCGGCGCGGAATTAAACACTAGACCCCCCGGTCCAGATGCGAACACACCTACTGTTCGACTAATAGTGCCCTGTTGACTACTATCAACATCAGAAAAAAATGTTTTCGCAATCCATTCATTGTCGTAATATTGTCTTACGCCTTCCAATTTTTGGTCGCTGCCCTTATCATTTATAAGTAGTTCGGAAATGCAGGTCAATATCGAAAGTACTTTGTGTTTTGGTCACGCGTCACGATCGATCGAAAAAATTAAAATCTCAGTGCCATTGCAAAGTCCTTATCTTGTATACCAAGCTGTCCATTTTCAAATTTGTTGAAACTAGCAAAAATATTAAAAAGTCTGATTTTGTCATGATTTTTTAACTCCTTAAAGGCAGTGAATCATCCAACCAATTCCGTTGGTTTACAATAGCTAAAATTGAACTATAATTTTTGATATTTTTTTTTAATTTTGGGACTGCGGTTGCAAAGATGTTTGACAAATACAAAAAAATATCCCCTAAAAAAAGTTTTTGGAAGCTTTTAGTTTTGTTCTTCCTGCCAAAACCACAGTTCTCAAAACTATTAGGCCTACAGTGATTTTGGCGGGAAGAGCAAAACTAAGAGTTTCCAAAAACTATTCTCGGGGGATATCTTTTTGTATTTGTTAAATATCTTAGCAACCACAACCCCAAAATCAAAACAAAAAAAAATCAAAAATTATAGTTCAATTTTAGCTATTGTAAACCACCGGAATTGGCTGTATAATTCACCGCCTTTAATTTTAGAACATATTGCGAGACTGAGAATCAACAACCGCCCTCTGAAACATTTGGATTGCTCATATACCCGTAATATGTAAAACACGTTGTGTATACTGTCACTGTACACAATATTATGGTTTTGGTGTAAGACTGTACTTAGATACCACGCAAGCATGATATAAAAGTAAAATACAAAACAAATTGGTAATCTGGATATATAGAGCAAAATGTATTTGCTTATATTGACGTCGACTGCTGTAAAAATAAAATAGCTTAAATTTTCGCTCATGAATCAAAACTATTCACCAGCGTCAGCTTAAGGCATAAATCGGGAAGTATTTGCTTTTGAAAAAGCTTATTTTTGGAGGTACTGCGCTTAGATAATTTCCGCTTTATATATAAGCAGCTTATGATGTGGTTCGAACTAAGGTAAATTTGAATTTGTTGATCGGAAACCGATGTAAAAGCGAAAAAAAAAACTGACGATGTATATTTAATAATTGTAGTTATTTTTTAGGATAGTCGAAGAAAGTCATACCAATTTTATATTAAGAAAATGTTTGAAAAAAGGATGGACAGAAATAAATTTTTCATGCTAAATTAAATTCCATTTTCGTGATATATAGACAAATGATACTAGGGTCTTCGAACAATCGACATTATTTATTCAAACTATCAACGCCTGGCTTTCCAGCGCTAGAGTTTTACCTTTTTTCCAAAAATTGAAGAACTTCTGAAAGAAAAAGATATAGCCTAACTGGATGAATTGAAACCTAATGTTGTCAATGGTTTGTTTATTTTTGATTTCAGCAGTTTTCTTAATAAAGTTATACAAAATCACTTATGGAGTAGACCAGCAGGTTCATAGGCGTAGCCAGGGGGGGCAGGGGGCCCGCCCCCCCAATCGAAATGCCAGCAATGATAAATTTGTGTCGTGACGACTTTTTTTTTGGTCTTTACCTAGTTTTTGGGACAAAATCGGCCTTTCGAACCGTAAAGACCTTTTTTGTTTTTTTTGTTTTTTGGTCTTCACGTAAGTTTCGAGACAAAATCGGCCCTTTGTTCCATGAAGACCTTTTTGTCTTTAGGTTATTCACTATCTAAGTTGTGGGTTGGGAACCCGAAATTGGATTCCAACCACATTTTGGGTCCCCCCCCAATCAACAATCCTGGCTACGTCTATGACCAGGTTGCCATTCATTCATCTAGTTTTTCCTCAAAATATTTATGTGCTCGGCAGTTAGCGGTAGATTGTGTGACATGTTTGCTCGGTGCGTGGGCCAATAGGTTACATAAGTCGCAACAGTAAGTGCAAAAGCTTTACTGTGGTAAAATATAACCCTGTCCTTTCTGGGGCAAAAAAACTTAATTTTGACTATACCATAAACAAGTCCTTTATTTTTTAGTGATGAACTATAAAATCATAAATTTCCATGTTTGCTGCTGAAAGAAGAAAAAAAAATAACATAACGGTATGACTAAAATGGAATATTTTCTGGTATATTTGTGGACCCCCATCGTGTTACCCCAATGAAAAACGGTACCCCAAGAAAGCCTGAACAAAAAGCACAAAAATAATCTTGTTTTGCAATCTCACATTGCTTTTGAATCAGTTGCACAAACCAAAATGATCTTTTAGAGTTGGTAATCAAAATCCTGTTTATCAAATATAACGGAAATAGTAATCTTTTTAGAAGAGCATTGATTAAAAGGCTTAAAATATTTCGGTATAACCTAACTTTTCTGTAATGTGCATAAAAACACCACAAAGCGTAAAAATACCATAATGCTCTAAATCACATTTAGATTGGTTGAAGATCAGAGAAAAAATTAGTCGTGTTTATGTTTTTTCCGTCTAGTTATAGGAAAAACGCTATTTGAATTCGAGACAAGTTGTTTTGGCTTTAGGCGTAAAATTGTCACTTTGAAAAACGAAATCTACAAACTATCAAAATGGTCAATCACTGCATGTCTATCATTTTTAAAAATATGTATATTCGTTTCCCACTGTCTGTCTTATCGCTTTCTGTAGAATTTATTATAACCATTAATTATAAACCGGTCAGTGGTCAAGTGAATAGATGGTCTGCTATTGAAACGGTAGAGTTGGGTTCGATTCCCGGTCGGGTTGAACCAAAGACTATAAAAATTGGCATTCACTGCTTCAGTTATGCTTGACGTTCAGCAAAAAAACAAACGTTATGAATTGTGAAGCCTCCACCGCATGTGGTAGACTCACAGGCAAGTGGAAAGTTGGTAGCTTGGTCGGTCAAAGAAAATTCAAATCTTTCATTATACTCGCTGTACTACGCAATTGCGTACAACAATTTTGCAGGGCTCATCTCCACGTCATTGCGCCCGGGCAACACAGGTTCTTTCGAAGAAATGTCGCAGCAGTGGCGAGCCGTTGGCAACACTGCGTCCGATTTGGAGTTTGAACTTCAGACCTCCCCCTCCAGAAACGAACGCGTAACCGATCGACCAACTGGCTGGTGTGAAGGCAACTTGGAGAATAAAATGCACTGTAATTACAATATTACATTGCAGTACGAAAATAATGCAGCTTTTTAATCGTTTTACGACAACAATTTCTAATTTCTTGACCAAAAGTGCTGGGCAGTGTGCATTTTTTTGTTACCACATTAGCCTGACGTATCGGTTTTTTCAAACTTCCTTGCCAAACTTCAATTGATAATGACAACTTGGCAAATGTGATGAACGACTCTCACTCAAATGCAGGAAGTTTTCTATCAGCAGTAGCAGAGCAAAAAAAAATTGAACTTAAAAAAATGAAAGTTATCGGTATAAAACTGCTTTCAGTCAAAAATTAGGGACGTGGCATTAAAAAATGCGTTTGCTGATTGGGTATGCGATAAAGTATCTAAAACCAGACCAAATCGGCTTTTTGTATTTTTACATTACATGACAATTATCTAGGTACTTTGTCAGTGTGTACTAAAACAAAGCAGTTTTGCCGACGCCTAACCAGTTTATCTGTGGCACGTGTCTTGTGTCAATGCCGTTGATGCTTTTGACGGATCCAGTCGCAAGCTTTTGATCATGAAAAAAACGAGTAGTTGAAACGTGTCAATCTCAGATATCCGGTGTTTGTTGTAACCTCAAAATTTAGCAAAATAAATGGGATCAAGTCCAAGCTGAAGCCGAACCAACCCAGACAAAATAAATTTCTCATGTCATTTGTTATTGTGATCCAGATTACAGCAGCAAAACAAATCTAAACAATATACAGTATTGTGAACTTTTTTGGACCCTCTGTTGGTGCCAGTTTTATATTGAGAGACAATCCCATCACCTTTGCACAGCTAATTGAAGCGAAAATACGCTGTAAGCGCCACGGCAATCTCTGTTTCCAAATCTAAATTCCAGTAATGACTTGTTGGCTTGCTTATGTCATTCATTGATTCATAGGCACTTTATTTATCATCTGTCTATGGCCCAACGAAACCCTCTTTTCAACCAACGTTAATTGCGTTCATTGTTGCAGTACCCGCTGACAAAAAAAATGCCGCTAATAAAAAAAAAATTGTTTCAACGCAAAGTAATTTATTTATTACAAAAATGCGCAGGTAGGCTAACATCATTAACGAAAGATATCAAATCTTTTCTCCACTCGCTGTAACGCCGAAGCGTGTAACGAGTTGGCGGGGTTCATCTCCGCGTCATTGAGCTTGCAGACAACATAGCATCCTTCGAAGAAATGTTGCAGCGGTGGCAAACCGTTGGCAGCACTGCGTCTGATTTGACCGGCCTGAGATTAGAACCGCTACAAAAAAAGAACACGTTACCGCTAGAGCAAATTTCCCTCATGTGTGCTTCAAGTTTTTGTACCTTCGCAGTACAAGATGAGAAATTGTCTTGAAATAAGAAAGATCTTATTTTCAGCTAAACAGAAAAATAATTTGCAATACCACGTTCTTTCCAAGTCGATCAAAAATTTTTCTATAAACACTTGAAATAAATTTTTAGTGAACATAATTTTTCCAAAAATTAGATGGTAGTAAATGCTCTTGTTAGAAGCAGCAACAGCATATTATTACAGGCTACATCCCTACATGCCCTTCCGGATTCTCCAGCGACAATGGGAATTGAATTGAAAGGTTGGACACCTTGCGGCTGTTTCATCTGCTAAATCTTAAAAAAATCACAACAACAACAATACAACAGAACCAAACACCTAGCTATTTTAGAAACAAAAAAATTTAACACAATTTATGCACTCACAAAATTCACCCCGAGAAGGAATCTAAATCGCAGTCATGAGAGCCACAGATCGACTCTATGCTATTACACCTCCCACAACCGCCCAATGCCCTCAAGCACTTTTTTATTAATTTGATTAGGCATTCTCGCGGACGAAAGAAACTGCCTAGCGCTCATTAACAAAGAATTAGAAAAGCAAAAATTTGTCGTTAGAAAGCGATAGAGAGTTGTGTTTGTTTTTATATAAAATCAATTAATCAATGAATGCATTGTTTGGCCGACAATTTAGCGGCGGCAATACAGCTCTTGTTGGTAAAGCGTCTAGGTAGTGTGTTACGTCGTTTCAGCTTGTTTTTTTGACCTTGGTTGGATGGTTAGTTCCGAATTCTGGCTTTGCAGCGTTGAAATTTTAGCGTACATTTGCGATAAAGTTTTCTTAAATGCAAATCAACACGTAATAACTAGAGGTGGAGTCCTCGAGGACGTCCTTGGCCTCGTGGACGTCCTCGAGGACACATTTTGAAGTCCTTGGCCTTGGCCTTGAAGCCTCAAATCCTCGAAAATTGTCCTGTCCTCGGCTCGAGGACAGCACTATTTTTGAACCGCTGAAATTTCGTTGGAAAACGCCAGAAACCTTGCGGAAAATCTGCAAAAACCTTTTTTTTGGTTTTCTCAAGTAGAGATCGCCGGAAAAAAATTTTTTGAAGACCTTTTTCGCCTGGAAACAATTTTTGAAGACCTTTTTTTAACATCGCCTGAAAAAAATTTTTGAGGATCTTTTTTTGCGTCTGTATCCTTGGTCCTTGGCCTTGGCCTCGAGAGGGTCTGTCCTTGGCCTTGGCCTCGAGCCTTGTGTCTTCGACTCCACCTCTGGTAATAACCACTGCAAATCGAACGATTTATTGCGCCTTTTTAAGGTATAAAATCAGCTGTTGCGCAACTATTTCAAATTGTTTACACGGAATGTTCGCGCTTTATCTCCTTTTTCAGGAGTAAGTCGAAATTCTTAGTTGTCGAGGAAGGACAAGAAAATTTACTCTACATTTGTGAGAATAAATTCAGAATTCAAATTGCATCAGAAAATTGTATTCAGATCCACACCTTAGTTGGATATCTGCGCAGTCCTTCCTCGAGACTTTCAGACTTGTCCTGGATGGCTCCTGTTTTGTTTCCCTTCGATCTTTGTTCCTAGAGCTGTTGCTCGCCATTAATTTTTTTTACTCGGATTTATATTTGTTAATTCCCATCCTACTTCCGGGGTCCCTTTCTTAGAACTCGGTTACAGTTGCTAAGTCATTTTGAAGCTACAGCTCTATTTTGGAGATTTTGGATATTTGTCTGGCTCAGAGATGAAACCGGTCAGAATTTTTTCGACCCGACCGGTAAATTTCAAAATCTACGCTGATTGACCGGCCGGTCGACCGGTTTCTGACTGGCCCGGTCGACCGGTTGTTGTTTTTTTATAGAAGGTTTTTGTTCAATGTTCAATGCATCTAATGAAAAGTTTTCAAAAGGGTGGGCCATGGGTGAGGAGCTAAAATTTGCGACTCCGGAAGGGGTCTCAGAAAAAAAAACGCAAAAAGTTTTTTTTGCGTTTTTTTCAAAAATAACTCAATTTTAAGACCTTTTTAGGTTAAACTTTGGTTAGGAAGACCTATTTTGAGCAGCACAAAACGTGCACAAAATAAGCATAAAAAGAACTGAAGAGCACAAGCTAAATTATTAGACGTTTGTTATAATCATATTATGCGTAAGACCAAGATAAGAAGTTAAAATTTTTTGGTATTGGTGACAAATTATTTGCAATTTGCCGAGCAGCAAACACTTAACTGTGGTGATATTAGCTAGAAAATATTCGAAATATAATGTGCCCCAGCAGTTTGTAGAAGTGCTACTTCAGAACAAGGCATGGTTAGTTAGATATAAAAAAAAATAAGGGCTATGTATAGTGTAGTAAATTTAAGATGAAAAAAGCTTTTAAAGAGGCGAGATTTTAGCATGTTCTGAAAAATCTGTCATCTGCGCCACTTCTATTCTCAAGCTGATTAAAATGATGCTAAAATGCTAGGTAGCGTAAACCTCTTCCACATGCATGCTTTATTATAATCTTATTGCGTGATTTTAACGTATATTTTGCACTTTTTTTTGTGCCTTGGCCCAAAGAGGGGCATGGCACAATGCCCCCCTCCCCTAAATGCGCCCCTGGATGTGCATGTCTTAATGGTCACAGGATATTAGTCACAGCTTAAAACCATTCAACAAGTGCTTTCAAAAGGTGAGGTTTCTTAATACTGTTTTTTGATAAAAACTTTTATTAATAATAAAATATATATGAATATTTCGGTTGGTGCTTAGATGTCTTTTAGTTGCAAGAAAGGAGAATTTGACCGGTGTTTCAACCGGCTTGACCGGCCGGTCGAAGAATCTCAACCCGACCAGTTTCCATCTCTGGTCTGCCTTAATGAAGAAACCGTCGTAACCGCTGACAATAAAGTCGGTTAAAGACGATCAGTTAACGCGTCTAAAGAAGTCCGATCAAAGCATTCAGAAATAATTTTCGCGTTGTTTCCATTTTGATTGCAAGATTGCTGACTCTCGGTTCAATTCCCGAACTGACTATGAGTCGTCGACTAGTTGTGTTTTTGGTAAAGCAATTTACGCTTATTTCCCGTTGAGACCAAGCAGTCTGAGTCGGTGGCGTTGCTAATGATGGTGGCACCCGGAGTGGGCCGCCCCAGAGCTACGCCACTGGTCTGAGTCTACCCTTTGTGGTGGTCCAGCCTGACGGAAGACTTGCAAACAAAACCAAAAAAAGCGCTCTTCGTTGGTCTGGTAAGACCAGGGATATACTTATGAATATATTGTGTAAGCAATAAGCAGGGCCTCAGAGAGAAATTTTTCCAGGGGGTACGAAGATGGATGCCGGGCCCCCAAAATTAAGTGAAGCACTACTGCGTAGGACCAAATTTGGTCCTATTTTTTCCCCAAAATTCGGTGAAGAGCAAAAAAAAGGTCTTTGCTCAAATTTGATCCTACGTTTTCCCCAAAATTAGGTGAAGAGCAAAAAAAAAAATCTTCATTCAAATTTGGTCCTTCAATTTGCCCAAAATCAGGGACGGATAAAGGGCAATGAAGAAAAAAAGCTTAGTCCATAACTTGACGCAACAACCTCAACTCTTCCGGGCCCCCTCAGCCCAGGCCCCCCTAAACCCGGCCCCGGGTACGATGTACCCCCTGAACCCCCCTATTGCAGGCCCTGGCAATAACTATATCTCTGGTAAGACCTACGCAGAATGCTTGCTTTATTCGAACGAATACATTGTTTGGACTTTGGACAAACTGTCAGCTTAATAGACCTTCGTCTGCTGTCACACGTCCCCATTCAAAGTTTCCAAAAAAAAGCCGAAAACTTTTTCTAAAACTAATTATTTCTAGAAGCAGTCAGAAATTTTTTATTGTTTTTCTTTAGTGTTATATAATCTGCAGTATTTAGTAGTTATTAGTACAGTGGAGTATCAGACTACATGTAGTTACACGTGGCTTTGGGAACTCTTATGTGATGCAAAAATTTTTTAAACAGAGTTTCTTTTTTTTATATGCCAATACCGAATGAAACTTAGAAACTCTTTGTTTTTATCGTTTGATTAGGGAATTTGAGACTTGAGTGCTTTCCGGCCTGTAAGCTAACAGCACAGAAGTCTCGAGAAAACCATCAGAACGGAGAGTACTTAAAAGGGCATTCAACCCGAATTTTGAAAACCCGAATGTCAAAAATAAAAGTCACAAATCAATGAAAACTTTGAAAAATGCCCAAAAATAAGCAATCAAATTTGATCGCTAATGTAAAAATGCCAAACATAGGTTTTATAAACAAATATTATAAACTCAGGAATAAGGGGGAAGGTAAATTAGGGGGGAAATTATAAAAGAAAAAGTGGGGAAATTATAAACTACTTAGTATTGGTTAATTACCCATCACTTCTCTCAAATATCTTTCCATTAGCTCCCCCAATTATTTTTCTTTATAAAATATAAACGAAGTAGATTACTCCGGGTGAGTTTTATTGAATAACAGAATTTTGTGATTTACCAGCATGCAAACAAGAAAACTACTATGTTATCATTAGCCACCTCCCACATAGCCCATTAATGCAACCAGCTGAATCATGCTGCGCAGCCAATTTCTATGCCACGTTTTAAAAACATTATTTTAAATTAAATAGCCCTAAAATTAAGCTATTTTTGCAAAAAAATGCAAAATTTTCGAGCGCTGGGGGCTCCGCCCCCAGAACCCCAAATTAGCTCCCCCAATTGCGAATTTCTGGCTACGCGCCTGGTACTCATTACTCTGGCTTTGGTGAAGCGTTTAATTGTTTGACTGTATGTCTACAATGTTAGTAGTAATGACTGTACGTACAGTATTAAAAGTGCCCTTTGAAAAAGCTGCCCCCCCCCTTGCCCTTCTGATGTTCCGGCACCCCTGGCTTCGCATAGATAGCCTATCCGAAAAAATTATTGCCTGTTGAAGGCTAAGGCATCGTAGCTGACAAGATATTAGACTAAGATTCTAGTATTTAGTAAGCCAGTAAGTTTTATGCGATTATCGCGCAATTGGTTTAGGCCTAAAGATCAGATAAGGCCAGTTTTTCACGTTATTATAAAATTGCAAACTTCAGTGCAAAGCATTTTAGTTAGCATTTTTCGTTTAGGTTTGTTACGGTTATCAGAAAGTACCGACGAAGCCACTTCCTCCAAATCAGTTAATGTGGTGAGTCATTTGGAACGATTTCAACCTTCGTCCTTTCAATTAGGTAATGTTCAAAAAGCATTTCTCCTTAGTCTAGGGGGAAAATAATTGCAATTATCTTACGATTTCTTGGCCGAAGAGAATCAAAATTGGTTCAAAAAAGTTCTAAAAAATTGCCATAGTTGTTTCACTATGGTTTCGCAGAAAAAATTTTTAAGCAAAAACGTCCTGAATGCCCTTTCAAAATATGCAATGTGAAAAGGTAGTCCTATCACTCTAGGCCGGATTTTCCATTTAACACAATGGCAGAGTGCCAGAGGCCCGGCGCTTGGATGGTATTTTTTGGTCAACTATATTTGACAGGAAAGTGCAGCTAAACCTGGCGAATACCTTTTGTTTGGTCTTCACTTTTGTTTGACAGCAAAATGCAGCAAAAATACCTAAAGTGCCTGAGCCCCGCGCTATGTTATTTCGGCTTTGCTCCCACTTAAAAACATACTGCTCGAAAGCGGTTTCATTAAAGAAAGGAGAATTACTTAAAACAACAAAGAGGTGCCCCAAACCTTTTTCCACAATTCCCCTGATTCGCAAAAATTCGGTTTAATTCGTTTGATTCCATACGATTAGCAACCCTGTATTTCGCAATTTTGTGACATTACAGAAGACATGATTTTGCAAAATTTCTCGCAGACTAAAAAACGCGATTACCAACAGGTAGAAGTGAGTAACCTGTCCGAATCTGAAAACTTGGTTACTGCTACTGATACCTGTAGACCTAGGCTACCAGTACTGACCTACAGTTTAATAGTTTTTGACTTTAAATTTTACATCATTCATAGACTAAAAATATCACCAAAACATATCTAACAGATTATATTACTCGTATAATGTAACATGTTACTGAATAATTTAATTGAATTGGAATCTCTGGCTAAAGCAGAATTCTAGGCTATTTCCTTTTTTATCGAAGGTCACGGTTCTTAGTCTGCGAGAAATTTTACAAAATCACGCCTTTTGTCATGTCACAAAATTGCAAATAGCAAGGTTGCCAATGATAAAGAGCCAAGCGGATTAAATCAACTTTTCGCAAATAGACCTAATGGGAATTGTGGAAAAAGGTTAGGGGCACCTCCTTATTACCTCAAGTAGTTCTCATTTTTTCAAACAAAACTGATTTCGACCATAAATCCAGATATCAAACCCGCCCAAATTATAAACTCCTTGCTACATTCAAATAAATGACTTCTATAGCCCCCTCTATTTTCCTAAGCAACATCCCACGCTAATTTAGTAGCAAAAGCACAAACAATTTTATGAAAATAGGCTAGCTGTATTATCCACCGGTGTAGTTCTACGTTCTACTGTAATTTTGCCTGTCAGAAGGCTTAACAGTGGCGTAACAGTGCATAGTGTGAGTTTAGTGGGGTGGATCCGGACCCTAAGCTTGCTTAGTGATCCAAGTTGGAGCTTGAACAAAGGTAGCTTACTGTAATGATCAAAAATCAACAAAGCGTTACAATACCAGTACTTGGTACCGTTTACTGGTCAGCCGGTAGGCCTACCTAAAAATTTAATTGTGTTCTATAAATTACTTCTATTCTGTCCTTAACTAATTAATTTTGTCTATGGTGTGTAGGCAGAAGTGGTCAGTAACGAAGTACCGGTAGTTCTACTTAAGTAGACTACTTAAGTAGGCCTAGTATTTTCGGTAATGAGCGACTTACTTAAGTATTTTTCCTTTCTGATACTTCTACTTTTACTTCAAGTAAAGTCCTCTCGAAGTACTGCTACTTGAGTAGTAAGGACTTTTATGTAAAGTAGAAGTAAACACCTAGCCATTATTCCACCTCACAACGTGTACAATAACGAAGTAAACATTATTCCACCTCACAACGTGTACAATAAGTACGTATCGAGTTTGTTTCACTGTACAGTACTACGAAACTTACTGAATAGTTACGCCGATTCATTGACAGGTCATCTAGGGTAGTGTGTTTTTGCGTTGCATCAAATACCAGGTGTTGACTCAGTCTCACTAAAAAAAAAAAACATACCGAACCCTGATTTGCATGGTACAGTAGACAAACTAGACATGCGCATTACTCCTGGTTCATACGAAAAAGATTAGCGGTTAACGGCGTTGCGTTTGCTGCAGCCCGTCTGGGGTTCAATTCCCTAACCGGTTAACGAAAAGTGTTGCTAACGACTCGCCATCGCTGCGACATTTCTTCTCAAGCTGTGTTGTCCAGGCGCAGAGATGAGCCCAGAGTCCCTACTAAATCGTATTCGTAACACGCTTTGGTATAATTTCAAGAGAATAATAAAACTTTGATTTTTTGATATGCTACCGTAAGTATGGCTTTGCTTGAACACTGATTGTAAGCGTCACAACAGCAAACCTTCGAAGAATAAACAAACACGTGAAATTCAAAATTACTTTCTACTTTCAATACTTAAGTAGAATTAATTTTGACTACTTTCCTACTTTTACTTAAGTGGAAATGCTTCGCCATACTTCTACTTTTACTTGAAAGGCATTTTTGAGTAAGTAACAATACTTCTACCACTTAAGTAGATTTTTCGACTACTTCGTCCACCTCTGTGTGTAGGTCAATATCTAGCCTATTCTTCAATAGGTTAATAGTCTCAGATCTGTTGGTATGACTATGATTAGTCCTACTTACCAGCAGATCAGTATGCTACCGGCAGTGTAAGCCTACACTACAGTACTGAAGACCTGCTTTTACAGTACCTGTAGGCTGCCTTATCCTGTAATCTGTAATACTGTAGCTCAGAGTCTGTTAGTGTTGCTGGTACGCAGCTCAGAGCTACAGTACAAGCAAGAATCTACCAGTCTTCTTCAGCTTTTGGGGTTTGTGGAGGTCAAACATTTCAAAAGAGATGATTCAGTTGAGCAACTTACATAAATCTACAGCCTCGGCTGTTAAGTTAGTTACCCTAATTCTGAATCGAAGGAATGTACAAAGTAGGCTATCAGGCTATGGTTATGGGTTCTGTATGTAATTTATAGGCCTACAGCAGGGGTAGAACTTGTTTGCTTGCGACCCCCTTTAATTTTTGAAAAATTTCTGCAACCCTTCAGTGCCTTCACAGTTAAAATAATAAACACTGTGAGTTGTGCATTTGTGGTAATTATTCAATGAAAACAAAAATTACAAAGCACTGGTACCCAATGCGTACCAAACGCAAACAAATTTGTCTTTACCGCAGCTTCAACATCATCTGCAGTATACTTATTACTGTAATTGTGCAACTTTTAACCAGCTATCCATTGATTGGAATCTAATCAGTAGTAGTAGTGTGGTAGTTATACTTCTACTCAACTATATATACTCGTATATACCAGTATACTACGCTCCTACTCCTCCACTAAACCACTGGTATATATTACAGCCAGAATTCTGCAATGAGGGGGGCTGTTAAGGGGGTCTGGGGCGGAGCCCCCAGCCCTCGAAAATTTTGTATTTCGCAAAAATAACCTAATTTTAGGCCTATTTTGATAAAAATTAATGTATTAATACATGGCATAGAAGTTAACTGTAAAAACTTGATTATACTAGCCTAGTGACATAAATGGGCTATGTGGGATTGCTAGAATTCATTGCTAGAAATTCACTTTTGCTAGAATTTCTATTGCTAGAATTTCTGCTAGAATTGCTAGAATTTCTGTTCTCTTTTTACAAGCTACGGTACTAAATCATAAAATCCTATACTGGTAGTGGTAGTTAAATAAAACTCTCAAGGAGTCCTAATCTATTTCGCCCATGTTTTATAGAAATATACAGTTAAGGGGCTAATGGAAGGAAGTTTGAGAGAAGTGATTGGTAATTGACTAATACTGAATAGCCCCTTCCCCCCTCATTTTTGAGCTTATATCTGATTTTTTTTTTGATGAAACCTATGTTAAGGTGAATTTGCACAGTTTCCGTTTTTTGTACGTTTTTGTCCGTTTTTTTTTACGTTTTTGCTTCTCCTTGACAAAGTATGCGCTTTTTCATTCGCATTTTTATGTGTCCATATCCGCACTAACCAGACAGTCACATACTGGACAAAAGTTTTCCGAAAAAAATTTTTTGTAAAGGGGTACAGCTCTATTTCGAAATATCGCTCTTATCGTTCATACACAAAATTTTTGAACAAAATTTTTATCTATATATAACAGTCTATTTAGTGCGTATATGGACTTATAAAAATGCAGATGAAAAAGCGCATACTTTTTCAAGGAGAAGCAAAAACGTAAAAAAAACGGACGAAAACGTATGAAAAACGGATACTGTGTAAATTCACCTTTAATCATTTTTCAATATCCGATCAAATGTGGATATCAATTTTTGGCTATGTTTCAAAGTTTTTTTTTCTGATTTATGAGTCTTATTTTTGACAAATTAACCTTCCCCCTCTAAATATTTGTTTCAAAATATGCTTTAAATCATTTTTTGAGTCTATTACAGTGCAAAAGACAGTCTCCGAAGTGCTAAAGCGTGGTATTTTCCATATTCTGCATTTTGTTCGGCAGGCCAATGATAACCCCCTCCCCCCATGCCCCCTTCTGGCTACGTTACTGTTCACAGCACTATACAAGCATTGAATTTGGTCTGCATAGTTCTATTGTACATGTTATAAACCAAAGTGACAAAACAAAACAAGTTAGGCAGCCAGTCATGCTGGGAAAGTTTATCTGCTCTCTTCTTATATAATACATTGTTCAACAAAGTCTCACTATTTAATAGCGCCTATTTAAGTATAATCTACAGCTAAGAATGACATTTTGGCAGAATTGCTTAAGTTTTTAATGACAGTCAGGAGTCGCAAAGAGTATAGCAATTTTACACTTTGTAAAATTGGGATGCTCTTTACGACCCCTGAAGGTCGTTACGCGACCCCTTGGAGGGTTGCTACCCCCAGTTTGGAAAGCCCTGTTATACAGTATAATGCAAGAATCAGGATTAAACTAGTTCTGAGACAAAGGTTTTTCTTCATGCAAAGGCTGCTGTTACTGTATGTGATGTAAGAATAAGAAAATCGCTATTTTAGCCTTAACCTCAGTACTTAAACTGTAGGGGGGATGCAGAGGTATGCATTCCCCCATAGGTGGGAAAGTTAATGCAAAACGTTAGCATCATTACGCACCAGTCCGTTAACAAACTTCATACCTGCATTAAAATTAATTTGTTATTCAGCTTTAATTAATGGAAGTTAATGAAGTCCATTTATTCATTAACATTTTGCGTATAATTTACATTTCTTTTTATTTGCTCACTTCTAGAACACGCAACGACACTGTTGAGCTGATTTTTTGCTATAGTGGTCTTTTTGTGTTTTGAAAGTTACATTTTACAGTGGAATTTAATTTCAAGATAGAAACAGGTTCAAATGCACTAGTGAAGCTGCAATCAAAAAATCTTTGGAAATTGCGAACAGCAATAATTAATAGACCCATGAAGCTGCAGCTTATTATTTGCCACACACGATTGGTTTGTTCCAGTACAATGAATGAATGTAGCTAAAAATTAACAATGAAACCTTAACGTAAGTTATGGAAACTAATTGAAGTTAATTTAGTTCGTTAACATGAAAAAACTTTTCAACAAATTAATGAGTTATATAAGGAAAAAGTTAGCTTTTTTATTAATGGATTAACGATTAACAAACTTGTGCTCACTTATGCATCTCTCCATCAAGAGTTAGCGTCCCCCCACTACCCCCATCAAGCTTTAGCGTTTATGCAGAAAATACGCAATTTTAGCTTCAACCTTATCTTGTTTTCTCAACATTGGTTTTTTAAATATCAGATATGTCAAAATGAGGAATTTTTTGCAGAATTCTGTAAGGCCCATGATTTGTGAAAAAACTCAAACATTATTGGTATTTGTGAAACTGTTTAGTGTAATTGTGATATTTCTTAGCTTTCGGAGTAGCCTAGTCTAGCAGATTAGGCTGTCATAATTACAAACTCAACTAACTTTCTTTTACTGCTTAAAAAGCATGGGAAGTGATATTAAAGATTCATCTGAAACCAACTCTGTTCTTAACCCAACTTTTCATGATGTTGAAATTAAGCTGGTAAGTACTGGTATCTGTACAGCGTAGGCTATAAATCTAACATTTTTCACAGTCTGACAGTTTTTTTCATAGTTTAATAAACAGATAAAACTAAATAGTTGTGATAAAAGTGCATAGACCTACAATATAAACAAAAATTATTGTTAAAATACTAGTGATAAATTGTGCAGTTATATTTTAAACAAAAATAAACTAATTAGAAAATATGAGTAACAGGTTTTTAAATCAAGCAATGCTTGCCTTATATATAGGTGGCTGCTTGACTCTCTTACCATGAGGTCCTTTTGCAGCCTCATGTTACAATTCAAGGACTGCTTTTTCAAAAACATATATACTGCCTTGATGGAAGTTTACTTGTGGTTGTCAGTTGTCATGGACCCGCCTTGCTTGTTTGTTTTTTGAACTGTAGTTGCATTTGTGTTGAATTGTGAAATAAATCTTTAAATCAATGGCTATTTTTACAAGATAATGCTAAAACCAGTACCAGTATCCTGTGTTCTCGCTAACTTTATGGCTAATTGGCGAGTGCGCAAATTTTCTTTAATCAATTGTGCCCAAAGCTCTAAAAAGACGTTTCTGTGCCCTAAATTTTGTACCAATCCAGTATTAAAGTATACCAAATGTAATGTTTCCACAAATTTGTCAAATTTTTTAAAGCTACGTTTACTATATTGCCAAAACTTATTTGCCCTTGCTCCAACAAATCGCCGATTCGCTGAAAAAAATCGGCTTAGTGGGAACACTGCCAGTATCTAAATTGTAGGGAGACGCATGCCCTATTGAGAGTTAGAGTTCCCCCATCGAGATTTAGCATCCCCTCCTGTCCAGATTTCAGTGCTCTTCACTAAGAATAGGCATCTGGATGATTAGATAAAAAAAGTTGTTGTTAGCACCAATAGATCTTGAAGCTCGGCCGAAGATAGTGCCAAATTACAGTGAAGACCTTTTATTTTTTTGGTCTTCAACCGAATTGCGAACAAACTTCCTTCAAATTTTGGTGATGCCATTTTTTTGGTCTCAATCAAATTCAGGGAAAACTTGGACAAAAATTTCAGAACCAAAATGGAGTTACGAAAGCGTTTGGTCTAGGCTGCAAAAGTGTCCCCCCACACAAAATTTTAGAGTCTAAATACTGGCTAAAACTATTTGTAACTCTAACCTTAACCTTAATCTCAACCCTAACCCTAAGCTATCCTTATCCTTATCAACAGCCTAGTTCTATAAAAATAGCCCAAAAGGTATTCTATGCTATTTTTACATGAAACTGTCTTATAAAAATAGCAACTTAAAAGACTGAATACCAAAAACTTAATTTAATTTTTTTCTAAAAATTTTTAAACAATTTAAGTGTTGATCAACAAGATCTTGTGTGGTATGTTTCTTCAACCTTTTGCTTAACCTAATGCACACAGTACTGTATTTGTTGATAAGGGTTTCTCAACTCTTTCTCATTGAATTTAAATCCAAGTTAAAACAAATTTTTGTTATCCTTGCTAGCTGGTATATTGTAGCAACGTATTTTTCCCTGGAACAACTTATTGGGGCCGATCTCCAAGTTATTGTGCCTTAATCACACAACTTCTTTCCAGCATCAAAAAAATCCAGCAGTGGTGGTGAGTCATTGGAAGCACCTTGTCTGATTTGATAAGCCAAGTCAACTGACAGCAAGAAACTGATCGCTAACCAACGGTTTCGTCACAAAGTGAGGGTTCGGGCAAGATGGCTCTGGGGATAGTAAAATATTTTTATGATCGCCCTTCTCAGTCAATTGGCATCATTTGGTTCGCGGTCAGGTGTCGTGGGCCCTGATTTGACCAGTTTAAGAATTACTCCAAAAGCAAGTACATTAATTTCTCCGAATTGCAGATATCTAAATTGATGCTAATTTTTTACGAGATATGTATTTAGTTTGTTTATTTTTTAACAGGTTGAAATTATTAATCCGAATACTTCTACAGTAAAGTTTAAAGATCATGGGGATCATCGTGAAAGTTTTAAAGGCATTATCAGTCCACAGTTTCATGCTACTCAAGAAAATGTAATAAAAGTATGTACAGTGCTAGAGGTGCAGATGCTAACCATACTTTGCAAATGCTAATAGTCCATTTGCAAAAGATAATGGTATCAGTGCTAAAGGTGCTAACTTAAGTTTATTTAAATTGATTAGTTCATTTATAAAAAGTTCACTCTATCTTGCCGTAAAGTTGTGTTTGCGTGCCTTCCAAGTATATAGAGTTTTAGACTGTTTCATTAAAAATAGGTTAAACAAGCACTTTGTAGGAAAGCAGCTCAATGTCTATTTAACTGTTTTGGATAGACTATCGTAATGCTGCACCATTGTTTTGCACAATAGTATAGAAATCTCAGTGAGATGTGTTACTCTGTCCTCATTTTAAAATGCGACTTCATCTTCACATTAATTTCATCTGAATTTTTTTGAAATTTCTACGTTAGATTTTGCTTTTTTTTAGTTCAAAACCAAAAGGCCTTGTAACATAAACTCAACAATGGGCCAGTTAAGTATTATAATTGTTTACCCGTATTTCATCTTTTATGATGCTAACTGAACTTGTTTCTCTCGGTCAATAGTTTGTTTGTATGAACCAGTCACTCTGTGCCTCTCTAAGCACAACAACACAAAGTACTTTTTTGTCTTCTTTCCGTCAATGATAGGTGCTAAAGAAAAGTTGCTAATTACAGTGTTAGCTTGTAACAACTGGCAAATCAAATAAACTTTAAATAAATTTATAACAGTTGTTGCACGTCACTTGGGTTTTAATATTTTTGATTCTCTTTTTTTCAGACTTCGAATTCTCCATTGCTGGTAGACAACAGCCAAGACAACAAACTCCAGAAAAATGCTGTGCAATTTAGTGATCACGTTATGGCTCAGAGTAAGTTTAAATTGGCTTTGGAATACTCTGAACTCCAGTGGTGATTACGACGTCTTCGTTGTTTTCTCACTGGCTTCGTGATTTGAAATTCTCGTAAAAGTTCTTTTGAAGTTTTGCTTTGTAATTAACACTTGGAAGATTTGAAATTGATTTTACATTAGAGCATTAAATACAACCAATTGTCGTTAAAATAGAGCATTATGCTTCAGTTTTAAAAGTGGCACTGCATTGAAACAACTAATTGTGTTTTCTTATGGTATTTCATCAAAATTTGTTTTCTCACAATTTGGTACAGTCTTGAGCCGTGGAGTTGGGAGCGCGATCCCTGGATTTTGTTGAAATATAGTTGTGTGTCAATAATATTCCTCTATACATGAGTGTATATCCCTGCTTAGATTTTAGAGAAAGCTCTGTTTGAATGCTATCGTTTTTCTTCAATGAAATCTTTTTACAGAAGTAGATGTTGGAGGATTCCCATTGCATGTAATGACCTATCCCATGGAGCCGAATCAATCTGATATTGAAGCAAGAAATCCACTAATTTTAGAAGATGCTGGAGCAAACTGGAACAAAAGTGCAAAGCAGAGGCACAAAGAAGAGCTTCTTGTTAAAAAACAGCAACTTATGGAGTCGTTCAGTCGCAACAGCAGACGACACAGTGCCAAGAGACGGGAAAATCGATTTTATGAAGTATGATTAAGTTTTTGATAAGACGGGAACAAACTCTATACATACATGTGATGTACTGTGTGTATAAACGTGATGAATAGAACAAGATGTATAAACTTGTAGATTTAAAAATGTTCAAATAAAAACTTCCAAAAAATGCGATGGATTGTATGGTAGATGCATGACATAATCACAGAACTGGGGATTATTTTGACACATAAATTTACTCTTCATTTATTTCATTTGTTTTCATGATATAGTTCTAACTTATATCCCTATTTGCTTCTCATTACATTTTTATATTTAATTCACATTACAGATAGGAAACCTCTGCAGGGTGCAGTCTGTTTCTCCCTCACGGATCCCCTAGGGGCAATCTGATTTAAATAGAAATTCTACATTCAAAACAATATTCTGGATCATGATTAACCGATTATAATCTTTGATCGTGAATAGATGAGGCGGGCAATTTTTACCCCTCTGTTTGTGGTTCACGCAGTTTTGGACAACTTTGTGACACGGTTGGCGAGCCGGTAACATAATTTATGTGACGTAGATAGCCTGAGAATTAAACTCAATGTTTCTTGTTCCGAAGTGATCGCATTCACCACTCGGATTTGCTAGCTCGTAATTTTAATTCTACTCTGGTTGTTTTTTAATTAAAACTGAAATTTAGCTGCATACACCAAAAACAAACTATTCTTACTAGATGTAAATAAGATGCTCAAATCAAATCTTTCATTGTACTTGCTGTAATATGCTGAGGCGTATAATGAGTTGGCGGGGCCCATCTCCGCGTCATTGCGCCCAAGCAATACAGCTCTTGTCGAAGAAATGTCCCAACGGTGGCGAGCCGTTGGCAACACTGTGTCCAATTTGACCGGCCCGAGATTTGAACCTCAGACCTCCCGCTCCAGGGACGAACACGTTACCGCTCGACCAACTGGCCGGTGTAAATAAGATACTGCTAGGTAAATAAGATAACTAAATAAGATTCTGCACTGGATAATTCCAGTTATGTATTGTAGTGAGACTACTTTGCTTGATTTGGCGTTTATTTTTATATCGAATCGACGGTATAAAAAAATATTCCGAATCGTTTTGGGTTCGAATTTGATTTGAAACATGGTTCGGTAATGGACAAACCTAAAATTGTTGTATAGTTACAGTCCAATGAGTCCATGCGTTACCGAAGGTTATGCTTTACTTTATTAACTTATTTAGTGCAGCATTTACTTCAGGTTAATGATGCTCCAACTTGTAATAGGTCGCACCGGGAATTCTTGTCCCTGAACAACCTCTGACTCGAACTCCGAACTCAGGCGAAGATAGAAATTTTCCGTCCGCTTATAACGGCATTTACGCGAACAGAGCGTGAGTTGTGTCCGTTTCAGTTCTTGTATACTCGTACGGATTTGTTTGCTCCGCTGTTGCACTAAAGTTTTTGTTTTTAGTGTAAGTTCTGTTTAAATAGATACTGCTCGAAATCGGTTTTATGGAAGAAATGAGAACTACATAAGGTATTAAAGAAGTGCTTTAAACCTTATTCTGCTATTCCCTTATCTGCGAAAATAGATTTAATCCATTTGACTATGTACCATAGGCAATCCTGCGTTTCGAAATTTCGTGACATCAGAAAAGGATTACTACGCAAAATTTCTTGCAAAATATCGAACATCGCGTTGTTTATTCTGCAAGTGATTTTGCAAAGTCATCCTTTTCTGATGTTACGAAAGTTCGAAACACATGGTTGCCAATGGTATGGAGTCATACGGATTAAATCTATTTTCGCAGCCAAAGGAAATGATGGAAAAAGGTTTGGGGCAGCTTTTTCTTACCTCAAGTAGTCCTCATTTCTTTAATGAAACCGATCTCGAGCGGTATCTGTTTAAGTTTTCATAAAAAAAATGCGTTGACTGGTTCTTTTTTTTTTTGAAGTAAACAGATAATCCCCAAAATAAGCAGAGACATAGACTTGAAGCATAGCAAATTTTTGCTCGATCGTAAAATTCAGGTAGGTTTAAGCGTTACTTATGCGCTTTCTATGGGAGAAAGTTGTAAATGCTATTTATGTGTAAACACTAAAACATGCCTTCACCGGACAGAGGATAACAGAGGGCAATAATGACACCATAATTATATAAAGATTTTATTTCTTTCTTGCGACAGTTTGTCCTCATAGATTGCTAGATTTTGTAGTTCAGATCGAAACCTTATGGGAAAGCTAGTGCAGCCTAGAAGTTGTAAATTGCAGCAAAACAGCGTTTTAAATAATATGGTAAATTTTCCATTTTAGCCGTATTGGTACAAGGCAAATCGAAATTGATCGGATTGCTGTAGTTTATTTATCGTTGAAAGCATTTAATTGAATTTATTGTTTTTTATTTGTGCTTCAATTTAAAGAATCATGCTTTTTGAGTAAGTTGACTACGATATGTACGTAGAGAATAGAATATCTCAAACGTTTGAATGTGGTACTGCTCTCCAGAAACTAATATTTTTACAGTGTAATTACCGGTAGCTCTTTAATGACTGAAACTAAACCCTTAGTTAATGGAAAATCAAGTTCTGGATATTATTTAATGATTTATCTTGGCCAGTATTGTAGCTAGTAGAGCTTTGTTGTTGTTGTTTTACCGGGCTGCTTCCGAGGGATGGCAGCCTCCTATGTCCAAAGAGAACACAAGAGAATCACCCTTAGCATAGAAGTGCTACTGGCATAGGATAATCCCGGAGGTTGGTGGCCATTTCGATCCCTGCACAAAGCAGGGCACTCCCACCACTCGACGGCGACCACCGTTGGTGGGTCTTAAAGAGTGCAGCCAGATGCACAAAAGGGGTTGAAACAACATCGAAAAAAAAGCTTCTCATTACTACTAATAGAGCTCTCCCGATATATCGGTCAGCCGACATATATCGGCTGATATCATGGCCAAGCCGATATATCGTATCGGCTATCTGCCCCCGATAAAATATCGGCTTAATTTGCTTAGTATGCACAGCACACGCATGTAAAATGCGCTGCGCTCTCATGTAGTACACATGTTGCCATTTCCACTGCTCGTCAAGCATGTGTATGTGCGAAGTTGTTAGTATTTTTGCTTTGTTTTTTGTGAATAATACTGGACTGCAACTTGTGTTTGCAATAGTTTTTCTTAGGAGGGGTATAAGTAAAGCTTCTAGTGTCAAGTTGATTGAAAAATTGTGACAAAATTTTCGTAGTTAATATTTTAATATATCGGTATCGACCTGAAAAAGTCATATCGGTCGAGCTCTAGTAGCTAGGAAACCACGAAAAGCAGAAAACATGCATGATTGCATGCAGTATTGCCAGCGATAGACTGTTATACCAAAGAAGTTTGGAAGTCAGCTCAAATGCCAGTCAGCGAGTTGTTTGAAAGTGAATGGTTGCAGCGGCCTCCTAATCAGTTGTAGGTTTGGTGTTCCTAACGTTCAAGGTAGCTGTCAACAAAAACATTTTCGGCCATACTGCTTGCCTTATTGTGTTGAGGATAGGTAGAGTTGTGCTTATATTACACCATCAACACATTGGAACATTTATGCATTGTTGAAATGTATTACGCGAATGCTCTTATAATTCATATTTGAGTTGAGTTGAAGCTTAAAGCGTTAATATCAAATTTAAAGAAATGAGTTTAATAACCGTGAGGATAAAATCACCGTTTGAAAGCTTTACTAGCACTTCTTTTTTTATTTTAGTCTGATGTAAACTTAAGTCCTCTTTTGCAGCCCGGTACTTGAGTTCTTCGCCTCTTTTGCAGTCCTAATGTTTTTGAAATATATTGTAACTCCAAATTGTTGTGTGACATGCATCATTATTTTTTCGGTGTTTAGGTATAAATGTGGACAGATTCACTTATTGTTTATATTAAGTCGTTCCCTATTCCGTTTCATTATACGATCAAAAAATCCTCCTCCACCTACCCATTGAATCCACTGCCATATATATACAAAATTAACATTTATAACTTGTACAGAGCTACCGTGCCAGGAAGCAGCAAGCCTCGAGTATGGACTGGCCATCGATCCGCCAACAGCCGCGCTATCAGTACTGTGTCTTCACGCTGGATGATGGACGATCCTATCCCTTCAAAACCAAACCATTTCATCAAGATGCCGTTTAAGCAAATGACTGCTATGACGGCGGAAAACCAAGCAAAACCCCAGGTAAATGGGATTTACTGGTATGTAGCATCGAGCAGCGTCCGACGGTAACTATTGGATGCTCCGCACACTTTTTTCATTACGATACTTACTTCGCGTGTGGAGGGATCCTCACCTGCTTAGACGTCTCTTGTGATCCAATGTTCCTGTGGGTTTCTTTGAATTGTTTTTCTTGAGCTGCCCCCTTCACGCTTTACTGAAACAGATTAGTGAAGCCACAACCCAGCTACCAACGAGAATTAGCTTGAAATAGCCAGCAGTGTTCTGTGGATGAGAGGATGGTGCAACAGAATGCGATGGTGAGCTCGGAAGAGCAATGATCTTTTCGAAACTCTCAGGTTGTTTGATTCTAAATCATCGATTTAAATCAACTAATAAAGATAGCTCAAAATTAAGAAAATTTTGATTTTAAAATTGTAAAATCTCAATAGTTTTTTGGTTAAAACAACTTTTACATTCTGTAGCAGTTAGTATTTTTCTAAAATTAACTTATTAATCTTTAGGCAGAATTAAATGCGCCAAATCTATTTTATCAAAAAATGCTACTACTGTAGTGACGTATTTTCTACGAAGTAGTATAATAAACTTAAATATTATTTGATTCAAATTTAATTGACCAATATGTTTGAAATGTATTTGAAACATCAATCAGTAAGCAAAATATGACTCGAGTGTACCAAAGTCAAACATTGGTTTAGAGGAAAACTAGTTAGAATCCCGCAGCCAGTGTGGTTCGACATTCGAGAATCTAAATACTTTTCTGCTAGCTGTATGGAATTACTTACTGAAGCTTTCTGAGACTAGCTGGCATTGTTTTATGTGAAGACGCTGTCATGTCACTTGCTCAACTGCTTACTAAACTTACTAAGATTTCTATCTTTCTAATGTTGTTTTCAAGCAGAAAACTCAGTTTTCAATTGTCACGCCAGTTAAGCTTTTGTAATTGCTCAACATTGCTGCTTGTTTAAAGAACGGAGAACATCAAACTCAGCTTCCTAATGTAATTCAGAAAGATAGTGCTTGCTATTTTTAGGAGGAATTATTTCTACCTGGAGATGAGTTACGTTCGACCACTGCGTTTGCGTTATCGCGTATCCGACACGCGTTTCGTCGTATGGCTCTCCCGTCGCGCCTCAATTCTCGTCAGGGAAGGCTTTTGAAAGCTCGATTACGCCCAATGAGACCAGTACCTGTGAGCAATCAAATGGCTAGAATAGTTTTACTGTAGAAAAATTATTTTGGGTGCAATAAAAGCTCGTGAAGGTTGATTTAACTTGTAGAACGTTTGGAAATGAATTAAAAAATGATTTATTTTCTTGGTTCATTTTGAATATTTTTCATAAATCACATTTATTTGGTCGACCGGTAGCGCGCTCGTCTTTGGAACGGGAGGTTTGAGGTTCAAGTATCGGGCCGGGTAAATCGGACGCAATGCTGCTGCTTACAACTCGCCACCGCTGCGACATTTCTTTGAAAGGCTTTGTGTTGTTCGGGCGTAATAACGCGTAGATCGGCCCCGCAAATTGTTACTCTCCTCGGCGTAATACAGCGAGAGTAAAGTAAAACAATATTTGATTTGACAATTATTTTTTTTATTTATAACCTAATCAGCCGCTGCGACATTTCTCCAGTTCAAGAAAAAAATTAAACTATGAACCGAAACAGAAATTGGCTTTATGTGGCCAATTTTTTTTGATAACAATAAATCAGTGACATTGTTGTAATATTACACCTTGTTTCTTTGTTTTCCAATCTTTTGTATTATTAAAGTCAACTTGGATTCGTCCCACCATTTTTTTGTACTCGTATTTACGGATCGCTTAGTTTACACGAGTCATCGATGCTTAACGTAGTAGTATTTCTCTTGTTTTCCTTTGTTTATAGTTACCAAGCCGCTTTCACACTTCCAGTATTCTTTTACCGTCAAGTTTATAGATCAAGTCGGAAATTTATGCTAAATTTATTTTTATTCTGCGATTATAGCAAAAAATGTTGCTGAAATTTTTCCAATTCATTGCTTTTCAAATACTAAACTTGTTTACATTCCGTATATTTATTGCCTTATTTTCGATCCGTGGTTAAAACTTTCTAGTAAAAAATTTTCGATTCACCATTAAAAATCATTTGGTTCAAATTTAGTTAGATTTGAAGACTTAGTTTTGAAATTCACACAAGCATAAAAGCAAAAACTATTTCGCAATTTTTCGTTAACAAGCAAAAAAATTATTCGATAAAAATCACAAAGCATTCAAAAATATGATGTAAAAAGTGCTGTGTATGAACCGCCCATGACTACAACGAAACATTGGATTACGGCTTGTATGTTTCATGTTTTGTGAAATATTTGGTTTTGTTGTAGCGTAAAGTCAAGCGCTTTATACAAGTTGGATTAACAACTTTCTTAATCTCTAGTTGAAAAGATCGATGTTGGCTAAACATAAACAGCATTGTAGACAAGGCAAAAGCGTTTGACCTTAATGCAATCAGATTTTCCCAACTGTTAAGAAATAATTGATTGATTGCTCCGTATTTATGTTATCCTCCACTCACAAGGAAGAGACGGTGACGCTTTTATTTTGCACGAATCCTCATCCGCGTAGTAGTTTCACCATATTCCAAGATTTCCGATTGACGTTTTACTTTTTTCCACGTAAATTTTGCTGCTTGTTGGAAGGCTCCAAGCCAGGAGCCGGCAACCTTTTTGTTCCGTGGGCCACATCCAAACCCAGCAAGGTTCCAGCGGGCCACCACCATTCCAGCGGACCAAAAAAAGGCTTTCGCCTGAAAATTAGGCATTTCACTGCCAATTCAATGGCAGTGACCAAAAGAAACAACATTTCGGCGGGGTTGTTGGTGACTTTCAGTCATAAAAAAAGGTCGCGGGCCGGATGAAATTGCTTGGCGGGCCTGATCATATAATTGAATTTAAATTAGGTATAGTGACAATGCTCCTTTGAGACCGAAATCGATTTTTGCATTTTTTGAAATTTTAGTTTTTAATGTGTTTAATTTTTAGATTTTGTTGACTGGTTTTGCGAAAACTCTGTTTGTTTTCCTAAAGTCATAAATTTTGATTTCATAAGGAATAACGAAACTATTATTTTAAACGTTTTTGGGAGCAATTTTAATCACCAATGTAGAAATTATTATGCTGTATCTTTAAATATGCTGCGATTGTTCAGAATTTAAACTTCATTACAAGATTTTTTCCGAACCAAGTCAACTGACAGAGAAAAGAACAATCGCGAACCAGCTGGCCGCCAGCATTACGGTCACTTGTCGTGGACCCAGTTTTTTTAGACGCTAGATCTCGCCATTAGCTTTTTGAAAGTCGACTTTTGATTTTTTTTTCGAAATGAAAAAGAAACAAAATGTTTCAGAAATTAAGTGGTGTGAATGGAATAACGTCTGCTGTGTTTGGTTAAATAAATATAAAGCTGTTTAAGTGTTGTGGTTGTACAGTTGAATGGACCTCATATATCATCATGCAGAGGAGTCCAACCTGAAGGAAGAAAACAACGAACGGATTCCCCTGACCCCGCAAAACTACGAGAACTAAAAGAAAAATATTTAGAGGTATTCGAAGTTCAAATTTAATGCGCTCGAAAGGCCTTTACAATTTGTTGTGATTGGAAACTTTTCCAACATTGCAAACTACATATTGATAACGCTTGTGACAAATAGGCGAGTTCAATAGTTGGTTTCCTTGCATAGCTAACTTCATCGAACTTTTGTTGTGTTGAAATGTGTGAGTGCAATAGTTAAATTGTTTATTGTAATTGCGTATTATCCACCAAGTTGCCTTGCCCAGGAGAGAGTGAAGAGACTTTTCGGTCTTCTAGTCAAGATGCTACCTGCCCACCAGTTTACCACACACCGCGGAAGCTTCACACTGTTACTTTTTAAAGCTGGTCGTCAAGCAGGAAAGCAGGAATACTAATTTTTCTAGTCTTTAGTTTGACCCTACCGAGAATCGAACCCGAATCTTCCGTGGAAAAGCATGACGGTGATAGGACGTTGAAACAGGAGCTCAAATCAGTATCAGCTTCGAATTGTGTTGACGCGACATAATAATATTAGTGACCCACCTAGTCGTTATTAGACCACAAAATGTTTCAATTGATGTGTTGAAATCAGCACAGCCCGCTAAGAGTATAAGCCTACAGCGTCTGCAACTGAAACTGTAGGCTCTGGTTAGATTTCAGGTCGGGTCAAAATTGAATTCCCAGCTTTCCTGCTTGGCGTTCAACTTTAAAAAGGGACAGTGTGAAGTCCCTTTCCTGTATTGTAGACAGGTAGGCAATAGGCAGTTTGATTTGAGGACCGAAAAGTGCGTTTACTGTTTTCTGGCCAAGGCATTTTGTTCAATAACGATGTAATTAATTCAAGTTTATTAGCTCAACTGGTCGGGCAGAAAACGTTTTACCAACGTTTCGATAGGCTATGCTCGTGGCATCTACTACCTATCTTCGTCAGAGCTAGAATGCAAAGTTAAAAGCAAGCGTACGATAGATGCGAAAATTCCGTCACAGAATGAATCATACGTTAACGCAAAAATTATAACAAATTGGAAGCGAAAAAATGACTTTTGTTTTTAACTTTGCATTGTAGCCCTAACGAAGATAGGTGGTACATGCCATGAGCATAGCCTGTCGAAACGTTGGCAAAACGTTTTCTGCCCCACCAGTTGAGCTAATAAACTTGATTTAATTTATATTCTTGGTGACAGCATTGAGATATTCAACGATGTTAATTAATTAAAAACCAGAGTAAATTTTTATTTGTTTATGGGCTAATCAAAAGCAGTCACTCACTACAAAAAATTCTAGTTTTCTTCCAAGAGGTTTGGAGCGAAAACTTTTTCACCTCAAAGAAGTGTGCTTTAAAATTTTCTCCCAGGGCAATAAATTCCTTTAATAACTTTCACTTCCACTGAAGAATGAAAGGTTTATGTTTTAATCACCAGGACAAGGATAGACTAAAAACCCTCCTAATGACATCACGTGACAGATCCAATTTTGGTAAAAACCCACATTTTCGTCCAAATTGGGGTTTGGGGAATCAAATGAGAGTATGTAATCTTCCAAAACCAAACCCTTGAATGAAAAAAAAGTTTCACCAATATTGAATTGGTCACGTGATATGATTGGAACGGTTAATGTAATGCAGCCTACCCGAACCCCAATTTCTAACTGGTCACGTCGTATGATGTTGCCTACTATTTTTATTGCTAAGATCTTTCGTATAATCAACAAGAAGTTGTGTTGTCACCCAGGCGTATCGACATAGAGATGGGTCCCGCCAGTTTGCTTTACACCTACAATGAATATTTTGGTTTTTTAATTGATTTAAATACCACTTCATTCAGTCTTTAACTCAGTTTCAATTTCAGGCATGCAGCCGCCACGGGCGCACCACACTCCAGGATGAGGTGAAGAGGAGGAGAAATGCACACTCCGCCACATCCGAGCAATCAGTACACCCCACCTCACCCGAACCGTGAGTTTAGTAGTTTTCAATGCAATCAATCACAATTTTATTTCGCATTGCTTGTCTTTAGTAGTCGCCGTTTTGGTGGCTCTTCTCTAGGCATCCGCGCTGGTAACCTTTAGGCCAGAAGCCGGCAAAACGATTAAACGTTAAAACTATGGCCTCCAAGTGTCAAAAACATCATAATTATTATTAAAATCATATAATTATTATTAAATAATTGACTTATTATTAAAATCATTTATTCACCAAGCTGCATTGACTAGAAGATAGCAGTGGAAATTCAACAGTTTTTGAGGCAAGGTGCCACCTTCCCACGTTTTACCACACTGTGGGGGCTCTAATGTCTACACTGTCCTCTTTCAATTTTCAACACCCAACTACAAACCCGAAAAAGAAAAGTAGCCATTTTCATACTACTTAAAGAGTGGCACCCAATCACCACACAGACGTCCACGCTGATGGGCACCCATACCCTTTACGACCTGCTGAGTGGGCGGCTTCACTATTCTGCCCCGAATGAAGCACGAGTTAAAGGCGGTGAATCATCCAGCCAATTCCGGTGGTTTACAATAGCTAAAATTGAACTATAATTTTTGATATTTTTTGTTTTGATCTTGGGGTTGCGTTTGCAGAGATATTCAACAAATACAAAAAGATATCCCCCGAAAAAAGTTTTTGGAAACGCTGAGTTTTGATCTTCCCGCCAAAACTACACTTCACTAAACTATTAGGCCTACAATAATCTTATTAAACTATTAGGCCTAACTATCTCTAAACTATTAGGCCTAATAGATTAGAGATAGTTTGGCCTAATTAAGCCTAAACTATTTAGAAATAAACTATCTCTAAACTATTAGGCCTACCACAGTTCTCTAAACCATTAGGCCTACTGTGGTTTTGGCGGGAAGAACAAAACTCAGAGTTTCCAAAAACTTTTTTCGGGGGGACATCTTTTTGTATTTGTTGAATATCTTTGCAACCGCACTCCCAAAATTAAAACAAAAAATATCAAAAATTATAGTTCAATTTTAGCTATTGTAAACCACTGGAATTGGCTGGATGATTCACCGCCTTTAAGTTTTGAAGAAATGTTTTAGCGGAGGCGAGCCGTTTGCTGAAATTGACACAAGGTTTGTCGTACTTCAGTGTTGCCATTTCGTCAGTATTGTGTCAGAAGATTAACTTTTGGAAAGCTGGCTGACAGTTACATAAAAGCAGCTAATTTACGATTCTGTCTGACCCATTACTTTGTCTTGACAACAACTCTGCTGCAACACACCTATTGAAAATTAGGATAGGATTTTGCAGTTACTTCTTAAAATTTATTTCTAATCGGCAACTCTGGCAAAATTTTTAGGGCAAATAGCCTTTTTAAGGGAAAATTTATACTTGGTTAGATCTCGGGAACGGCAGGTCGTAGAAAATTCAAATTTGGTGAAGTTAGTCTTCAGATTTGTCAAAAAATTTTGAGAGAAAACCAAGCCAAAAAATTTCCGACCTGAGTACCCTTTTAATGTCTCGGGGGCATTTTTGCACCCTAGCGCTAAATTCAACAGATATGTTATTTTAGAATTGAGCGTGATGCGTTTTGCCAAGAAGATTTTCCTCTTCATCACGAATTTTGCTTCAACGAGAAAACAATTCCAGATAATGAAGCGCATGCGTATTACGAAAACTATGCACGCGAAAATGAATTTGGTATGATGTCACAGAAAATGGCCGCTTTAAGAATGGATAGCAGTGTTATATATTGACACAATAATTTTTGAATTAATTATTTTCTCAGGAGTTTCGTCGAAAAAACTTTTAGGAAAATATTGCCTGTTGCTAGAAAAGATGAAAAAATAAGAATTGTTTGAAACGTATGAAATTGAAGATGTTAGTTTTGATGTTAGTAATTATTGTAATTACATTTTTGTTCACCAAGCTGCATTGGCCAGGAGACAGCAAAGAGACTTTTCGGTCTTCGAGTTAAATTTTGCACAGGTTTGAAAGGGGCTTGTATAGGTTATGCTTTCTTCCGTTTGAAGCAGATAAAATACCGCGTCAAAATTGTTCCTAATCTTGAGAATTTGCAGTTGGTGTGATGAAACTTTTCCAATTTTTCTGTGACATCAGGCATTTGTTTCCTACAAAATAGGAAAATGTTTTTTAGTGTTACGGATGTTTCTTCCAAAAAATGTTATCCAAATTCATGATGCTGTGAGGTGAATATTGCAATTTTGTGAACTAGCTCGACTGAAAACTATTTACGTTTTCATCGGCTGTTACGGCTTGACAGAATCTAAAAAACTTACACGCAACATGCAAGTAGTGGCATAACCAGGAGGGGCGAGTGGCTAACCCCCCTTATTTTATCCAAGTCCTTTAGTAAAATAAACCCATATATGCAAGCTTTCAAACCTGTTTTGGACTTTCCACCAGTAAGCGAAGGGGCTGAAAGGGATAAATCCAGTAGAGGGCACGAATAGCTTTACCGAAAGTGCAGCGCAACGATTTTTTAAACCACTAAAAACGCAATTTACTTATTTTTGTTTTTTGAAGCACAGCGCAGCTTTCGCAGCAAATTTTATGATTTAGTTGAAGTGCAACGCTACTTTCGCTATTACGGAGCGGGATATTTGTATCGAATTAAAGCGCTTCTTAACTTCCTCAATTAAATCTACAAAAGATATTGCAAATTTCGCATTTTTGCGAATTTCGGCGGAAAAGAAGTCTGTAACTTGCTATCAATGGTCGACATTAGACAACATTACGTTTAAGATCAAACAAAACTAGGTTTATAGTTTGTACTTGTGCTATTAAACGAAAAAAATTGAAAGCGCAGCGCAATTAATCTGCAACAAATTTTAACGGCATTAGTCCGCTACTTAACTTTCGCATGTCTGAAAAAAAATTCAAACTCAGTTTCCACAATTGCGAAAGTTGTGCTTTGCTCTTATAAATTGCGCTATACCCATTTCTTGGTAAAGCCCAAATATTTTTGCAATTTAATTTTTTTAATTGATTCGCAAAAGTCAGCAAAATTATGCTGAAATGGAGTTTAAATATTTTTTTCAAATTACAAAAATCATCTAACGGCTAGGTAAGTAGGTATTGTACGATCAACTGGAGATGCCCTGCCTGCCTCACTCGCCATGTTTCCGTTGATTCAACGCACTAGTTACCGGATATATTATTCCTTCATGACAATTATTGTTGTATAATAACAATTAAACACTGGACTAAGACCCGTTCTAAGAAAAATTCTGGTTGTGCACCTGCATGCAAGTGTATTCAATGTTACGTACTGGTACAAATAAATAATTGATATAAAATTATGAAGTTTTGCATATCATGATCAGGCAGTATTTAGGTCTTTGAAAATAATGTTATCGGCATGTGATAGAATTTCTAGACTGTTTTGACTTGTTTGAAAATTGAAATTATTGCAAAGAACAGAAATGATTTTCAATTATTGTAAACTCTTATTGTATTGCTACATTTGTTAAATTATGTGGATGCCAATTATAGTAAAGATTCTATTAGACGTAAATCAATGGAATGTGTTATACTATATGCTAGCCTTCTGTTAATTCTTGGACAAAGGGTAAAGTTTATTTCCAGAGCCACTTGAAATTGGAAATACTTTTGTATTAACATTCTTTATGGTGCTTAACATTATTTTGTTGGTTCAATTGCACTTTTACTTCAGCACTGTGACGAAATATTTCCATAACATTGCTGACAGAATAGGTCTTCTTTGAAAATGGAGAAGAGTGAAATTTCAATCATTGCGTAAGCCATTTTTGCATTTGTTTTAGCATTGAGTGACTGTAATTAACACTGTGATAATAAAGATTTTTGTATTGACAATCTTTGCATATTCTTTACAGTCGCAGTTGTTGGGCTACATGTTATTCTAAACGAAATTGCGGTTTTCATGTTTACCGGATTCCTCTTGAAGCATTACGTTTCCAACTCAAAACAGCAAAGTTTCGCAGTCACGCTGCCACCGCCTATTCAGCTTATTAATTTTCCGGTAGACAGTGCTGCTGTCGAGGGTAGGCTTAGCCTACTTACCTATTTCGGGTTCACGACAACACTAACCGCCGAGTAACCCTAATGTTGGCAGTCAGTTAACTTGGTTCTCTTATTTTGGCAGGATAGGCTCCCGTCTGCTTAACCTCGTGACTGCCCTAGTTACTTGTCATTGATTAATGATTATCGTTGGTCCCACTGCAAAATTCGGCTGGAGGTCGGACCAAATCTCGGTGAAAACTTTATCTGGGTGGGTCTTCTACTCCAATTTTGCTGAAACTTGGGACATATTCCAAAGCCTATCCAATATCCAGCTATTTCTTAAGGATTGGCAGCACTGCCGGTGTAGGTACCACATAAGACTGTTCGTAATGAATGCAGAATACGCGAGGTTGGATCGCAGTTGAAGTGACAGGATCAAACAATTTGATTAAAGCACACTCCAACCTCAACATACAAAAACATCGAGCGAACAGCATATTAGGAAGAAAAAATTTTATAACATCTTTATTCGACAGGTTGCCGAGGCCAAAAAACAGTGTTGGGACCTGTCGGTCTCTAGTTAACCTGCTCACTAGCGTGGAGTGAAAAAAATTTTTTTGAAATCGAAAAAAGTGTAGTTCTTAAATCCAGATAAATGGTCTAAACGTTTCTTAAAATTTGGTTTTTGAGGGGTTGCCCCAATTTTCCAGCCAGCAACCCCCAAATGTCGCGACCGAAGGCACGGGGATAGTTTACATGTCTCTGTAACCAGTAGCGTACGCAGGATTTTGAAAAGGGGGGGGGCCAGGAACTTCAAAAAATTTGACAAGAACAAAGATCTGAATCAGAAATTCTTCCACCCAAAAACAGTCCAATTTTTCGCCCAAAATTAGGTGAAGAGCAAAAAAAAAAGTCTTCAGTCAAATTTGGTCCGATTTTTCGCTCAAATTTAGTCCAAAACGTGGATGCAAGCCTAAACGAAACGCACAAAACATTGCCCTTTGTGTGATCAAACCTTATGCCCAACTTGCAAAGGGGGGGGGGGGGGCATGCCGCAATTTTGCATACTATTCTATGCAATTATACGATCCTGGCGACCCAAAGGGGGGGCCATGGCCCAATGCCCCCCCCTAAATACGCCCCTGTCTGTAACCACTGGTCTTAGAGCAATGGTATATGGTTCAAAATCTGCGGAAGCACCACGTTCCTATCTGTGCTAAGAAGAAAGTTTTCTCTATTTTTAGCCCAAAAAAAAACACAGTCGTTACGGGAAAAAGAACTACAAAATTTTAAATTTGTGAATGCGTTGTGCTTCGATGGGCGCAAAGATGCTTCTCAAATGATAGTGCAAGGCCCAAATAACAAGCACTACCAATCTGTGCAACTTGAGGAGCACTATACTGTAAATGGTGAACCAGGCACTTACTATCTCACTCATTTTGTTCCAAAAGATGGCAAAGGCCAAACTATTGCAAAAAAGCTGTTTGATTTGTTCAAGAATAAGGAGTTAGAGCATAAACTAGATATCGTGGGAACGGATGGTACTGCTTCCATAACAGGGAAATACAAGGGCTGCATTCGCGGATTGGAGGAATTGTCAAATAAGCCTCTTCAGTGGATTGTGTGTTTGCTCCATTCTAATAAACGTCCTGTACGACATGTGTTTGGAGTTCTTGATGGTTCCACAAGTAGTCCAGAAACGGAAACAATTGGAAAAAAAATTGCATGGGTCTGTGTCAAGTTGGACAACTACTCGATTCTAGCCATTGTCAGTGCCTTCTTCGTTTTTTCCTATTCTTCCGGAGCATGTTGTTAGCCACTTGAGCACGGATCAAGTTTGTGCTTATACGTTACCATATGTTGGGCACTTATATATGGAAAACTTGATGATGATCTGGCTTATTCGGAGGTTGGACCCATTGTTCACTCGAGATGGCTCACTTTAGGATGCAGAATTCTGCGCTATTATGTATCTCTGGAAGAGCTACCTCTCAACCTGGAAATTCTAGTTCGGTATTATTCAATGGTTTATTTCCCAACTTGGTTTAAAATTAAACAAAAAAATCAGATAACCAAAGGATCCAGCAACTCCTTAAACTTGGTTCAGAGGGCTAAGAATTTTTCAAACAAACGTGTTCAAGAAATTGGTTTGAGTGTTGTGCAACCAACGGAATGTTTATTTTGCACACCCAGAAAACGTTTTGATTGCGATGTTAGGGAATGATAAAAAAAAGTGTAAAAAATGTGAGAGTGGCAAAAGTGCTACCACTTTGGAAACAAGTAGCTGAAGAAAGTGCAAATAACGATGACTGGCCCCATGCACTGAACAGCAGTTCGATTCGCTTGTTCGATGTACCAACTCTGAACTTGGAAGCAAATGCTTACTACGAATTAGCCAATGTCGATTTCTACCAGCAATTGCAAGCCTTACAGATACAGAAATAGAAGAGTGTCTGAAGAAACCTCTGTTATTTCACCATCCATGTCATAACCAATCTGTGGAGCGGCACGTCAAACTTGTTACGGAAGCGTCTGTACAAGTTGCAAAATTTGATAGACGAGATGGAGTCATTCGCCAAAAAATTAAATCTCGCAAACTTATGAAAACATTTGACACCAAAAAGCAGTTCAAATAAAGTTTTTTAGTAAACTGTAATTCTTGTGTAACGTCTATAGGCCGGGTGGGTCAAAATCAGAGGAATAAAGTAACGAAAGTAGCTCTAATTAAGTAGCCTTCTCAAGTAGAGTTTGTCGTTTACGAGCACTTTTTAAGTAATTGTATTTTTGGGTACTTTCTACTTTTACTTGATTAATATTAACGTAACATAACGCTACTTACGTACATTTTATATTAAAAGTAGTTAGTAGGGCTTAATAAGGCATACCTAATTTTTTTTGGCAACGTCGAGCAAAATGTACGAACCGTGGTGAAAATTGTGAATGAGCGCGAGCTCAACTAGGACCATAGATCTTACAATAAGATCTAATTACTGACTACTGTGTAACAAAGAAAACTCACCGTAAGGGTGGCTGTGATGCTCGGTGCTTGTGTCGTGATCTTTAATTACGAGGTTGAAATTTTCTTAGTTTGCAGGCTAGGCTATAGATACCAGAAGCCTGTAGTCAAGGCTTACATGCTTGTTAAATTATTTTACTCGGCTAAAAATTGCGAAAAAGGCGCAAGTTAGTTTAGATAGTGTAGTCAGTGGTCATATTGCCTTGAGTTTATCAGACAAAACCCTAGTTCCTAAGGGACATAGGCTGCTGGTGCAGTTACTGTAGCCTGACGCCCAGAGGTGGACAAAGTAGTCGAAAAATCTACTCAAGTAGAAGTATTGTTATTTACTCAAAAATGCCTTTCAAGTAAAAGTAGAAGTATGGCGAAGCATTTCCACTTAAGTAAAAGTAGGAAAGTAGTCAAAATTAATTCTACTTAAGTAATGAAACTAGAAAGTAATTTCGAATTTCACGTGTTTGTTTATTCTTCGAAGGTTTGCTATTGTGACGCTTACGATCAGTGTTCAAGCAAAGCCATACTTACGGTAGCATATCAAAAAATCAAAGTTTTATTATTCTCTTGAAATTACACCAAAGCGTGTTACGAATACGATTTAGTAGGGACTCTGGGCTCATCTCCGCGCCTGGACAACACAGCTTGAGAAGAAATGTCGCAGCGATGGCGAGTCGTTAGCAACACTGTTCGTTAACCGGCTAGGGAATTGAACCCCAGACGGGCCGCAGCAAACGCAACGCCGTTAACCGCTAATCTTTTTCGTATGAACCAGGAATAATGCGCATGTCTAGTTTGTCTACTGTACCATGCTAATCAGGGTTCGGTATGCTTTTTTTTTCAGTGAGACTGAGTCAACATCTGGTATTTGATGCAACGCAAAAACACACTACCCTAGATGACCTGTAAATGAATCGTCGTAACTATTCAATAAGTTTCGTAGCACTGTACAGTAAAACAAACTCGATACGTACTTATTGTACACGTTGTGAGGTGGAATAATGTACACTACCTAACGGTCG
The DNA here is from genome assembly GCA_963965965.1 of Trididemnum nubilum. Classification (NCBI taxonomy): domain Eukaryota; kingdom Metazoa; phylum Chordata; class Ascidiacea; order Aplousobranchia; family Didemnidae; genus Trididemnum; species Trididemnum nubilum. The sequence goes on from OZ014486.1 coordinate 32,901,498, forward strand.
AGTTCAACAATCCATTTAAACTTTTATTGGATTAAACCTGCTATGTACAATATGAAGTAAGCCAATCAGCAGGTCACCACAGATTCGTAACATCTAATTCGTACAAATCTTCACCCGGGTATACGATATACCAATTGGTATACGAAACGGTAATTATGGTACTCGGTATACAGAGGGTATACGAAACAAAACTGCGATCTCCAAAAAAAAAAAGAAAATGGTCTCCACTTACATTCGGGCTAGATTCGGTCCAATTTCGCCCAAATCTAAGCATGAAAAATCGGATCTACAAAAAAAGTCGACACCGCTTACACGGGCTAGAATTTTTTGTGGAGTATACAAAGTTTACGAAAATCGCAAAAGGTATACCACGTAAAAAAAGGTTGAAGAGCACTGATCTAAACAATGCATTACTCTGCTCGGATGGCTAATTGTATAGCTCGCATGCCTCTAGAGCGGTAAATAACAGTCACGCAAATGACAGTAGGCTGCTAAGATAGTTTAAATACAGGCTAGTCTAAATCTTGTAATTTATCAATGCTGGTACTACGGTAGTAGTCCAAACGCTTACTGGTATATACTGGCAGCTATCGGCCTAAGTGAAGGCTTTCAACTACCAGTATCTATCTGCAATACTTCTTTGGAAAACCTAACAAACAATAAAGTATACAATAATACTGCGCCCACCTAAAACAAAGAAATTCCAGAAAACCTTGCCAAACCTCAAAATTGCGGCTCATTACCGGTGCATAGACTGTAATCACAGCGTACCAGACTTCTGTTTCGCGTCCTGCACGAACATGTTTTCGATAAGCAGAGTTGCCAGATATAATGAGACAAACAAAAAAACTTCAAATCGTGGTCATTGGTCAAATCATCATCAAAAAGGATTGGCTAGGTGTTTACTTCTACTTTACGTAAAAGTCATTACTACTCAAGTAGCGTTACTTCGAGAGGATTTTTCTTGAAGTAAAAGTAGAAGTATCAGAAATGAAAAATACTTAAGTAAGTCGCTCGTTACCGAAAATACTACTTAAGTAGTCTACTTAAGTAGAACTACTTCGTTACTGACCACCTCTGCTGAAGCCTATAGGTTGGGTAAACACCAGAGGTGGAGTCCTCGAGGACACATTTTGAAGTCCTTGGCCTTGAAGCCTCAAGTCCTCGAAAATTGCTCTGTCCTCTGTTCGAAAACTGCCCTGTCCTCTGTTCGAGGACAGCACTATTTTTGAACCGTTGAAATTTCGTTGGAAAAAGCCAGAAACCTTGTGGAAAATCTGCAAAGACCTTTTTTTTGATTTCCTCTAGTAGAGATCGCCTGAAAAAACATTTTGAGGGCCTTTTTTTTGGCGAACACTTGCGTCTGTGTCCTTGGTCCTTGGCCTCGAGAGGGTCTGTCCTTGGCGTCGAAATTTTTTTGTGTCCTTGGCCTTGGCTTCGAGCCTTGTGTCCTCGACTCCACCTCTGGTAAACACCATGAAAGCTATAACATTTTGATGTTAACAGAGTGGTTATTGCTCCAGTCGGTTACTGTAAGGATTAGGACGCAGATATTGTTATAGCTTGTAGGCCTAGCTAATCATTAATGGTTGGGGTAGGCTAGTTTGGATGAGTCAATAAACAATTGTGTAATCTATCCTTCCAGCTTCTATGCTTGGGCTAAATTCAGTTGAGGAAATAGTTTTATAAGAGCATGAACATCCATGGAGAAAATCAAAGTGCTTATTGGTCACAATAGCCTACTCTTAAGAATAAGAACACAGCTAAATGTGGTTCAGAGTTACGCTATTAACTATAAACAAATGAAACTGTTTGATGTTTCAAGAGGCGTTTCACAGCAGCTATTTGATAGCCTGATGCTTGACTTTATTGCTGAAGGGTTGCTTCTAAATGAGTTGCTTCTATAATCTTCAAAATTTTTTACTTGGCTACTTGAGTAGCTTAAAAACCTGTTTACTTAGTACTTTTACTTGCTTAGTTAAATGGTTTAGTACTTTCTACTCTACTTGCACTACATTTGATCGTAAGTAACAACACTTTTACTTGACTATTGTTTCCGACTACTTTTTACACCTCTGGTCAAAATTGATCTTAAACCAGTTGTTTTTGCTCTGAGCTTTTTATTTTACCACATAAGTGCATCACCAAAGGTGGAGTCGAGGACACAAGGCTCAAGGCCAAGGACACAAAAAAATTTCGACGCCAAGGACAGACCCTTTCGAGGCCAAGGACACAGACGCAAGTGTTCTCCAAAAAAAAAAAAAAAAAAGGTCCTCAAAATTTTTTTCAGGCGATCTCAAAAAAAAGGTCTTCAAAAATTTTTTTCAGGCGAAAAAGGTCTTCAAGCAATTTTTTCAGGCGATTTCTACTTGAGGAAACCAAAAAAAAGGTCTTTGCAGATTTTCCACCAGGTTTCGGGCGTTTTCCAACGAAATTTCAACTGTTCAAAAATAGTACTGTCCTCGAGCCGAGGACAGGGCAATTTTCGACGACTTGAGGCTTCGAGGCCAAGGACTTCAAAATGTGTCCTCGAGGCCAAGGACGTCCTCGAGGACTCCACCTCTGTGCATCACCGCACCATACTTCTCGAATTTGTCTCAACTATACCTTATAAGGTTGACATCATTTTTTGGCTGCCAAGGGCAGCCATTTATTTCATCTTGAATTGAATTATTTTGTCATGAAGTCAGTTTTAACACCACCCTGCCTATAGTATATGAGTTACCATTTTTCGCGTTCAAATCAATGTGTCTTTATTAAGGGCAGTAGCGTAGCCAGGGGGGGGCTCGAGCAAAATCGCACGTTTTTAATGCTTTTGAGGCCGATTTTTTGTGAAAAATTGAAAACAGCCCCCACATAAGAAAACAGCCCCCCTCAAACGTTTGAATTTCCGAATTTGGCCGAAAAATCAGTCTCAATTTCGGCGAAGGCCTTTTTTTTTTTTTTTTTGGAGACCACCTGATTTTGGGCGGAAAAATCGTTTGAATTTCGGAATTCGGCCGAAAAATCAGTCTCAAATTCGGCGAAGACCTTTTTTTTTTTTTTTTTTATTTTTGGAGACCACCTGACTTTGGGCGGAAAAAACCTTCGATTTTCCGAGCCTTCCGAGAAATTTCGCCTGAATTTTCGGACAAACCGTGTGAAACTGATTCAAGAACTATAAAAATTCGGGTCAAGGTAATTTGCACTTTTCTCAGTCTTTCAAAATAGCCCCCCCCCCCCCCCCCCCCCCTTTTCCAAATCCTGGCTACGCGCCTGATTAAGGGATGCTGATATTGCAAAAAACTGCGAAAAATACTTACTACAGTAGTTTGTTTATGGCAAGTAAATCTCTAAACCGTAGTTGCTTTCAACCAGTAGCGTAGCCGGGGGGGAGGGGCTATAGTCCCCCCATTAGCCTGTCAACCAAAATGCAGAATAAGGAAAATACCACGTTTTTAGCTCTTCTGAGACTTTTTTGCGCTGAAATGGACTAAAAAGGGATTTAAAGTATCTTTTTAAACATATATAGGAGGAGCAAGTCGTTCAAAACTCACACAGGGAGCCGCACCAACGCGTAACGGTACATCGCTTGCATAAGCAAAAAAGCTGCTGCCACGTAATTGCTATCCCTCAGGCTAGTATCGCTCCCCCAACCCTAACAGTAATGCAAGGTTTTGAAGCAAAAAAAATATTGCTCCGTGCATACCCTTCCTCGTTCCTGCGCACTGCATCTACACTCCGTATTCTTCCACTACAAGCAATTGCAACCCAAGTGCAAATCGAACCCAGGTGCGATGGTTGGAAGCTGAGTACGATAACCACTACCCTACGCAGCTTGCAACAATGCATTGACAAAATGTCGTATTTAAACCAAATGTATGAGAAAAAGGCAACGGCACGCGCGTGAGTTTTGCACGACTAGCTTCTACTAACATATATTCAGGGAGGGGAGCTACTTTGCCAAAGTTAAAGTCACAAATTAACGAAAACTATAAAATTTGCCCAAAAATAAACAAGAAAATTTCATTGCTAGCGTAAAAACGTCAAACATAAACTTTATCAACAAATATATTATAAACTCAGGAATAAGTAGGGGGGGCTATTCAGTGTTAGTCAATTACCAATCACTTCTCTCAAATATCTTTCCATTAGCTCCCCCGCACTTATTTTTCTTTATAAAATATAGACGACATAGATTACAGCATGTGAGTTTTATTGAATAGTAAAATTTTATGATTTACCACCATGTAAACTAGAGAACTACAATGTTATTATTAGCCAACTCCCACATAACCCATTAATGCAACCAGTTGAATCATGTTGTGCTGCCAATTTTTATGCCACGTTTTAAAAGCAATATTTTATATTACAATAGCCCTAAAATTAAGTTTATTTTTGCAAAAAATGCAAAATTTTCGAGCGCTGGGGGCTTCGCCCCCAGACCTCCAAAACACCCCCCCCCCATTGCGAATTTCTGGCTACGCGCCTGCTTTCAACCATAACATACTAGAGTCAAATTTCATCCCATAGTTAATAAACCAAAGCCATCGATCCATCAACCCACTTCTGGCTATTATAACTGATTGTGCACGACCCAGCTGGAAATTAATTACCAAAAGTAGTTTTGGAAAACTTAAGGTTGATTCTTACAAGATTGTGCATAAATTTACAAGTTATTAATATCGTCGAAGCTATGCTATACTTGCTACTGCTACTATGTTACCTTTGTGATTTTATTTTATTATCGCCGAAGCTATGCTATACTTGCTACTGCTACTATGTTACCTTTGTGATTTTATTTTATTGCATTTCAGTGACTTTCGTTTGTGGTACGTGTCCTACTGATCTAAAGCAATTGTTATCACTCATTCACTTTCTGGCAATTTTAACAAAGCTGTGTATTAGTTTTTCATTGTTTCTGTACTATATAAGCTGTTATCTAATGTAAAATTTTAACTCTCAGCAAGAGTAGAAGTTACCATTCGTTCATTTATTGGTGCAACATATCACAGTGTTAATTAAGTAAGAGGAATTAGTTTCGCTGATCACAGTTAGATGACTGCGCTTACACACAGGTGAAATTTCCGATAAATTAACCAAAAATGATCATATTTTTTTGTTTTTTGACTTTTAGCTTTTTTTTGTGTTGGAAATAGAGAAAACTTTCTCCTTTACACAGATAGGACCATGGTGTTTCCACCGATTTTGAGATATATTCCATATCTCTACGACCAGTGGTTACCGAGATATGTAAATTACCTCCCCACGCCAACAGTCGCGATTACATTTGGGGGAAAGGGTGCCGGCTGGAAAATTGGGGAAGCCTCCCCAAAAAAAATCTTAAGCAAGTTTTAGACCATTTGTCGGGATTTGAGAACTACCTCACTCTTTTCGATTTCCAAAAAAAATTTTTCACTCCACCCTGCTGCTCACTTGTCTACCAAACATGGCGGACGTTCCACATTGCCCCTTTTTATTGATGAACTTCAAGCAAGGAAACTGCGAATACCAATTTCTTTTAAGTTTTTGGTTTGACCCCACTATGAAGAGTCGAACCCGAGTCAACCCTTTTTCGCTATGTATTGCAATTGATCAAACGGATACCTTGCCTAAATTAGAAATAAGCGTGTTCTCCTAGAGACGCACGAGTAGTTCGGGAAGCACATTTCCGAAGTATACCCTTTCTTTTATCTCATCGTTTTGTAGTCTTTCTCGGCTGGCAATGCTGCCCCAACCCAGACTTCAATGCAAGATTCTGCAGAACGCAAAGCGAATTGAACCCATGCGCGCTTTGCCATTACGCCTTACAGGCAATACCGTTAAATCGCCAGAATAGGGTATTTATCTGGAGAAAAAAGGGTAAATAGCAACTAAAACTCCACATTTGCAAAAATGCGGTCGAAAATTAAGGTTGAACCGCCAGCCAAAAATCTTTATCTTGCTCTCAACGAACCGATATGCACCCCTGATGAGAGGATGGTATACTAGCCGCAAAGGTCTGCGGTTGCGGTGTTAGAAACGAGAACAAACAACGAAACAAACAATTATAAAATAATTTATTCATACATACATTACATCGACAAACAGCATTATGAAAAGCGGTTTATAATTATTTAGAATTGATTTAATTCAAGCTGAGCTGCCGTTCTAAACAAATACGTCGGTAGGCTCTATCTTTATAGACTCCATCTGGGTAGGCCCTTTACAGAGTTTCTGAAACATTTTCTGATGAAGACAAAAAAAACCTTTCACCTAAACTCTGTAGCATTCTTCGGTTATCGGTATATCTAAAGTGGGGGCCATTGCGAATATAAGTTCTTAAGTAACGAAAATGGCGAGGCAAAATAGTTGCGAACCTACCCTGGCAAAGAAAGTTGGTAGGCCGAGCCCAACCTAAACGGCAGCACTGAGTTTGAGGTTATCAAAATCATGAACAAGAACAGCGAGAAGACGTCAGCTTCTCGTTGTGACTCTCTGCATCAATCTTAGGTATCACATCATAAATTACAAGTGACAGAATGGCATCCTTGGACATCAAATCATTGATAATATGTAAAAGGCATCCCTTGACTTCATGGAAAAGCCCTTAATTAGTAATATTACATTGTCTGCCAGTGCTAACAAGAGGTGGAGTCCTCGAGGACGTCCTTGGCCTCGAGGACACATTTTGAAGTCCTTGGCCTCGAAGCCTCAAGTCGTCGAAAATTGCCCTGTCCTCGGTTCGAGGACAGCACTATTTTTGAACCGTTGAAATTTCGTTGGAAAACGCCAGAAACCTTGCGGAAAATCTGCAAAGACCTTTTTTTTGATTTCCTCAAGTAGAGATCGCCTGAAACAAAATTTTTGAAGACCTTTCTTTATTTTTTTTTTTTGGAGAACACTTGCGTCTGTGTCCTTGGTCCTTGGCCTCGAAATTTTTTTGTGTCCTTGGCCTCGAGCCTTGTGTCCTCGACTCCACCTCTGGTGCTAACTACCAAGTATGCAATGATATAAACACACATTTACGACAACGTTTGAATAACTAAATCACGCATTTTTTTTTTGCAAACAGCTAAAACTGAACTATATACGTTATCTAAATTTCCATCTTGTTCGCTCTCTCCACGCGCATGTAAATTGGTTCTTCTCTGGCACAAATTTAAATAAAATAGGCTACCAATTTCACAATTTCCTCTAAGCCAACACTGTACAATGAGATTAAACAAATGGAAACACAATATCGACCCTCGGCATAACCGCCAAATTAGTGCAATGTCATATCTGTTCTGCTTTGCTTCACATTTTTTCAATTATGTGATACATCAAATCACCACATGATAAAAATTTAAAATTAGTTTAGCTTGAGGTAAGCTACTCATTCATCCCACAGTTCAAAACTCAGGGTTGCCACATCCTGGAAAATGTTTATAAAGTTTTCCCGTGATTTACCAGGATAGAATGTGAAGTTGTTTTTTATAATAACTGGTACCTTGTAATCTGGTAATTGTACAAAGCCAATTTTGAAATTATTTGCATTGTGAAGTTCGTTCAAAAAGCTTTATTGTATTGTTAAAAGACAGTTTATTTGTATGCTGGCGCACAAACAAAAAAATCGCTATTCTAGCCCTAACCCAACCCTAAATCTAACCCAAGCTGAAACCCTAGCTCTAACCCTAACGTTAATATGAGCACTCATTCCTCTGCTCTTTGCTCTCTTATTCTTTTTAAGCAGTTCTTGCTAGTGCTCTAGAGTGCAAATGAGAACTTCTTTCTTAAATCAAATCAAATCTTTCATTATACTCGCTATAATACGCTGAAACGTGTAAAGAGTTGGCGAGGCCTATCTCAAAGTCATCGCACCCAGGCAACAAAGCTCCTTTCGAAAAAATTTCGCAGCGGTGGTGAGTCCTTGGCAACACTGTGTCCGATTTGACCGGCCCAAGATTTCAACCTCAGACCTCCCGCTCCAGAGACGAAAGCGTTGCCACTCGACCAACAAAATGTCAAAATTTGCAGTGCAGTATGCATAAATTATTGAATATTATTAGGAAGAGTAAATTCATGGATCTAGTAGCAGTAACGTGGCGGGCTATAGGCCCCCCATCGACTCGTTGACTAAAATGCACTATAAAAAAGATACAATTTTTTTCGCACTATACTGTACTTCTGTGGCAGTTTTTTGCAGTAATACAAACAATAAGTAATTTAAAGCCACTTTTGAACAGATTTTGGGAAAGGGTTAATATTGGTCAAAAATAAAACCAGTAACAGCTCACTAAAAATAGCTCAAAATTAACAATCAGTTCGATTGCTTGATGCAAAATGCTTAACGTAGGCTTTGTAAAAAAGTTATAAGGGGTCTATTCAGTATTTAATGTTGTCAACTACCAATCGATTCTCTTAAACTTTGTTTCATTAGCTCCTCCTCTCAAATTATATCTTAATCTTGCTTTATAAAATACAGACAATTTGGATTAATACTTGTGAGTTTTTTCCAAGTGCATATATTTACACTTTAGCGAGCAAACGAGCTCTGCGTAGAGAGAATAAGAGAGCATGAGTGGGTGCTCATTTGCTCAAATACTATTATATTTTAAATTATTATCGTTAGTGGTTAGTTGAGGTTTAGATTTTAAGTTTAGGTTAGGATTAACGTTAGGGTTAATTAGAGCTAGGGTTACAGTTTGGGTTAAGTTTAAGGTTGGAGTTAGGACTAGAATAGCGTTTTTTTTGTTTTCACGATGGTATGCAAATAAGCTGTGTATTTTTCAAATGATATGGTTTACCTCTGGAAATAAAGCTAGAACTAAAGTTTTACCATTACCCATTACCAGAGCGTGACGGATATATTGGCCAATATCAGGGCCAAGCCAGTTTATCGTATTGGCTCTGTACCGTTGATAAAATATCGGCTTAGCGCAATTACCTTAAACTGTTTATTTTTTAGAGCAAGCACGAGTGATCTTGGGCTCTATTTGCTTAGTATGAATTATGTTCGCAATAGTCTTTCTTTAGAGGAGGACTGCTCAAGCTTTTAGTGTCAAGTTAAGTGAAAAATAGTGGCAAAATTTGGTAGTTAGTCAGTTAATATATGGGTATACGCCTGATAAAGTTTATCAGTCAAAAATACTTTTAGTCAAGAAGTTACTGCAGTTTTAGAGTAACAAGATGTTTGCTTGTACCAAATTTCAACGCAGTAGGTTACGTGACACTGGATTTAGGGCCCGAAAACTGCCCCTAAAGTTTGGCGTGAGAGAGGTCGCATTCAAAGAGCTCTAGCCATCACCCACATACTGTAACCCATTTGTGCAACCAGTTTAATCATGTTTTAGCCGTGCTAATTTCAATTCCAGATTTCATAAGAAAAAATGTGTACCAAGCTAGGCCTAAAATTGAGTTATTATTGCAAAAAAATTGCAAAATCTTCGAGGGCTGGGGGCTTTGCCCCCAGACTCCCTATGGTTTCTGGCCGCCGGAGACTCTGCCCTCAACCCAAAAGCACAGCCCTCTAATTGCAAATTTCTGGCTTTGTATTTGGCTAGTAGTCAGTACTGGGAATGCAAATGCGTTACATCAAAATTTTTGTCAATCACAAATACAAAAAAGTAGGTGCATGAAAGAAGTCGCAAAGTAGTCAAAATTGAATTTAAAGATCTGTAAGAAAAATCTTAAACAGTCCTGGAAAAGTCCTGCAAAATAACCTAAATAAGTCCTGGAATTTGATTTTGAAGTTTCTGTGGCAACCCTGATAACTCTTTACTTAAGTTCATCGAACATTTTATCGATGTATGAGGACTTAAATGTCTTGTACGTTAGATATCCCTCATTGACCAAAGTAAGAGTTAGTATACAATTACGTCGAGAAGTTATTATTGGTTATAAAAAATGGACGCTCCATCAGTACAATGCATCAGAGAACAACGTGCTGTGGTCCGAATTTCGTGGTCAGATATTAACAACAGACTCTTAGCACAATATGGAGACGATGCACTATGAAAAAAACGCTATATGAGTACGTTTACAGCCAAAGAAGTTTATTGTTAAACGCCGAAGATTACTGTCAAAGAAGGCTTTGCTGCAGCATGACAATGCACGCCCACGTGTTGCCAAAGCAACCATCGACAAACTGGGGTTTTGGGTGCTGAAGCATCCGGCATACAGCCCAGATGTTGCTCCTTCCGACCAACATAACATTTCTTTGCTCGACTAAAAGATGCATTACAGGGTCGCAAATTTTCTGCTGATGAAGCAACGTAAAAGGCGGTGCATGAATGGTTGTGTGACCAGCCAAAGATTTTCTTTTCACATAGTATTCATAAGCTTGCCGACTGCTAAAACAAGTGCATCGAAATGGGAGATTATGTTGAAAAATGATGCATCTTTTTCGTGTTTCTGCAAATAACAAAAACAATGAAAATGCGGATAAAATTTTTGATTAACCCTCGTACTTAAAAATGCACCACAGCTTAAGTTTGAAAGCGCGAATCAGCTATTCGGGAACACTTGCTGCTCACTGCTCAGTGTGACCAACATACTCGCAAGCCGCAACTACATATGCTCGCATTTGTCCAAAATGTACTTTAATTGCTGCAAAGGTGTACTAAGTTAGGCCCGCGCCAAGTCATTATGTTTTGGGGGCCGATTTTACCATGCAAAATTGCAGATTTACGATCGAATTAGCCCAGGAAACTTATCAAAGACTATTTTGTCTCTATCTTGTGACCACCTTAAAATGCACCGAAAAGATGCCGTAGATCTACAACCGTTTTCTTGAACTAGCTTTTTCCTGGCCTCTCATTTACACATCGGCCAGTGGTCTTTATACCTGATATGTTGGCCCGCGAACATCTTCATGAAGTCTAATTCGGCACTGCTTCCAAGAAGTTTGACACCGTGACCATTTTAACAAACGCTGGAAGCTCTAATCTGCTTCGCGGCAGTTTAATCGCGAGAGCGAACAAACCCAATTCACCCAGCACGGCGAGCAAAGGTAACGGTTTTGTGCACAGGTGGGCAAGTCAATGCAAAACGTTAGCTTCGTCAACCACTAGTCCGTTAACAAACTTCACACCTCCGTTAACGTTAATCCGTTATTTTTAGCTTTAATTAATGGAAGTTAATAAAGTCCGTTAATTCGTTAATATTTTGTGTGTAATTTACATTTCTTTACATTCAGTCGCTTTTAGAGCACGTATTGACGCTGTTGAGCTGATTGTAAGGAAAAATTTTTTGCTATGGACAATAAGTTCAAATCCACTAATGAAGCTGCGATTGGAAAATCTTTGGAAATTGCGAACAGCGATAATTAACAGACCTATCAAGCTGCAGCTTATTACTAGCCACAAAAAAGAGCTTCTTTCTTCGCTTTCTTCCGTAAAACTTGTGCTAATACGCAACAAGTGTTATTAGTGCAAACTGGTTTGTACCGGTACGATGAATGAATGGTGCAAGATATTAACGATAAAAACCTTAGCGGTAGTAAGCATAACTTAACGGAAGTTAATTTAGTCAGTTAACATGACAAAACTTTTTAACGGATTAACGAGTTAATGAAAAAGTTAGCTTCGTTATTAACGGATTAACGGACTTGTGCCCACCTATGGTTTTGTGTAAATGGCATCCAGCGTTTCACAACTTATTGGACAGTTGCTTTTTATCTGCCAGTTCACTTTTTGATTCAAAACTCTCGTATCGTAGTTAGCAAAATATTATAAACAATCACTTCTGTAGAGGAAGACAGTGTAATTGAGTTGGACGCAGCGTAGGAAATTTCTAGGGGCGTAACTAATGGTGATTTGTTCTTAGGGGGACAAGCGTAGAAGGGACAGGGCACCTGCAATTTGATGAAATTCAAAAAAGTTTTCATCAAAAATTCGGAAGTTTTTCGTCTAATTTAGGCTGACTTTTTTTCATTTTCTTTTTTCCAGAACTTTGTTGCAACCTGGAAAGCCCACATATAGTGGGGAAAATATCGCCCCGTCAGCGGCAATTTTGATAAGCAAACCCGATCTATACCGTGACACAAAATGGCAAGTAGAACAATCCGCACGGACTGGAGTTATTTTCAACAATATGTCACGAGACAGCAAAGTGACCTTGCGGTCTTCGAGTCAAGCACACGCTTGCCCACCTGTCTACCACATTGTCCCTTGAAACGCCAAACAGTCATGCTGTGATGAATTTTCTTAGCATTTAGCTAATCCTAACTGAAAACCAAACGAGAGTCTACCTCTTCGGTATCAGATACTGTGTACACAAGGATTAGACTGCGAGCAAATCGTAATAGGCTAAACTACATTGTAACAGCACAAAAAAGATTAGACTGCGAGCAAATCGTAATAGGCTAAACTACATTGTAACAGCTAAACTACATTGTAACAGCAAAAATTAACCTAAAAAGCAGACCAGTACTAAGCTTACGGTGGTTCAAAAGAAAGCGGATAACTTTTTTTTCCAATTGATGACGATTTTTAAGAACCGATTTGCTCAACTTCTTCTGTCGCAGAAGATGCTTCGTACTAACATGAAGACGATAAAATTGAATTTGCTGGTAGCACGCACCATTGCTCCAAACAGTTTAAATACAGAACCACAATAGCCACTTACACAGAAGCATCACTGTCTCAGTATAAACATCTCTACAAAAAACCTTAAAAATGACACAAGCTAACATAAATACCACGAAATACGTATCTGCAGATAAACAACCAACTTAGTACAGTTTTTTGTCAGTTGAAAAAACATAACCACAAAACAAAGGTGTTTAATCATTTGCTTGCTTCCTGGAGTGTAGGCAGTGCTGCCGTCGAGGGTAGGCTCGACCTACCAGCTTTTTTTTTGCTTCGTAGGCTTGGCCAATATCAACTTTATTGCCAGGATAGGCTCTTAAATGTTTTAGACCGCTGTTGTCGAATTGATCATTAATTTTCGTACGTCCGCAACTTCGATTAACGGAAAAATGTAAAGGAATTTTGGCGAGCTTTTTTGATTTTACCTAAAACTGGCAGAAAAATTGCAACAAAATTTTAGAAAATACCGTTTCACTTTGAATGCTAAAAAGCCACTCTCTCGTTTCTGTTTGATGGAGCCTAACCACTAAAGCGTAGGGCTGTAGGCTACCAGTGCGAAAGTCTGAAGAAGTGTATAGGCTTTCCGCGCTGGTAGCTTATCTGCCAGAAAATACGCAAATGATTAAACATTAAACGTCAAAGCATTACAATAAAAACAGCGAGTCTCAAAAAGATGCAGCAAAATATTTCAAGGACACAATCATGCGAATAAAATTGCTTCATAAGTTTTTGTTAAGTTTTTCTGGCGGCAACGAGAAGGGAACCGTGTTTTTCGCGTAGTTGTGGTCCTTTATTGCTCTTCGTGGCGCAAATCTGACGATTTTCGGACCGCGACCACCGTTTATCAGTCCCAACTATACCTGTTTTGACTTTGATGATACAATTATTTACTTATTTAATGTTGAAAAAGATTGCTTCATTGAGAATAGAAGTCAGAAAACTACAGTAATCAAAAGATTAAGTCTCAAATCTATAAGAACTGTCAGTATTAGAATACTTTCCGAAGATAGTGAACCCCGCCTTGCACCTGCATCGTGAGTTTTACATCTTCAAGTAGAAGTTCAAACGCTTTTGTCTACGCATATGTTGGGTTTTTCCTTTTGGCATTTTAGAGCTTAGCTTTCAAACAAATTCGACAAAGGACACTTAACGAAAACTGCCTGTTTTCTAACCACATCTTTTAAAACGCTTACCGAGGAGAGTTTTGAATTTTCTCTTTGAATTTGCGTTTGGGTGTTCCCAGTCAAGACTCTTTTGGCTTAGTATTTCTTATGTTGTCCTTTTAATATGAAGTTTGAGGAAGGTCTAGCAAGGCAAACAGGAAAGCCATCATCCAGAGAGATTAAGATGTCCAGAGAAATGCTGTCGTGGGATCTCCTTAGTGGCTGTTTTTAGATGTGTGGTACATTGTCATTTTCGGACTGAATTCGTACCGGGAGAGATGCCAGACAGTTCTCAGCCCAGACCAACGGTAAAAGTTTATCTTTGCTGACAGATGACAAAGATCAGTGCCAGAGGTGTAAAGTAACGAAAATAGCTCCACTTACGTAGCCTACACAAGTAAAATTTGTCCGTAACGAGCACTTTTAAGTAATTATACGAGGTGTGTTTGAAAAGTAACTGGACTGTGCATGCTGCACGAACAACTTTTATCGCAGAGAAAAAAGCATTGCTTTCTATGATATCACAATGTCTTATGGCTTCGAAAACCAAATTTCAGCATTCTGTGACGACTACATTCTTTTTTGCACGTTTTTTTGTCAAGGCACTTTCTTTGTGACCGTTTTGTGAAAATTTGATAAAATTAAAAATTTTTGGCTTTTTTTCTTTGGTGCAAAGAATGAGCGTCGAACAACGAATCATCCTGAAATTTCTTGTCCATCTTGGAAAAACTCCAACTGAAGCACTTAAGTTGCTTCAAGAAGTCTATGGTGATGACATGATGTCAAGAACTCGTCTTTTTGAGTGGCACAGGAGATTCAAAGAGGGAAGAGAGGAGGTGGAAGATGATCACAGGAGTGGGAGGCAATCTACAAGCAGAACACATGAAATTGTTGAGCGTGTAAGACAAAAGCTGCGGAGCGATCGCTGTCTTACTGTTAGAATGATAGCAGATGAGCTGGGTATGAATAGTGAGAGGGTATGAAGGATCATTACGGAAGATCTGTGCAAAAATGATACCAAGGTTGCTGAATGAGGGGCAAAAGGAGCGGCGTGTGCAAGTGTGTCAAGACATTTTAGAGCAACTCGAAACTGAACCCAACTTGCTGAAAAGAGTTGTTACTGGCGATGAGTCATGGATCTTCGAGTACGATCCACTCACCAAACGGCAGAGCCTTGACTATAAGAGCGCATTGTCACTAAGACCCAAAAAGGTGAGGGTGTTCAAGTCCATAACCAAGGTGATTCTGATCGCTTTTTTCGATGTCCATGGAATTGTCCACGCAGAATTCTTGCCACAAGGTTAAACTATTAATCAGCACGTCTGCAAAAACATTTTGCGACGTCTGATGCGCTCAGTGAGGGAGAAAAGAAGAAAACTGTGGAAAACGAAGTCATGACTGCTTCATCATGACAATGCTCCAGCTCATAATGCCTTGGGAATTCGGGAGTTTCTTTCAAAAAATAACATTGCTGTACTGGAGCAACCACCCTACCCTCCAGATCTGGCCCCTTGAGACTTCTTTTTGTTTTCCAAAATTAAGGAAGTCATCAAAGGACCTCGTTATTAAGATTCAGAAGCCATTTAAACAGCCGTGACGAGAGAGCTCCGAGCAATCCCGGAGGAATCCTTCCAGGAGTGCGTGGAAGCGTGGAGGAGGAGATTGGAAAAGTGCATTCGAGCCCAAGGAGATTACTTTGAAGGCGACATGTTGTAAAATTTACTTGTCAAACAAAATAAAACATTTATAGACCCAGTCCCGTTATTTTTCAAATACACCTCGTATTTTGGGATACTTTCTACTTTCACTAGCTTCCTTTTCAGCGTGAAATAACGCTACCTAAGTCACATTTTGATTCAAAAGAGTGCAAAGTACTTGATACAAATCAGTAAAATAACGTTAGTTTCTTACGATCGTTTTTTATTTTTTGTAATGGAACAAAAATATTTTTACGTACTACTTCTAGATAAGAGCCAAAAGGATAGTTGGTGGTACACATTTTATTAGGGACGTCTCGATTAAGAGTAAAATTATTATCAATCTTATTCAAATAGATTTTATTTGCATAAAATTAATAAATGATTGTGATTAAAGCTTCAGATATTTGTATACGTTTTTAAAACATCTCATTGTGACGTAAAAATTGAAGGAGCACAATGTTACTAAAATACACTATTTAAATAAAGTCTGTCTTCAATGAAAAGAGCCAACAAATTAAAGATTAACAGTCCTCAACTTTGGAAACAAAATAAAGGTCTATTTAAACACCTTACACTCAAACAGATTAAGTAAGTTGTTTGAATTTTCATTAGCTCAGAATTTGCATTGAAGTCGGCCTTTTTAAACATTATCACGTATCACCGCTCTTCAAACAATAGAAAGCTCACCAATGAAAATAATAAGAATAACCAGAAGTGACAAAAAAAAGCAAAAATAATTCACACAAATCTTAGCTTCAATTTGAAACTAAGTATATTAAGTTAAATTGAAAATTTTAAATAGTCTGTGGTCGATATTAGGGTTTTAAAAACGACGACCCTTGATAAACGATAACTATCGCTCAATAATGGAGATTAAGAAGTTACATAGCAGATTTTCAACATAAATTTTTTTGAGAACTGTGAGGTAGCACCTCCCTCACATATCTGCTTTCCTCCATTAGGCTAGCGTCTCATCAGCATCTGAATTCACACACAGCCTACCCTGGCAGTCCACACAAACCTTCACACCACACACAAGGGCAATTTCTGCACTTGCCAAGGTACCACAGAGAACTACATTAACCCAGAGAGAACACTAGGCTGTATCACGTCACACATGAATGAAGCATTCAAATTCTTCCTTCTTGACCTTGGAAAGCAATGGAAGTAAACGGATATAGGCATGGCCTAGACCAAGTACCGAAGAAAACTGCATGGCCAAAAAAAAAATACGTATATGTATGTATTCATGGTGTCCCAGAAGTCGCGCACCATATACTTTTTTTTTATGTTTCATATTTTATTAGATATGTGTGAGAAATTAAGAATAGATACGGTTGAGAAATTAACAATGAAAGAAAGAGTTAAATTGGTTTTTATGTTTGGAAAAGATGGGGCTACATACCGCTCTGTAGCTGAAGAATTCAACCGCACTCATCCCGAGCGAGAAAAACCATTGAGCCATACCCCTTGTCTGCCGTTTGATCAAATGTTTCCAAGAAACAGGCTCAGTTGCTGACCATGAGAGATGTGGTCGACGAAAGAGTGCAACTGATGAGGAAACATCAACCATGGTTTTGGCGAATGTTGCTAGATGCTCCGTGAAGTCAGTAAGGAAAATAAGCCAGGAGCTTACGATTACCAAATCATCAGTACATCGTATTCTTAAGAGTAAGACACAGAAATTTCACCCGTACAAAGAATACCTTGTACAAGCTCTACATGGCGATGACACAGATAGGCGACTAGAGTTCTGTGAATGGGTGTGTAATCACCTGGATTCTTCAATATTATTTAGTGATAAAGCAATTTTTCATTTAAATGGGCAAGTATACCGTCACAATATGCGCTATTGGTCAGAAGTAAATCCATATTGGAATGAAGGGGTCATCATCAGACCAACCCTAAGATAATGGTCTGGGCTAGAATATGGGAGGAGGAAATCGTTGGTCCTTATTTTTTAAACACTGGTAGGGTCACTGGAGAAACTTATTTAGAATTTTTACAGACCTTCTTGTTTGACTACCTTGAAAACGTTTCTGTACTTCGACGACAAAACTTCTTGTTTCGGCAAGATGGAGCTCCACCACACTTTGCTATTTGTGTACGTGACTACCTGAATCAAAATTTACCAGGAAGATGGATTGGGCGAAGAGGGCCCGTGGAGTGGCCACCCCGATCACCAGATCTATCACTCTCGACTATTTCCTTTAGGGACATCTTAAATCTGTTGTTTACCAGAATCGTCCACGTACTCTTGATGAATTGAAAGATGCGATAATGACTGAATGTCAAAAAATCACCTCTGAAACCCTAAACAGAGTAAAAGACAGTTTTATAAAGAGAATTGATGCATGTATTAATGCAGAGGGTGAACAATTTGAGCATCTATTGTCATTTTTGTTAATAAAATTAATATTCACATGTATTTTTATAAAAATCTACGCGGTGCGCGATTTCTGGGACACCCAGTATGTATATATATTAATGTATACATATATGCTCCTTGATCAGATCTGCGATTTGGTCATGTCGAGCACTCTCGCTGGGCACGAAAGTTACCACAAGTGATAATTTTCGTGCAGGCTTTAAGACTCTGTCTTTCAGTCAACCAGTACACTCTGTTCGCTGCTGATGAAGGGACAAACCCCGAAACGGCAGGCCGTACAGCGATTGAGAATATATATATGAAGGTGTAGACGACAAATGAAGTAGAATTGGAGAAAGTTAGCAATGCTGGTGATATCAAGGAAAGCTTGTTTCCTCGAATGTATTAGGATTTTCTGCCTAAAGACGCCTTCCTTTAGTCTCAAATGCTTAATTTTGTGGTTTCTAGCCAATATTTTAATACCGGTATCTGTTGTTTACTAAAGACAATAAATTGATTGGAGGTATAAATTGAAATATCTTTAGCGAGGTGGCTGGCTACTCATTGTTTTACTTGCAGGCTGCACGCTCTCAACCTATTTTGGATGTGTGTTTATGACGCAGCTGTGACAGTACGACAATGTGAGGTACGAATGCTTCATGTCTTAAAATCTTAAAATAAAAAATATGACAAACACTCTTAAATTAATATTGTAGTCCTTATAGACGACAATCAAGATTGAGCGACAAGTTCGAAGTTTGTTTGGTGTGCTCTTGGTTAATTTGTTTCTAGGCAATCTTTCTTAAATGTGTAAGCTATATTGATTTGGGCAGGTCTACTTAAATAGGTAGGTACAGCAGTTTAGCTCTGCAGGAAGTAAGCTCAGCTGCTTGCTTATTGGGTTTAATAATGCTTTTTTTGCTAATTGTTATGAAACTATTTTACAATTTTTTTGCTAATCAGGTATTAAATTTTTTGAAATTTGTGTAGCCTACTGCCAAGAGTGCCGAAACCCGTGGGGGATGGGATGGGGGGATATATCCCCCCAATAATTTGACTATATACCCCCAATAATTTGAGCATGATCTACATCTGCATCCCTCTAATAATTTGACACTGTTGTGCATCTGAGCGCAGGTCTCCACCTGAATTCGGGGAAAAAAGTGTTCCATTTAGTAGCGTAGCCAGGGGGGGGGGGGGCTATAGCACTTTCCCCATTGGCCTGTCAACCAAAATGCAGAATAAGGAAAATACCACGTTTTTATCTTTTCTGAAACTGTTGTTTGTGTTGGAATGAACTAAAAAGTGATTTAAATCATCTTTTGAAACATATATTCAGGGGGGGGTAATTTTTCAAAAATAAAAGTCACAAATCAATGAAAACTTCGAAAAATGCCCAAAAATAAGCAATCAAATTTGATCGCATATGTAAAAATGCCAAACATAAATTTTATCAACAAATATATTATAAACTTAGGAATAAGGGGAAAGCGGGGGCTATTCAGTATTAGTTAATTACCCATTACTTCCCTCAAATATCTTTCCGTTAACCCCCCCAATTATTTTTCTTTATAAAATATAAACGAAATACATTACTCCGAGTGAGCTTTATTGAATAACAGAATTTTGTGATTTACCAGCACGTAAACATGAAACCTACAATGGCATTATTAGCCACCTCCCACATAGCCCATTAATGCAAACAGTTGAATCATGTTACACTGCCAATTTCTATGCCACTTTTTAAAAACATTATTTTTTATAAAATAGCTCTAAAATTAAGCTATTTTTGCAAAAAAAGGCAAAATTTTCGAGCCCAGACCCCCGTGGCTCCGGCGGCTGGGGGTTTCGCCCCCAGACCCCCATTGGCCTTCGGCGGCTGGAGGCTCCGCCCCCAGACCCAAAAATTAGCCCCCCCCCCCATCGCGAATTTCTGCCTACGCGCCTGGTTCCATTTTTGGTGAAGACCTTTTTTTGGTCTTCACCTGAATTCGGGGAAAAAAAGTGTTCCATTTTTGGTGAAGACCTTTTTTTTGCTCTTCACTTAATTTGCTCACCTAATAAAAATTGTGGTCGAGGTTCATCCCCCCCAATGTCGAAAATAGGGCAAAATTGGGGTAAAATTGCAAATTATCCCCCCCCAATGCTCAACAAAGATTTGCACCCCTGCCTACTGCTACGCCCATAGGTGGGCACAAGTCCGTTAATCGTTAATCCGTTAATAACGAAGCTAACTTTTTCACTAACTCGTTAATCCGTTAAAAAGTTTTTTCATGTTAACGGATTAAATTAACTTCCGTTAAGTGCTGTTAACGGACTAAAGTAACTTCCGTTAAGTTCTGTCAACTTCCGTTAAGGTTTTTATCATTAATATCTTGCAGCTTCGTCGTGCATTTGAACTTATTTTTATCTTGAAATTAGATTAGACTGTAAAATGTAACTTTCAAAACTCAGAAAGACCACCATAGCAATAAATATTTCCTTAAAATCAGCTCAACAGCGTCAATACGTGTTCTAGAAGCGAGTGAATAAAACGAAATGTAAATTACACGCAAAATGTTAACGGATTAACGGACTTTATTAACTTCCGTTAATTAAAGCTGAAAATAACGGATTAACGTTAACGGAGGTGTGAAGTTTGTTAACGGACTAGTGGTTAACGAAGCTAACGTTTTGCATTAACTTGCCCATCTATGGCTACGCCTAATATATCGATCCACAATTGAGTTAATAGTAACATAAGCTAAGTAATTCGAATCGTAATACTAGGTCAAAGTGGTTTAAAAGTTTGTTCGAAATATTGATGGGAACTAATAACTGTGCAATTCCGGGTTGCTGTGAAAGCACTTGAAACGAAGAAAAAAAAAACCTGAACGATCATTTTTTTTATATAAAACGATCTGATTTGTGCTAGAAATGATGCGACAGCATAGACAAAATTTAACAGATTTCATTTTGCTTTTTGCGCGGTGCTAATGCAGGGAATCCCGTAAAACGCAGCTTCACAAGTAAAGGTACAGTTTATTAGCGTATAACTTGTATTTTGTTTCTCAATAGGCAAAACTATAACTGTAATTATACTGCACAACTTATTACTAGGGCAAGTTTTTGCAACTTTTTTTTTTACAGCTTCCGAAATACTCAGACTTCAGATAGTACAATGTTTTAAGCTGTTTCCATAAATTTTATTTTGCAACTTTTTTCGATTTTACTTGCAACTTTTTACGGCAACTTTTATCAATTTTTGCGCAAAATGTGAAAGGTCTGCTTTGAAAAATATGCTTTGAAACTACAGTATTTCAGTTTAATTCTGGTATTGTCTTTGAATCATGTAACAACGAGCTTTGTGACGTATTGGTTTCGTCTCAATGTTACATATGATGCAACAGTTCGTTTACACTAAGAGGTTCAGCTACAATCGTAGAAGTAGTAGTACCATAGTGTCAGAACCAGGGCTGTGGAGCCATTGCACAAAAGGTCTGGCTCGAACTGTCGCTCGGGAGCTCTCAAGTCTTACATACGTGGCTCCAGCTCCGGAGCTAAGTGTGCTTTCCGGCTCCACAAGATAAGGTCAGCAAAGATTTGCTCTAGTCTTAAAGTCAGACCATTAGGGTTAAAGAATTTTTTGTGAACAATCGTGATGCAGTGAAATTATATGAACACATAAGTTGTTGACTCTAATTTGAATAAGGCTAGACCCCCTTCTAATAGCCTGTCTCGCCGCGCGCCTTATCCTCCATATTCTGCAGTCACACCACACTTGTAAATGAATATAAGAATATTATTCCTCACAGCAATACCAAAAATTTGATTTATCCAAAGAAGCACGGCAAAAACAAGAAGTCAATTTTCAGCAAGCCAAATCAATATTAATTAACTAAAATTTATTAGACCAAATTTACGCTATTGATTATACTAACACTTATTAGACTATACTTGACTACACTATTAAAAAACTGCTTCGAGGTCGCACTTATTCAAACAGAAATAGAAACATCAGCACCTTAACATTTTACATAACCAACTAATTACACAGCTAACTTGATACACTAAACTACAAAAATTTGAGACACAGTATCACACCTGCTGTCAAAGACTATCTAATTTGAACAGTAGTTGCAGTCTTAAAGATTATGAGATTAAAGGTCTCAAGATAATACAGTTAAAATTACAACAAAGGCAGTTCTAGAAGGTTCTTAAACAAGCACAAAAAGGGAGTTCTAAAATGTTCTAAAAAATTAACCAACTTTTTGAAGATGAGAATGCGGCATGTATTTGTTTCTCACGTTACCATGGCCGGCCCAAAATCGTATTGCTGAAAACAGCAACAAACAAAAACACGATTTTCTACGTACAGTAAACGGGAGAAACTCTAAGAGTTCTCCCCAAAGTATTCGAATTGTAAACTAGAACACTTAGCACAAACATTACACACATAAATCAAAGTCAAACGAAATACAGTATCACAGCCTTGGTGAATGCAGGTGCAAAACATATAAAGGGCGATAATATAACTGAACCACACATCGGCCTCCAGAACGCACAGTTTACGTATATCCCTTACAAACTCTTTCCCGTTCACTGTGCGGATTACTTCGCGGCGGCAAACCTCATCACGATCGGGAATTACGGATACTACAATGCCCTTAGGCCAGACTCCACGCGGTACAGTATGGTCCTTTATTAGCACAAGGGTGTTAGGTGATATATTCCGTTGAGGTACCAGCCATTTAAGACGTTTTTGCAACATTGTTAGGTACTGAGACCGCCACCTCTGCCAAAAAAAGGTCAGCTTGCAGCTGCGTGGCCCTGTACGAAGCGCGCAAGTCGTCCGAGTTTGTAAACACGTCCATACTTGTTTACTCCGGTGTGATACAGCCATTTAACAAGGTCATAGGAGTTAATGCAAGAAAATCGTCGGGGTCCGCTCTCACTTTGGTGAGTGGCCTGCAATTTAAAATCAGTTCGATTTCCTTCAATAGGGTAGCAAGTCCTTCATCATTCAGAGTTCGAAAATGCCAATCAGTTATCAGCGCGGCCATCGCCTTACGCACAAGTCGAATGATAGCCGCCCAGACTCCTCCTTGATGACTCGCCAAAGGGGGCGAGTGTCTAAATTCAATGCCACGGGGTGTCAGATAATCACACACTTCCTTACGTTTCAGCCGTTCAAGTCCACATTTCAGCTACGTTTCTGCATCGATAAAATTGGTTGAATTGTCGCAGTGGATAATCTTCTTCGATGTTCCTCTCACAGCCAAAAAAGTCGCAGGGCCATAAGAAATGACCCGGTGGTTAGGTCGTAGGCCACCTCTAGGTGCGAGGCGCGGGATACCAAGTAAGTGAATACACAGCAATAGCGTTTCAACGTATTGCGATAACATTTTACTGCAATTGGGCCCATAAAATCGACTCCGGTCACAGTAAACAGACGTTGTCTAGGTTTGACACGAACAGATGGTAATGGACTCATCATCTGTGAACTTGGCTTAGCTTTCCGATTACGGCAAGCTATACAACCATTCTTTATAAACAATTTGACCGTCCTTTCTTGCCCTACCACGTAGAACCTCTCTCGGAGCTCAATAATGACGTAAGGCGCAGCATGGTGACCACTCTTCTGGTGCCAGTGATTCACAATCAGGGGCGTTACATGTCCGGTCCTTGGCAATACAATGGGATGCTTTACGTCGTACGGTTCATCAGAACGTTGAAGTCGTCCTCCCAGGCGCATGATACCTTCTTTCACAAAAGGGCAGTGCTTCACCAACGGTTTCATCAAGTTTTGCAGATCTTTAACACACTGGCCAGAAGGTATCTTATGAAAAGAGTTCACTTCTAGCGCTACCTCAAGTCCTGGAAACTCTTGCCGTTGAGATAAGGGGCTGTTCATAAAAGACGTCCGCACAAAATTGCAAAAAATTGACCCCCCCTCCCCCTATGTCCGCAAAATGTCCGCAATGACTAAACCCCCCCTCCCCCTTGTCCATGCGGACACAAAAATGCGTTAATTAGACACTGACACACACAAGGTTTTAATACAAAGTTTAATTATTCGCTGTGCAACACTGAAAAAAGTACAAGACATTTGCGGCCATTTTTATATACGTAGTAACGCAGAATATTCATTTCTGCCTTTTTTTTTGTTGAATTAGGCATAGTTTTTGCAAAATCGTCACTATCAATAATTTCAGCAAAATGCGTCAAAAATCGAGTAGTAACATTTTTGTGGTCACATATTTTGTATAATTTTCTGTGCGCTTATACTGTAAAGCTACTTAATGAATAAACATATAAATCAAAAATAAACAAAACAAATTTTGATGTGAAACCAGCATATGTTCATTTTTTTCTTAGCTTTTGCTAACTTTTGAGTTGTTTGGACTACTTAAAACAGTTATTCCAAAGATGGTGCAATCGCATGAAATTTAACACGAATCACGTGTAAAGAAGTATAATGCGTAGTTCTATATATCACTTGGCCACAAAGCCATTAAATTAGATGTGAGTGTTTATACCATTGGTGGCTTCAAAAATTGTAATTTTAGGATATACATACACACGTATTGTCCCATTGGTAGCGAAAGGGTTTAACAGATATTAAGTTATAAAACTGTGTGTAATTTAAATTTAGAATTACTGTATAATATGCAGGCTACATGTAACATGTAAATCATTTGTTTTCTTGAGATATAATGTAAGTTTTTTGACAATGACGTCGAGACAGTGCAAAAATGATCCAAACAAATTTTGCAACATATGTGGTGAATTAACATTTGCTAAAGAAAAGCGCAGCATTACAAGCCATATCAAGAAATTGTACAAGGCTTACTTTCATTGCGACATAGGAGACCAAGATAAGACATGGGCTCCGCATGTCTGTTGCCTTACATGTGTGAAAACATTGGGCGCATGGTACGCAAACAAAAATGTTCAAATGAAGTTTGGTGTGCCAATGATTTGGCGTGAGCAGAAAGATCATTCTAGCGATTGCTATTTCTGTCAGCAAGACTATACAGGCTACACTACAGCAAAGAAAAAGAAGCGCATTGTTTACCCAAACTTGCAATCAGCAATGCGTCCAGTTAACCACTCAAAAGAATTACCTGTACCGAAACCCCCAAACCAGGAAATGTTGAGTTCAAGCAGTGTAGATGAATGTAGCAGTGATGAATCAGTGCAGCTTTCTGATTTAGAAAGCAAAAGTAAACCAATGCCTTTTTCTCAAAAGGCTCTGAATGACTAATGTAGAGATCTTTATTTTAACCAAAGACAAAAGTGAGCTTTTGGCATCAAGGCTTAAAGAACGTAATCTTCTTGAAGATAACATTGTACAGAAAGCGTGCACAAAACCTTCATGTTTGTTTACAGTTAAAGATGATTTATGCTTGATAACACCAACTGGCGACTTTTTTTAGACGCATCCAAGAAAAGCATAAAAGCTGTTTTACTTCACAATGGTAACATTCTGCCGTCTGTTCCCATAGCTTACAGTACAACCATGAAAAAATCATATGAAAATTTAAAAACAATTCTAACAAGCATACAATATAATGTCCATAAATGGCATGTTTGTGCAGATTTCAAGGTTATAGCCATGCTCACTGGCCTTCAGTCAGGCTATACTAAATTTTGCTGCTTTTTGTGCCTATGGGACTCACGAGCTAGAACGGAACATTATGTACGCAAGCATTGGGCTGCCAGAGATGAAATTGAGCTAGGAAAACATAACATCAAGCAAAAACCACTTCTGCAAAGTGATAAAATTCATTTGCCCCCTTTGCATATTAAACTTGGTTTGTTCAAGCAATTTGTGAAAGCCCTAGACAAGAATTCCTTTGCGTTTACTTATCTTGCTGAAAAGTTTCCTTCCCTAAGCAAAGCTAAAATAAAAGAAGGTATCTCCATAGGTCCCCAAATTCGAAAAATTGTACATGATGAAACTTTTACCACACATCTCACGAGAAAAGAAAAATTTGCCTTTGAATCATTCAAGAAAGTTTGTGATAATTTCCTGGGAAAACATCGTTCAGAAGACTATATACAAGTTGTGAATGATCTACCACGTCATTATCATGATATGAGATGTAATATGTCACTTAAAGTTCATGTGCTCCACTCTCATTTAGATTTTTTTGCGGAGAATCTTGGTGATGTAAGTGATGAACATGGCGAGAGATTCCATCAAGATATTTCAGTTATGGAGAAACGTTTTATAGGAAAATGAAATCCTGGTATGTTGGCAGACTACTGCTGGAACATAATAAAGGAGGATAACACTATACACAAGAGGGTTAAGAGGACAAATGTTGTTTAAATTAATAATTCTGTGTTTTTCATTCATAACCAATATGGAAATAAAAATTTAAAGTACATGAAAAAGGTACCTAATCCAAATAAATAAAGATCAGAATTATCATCAGGATACTTTTCTATAACCAAAATAAGTCTTAGTTGGCTTGTACTTTTTTTTAACTTAAAATTTGTTGCACAGTGATATTATATAATAAGTTTAATTACAAAGTTTAATTATATACTAAGTTTTAATACAAAGTTTACACAAAGCAAGCACAGCGCAAGGTGACGTAAAACGTACAGTCATGTGATTTGTTTTGTGTGCGCTTCGCGCCCTTAAATCACGTGATTGTACGTTTTATGCGTGGTTCACACTGGCCCGGAAAACCGAAAACGGAATAAAACAATTTGCGATTTTCCGTCGCGGAAAACGTTGAAATAAGGACGTCCGCATTCAAGAAACCCCCCCTCCCCCCTTGTCCGCAAATGTCCGCAAATCTATTAACCCCCCCTCCCCCCCTGAGTGCGGACGTCTTTTATGAACAGCCCCTAACTTAACTAAAGCAAGCAGTGCTATATCGTACTCGCTTGCAGTCAAACAGTCATTGTCCGATTGGGGTTTGTTACTGCAGTCAGTAACTCGCTCATACAGTCTTCGTTTCAGCCGGAGCAACCATGCAGTCACTCGCACCGCACGAGGTAAAGAGCTGTAACGATTTGTCAGTCTTTCGAGAGCAACTTCTTTCAACGAAAACTTTGCAGAAAAGTCATTGCTTGTCACTTGTAGAGCAGATCGGGTCCCAGATTGGTCATGCAAAGCTGAAGAATCATCCGGAGGTTCATGAGAAGATCAAGTGTTTTCAAGCCCAACCAAAAATGAAGGTCCTTGGAGCCACTGGTCGGCTTTATCGACTTGTGAAGGCGAGATGTCACGTGAGTACACATCGGCAGGGTTACGTTGAGTATCAATCCACCGCCACTGGTTTACCGAGGAAAGTTCACGTACTAACTTGATGCGATTAGTTTCAAAAATCGGCCGGCGTTTTTAAGTGTTGGGCAAATAACCTAGCACAGTTGTAGAGTCTGACCAATACACAATACAATCAAAATTAACATCTAATTCACGCTGCAGAAACTTAGCTAAGCGAACAGCAATGATAGTAGCACTCAACTCCATGCGAGGAGTTGACAGCGGCTTCACGGGAGCAACCAGAGATTTACCCATAACAAATGAAATAGGATAAACCCCATTAACATAAGTGCGCAAATAGCAACACTACCAATTCCTGCATTCGAAGCATTGGCAGACATGCAATTGACTTTTAGTGGACTTAGTCAGCCCAGCAAAACACCGTGGAAAGGAAATATTCCCCAAATTTGGAAGCGCAATCAAAAATTTCCCCAGATCAATCTTTCAGTCTCAGGAATCTCAGCGGCCCAACCCAAACCAGATTTAGTCACACGCTGAAGTAACGACTTTAGTTTCAGCAAAAATGGGGACAGAATCCCCAAGGGATCAAAAATGCTCATCATGAGAGACAAAAGGCCTCGTCTTGTGCATGAATGAGCAAGATCAGTCACCTGTACTCCTAAAACATCAGGCTGGGGCAGCCCAACTAAGCCCAGCGCTTTGTGGCCCGGAATTTCGTCCTGATAAAGTTTTATTTCACTCAAAGAAGGAGCCATGCATTCAGCAAGCAGAACCTCAAGGACCTCAGGCGGGTTACTCGAAAGCTTAGCTAGTTCGAAACCTGCACTGCCAAGCAGAGAATCAAGTTCGGTAACAAGCGCAACAGCGCCCTCGCTGTCGGCAACAGAAACAAGCACATCATCTACATACACATTCTTATATACCACCTGGACGGCTTCTGCAGAAACCTGTGGGCGATTGTCTTCTGCTGTATGGCGCAGAACGTATCCAGCCACCGAGGGGAACTGGTCAAGGCAAAGCAGTGCACTGTCAACTGATATTCCCTTAAAGACTTGTTCGGATCGCCATCCGTCCACCACAAAAAATCCCAAACAGGACTGATCCACAGATGTCACCTGTATCTGCATAAACACTGCCCGCACATCGCCAACAACGGCAACTGCGTTCTTACGAAAACGCGTCACTACAACTTTTCATGGAGCTCAGGGTCTGCCTTTAAGCGTTTACCTAAAGAGTTTAAGTGAGCCAGTGCCATGTCATAGTTATTCGGGAGATATGGGCACCCCTGTCTCTACGGCAGTCCAATCTCGGAGTGACCATCAAAAAATTTGCACGACGTTTTCACAGGGTTCCCACGCATTTGTCAACAAAAAATTCCCTACTTTTTCCATACCTAAATTTGCTCAAAACAAACTAAGCTCTAGTCATCTGCACTACACAAAACTGCAGTTATTTTAACACAATTCCAAAACCAACTCAACAGAACTCAATTATTACATGGATGAAGACGACTAAATAGCCTATAGTAATTGACATTTCTTAATTGCTAAGTGATTGTTCGTGGTGTTTGGATTTATACAAAATGGAGGCAATGCGGCATGGTGTTAAAGCCAAGGCTCAATGGTCGTATCCAAGCGGCTGCTATCAGGCGCACAGCCAAAAATTTGCAATAGGGGGCTTTATTTGGGGGGTCTTGGGGCTGAGCCCCCATCCGCCGAAGATTGATGAGGGTTTGGGGGCAAATCCCCCAGCCACCAGAGGCCAGGGGTGGGGCCTAGGGGCAAAGCCCCCAGCGCAAGAAAATTTTGCATTTTTTTGCAAAAATAACTTAAATTTACGACTATTTTGATAAAAAAATAAAGCTTTTACGACGTGGCATAAAAATCGTCAGAGCAAACATGATTTAACTGGTTGCATGAATGAGCTATAGGGGAGGTGGCTAGATGCTGGTAAAGTATAAAATTGTATAGTTCAATAAAACTCACATGGAGTAATCTATTTCGTCTACAGTTTATAAAGAAAAATAATTGGGGGGGGGGGCTAATAAAAAGAAATTTGAGAGAAATTATTGGAAATCAACTAATACCAACCCCCCCCCATTCCTAAGTTTATAGTATATTTGTTCATGACACCTATGTTTAGCATTTTTACACTAGCGATTAAATTTGATTACTTATTTTCGGACATTTTTCAAAGTTTTCCTTTATTTGTGAGTTTTCTTTTTGACAAATTAGCCCCCCTCCTGAATATATGTTTCAAAAGATGTTTCAAATCACTATTTAGTCCATTTCAGGGCATAAAACAGTCTCAGAAGTGCTAAAAACGAGATATTTTTTAAATTGTACATTTTGGTCGACATGATAATGGGAGGGCTATAGCCCCCCCCCCCCCCCCCCCCCCCCCGCCCACACTATTTGCTGCTATAACCACTTTTACAGGACTAGAATTCTCGATTTGGCAATGATAAGCACTGGTACATTGGGATACACTAATTTCTTGCACATTGTAGGCATTCTGGTTAACTTCGCAGTCAGTTGCTAAAATACCAAGCAGTAGGCAACTGGTACTGCTCTGGCTTAAACTGTTTAAACTTGTGAAATATGAACTATGGCTTCTTTTTATTTGTAGGCTGGTAAACATAGGACTGACTAACCAAACTGTTGGCTAAAGTGTAAGATGACTAACCTTAAACACATAGGGTGACCAACTGACAAAGCGAGATACATACAGTAGGCCTGTCTACAGAGCCTACTGCTATTTGCATTGTTTGTGCCAAATAGGATACCGGTACAGGTATCCAGTAGCTCAACTGCTGGAGTGGAACCGGTATGCTTTGTTGCAAGGGAGCTTTCTCTTACAGCAAAAAACTATAGGCCTAAGCAGAGTGCCAAATGCAGACAATACTGTTGTGGGCTATTAGCACATTATTAGCGAAAAGGCAAGTAAATCTCTCAACTTAACTTAAAAGCCAAACATGACCTAGGCAGACAGCCTACTGTAGGCTATCAGTGCATTATTAACATGTAGCTCGTTAATAATCCTGTACTTCATTCGGATGCAGCATCCGTTGAAATAGCCTTCTGTTTTCTGCTAACCTTTTGCCTGCTGCCAGCGTATGCCACGCTATTCCTCCATTAGTGCTAGTAGCCTACCGGTACTTGAATTCTTCCGTTTGCTTAATTGCCTTTGATGTAATAATACTCTTTAACTACAGTTTTGTTGAACTTGTATTGTGACGAAATAAATCGGCAGGACCACCGTTCCTGAAGCTTGAACACAACACAGCCAGGGGATTCATTACATGCTCTTCGTTATTTACCGAACATTCGTTATTCGTTATATGGTATTTCGTTATTCATATTCGTAATTCGCTATTCATATGCGGTATTTCGTTTTTCATATTCAGTATTCGTAATTCGTTATTCATATGCGTTATTCGTTATTTATATGCGTTATTCGTTATTCATATACGTTATTCGAGTTTTTTTCAAGCAACTCTTTTTTGTGCTGCAACGAATTACGAATCGAGTGCTATTATATGCTCCGTTCGTAACAGAAAAATTTATTGAAAAAGATGGAAATCATTTCGTTAACTCTGTTCCGACTGTTGCGTCATAACTGTATCACGTACAGTTCTAGTCGTTGCAATTAATTATAATTGATTGGAATTGCTCTGCAATATACATTATAATTATCGCATCTCTTCGACTACTGTCAATTAATTAGTCTCGGTCATTTATTTGTAAGCGAGAAAAAAAAATTACTGGTATATCTTTCAATAACCGAAGGCTGTCTTCAAAAATAAACACGAAACAAATGAGTGAGAAGGGGAAAGTGTCGAGCACGGAAACTTAGATAATTATCGATTTGATGGTAAGAACTACTCTTTTTCACTAGAGCATTAATCCTGCAAAAACTAATAGCATATTGTGCAACACAGGTACTTAATCTATTTATACAGCTGGAACTTGAAGAAATTTTGCGATTTAAAAACTTTGCGTATTCTTGTTCTTTTTTTTTTTTTGAACGGCGATCAAATTTTATTTAGTAGTTTTGTAATTGTTTATTTAACGCGTTTTGTATTCTTTCTGAAGGCATTTATAAGAATACTGCTCCAAAGTTTACATCGTAAACTTTGATCGAATTCTTAGTAAGTTCAGTCTGAGTTAAGAAATAATTTAGCTTTAATTAATCGTAGCCGCGTTTGAAGAAATTTTTAATTAGCGTGTTTGGCAGGCTACTAGGATATTATGTCGCAAATACTTTTCAGATAAAATTTTTACGTTATCGTGGGACACAAACTTGCCCAATTCAATGTTTGTAGTTATCAGTAATTTTTAATTCTTAAAATTTTTGGTAAATCATATTATTGTCAACATGGTTTTCCAAAAAGATCTAACAATTTCTTGTCTAAGAAAACATAAACATACAAAACGATAAAAACGTACCAGTATTTGCCTTTTCGCAACTTTTTACACTGATTGACAATAAATATTATGTCAAGACCGACAAAAATAAAGGTAACGCATGGTTTATAGAATTCGAAATATATTCAAAAAAATTACGTAGTTATCGAATATTCGCTATTCGTAATTCATATAATTTGAGCATGTAATACCAAACAACGCATAACGAATAGCTAATAATACCAAATAACGAAAAACGAAGAGCAAATAATATGAAATTACAAATAGTGAACATCTGATAGTTATGGAATTTTTTGTGACTATTTCCGAAAAGATACTACCGGTCATTCGTTATTTTCGGAGCATGTAATACCATTTTTCGCTATTTTTTGAATAACGAACATTCGATAAATAACGAAGAGCATGTTATGACTCCCCAGGTGTGTTATCACTATTTCTATGCGCTTAATAGAAGTATCAGAAAAACAACAGGATATTTATTATTCATCCGTTGCAATCGCGTTAGTTTCTACAAGGTGCAGTGCACTATTTTTGCCAACTTGTTTTCCATCCTTATTCTATACTAGCACACATTTTTCCCGACTTTTTCCCGGTCGGGAAACGCCTTTACAAAATTCCCGACTTTTTCCCGACTTTTCCCGATCGTGGGAACCCTGAGTTTTTATACGCTCCTCGGCCCCTTCATCGTCAAGGGAAGGGCAATGAACCTCAGGGTCACATGCCCGATCTACATAATCAAATTGACAACGGCAATGGGCATCTAAAACGGGATTAGCTCGAGAGTCCCTTAACAGATTGACCGAATGTCGAGCATTACTCGTGGCAGTCAAGTCCCGCCCGTGCAACACCCAACCAAGTGGAGATTTGCCAGCCCAAAGCCTAGACTCACCATCCTGATGTATTTCGGAGAACACATGCAGGGATGGAGAGTCAATGTCGACTATTACTTGTACTTTTGCCACGCCGGACACTATGGGTATCTCAATGCCCGCAAGATGTGAATTCCTAGCAATATCCTGAGCTGAAGGGATGTTGCCACTGAGGTCAGGCAACCGAGGCACCACTCGTGCGTTCTCTAGAATGAAGACCTTCCTTTCATTAAGACCACGTACACCAAACTCTACCGAAAAGTTGTCAAGTTTCTCCAGCTCACCATTAGCTATTTGGAGCTCCGACCGCATAGGTCTGCCTGACAGGTCCAAGTCCGAGTATAGCCCCTTGTCGATCAAGTGGCAATCTGTCCCACTATCTACAAGGCAAAAACGTCTCTTTACACACTCTTGTAACATTATTTATGACACATACAGGTATTACCTGAAGGCGAGTTCCTGCAGTTCCACTTCTTGCAGATGCACTTATAACCGCTGAAGTAGATGTGGTTGTCGTTGAGGCTCCCTTTCCCGGCTCCTCTCTTCTCTCCGTTTTGCTAGTCGGCGAATGCAACAACGAATCATCTTTTCCTGCGCACTCACGACACCTCGCCTTGCTAGGGCAATCCTAAACCACGTGGCTACCTTTCAAACAGTTAAAACAAAGACGCTTCTGCCTGACTAACTGCAGCCGCTCTGCAGTTGGTTTCCGAGCGAACACTTCATTAAGTGGTCCCTAGCATCACAACACCTGCTAGAAGCGGGTTCATCTCTCTTGGGTACTGATTTTACATTGACTTGTGGCGTGTTACGACCACTATTTCTGTGAATTAAATTAGCTCGAGTTTTCTGACCGAACTTAGTTCGAGGCATGGATTTACCTCTAGGTGGCAGCAGCAGTCTACCAAATCTCGAGCACAATAAACGACGCCGATGCGCAACAAACTCAATAAATAGATCGAACGGCACCACACATTCACTTCAAACCCACGCTCCAGCGCCATCTTGGCAAAGCTCTCCCAGAGATTATGCAGGAAGCGCATAAACACTCTTTCAGCAGTGGACACCGCATTTAGGATGCTTTGTGCCCCTGAAGCCTCCAAAACAATTTTGCAACTTACTAAATGCGAATAAAAGTTCTCAAGACCCATCTCCGTGTTGGGAATAGTGTCACCATTACAAACAGAGTCAATAAACACTTGAACCGACACCTAGGGACTGCCGAAAGTCTTGTACAGTAGGTCCTCAAGCCTCCTCCTTTAACCCTTTCTCAGGAGAAAACATAACGCAGCTAGAGATTAGCCGATGAGCTATACCGTAGTGCACTCGAGCAACAAGGGTAAAGCATGACCAAGATCACTGGCCCGGTAAATACTCAAAATATGGTCTTCTACTTGCCGAATAAACTAGTGGTAATTCAGCGGATTACCATCAAATTTAGCCATATCAGAAGTGGGTGCTGAACCCTTGCACCGTACTAGTAACTTTGCTACATCATTTAACGAACAAAACTCACCCAATGATAGGGAACCGTAATTACCGATATTATTCTTGCTTCTGTTTCCTTCCAGAGTAAAGGGATCTCCAAGTCCTGTTTCTCAATGCTGGTGTTGTCTTCCAAAAGAATTGGGAAGAGTAGCCGGCCCATGTGCCGGTGCCATAGTAGGTAGAGCAGCCGGCCCATATGCCGGTGCCATAATAGCTGGAGCAGCAGGCCCACATGCCTGTACCGCACCTGAAGTAGCAAAAGTCAATCTCGGAAAAAACTGTTCATGTCCAACGGATTGAGAAATAACAGCAGGCGAAGGATATTGGTGTCCTGCTCCTGCAAGAACCGCAGGATTGAGTTGCTGTTCCCCAGAATTCGTTGCAGCACCACGTACCGTAGCGCTCTGGCATTCCGATGCGATCCTTGAAGTAACAGAATGTACAAATGTCCATAGCGTTCAAATGGAAACGAAGAATCACTCGTTGGAGCAAACGCAACAACACCATCAAAGGCGGTTGGAAAAGAAAGACCAGGAGGAGGTCGAAGTGCTGTCTCCTCGGTGGTCAAAGCTAATGGCATGGAGCAAGAGTTTGTGATCGTCGGCTGGTATACTTTCTCCTGGGTTGCCAGGGTTTCTTCCATTTCAGCCAGGCTGGGGTTTAGTAGACTACCAAGGCGGAGATATGGTTCAACCAGAGCTTGGCCCGGTGTGAGAGCTTCTTTCTTGCCGTTATCAGTCGGTACCGCGACTGCTAAACTTTCCAGGTAGCCACCAACTTTCTTGTTGGCCGAAGAAGGTGGAGCCAAGGGATCTGTAGATGAGCTGTGGTCTTCCTCACAGGTGGAGGTAGCATCAGCGCGGATGTGTGCAGCGCCTACTTCTGCTCTGAGCAAGGTTCTTTTATACTCGATCTTCTTTAACTCTTGTTCAGCAATTAGCACCAGTGATTGTAAGTTTAGCTCCTCCTCCTTACAGATGCCCTCGAGGTTAGCTTCGGCCAATCTGGCCTCCATCCGTAACCTAGCCGAAGAAGACAAACTGATTCCTGCGGTAGTGAGTCTCTCTTCCCGCTGGCAAGCTGTTTGAGACATCAGGCTTATGACTGAAGCACTTAAATCTGCAGTTTTTTAACCAATGTTGATTCTAATTTGAATAAGGCTAGACCCCCTTCTAATAGCCTGTCTCGCCGCGCGCCTTATCCTCCATATTCTGCAGTCACACCACACTTGTAAATGAATATAAGAATATTATTCCTCACAGCAATACCAAAAATTTGATTTATCCAAAGAAGCACGGCAAAAACAAGAAGTCAATTTTCAGCAAGCCAAATCAATATTAATCAACTAAAATTTACTAGACCAAATTTACGCTATTGATTATACTAACACTTATTAGATTATACTTGACTACACTATTAAAAAACTGCTTCGAGGTCGCACTTATTCAAATAGAAATAGAAACATCAGTACCTCAACATTTTACATAACCAACTTATTACACAGCTAACTTGATCACCGTCATTCTGGCAGAATAAAAAGCGTCATTCTAGGAGAAAGTGTTGCCAGACAAAAACAAACAAAAAAACGAAAAACGTCGTTGCGTATAATCGGTGTTGCCAACGATTAAATCAAAAAACAAACATTGACGTCACCAAAAAGAGAGAAACATTTCCTCTGAAGTGCAAATAACTAAACAGTGTTGCCAAAAAAAAATGAAAACCAAAATAGTTCATGTTCGAACTCAAATCGAAAAAAAAAACATGATCTTGTTGAATGAAAAACAAACACCAGCATCATTACCTAAAATAAAATAAAAACTCAGCATTAAAATGTTCAAAACTTTCTCTGCATGATC
This sequence comes from Trididemnum nubilum, assembly GCA_963965965.1. Taxonomy (NCBI): domain Eukaryota; kingdom Metazoa; phylum Chordata; class Ascidiacea; order Aplousobranchia; family Didemnidae; genus Trididemnum; species Trididemnum nubilum. The sequence continues at coordinate 32,937,125 of OZ014486.1, forward strand.
AAAGTCCAACTTCGGGCGCCCCATTGCCAGGGGTGCCAGCAGAATGGTTTTAAAAAACATCAATTTTTGGCAAAAACTGGGATTTTGCAGCCCCACATTCAAACTCTTGCTATTTAACTTTCCGACACCCCTCGAGCTCCATGTTTAAATGGATTTGGTAGCCCAAAGCTTCCCCTACATGATCCAAGTCCAACTTTGGGCGTCCCATTGCCAGGGGTGCCAGCAGAATGATTTTACAGAAAACATCAATTTTTGGCAAAAGCCGGGATTTTGCACCCCCACATTCAAACTCTTCCTATTTAACTTTCCGACACCTCTCGAGCTCCGTGTTTGAATGGAACTTTAATCAATATCAAACTTCATTAGAATTCTCATATATTATTTTGCAGAAATTAATACCACGACAATGAAAAATGAACCTCGGGATTCGCCTGCAAAGAAAAGCATGCTGGGCAAAGGTAAACTTGAAAAAATTTGATAATATCATTCCATGAGTTTAAATAGTTTATGAAAACTGCAGAAAGAGGAAAGCTTGGCGTTCATTTCACGGACACACGTGATGGCTTATTCAACCAACTGGAGTTAATTCAGTCAGATAAAATCTGTGCGCCTAGTTGATTCATAATGTTGCAGCTATCAAGAGCATTTAACCCGAAAGTGACTGCAAAAACACGCAGCAACCTTTTGTGGTTAAGGTCGGGGTAAAACTGGGGATAAACGTTAGCTATTGTAACGCAGACGCATAATATAAGTGGGTATTTTGACAGTCGCAATTCCGAACAATAGCCTACAGCGTTACCAGTATAAAACGTAACTATACTGTCACTACATTTTGTAGATACAGAACTGAATATGAAAAACAAAAAAGAAACCAGTAATTTGCTTGCGAAGAAGAAAGTGCTAGGTAAAGGTAACTTGAAAAAACAAAGTGAAGTGCTATATTGTCAAATAAAATCTTTCATTATACTTGCTGTATTACTCCGAAGCGTGTAACGAGTTTGCGGGGCTCATCTCCGCGTCATTGCGCCCGTGGGCAACACAGCTCCTTTCGACGAAATGTTGCAGCGGTGGCAAATAGTAGGCTACACTGTTTCTGATTAGTTATCAGCCTTTATTATTTCATAACTTTATTTTGTAGAAACGAAACAGGACGAAAAGCAGCAAAAGACAACCGCAAATTTGCCTCCAGTTGAGTTTTTAAAAGCAAAAGACAACCGCAAATGCAGGGCAAAGGTAAACTTGAAAAAATAAAATATAATGTGTATGAGTTGCTTGGCCTAAAAAACTCGACTCAGCAAACTAGCACAATTGCGAAGAAGTTAACCTAAAAATCGATATTTCATTCGTAGCCAAGTTAAAGACATGGAGGCATAGAGGTAACTTATCTTTTAACTTTGTCCAGTTAACTTTGAAATATTTGAATAAGATTGACAATGGTTTAAAGAAATTAACCGAAATGTCTCAATAAATATGTTCTACAGTATTTCAGTTGTATTGTTTTTGATTTAGTTTTGAAACAGTTTTTGCAAAAAATGATTTGAAACTTAATTGGCACTGGAATTAAAATTTTATTTTTATTTTTGCAAGATTGAATCGAACCGGAGCTCTTGTTAAGCATTTAAACAAATATGGAACGTTATATTTCCTATAAGGAATCGTTATATCTAGTACGGGCATACAGTTTACTGCAGTACCGTTATCGGAATATTTTGCAAAAGAAATCTTTGAATTATTATTGATTTTTGCCCTACTTTGGTGCAAAATGGACTTATTCTTGTCAACCATTGGTTGGAACGTCATGTTGGTGACGTTATTAATTCTTAATCAACGTTTTTGAAAAAAATTACATGTAGTATGGCAGCATTTTTTCATTTTTGTGTTCCAGTAAAATACGTGGGAAAAAATCAGGATCAAATGGGTTTGGTACGACACTACAGAGCTGCTCGAGTTTACTCTGCCGCACATAATGACCTTCCATCCACCATCTTGTGCAGCCTATAGTACACATTAAAAGTTTCTTTATTTTTGTATCGTAATTTTGGACAAGAGAAAGAATTTTAATATAAAGTAAAAACCATCAGTTCAACGGACCAAAATACACAAGGTAAAATAAAGATTAAGCGGCATACAACAGAAATGACCAGTGTTAAATTGTGTGATACGTTTCGGAATGGATTTGGTGGCGGTAAATTGTCGCACCAAAAACGTGAATCGATGTTGAAAAAAATTGCTCAATACATGAAACAAAATGGTATCACTAATTTTAATGACGCTGTTCACAGAAATAATATACTGGACATTGTAGATATGTGGGTAAAGCGTAAAGCTTGTGACAGAGAGCAATGCATAATGCTTTTCCTTTCTCAAAAACAAAAATGTAATTTCTCGCCTTATTTCTAACATTGAATGCTCTCAAAATGAAAACAAATTGGCAAAATTTTTCATAAAAGAGAAACATTATTCTATAGCAAAAACTACGTCGAAGGAAAAATTTCGTAAAACCGTTTCCCAAAATAATATCAGTAAATTAATGAAAAAAGTAGACAAAAGTAAACCAATAAAAAAGTCCCCTGATCAATTTGATATCAGTGATTATGGGCTAAAGGAAAATCAAGGCCAATGTCCCCAAATAGTCGGCATTATTAATCAAAACCAAGCAAGTGGATCATTAAATGAAGAAAGACCAGAAACAAAGCATTTAATTTTGGAAGACGAATTCAAACAAAAGCAGTATAATCAGCCACTAAAGAAATTGAAAAATCTGAAGCCGGAAGTTCAGTGAACAATTTTGACACATCTTTCGGTAGTAGTGATAAGTCTTTATATTGTATTTGCAAAAAAAGCAATGATCAATGTTCATATATTGAGTGCGATACATGCAAGGAATGGCTTCATCCAAAATGCATTTTTTCCAATAATCACATTGCATTGCTGCTTAGCGAAAATCAGTGGCAAAATGTGCATTTGCTTTGTAGTGATCAAATTCCAATTTTTTTTTATTCAAAACCAGTTTTTTTCCATGACATTGATTTGAATAAAAGCACAGATTCCAATTCAAAATCGGACATGTCGGTTGGTGAAAATAATGATGCGTATTTTTTTAAAAAATGTTTGATAGGAAATACAAAACCTACGATGAATTCTAAGATCTTCGATGAAAAAGCGCTTTATTAAAATTTGATATCACCTAACAACAGAACTGATGCTCAAGAGAAAGCTGTTAGCGATAGAGAATTGTCAATAGATGAAACATGGTTGTCTTAAAATCAAAATTTGCATACTTTAAACAAAATATTTCGGATCAAATTCTTTATACATTGGGAAATTTAGGTGAAACGATTTATGATAAAAACATAGAAATGTTTCTGTAGAATTTAATTCTTCTTTTATTTCAAGTGTTGATGAATGGACTGCTATGACCGCTAACATATCAGAGCATAGATTTGGCAACAACGCATATGCAGAAATTGTTATTACAAAAATAAACGAGCTAGCTATACGGTTTTTGTGTCCCTTGCATACGTTGCCACTATTTACGTTCGCCTAAAAGTGTCATGAAATTGGAGGAAAATTCAGACCGCTATTTAGAAGGTCACGTAGACGTATATTGCTCGCATGTCAGCTGTTGTAACTGTGAAACCACTGGAAGAGTTCTTTTTTATTCTTTTGTTGATAAAGTAGAAGGTGTCATTGCTCTTACTGGCAAACGATGTTACAAACGAAACTGTGTGAGAAGTCGACCTGTTACTGGATCTCGAAAGCAACAATCGATAGAAAATCTTTCTTATGAGCCAGCCTCATCTGTTTTCCGAAAATTAAAAACTAATTTAACAGAAAACCAAAATTATTATGGGTCGTGCTTTTATGCGCCGTCGCAATCTGTGCTAAGGAATTTAAAATACAAAGGGAAACTTACTGAGCGTTATTCCAGTAATTGATTTATCAGTTTAAACATTTTAAAAGAAAAATTACTAGCTAAAAATGATTTTTTTATCCACGAAATAAAGGCAAACCCCCCAAGTGTCACCATGTTTTCCGGGGTGCAAGTAACGCTTTATGCAGAATTGTGCAAAAAAGACGTAATATATTTAGATGCTACCGGAAGTATTATCAAACGTAGCAGCAATAAAATAAACTTTCAATTATACACTCTGCTAATTCAAAATCCCTACAAAGGAAGCCCTTCACTGCCTGTTGCTACTTACCTCATTAATCAACATGATGCTTCCAGCATAGCAAGATTTTGCGATTATTTTTGCTAGAATGCAAAAAATTGTTTAAAACAAAACAAACTCCATTACTTTTAATGGTGGATGGGTCGTTTGCGATTTGGAATGCTGTATTACGCGAAATGTGCGGGGAAACGAGAGCAGAAAACTATAAGCGTTGTTGGAGAGTAGCAACCGGCAGTGCCGAAGGAAAAGATCTAAAAAAAAACTTTTGTGCACAATTGCCTTAGTCATTCTATGAAGGCTGCCAAAATTTTAGTCTTGTAGCTTGCCAAAAGAAATTTTACTCCGGTGGTTGTTATAAAGCAGCTATGTTTTGGATTGCTAAATTATTTCAGTCCAAAAATTTAAATGAAATTATTGAAATTATGCAAAGCATTGTAATAATCACAAATTGCTACAAGACTTCCCCATTAATCCAAAAACATTTTAACAAATTGAAATCTAATAGCGACACAATTTCTGACGTACAGGAATTTTTGACTACTGCAGATGATACTTCTGAAGAAAATGTTAAAGATATTGAGCATGTCTTTTTTCAAACTGTGGATGAAGACAAAAAACAAGAGCTTAGTTCTCCTTTTTACAGTTATTTTCATGAACAGCATTTGCTATTTGAGAACAGTGACGAATTTACGAAACATGCTATTGAAACAGATTTTTTCGAAAATCAAAATGGCTATTACAACCCAGCTTTTTGCTCTAAGTTGATTGAAGTCATAGTCTCGAGACTAGGGGCTACTTCACAGTTAATGTTGGGTGATCTATCGCGTCATAAACCCTGTGACGACAGCACAAACCAAAATTTGGAATTGTATGATCAATACTCGATCAAGTACAATAAGCTAATTAATTCCAACTTACAAAGTCTTAGCGCAGATAACCTCACGCAAGGAATAATTGAACAACATTTTTGTTCATTGAAACAAATTTTTAAAAAATGCTCGGTTTGGTAGAATCGATTCCTTTGTTGAGGAATATAAGAAACAAATAGACGCAGAAAAAATTAAATTTTTTTCGGATGTTTTGCACAAAGGTTGCACCACTAAACTGAGACATAAGAACAAAATTGCGAGTTTGCGCGAAAAATGTACGTCAACTCCTCGTAAATTAAAATTTAGAGTTCCAGAATCCAAATTTCGAAAACATAAGCTCCGAAATAAAGGTTATTTTTCTTCTACGAAAAATTTTAAATCTTTGAATTACATGAATAAAGCCATCGAGTTGGATAGTGGCGCCACTGTCTGTGCAAAAAACTTCCCAGGTCTGTCAGCGGTTAGTGCAGATAATCACAATAATGTCTATGAGGACACCTTTCAAAAACCTTCACTTAGCATTGAAACCGAACCATTTACTGACGATTCAGCATTAAATGAAGAGTCTGTTCGAAATGTAGGGAGCGATAGTTTATCTGTGGATTCGTTGGCATTCAAAAAGAACCTTGAAGTACAAGATGTGTCCCAAGACAACGAGAAACACATCGATTGTTTTTCCAAGTTGGAAAATGAGAGTTTCACCAAATTATCAGCTGCATGTTTAAATGAAATCAACTCAACAATGAGCCATTAGTTGAAGTATTCTTAAATGATTCAGAACCAGAAAATAATATAGTATCAAAGTTAGCCAAAAATAAGAATGATCTATTCAAAGTAAGTTTTTCTGAAGAACGTTTAAAACCGCCACATACTGCTTCAGAAAATTACAAGTACGAAACTCGTACTTAGAAAGGTTCGCTGAATTAATTTGGCAAAACGAGAAACTTAGTGAAATGCATGATATCGCTTTACGGCAAGACGTACCAGGCTGCAGTACATTTTTTCTCACTTGGTTGGATTTGCATGCCATCAACTTAAAATGTTTCCGATAGACTATTGGACTACATTGAAACAACGGCTTGGTACAAGCGTGGATGATACTTTTGTATCGTCCGTCGTAGATGAAGCTAATCTAGCCTGCGGTTTAGATGGCTTAAAATATGGCTGTTTAGATTGCTCTGCAACGGAAAATATTTTGGAGGGTCGTAGCTTTCCTTCACAAAAGATTGCAAAAAATAAGTTAACAAACAAACTGTCTCGGTTAAAAAATGAATTGTTTTTTTCCAGTTCTTTGGAAAAGACACTTCATGTTCATATGGTTCTCTAAAAAAACGGGGGAATTGGTTTTGTTTGACTCTATAAAAGGAAATCGTGTTCAACAATTAAAAAATGCATTGATTTGCACTTACGAAAGTATTTAAACGGCATTGAACAGATTGTTACAATGAAAGTGCAACAAGAAATGCATGGTCTTGCAAAAAGATAAGTCAAGTTGCGGTGTTTGCGTTTGCATTGCGGTTGACGCCATCACACATAATGCAGTTCAAGCAATAAAAAATGATTCACTATTTTTTCCAGCTCACAGAATGCGATTGCTTTATTACTTGTTCGTTCATTCATCTTCTGTAAACATACAACTTTTGAAATATTTTCAACAAACTATAGGACAAACGTCCATTGGATTACCAAACTTGGGTAATACTTGCTGGTTCAATGCTGTTTGCCAAGCTTGTGCTAACTCTGTCAAATCATCTGCTTCAACCGTCAAAAAATCCAACGCAAAGTTGCAACAGCAGCATTTATTTTTTGCTTTGCAATGCTTGATTTTCGGAACTGGGATTGAATACGAAACTTTGTCTCATATTCTGTCAGACGTTTGTGCCCATATCAAATTTGATAAAAGTATCCAACAAGATGCTGAAGAGTTTTATAGAAATTCTTTTCCTTGCTTATTGTATTTAGGAATTTCAAATCAAATTGAAATTAATCAATTCTCTTTATGTTCGAATTGCAAACACAAAACCTGTCAGCAACGCTACTTCCAAGATGATCTTCTTGTTCCCTTGTATGAACATATTGAGAGTGGTGCAAATATCACTTCTCACATAAATCGTTTTTGACTGGTTAAGTTTTCAAAGAATGTCCATCTTGCAAAGTCAAAAGTTTTAGTTATAAAAATGAAATAATTTGCTTTCCTGAGTTGCTAGTTGTATGTGTTGGTCGATCCACAGTGAACAAAAATAAAGTAGTTAAATTTGATTCTCAAATGCGGCTTCAAGGTGCTGATAAAAGCAAGCTTAGTGCAGCGCCTTACACATTAGCTTCTGCGATAACACATTCCGAAAAAAAAAACAGATCGCGGTCATTATTGCTGTTATAATTTCAACAACAACAACAATTTCTACAGCAATTGTAACACACTTATTGACGATAGTAATGTTCGATGCGTTAGCAGCGAAATCGCTTCGAAAAATGTTAACCAGTCAGCATATTTGCTTTTTTACAAAAGAAAAAACCGGTATTTTTAAAAGCACAAGTACCTAACGATCAAAAGAAATTCCAACACAAATTTTCAAAAAACGTCCGAAATGCAATTTGAAGCCATTTTATGAAAATGTTGCCCTTCCGCAAACAAAACAGAGATTAGTTTCTTATGTTCCAAAATACAATGTGCTTCTTGATGCAAGCGTTGCTGACAAAAAATCGTGGGATAGGCTTTTTCAGGACCGAGATACATTAAATTTTATTCAAAAAAAAATGACATCTTGGCTTAATATGCCAATGACAACAACGAATCAACATTCTAAAAATTTTCGACATTCATTATTTCTTAAACGTAAAAGTAGCCTATTACGAAAATATAATCTGCCATTTGTTCCAAAGGAGTTAAATATGTATGCCAATTTGTGCTTTTACATAAAAAGCAAGCTTTGTGATCAGGAAACTAACGCTTCTTTTAAATTGCCTGGTCAATCTAAAGCACATGTAGAATGCATTGCATTTTATTTTAAAAAATCAGTTATAAACTCTGGTTCAGATTTGGCTCAGTACTTAGATAGTGATGTAGATTCATGCTGTGCAGCGTATTTGCAATTGGTGTTGGATTATGAAGCCTACACGTGCTTCTTAATGAGCAGTTGTAACAAGAGTTATGGAGATTCTTCTCAAAGTTATTCTATTTATCAAGATTTTAGTTCAAATTTTAGTCAATCAACAAAAGCAATAATATAGGAAAATCAAACTGAAAAGCTCCAAACAAGCAGTAAATGAGCAGTTTATTTATATATTAATTTGAACATAGGTGTAGTCGGGATTTTTGATTGGGGGCCCAAAACATGCAATGACGTCATCAAAAATTTTGGGAAGAGGAACTCTTTTTTGGGCAAAGATATCGTAGAATGGAAGATCAGAAGCCGTGATCTGTGTTCGGCACTTTACTAGAATTTTGCTGAAGGAGAGAGCTTGAACCAAAAGTTAAAAGCAAAAATGTCTTAATTGGGAGACGTGTTGAGTGAACTAGTGTAACTCAAACGTATCACAAATGGGGGTCTGGGGGTGAAGACCTCAGATGCAGGAGGCTTTGTGAGTCTGGGGCCGAAGTCAAAGCCCCCAGGCGCTAAGCGATTTTTTGTAATTTTTTGAAAAAAGAGCTATTTCAATGTCATTGGATCACATTTTGCACGTGTTCAGAGTCATTTGAAAGATTATAGATTTTTCGCATTGGAAACCCATTTGAAAAAACTAAATTGTTCGATCCTACTTTTTCGTACAATTTAAGTCCAAAACACATCTAAAATCTTGCATTTTGGTGTTAAAGTTTGTATGGGATTTGGCCTGGGTAGGGGAAGTAAGATACATTGCCTCGTGCAATACTTTAGCAGTAAATAACAATCCACTCGAAAATCTTCCTTAAGGAATTTTTGTTTTATCATAAAAATAACCATTTTAGGGCCTGTCTACTCTGGGCGTACAAAATTACAAAATTTTTGACGCACGTACGTCAAAGGTGTCTGCACTATGCAAAACGGGGCTTACGAGCGTAGATGGTGCATGATGCGTAGCATGCAGGTACAGAATATCCCCTCTCGAATCGTCAAACGGTTTGACTGCGCATAATGCGTAAATAAGTGATGCAACATCATATTAAACTACAATCTTTTCCGCATTTGATCCCTTCTGCAAAAACAACACGCATTTTATTATTATTATGTTGACTCCTCCCCCGAGCGGTTTGTGTTTACTCCTTGTAATCAATCAGCTTCAATTACATTATAACTCCTGATTTCATGAGTAAAATTTTTGTTGTATGCTTATAGCAGAATTCATCTTTTTTCACACATAAGCCTCTACTCAAGGCTTTTTTTCTACCACTCTGGTAGTTTTGTATCACAATAAGGCACAAAAATTTGATAAGAAAAGTTTTGGATTCAAACCCTCACCCGCTAAACCTAAACTCATTCGGAGAACTGCTTACCCTAGCTTTAGCCGAAAATTGGAAGAAATCTCACGGATGTCCAGCTAACTGCACTTTCATAAAACATAAAACGAAAATAGGGCGAACTATGGTTGCTAAAAAATTTCAATTACCCAATGCCGCAGTAATATTATTACTACAAATTGCAAAAAATTGATTGTGCGACTAGAACATTCAGCAAGTTTATTATACTCTGAGAAGGAACTTTTGTATTCTCTCAAAATGACAGATATTGCAACTTCTGTAAAACAACTATATTTAACACTTTTAAAAACTCAATGAACTAAATTTGTTGCAAGCAAAAGTACAAAATTCTAAGTGCAAAGCAGTTAATATTTCAGAAAGTAATATATCGGGCATCTCTTCTGATTGTAATGCTTTGGAGGAAGTGAGGGACCCTTCATCTGCTTGTACCTCCACATAGATATCAGCGCAGATTAGACAAGCACATATTACCACTGATGTATAAATAAGTGTAAAGTAAAAGCTACCTCAGAGGTTTAATCAAAACTTGTAGGAAAGTTTATCAAAAAAGTTTTGCTTAAAGCAAAAGCTGTCTCATAGGTTTAACTTGTAGAAAAGTTCATTATAAGAGTTTTGCTAACAATTAAAATGGCAAAAATAGGTTGCAACACACCAAGATATTAAGTTATAATAAAAATAAGCAATTCATGTCCCCTTGAAGTAACACCAACAAATGTCGATAAATCTGACTAGTAGGCCAAAGCAACATGCAAAACAAAACAACTTTACAGAAATAAACTCAAGACAAAGTGACACACAACACACGTATAACGACTACAAGGTAAGCTTCAAATTAAGGAATCAAACAGTGGCAACATCCTCAAAGGCTAAATTAAAATAATACGTTTATGCTCTCATACACTTCTTAAAAAGAAACAAACTTTCAATTTCATGTGAGATAGTGGCAACGAATTCCATACGTTGAGTGATGCACATGAACACACGATTGTAGTACTTGTAGATCTACTAGCAAATCTAAAGCTAGTTATATTTTAAACCCAATTATTATCAGCATTGACAAGCAAGCTATATTTAGCACTAACCAAACCAGAACTAGACCTGATTCAAGTTTTTAAATGCGAAGGAGCAAAACAATTCGTGAGTAAGCAAAGTAATTTTGAATTAAATACAAAATTTAATTGTTGGAACGTTTAAATGCTATGCTAAAAGTTATAATTCATAGTGTGTTATAATAGCGATGCAGACAAATTTGCTCAAAAAATTATTAAATGTGCCTTAAACGTTGAAAACGACATTAAAAAAAAATAAATAAATAACCAAACAATTAAAAATTATGTCAATGTCAAATCAGTCTCACAAAGCAGGTATTTTTTCTACACATCACCTACATTTCTATTATAAAACTTGGAAATGAGTAATGCCTGGCTCCTGAAAAAGTCAAGCAGCAACTCTATGAAACATTAATAATCACCAATGTCTTGATTGATTTCATGGTGTGAAAAAAAGAAAATGTCACAAGTTTAGCCAACAGCATTTAACCCAAACCATGAGCAATTTTCAGTATGGTGAGTTGACCATGAAGCATGTTGAAGAAATACAAACTAACATAAATGGAACTTGACGGCTTTACTTCTTTCTGCTTTTCAATCTTGCAGTTCCAATGATTTTCCAATTAGCTTCTAAACATTAGAGGACCTACAGTAAAACAAATAATAACTATTCCTGCCAGAAAAAGTTCAAAATTCTGCAAAGTGTCCAAAACCGCAATTAGCAGTACGAGTAGACATATCAAAAAATGTACCAATTATGCATAAAACCATGGCACTAAGAGAAGAGTCCAACATACTTAGAGGCAACCAGTTGACACAAGACGTTTCACTTGGCCAATTTCAGTCTTGGTGTGAACTAGACCCCAAAGATGTGTGACGCAAAACCCTAACCTTATTGCTGCTGCATCAGATCTTCTTCCACCAAACTAGTCAGATTAAAATCTCAGAAAAGTATCAGTACTACATTACATGAAGTGAATCTAATCATGAAAGGAATCAAATCAAATCTTTCATTGTACATGCTGCAATACGTCGAACCACACAAAGAGTAGGCAGGGCCCATCACAGCATCATTGCACCCGAGCAACATAGTCGCCTTCAAAAAAATGTTGCAGCGACAAAAAGTCGCTGGCAATGCTGTGTTCGATTTGACCTGGCCGATTTAAATCTCAGACCTACCACTTCAGAGACAAATGCATTACCGCTTGATAAACTGGCCATAAAAGAGCATAACCAGAAATATAGATTAAAAGCATCAAAGTATAAGGCACAAGTTGGATTTCTTAAAAACTCTAAGTATTACAGGTGCACCTAATGGTTTGAAAAATATGACACTTAAAATCTCAGTTGCACCTAAGAAAAACAAGCAATGCTAATCATATGCTACAAAAAACTTGAAATTGTGAAGTTAAATTGCAGTGATGTGAATACTGTCTTGTAACGTCATCACATTTGAAAAAAATTTTCAAGTGACAAAAAAACCATTGGCCCACTGCTAATTTTAAATGATTATTTCAACTAAAAGCAAATGATGCAAATGATTAAGATAAAACTTCTAAGTCTGTTTTTTTTATCTTCATTATGAAAATGTCTAAAGTTTTTTGTTTTTTTCTTTAAATAAAGCTCAAAGAGCTGGTATAGATTGTCAATCTAGGAATACACATAACTGACAATGCCACTGTTAGATTGGTCATCATCCTCGAAATCTTTCGCCAATTAAGATCAACATTGTTTCATAAGTTCATCAAAAAGTCTCTTTGAGTCTGGACCAACAGTACCATATCATTGATGAATTTGTTAAATTCCAATTCCGAATTCTCAAAGTACTTAAAGCTTTACTATTTGTTCACTACAATAAAAACTTGCTAATAAGTCTTAATTAAAAATTCTGAAAAGCAATTGCAGAATATAAAAACTTTTGATGTTATTATCTTATTGACACTAACAGTAGGCCAAACCTATGCCTTCACAGTGTCTGTAATTCAATTCAACTATTTGTCAAAGTCTAATTAAAACCTGATAGTTGCTGAATACTAAGCGTGGACATCTTTAAACACAATAATTTTATATGCCTATATACCGTATTTTCTTGAATAGAAGCCGCGGCTTTTATTATTTTTTTTAAACATTTTGTGCGGTTTCTATTCGAGTGCGGCTTTTATTCAAGGGCGGCTTCTATTTTTTTATATGAACGTTTATTCTTCTAATTGGTGTCCAGTGAGCATTCAAGTTACGGTAATCCACCATAAGTGACAGGAAAACGGAAACAGTAAAAAACAGTAACTCAGCTGCAATTTTATTGTCTCTTGTGAAACACTCGTAAGTCGGTCATCACGTGCTACCCAACTGTTAATCCAACAGCTGCTATTTCTGTCACGTCTGTGCAAAGCACTAAATAAAAGCAAACGGAGGAAGTGTTAATTACTAGGTGGCAACAAAAATCTGAGCTTTCTTTTGTTTAAAAGTTTTAGACAACTGCTTTTTTGCGTGTGCAAGCTCTCAAATATAGTCTTTATATAACACAGAACCTAACACTCTAACGTTTTATTTTGAAAACGTTGTATCTACCGTTATCAGTATTAGCAAGCTGCAGTGTTTTGGAGAAATTCTGTAACCCTCCATAAAAAGTTATTTGTAAACATGAGCAAAAGACGTGCTTATTCCATAGAATTCAAGACCGAAGTGATTAAGTTTACTGAAAATCATTCAAATCGAGAGACCGGAAGAAAGTTTAAAATCGATGAGTCAATGGTAAGGAGATGGTTGCAAAAGAAGAAGGAAATAAATGAAGCTTACGAGCAACCAGGACCATCAAAGAAGAGATTAAGGCTTGATGGAGCTGGGCGAAAGCCATGCCTCTCCACAGTGGAAGAAGAGTTAATGGAGAAAATTGCCAGAGAACGAGCTGAACACCGTCATGTCTCCACAAAATTAATCCAGGTTTGGGCCACAAAAATGGCTGATGAAATTAGCTTGACTGAATTTAAGGCTTCGCGTGGTTGGTTATTTAACTATATGAAAAGATATAATTTGTCAATCAGACGCCGAACGACTACAGGACAATCAATGCCACGCGATCTTGAGGATAAAATTCGTAACTTTATCGCTTTTAACAAGAAGCAAATAGATGTCAACAGTCTTCAACCAGCCATGATCGCTAACATGGATGAAACGCCAATATGGGCAGACATGCCCAGTGCCACCACAGTCGACAGCAGAGGCGTCCATACAGTTCCCATTAAAACCACAGGGCATGAAAAAAACCGACTCACTGTATGTCTTGCTGTAAAAGCGGATGGGACAAAAATGAAACCATATGTGGTAATTCCAGCTGCAAAAGTCAAGAAAGAGCTTGCATCTATCCCCGGGGTTGTGGTGGCAGCAACGTGAAATGGTTGGATGAACGAAAATCTTACTTCGGATTGGGTTGAAAAGGTGTGGACAAACTTTTCCTTTGCAAAACGCATGCTTGTGTGGGATTCTTTTAAATGTCACATTTCTGATGAAAGGAAGGAACAATTGAAGAGATATAACACTGTAATGTCAGTCATTCCTGGGGGCTGCACGAAGTACTTGCAGCCACTTGATGTGTGCATTAACAAACCGTTTAAATCATTCTTTCGTGAGTTTTATGACGACTGGTTTAGAAAAGGTCAATTTGAATACACTAAGGGTGGAAAAATAAAAGCACCCAGTCATTTGCTGCAAATTCAGTGGGTTGTTAAGGCATGGGAAAAAGTTTCAAAAGAGGTTGTAATAAACTCTTTTGAGGTTTGCGGGATTACAACCAATGATGTCGCAAAAATTTCCTGTCTTGGAAATGAAAGTCTCACTGACAGTAATTACTTGAATGATATCAGCATTGTTGATGATGATAATGAAAACCATTGATACAGCAGTTGAAATAAAACATAACATGTTTGAGTTGTTTTTGTTGTGTGTCGTTACTTAGATGTATTTTCTTGTATCAATAAAGAAACGGTTTTGTACATTTCGGCTTCTATTTTTTATTTTTAAACATTTTGTGTGGCTTCTATTCGAGTGCGGTGTCTATTCAAGGGCGGCTTCTATTTTTTGTTTTTAAACATTTTGTGCGGTTTCTATTCGAGGGCGGCTTTTATTCAAGGGCGGCTTCTATTCAAGAAAATACGGTAGCTGCTACTGCACAGCCCATCATATCAGTGGGCTGGTACTGTACGCCTAGATTATTGCACTTTAGTTCAGCTTTTATCATGATACGCTAACTGATACCGTGGGCTCTAAAAGTTGTAACTTTCATTAATATAAAAAATAGAGCTTAGATTTTATTGGCACACTAATTTTTAAACTTTGCGTATTTTCTAACTGTAGCCTAGGCTACTAAATTGCTTGCTTTCCGGTAACGGTATATACCATCTGTTATACAGCATCACTGCACCAGTACTGGTACATTAAACTTTTTGAAGTAAACTATCCTACAGCAGCTATCAGGCTAGATTTACCAGTTTACTTTAACAATGTGGTATAATACATGCTGGTACAGGTTCCATCAGACGTAGACCTACTGTACCATACTGGTAGGCCTACCGGTACTAGTTTTGGCCTAGGAAAGTCCCCCTGGTCTGGACTGTGATCTGCATTGCCACACCACACATCGGTTTCAATTTTCAAATTTCCTTACTTGGACTAGGCTAAACAAATGTTACATAACAACAAACAATTCATAATTCATCGTAATTTACTTTTAGGCCTATCAACCTAGGCCTCTTTTTTGCAAGTTTTTTCTTATATAGCCGCAAATTGACCATTTTCATGTCAAATTAGGCTGTTTCAAACCAACACGCATACTTTCACTTTTGAAAATCAACTTTATTTTAACAAAATTTATGAACCTAATTTTTGACCAAGTCAGAGGCCTAGCAACTAGTTTTTGAAATTTCACGCAAATTGCGAGCTTACAAGCACGTTACGAGCGTATTGGCTGAAAATTTTGCTTTATTAGCAAATTTTTTTCGCTGGTATTTTCACGCTGGTAAGGTGGTACGCCTGGGCTTACGGAATTTTTCTTTAAAACAAACTAAGGTTACGCTCGTAAGCTGACGATTTTATGCACAGTGTAGACAGGCCCTTAAAAGTACATGCGCGACCAGAGAGCTCAGGCACCCTCAACTCAAATTCAATAATTTGTTCAATGAGCATTTCCCCAAGCTTTTTTTTTTTCAAAAGTATATTTTCGTGAAAAAGTGGCGAAGTGAAGGTGAACTGTTATCGAAAAATGGCACAATAGATGGCTATCCACAATAGCCATGTTATTGCCCAGGCCGGATTTACCTTGCGCGGGGACCCTGGCTCTTGGGCAATTTTGCAACATCTTCATGCCAATTAATAGACACGTTATTGCCCGGGCCGAATTTACATTGCGCAGGGTTCCTGGCTCTTAGGGAATTTTGTAACATCTACCTGCCAAATGCAGATCAAGACGAAAACAAGTCATACCATCTGAGCACGGGACCTAGCGTACTGCGCCACATGGTAAGTCCATCCATGGTTATTGCATTACTACATAAAAGAGCTTGATGAAGGCCTGAGGTCGCTACTTTTAGAACAAATACCCTTGATTTAACCCGAGTTATACATTTAAATTGATTGGCAAAAATTGAGTTGAAGGAGCCCAGGCCCCCTGGTCGTCAATATAGTTGTTCATTACTGTTGTACGCATGTACTGTTGTTCGCAAAGGTGCTAAAAGAAACTGAAAATGAAAAAACAAAGCTTTTTCGGCAGATTTTTGTCATTGGTGGCCTTTCGATTGAAGGGACCCGGGCCCCTTGGGCCACTACCCTGGCTATGCCTATGATTTTGAGATAAGATCGCGCCCTTAAGTTCTTTCATAAAAAAAGCAATTAAAGCAAAATTAAAATAACTTTTTTTTCCAAAACGTGGAGGACTCGAGTCAAGTTACTTGACAGTTTTTTGAAACGTCCGAGAATTGCATGACATTATTATGACATGGATACGTGGTCGTCATTATTATTACTTACTTTTCTACGCATAAATTCTAAATTAAAGAGACTTCAATTCCGGACAAGGACAACATACTGGCTATGCTCTCACTATATTTATCATTGGTAGTATTTCAATTGGGGGGTTTGCATTTCCGCATGTTTTATAGCATTAAGTTTACAATAACGTTAAACGAGGGCCTAGGGTTGCAACTTTTAGGACAAAACTCTTAGATTTCTCACAGGTTTTGCATATAAATTGATAAAAATTTGAATTACGGGGCCCCTGGCCCGGGACCATTGGTTGTCACAACGTCACTAAAAAACACAAGTTGTGCAACCAATGAAATTGGCCGCCATTTTCGTGCCCAATTGACCAGGTCGCACAATGGCAAGCATTGGTTACAGTAATAAGAGTTGATTGTGGAGGTGTAAAACAAGCTTAAAAGAGGTAGTATTTCAACGAAATACACAATTAATTATAAACAATCGTGACGTTTTTAGGCCAAGCTTTGGCTTAAAGGTTTTAGCGCTAGGTTATTGATTAAAAAACGAAGAAAAGTAGGCAGATTGGCAGGCCTAAACTAGCCTTAAACTGTTACAGATTTCATTATATTGTTTAACAATTTTATGGTTTAAAGCAGTTTCAGACTGTTTCTAATGAACTGAAAAACGTTATGCAGTGAAGTATATATTCAAAAATTAGGTTAGTGAAGGATAAAATTGGTCAAATTGGTGGCTAGCATCATACAATGCTGCACAGCCAACAGGTCAGAACAAAGTCCTAGCACCTATTCAATGATAAAACTAGAAGTATTTGGGCCAGGTTGACAACAAAATTTTATTTTGTTTAAACCTAATCAAGAAAAATTTGAATTTTTTAAAAATATCTCAGCTACCAGGCAAAGTGGGAGCATGGAGATGAACATATAGGTTAGAATTTTAAGTCTAGGTCAAGCCTGTAGCAGTGTAGCATTACTGGTAACCATGTAATTATAGCCTGATTTAGTGTTCAAACCTACAAGAATAGTTAGTTTGGTATTCTAGGTTACTGAGCTTAGGCAAGCTCAGTTTAGGCTATTAAATGTACCGTAGTAACTAGCAGCATTAGTTTCTGGTATAGCCTACATAGCCTAGTAGGCCAACCGGTAGCTTATAATGGTAGCTTAACCATAATTCATTTTCACCAATTCATTGAAAGTTAGTCAGGAATTTTTGAAATAGATTTTTTAGCTTATGTATTAGAATGCCTGGTTGTGCTGCCCGGAATTGTACTTCGCACAGTTGCAAAGGTGTTCGTTTGTTTCTTTTTCCTAGTGACCCACAACGGCGCAAACGGTGGTTGATCAATTGTCATAGAGATAAATGGACTCCATCAAAACATAGTAGGCTTTGTGAAGTTAGTCAAGTTTTTATGTATTGGTACTGGTAGCCAATATAGTAAAATATGGTAGTAGTTTTATTTACTGCAGATTTGGCGTGCTTGTTTTTATGTTAGGCTAGTGTAAGCTAAGTATTCAGTCAATTGTCAAGTGTATTAGCAACCATGCTGTTGTTTCAAATTGAGCGGAAATCAGAGAATTTTTCGCCTTAACTACTGATAAAGCATGTTGACATGGGATTTTACAGATATATACTACAGTACTTTTAAGTAAAATTTTAGTTCAGCAGCCACCTGAGACCATTGCCTGAGACTACTTGTCAGTGAAAGGAATGCGCAATGCCACGATGCAATAAGAGAGGAAATATTACCCTCACATTTAGTTTGCATGTAATCAACTTAATTACAATAGTTTAGATTAACCTGTTTATCTAGAATCATTTTGTGGAAAATCAGTTTGAGTCAAATCGAAAGGATGTAGTAAAAAAATTAAAACCATCTGCTACCCCAACTCAGTTTCATGTACCAAATCCACCAAAAAAGTTGGAAAGTAAAAGAAGAGTTTTAAAAAGATCGACAGGTTTTCTCATCAAGTTGAGATCATTATTTAGTGTTTATTAATTAAACTGTTAAAGCGTTATATTAAACTTTGATAACTTAATTTTATGAACTTCAATTTCAACTGAATGTATACTATGCAATTGATAATACCTGATATAAAATGATAGACTAATTGCAAAGTGTTAATATTGTAACAATAAGTCAGAGAGGGTTAATATTTTCTTGTTTTGGTATGTATGTTTTCCAACGACCAATGTTATTTGCCACTCTGTATGGTGCTGAAATAGATCTTACTACATCAATAGATCAACCATCTCTCTATTTAGTTGGCCTGACGTTTAATGAGTAGCTGCACTTTGGTAATAGTTAAGTTAATGTTGAAAAAACATTGCCATGATTTTAAAGAAAGGTATTATTGAAATTCCTCTGTTAAAGGCGGTGAATCATCCAGCCAATTCCAGTGGTTTACAATAGCTAAAATTGAACTATATTTTTTGATATTTTTTGTTTTAATTTTGGGACTGCGGTTGCAAAGATATTCAACAAATACAAAAAGATGTCCCCCCAAAAAAGTTTTTGAAAGTTTCCTTCACAAAGTTTTTGTTTTTCCCGCCAAAACCACAGTAGGCGAAATAGTTTAGAGAACTGTGGTAGGCCTAATAGTTTAGAGATAGTTTATTTCTAAATAGCTTAGGCCTAAATTAGGTCTAACTGTTTCTAAACTATTAGGCCTAATAGTTTAGAGATAGTTAGGCCTAATAGTTTAATAAGATCACAGTAGGCCTAATAGTTTAGAGAACTGTGATTTTGGCGGGAAGAACAAAACTCAGAGTTTCCAAAAACTTTTTTCGGGGGGACATCTTTTTGTATTTGTTGAATATCTTTGCAAATGCAGCCCAAAATCAAAACAAAAAATATCAAAAACTATAGCTCAATTTTAGCTATTGTAAACCACCGGAATTGGCTGGATGATTCACCGCCTTTAATAGACATGCTTTACATCTCGAATTTATTGTACTTTGTTTTGCTCAAATTAGGCAATAAAATGTTTATGTAGTGTGTGGTTTAAAACCTAATATTTATGATATAATACTTGTGTTTTAGCAGTATGATGGTAAGCATGTACCATAGCCAGGGGCGTATTTAGGGGGGGCCATGGTGCCATTTTTTTTGCTCTTCACCTGATTTTGCGCAGAAAATCGGACCAAATTTACTCCGGTGGTTTTACTCCGGAGTTTACTAAATTTACTTCGAAGCCGCACCGAGAAAGGAATTTTTGGGGGGAAATGAGAATCTGAGCGACCGACATTTACATCGTCAAGGTAACAACAAATACCAATATTACTCACAACACCGTTATACTCACAACTGGCATAACGATGTTGTGAGTAATATTGGTACTTGTTGTTACCTTGACGATGTAAATGTGCAACCTACCTTTTTCGAAAATTCTTTGACTCTTCTGCATTTTAACATTCGTTCCCTTCACAAAAATTTTGATGCAATGTATAATTTTCTTCAATCACTCGACTTTTTGCCTGATATAAATTGCCTCTTTTGAAACTCGCATTAAAGATGAACCCTTGACTTATATTTCAATTACTGGCTACAGCTTTATTCACGTTAATTCGCATTCAATTGCTGGAGGAGTTGCGGTTTATATCTCAAAGAAACTTAAATTGTTAAAGCTTGAAGTTGTCTAGAAACGCTATTCTATGTCATAATAGTACCCTTTTTAAAATGAGTTTAATACGCATTTATAAAAACTTTTAACCCCGAAAATAACCTGAAATGGAATTACGAAGCTTTAGCCCTTCCAATAAAGGTAAAATCAACCAAAACACGCCGCCCACTAACCTACAGTATTTGTTTGAAGTTGCGTGTATGTAAGAATTTTACCATTGATTTGAATAGGCGAATTTTACTACGATCTGCAGTAAGAACCAGACAATGGGCATTGTAATGTCATCACTAAACCGGTCTATATATTGGTAGCTTTCCGCGCGAAATGTTGTGCAAATTGCTTTAAATGACTACCACTTGAAGTCAGGTAGGAATAAATGAGATCATAAAAGATGCCACCTGCTAATAAATTACCTATCAAAGAGAAATCACAAGCTAATGGATGTTTTATTTTTCATTTCTTTCACCAAAAAAGCACAGCATAAAACAGCTCGAAATTAACAAATATTTTTAAATTAATATTTGATGTGACCTCCACTAGCTTTCAGTAGGTCATTAACACAATTTGGCATCAATTCCACCAATCTTTTGCACTTTTCCGCCGTCTCTCCATCGTGGTACCACAGCTCCATTATTGCCCCAACAAGCTTCTGGATGGTGGTGCAGTCCATTTTCCTCAACCGAAACTTGATTTTTCCCCAAAGATTTTCAATAAGATTTAAATCAGGGAAGTGTTCTAGCCATTTCAATACCCGAACTCCATTTTCAAAATAAACTTCCATGTTTTTTTTTCGAGGAATGGCATGGTGCCAAATGTTGTTGAAAAATTCCATTACCTTCTGGAAACAATCCATCTGCACCCATGTTGTATTCAAATTTCAACATTGTATGCCCAGCCGTTGTTTAGTTATAAGCAAAATAATAAATTTTCGACCCAAAAATTGTGTTTTTTTCTCGGTTTTAGCCTTCTTAAATCACGCTCATGTGACCCAAGATCATTTATTATTATGTTACATCCAAAACTCAATTTTCTACGTTTAATCGTTTTTTCAGTTGTAAGCAAATCAAATAAGTTTCGCTGCTCATCTATCAAAAACATAAATCCTACGTGCGCACGCGAAGTCCCAATGAACGAGCAGTTTCAAAAATCGTGAGAAAAAAACGTGACAGCGGGCTATGCTCAAAAATTTCATTAAGAAGAAACTCAACTTAAAATGTTTAGGTTTTAAAGTGTAGTTAACGTGTGAGCAAATCTATTTCACTTTACAATGCATTTTAAAAAATCACGCAAAACATTTGAAATGAATTTTGATATGAAATGATTTGTAGCTTGAAAAAACTGATTAATCATAGTAAACACAGCAAATGCTCTGGTAGATCCTTTCTTTTTGAGATCGCAAGTTTATATGCAGTGAACGGCCCAATTGATTAAGAAGTGAACTTTCAACCTAAGTGAACATGTATAATCACTAAAATTTAAGAGCGGATTCGCTTAGTATGTTGGTCTCTAGAAGCAATGAGCTATAACAACCAATTTAGAAATAGTTTGACGTGCAGTCGATATCAACACTTTGGAGAGCGTAGTTCACCTTTAATAATTGCAACGTCGGAAGTCTTTAAAATCTAACTAAAGATGAAGTGATTTAAAATCTAGTTCAAGGCGCGGCGTGTTGTTAGACTTAAAGCTTAAATATTTACTGTAAATGCTGAAGTTTTGGGCAACCGCAATTGACCCAAACACTACAATGAATCGATATTTCGAAAGTGAAAACATTGCAGCTAATTACGCAAAGTATCGTCCCTCTTATCCAACTGAAGCGGCTGAGCATGTTATGAATTTCTACAACCAGAACAATAGTTTGAAAAAGGCAAAACTTATGGTGGATGTAGGATGTGGCAGTGGACAAGCAACTAAAATGTTTCAACCATTTTTTGAGCGAATAGTCGGCGTAGATGTTAGTCCAGAACAAATTAAACAGGCAAATAAGCAAAACAAATACACGAATATCGAATTTCTACAAGGCCAAGCCGAAAACTTGCCGATTGAAGACCGATCTGTTGATTTGATACTAGTAGCTACAGCAGTGCATTGGTTTGATCAAGCAGCATTTTATGAGGAAGCCAAGCGAATTCTAAAACCATCTGTCGGCTGTCTGGCAATAATAGGATATTATTTGCCATATATTAGGCTACTTTCTAACAACAGCAAACTTTTGAATGATGCAGCCACTCAGTTGCTTGAAGATATTTTTTTGGAAGGTTTAAGAGAAAATCCACCACTTCTGAACCTTAACTTACCATGTAAAGAGAGATACTCGTCCATTTTCAACTCATTACCATTTTCTACTAAAGAAAGAAATGACAACTTTCACATTTCTTACGATATGTCTCTAAATGATCTTACCGGCTGGATCAAATCTACGGTACCATACCAAACTTTCGAAGATAAAAAAATGAAATTTCAAATTGACAAAATTTTTCAACAAAACGCAGAAAATGTGGACCCAACTGAAAAATTTGAAGAGATTTTTTTGAAGCTCGTAAACCTCAAAAAAGAAACAATCCAAGCAGATAAACCGATAGTAAAGACCTACTACAACTTCTTCGTTCTGCTTTGTCGTGATTAGTTGAAGAAAACTTTTAAAGTGTAAATATAACAATGCTGAAAAATAAAAATGAACAGCTAATGAATTAGTGAATTAACTTTTCTGCATATTGTGTAAAATGCTTTATTAACAATATGAGTGTAGTGAATACCGTGATTTAATGCCGTTATCTATTCTGTCGCCAAAAAACAGCATTCTTGCTTTAAAAAATGTTTTTCGTGGTTAAATAACGTCGATCTAAAAATTTGCAAATCTATTTACCCATAAAACCCCAGTGGCATCGTTTGTTGCCAGTTGTTACGTTTATTTTTATGGTGTAAACGATAAAGCTAAAATCATAAGTTGTGACCAAGCAGCGTCTCCATAAATTTGGCTTGTGTGTAAGTTTGACAGCACCTGAACTTCACTATTGAGTTGTTTTTTTGCTGACAGTTGAAGAGGTGCTAAATTAGATTTGGTAGGGGGTTGCTGAGATGTCAAGATGTGTTCAATGTACTTCTAATGATCTTAATCAATAATTGGTTTCTGATATGTCTTAGAACGTCTATTTTGACATGTGCTAATATTGAAATGGAGTCATGAAAAAGGATGGTAGTTATTTCAAAATCCACCTTATTGGGCTTCAATAAGGTCAAAATAAAACAATTTTAATGAACAGATTCAGCATTGCTAAACTGGGCTGCGAACCCGAACTTGAAAAAACCTCCGTCTTTTTGTCGAACTTTGGAAAAATGATTTTTTTGAACTCGAACATCAGTAAAACTGTTCGAGCTCAGAAAAAAAATCAAAAGATTAAAAAATTGTCGGAATTATGTTTTGTCAATTAAACCGTGTAAATTGATAACTTAATGCGATAATTTGTATTTTTGTATGCATGAACTTGAACAACTTCATATTTTTGCCGACCCTGAACTCGAAAAAATTCAATTAGAAAACTCGAATTTGAATTAATATATATAGGCTGAACCTGTAAAAATAGGCTGAACCTGAACTTAAATTCGAATAAAAATCAATTAAGTTCACAGCCCTGTGTGGCTAAAAGCATCTGAAGTGTATAGATGTCAATTTGTAATAAAAACACATGTGATGTGAGGGTGGAGTGAGTGGTGGATCGTAGGCAGATGGTTGAAAATACGAAAGAGAATGCATGGAGGAGATGGGTCGGAGCAGGGCCGTGCCTAGGTTGTTCGGCCCTTCCCCTTCCGAAAACTCAAGAAGGGGCCCCCTCCAAAACGCTTAAATTTGCACATTTTTGCAATCAGCCTAAATAGTCACCTAACTTTCACATCTCTAAGACGCACTACTTTTCTAAAATCAGGATTGTAGACAGCCCGAAAATTTTCAGTTAAATTTACATTAATGATATCCAAAATATAAAATAAACCAGTACAATCAATAAAATTTTCGTTTGAGTTGGCTGTAGTGACATCAATGATCCTGAAAAGATCTGTACTGACCTCTAGAAACTTAGGATTTAATGAAATAAATTTTAACTTGTTTGCTGACATCCAAGCGCGTAGCCAGAAATTCGCAAAGAGGGGGGCAATTCTGGAGGTCTGGGGGCAGAGCCCCCAACGCATAAAAATTTTGCATTTTTTTGCAAAAATAACTTAATTTTAAGACTATTTTAATAAAGAATAATGCTTTTAAAACGTGGCATAAAATTGGCAGCGCAACATGATTTAACTGGTGGCATTAATGGGCTATGCGGAAAGTGGCTAACGATAACTTTGTAGTTCTCTTGTTTACATGCTGGTATATCATAAAATCCTATTATTCAATAAAACTCACATGGAATAATCTATTTTGTCTATATTTTATAAATGAAAATGATTGGGGGCAAGGCTAATGGAAAGATATTTGAAAGAAGTGATTGGTAATAAACTAACACTGAATACCCCCCTCCTTATTTCTGAGTTTATAATATATTTTTTGATAAAGCCAATGTTTGGTGTTTTTATACCAGCGATGAAATTTGATTGTTTATTTTTGGGCATTTTTTAAAGTTTTTATTGATTTGTGACTTTAATTTTTGAAAAATTACCCCCCCCTGAATGTATGTTTTAAAAGACGCTTTAAATCACTGTTTAGTCCATTCCAGTGCAAAAAAAAAAAAAACAGCGTCAGAAGAGCTAAAGACGTGGCATTTTCCTTATTCTGCATTTTGGTTGACAGGCCAATAGGGAGGATATAGCCCCCACCTTCCCGCCCCCTGGCTACGCTACTGCTGACATTTAAAAGCAATCTGACTGTAACCATGACTACACCGACTCTGGACTGGCTGTAGTGCAATCGACTGGTAAGCTGAACATTTGAATTGATGAATTAGCTAAGACAAAGCGATTGTGATTCTATTACACCATGGATCAAATTGTAACCCAGCAGCAGAGACATACAGGTACAGCGAGCGTATTTTTAGCATCTTATGCTATTTCAAATTGACAATACGCTTTAATTTTGTTTTAAATATTGCAAAACATACTAGCACTCAGGCGCGTAGCCAGGATTTGGAAAAGGGGGGGCTATTTTGAAAGAGTGAGAAGTGTGCAAACGACCTTGACTCGTATTTTCATTGATCTTGAATCAGTTTCAGACGAATTGTTTCGGAAAGCTCGAAAATTCAAAGGTTTTTTCCGCCCAAAATTAGGTGATCTCCAAAAAAAAAAAAAAAAGGTCTTCGCCAAAATCCAGAGTGATTTTTCGACCGAAATCCGAAATTCAAAGGTTTTTTCCGCCCAAAATTAGGTGATCTCAAAAAAAAAAAAAAAAAAAGGTCTTCGCCAAAATCCCGATGATATTTCGACCGAAATTCAAAGGTTTTTTCCGCCCAAAATTACGTGATCTCCCAAAAAAAAAAAAAAAGGTCTTCACCAAAATTGACACTGATAATTCGTCCAATTTCGCAAATTCAGACGTTTGAGGGGGGGCTATTTTCCATTTTTCACCTAAAATTCGCCTCAAAAGCACAAAAAACATGCGATTTTGCATACTTCACAAGCCAATGGGAGGGGCTCGAGCCCCCCCCGCCCCCCCCCTGGCTACGCTACTGCTAGCGCTGATCAACAATACCAACTTTTAAAGTACAGTATTAGTAGTAAAGTAAAAAGTAGGGCCCCCATGTTGGCTGCCCAACCCCTGACCCGGGGGGTTGGGGCTGCCTTGGCACGGCCCTGGGTCGGAGTGAGGTCAATGATCTTTTACAGCATAACTGGTTTGAAAAAAAAACAATGTAAACCATACAAGTATATTTTTAAAACATTTAATTTAACTGTCTGATGTTTATACTTAATGCGATAATTCTTTTTTTTTGCTAATTAAATTTTTGTTTGCTTTGGAGGAGAATGACCAAGAATTCTCTTTTGATTCTCAAGGTACAATTTCGGTTTTTCCTCCTCGTAGATTCGATGATTAGGAAGATCGAATGGATCGGATGTTAAAAATTTTTATACCATTCAACTTTTTCTTCTTTCTTGTTTGAGTAATTCTTTCTTTGTCATGACATGGATGGACAAATGTTTATACGCGTTGCGCAGTATAGAACGATGTGGACAGCGGTCTTCTATTTTGCATTTGTATGCTGCATTAATGGCCACCTCCCATTTGTTCAAGCATTGCTTAAAAAAGGTACTGACAGAGTAAACCTGGTAATACGTTTGCCCGCTCTCCCCGATCCTTAAAAATCAAAAGAAAAAAACAAAAATGGAAACGCCTAAAAAATAAACCAGATTTTGCAATTACACCGGTACGAAAGCAGGTTGGAATTTCAAAACAATTGTCAAGTAGGCCTTCTTTCTCACAAATTGTTAAAAAAATTAGCTATGATAAAAATGATGAATGGAGAGAGCACGTATCTACCAGTTATTTCAGACGCTTGTGTGAAATCAAGACGGTAAGAGTGAAAAGCTCTGATTGAGATGTAATAGTACGCTTACCTCTCCATGCTGTGCTTTGCTCCAAAACATATTATGAGCCACAAGCAATTAACTGATTGCCTGTGCTTTTGTGCTGCTTACACCAACAAATTTATAAACCTAATTTGCATAGATCGTAAGCTGAGGGCTGTGCAAAAAAGAAAAGAAATTAAGATGCTTCTCACGACTTATTATATGGAGCATGTATGTTTTTGCAGCACCTTCATTCGCCAAGCAGTGTTGTGAAATGATGAATGTTAAGTGATTTCTACTTTCCACGTAAATAGTGATCTTTCTTCAGAACATCATGTGATAAATTGATTACGCACGTAAACACTGAACTAATAAAGTTGTTTCACTTTAAATAATATTTTAGAATTATTGTTATTTGTTATGACGTCACAAAAACTTTTGCCTTTGAAGGAACAATAAACTGATCCGTTATTTATCCTTGTGAGCTTACAAACTACCGTATATACTCGCGGATAGGTCGCAACTTTTTTCTCATACTTTTTTTTTTTAAATACGGGTGTGACCTATCCGCGCGACATACCTTGCAAGTTTTCGGCTATTGCAAGTACCGTATTTTCCGGCTAATAAGCCGTTATGGGCATGAATTGTAGTGGAAATGTGCTATTGCCACTGTGGTTCTATGGAATAAGCGTGCATGCGCTTGTGCTCGCACATACCAATGCGAGACAGTTTCATGCGCGCACACGCACATGCGACCGCTCAGCGTGCGTTGGATTTTCCCGCTTTGTTAAGAAAAAATGGTTTTGCGATTTTAATGTTCGATTTCGAAGTTATTTGTTTTTAATTTATTTTAATTTTCGAAGTTTATTTTAATTTTCGCACTGATAACTTCGAAAATTTATTTTAATTTTTGAAGTTATCTGAGCAAAAAAGCTAGGGAAAGGGATTTTTAAATCCCTAGATTTTTAGTGCGACTTATGTGCGAGTCAACTCTAAATTCAACTTTTTTAACACAAAACTAATAGTGCGACCTATACGGTGGCGCGACCTATAGGCGAGTATATACGGTAACTACCGGTACCTCGTATTTCTTCATATGTTGCACGTTTACTTGAGTTGCAGAATACATTTGTATCTTTTTTTTTAATCTTTTGCTGTAAAATGAATCCATTAAGGCCCAATCGCAACAAATGTTGCAAGCTAAATTAAACAAGAAAAAGTTTTTTAAAAAATTTCAAAACAGTTATGTTTTTTCGATGCTAAATACAGTAGAACGCCGATTATTCAAACTAATTGAAACTAGGGGTGGTTCGGATAATCAAACAACATGCAATATTTGGAAAATTTATCATTTAAACTACAGCAACATGCAATACTGCATTACAAATTACGAAAATACATCATTTACAGTACACATACATAGTGATTTATTGTATAGGCCTATTATTAATTAGTGCTGGCAGTATAGTAATCACTCATTTTTTTGTTTTAAATTTGCTTAAGTCGTAAGTATAGTAATTGATTAAATGATTTTTGTTGAATTCGTGTTCGGATAACAGGCGTTTCAGATAATAGGCGTTCGGATAATCGACGTTCTACTGTAAATTCATCAAAACTTTTGACAATCAAAAATTCCGTCTTTAATGGATAAAACGTTTGAAGCCATCATAATTAAAAACATATCTAGGCGAGTTGGCAATATGTTTTCGAAAAATTTTAGTTATGGAGTTCGACTGCTTAAACTTTGATGTTGCACAAGACTTCCTCAAGTTTCAAATTGTTTTGTAAACAGACAAGAGGTAAAGCAATATTCCTCAGTTGCCTTAGATGTATTTTCATTTTGAGGAGAATGATGAAAAATTGTAATCCTCAATTGCCTTGCATTTTTGTTGCATGCATCGATGCCCTATTGTTTGCCACTCGTTGCATTTCAGCGTACTGCTACAATGTGGTTGGTACATTGATGCATCTTTTCACGAGAAAGCGACGGTTGCGCTATTCTTTGGACGAATCCGCACCCGCTTAGGAGTTAAACATTTTCCGAGCTTTTCGGTTGTGGTTGGTTTGACTTCTTGCCACGCAAATTTGGTGCTTATTAGAAGCCACCAAGCACAGATAATCATTGAAAAACAAGTTGTGCAAGGGCGCAACAACGTGACCAGGGTGCGGGTAGAACCCAAAATCATGCGATCATGGTTGTCGTAAAAACGACACCTTTTCCCTGTAGGCCACGTGGCCGGTTCAGTTCTGCTATCAGTTCATTTAAAAAGTATATGTAGTGATTCAATATATAACTAACTTTCATTTCCTCCAAGTTATACTGAAGAAAACAACAGTTAACCTTCCTAATACATAAACTGATATAAACAGTAGAGAAATAGGAACTAATGAAATTAACATATTCATGCGAGATATTAGCATGCGATTAAAATATGCTTTACAGACTAATCTAGTGGTTAGCAAAACCATTTCGCTGAAGTTCTATAATTTAAAATCAATCAGAAATTAAGGAAAACAAATGAACCTGAACTTCATTACTGGTATGCATTCACTGATCAAGAGGTTCTATTCTAGATTTTATAGAACTGGTACTTCTACTGTAGCAGTGGGTCGATGCTCTGGTTTATGGGTGTACAAGTGAATATAACAAGCACGAAACAGCAGAAATGTGCCAGTTCACCAATTTCCACTAAAAGATGAATTACTATTAAAAGAAATGGCTGCGCAAAATTTCTCCACCAGATTTTATTCTAACTAAAACTTCAAAATTATGCTCCTTGCATTTTGATAATTGCTTTATAACAACATCATAAGAATCCAATACTTGACGTATAAAGCAAAACGGGACATTAAATCTCAAAAAAAAAGGTTAAAGAATAATATTTAGCATTTCTTTTGAATTCAATCAGCTAAATAGTGATTTTACTAGCTGTCAGTACTCGGTAACCAGCACACCATACAATTGGGTAAAATTTTAAGCTATTGCCTAATAACACATTAAGCAGTAACCTATTAGCAAATTTCAATTTAAAAATTGATTTTTTTAACTACAAATCTGCTCAGTTAAAGCTACATAAATAGTAACAATGTAATTGATGAAATGCTATTTTTCACGAAGTCTTTACTGTTTATTCTTACAATCTGTAAAGTTTTAGCACGGGTATATTATATAGTGTTTTTTACATTTGCTGAAGAGCGCATGAATAATAACACTTTATTGAAAATCTTTAACCAAGGAGAATTTTGCATTTTACCGGTTGAACTGCATTTCAAGCACATGTGCGATTTGCGCATTAGTCTACTCATACTAACTACAAGTACGTTGAACTCATTCCAAATGAGGATCAAAACAGTTATTGTGATTGACATGGCAGTGCACCAACATCACACTATGCTGACGCAAAATCTTTTCACATGAGGTTTTGCAATGCTGTTGATGAAAATTTTCAACACCATTTCGTCATAATCAAAATCAGAGTTGCATGAAAACGTTATGACAGCATCACAAAATATACATAAACTTGCCGAATGGTGCTGAAATGGGATTGAAACCAACACGATTGCAATAGGTAGGTTGGAAGGATCCAACACGATGGCAAATGGTATTGAAAATTTTTTAGAGGCAAAAAAGTTTTTGGCTGAAAAACGTAACATTCGTCTTATTGTTGCTCCAGAATTAATATACTTACAGTAGTTAAAAAAACATGTGTAGTAGCCTAGGAGTAAGGCATAGAGTGAAATGAAAGTGGTATAGAATTACGTTAATTACCTACGAAAGAGCCAAGACAAGGCTAAAATTTTATACCATTTACATTAGTAAAAAAGCATAGCTTGCCCTAACCTGACAAGCGGCAAAACTGCATGGCTAGCAAGGCTACAAAGCCGTTTCAACTTCAAAAGTTATTGTCAAAATATATAGGCTACCGATAAGCCAACTGAATAAAAGCAGGAGTTTTTCTTTCAATTTCAGGTGGGGTGAGGCAACATCCTCACACCTCGCAGAAAACACCTCCAAGAAAATTATTCGCCAGAAAAACATTTTCCTGAACGTTTTTTTTTCCAGAATTAGCATTTGTCAGAAATCAGACTTGCCAGAATAAACACTTGCTAGAAATTACATCTGTCAGAATGAACACTTGCCAGAAATTACATTTGCCAGAATGAACACCTGTCTGAAATTACATCTGTCAGAATGAACACTTGCCTGAAATTACATTTCCCCAAAAACTTATTTTTCAGAATTTACATTTGGCCAAAATTACATTTCCCCCGAAAACTTATTTTCAGAATTCACACTTGGCAGAAATTTCATTAGGCAAAAGTTACATTTTCCCTAAAAATATTTTTCCAAACAATGGATTTTTTACCCGGCAATTCATTTGCGAAAAACTATTTTTTGTTTGAAAAATTATGCTGTATTTTTGCTATTTATCAGAGGTGGAGTCCTCGAGGATACATTGTGAAGTCCTTGGCCTCGGAGCCTCAAGTCCTCAAAAACTGCTCTGTCCTCGGCTCGAAGACGGCACTATTTTTTGAACCGTTAAAATTATGTATTACTATTAATATTAATGGGCAGTGGTGCAAGCGGATCTGCTAACGTTAGATAAAGTCCACCTACAAATTGCATAGGCCTCATTTGAGCCCATTGCAACTGTAGCTGCTACGTTGCTGTAGTTTTGTTTGGTTACTGGTCGAACTCAGAAAGCCTTCCAGCTTCCTTTAAGTATGTGGCCAGTTTGTTAATGTTACATTTCGCCACATCGTGAACAGTGGTTTTGGTCATTCCAAAGTATTTAACACAAATGTCTTGGAAAAACTTGCAATTGCCAACATGATGATTTGGTGTTTCATCCTCTAGGCTACATTTTGGACACAAAGAAGACTCAGCACGACCTGTAGTTTTCTTGTGCAGCTGTAGATTGCAGTGCCCAGTTAAAACTTGCACTAGTTTACTTAAAAGAGGTCTTTTAAGGTTTACGAAATGTACTGTTAATCGTGAAGACGTCCAACCAGCAGACTCCTTCATCCTCAAGCAGTTTTTGCGTTTATTCTACACAAATTTCCATCTATCTGTGGACCAGTCCTTAACCGTGCTAACACAACTGGCATACGGGACTCTAATAAAAGATTCAGGGCCATGCATTTCTGATTTGGATCCTGATTTGGCTAGATAATCTGCCTCTTCGTTACCATGTACCCCTGCATGACCAGGAATCCAGGCAATACTGACGTGGTTTTGTTTACCCAACTGATTTAGGTTTATAATGCTGTTGACCACTATGATTGATGTTACAGTGCACTTTATGAGTGATTTGACAGCTGCCTGACTATCCACCAGCACAACAATACTTTGATCGTGCATTTTTTTCCAGAAGCAGGTTCTTTGCCACATCTGGAATAGCTAAGACTTCTGCCTGGAACACAGTGCTATGTATTCCAAGGTGAAAAAATGCTTGTTTTGGGGGGTTGTTTGGGTATTCTGCATCAAAAAATCCGCACCTACTCTCTCATCTAGTTTCGAGCCATCAGTGTAAACCTTGACAGTGTTCTGATTTAGAACGCTTTCAGATCTGATAGCAATCTTTTTATTCATAATTAGACATTCGAAATTTCTCCAAAAACCTTGTTTTTTTTATTTGGTCAGCTGGCATTTGCAGCAGAGTCGGCTTTTTTCTAACAAGTCAATGCTCTACATGGCGCACAAATTTATGCAAAGCAGTTTTCGTAAAAATACCGGCGCGAAATCCGTACTGCGATGCAGAAAGCTTTGCCAGTACATTACTATCTTTATTAACATGATAAAGAAATAGTCTTTCCAACCATTTAAGTTGGAAAGAAGTTAAAATGATCATACGGAAGAATTTAGCTTTAAAACAGCTTTCCTTTTTTGCTTGGTAAGTGATAGAGGCAAGATTTTTAGCTTGTTGAAGCTATTTTTTGTTAAATTTTTTAAAATATTTTGAAGATGTGACATCGCGAAAACGATGATGACGTCATCAAAACTAGTAAATCCTTATAAGAGCAAGCAAATTTTTCTAACTGTTGCTAAACATTATTTTGAGTTCGGACTTTTGTTATTTCTAAGACATCTCTGATAAAACCACCGCAGATGATGACGTCATTTTCAAAATATTGCGTTGACTATTATTTGTAATTTTTTGTGACTGAGACATAGCATCATTCACAAAGTTTTAGAATACTGCAGTATTGTTTTCATTATATCATTTAACAGCTGATGACAATGAAGAAAAGTTCAATATTAATGGCTCACCACTGCATAACGAAAACCTATAAACGAATGCAAATTACTTGCAAAGAAAGTCAGTGAAGTCAAACGAAAAATCACAATACAAAAAATGATTGAAGAAATAGTTAGTGTAGGCCTACACATTCAAAAAAGAGTAATGCAAAAATTGTTTTTAAAATTTGAAATGTGCTGCAATGCTGTTGCTGGCAATAGTATGTACAGCACATTATTCATTCATGCAAGTACGATAGACTTCAACAGAATGTTTGAGACCTACATTTGAGTTGTACTTTGTACATGGGTGCTTGACTTTGGCAAGCTTGTTTTTGAGATCTTTGTAATCTGCCTTACCAAGAATTTCATCCAAACAAATAGGGAAAGGTGAGGTAAGTTAATACACCCCCTTTTCGAGATGAAGAAAAAAACAAGTTCTAAAAATAGCGCCATTACTTGAAAAAAACAAGTTACATAACTAGGTTCACAAGAATTAGTTGACTTGAAAAGGATATTAGAAACGTGCAGTGCAAGAAATTGTAGTTTTTCACTGTTTTAGTAAATTTTTTAGCCGTAGGTTTTCAGCATCTCTAGAAATAACAAAGCATGTTCAAACTTTGAAAGCATGGTAGGTAGTTGGTGCATAGCTTTGCTTTTTATCCCACTAAGGCTACTTTATGCATGCATCAGTTGATCAGTTAGCAGCATTGTTTTTTTTAAGTTAAGTCGATACACGTTAAGACGTAAGTTAACAAAATTTAAGTCAATACACGTTGACAAAGGTAAGTTGATACATGTATCAACCTTACTTTTAAAGCCAGATTTAATAACCACACCCACTCGTTCCGGAACAGAAACAAATCAAATGCAACCGCATTGTCGAAATACTATTGGAACTGCCTCATTCACAAAAAAACGGACATAAAATGGAATATCTATACATCATCAGCGCATTTCTACAAATGTGGTAGCGGACGCTGCAATTTGTGTCTAGAAGAGAAAATCGCAATCCTCAAGTCAGATAAAGAAACATCCCTCAATAAGCGATCAGAAATCGTATCTAAATGTCGACATAAAAATAAATTCAAATTACGCAATTTCAAAGGGTCGTAAACCCTTTGATTATATTTAATTGCATTGTCATTCATGTCTTTATTTTTCATTACTGCCAACTGGCATTCATGGGTAGATTTTGTCCGTATTCTAATTTGGATTAATTTGCTTTATTTATTCAATCCAACGCAATTTCTTGTTTTTGCTCATTCCAGTGTGTATTGTTATATTATTTCGTTGTAATTTTTGTCCTACAAAAAACGCATCTTATTTTCTTACTCTGCTAAAATTTTTATCTTTTTATTATGTCACAACCATTATATAATTATTTTATGTATAATAATTCCGTACTTATGCAGGAACAACCATCCTAAAACATTTTATAACATTTTATTGTACTGCAATTTCATTTTGGGTTGGTCAGCATAGAGGTAGGAAGTATGGCTGTGTGGGTAGAGCGAGGATCGTTTTCTTTTTCTGGGCGTGAATGCTCGTTGTCCCACATCGCAAATCCGTCACGCGGTTGGTAAGAAAGGTGGGTTGAGATGAAATAATGGATTGCTTCGTCGCTGGTGAGTACCATTTTATCTTTTCTAACCATTTGCCATTATTTTGTTTAGATCTACTCCCTGATGATTGCGGTAACACGTGAAACAGGCCTGAAGGAAACAAATGAAAGAACTTTCAGCCATAAGCGTGTTAATTGAACTGCTCTGGACCTTATAGGAACATTGAGCACTCTTCTGGTTATGCCAGCAACACAAATTTGTCACTGATGACCTTTTGTATTAAGTATTACCAGAAAAATGATACTGCAATTTACCTGAAGCAACAAATATCCTTACTAAGCTACTAAAATTCGTGGTGACCGAGTGAATTAATATATTCAGTCCTTGTGTAATTTTGTCTGCGGTATCCGGTTATTGGAACATATCGCTCATTGTTATGGGTGGTATTTTATAATGAACGGATAATGCGAGACAAAAAGAATTTAATTAATGTTGTTTTTGTTCTCGCTTTTCTTTGTTCACTTGCTGTATATATAGACCTACTGCTACTTAGCTTCATGTCATTACTAATATCATCATTATTGTTATTACTATTAGTATATTAAATACTACTTGTTGATATTAAAGAACTACGTGTTGAGACTCATCGCGTACAAACTCACTAAATTGGTGCCCCGTGTGAGGAGCGCCCTAAGGAGCGCTCACTTCATTTGTTCTGCGTGTAAGTTTACACAGAACCAAAGCTTCACCAAAAAGCTTGTTTAGAATAAAAAAAAAAAAGGTTCAAAGTGAAGCAATTAAGTTGAAGAATTGCTTAACTGCTCAAGAGTCCAAGAAAAGTTCGAGTACAGTCGAAGAAAAGTTCGAGAAAAGCTCACAGAACTGTTCCGAAACAGAACGAAAAGCGTTTTTCAAAACTGTTCGAGTGTCGGTTAAAAGTGCCCGAAAATGCGGTTCAAAAGTGTTCGAAAGTGTAGTTCGAAAGCGTACGGAAACGCTGAAGAAGAAACTTCGGAAAAAAAGACAGTACAGACTTTTAATATGTTTTTTTCTGCATATCATTTTTTGCATATTTACGTGTATAATGTTATTTGCATATTTACCTGTATTTTTTTTTGCCTATTTCGTATAATTTTTTTTTTCCGAATCTTACAATTTGAGAAAACCGAATTGATTAAAGCGCTGTTTATTTGTATTTAAGCTGAAGTATTTCTCTGTATAATGTGAATTTCTGCATATGTAGCAAGTCAATTTTATCGTTATCAATCCTGATTCCTTATTCTGCCACACTTAAGCTGCGCAAAAAATGTAAACGTAGTTGATAATGGGTGTCCGATAATTGACCTTTCCAACGTATGAATTGCATTTGTGCATTTTCCTCTTACCTTAGCTGAATTTTTTTGCATTACTATCAATGTTACGGCTACTCTAATTCTGTTCATGCCGAAGAAGTTTGAAGGATGAATAACAATAGCCATGACTCAATGAAATATATCTCGTGCGACCAGCAGAGTTACTGAATGTTTATTTCATATTGTTGTTTTTGCATTTTTGATACTATTTGATTTCGAGCAAAGACTCGATGACTATATATTATGCTAAAGGGCAAGAGAAAAGTCCTCTATATTGTGTTATTTGCATTTTCCGTGCTAAAATGCTATGTCATCCAGAGAGGAATGAACAAGTCATTTATTTCTGGTCGCATGGACGTAGAAAATAGCATTTCTTCTGTCATATTTCAGATTTTAACGTGTTATACATTTTATCCCCAGTTTTGGTGTTTCTGCTTACTCCTTTTTAAACCCCAATCGGTTTTCTATGTTGCAGTTTTGGAAGAGTTACGTGTCTTTCTTTGTCATGTTACGTGTTTTTTTTTTTGTCACTCACATCCGCATTTCTTTTTGTCGACTGATGCATATGCTGGACAGCCTTGGGGGGCTTTCTCGTCCATCTTACCCATCATTCTGAGGGGAAGGTCTGTGGTGACCGCTAAATGAGCTATTATTTGGTTGGTAAACTTGACCATTGTACAGCAGCAAGTAGATTTTGTAATTTTTTCATGTGTCACAAGTAGAAATCTGTTTCTAATTCATTTTGTTCAACACAGAATTAGTTATTGTACCACAAGTAGCTCATAAGCATAATCTTTTCAGTAGTCTGGAAATGCCTAGTAAATACAGAGAGGTCCAAAAAAAGCGCTCTATTTTGTTTTTTCTCCCAAACGTTTGGTTTAGGAGATATTGTTTTGGTTTTCAGGTGGTGAAGACAGTAGGCCTAGGAAATTGCTCATATAGCAAAATGGATGGTAGTGGGCGCTATACTGTGCAGCAGCGAATAAAAATAGTAGAGACGTATTTTGCCACAAAATTAATGGTTTTGACACAGCAACAATGCAGGAAAGAACTCGGCAGGGACAAAGTACCTGATAGAAAAACAATTGAGCGTTTGGTGGACAAATTTCGAGAGACTGGAAGTGTTGCAAATGCTAATAAAGTTTGCAATGGTCGACCTTGTTCAGTGAAAACACCCAACAATGATCAGAATTTGCGTAAACGGTTTGAGGAATCTTTCAGAAAATCAACACGTCTTTCACAAGAAGTCGGCCTTTCCAGATTGTCTGCAATGCGAATTCTCCCTGATGACCTACAGCTCTTCCCGTACAAAATTCAAATGTTGCAGAGACAAACTGATGACAACAAAGCAAAACGTCTTGCTTTTTGCCAAGATATCAGCCAAAAATTGAAAACAACCCTGGTTTGTTAAATTTGATATTTTTTAGTGATGAAGCTCATTGTCACTTGAGTGGGCACATCGACAAGCAGAGTATGCGTTTTTGGTCTCATGCTCATCCACATGAGCATACCTATCAGCCTCTTAGCCAGGAGAAAGTGACTGTATGGTTGCCATAAGTCGAAGTGGAATCATCGGGCCGTATTTCTTTGAAGATGAAAGTGGTAATCTAGTAACAGTGGATACTGACCGTTACATTGCACTTATACGGACCAAGCTATTCCTGCACTGAGAAGAAAACGTGGAGTAGACATGAATTCTGTTATATACCAACAAGATGGTGCACCACCCCATTGTTCAGACAGATCTTTGAAATACCTATGCCAATATTTTCCTGGTGATAGACTGATTTCAAGACGCACTGATTTTCCCTGGCCACCATATCCTCTTGATCTTAACCAACCTGATCACTTTCTGAGGGGCTACCTCAAGGAAAGGGTCTACAATAACAATCCAAAGACTCTAGCAGATTTAAAGGACAACATAAAAAGTGGGATCATGAAAAAACCTATCAACATGATAAAACAAAAAATTGACAATTTTAATACTCGTGTCCAAGCAGTTATTTGTCAGCATAGAGCCTGGATAGAACATATCATCAACTACTAAATAACAGGAAAGTTAGTGGCTTCCATGTACCATCGGAATTGAAGGACACAATTTCCCATTATGATGAAATTGTTTGGCGAAAAAATTTTTATGATATGTTGTTTGATTAAAAAACTAAATGAAAAACGAAATATGGCGCTTTTGTTGGACCACCCTGTATGTACCAAAAACTAATCAAAAAGCCCGAACAGCTCCTGATCTTCTGGAAAGAGCAGCAACACAAGTCTCTGAAAGACTTTCTTACAGAGTGGCTGCAAGAAACTTTGGTGTTGATAAAATAACACTAATGAGATACATTAAGAAAAAGCAATCAAACCCAGATTGTCCAGTGGGATATCCTGCGTTAAGCCTCCAAAAGCGAATTTTTTCTGCTGAGATGGAAACTGATCTTGCTAAACACATAGTGTTTATGGCAGACATGTATTTTGGCCTTAGTCCTGAAAAATGCAAAAAGCTTGCCTTTGAATTTGCAATGAAAAACAAGCTGACAATTCCTCAATCACGGCAAGACAACAAAAAGCAGGTATCCAGTGGTGGACCAGTTTCAAACAACGACATAAGTTATCCATAAAAAAGCCAGAGTCAACATCAGTAGGCTGTGCTACAGCATTCAATAAACACACAGTTTCAGAATATTTCAATAACTTGGAAAATGTGTTGCAAAAGCAACAAATTTACAGTTTATCATGTTTTTAACATTGATGAAACTGGTGTTACTACGGTTCAAAACCCAAGCAATGTAGTTACAACTACTGGAATGAAAAATGTTAGAGCAGTCACATCTGGTGAGAGTGGTGAATTTGTCACAGCAGTCTATGCTGTTTGTGCTACAGGGAATTCATTACCACCAATGTTGATATTCCCACGTGTATGATATTCCCACGTGTGCACTATAGAGACCACTTCATTCAAAGAGGGCCGTCTGGTTGCATTCGCAGACCAAACAGGTCTGGATGGATTAATGAGGAGCTGTTTATTGACTTTTTGGATTATGTCGGAAATATGACATGAAGCTGTCCAGAACAAAAAGTTTAAGTTACAATGGACAATCCCTAGTCACATGTTTCACTTGGAGCTATTAATAAAGCAAGAGAGCGTGGTATTATCTTGTTGACTATACCACCAAAGACCTCTCACAAGCTGCAGCCATTAGATAAGACTGTGTTTGGTCACTTCAAAATGGGTATAATAAAGCCATCGATAATTGGATGAGATGTAACCCTGGCAAAACCCTCACCATTTATGATATCCCTGCTTTGATAAATGAGGCACAAATGGTTACAATGGTCCCTCGAAATATAATTTCTGGATTTAGTTCGACTGGCAATTGGCCTTTTAATCCAGAAATTTTTAGCGAAGGTGATTTTGCTCCGCCATTGTCCAGACAGAGATTCTATCCCTGATTTCAATGAAAGCATCACTGAAGCTCAAGTTTCTAAAACTGATGGTGCTAGCAACATTGATTAGGAAAAATCTTCGGTTTCTCCAGCTCAAAAGAGAAGCGATGACAACCAGCCAGATTGTTCAACTTCTAACCCTGGTCCTGATGATCACAATTCAGCGTCTGATTGTGTTTCTCCTCAAAACATTTTGCCCATCCCCAAAGCACAACCCAGACAAAGAAGTCTTAACAGGGCAAGAGGAAAAACTAGAGTGTTTACAGATACTCCAGAAAGAAATGAAATTGAAGAACAATTGAAAAAAAAAAACAATCAAAACCATCAAGGTCTTCGGCAAAAGCTAAAGCCAAGCCCAAGCTCTTTGACAAACCAAAAAAAAAGGCACACCAGTTCATCATCCAGTGAAGAAGACATAGGTCTATCCTATGACAATGACAGTGATATCGAAATAGACGAAAAGATAGAACCAAATTTAGATTATGTTGTTCTATTGGTAGATGGAAAATCTAGGTCTTTGAAATACATTGCTAGAGTCGATAATTATGATGATGAAGATGATGACTATGAGGGTGTGTTTTTGCAAAAAATCAACAGCAGAGTCGATTCTGGACAACCAATCTTTATTGTAATGACAACCAATCTTTATAGCTCTGCTCACAGTCACTAAATATTTAGTGACAATGCCTGTCTGTGACACACGTGATTTGCATCAGTTTGTTCCGCACGAGGGCTAAATCAGGCAGTTTTTGTGCAAAAAAAATTTACATTGGGTTCACCCCTCTTAGCAAACTCCTGGTTGCATGATAGCATTTTTCAAGTAATTATGGGGCGCAGACGAAACGAGCTTTGAAACGCTGCAGGCCTTATTTTAAAATTGCATGTAATTGTAGCCGTAAAAGATCTGAAGATCAGTTTTTATACGCAAATTTTAGTGCCCGCCACTTTTGGCTAGTGCTCCTCACTTTGTTTGCTCTGGCAACGGCACTGCCGGAACTTAAAGAGTTAAGTAGTGAAGATAAATAAACCAATAAATGTTGAGGTAAGCAAATTTCACCAAATGAAATTTCATTGTTGGGAATAAAATGGCTAGTATAGACCTATGCATAATTTCTGGAAAATAAGTTCTCGCAGAAAAACGTAATTTCGGCCAAATGTATATTCTGGCAAGTGCAAACTCTAGTAAATAAGTTTTTGGGGAAATGTAATTTCGGCCAAATGTAATTTCTGGCAAGTGTAAATTCTAAAAAATAAGTTTTAGGGGAAATGGAATTTCGGCCAAATGTAGATTCTGGAAAATAAGTTTTCGAGGAAATACATGTAATTTCTGACAAATGAGCCTTCGAGCAAATGTAATTTCTGGCCAGTGCGCGTTCAGGAAATGGTACACTCAGGATAATATAGTTTCGGCCAAGTGTTTTCGGAGGAAATGTAATTTCTGGAAAGTGTTTTTCAGAGATTTGTATAAGATTCGGGCGAGGTTCAATTAACATAAAGCATATCAGTTAACCGCCATTTACAACAATATAGGCAATAAATTACCGGCACCTTAAGTTAAAATAATCAATGAAAATTCTTTCAGGCGCAGCTCTAGCAACAATTAGGGTTAGTACTAACTTAGTACTACTGCAGCACCAACTTCCGGACTTATGGTGTACTAATTTTGTTATGTGATTGCGATTATATTTGGTCCGTGCCGTCTTCATCTTTTTCCGACCAAATTTATTCTGCATAAACGGGAACAAACCAGGCAAAAATACTACTGTTTACAACCAACATTACCCAAAAAATTTACATCGGTCAATAGTGTTGGTACAGTCTGTTCACCCGCAGCCTCCTTCAGAAATTAACATGTAGCTAATCCATCAAAAAAGTTTGGACATCTCTACGCAGTGAATAGACCAATGCTGCAAGCCCACCTCATGGTCCATCAAATGCGCTGTTTAGTAGAAATTGCAAAGAATACTAAGCGAAGAAACAAAGTAACTAAATGTAAGCTAGTCTTTTTTTTTTGCTCGAACAAACGTATCTTTTTTTTTGAAAGATTTTGATTTTAAAATAGAACCAAGTTTGTAGCAAATATAATCATAAAAAAATTGTTTCCGTGAAGTGGGGATTCCATTCCCACGTCACCTCTAACTTGTTGGCGGCCGTTGGTGAGCTAGGATTCTGGAAAAACTTGATAGCAAATACTATCGCAACAGTTAAATTTTTGAAAACACGAAACAAAATATGAATGACCTCGGATATGATTATTTCTGGGGAGTTTGTTCTTCCTTTTTTTACACTTCAATTGGATACTACCGGTACTTTACAAGTTTGTAGGTTCTTGAATGCAGAATTTACATATTCATGAATGTGCCAAATTGACCAAAGTCAACACTTAATAATTAATATACCCTTAAGCATGCTATATTTCCTCGAATATAGTGATCTTTTCTCATTAAATAGAGCGGAGGACAAATGCGTATGAGCCAATGAATATTGTCATCAAAACCAGTTCAAAAAGTTGTCAGTTGTTCATCAAGCATGAGCGGAATTAACTGATGGATAAACAAGCGATCGATACCACCTTTCAGTTGATCTAGCTTAATTTAATAAATGCTTTTCTGCAAAAAGCAAACGGTAGCACAGCAACAAAAAGAGCGTTGTATTCGATTTCCATTTTTGTTTCAAGCATTGTGCGGCCAATACGTTATGATTACACTGGTCAACAGCAAATTTTAATCGGAGAAGAGACCCAACTCTTTTAGATAGATTTTTCCAGCTGATTTCAAAAATGTCTTTACTTTTTTCCCGGCACATCAGGTTTACGAGATATCGTCCTTTTTTATTTTTGAAGATTTGACTAAAGAGCATGCATAGTATTGACTATACTATTTATAGAAATTTAAGCTATGACGTCGTAGAAAACATTTCATTAGTTTCGAATGGTTATTGATACGGAGTATAGCAGATAAGAGAGGGTATGTTTTGGTGAATAGGAATTATAGCCCTTTGCTGAAAATGAAAATTGTCGTTTTAGGGTCAGTTTTAGTAGCATCTGTAAATGTTTAGTAAGAGTGTGCTAAAATTATTGAATTTGGTTATTTTGCACTTTTGTGCTTAACTCTAGCTTTAAGTTTATGGTTAGCTTTATTATCACCATGCCAAGAAAGTGTAAAAATAATTCAGACTTTGGCAAACGGTATAATTGGGAGGAGGCTTATATTTTAATCATAAAATCACAGCCAATGTTATTGTAATAAGTTTATTGCGAACGTTTCGACCCTCTTCTGGTGCCATTTTCAACGAACAATAAAAAACTCATGCGAATGACATCCTGGTATTGATTAAAATTTTAGTATTGATTTTTGGTATTTTGAATTTTGAATTTTTGGTATTTATCCTGGTATTGATTAAAATTTCAATCAATACCCAGGATGTAATTCGCGTGAGTTTTTTACTTCATTGAAAATGGCACTAGAAGAGGGCCGAAACGTTCGCAATAAACTTATTACAATAACATTGGCTGTGATTTTTATAATTAAAAATTCAGGCTTGTTTTGCTGTGTATGTGGCAGCTTTACAATCGGAGCTCAAAGATGATCAATCACACCAGATCTGAAAAAATATACAAATTGTATTTTGGATGTCTTTTAGAAGATGACGATAACAAAGGGCCTCGCATCAAATATGCACTTCTTGCTCCAGTGGCTTGCGAAACCGACTAAACAAGAGAACTTCAGCAATGCCTTTGGCTATTCGAATGACATGGAGGGAACCTAAAAACCATTTTTAAGATTGTTATTTTCCCCTTGTGAATGCTAAAGGGTTTTTTAGCTCGAAACACAGAACGAAGATTACATACTCTAATATAGACTCAGCATAAGACCAGTTCCAACGACCCCTCGTTGCCTGCACCACTTCCTCCTGAAGATGGACTAGCAAGCCTTCCTAATGAAGTGGTATTTGACGAAAATAGCAACCTTACACTTACCGATTTCACAGGTTCTAAGTATGAACCAGAAGAAAAATTGAAACCCATTATATTTTCACGGAAACAGTTAAATGATCGTATAAGAGACCTAGCACTTTCAGAAGAAAAAGCAGAACTTGTAGCATTGCGGTTGCAAGAAAACAATCTACTTCAAAAGGATATGTTGGTTTGTCATTACAGAAAACGCAATACTGATTTGTCGACAGTATTTAGAGTAGATGGACCACTGTGCTACTATTATGACATCATCAGCTTATTTAAAAACCTAGGAGAGGACCACATAGCAAGCAAGTGGCGCCTCTTCCTAGATTCTTCCAAAAAAATCCTTAAACCGGTTTTTCTCCACAATGTCAATTTAAAGCCATTTTTTCCATAGCCCATTCCATGCATTTAAAGGAATCTTATGAAAGTATTGAAATCCTCTTCAATGTTATTCAGTATAATGAATACAATTGGTATCTATGCGGAGACCTGAAGATTATCGGCATATTAATGGGAATGCAAAGAGGATTCACAAAACACTGCTTCTTTCTCTGTCTATGGGATAGTCGTGCTACTGCAGTACATTATGTTAGAAAAGACTGGCTAGCAAAAGTAACATACATCCCACGAAACGCAAATATCAAAGAGGTCCCTTTAGCTGACCACAAAAATGTATTAATACCCACTTCATATAAAATTAGGTTCAATGAAGAATTTTGCCAAGCAGCTGGGAGAGAGTATGTCCAATGGATTTGCGTTTCTTTGCAACAAGTTTTCAAATATAAATGAAGCAAACTGAATGAAGGCATCTTTGTTGGTTGACAAATTTGAGAAGTTTTGAAAGATTCAAAATTTGGAAGAGCTAACTTCAATTGAACTCCATGCTGGGAAAACATTCAAATGGCTTTGTTCAAACTTCGTGGAAAATAAAAGTTCACCCTCATTTAAATTGGTAGTTGAAAATTTACTTAAAGCGTGCAAGGGAATGGGCTGCCGGATGTCGCTAAAAATTTATTTTTTACATTCTCTACTGGACTTTTATCCAGCAAATCTTGGCGCCATCAGCGACGAACAAGGAGAAAGATTTC
Source organism: Trididemnum nubilum (assembly GCA_963965965.1). NCBI lineage: Eukaryota > Metazoa > Chordata > Ascidiacea > Aplousobranchia > Didemnidae > Trididemnum > Trididemnum nubilum. The sequence goes on from OZ014486.1 coordinate 32,981,419, forward strand.
ACCAGGACATTCAACCAATGGAGGCACGCTATCAAGGCTTTTGGAATAAAAAAATGCTGGCAGACTATTGCTGGATGCTATATCGTGACGTTCTGACCCATTCTCACGAACGAAAATCACATTCAAAGCATTTTTAGGTGTGCATGTGAATAGTCTCTTTTCGTTTATATAGATAAACCATGCACGTGATTTAATGTGAAATTTGAGAAGTTGAGGGCTCACCGAAGTTTGAATAACCAGTGTGTACTGTGCAATCTATAAGCATGTATAAGTAGAACCATTAGATTACCCATAAGATAAGAACATTGCACGCAAATAAATATTGCTCAATTGTATTCTTTTCGTCTTCGTTAATTAAAATAATTTATTTGTTTCAAATCTATACATGACAAATAGCATGAAGTTATAATATAAGAACAATAGCATAATTCAAACGCTATTAAGCCATTGAGCTTGGGCTAATTTATAAATATTATTTAAATAATTAAAATGTAAATATCTTGAAAATGTGATGTGCTTGAGAAAAATTGAGCACAGATTTGGAATCAGCGCAAAAAATCTATCCAGAACAGTTGACTTAGATCTATGATTAAAAAATTAAGTAAAAATTTCTTAAAGGCGGTGAATCATCCAGCCAATTCCGGTGGTTTGCAATAGCTAAAATTGAACTATAATTTTTGATATTTTTTGTTTTGATTTTGGGGCTGCGTTTGCAAAGATATTCAACAAATACAAAAAAATGTCCCCCCGAAAGAAGTTTTTGGCAACTCTGAGTTTTGATCTTCCTGCCAAAACCACAGTTCTCTAAACTATTAGGCCTACTGTAATCTTATTAAAATATTAGGCCTAACTATCTCTAAACTATTAGGCCTAATAGTTTAGAGATAGTTAGGCCTAAGCTATTTAGAAATAAACAATTTAGAAATAAACTATCTCTAAACTATTAGGCCTACCACAGTTCTCTAAACCATTAGGCCTACTGTGGTTCTGGCGGGAAGATCAAAACTCAGAGTTGCCAAAAACTTTTTTCGGGGAGACATCTTTTTGTATTTGTTGAATATCTTTGCAACCGCAGCTGCAAAATTAAAACAAAAAATATCAAAAATTATAGTTCAATTTTAGCTATTGTAAACTACTGGAATTGGCTGGATGGATGATTCACCACGCCTTTAACTAGTGTTATTAGGAAGTGACTATTTCACCGCAAATTTTCAAGTTAAAGAGAATAAAACGAAAATGAGAAATATTCATTCGTGCTTTTTTCATTTGCTTTTTTAGGGGTTAAGATTAGGGTTTAAGTTAGGGTTTGGGTTAGGGTTTGATTTGGGGATAATTTTAGAGTAAGCATTAGCGTTTGGGTTAGATTTGAGTCAGAATCAATAAAAAAGTAGATAAAAATTTCCAGTGTATAAGCCTTCCTAATTATTAATGCCCGAGATATCATTGTCTTGGTCTGTTATTAAGTGCTGAGCTTCAAAATTTATTATTGGCATTTTTACATCATAGTTTTTCAAATTCAAGAACCAAACTATCTAAATCGTTGACACTTGAAGTGTCCAAAATCTCCACTATGCTAATGCTTAAAGTTAATGTAATTTTTTCATTATGCAGCAACCAAATACCGAGAAGTGGAAAAATCTAAGCGCACTTATTTCCAAAATCATAATTCAGAACGTCTGGCAATTCAACAAACGAAAAATTCTGGTTGTATTACGAAAAAATGGATCAGTTACTGGAGCACCGTCCAAGAGCAAGTACAAAACCTAAATATCTTGCTTTATTTATAATTATGCTGACCTAATGGTGCTTTGCAATCGCTTTTAAATGTACAGCAATTGCTCCTTATGGACGCTTTAATAATCACTTATTACGGACAGAAATTTAGGTAGAATGCCCCAAAAAGCAATAGGATAATCAACCTAGAAAAATAAGCTTAGCATGAAGTCCAGCAGTAAAAGCTCTGGTGGAAGTGGATGAGCTTGCACTTCAAAAGAAACTACAATACACTGTTACTTTCACTAATTCCGCATCCCTGATCAGGACCTACGATGCACTGTACGAAACGTCCATTGCAACTTGCGACAACCATTAGAATTATTTCACGAGCTCTTCAAAAAAATAATTTTTGAGAATTCTTTAGACCATGGATGCATTTACCGGAGTAGATACGTCCAGTGCAGATGTTGAGGATACATCCACTGCAGATTTTTTGATCCAACTAAAAGATCCCATAGTTGGTAAAAACATAGACTTTATTAGTAGACTAGAAACAGCCTCGCTGAGAAAAAGAGAAGAGCATCGTAAAAAATAGTTTGCTCTTGCTGCAAAGGTTTTTTGCAGTCACGCGTTATCGACTGATTTGATTGGAGTGAACCGCGAAACTAAATTTCGCTTTAATTTAGAAAAAATAAGCTCCGATTTAGCTTTTTGCAATATTGTTGAAGTACTCAGAGAGTTGGAGAAGCACTCAATCATAATTTGCCCTGGCTGCAAAATGTACAATATCCAAAGTTTACATGTGATATTTTTTAGACGTTTCCGGTGCGTCTTACTTGACTGCAGAGTCATTTGTAGTCGATACTGCACAAGAGCACAATTATTGCTTTCCGGCGAAATATATTGACAAGAGAAATCAGGCCACCTCCAAACCTTTCGGTTTATAACAAAGGCTACACTACGTCGCGAAAAAAGTTTTTTAAAAAGTCGGGAAAAACAGAATTTTATCAGTGCAAGACCAATTCCAAAATATGCATAAACTTCCGCCTAAACGAGCGAAGGCAATGTACGATGGTTTAAGAAAATCGAGCTTTGAACCCATAAAGATTCCTTTGTAGTCTTTGGCCAAGACAGCTTAGTAAATAAAACGTAATTGCAAATACAATTAAGTTTACTATTATTCTGATTTTATTTATATGTTACATTAGATTATATACTGCTTTTTATTCAGATTTTGTTTTACTTAGAAAGTATTGATGAAAAAGGAAGAAGTCGCGGAAGAACAAAAAGTAAGGGTACATTTCTTTGTTTATAACCTTTAACTTCGTTGTAAAATGATTAGCAAAAAAATTTCATCAAGCATGACAAATGTGACCTAGTTTTCTTTTTTTTTTGTATTTAATTTTTTTATACAAATGTGTAAATGCTCCAGTTACTCTTCTTTCTTTACTGAAAATGTTGAGTAGGGTGTTGCAGTTGCCCCGCTAAACTTTTTTTGGCAACTATGCATCTGTTCAAAAGTTTGGTGTTGTGTATCCACCCAAATACTAATCCTGTAAAGTTTTAGCCAGTTTGACTAAACTTTGAGCCAGTAAGATCAGTTTGAATTTTTTTGATTTTTTGTGCTGGTTTGATACGATATTTGCTGTTTTTTGGAATATTTTTTGTGTTTATCATAAACAAAGCATAAAATGATTGCAATTTAAGCATTTTTATTTAAAATTCAACACTCTCCAAGCATTAAAAAATATGCAGCCTATCTTCACTGTACGGTTTGAAATATCCAAAGCTAGCTATTACGCTAATATCAAGATAGAAAAATCCACATTAATTAAATACCAAAAAACATTTTTTTTTGTGCTTTCAGTTTTTTGCGTTGATTTGGGTAGGCGTTTCAGTGATTTTCTACCACTTGTTATATGTTCTTAAATCTTGCTTCATGTTTGGATTTTGCTGTGAAATTGTGGCATAGTTTTACTCCACTTTCAGCTAGGTCATTGACACTGTATGAACAATAGCACTAAGCTGTGTTGATGAATTGTTGTTTCTCATGCTGCATGAAACCATTTCTTTAGACTTTAAAATATAATGTGGAATAAAGATAGTGACCCCACTTTTAACCATTCTTTTGTGAATTCTTTTCTGAAAATCCATTTCCTCTTCTTGCGCTTTATTATCTTCACTTTCTGATGATGAGGAAGTAAAATCCATGCGGTGTTCTTCAATGTCATGTTGTAGCATCAAAGTACTACTTTTTTTCTTATTTCTTTCTTCTCGTAGTTGGATATGTTTTGTAACTACTTTTTTGATTCTTGAGTAGGAATCTTTTCTACCTGACATCATACTTTTCATAAATTCAATGTCATTGTAAACTGCATCAATTTCGTGGCATGTTTTTTCTTTTTTATATGCCGCCATAAAGTTAGAGAAATTGGGTGCAGGTTGATTTCTGACTCGACTAAAAGCTTACATTATTGCAATAGTAACTTACTGTACTACATTAGCTGTTACTTGTAGACACTGTTTAATGTCCAGCTGCTGTTCTAATTTTTTTCTCTTAATTTACGTATGTGATAATAGTTATGTCCTACTTATTATCTTTGGTTATTAACCAACCCTCACTCTGCTGTGTCTTTTATCGCAGAATGCTGCTTTTGCTTTGATCTTTTATATTGTCTGAGGTTGTTCGTCGGTTAATATTGGGTACCATATGTTTTGGCATGGAGGGTAACCTTATTACTGTGGTTGAGTTAAGTTAGTTTGTGGCAGGGTTGGGTAGTAAACTGTATATGTTTGGGTACCACATGCTAGCAATGCTACGCTTTTAGCTTTTTTTTTTTTTTCTTTTTTTTGTCATGTGCCATTTACTTGCTGAAATTTCTGCTTGGTGTTATTTGCTTGCACTTTAATTTGTTTTTCTTGATCCATGCTGTTAACTGACTTTGAACATTAGGTACACTGCAAATAGTTGATGCTGTTTGTTTTTTCAAGCAATATCTTAAAACATTAAAATAAAAACAAAGTAATGGTATAATATTCTTTATAGTTAATTTTGATGTGATCTCGGCTTTTAACTGTCCACGTTCTTAGGCATATACCCTTTATTTTCAAATGCTTTTGTCCTGGTGTGGTTCCTAGCAACAATTTAACATACTTGTCACTAAATCTAGTATCCATGTTTAAATAGGCCTACTAGTGTAACCTACAAGAAAGAGCTGCCACAACAATATTGCTGTACAAGCCATCCTTACTACCAAAAATATGCAAATATGCTGTAAAACATCTGCTACTATCTTTAAAATATCCAGATTTCATTAAATGGCTGCTATAATTGTAAAAAAATGTCTAAAGTATTAATGCTGGCATTAATTTGTCCTTCAATTTTCTTTTTTGCTCTTTTTCTGCGGTGACGCGTGTGGGGTAAATCTTGAAAAATTAAATCTGTTGTTGCTCATTTAAATCTCAATCAATTTCACTGAAATTTTATACTTGGGTTATGTAGGGCTAGACACAATACTAAAATGATGAACAGCGTTTTTCAAGAAAGTTAGGGCAGCTGCAACACCCTAATGTTGAGTCATAGTGCCTAATGTTTGATATCATAGCATTGTTCAGGTGGCAATGAAGACGACTTAATCAGCAAGTTTATGAAAATATATCAAGTGTAAGCCGAAAAAGATCGAAAAATTCTCAAAAATATGTTTGAAATGTTTTTCAATTGCTAAACTTTCCGTAATAACTGCATGCAAATTAAAGTGGGTTAAAATTAGTAAATGAATCTGCTTGTTTGTGTGAAAGTTATTAAGGCAAAGTATGTACGTACTGTTAATGCATATCATGCTGTGGTTACTTTATTATTGACATTTGTGCTTGAAAGCCCACTTTAATTTGCCAATGCCCACTGTAGTTTTACTTTTATAGTTACAAATAAGATCATGATATAACATTTGATTAGGATATGATTAAATTTCCAAAAACACTTCGAAAATTCAATCGCGCTATAAAGGTCTTTTTCAAATACCATTTTGAAACTAGTGCCAACAGCACCAGATAATTAAGCATTAAAGGCAGTGAATCATCCAGCCTATTATCGTGACTTACAATAGCAAAATTAACCTGCAATTTTTGATATTTTTTGTTTTAATTTTGGGCGTGCGTTTGCAAAGATATGCAACAAATGCAAAAAGATATCCCCCCGAAAAAAGTTTTTGGCAACTCTGAGTTTTGTTCTTCCCACCAAAACCACAGTTCTCTAAACTCTTAGGCCTACTGTAATCTCATTAAACTATTAGGCCTATCTCTAAACTATTAGGCTTAATAGTTTGTTTGGAGATAGTTTAGAGATAGTTAGGCCTAATTAGGCTTAAACTATTTCGAAATAAACTATCTCTAAACTATTAGGCCTACCACAGTTCTCTAAACTATCACGCCTACTGTGATTTTGGCGGGAAGAACAAAACTCAGTTTCCAAAAATTTTTTTCAGGGGATATCTTTTTGTATTTGTTGAATATCTTTGCAAACGCAGTCCCAAAATTAAAACAAAAAATATCAAAAATTATAGTTCAATTTTAGCGATTGTAAACCATCGGGATTGGCTGGATGATTCACCACCGCCTTTAATCATAACAAAAAATTTTGTCCCACCCCTTTTTTCATTTCTGGCTGCACCGGAGGTAGTAATCACGTAGCTAAAACTTACATCTCCCGATATCGGATTAAAATAAAATAATGTGTTCTGCAGTTCGAGCAAGAAAGCCAATGTTTATCGGAAAGCTCCCTCATGCAGTTAAAGTTAATCGGAAATTTTAGTTTAAAATGCAAGCATTAGCAAAGATAAAAAAAATTATTAAGACTACAAATTGTCAAATATTAGCGAGGTTATTACAGATTAATTCAGTTTTGCTCAGATGTTATTCAAGAATCTAGCTGATTAGATAGGTTTTTGATTAGATATTTTTTAGATTAATCAGGTAAGTTTGTTCAAACGTGGTTCTAATTGATTAGATAAGTTTAGTTTAGATGCAAGGCCTATTCTAAAATAGATTTGTATTAGTACCCTAGATTTTGCACTAAATCATAATATTGTCAGACATTGCAAAAGGATAGAAATTTTGTTCCTATCAGATACATTATCGTGCTCGGGACATATTCGTATTAATTTACATACGAGTTTGTATAATTGCGCTAGTTGTTTTTTTTTTAGAACCATTGCATATAGGAGGATGATGCAAGGACTCGAAGATGCCTTAAAACGTCAAAATGATAATGATGATGCTGATATCCTCAAAGTGTTGCAATGTTTCTTTTCAAATTTACTATCAAAACTCTTGACAGATGACGTCATCAAAACCGTTTGTGACATCATCACTTTGATTTAAGCAATTTTGGTTTGAAACCAAAAACCTAACTCTCACTCACACTTTGAGTTATCAATACAGAATACCGGTATGTCATTTTCCCAAAACTTAAAATGTTGCAATGACGTCACCAACAATGACATCATCAATTCTACAATAAATCTGCTTATAACTGCTCTTGAAAATCAGTTACATTTCAAAATTTGACTCTTCTATAACTTTTAGATTGGCTGCTGAACAGTAAAGACTCTTTGACACTAGATGGCAGACTTTAAAGGCCAAAAAAAGAGAAAGTCCCATGTCCAAAACATGGGGATTTGTTTTTGGTGGCTCAGGACATGGTTTTGAGTCATCGTGTCAAATTCCAGCTTATTATAAATTTTTTCCGGGTTTCACTGTATTTTGTTGTATTTCTACCGGACTAAAAAGCCAAGTTGTTCCCTTTTTGGATAAACAGGACTACATTGCAAAACTTGAAAAAATTGTTTTTGATCCCATTTTGAATAAATTGGACTACATTGCCAAAGTTGAGAAACTTGTTTCTGATAAAACCGCTTTTATGCAAGTAACCAAACATGAAAATGTCTTCAACCCAGAGAAATTCTAAAATGTTTTGTATCGACTGAAAAAAAACAAAAAACTTGGATGATGCCATTTAAGCCACTTGGATGATGCCATTCGACCCCAAGCAGCATCTACCCCTTGTCTTTACGGATTGCATAAACCCCATACAGAAATTGCAATTAAGACGGTTTTTTTTTGCCACTGGTTGCTTCACTTACCAAAAAGCATCCTGGTTAAGTAACATTCTTAACCCTCTTCAAGAACACTCAACAGTATTACAAGATTTGTTTGAATTCGTGAACCAAATTTCAAAAACTCCAAACCATCAAACAAATTTTTAGTGAGTTTTGATGTGAAAAGCTTATTTACATACATCCCACTTGACTTCACTCTCAATCTCATATTGGACAAGTCATTCACCAACCAATTGACCAAAATAGTTGGAATGAATAGAAAACATTTTAAGAAACTTTTTGATTGGATACGCAAAAATGGCACACTTCAGTTTAACTGTAATTTTACAAACAAGTTGACGGGGTGGCCTTGGGATCCCTTTCGGCCCCAGCCATTGCTGACATGTGAATGAATTGGCTTTTGGATGAAGTATTTGAGAAGACTGACTCCTTTCAAAGTTTTTCGGTACGTTGCTGATTTATTTTTGGCTTTCGATAATTCTGAAGATACTGATGACACATTCAATGCATTTAATTCAATCCACGATAAAATTCAATTTGCCAGAGAACCGGAAGTGGAAAATCAATTACCTTTTTTGGCTGTCTACATCACGAAAACAAGGTAAAATGCAGTAACCAAAATCTTCACGAAACCCACATTCAAGGGCTGAGACATTAATTAGCAAACATATGTTCCTCTTAAATACAAGAAAAATCTTATAACTTACTCTTCTGGAACACACCAACAAGATTTGCAACAGCTATGCTTTCATTCACCGAGAGTTCCAAAAAATATCCACTTTGTCTCAAACGAATAATTTTCCAGCTCACTTTATTGACCACCACATTGCAAAATTTTTGAACTGAAAATATCAAAAATGCCAAGCCATCAATTTTACGAAACTCCCAAACCTAGACTGTTATTTTATTAGACTACCATACGTGCATATAATGTAAAATGAAATTAAGAAAGAAATTAATTCGTTTTTTTCTAAAACTCAGTATCAAAGCAAAAGTCATTTTAATTGTTGAAACTTTTAACATTGGCCGATTTTAACACATGAAGACAAACGGCATACACTCCGCCACTCTAATGTAGTTTATCAAATTTGCTGTAGATGTGTTGAATTTTATAGCGGGCATACTCCAAGAAACCTGATTTCACGGCTTAATGATCACAACCCTGTCATTTTTACTTCAAATGATAATGATGCCAACTAACATCTTAGGCAAAACCCGGACCATCATATTGATTTTTATAACCCCATTATCTTATCTCATACAAGTAACTGGCGTAATTGCAAATAAAAGAAAACTTACTTACTCAAGAAAAGAAGACCAACTCAGTATTGAAAAAACATCCACTCCACTCTATTTATTCAATACCTACATAACTTTGTTCAATAATTTCATTTATTCAATAAATAATTCTTTGATTGTATCTAAGCTTAATTTGACCCTTTGGTTTTTCCTTGTAAGCCTAAGACTTGTTTTGTACTACAGTTTGAATTCTTACTTTGCCCTACTTGTTATTTATATACCTATGTAATTTTGGCCTGTCGTTCGGCCGACGTTCTGGCGTCTACCACTTCACTATCTTGTAAAGTCGTTACCTATCACAAGCTAAATTCACGTATTTTTCATATTTTGCAATTTAATAGCTTAAAGGCGGTGAATCATCTAGCCAATTCCGGTGGTTTACAATAGCTAAAATTGAACTATAATTTTTGATATTTTTTGCTTTGATTTTGGGGCTGCGTTTGCAAAGATATTCAACAAATACAAAAAAATGTCCCCCCGAAAGAAGTTTTTGGCAACTCTGAGTTTTGATCTTCCCGCCAAAACCACAGTTCTCTAAACTATTAGGCCTACTGTAATCTTATTAAAATATTAGGCCTAACTATCTCTAAACTATTAGGCCTAATAGTTTAGAGATAGTTAGGCCTAATTAGGCCTAAACTAATAAACTGTCTCTAAACTATTAGGCCTACCACAGTTCTCTAAACCATTAGGCCTACTGTGGTTTTGGCGGGAAGATCAAAACTCAGAGTTGCCAAAAACTTTTTTCGGGGGGACATCTTTTTGTATTTGTTGAATATCTTTGCAACCGCAGTCCCAAAATTAAAACAAAAAATATCAAAAATTATAGTTCAATTTTAGCTATTGTAAACCACTGGAATTGGCTGGATGATTCACCGCCTTTAATTACGATTGAACCGTAACTTTGTTCTTTAACATTTTATTATTATGGCCTTTTATGATGGAATTGCAAATTTGTTTATTTTTGTTTAAGTGTTTTGCCTACTGATACATAGATTAGCTTTCATAAGGAGATGAGTACAATCTCGAAACGCAAGCAATAAACAGCAGAATGTTTTCCGTAGTATTGGTTATGTGCTTTTTACTTAGAATTCCTTTGATGTGCCTATACTGTCGCTACAAGTATTATAAATCTTATTAGGAATTACACATTGTTAACTTACACTGCATTTTATGTAAATGAAAACAAAAATACATGTACACAGTGCAGACCATTGCTTTTTTTTGTTGTTCGATTTTGCGTTTGTATGCATAAAATAAATTTATAATGTCCATTAAAGCGACAAAAAAACATTACTGAAGCAATGCAGTTGTGGCGATAATTCGGTAATGTTAAATAAGGCAAAATCGATAAAAACTAAGGACACAAAAAGCAAAACAAGATGGTTATGATAAAAGAATTTTGCAAATGCAAGCGCTAAAAAGTATTAACCTTCCTCAGCTAACACCTCGGAAAAATCAGAGACTGTAACATTTGTTTAGATCTAACTTAGTAATGATTATGTCTTTTGGTAACGGACAGACCTAAGCATCGCTAATTTACACTTTATTTTGCTACCGCACATTTCACAAAATAGCAATGGGTGGTCTGCAACAGCAAATCCCCAAGCTTGCGATACATTTGGGATAATTTTTTGCACTTAAGCAACCGCAAATGACTTTTGACTTCTGCTAAGTTGAACCACAAACTTAGCCGTTATTTTTTCCTGGTTTGATAGAGGAGATCTAGAGCAGTAACAATGTATCATATTTCCCAAGTAGGCTATTTATTAAAGCACCCCGATTTTCAACTTTTTTTCGTTTTCACGGGTTTTGTGACTTTTCTTATGTAGTTTTTTGTACTGATTCCAAAAATGTGTTTGGAAATGTGATTCGATCAACTTCCGGAAGATATGGGAGGGTTTTGGTCCTCCCTTTTTTCTGAATTTGGCTAAAATTTTGAATAGCGTTACTGGTTCTTAAGATAGAATACTGCAACTGATTTTATTTGAAAGAACATTCAATTCTGTGCAATTAAAAAATTTTTTTTTTCAAATTCACCCGGTAGGTTGGGGGATATCAAACATTTTGTAATTATTTTTTTGATATGCTTGAGTGATTTTTGAAGCAAACTTGCAACATTTAGCTTAAAAAGCACTGCCATAGGCTAAATTTGAAAAAAATAAGGTAAAACTGAGTAAATACGACTAGGAGGCTCAGACTTTACAAGAACAAACATCAGAAATTTGTTGAGTTGCCACTCATATTTCGTTATGCATGAGTGATTTTAGCAGTCAATCTCATGTCATTGTCAGTTGATTAACCTTATGAAGATAACAACATTTGTTTCTTTTCCAGATGTAGTAATTATTTGATAAGCTAACTCATAATATAACTTGTTGTTTAACAATATGGACTTGTATCAAGAATCAGAAAATGATGATAGCGTACTAAATAACTTTACACCTTTATTAAAATTTCGAGGGGCACAGTTTCCATCTTGCAAAGACGTGATTTGTCATTATCTTTATCAACTTCAATCTAAACCAAAGACCCAACGTAAAGCGAAAGCAGCAGCTTGGGAAACAGCCAAAAACGTGATAAAAATTTGGCGTCCTTCTTATATTCCTTCAATGACGAAAGTAAATGTTCAAAAAAAGAAAATGAAGCTAGCGAATGCATACAAAAAACAAAAAAGTGCGTAAGACAATCAGCACATTCAAAGAAAGGTTACTCCTGAAATTCTTGATTATAGCCAAAAACACAGAAAATATTATTACAAAACAGGGATGGCAATCGCATCGCATCGATGATTTTCTTCGATATTTGTTACGGAGAAAAACTGCGATGCGATTTTGCGATGCGATGCAAAGTAGAATAACATATACAACTTTTTTTGCAATAATTTGAAATTTTTTTGATGCGATAATATCGCAGCTACTTTGCGATTATTTGTGCGATTATTGATTTTTTAAACCAGTTTCAAATTTAAGTTAGTTGCCTAAAATTTAGCACTTCGTTTACAAAGCTATCAAAGCTTTTATTTAACCACATTTCCAAATCAGTATAAAACGAAAAATTGCTGCAGTATCTTCTTGATGCTTGATGCTTTAATTATCGACAGTGGAAGCCCGTTAAGTGTTACTGCTTCCACAACTGCTTTATTGAAATCTAAAACGCCAATGGTATAATCGACATGGCCTTTCTCGGCTGGTCGCATTACAGTAACGAAGGCATCTAAGGTGGCACTTGAAGACGCTGCTAATGAAGACCGACCTTTTGATTTGATCAACGTTTCATGCTGTTCGGGGGTGTTTGCATTTAAGATGTTGCATTAGGTTGCCTGAGTGAAAATAGGATTTGCCTGTCTTGTTAGGCACAAGCATCGCTGCAAACTTACGAAGATCGACACCGGGGCCCCAAAATTTAGTAAAGCACTTACAGATAAATCAAAAAAGGTCTTCACTCAAATTTGGTCCTAGTTTTTGCCCAAAATTAGGTGAAGACCAAAAAAAAAGTCTTCTCTCAAATTTGGTCCTGATTTTTGCCAAAAATTAGGTGAAGACCAAAAAAAAAGGTCTTCATCAAATGTGGTCCTGTTGGTCCAAAACTTGACGCGACAACCTCAACTCTTCCGGGCCCCCTAAGCCCGGGCCCCCCTAGACCCGGCCTCGGGTACAATGTACCCCCTGAACCCCCCTCTCGTAGGCCCTGCTTGCACTTTGCAAGAACTTTTTCTCCTTCTTCCTTCCTTTCAAAATACTCGCGAAAATCATTATCCAACTTTGGCATGATTTTCCTGCTGCAAAGCTAGACGTATTTGCAACCAGAAGTGGAGTGAGTTCTCGAGGACACATTTTGAAGTCCTTGGCCTTGGCCTCGAAGCCTCAGTCCTCGAAAATTACCCTGTCCTCGGCTCGAGGACAGCACTATTTTTTGAACAGTTGAAACTTTGTTGGAAAACGCCAGAAATCTTGCGAAAAATTTGCGAACTCCTTTTTTGTTTTCTTCAATTGGAGCATAGGCGTAGCCAAAGGGGGGGGGACCAGGGAACCCGCCCCCCTCCCAATTGAAATTTCATCAATAACAAGAATGTGCCAAAAAAGCCTACTGTTTCTTCAGTTTCAGTTTCGTTTTAGCATTTTTCATTTGCAACAGTAACTAACAACAATATGGAAGACCAGGGGCCCCGGGTCCCCCTCAATTCAATTTTTGCCAGCCAATTTAAGCGTATAACCCGAAAGAAATGGAGAGTTTTTGTCCTAAAAGTTGCTATCTCAGACCCTCATATAACCTTCTTATGATCGTAATGCATTAACCAGGGCCGGATTGACCATAATATGGCGCAGTACCAGCCAGGGGCCCTGCGCTCAAATCGTAAGACTTTTTTTGGTCTTTCCCTATACTTGGCAGAAAGACGTTGCAAAAATCCCCAAACTGCCAGGGGCCCGGTGTGATGTAAATCCGGCCCGGCAATAGCATGGTTAGTAGGCGTAACCATCTATTGTACCATTTTTCAATAACAATTCAGTAATTCGCCTCCAACTCCCCAGTTTTTACGCACAAAATACTTTTAAAAAAATTAGACATGGAAAATGCTGATCGAACAAACCATGGACTTCAATTGAGGGGCCTGGCCCCCTGGCCGAACATATTCTCCTATAACTGGTTATTTTCATGACAAAATAAACATCTCTAAGGAAAATCTTCTTGTGGATTATTACTTACTGCTAAAATGTAGCCAGAGATAAAGCACCTTACTTTCCCCTACCTGGACTAAATCATTTACATCAAAAAATTTAACTAAAAAATGCAAGATGTTAAACATGTTTTGGACTTAAATTGCAAGTAAAAGGAGCATTAAACAATTTAATTTTTTTGATTTAGCTTTGAAATGTCAAAAATCTAGTGTTTCAAATGGCTCTGAACACATGCGAAATGTGATTCAATGGCATTAAAATAGCTGTTTTTTTTCCAAAAAAATTACAAAAAAAATCGCCCAGCGGCTGCTAAAGTCTCTGGCTACTGGGGGCCCTGCCGTGTCCTTGGCCTCGAGCAATCCTGTCCTTGGCCTCAAGAGGGTCTGTCCTCGAAAGAGCTGTCCTTGGCCTTGACCTCGGATTTTTTTGTGTCCTTGGCCTTGAGACTTGTGTCCTTGACTCCACCTCTGTTTGCAACTGAAACAACTAACGTAGTCTGGAAGCTCAGCCAGTGCGAGATTTTAATTCCGAGATGCCGCCTTAGCAAAAAAACTAAGCAAAAGCTTTTGCGTCATAACTAGGAACACCGCATGCACACACGGTGCTCCATGCTCACACGCGTCGATACCAAAAACAGAAAAGCAACTTTAAGCACAACTTAAAAAGCAAGTGTCAGTCAAAATCGGTCACAATGACAAAACAGTTAACTTATTACCAAACAAAAGAAACTAATAGAATTAAAGACAAAAAAATCGAAATAATCGAAAAAATCGCAGATTTCTTTTGTCAAATTCTGCAATGCGATAACGGATGCGATTTTTTTGGTTGTCTTGATGTGATAATTAGATGCGATATTTTTCCGAAAAAAACGTGGGATGCGATGCAATTTTCGATGCGATGTGATTGCCATCCCTGTTACAAAAAACAAAACACTGATGAAACTTTTTTCGCCTTTTTTGGAAACCAAACATTCATTTCAACATAGAGATTATTTGGAATTGGCTAGAATAGTGTTGGTAAGCTAATTATTTGTTAATTTTAGTTTTGAAAAGTTGAAAATTCTACTGTATGTTAACCAGTACATTTTTATGGTGGTAAAGGTGCCTACTGTGTTTGCAATGATTCGTTTAAAATTTTTAATGATTGTTTTGCTTTTCGGTTTTTTGTTGGAGGAGCCTCAAAGCTTGAATGGTCCTAGAAGTGGGTGCGGTAGCAGCCTTGTAGTACATCTTGAAAATGGTGATTATTGGCCAGGACAAAATTGGACTCGGTGCTTCCCAAGAACATGATCTTTTAGACTTGGCATTTTTCATTGTCTATTTGTATTCATATTACTGGTTTTTAATTCCAGTTTCAGTTGATGCACCACATCTGACACTAATGTTGTGGAAAGATTCGAAAAAGTGGGCTGCAAGAGCTCCTGCTCTTTCAGCTGTTTGCTTAAAGAAATTAGATTTACACACCTGGTATTTATCTCCAAGGAGTATTCCAATGGCTCTTTTTTCATGTAAAGTTAGCGATAAAAGTAAAACTGCAATAACCATTGCAAGAAAAGAAACCCACCCATTACAGTTGATATTGGAAAACCACAAAAGTCGAAAATTTATGATGACTCCACACTTTCTAGTTTTGTCAACAGTGAATCCTGGTTGTTCTTCAAGCTTTTGAGAATTGAGTTAACATTTTTGTCTCTGCCTATAAATGAATGGCAGGACAACACTTCTTATCTTGAACTTTCTGGCATTGTTTCATCCATTCCAGCAGTAAACGATGCTGCAGAGCGCACAGCGAAACTTGGAAGTGACTTTACTGGTGTAATTACAAAAAATGAAGCAAGAAGACAGCCTATACTTAAAGAAGTAGAACTATCACCAAAAATTTATTCGAAGGCCTATAAAAACAATGGTTTATTCAACAATCTTGTCAAGATCAAGAATAAAATTGCTATTGACAATTTTCAAAATAATAAAGCAACCATGTAACTTCCGAAATGGAAAAGCTCAAATGCATATAAACTTTGCATCGTGTTCTTATCAGTAACTTTTCATGCTAAATCTTGATGAAACAATCTAAGTTTTTATTCTTTTCAAGAAAGTTGATGTGTTTACTGTTTAAAAGGATGTCGCAATAATTTTAAAATACATTAATTTTGATGTACTTTCTTAGACTGACCCAAATTGCCCATTGTTGATGCTGAGAATAAAACTTAATATTAAAATTTGGGTTAAATGTTTACCTAAAATCACTTATGCATAACGAAATATGAGTGGCAACTCAACAAATTTCTGATGTTTGTTCTTGTAAAGTCTGAGCCTCCTAGTCATATTTACTCAGTTTTATCTTATTTTTTTCAAATTTAGCCTATGGCAGTGCTTTTTAAGCTGTAAGTAGCAAGTTTGCTTCAAAAATCACTCAAGAGTATCAAAAAAATAATTACAAAATGTTTGATATCCCCCAACCTACCGGGTGAATTTGAAAAAAAAAATTTTAATTGCACAGAATTGAATGTTCTTTCAAATAAAATTACTTCCAGTATTTTAACTTCAGAACCAGTAGCACTATTCAAAATTTTAGTCAAATTTAGAAAAAGTGGAGGACCAAAACCCTCCCATATCTTCCGGAAGTTGATCAAATCACATTTCCAAACACATTTTTGGAATCAGCACAAAAAACCGCATAAGAAAAGTCACAAAACCTGTGAAAACAAAAACAAAAATGTTGAAAATCTGGGTGCCTTACTATTTATCTGTAATAGACACCAGTCCAGTAAGTTATCTTTGATTTACTTAATATTTGGTTTTGTAAGTCATAGCATACATGTCAGTAGCATGGCCGAGTGGAAATGCATGCAAGTTTAATGCTTAAACAAAACTGCGACACGAGTAGAATTACGGCTTGGAAGAACACGACCTCACCAGCCAGTCACTTTTGTTGCTTGTTGTAACTTCCAATTACAGTGTGTCTGTTGAGTTGAACATCCTTATTTCATTTACATACTTGCGCTTGTTATATAGGATAAACAAAGATGCACTAATCTTTATTGAGTCGCGGTACAAAAAAACTCTGGTTGCACAAAGATGCGGCTAATTACGTTCTTGAAAATGATATTTTACAGGTTTATATGCTACTATTTACTGCTTAACTGACGGAATAGGGGGCGGTTGGTTGTTGATGTCTCTTCATGCTCCTTCACCATGCAAGTCAATTTGCAGATCACAATTACAATAACTTAGTTCAAACGCAATGATTGCAATTAACTTTTTTTTTGTTATGGTGCTGGTGCAAAAATTTTTTAAATTGTTTTCAAAGATGTATATAGGGGCAAGTTGTACTTTTCTGTTGGGCGCTGAGCAGTCAGCACCGAAGGGTAATTGCAAAAATAGAAAACTTGGGCTTCAAGTTTTGGTTATCGACAGTACTTAAACTGTAAAACTTTGCATGGAGGAACACTTTCACCACCTTGACCAACCGCATTCAAAATGCGACTCAAATTTAGTGGAAATTTTGCTGAAGTTCAGATGTTGTATTCGAATTCGACTGAAGACCAAATAAAAAAGAGTTCTTTTCCGCAATTTCGTACTATATTGGGTCGGGATTTGGGATTTATTGGTGCTGAAAGCCACTTTTTCGTGTAATCATCCAGTTGCTTACTCTTAATGGAGAGCGCTGAAATCTCCTTAGGGAGTACGCTGAAATCTCAAAGGGGAGGACGTGTCCCCCCCACAATTTAAGTACTGTTCAATCAATGGTCACTGTTAAATTAGAAGTTTGTTTCGATAGTGGCCAGTTGGCTGGTGGTGCCAAAAATCTAAAGATCAATGTGGTTGTACACTGTCTTCCCAGATTCCAGAGTGCTCAATGGACATGGGCCAGAGCCAGTTAACGGTGCAGAAAGTTCAGTTAAAAATTTAAATGATTAAAAATCTAAAAACCTCACTACAGTCTGTTTTCCCCTAATTGGTTCATCAGGAAGGGTAGAAGCTAAACAAAAATGAAATGGTAAAACACCTCCGATCTACAGCACTGCAGTGTTTGTTTAATTTATTGCTTTTGATCTAAATTTGCCTATTCTGAGATTTTCGATGGCGAATTAATTATTTAATTACTCAAACGAGCTAATTTTCGCGAAACCTCCATTTAAAACCTTGTCAACTTTGTGTGAATACTTTTAAGCATGATCAAATACGTTTGGAATTTTCTTCTCAACGAACACAAATAATGAGAACGGAGAGATGAGGGTGACAGGAAGTGAGCTTGTGTTCTTCGGGTCTGGAGCCATTCGAGTATAATATGCCATAGCAGACGGCTTGCTGCTGTAATCGAACTCAGGTAACAGATTACTTAAACACTAAGCCTGCAGCATTCCTAATCAGCCTAGATATGAAATTGCACATTTCGCATTGCTTTGCTACTCCATGTTTAAATTATTTAGTTAACCACATGTTACTTTTGCAGATTTTCAATTATCATTTGCAAGGATGGCACGGTACATTCAAAATTTGAACATGGTGTTTTTCAAAAATTTACCGTATCGTACTAACGTAACATAAAAAAAAAATTGCATGTGTACTGTACATACCAACTTTTCGTTGGATAGTGCACTCTAAACGAACCGCACTTAAAAAGTACGGTACGAAGGTCAATCAAAGCTCTAAACCTATCTTAGTTGAGAGGTACGGTACGTAGGTAAAAAAATTGCTAAGCTTTTTCCAAAGTTTTCGTTTTCTGCGCTTTAAAAAAAGGTTTAACTGCACATGATATTCTAAAACAGACTTCATGAAAATCAGTGTTACGTCGCTTCAGCTGCTGCAGGTATCAAACACTATCTTTTCTGCATGTGTCGAGCCAGGTATCGCTGCTTTTTGTATTGTTGCTAACACGTGATGTTTAACCTTACAAATCACTAGCCAGTTCGCTACTTCTTTTGCCTTTTGCGATTGTTATTCGCATGCTTTTCTACACGGCGTCTTGCCGGCTTGCTGCTTAACTATTTCTTGGCCTACATTCATTCAATTCTGACTATGTTCAAGGCAACTGCTAATTCCTTGTTCCCCACTGGAACTATTTTCATATATTTGGATTTCTAGACTTCTCCTAACAACTGGCTGGGCAAATCATTTTGGTATTTATCTACTTTTTTGTTGTCTGTATGTTTACAATTTAGATACTTACTTCAACGTAAATATTTCTACTACCCCTGATAGTTAAAATATATGTGTATTCGTTAGTGTTTTGGCCGTCTTGATTGTGTGATAGTCTTCTGTTATTAGTCTCTGGTGGTTAATGGTAAGAACCGTAACAGCAACTCTAGGTTAAGATTCGGCACTTTCGCTCATATTGCCAGTTATGTTTATTTTAGAAACCGCTTGTTTTACATTCACTTCATGCAATCTACATCAACTAAGCATCCTCTAAGACGAATAAGTGACAAAACACCGAATCACAACAACGTTTTGTATTTTCAACTTCAATATAAATTATCGAATGAATTATCAACGATTATTGTTATTGAGCGCATTTCAAATTATTAGAGTGAGGTTCTTCACAGCCAGTTGAGCTCTAAATAAGACCTTACAATCAGTTTTGCCAAGCTTGAAGCTTTTTGACTTATGTAACGTCTTTTGACTTTCGTTCTTGGGAAGAAAGAAGAGAACAAATAATTAGAACTCAAAATTCAGAAAACGGGTCATAAATAGTAAACAGACGCGTGACAATGCATCATGCTAACACAAGTATGGTACGTAGCAACGACAGCAAGTTGCAAACTTTGCTGCGTACCGTACTTGCATTTTACGATACGGGTACCTTAGTACGTTTAGTACGCACATTCAAACAGCGAACCAATGCACCGTACTTTCACAATAAGAGTGTACTGTACAACCGTACTGTACTTCTCAGCAATAATTCAAGGCGTATCGTACCGTACTTACGTACCTTACTGCCATGCTTGATCGCTTGTCGCGTGCTAAGCAAACAATTGAAAATGCCTTTAGCATAATGGCGGGAACTTGGAGATAATTTCAAAGTAAAATTGCTCTCCAGTCCATCCGTGTAACAAAAATTGCACTTGCATGTTGTGCATTGCATAACTTTCTGAGAGTTCATGATGCTTGTGCTGCTAGAGCTTTTCGAGTTCATAATACTCAGCACAGACAGCAACAGAAGAAAGTCGATATAAAGAGCAAGTTGAAATTTCAGGATTGGGTGGTTTCACGGGTGTTGGAAGAAATGCTGGCGAAAGTAGTCAAGCTATTAGAGATGAATAATGCCTCTATTTCAATAATAAAGAAGCTGTACAATGGCAAGCTAAAATGGTTTAAAAAGACAAGTTTTTTTCAACCTCAATATTGCAAACGTAAACATTTAATAGCCTTGCAAGCTGCTGATACAATATGTCTGTTTATTTCTTTACTGCCAAGCTCACGACTGAGCATGAAAGACTCTCTTGCAAGTTTCTATTGACAAAGATTTGATATTCCTTTCAAAAATCCCAGCACGCTTTGAAAACAACGTCATTGCATACCTTATACTTGTTGGCTGATGCGTTGCTTGAACCAGTTTATCGTGGTAATCTCGTAAGTACCACAATACACATTGTAATCGATTGATTGGGTGCCCCTACAACAAATACCATGAGTTTGCTATTTTTTCAGTTATTTCCTGAATTCTTTTTCATGTACAATAAATAATCAGTAAAGTGTGTGAGCTGAATGAAATGAAAATTTAATGCACAAAAATGTCAACTGAGAAGGAAGAAACTGTGCACTATGAACCACGATTAGTGATGTGAATGTTTTTTTTACCTTCGTTTTTTTTTAACACGACCTAAAAAAACGGCTTTTTTAGAAATTTTTGTTGAAAATGGAAATACGAACTGTGCGCAGTAGTGTAGCCAAGGAGGGTGGGGGGGCTATAGCCCCTCCCCCATTGGCATGTCGACCAAAATGCAGAATGAGAAAAACACTACAATTTTAGCATTTTTGAGACTGTTTTATGCACTGGAGGGGAGTAAATAGTGATTTAAAACATCTTTTGAAACATATATTCAAGGGGGGCTAATTTACCAAAAATAAAACTAACAAGTAAATAAAAACTTTGAAAAATGGTCAAAAATAAGCAATCAAATTTGATCGCAAGCGCAAAAAGGCTAAACATAGGTGTCATCAACAAATATACTATAAACTGAGGAATAGGGGTGGGGGGCTATTCAGTATTAGTTAATTACCAATCATTTCTCTCAAATCTCTTTTCATTAGCCTCCCTTTCAATTATTTTTCTCTATAAAATGTATACAAAATAGATTACTCCGTGTGAGTTTTATTGAACTATTCGATTTTACAATTTACCAGCATCTAAACAAGAGAACTAACATTTTACCATTAGCCAATAGCCACCTCCCAAATAGCCCATTTATGCCACCAGTTTAATCATGTTTGCACTGCCAATTTCTAAGTCACGTTTTAAAAGCATTATTTTTTAATCAAAATAGCCCTAAAATGAAGTTACTTTTGCAGAAAATGTCAGACCCCCAAAACAGCCCCTCCCCATTGCGAATTTCTAGCTATGAGCCTGACTGTGCGTTGCTATTTGATGGCTTCTAATTGTAATCCAACGATTCTTAATCCTCAAATCCCTAGTTTCATTGAAACATTTTTAAAGGTTCACTGCTGTGGGTTGTGCATTATGCTCCAATGTAGTTTAAGAGTTGGGGCACATATATGCATTAGCGCAACTAGGGTGGACTAAGGGCGCTAAAGCCCCTTTAGCCAAGTCACTTAAAAAATTTAATCTAAAATACAAATGTTCAAACTGTTTTGAACTTGACATGTAAGGGAAGGGGGACTGGACAATTTACCACTTTTGAATAACTTCCAAACTTTAACAATTTATTCTTTTCAAATGGCTTCAAAAACGTGTAAAATTGTGTTCTAAATGGCATTAAAAAAGCAATTTCTTTTTCGAAAAATCACAAAAATCACTGGCGGAGACCACCGTTTGTGATGCGATAGAGTTGCATCAACTTGTTTATCATCACAGGTGCAGCCAGGAGGGGAGGCGCCACCTCAATTGAAATGCCACCAATTGTAAAAATAATAACAGAAACCTATTGTTTCTTTTAGCATTTTTGTGTGAACAGTATAGTATACCAGTAATCAACAAAAACATTATTCATGCTATTCTTACCATTAGTAATTAAAAACTTAGATCAGAGGATCAAATGTGTTGCCTACATTTTGCTGTGCAACAAAATTAATACAAACTCATTATGTTGGGGCAACAATTTTGGGCAAATTCTAGATTCAATTTTTTTAACGTATACATTAATGCTTTATAGAATTCGGATTCATGCAAAATAACATCTTTGTAAATAATCAATCATGAAAAGTTTTAAATGGGAGATCTTCAACTATAGTTTGTCCTGCACAACACGCCTAATAAAAATGCTTTGAGTAATGATGTCACAAAGGACAATTTTTGATGAAATAATGTTCCTTTAACCTGAAGATCCACATAAAGTAAAAGTGGGTGTTGGGCTGCCCATAATTTCTTACAAGCCAACAAAAAATTGCCAGAATTACTTCCTTTTCAACAACAGACTGAATTGTGGAGAAGTCTTATCAGTCTTCCAGGTGTCAGAGGTAATCCAAAGAACAAGGTGAAGGCAACGCACGATGAGTATTGTAGTTATTTTAATCTAAAGGATCTGTGGAATGGTATGAGGAAATGGTATGACAAGACCACAATGAACGTTAAAGTTTGGCTCAAATTGACTGAAATTTACTCACTTGACTTCAATTGACTCAAATTTACTTGTCAGACCATCTCCTCTTCCTCTTCAATCCTTAAAAATTCATTGAAATAACTTTTATTTTGCTACTGAAAAAGGTGAAAACAAACATTTTTTTAGCTTGCCAACAACAGTCTATCATCTTACAACTAAAAACATTGGTTTACAGTACTTGATCATTTGTTTGGGCTATATTGTCCTCTTGATCTTACACCGATATACGATTCTGCAACAAATGCCTTCGAGTCAAAACAACTCCACTTTTTCAGCATCTTCTTCAAGCTAGAAGCAGATGTGGCAGCTTGCTTTAAATCGTAGGTGCAGTTACACTCATAGTGATCGTTTAGTGTTGACCTCTTGCTCTAAAAAATAAAAGTTATGGTCAATTTAAACACAGAAGAAAAGATTTATTTTTCTTGCCAATTCACCTACAAGGTCCAGCAAGCATGATTCCGACCCACGCCTACCAGAGACAGTACGTTACCTGATGCTTCTTCATCGAAGAAAATGAAGCACTTCAGCATTTGTGAAATTATATCAATTTCAAAGCACTTTCAGTAACAAAAAAAAACATTGAACAGTGAACACTGAACAATCGTAAATGAATGGCATTGTTTGAGGTAAATTATAGTAGTAAATTAGTAAATGATTACATTATATTTACCAAGTTGCCTTGGCCAGTAGACAGGAAAGGGACCTTTCGGTATTTGAGTCAAGCTGCTACCTACTCATCTGTCTTCCACATATGGAGGAGGTTTCACAATATTCCTTGAATAGCTGAACGTAAAGTAGGAAAGCTGTGAATACCAATTTATCTAGTCTTTGGTTTGACCATATTAACGTCAACTAACTAATATTTTTTTAACTAATATGACGTTTATTTGCATTTCGATAATCACTTCAGACAAACACAAGCATTTGTTTAAAATGAAATGTAGCAGGAAGCTGCAAAGGACCTCTCGGTCATCAAGTCGAGCAGCCACCTTATTATTTCAAATCAATTACTGAGGTTTGCTGTTTTGAATTAGTAGAGTTAAAATTTATTAACTTTGAAAAACTTTATCAACCACTATAATATATTGTGATCAATAACTCCTTTTTGGTGCTTGAAAAATTCATTTATATTTTGAGAGTAAATGCTTTTTGTACTTCGTCTTGAATCGATTAAAGGGTAACTGTTTTTGGTCTTGTGGTACCGAGTTCCATATATTGACTCCCTGATATCTAAAACTTTTTTGTAATTTTTGAAATTTGTATCTGGGTAGGTAAAGGTTTAATTCGGATGATGCTAAATGAGTGCTTCGTGTGTGTATCGTTTTGACCGGGGCAAAGCATGTGGAAAGACTCGTGGGTAATTTCTTACGCGTGTGCTTATGCATTAGCTTAGCAACTTGATATAGATTTAAATCATTCAGCTTTAGAATTTGTAGCTTTAAATAGGAAGGTGTAACATGATCGTGCCATTGGGCTCCAGAAATTAGTTTAACAGCTTTATTTTGTAGGGTTGCTAATCTTTTTAAGTGTTTGTCAAAAGCATTTCCCCAAACCGTGATTCCGTAGAGCAAATGAGGGTGATCATTGAATGGTATAAGTTACGTAGTGCTGATTTAGGTAAAATATGACGAAGTTTGCATAGGACTCCTAGTGATCTAGATATTTTTGTAGCAAGTGCATTAGTGTGTTCTTCGAAGTTCAATCTATTATCAATTGTAATACCAAGATATTTTACTGTGTCATTAATCTTTATCACTGAGTCATTAAAATACATTGAAATATTTGATATGCGATGATTCTTTTGGGTGGTATTATTAAGCAGTGAGATTTTGGGGGTTTACTGTTACTTTGTTGGCTGTAGTCCATTCATGTACAGTAGTTAGTTCTAAATTCATTTTTTCGCTTAACATAGCAGGGGTAACCGCGTTGATGTTTAAGCAAGTATCGTCGGCAAATAATCTTGGGTTTGAATTTAGAGCATGAGGGATATCATTAATATAGATTAGAAATAAGAGAGGACCTAGATTACTTCCCTGTGGCACACCGAATCTGCTTATTAAAGTATCAGATGACGAGTTGTGGTGAGAAACAAATTGAGAGCGATCTGACAAATACGATTTAAGGAGTTTGTTTGCAACTCCACGAATTCCGTTGTGCTCTAGTTTATAAAGGAGTATTGAATGCGAGACGATATCAAATGCTTTTTTGAAGTTCAATAGTATTAGGCCGGTGTATTCATGGTTATTTATATGTTCATAGGCTGTCGTCAATACATCTAGTATGGCATGAGAGGTTGACTTACCAGCTTGAAATCCGTATTGTGTTTTAGCAAGGATCGAGTGTTTATCAAAAAAAGAAGACAATCGTTTGTGAATTAATTTTTCGATTAATTTAGAAAAACAAGTTAAGATAGAAATTGGTTGATAATTAGTCAAATTATTGGGTTTTCCGGTTTTGTATAATGGAATAATTTTGGCTTTTTTACAATTCTGCGGGAATATTCCTAGTCTAAAAGCATTGTCTATAAAATAACACAAAACTGGAGATAGAATATCTGATGCAATACGTAAATAATACGATGATATGTTGTCATGCCCTACTGATTTGCGTAAATTCAAAGAGTTCATTAAATTTTTCACTTCATTTACCCGTGGCGATTCCATAAATATTGACGATTTTACTTTATTGCGAAGATATAGTTAGTACGTTTCAGGATTGTCAGATTTAAATTTGTCCGCTACATTTTCCCCAATGTTAGAAAAGTATTTGTTAAATTCTTCCAAAATTGATTGTTTTTTAGTTATTTCCTTTTCGTTCACGCGAATTGAAGAAGGCAAATTTGATGATTTCGGAGATTTTCCGGGCAGTATCGTCCGAAGCAGCTCCCATGTTTTACGCAAATTACTTTTATTTTTTTCAAGTTCGTCTGCGTAATAATTTTTTTTCACAGTTGCTTTAAGTTTTGTTACTTTGTTAGAAAAGATTTTGTATTCCTGTTTCATGGCTTCATTGCCATGTATATAATGTGATTTGTGCATCCGTCTTCTAGTGCGAATTTTTGCATATACATCTTTTGTAATCCATGGCTTGATTTTTAGTTTTTTTTGTTTACGGGATAGTTGTTTCCAAGGTGCATGCTTATCAATAACTTTTTGTATTAAAGAAGTAAAAGCATCAAAATTTTTGTCAAAATTTGCTTCAGTTAATTCGTTTACGTTCGATAAAAAAATAGTAATGGCGCTACTCAGTTCATCACAGTACAATTCTGCATCGAAATTAGATTTGTCTCTAATGACGTAATTCGTTTCTTGAGTTGGAGCTGAGTTGTATCCAATTACCTGGCAGAATATCAAGTAATGATCTGAAAGGCTTTTGTCGCAACGGATTACGCCTGGTTGTATAACGTGCGCTGCATCGTTGGTTATAATATGATCAATAGTTGTTGAAGTTTTATCTGTTACCTGCGTCGGTTTAGTAATTATTGGGACGGATCCACAACTCGTCAAATGATCGATGTACATTGTTGCCGCCGGTGTCCTTTTGTTAGCAGAAATATCGATATTCATATCCCTGATAACGTAAAAAGTACATTTGCGATTATTTATTTTGTGTATAGAGGTGCTTAAGGCTTCTGAAAATGTTTCAATGCTATTGCTAGAAAGATTAGGATGACGATAAATGGCGCCTATAGTGAGTTTTTTTGATGGTTTTTCTTTTTGGGTCAAGTTTATCCACAGATCTTCGCAGTCCTTTATATGCATTTCAAGTTCACGATCTAGTTCAAAGTCAAATTTAGATGATATGTAAATAGCAACCCCGCCTGCCTTTGTAGTTGAATCAGCATGAACAAATTTGAAATTAGGTATTGAAATGTTAATCAAAGGTTCGCCTTTTAACCGGGTTTCGGATACACACACGATGTCAGTGGAAAAAGAAAGGTCAGTTAAAAATTCTTCAAACGTGTCAAAATTTTGAAAGTTATTAATGGACTGTAAATTCATATGCAGTAAGGATAATGTCTTTTCACTGCTTTCAGTTGAATTTCTATCAGAAGGGTCGAGATTTGGAATATCAAAATAGTAGCACTCAGTAATGTTTTGCAATAGCGAATTATACGTCAAATCACTAAGATCACAAGATTCATCAGTTTCATGGTTGGCTGGTCGACTTTCGCCAAGAAATTCTTGCAGCTTCCAATTTTGAATCGGCGCTGCAAACGTGGAAGTAATTGCAAAATCTGCATACTACTATAGGCCATCAGCGAAGTAAATAAAATGTTGGTTGCAATAAGCGCACAAAGTTAACACTTCAATCTAGTTGCAACCTAGTGCTCGTAAGTAAAAAAAACAAAACAATACAGTATAGTAATCGAATAAACTTTGATCTTGATTCATATTAAACCTCTGCAGGATGTGTGAATATCTGCGCTAAAGCAAAGTTACTAGTCCAATGGTTTTTATGTGAAACAAATAATATTTTATTGTTTACTTCATTATAATTACCCGACTATGCTCACAATTGTTTTTGGTTTTATAAGTTTACAGGGTTCAGTAGTTTTGCAGTTTCATTTTATAACTCTATTTCGCTAAAATTTGATAATAAATTTCAACAGTAATCAGCAAGCGTTTAATGACTTAGTTTAAGCTAAAGTACCAAACTTAATCCGAACAAGAAACCATGGTCGAATAATGAGAAATAAATTTAACCTTTTATCGAGCAGTATAATCTTAAATAGATCTCGCCTAAACCTTCCAAGCCTTGAAATACGGTTGTGTTACGAAGCTATGTGTTACCACCTAAAGATTGCACTGCTACAATACGAGCAATTAGTTTACAGTATAAAAAGCTGTGAAGAATACTTTTTTAATATTGTAAATGCACAATTTTCAAATTATCACATGGTCTCAAGATTGTTTTGAATTATTAAACTTTTCATCAGTCTCAATAAGATCAACTTGTTTATCGTCAATAAATAGCGTATAGTTACCGTTTAAAGCTTTCCAAACAGCTTTTTGCTTCTTCTTCTTTGCTTCTTTGAACTGTAGCAGCAAAAGTTTTCACTGGGTAAAGTATTCCTGATTATTGTAATCTTTTAAATTTTTTGCATTTTTGAAGATTTCGTTTTTGTCGCTCATGGACAGGAGTTTAACAATAATTGGCCTATGAACTGTTTTGCCGTTCCTCTTGACAGGATGTTGCGGCAACCTGTGAATATCAACATATTCCACATCATTTGGATCGGCAATTTTTAGGCCATTCTGTAGAAATTGTTCAAATTTTTCGATAGTTCTGTCTCTTTTTTCCCATGCATTGTCACTGTCTTCTTTCACGCCATGAATCAAAATATTTAGTCGTTTATCATACGACTCTTGCATTACCTTAGCATTTTCATAATTTAGTTTGAAATTTTCAAGGAAGACAATTTTTTCCTTCAGTTCTTCAATACTGGCAGCTTCAGCTTTAGATATTTTCAGTTTGTCAATTTCTTCGCATTTGGTTTCAAATTCTAATTCTAACGAATCTAAGCGGAAGCTGACATTGTCCAGTTTTTTGTCAATATTGCTTATTCTTACATCAATATTTTTCATATTGTAGTCGATTTTATCCAATCTTTTAATAATCTCCTCTAACTTGTCTTCGAATGTCATTTTCAGCTTGGCTTTTAACGATTTGCTGCAGAGTTTGTTGATTTTTGCACTGACTCGCGATGACCTACTTAACTGTTGTTTTTCAAAGGGATGTTGCGACTAGCATTGCAAACGCAGAATGTCAATGGGTAAAGTATTCCATTGGGCAGCCCCAATCAATCTTTGAATGCCAACTCCTCCCCATTTTTAATTTTCCATTACTGATACAAAACTTGCTGCACTTTAATACCAACACTAGGACCATTTTCAGACTAAGGCTCTTCAAATCGTAATTGTCGTAACACCATTGAGTAAAATTTTTAAAAGATTCTTAATTCTCAGGTTACAACTTAGGAATAGCACTATGCTCAACAATAGTGGTTTTCAAATTTTTTTGACTGTAGCACTAGCAAACCAAAAAACTCATTCAGGTACATCAAGTGTCTTCTGCATTACGTTTGCAGTGCTTGCAAGTAATTTGACGAAGAATAGCATGGTCCAGATGTACAAGACAAGGGTGTTTGGGTGCTTGAAGGTTTTTAATTCCACAAGAGTTTTTGTTTAAGTTACTGTTTATAGAGATCGTCTTTTAGCAGATTAAAACTTTCAAATAAAATGTGGAGCAAAACAAGAACGTGAAAGTCGTTAGTAGTAAAGCTTCTGTCTGTCAAGCCTCTTGTAAGACCAACCAAGGTAGAAAATTGAAGTACCGTATTTACTCATTTTACCGCCCAATCTTGATTAAGGGCCCGTTTGAATAGCCGCCCGTGTGAGCAGAACAAAAAAATAAATAAGGGCTCGTGCTTTAATACCCGCCCGGTGTAAAAGCTGATTTTTCAGGGGTAGAGAACGTACCACTTGCTGAATAAATATAAATTTGATTTGTTATTTCTTGCTAGTGATATAAATTAATATGAGGGAATTACTCTTAAGACGTCAATAATTTGCGTTTGACGTGAAAAAATTGACATAAAAAAAGGATTAATGTCGTGAAATATTTGTCTTCAACGATAATTTTTGTTCATAATTTTACTTTGAAAATAACAAGCGCCAGCGCTTGAATAAGAGCCCGTTTGAATAAGAGCCCGGTAGTGAGTTTGATTGAAAAAAATAAGGGCCCGGGCTACAAAACGAGTAAATACGGTAACTTTTTTTGCTGTTTAAGAACTTGTTTTGTAACTAACAAGAGAGCCCAAATTTTGACATTGACTAAAAAATATTTGAAATCTGCTCCAACCTCACCAACCAGCTGCTTAAAATGCTTTTGTACAATACAAAGTTTATTTGATGACATTGCCACAACAAAAAATAAGTACAGATGAAGCAAAAAAAGCCTCTGCCATGTAGCATCAGAGTGGCTGCAAAGGGCTCTAAGGTCAGCTAGTCAGCAGCCACTCTAAAAAGCCATAATGAAATTATGGCAAGCTTATTTCGTTAAATTTGTCGAGATGGCTAACGACTATACTCAAGTAATTGTGACATTAACTAAACATTAATTTACATAAAACAATGCCAAAAAATTGGTAGAATTCATTGAGACAATTTACAACTTTGAGCAAAAAAACAACAATAAGAATGGATAAATTATGAGTGCAAGCAATACGAAATGCTTAACATTTGCATTGAATGAGGTGGAATACAATGAAACAGTACAATAATCATTTTACAGTACAAACATAATATTCAAAATAGACAGTATCATGAAGAGTTACATTTTGTTGAAATTTTAATTTAATTGAAGGATTAAATTTAAGTTTCAAGTTGTTGAATGCCCTAACTGCACTATGGTTTTTGTTTGAAAAATTTATTTAAATCTTTTATATCACGCAACAAGCCAAAAGAGAACTGGGCAAGCTTGTCATCTTGCCATTTCTCAACCTGCTACTGACATAGTAATCGATATGATTTCCACAAACTTACTCAGTGAGAATTTCTTTGATCAAAGCTAGCATACGATGAAATAACAGTTAGTCTTTTGCAGTGGAAGTCACTTAATAAGGAAAATTGGCATGACACACCTGCAATCCTCTGGCAACACACAGCATGAAAACACCGATCTGCAATATACATAGCATATTCCAACAAGGTTAAGAATCATAATTGAAACAACAAACGCCTTTTTAGCAAAATTGAAAGCGGTATGGACTCATAAAGCTTTAAATGCTAAATCTAGCAAAATATCATTCGACATTGCGAAGAGCTAACTTTTATTTCATTATGAGCAGTCACTTCCTGAAAAATAACTGATAGTCGAGTTTGAGCAAGCAGAGTAAGTAGAATTTTAGTTATACATAAAAAGATTTTTCTTTACCAGTCTCATAGAATTGAGTATGTATTGCACATAGCAGAGGAGTTTAAGCTAACCAAAACAAGACAAATGTATTTAGTTGCTAAATCAAATCAAATTGATTGAGCAGTAACACATTTGTCTCTGAAGTGGGAGATCTGAAGTTTAAATCTCGAGCCGATCAAATCAGACATAGTGTTGCCAACATCTCACCACCATTGTGACATTTTTTCAAATGAAGCTGTGTTGCTCGGGCATAATGACGCTGTGATGGGCCCAGCCAACTTGCTACATGCTTTGGCATAATATAGCAAGTATAATGGTTTGATTGATTTGACATGCTTTGTTGGCATTGCATGAATTGATTGATATCAATTGGCTTTGTTACTTTGTTTTGTACCAAAGAGTAAACCAATGATTCTACGAACAACATCAATCCGGCATATATAACCTGCTTTCATGCATCATGAAGTTTGTTATAGCAAATTGAATAATGGTAGCAAAAATCAAATTGTATAAATACAATTTGATTTTTCCTCAGAAACAAAACTATCTAAAAAATGGATTTACGATTAAATCACTAAAAGACTATTTTGCAGAGTGTTCAAGCAATTTCATATGCCTAAAAAAACCTGCAATAGTTTTATATTTATCAGTCAAGTGTTTTGTTTTTTTTGTTTGAATTGCACAAAGCAATACGCAATTAACTGTCCAACAATCATCAGTAATACCCATACAGTGTGAAAAAGTAAAATATTCGTAGAGGTAGGAGAATAAAAGAACATCAAAGCAAGCACAAACAGATGCCTGGAATATAGAAAAGTTTAGGCAGCTTCTTGGTGGTAATAAGGCCAATTGGATGGCACAGACTTTAGTTGCTTTAACTGTAATGGGGTACACAATGTGACCCTACTGATATCTCAGATCTAGATTGAAACTTCTTTGTATGTTTTCCTTGGCCTTAGACCTTATGTACGCATTAAATAAAAACCATAATTTTACTTTTCTGCTTGTTGCATGTTAGATTTACTCAATGGCATTGGGTCTTGATTTTGCAACATTTAAATACTGTATTTTTTGGATCATAAAGCGCACTTAAAATTCTAAAAATTTCAAAAAACTGAAAGTGCGCCTTACTTCACGATTCAATTCAGAACTTTTTTCCTGTTTTTAGAGCTTTTTTAAGTAGCTTTTCCCTTAGTGCGCCTTATATATTGAAATAAAAGCAATAAAGGTCATTTATAGATAGTTTGCATCATGCTTTGATGTGCCTTATAGTCCAAAAAATACGATAAATCTTATCAATGCTTTTGATCCAATTTACATTTATTATCTGTTAACATATCAAAATAATAGTTTCTGCCCTTTAGATTATTCAGGATGAAAGAGTTGGGCATATTAACACAAATCATGCCTGCCTTCAGTAGTGCAACCAGGGGGGCTACCAGGTCTCCGCCAAGTTACTTAGAAAGTTTAACCAAAAATTGCATTCATTTAAACATGTTTTGAATTGGCCTGTGAGAAAAGATAAGGGGCTTGAAGGGGCTGGAAATTTATTTTTTTTAACTGGTTTTCAAATCTTAGCAATTTAGTTCTTTCAAATGAAACCAAAGAGGTACGAAATTTGATCCAAATGGCACTAAAATTGGTATTTTTTCTGAGAAAACAATAAAAGTTACCCATGATCTCTGATGGCTCTGCCCCCAGACCCCATTTGTGTCATGCATGAGTTGCACCAGTTTGCTCAGCATGCTGTCCAACGGAAACATTTTTCAGGCAAAAAGAATTTTGGGTTCCAGCTCCCCTTTATTAAAATCTTGTTAGTGCACCTGCCTGCTTTATTGAAATTTGTCATGATAAAGTTCATTCCGAATAGTTTTATTGCACTGTTTTTGTTGATTCAGCAATACCACATTTCTAGTGCGCCAAAAGATGATTGTTGCAAGTGCATGGTATAGTCAAGCAGGCACAAAACATAAGTCAACAACCAAATTGGACAGATTGCACCATGTAAATAATTTTGAGATTGCTTGCATTTGTGATTTCCAACTTAAACGTCCTAATAATTCAACAGTTTTCTAAGTCATCTAAAATAGTGTTACTTCATCTAAAACAGTTTTCTAAGTCTTCATTGGCACTCCAATTTTGTCTTTTATGCAATGAGGCTGCAGCGTCAAAATAAAATACCAGTTCTTTGTTTTTGAAGTATTTTAAGAGTAAGGTAGTGACTTACACTATCCAACAACTCACTTGCAGTTTAAGTAACTCCCATTATGTTTGATCTTGGAATGAGTAGTGTTAAAACCCTATCATTTGCATACATTATTGTTTGATGGTAAATACTTGTGAAAAGATCATTATTGTATAAATATTAAATATCAACAAATCAAATCTTTCATTATACTTGCTGTAATACGCCTAAGCATGTAACGATCTCGCAGGACCCATTTTTGTGTCATTGCACCAAGTCAAAACAGCCACTTTTTAAAAAATGTTGCAGTGGTGGCAACAATGTGTTCAATTTGACTGACCCAAGATTTGAACCTCATTTTTATTCAAGGGCGGCTTTTAATCAAGCGTAGTTCAAAATCACAGGTATGGTATGCTTGAGATGCATTATTCATAAATTAACATACCACCCACAGAATACATTTGGGTCATTCCATGCTTAATTCAAAATGGCTTGTCACCATATGTAACCAAACATAAATATTTTCTCTTAAACTTAAAGAGTATCACACAGAATAAAAAAAAAAATTTTTAATACCTTAAGTGATTTTCAAGTTATCGCAATTTGTATTTTTGGCCACTAGAGGGAGATTTTTCTACTAAATTTTGAAAATAGAGTTATAATTCCATTTCTGATGCAATCTGATGCCTGAAAAATTGCTACATTAGGGTTTTGGAGGTTAAGTAATTCATTTTTGATATCAAAATTGCAGAAATATGACTGCTTTATGATGAAAAGTTGAATTTAAATTTTGACGAGAGCCCAACTTCTGAGGCAAATTTCATGGTGTAGGTAGTTGCTGCAACAACTATTGTTTTTTCATCTGTATGTACATTGCTTATAGTTTTTGAAAATATAACAGTTTTTTATTTACTTTTTAGAAGCATCTGAACTGGAGGTTTTTGTTTGGATAGTTAATTCTAATAAATCTGCAATTTTAATGGTTTTATGACTTTGAAGATTGATGGGATTTTCTAAAAAAAGTTTGGAAAACTAGTTGACTTGTTGTGTGAGGTAACTACAGTATAATTCAGGTACTGTAAATAGAAAAATCTATATAACACCAATAGCTCAATCAATCATGATACTGTGCTTGCAGTTTTCATAAAAAGTATAGTATTAGTTCTGAGGCAAAAATTTCTTGGCAAAGAATCAAAGGGATAGCTAGCAGGGTTGGATTGAATTTAAATCCGCTCACAAATTTGAATTGAATTTGAATTGAATTTGAAATTAAATTTGAATTTGACTTTTGCAAAATCAATGAATTTGAATTTAGTTTTTCAAAGTCAATGAATTTGAATTTAGTTTTTTCAAAGTCAATGAATTTGAATTTAAAAATTAAAAACAAAATGAATGGATCCAACCAGTGTCGTTGCTACGGGGGAGGGGGGATAAGGGGCCGTACCCCCCTAGCAGCCACTTGAGCCCCCATTTTGGTTGACTAAAAATACTGCTTTCGAAGCATCATGCAATGACAAGACAACAGACAATGATGGAAAAAAAATAATTACGTTTAAGCATAATTCTCCTCTGATATTTTTTCAATTCTTTGCGAAATTGCTGGCAACCAACTGTTGTACATTAATCTGATGTAATATTCAATCTCTTTGATACGCTTTTATGGATGTGTCGCAAACGAGGCAAGTAAGTCTGCATAATCGTTGCTGGTACTCCGTTAGCGATTATGACATGAAACAATGTGTGAAAACTATTTTTAAAAAGACCAGCTGTTTTGATTTTTAGAGCACACTCAAGATTTTAAAGTCACAGTCAGTGGCGCAACTAGAGTGAAGGGGCTTAAGCCCCATTTGCAAAGTCACTTCGAAAATGTAATCTCAAAATACTAGCGTTTAGACGTATTTTAGACTTGACCTTAAGTAACGGGGGCTGAAGGTGCAAAGCAATTCAATTCTTCGCAATGACTTATTAATTTTAGCAATTTAGTTATTTATATGGCTTCCAAAAGTGCGAAGTATGATTGAAATGGAGTTAAAATTGCTATTTTGTTGCTTCAAAATCACCCAGTGGCTGGGGGATCTGCCCTCAGACCCCATCCATATTCACTTAATATTTAGTGTCTACATAGGCGTAGCCAGAGGGGGGCTCAGAGGTCCCCCCCCCAATTGAAATGCTACCAATGATAAAAAAAGTCACTAAGACTATTGTTTCTTCAGTTTTAGTTTTTTTAGCATCTTTGCGTACAACAGTGCACGCGTACATCAGTAATTAACAATAATATTGATCCAGGGGCATCAATCCAGGGCCATTGTACATCATAACAATAATGGGGCCCCTACAATAAAAATTTAAATGGACCCCAATTTAAATGAGCCCCCAACAATAATATTGTTTCAGGGGTCACGGGCCTCCTCAATTTAATGTTTGCCAACCAATTCACTTACACGTATAACCCGAATGAAATTAAGGATTTGATCCTAAAAGTTGCAAACTGAGGCCCTCATGTAACGTTTTTATGAACGTAATGCAATAACCAGGGACAGATTTAACATATGGCGCAGTGCCAGGGGCCCCGCGCTCAAATGGTAAGACTTTTTTTTTGGTGTTCGCTTGTATTTGACAGAAAAATATTGCAAAAATCCCAAGGTGCCAGGGGCCCAACTCAATGTAAATCCAGCCGGGCAATAACATGGTTTGTAGGCGTAACTATCTATTGCACATTTTTCAATAACAATTCACCTCCACCTCGCCAGTTTTTATGCAACAAAATACTTTTTTTAAAATTAGCTACAGTAAGGGGAATGCTCATTGAACAAATTTTTGAATCGAGACCGCCTGGGCTCCCTGGCCGTATATGTACTCCAAAAGCTGGTTATTTTCATGACAAAACAATAATCTGTAAGGAAAATATTGGACTGGATTGTTACTTACGGCTAAAATATTACAGGAGGCAATGTACTTTATTTCCCCTACCTGAGCCAAATCTCTTACAAAATTTAACCCCAAAATACTAGATTTTAAACATGTTTTAGACCTAAATTGCAAGTAAAAGGACTGAACAAATTAATTTTTTCAATTGGCTTTTAAAAGTTAAAAATGTAGTACTTTCAAATTCGATTTTTGCAAAGCCAATGAATTTGAATTTAGTTTTTTTTAAAGTCAATGAATTTGAATTTAGTTTTTTCAAAGTCAATGAATTTGACTTTAGTTTTTTTCAAGTCAATGAATTTGAATTTAAAAATTAAAAAAGAAATGAATGGATCCAACCCTGGTAGCTAGTTCACAGGATAACCTACTACTAGCTAAAGCATTAGGTTCCTGTTTTGCAGTACCTGACTATCTTGTGATGCCAGACAAGATTTAGCAAAAGACAAAGCAGCTACAGTTTAATAGTCTATTTATTATACCTGTATTCTTAAAAAGTAGCCATGAGAGTAGCTTTTTACCAATTCTCATTGAGAGTAGCCTTTTAATAGTTCTAAAATGCTTTTCAAAATCTGCATTATCCTTCAGAAAATATGTTTAACAACATTATGAAAAATTCTTGTTTAGGGGTGCCCAAAGTTTTCTAGGAGCGGCCCATAATGCATTTTTTGTCTGGTTTTTAGCAAGACACACAATTCTTATAAAATGTTTGGATAAATTTTATCCAAATACAGCTTCTGTAAATCTTGTATTGATGTCCTTATTCCAAATTAAACAATTTTCTAACCAGAATTGACCTACAAAAAAGTTAAAATTTGTTTAATGTTCACCGAAAATTAAAGTTTGTTTAATTATATGGAAGAACTTTCTTACACAACAAACACAGTCCTACTTACTTCACAGCACCATTAAACCCAGATTTGGCAAAGGGAAGGGCTTCAACCAAAGCTAACATTTTTCTATGTTAAAGTTTCAACAGTATCTAGCACCCAACAAGTTGAATAAACTGCAGTGCATTTCAAATGTATCATGAACAACATCGGGCTTCTCTCCCACATGCTAACTGGTTTGTATAATTTCATGGAAAAAATAGTCTTTTTAACAATTTAGTCTTAACCCCATTCGCAAGAAATTTACTTTTTAGAGCCACGTTAAAGAATTGAATTACCAAACCAATTCACCCCCCACTTATTGGTCAGGTCCAAACCATGTTTAAAAGTTAACGTATTTGGGCAAAACTTTAAGTAACTTGGCTGAAGAGTGAGGCTTCAGCCCATGCAGAGCCTGTTGATCAATAGTTGCACTACTAAACGCATTTTGTATGAACCACAAAATATATACACATCTGTGAACCATATTTTAGAAATGCAAGCTACGTGGTTAAAATAAAAATTATTTAATCAAATGAAAATAGTTACAGTACTCCAATTATGGACATTGTAGACTAATGAAAACACCCAGTTTCATTATAGACTAATGAAACAAATTTAGCTAAAGTAATCATAAAGTAATCATAGTGCCATTATTAAGCAATAAATTCATAGAAATTTATTGCAATTAGTGATTGAAATTAACATAAAAAGCTAGCGTCAACAAATTTGCAAAAACAATTTTTTTCGTAAAATGATTGCAAGCACTGAAAGAAACTTTAAAAATTGCCAGCAGCAAAAGGTTGTGTGGGGTCGCATATACAGCCTGTGAGCCACATTTTAGGCAGCACTGTTCTTTAGAACAGTCATTGATAACATGAATTCATGTAGCCTGGAAAGTATTTTGGAAGATAATTTATGCCACAAAACGACTTACAGCAGAAAAATTGAACTCAATGAACTACATAATAATAAAGTAAAAACAGTAAACTATTTTTGAAGCATTACTGTACTTCATTTGTTTGCATAAACCATAAATGTTTTAGTCTGAGGTTTATTATCAGGGTTTCAAAAAGTGTTCGATAACAAAGAGTTAGAGCAAAGTAGATACCACAGTATATAAAACATTAAAAATTAAAACCTACAAAAGCCAACAGTTTGTTTTAGCTGTAAATGGGATCATCAGGGGTAAATTTAAGTATAGAATGATTAAAAAAATATAATTTTCATTGTTTTAATTCTATGGTAATCTGCTGTGAAATGGTTCAATGACATTACATGCTTATAATGCTGAATCATTAATTTAAGCTTTGTAGGTTGTACACTCACAAACACTTTGTGTGTGTTGGTGTGAGCAGCAAAACTGAAAGAATTTTACTTTGTGATGTATTTCAAACATGGTAGCTATTTCTTGCTTATAACATAAAAATTTGTCTTTTTCAAGATTACTCACAAACACCTTTCAAACTAATCTTGCACTCATGAGATTGCATGTACCAGTAACCATTCCTGGTTGCTACAATATACAATGCAAGTTGTATGAATGCAACAGGGTTGTTACTATTCTTCTTTGAACTTTAAATGTTATTAAGCTGATAGATGGTGGAATTAAATATAAAGTGATATTGTAACAGTACAGGAAGTTTGGTTAACAATTAAAAATAGTTAAAATTTAAAAACCTTGCTACAGGCTGTTTCTCCCAGTAGCATTTTTTAGAACTTTCAGTATTGTTAACAGGCTCTGGCCCATGTTCATTGAGCACTTTGGAAACTGGTAAGACAGTGTACAAGTTAAAGTGATACAGTGTGTGTACATTATAGTTGAGTCTCACAACAACGATTTTTTTTTCAGAGATTTTGGTAAATTTTCGTAGTCATATAATCATTACAATTGTAGATTTATTAGAATTAATTATCCAAACAAAAACCTTCTCCAGTTCAGATACTAATAAAAACTAATAAAAAACTGTTATATTTTTAAAAACTATAAGCAATGTAGATACAGATGAAAAAAAAATTGTTGTTGCAGCGACTACCTACACCCTGGAATTTGCCTCGGAAGTTGGGCTCACATCAAAATTTAAATTCAAGTTTTCTCCATGAAGCAGTCATATTTCTGCAATTTTGATATCAAAAATGAATTACTTGACCCCAAAAACCCCCATGTAAATATTTTCAGATATCAGATTGCTTTAAAAATGGAATTACAACACTATTTTCAAAACTCGTTGGAAAAATCTCTCTCTAGTGCCCAAAAATTCAAACTGAAATAACTTGAAACACTTAAGGTATTCGAAAAAAAATTTTTCATTCACTATCATTTTTTTGACAACTTTAGCCTTTGAAACCACAAATTTGTATTATACAAAAAACATGGTTAAAAAAATTTTTTTAATTTGATTTAAGCATGGAATGACCAATTTTGACACAAAATAATTTCAGCTTTTGATTTAAAAGCATCCCTCCCAGCAAAATCTTGGTTGCATCCCTGTTTATTTATCACATCTTGTTTAAGCTAGTATATATTTGCAACAATTAACATGATTCTGATGAAAGCATTGCATTGTTACCAGTCACAAATGACAATGTCAAAATTACTTAATTAAAACTTCAGTTAAGTATTTGAAAGATTATTGATTTATGATAGTAGCCCGAGGACAATTTTACATTTGAACAGCTACTCCAGTAACCTAGCCAATGCAAATATTACATCAACTCTGAGACCTCAACAGCAGGTAATTTGAGGGTCTTCAAAACTCTGATGTCTTAGAATTTTCAAACTTAGTTTGAAGATTTAGTTCAAATGTAGACCAGGCTTTTGAAACAGGTTTCGGTGTTTAAATAAATTCATGATTAAATTCCAAAATTTGACAACGATATTGTTTGGAATATTATGCACAGTTTCAATAAATGGCTTCTGCCCTTTTCACTTTCACACACAAGATGCACAAAATTAAATTAGGCTTAAAAAGCTCTACATAACTCTACTAAAGCTTTTAAATAACTTAAAATTGAATTATGAAGAGAAAGATTAGTCTTACCTCATTAAAGTGCACCATCAATTAAAAGAAAATTTATGTAGGTTACTTTAAGTGTGCCTTTTGGTCTGAAACATATTGTACTTAGCAATTGTACCTCCTATTAGTAGGGATGGCCATTTCAGAATACCGAATCCTAAGAACCGATTCCAATTTGGAACCGGTTCCATTTTTAGGATTCGGTTTGATCATAGAACAAAACTGCGCATGCTAAATCTTTGCAACCTTTTTTTTAAGCTTGCAAAATGCAAATCTACGTGTGTGTGCAACGCCATCTTCTTCACTGCAGCAAGGCATTATTGGATACTTTGTAAAGCCTCTGTTTCCATGTACACATTATTAACGACTGATAGATTATATGCTACAGTAATTTGACTGCAAGTACCGGAAGCTGTTTGATTGGAAAAGCTTGAAGGATTGCAGGGTATTCAATAATGACTAGAATAATTTGGTTTAGGCTATGGACTATAGTACTTTATTTGTTAACCTGGCTAGAAATACATTAAACTGTTAAATTGAAACAAACTGAGGTTTTACTGAGTTGAGGGCTAATTTAATACCACAATGATACCGAGTGTTATTCTGAAATTTAGGATTCGGTTAGGGATTCAAAATTCTGGATTCGAAAAAAAAGATTTGAAATTATTCTAGAATACCTAATTATTCTGAAATGGCCAACCCTACCTATTAGTTATAATGTTTTAACTACTTTACCAATAGGAATGATACTAGCAATAATTTTGTTAAGTGCTTAATTGCCTAATCAAATTTTATAATCAAAAAATATCTGGATTGCCCGCTTCATTGTCAGAATAGGGCAGTATTGACAATGAAAGTATTGTGGTATTTTTTACAAGATGTATTTACAATTTTTCGCTATCACTTATCGAACTCAAAAACCTTTTGATTATTACACATAACAAGCAATAATACCGGCCAAGACAAAGCTACAAAGATTTTTTTTAATTTTATTGATCAAAAGACTAAACACAAATTAGATCATCAAACTTTTTAAATGATGCAATTACAAATCCCTCTATATTTTGCATAACACTTGCACTGCCTTCAAGTGCAGCAATCAAATAAATGTTCTCTGTAAGTAAAGACAATCAATACAATAAAACCAAAAGAGTTGAGGTAAGAGGCAATCATCCGTCATTTTGAGAGGCTGCTATTTCTCAAAATAAATGGTTGCTTGTAATCTTGGCTCATTGTGCTTTTTTCACCAAAAGTTACAAATTTTTGAAAACAAATGCTTTTCAATGATTTTATCATAATGAAGTTGAATCATCAAAAAAGTATCGTACCAAGTACCGCTACCAGGGTACTTTTTAATAACCGCATTGGTGATACTTTTTCAAGCCTGGTACCATGGTAGGCTTATTTCTAGAAACACCGTGCCCACCTCTGTTAATTGCTACTTTTTTTTCACTTTCTGCACTTAATTTTTAAAATGACTATTTGTGGAGTACCTACTGGACAAGCATATTTTTTTAATAAACACTTTGTAAAACACAAAATGCATATCACAAGAAAAAAGTTGCAGAGCCTTGACAACAAGAATCTATCATTACATTTGTTATGCTGCTCCAGCTATAGTAAACTTAAATCTGTATTGCAATTCCCAGCTGGGCCGAGTGTAAGACTATATACTGGTAAACATTATTCACAGCTTCCTTGCTTGAAATTTAGCATTAAAAAGTTACAGCGTGAAGCCTCTATCAACTGGCTTAAAGCTAGGCAGGTGGCAGGTTGACTGGGAGACAGCAAATTGTTGTTGTTGCATAATTTACTTCATGTTACAGGACAGCATCAGATGCTTACTATTGAAAAATCTGCACACTTTTCATAATGGTTACTACCAGTACTTAAATTGTCAAATTTTGTTTAGGGGAATGCTTTTGCAGCCTTGACCAAATGCATTAGGAATGTGAAAGTACTTTATTGGATATTATTTCTGTCACCGAAATTGAATGAAGACCAAAAAAGGTCTTCGCCAAGAATTGAAGTATTTTTTTGCCGAAATCAAGTGAAGACCAAAAAAACAAAAAGAGAAAAGGTCTTCGCTAAAAATTGAAGTGTTTTTCCCCAAAATCAGGTGAAGACCACAAAAAGAAAAGATCATCATCGCAATTTGGATGGAATATTTGGCCATATTCGGCCAAAATTTTAAAATCTTTCAGTGCTGGCTGGCTCTTCGCATCCCCCCTACAATTTATGATAAGTACAGTACTGGTTACTACCAGTGCTTCATGTATGGAAGAGTCTGCAATTTTTTAAAAGTTTCTAGCAATCTAATGTTTCTGCAAATTTCTTTCTTTGAATTTCCAATAGTAAAGTTTCTTATCTTAGTAGCTTACATAACAACGTGACCAGGGTGTGGGGTCTGAGTAGAATCCAGATCATGCAATCAGGGTCTTCATAAAAACAACACCTCTACTTTCTCGGCCATGCTGTCAACTTACCGTACGTAGACTACCTTTGCAGACTCCTGAAGCCGGGCCAAAGCAACTAGGTGAATCAAATTGAAAATGCAATTATGCTTAGACAGCAAGCTCGATAAACTTGACTAACTAGACTAGTAAGTAGTGGCGTAAGCTTAAACTGATTTACTGCATGCCAAACTTATCTTTTATCAGATTGAAATAGGCCTATGGTGAGCACTGAACCTATTCATAGGCTACCGCACCTATGTTAGCACCTGGGGCCCCACCTACCACAATTATAGGCCCAAACTTTTCTTTCAGTCTACACAAATGACTGGTAGAGGCTTAACGATAATTTTCTTGCTCTGAAAGTTACCGTACCAATAAGAAGGGAAGTAGGCTACCGGTAGTTGGGAGTGAAGACCAAAAATCATTGACTAGCATTTGGCTTAACCCTATACACTAGAAAAAATCGAACCACGTTTTGGTGCCAAACGCTCGATTTAACCTACTACACCATAGACTACAGTATGAACATACAGTATAAAGACGTACGTACCTTTGCTTAACGTCACTCTGCAGTTCTGTGGTCGTCTGCTTCTTACTTGGATGACGTTTAAATTATCGTATTAACTCTATAATCAAAAGTCTGACAGCATAACAGTGTTGCCACTCAAAATTTAAGGATCTTTTAACCACAATGTAATGTAATGTCATTACATTTTATTAACGAAGTTGACTTGGCCGGGAGACAGCAAAGGGACCTTTCGGTCTTCGAGTCAAGCTGCCACCAGCCCACCTGTCTACCACACACACGGAAGAGGCTTCACACTGTTCCTTTAAATGCTGAACGTCAAGCAGGGGAGCTGTGAATATCAATTTTTATA
The DNA here is from genome assembly GCA_963965965.1 of Trididemnum nubilum. NCBI lineage: Eukaryota > Metazoa > Chordata > Ascidiacea > Aplousobranchia > Didemnidae > Trididemnum > Trididemnum nubilum. Next base: position 33,024,258 of record OZ014486.1, read on the forward strand.
GTCTTTGGTTTGACCCGACCGGGAACCGAACCCAAGTCTACCGCTTCAGTAGCAGACGCTCTATCCACTCGACCACTGATCGGTTTTAGAGCACGAAGGATGGCAGTACGGTACGGTACGTAGGCACAGTCGTACGGTACACCTCAATTTTTGCTTAGAAGTACGGTACGCTGGTACGGTACGCTTTTTTTGCAATGGTACAGGTACAGTACCTTGGTACGGTACGCCTTTGTTGTAGTGGTACGGGTACGGTACGTTGGTACGCTGTTTGAATTAAAAATCCCAGACTTTTTGCACATTGCACCGGATTTTTGTATGCAGAGGCAAAAGACAACTGAAACCGACGCTAAATGTGTGAATTGAGGTCGCTGATTTACAAGCTAGTGATTTCAAAGTCAGTTAAAGTTGCGAGTAGTTAAAATCAAGAATGCCAGTACGGTACGGTACGTAAGTACGGTACGTAAGTACGGTACTGTGGCGTGTCAAAAGGGAGTGCGCTCCGATTGCGGTTAACCGGCTCGGTTGTACAACCTATGAGCTGCTATGATCTGTTGACTTATAAAGCTATCGGTTCCAATTATCTTTCATTTGTGGTTACTTCCATGCTAGTTTCCACATCGCCACTGGATGAAGCAGGAACTGCGACACACTTCCCCCTTTCTGAAAGCAGTGGTAGGAAGGGGCCTGCTATAACGTCGTCTCGAGCGCCGACCATCCAATCACTTCGGGGTCACCAGTGTGGCGTGTCAAAAGGGAGCGCGCTCCGATTGCGATTAACTGGCTCGGTTGTACAACCTCAAGTGAGCTATGATCTAAATCCTCGACCGGGTGCGAGACAATAATGTGGCGAACGCCCGCAGGCAAGCGATCTAAAAACAACTTACGCAAAAGCCTATCCTGTGAACCACTCTCGCCTAATAACGAACGCATTTCAGCCAGTAGCCTAGACGGAGACGTCCTATCACTCAATCTACTCCCATTTAATAATCGCTCTAGCTTGTCATCGCTGGACGGCGCGAAATGCTGTAGCAAAACGCTTTTGGAGTTGCTGTACGCGTTTTGAGCGTTTAAATCTGGAAGCACGTGTTCCAAAAACCGAAAATGCTGGATATCAAGTGCGGCTAACAGGCTATCAAGTTTTGACTGCTCGCTATTAATCCCCCTAACTCTAAAAATTGTCTCGATTGTCGAGAAATAAAGGTCCGCGTCCCCAACCCAAAATTTCGGCAGTGTCAAACCACTCGTGCCTGTTACGTTGTTACTGGATCTCAAAACAAAATCGTCCGGGGACAGTAATGGGGGGCTACCAAAGTTGTCGTGGACTGTACGGTTGTTCATTTCCGCGTGCGGAAGGATTCGCCCCCTTCCAAGTGGTGTTGCATACGCTTCAGGTGGCTGCCCAGTTCTTGGCGGGAGGTTGAAGAAAGCAGCCATCGTCTAGTTTGCTGGTTGTACTCTTTCTGTCTCGCAAGGCTAGTAGCCTTCACCTGATATTTCTGCTCTTTGCACTCGATCTTTGTACTCGGTTCAACGTCGGGGTCATCAGTTTAGCGGCTCTATGTATTTTAGCAAAACGTCGAACAGACGGATAAGTTTTCACCGCTCATTTATTCGTAATCAACACTGCATACGAATTTTGTTTCTCTGACTATCTGAGTAAGGGAGTAAATGACGGCTCGCTCCAGCTTTATATACCAACCGCCATTGTATATCATTGTTACGTCAACTTGACAAGAGCATCACAGTGATAAAAAGAATGGGCAAATTTGATTGGTGCGCTGTAATTGAGAAACAATGGTGCAATTTATGGAAGCGGCAAAACGTGCTATCGCTACAGTACGGTACGTCTCAATTTTTGCCAAGAGCTACGGTACGCAGGTATGGTACGTTTTTTTTTGTTATGGTACGGGTACGAGGTACGTTGGTACGGTACGCTTCAAAATTGAACTGAAGTACGGTACGCTGATACGGTACGGTTGGGTGCGAGGTACGCAATACCCAAATTCTGAACGTACCGTACCGTACTGCCATCCTTTCCACAGAGAATATTTTTTCCCCGCACGACTGTTTTGCTGGTGGTTGTTCGGTAAAGAAATTGACTGAGCTCCAGGCGCTTAGCCAGAAATTCGAAATGGGGGGTTGTTTTGGGGGTCTGGGGCGGAGTCACCAGCCGACGGAGGACTATGGGTGTATGGGGTTCTGGGGGCGGAGCCCCCAGCGCTTGAAAATTTTCCATTTTTTTGCAAAAATAACTTAATTTTAGAGTTATTTTAATAAAAAACAATGCTTTTAAAACGTGGCATAGAAATTGGCAACGCAACATAATTCAACTGATTGCATTATTGGGCTATATGGGAAGTGGCTAATGATAACATTGCAGTTCTCTTGTTTACATGCTGGTAAATCATAAAATCCTATTATTCAATAAAACTCACACGGAGAAATTTATTTCTTCTATATATTATGAAGAAAAATAATTGGAGGGGGCTAATGGAAAGATATTTGAGAGAAGTGATTGGTAATTAACTAACACTGAATTATAGCCCTTCCCCCTCCCCTTATTCCTAAGTTTATATTATATTTGTAGAAAAAACCTATGTTTGGCGTTTTTACACTAGCGATCAAACTTGATTGTTTATTTTTGGACATTTTTTAAGTTTTTATTAATTTGTGACTTTCATTTTTGACAATTAGCCCCCCCCCCCCCCCCCCCCCCTTTAATATATGTTTCAAAAGATGCTTTAAATCACTTTTTAGTCAATTCCAGCGCAAAAAAAACAGTCTCAAAAGAGCTAAAAACGTGATATTTTTCTTATTCTGCATTTTAGTTGACAGGCCAATAGAGAGGGCTATAGCCCCCCCCCTCCGGCTACGCTTCTGCTGAGCTCTATGATTTAAAAAAATGGTTATGCTTTAAACTTTGCGGGTATCGATTGTTAATTAAATTTTTCAAGTCTCTAGGAATTTTGTAATTATGATGGCTTAATAGTGATTCTTGATTTGTAGTGAATTTTAGGTCAAGTTCGAGTTATTTATTTGTCGCAAAACATCAATAAACGTAAATGTACAGCTGAAAACAATACGCAAGTATGCAATGGCGGCAAAATGGTGGCTGCGAAAGGACCGCTAGATCTTCGAGTCAGCAGCCACCCTATCCGTCACGTAAATGACAAATACGTGATATAATCATATAAGTCACAGAAATTTCATAGCTAACGACAAACAAAAATATTCAAAAAACATAAAAATCACTAAAAGACAAAAAGCATCAACAACAACAGAACTGGAGCCGCTGCAACTGGTACAGGGCACACCAAAGCAAAGGCAGTAACACATTCTTGATCAGAAGTTATGTTAAGACAAGAGACAAAAATTTATCACACAGCACAGGAAAACAAAAAATTTTATACTGTTTTTTGGAATTAAGACAAGAATAGTGTCTCATGTACTCTGGAATAAAGTTGATTGATCTTTGAGTTCTTTGAGATTTGAATAAAGGAACTACCAATTGGTTGTCAGATGAGAGTCTTGTAGTGCAAGAGTGTACACGTTTAGATAAAGTGAAGTACATATCAACAGTGGTGGAGTCCTCTAAGACGTTTTTGGCCTCGAGGACACATTTTGAAGTCCTTGGCCTTGGCCTCAAAGCTCAAGTCCTTAGCCTTTGCCTTGGACTCAAACCCTATAAGTCTTCAAAAATGCCCTGTTATCGGTTCGAAAACAGCATTGTTTTTTTGATTCGTTGAAAAAGAAAATAACCAAACATAAAAATTTCTTGAATTTTGGCATATGCTTAGCCAGGATTTTTGATTGTGTGGGCCTCAATTTGCAAATCACATGTAATATGACGTCAGAAACATTTTCAAAAGGAGAGATTTTTAAGGGACAAAAATACCTTAGAATGAAAGATCAGAAGCGTGGAGCTTGGGTTGGTGCGTTAACAAGATGTTGCGAAAGGGGAAAGACTTGAACCAAATGTTGGCGTTTTCAAAACATGTGTTTAAGTGTGGAGAAGCGGTGAAAAAACTAATGAAACTAAATGTTTCACAGAGGGGGCCGGGGACGGGCCTCCAGCCGTTGGAAGCTATGGGAATTTTTTTTAATTTTTGTAATTTTTAGGAAAAAAATAGCTATTTTATTGCCTTTACAGTAGATCACATTTTCAAGTTTTTAGAGCTATTTGAAAAAAAACATGAAAGATTTGAAAGCCAATTAAGCTTAAAAAATTAAGTTGTTTAGTCCTCCCTTTGCTTACAATTCACGGAAAAAACCTAGCATTTTTTGGATAAATTTTGTAATTGACTCGGTCCAGATGAAGGAAAGCAAGGTATTGCCTTCTGCCATAATATATTTAGCAGCAAGATTCACTCGAAGATTTTCTTTGCCGATCTTTGTTTTGTCACAAAAATAACCAGTTTTAGGATTACGTGTACAATCAGGGGGCCCGGGGCCCTCCATTCAAATTCAATAATTTGTTTAATAAATATTTCCCCAAGCTTTTTTTTCAAATATCCTAGCAAAGTCATCAGCAAACTGGCCACTGTCAAAACAAATTTCTAATTTAGCTGTGACAATTGATTGAACCTGCGTTACATGCCAATAACCAAGACTTAGAACCCTAACTTTCTATTTTTGCAATTACTATTAGGTGTTGACTTCTCAGCGCCACGCAGAAAGACAAAATTTTAAATAAGAGCGAGTTTTAATCAAAATCAATGTATGAACCGTAATTATACTTTATGCAATCTAAAAGCTTTTAAAGAGATGCAGCTCGAAATCGGTTTTATTGAAGAAATGAAATCAACTAGAGGTAAGCAAGAGATACCCCAAGTTCTTTTCCACAGTTCCCTTTCTTCGCGAAAAAACGTTTTGATCCGTTTGACTTCATACCATTGGCAATCCTGCATTTTGCAATTTTGTGACATCACAAAAGCTCCAGTAGATCAGTGCTGGTAGCTTAGGTTTACAAGTTCCAGTATCAGCAGAGGTGGGCATTTGCGCCGAAACTATGTTACTTGCGATAGCGCTTGCGCAGCAATTGTTTTTAAACGGTTACGCTGACGCTTGCGCCGCTAGTGTTTTGCCAATTTTGAGCGCAATCGCGCAAGCGCAATTCAAATGCGATTATGAATGATTGTTTTTTCAATCAAGTGTGATTAAAGTTAAGAAAAAACATTGACGAGGTGCATAGAGGTAGCCAAAGTTTATGATTGGGGGGAAGACCAAAACGCAAATCACACGCAATGACTTCATCAAAATTTTTCGAAAAAGGGACTTATATGGGAAAAAACACCGTAGATGTGAGGATCAGAAGCTGGGGCCTGGGTAGGCACGTTACCTGGATTTTGTTAAAGAGAAAAAAAAAAGACTTAAATCTAAAGCTAAAAAGATTTCCACAATTGTCTAAATTGGGAGACGTGGTGAGCAAACTAGTTTAACCCATAAATATCACAGACGAGGGTCGAAGGATGGCCGCTGGGGATTTTTTGTAATTTTTTTGGAAATAATTAGCTATTTTGATGCCATTTGGATCACATTTTGCATGTTTTTAGAGCTATTTGAAATCACCAAAATTTTAAGATTTGAAAGCCAATTGAAAACCAAATTGGTGAGTCTTCCCTTTACTAACAGATCAAGTCCAAAACACGGTTAAAATCTTAAATTTGGGAGTTAAATTTTGTAAGTGACTTGGCTCAGGTGAGAGAAGCAAGGTACATAGCCTCCAGCAAAGGCGTAGCCAGGGGACCCGCCCCCCCTCCCCCCCCAATTGAAATGCTACCAATGATAAAAATGTCACAAAAAAGGCTATCGTTTCTTCAGTTTCTTTTAGCATCTTTGCATACAACAGTACGAGCGTACAACAGTAATTAACAATAATATTGATCCAGGGGGCCCGGGCCCCTCAATTTAATTTTTGCCAACCAATTCAAATGGGCCCCCTACAATAATATATAAATGGGCCTCCTACAATAATATTGATCTAGGGGGCCCAGGCCCCTTCAATTTAATTTTTGCCAACCAATTCAAATGGGCTCCCTACAATAATATCTAAATGGCCCCCAATTTAAATGGGCCCCCAACAATAGCATTGATCCAGGGGGCCCGGACCCCTCCATTTAATTTTTGCCAACCGATTCAAATGGGTCCCCTACAATAATATTTAAATGGTCCCCAATTTAAATGTCCCCCTAACAATGATATCGATTCAGGGAGCCGAAGACCTCAATGTAATGTTCGCCAACCATTTTAATCGTATAACCCGAGTGAAATTAAGGATTTTTATCCTAAAAGTTGCTAACCTAGGCCCTCATTTAACCTTTTTATAAACGAAATGCAATAACCAGGGACGGATTTAACATATGGCACTGTGCCAGAAGCCCTGCGCTCACATAAGAATTTTGTTGGTCTTCACTTGTATTTGGCAGGAAAATATTGTAAAAATCCCAAGGTACCAGGGGCCCAACACAATGTAAATCCGGCCCGTGCTATACCATGATTTGCAGGCCTAACCATCTATTGTACATTTTTCAGTAACAATTGACCTCCACCTCGCCAGTTTTTATGCAACAAAATACTTTTGAAAAAATTAGCCACAGCAAGGGGAATGCTCATTGAACAAAATTTTGAATTGAGAGGGCCTGGGCTCCCTGGCCGTATATGTACTCCTATAACTGGTTAGTAGCATAGATGGGCACAAGTCCGTTAATCCTTAATCCGTTAATAACGAAGCTAACTTTTTCATTAACTCGTTAATCCGTTAAAAAGATTTTTCATGTTAACGGACTAAATTAACTTCCGTTAAGTGCTGTTAACGGACTAAAGTAACTTCCGTTAAGTTCCGTTAAATTCCGTTAAAGTTTTTATCGTTAATATCATGCAGCTTCGTTGTGCATCTGAACTTGTTTTTATCTTGAAATTAGATTAGACTGTAAAATGTAACTTTCAAAACACAAAAAGACCACCATAGCAATAAATATTTCCTTACAATCAGCTTAACAGCGTCAATACGTGTTCTAGAAGCGAGTGAATAAAACGAAATGTAAGTTGCACGCAAAATGTTAACGGATTAACGGACTTTATTAACTTCCGTTAATTAAAGCCAAAATTAACGGATTAACGTTAACGGAGGTGTGAAGTTTGTTAACGGACTAGTGGTTAACGAAGCTAACGTTTTGCGTTAACTTGCCCACCTATGGTTAGTAGTATAGGATGTGGAATTTCTGGTGAATCTTAGGGAGGCACTTTAGGTAGGTACTTATCCCCATAACCCCCCAAAACCCCCTCAACCCCAAAAACCCCCTAACCTCTTTACCCCCTAACCCCTTAACCCCCTAACCCCTCTAAACCCTTAAACTCCTTACCCCCTCAACCCCTTCATCCCCAAAAACCCCCTTACCCCTCACCCAAAAAAAACCTTTACCCCCAAAAAATCTCCATACCCCCTTAACACTCTATCCCATTACCCCCAGCCCCTTTATCTTAAGATTCCACCCCTAGCATGTTCAAGATTCGAACTCAGGTCTTTTGCTTTCAAAGAATGAGAAATCTTGAGTTAAGAAACCAAAGTTGGATGACTCCCCTTCACATGCCGTTCCTGTTGAGTGCCCCAAAGCTCCCAACTCTAGTTCCACAGAAGCTCACAGTGTTTCCCTTCCTAGCCCTAAAAAATAAAGCGAAAAAGCAGGAAACTCACCCAAAAGAAAGCAATATCGAAGAAACTGGAGGTACCTGGAGTTTGTGGAAGGGGAAGGTTTGGAAGAAGACAATGAGGAAATGCGTGCTTTTCTACGCACACAATGGTCAAGCTCCCGATCGTTCACAAGAAGAGGAGCAGTTCAGGACTTGTATAATTTTTATTATAACAAAAATTACCAAGACATGGTTTTAAACATATTATCTTCCACCATTCAAAACCAAACCAACCGATTCAAGATCAACTATAGTCTTGGATTTGTGCTACGCAATATTGAAACAGACCAATTCAGATATTACCATCCATCCCACAACAATGCTCAAGTTTTGGACATTGCAGTCCTTATTCCCAGTGCAGAAGAATTGGGAGAGTTTTTGCACAATATTTCAGAAGAGAATTTTAGAGACACTTTATCTAGACCGGACACACGCTAGAAATTTGTGCAATTAACTAACATTACTTTTTACGTTTATAAACTGAAAGATGCACCTTTAGGTGCGCTAATTTCATTACCAGATTTTTTAAGATTTAATCGTGGACTCGTAAATGTACCTGGAAGTGATAATTTGTGTTTTTTCCGATGTTTTGCTGTTCACAAAAGTGTGAATAAAAAAAGATGTGAACTTGAAGCAAAACAATTTTTCACTGCTTACTGCAAACGTTTTGATATTTGTGATTTTACTGGTGTTGCATTATGAGACTTCCCAAACTTAGAAGATTTGTTTAAGATCAATATCGTTGTTTACGAGCTCAAAGACGCTGTTGCCACACTGCTGCAGCGAAGTCGTGAGTTATATCGTGAAACAATGAGATTGAATTTACATAAAAATCATCTTAATTTGATAACAGATTTTGAAAAATATTGTCGTGTATTTAAATGCACTAGATGTGATAAACTTTGGACAAATAGGGATCATTTCATGCGCCACACCAAAACTTGCAGTGCCACAGTGGGTGAATCTTATCTTTAAGATTCGAACCAAGTATTTTGAGATTCAAAACCAAGTCACTTGAGAATTGAACTTAGGTTTCAATATTTTTTTAAAAAGTAATTTTTAGAGATATTAGGTTTCTACATGTCAAAACAGGTATATTTATCTATATTTTTCTTGCATTATGCTAAGATCAATAAAATGCAGCTATTTTCCCTTGGGGAATCCACTAAAGTTTGTGCAGGGGAATTCCCTAAATATCGATTTTGTGCAATCATTGGCATGTCCGAACTTTTTTTAAAATAGGATCTTTTGCAATTTTTTCGGTGTAATTCGATATTAAACCTTGTCTTATAGTCTCTTGTTATAAAATTTATGTCAGTTTTAGCAATTTTCTTGTTTGTATCGCAATGTTTTTGCAAAAATATCTGAAAATCTTACAATTTCTATAATTAAAACGTTAACCCAACCTTAAAACGAATATTATTTGACAACTTTTAATCAAAAATTTTCAAAAACTTGAGTTTTTTATTACTTGATGTTGTTTCACCGAGGTAAATTCTTCAAAACAAATTAAAACCCTACGGTTTATTTGTCTTGAGTGAAAATTGTAGCATAAAAAAATCCAGAAACTCACCTAAACTTGAACTTTCTTCTTTGTGCTGCAACAGTTTGATCAAAATCTTGGGTTTCTTTATCTCGATTATTACTTTTACTTTAAAATTTGCCTAATATAGAAAAGCTTTTTAATCGTTTTCTTGTTTTCATGAGAAAGTTTTGATCAAAGACATTCAAAGACTTGCATTTTCTTCGATCTAAAAAAAAGTTTGATCTAAAAATCGAAAGTTTACCTAAAATTTTAGTAGAATATTCTTGTGAACATGGGGATAATTTTGTAAACTAGCTTAAAAAAATTACCTTGAATTAAAATTCTTATTTGAAAACAATGCTTTTTTATAATTATTTCAGAGATTCGTTAAAAATTAAGCCTCTTTTTGTGATCTCGGTTACAAATTTACCTGGAAACTAAAAGTTTTTGGATTTTGAATCAAAATTTTTTAAACCTCTTATAAGATTTTGGCAATTTTCTTGTTTGCATGGAAATAATTTATTTAAATATATCTCAAAGTTATACAATTTGTTTATGTTGAATGAAATCTTATTAGGTTTTTGAGTAATCTTGTTTGCATAGAGATAGTTTTGTGAAAAAAATAATTGAAGTCTTACAATTTCTTTGTTTAAAACTTTAATTCTACCCTAAAATAAATATCATTTGATATGTTTTATTATTATTTTTCTAAAATCTTGGTTGTTTAGTCACTTTACCTTGTTTTATTCGGATAAATTCAATAAACTATCTTGAAACTTACTTTAAAACATTAATTTTAACCTAAAAATAAATATCATTCAATGACTTTTAATTCATAATTCCTTAAACCTTGGTTTTTCAGTCTTTTTGTATTGTTTTATTTGGATAAATTCAATAAACTATCATGAAACTTTGTTTAAAACTATAATTCTACCCTAAAACAAATATCATTCGATAACTTTTAATTAATATTTCTCTAAACTATGGTTTTTTAGTCACTTTTTGTTGTTTTCTTTGGTTAAATTCGATAAACTATTTTAAAACTTACGATTTCTTTGTCTTGAACGAAAACTGTAACGTAAATCACAAGCGTTGGTCAAAAATCCTAAATTTTTATAAGTTTCTTGTTTACATAGGAATAGTTTGATCAAAATCATTCCAAGTCTTACAATTTCTTTGACTTGAAAACTGTTTTTATCTTATACACCAATAATTTACTTAAAATCTAAATGTTTTTCCGGAGTATTTTTGTTTACGTAGGAATATCGTTACAAAAAGTATTTGCAATATAACGTTTCTTTATTTTGATGATTGCTTTTAACAAAAAAAACTTACCCAATATCCTAAAATTTTTTTCCATCATCTCGATTTCATAGAAAAAGTTTGTCAAAGACAATCGATTTTTTGAACTTGAATTGTCCAAAAAAATTGAAAATTTACTTAAAATTCTTAGAGTTTTCAAATATTCTTGTTTGTATAGCAATAGTTTTGTAAAAAGTAGTTGAAGTTATATTATTTCTTTGTTTAAAACAATAATCCTATCTTAAAATGAATATCATTTGATAACTTTTAATCAAAATTTCTTTAAAATCTTGTTATTTTATTACGTAATACTGTTGATATAGGGATAAGTTCACCAAAATATCTTCATTCCGTTTAATTTTTTGTTTGGAGTGAAAATTATATAATATTGCAAAACGATTTGGTGATTCTTAAGTCACAGGAAATGTTAAATATCTTGTATGACTAACTTTCTTTATTTGTTTCTACAGAGATTGTAAAACAGCATGAAAGTCAAGTCCAGACATGCCAATGATTGCACAAAATCGATATCTAGGGAATTCCCCTGCACAAACTTTAGTGGATTCCCCAAGGGAAAATAGCTGCATTTTATTGATCTTAATGCAAGAAAAATATTCGGAAATGTAGCAACCTAATATCTCTAAAACTTACTTCGTTGAAAAATATTGAAACCTAAGTTCAATTCTCAAGTGACTTGGTTTTGAATCTCAAGATACTTGGTTCGAATCTTAAAGATGCTAGGGGGTTTAAAGGGTTTGAATATACTAGACTTCGAATCTCAAGATTTCCCATTGTTTGAAAATAAAAGACCTGAGTTCGAATCTTGAACATGTTAGTCGGCATAGGGGTTGAAGCTTAAGAGCCTGATTTCGAATCTTGAACATTCTAGGGGGGCTTAAGGGTTGAATCTTAGGGGGCTAGGAGCTAAAATTTTTGATCTTTAAGGGGGCTAGGAGCTAAAGAGTTAATGGGGTATGAGGACTTTTGGAGTAAGATAGGGGTGAGAGGGTTTTTGGGGGTGAGGGGGTTAAAGAGGTTGAGGAGATTAAGGGGTTGAGGGGATGAAAGAGTTAGAGGGGTTAGGGGGGTTAAGGGGGTTAGGAGGGGTTAAGAGGTTAGAGGGGTTAGAGAGGTTAAGGGGTTTTGGGGTTGAGGGGGTTTTGGGGGGTTATGGGGTAAGTACCTCCCTAAAAGCCTCCCTAAGATTCACCAGAAATTTCACATCCTATACTACTCTGGTTGTTTTCATGACAAAACAATAATCTCCTGGTAAAATTTTTGAGTGGATCGCTATTTACTGCTAAAATATTGCAGGAGGCAATGTACTTTACTTCCCCCTACGTGGGCCAAATCACTTACAAAATTTAACCCGAAAATGCAAGATTTTAAACGCGTTTTGGACTTAAATAGCAAGCACAAGCAGGACTGACCAACTTAATTTTTTCACTTGGCTTTCAAATGTTAAAAATCTAGTACCTTCAAATAGCTTTGAATACGTGCGAAATGTGATCCAATGGCGTTAAAACAGCTTTTTTTTTCAAAAAACTACAAAAAATCGCCCTGCGGCTGGGGGCTTTGCCCCCTGACCCCAATAACCTCCAGCGGCTGGGGGCCTACCCCCAGACCCCCGTCAATGATGCGTTTGAATTACAGTACACTTTTTTACTCAACACGTCTGCCAATTTAAACATTTTCACATTTTAACTATTGGTTTAAGCCCTCCTCTTTGAACGAGTTCCTAGTTACATGCCAACACCAGGCCACGGCTTTTGATCTTCCATTCTACGATATCTCTGCTTCCACAAAACTTTCTCTTTCGAAGTTTCTGATGATGTCACTGCATGTGATTTGCGGTTTGGGCCCCCCCAATCAAAAATCCTGGCTACGCCTATAGCCTCCGGTAATATTTTTAGCAGCAAATAATTACTCCAGTATTTGCTTTGAAGGTTTTTGCTTTGTCATGAATACGGTTCCTGCACATTTAAATTGGATAGCAAAAATTTAATTTGAGGAAGCCCAGACCACCCGGTTGTCAACATTAATAGTAGTTTGTTGTACATTTGTACAAGTATACTGTTGCACACGTATACTGCTGCATGCAAAAATGCGCTTTGTTGTTATTATTTTTGTCATTGGTGGCATTTAATTGATGGGGCGGGCCTCTTGCCCCCCTCTCTTGGCTACGCCTATGACAAGAAAAGTTTATAAAAGCCTCGTCATGGGAAATTCCATTCGTCTATTGCTTGCAATACTTTTAATGGATTTACAGCAGGAGTCTTTTTTTGCTGAAACATTTCTTTTTAAAATATTTTTGACGATTTTTCAAACAAAAATTTTTAATTGAGTAAGTTAAAAAATAGTTGTAAAATAAAATTTTAAACAGAACAGTCATTTTCGTAATTATCTTTCTAGAAATACGCTACTCGTTTTTTAAAAAAATCTTCAACGACTTTGGGCATTAAACGCGTTAGTATATGTGCTGAACGATTTCATGTGGTTTAGGGATTGGGGGGTTTAGGGATTAGGGATTTGGGGATTGCGGGATTATCCAATTGGGGCGTCATCCAATTGCGGGATTTTCGAAACGCGGGGTTAAATACAGCATTGTCTCAATGCGGGATTGCAGTACTCTTAACCCTAAGTTTAGTCTAACCCTAACTAGTTGTAGAATCGAAACTTAGTCTTGACCTATCTTGCCTGAGTACCGAACCACCGCAGGTGGTTTGCTTGGCTATGGTTCAAGTCTAAAGACCCTTAGTGTCTTGCTTGAGTACCGAACCACCGCAAGTGGTTTGCCTGGCTGCGGTTCAAGTCCAAAGTATTATTTAGTAACTGGTTAAAAAAGTGAATAACTAACCTGAGAATCAAACCCAGTAGTTTCTGAATCTAAAAAAAGGTTATTTAGTTTATGCTATGGAAAATTTTTCAGTTTCGGTTTGAACTTAGTAAAGTTTCATGTTTGTTTCATGTTTGAACTTAGTAAACTGTCTCGACCTAGCTGTAGCAGACTTTTCGGCGCCATGGTGCAATCGTGCGGTCCAGTGACCTGTCCAAAGATCGCGCTACCTTTTTAACTCTTCGAATATGGGACAAGCATGGCGCAACAGAGCTCGTTCCTGTTTTATCCCAAAGGTGCAAAGGTCAGTTCTTTGACATACAATGGTGCAACACGGTTCGCTGGTGCAATAACTTTGTCTATAAAAGGTAGTAAATGAACTCTGTTTTTTATTGAATGAGATTAGAATTAAGACTTTAATTGGAATCACTAACTGCGTCTGATCGTAAGCGAGCTTTGGGGAATCCCTTCTTTGGGGAAATTCCTATTAATTTAAAAGCGAATTTTTTCAAAAGCTTTTCAAAGAGTGCTCTAGAATAGGTCTGTCAACCTCAGGTTGTGGACTGAATCTCTAGTGGAGGAATGCGGCAAAAAAACCTAAACTTTAAAACACTTGCCTGAGAACCGTTGCGAACCAAGCCACCAAAGGTGGTGAGTCTTAAGCTTAAAATGCTTATCTGGGAACCAAACCACCGAAGGTGGTGAGTCTAAAGTGTAAAATTGGTAAGACTTTTTGGAAACCGAACCACCGAAGGTGGTGAGTCTAAAGTTTACAATTTGTAACACTTCCTGGGAACCGAACCACCGAAGGTAGTGTGTCCAAAGTTTAAAATTTGTAAGGCTTGCCTGGAAATCAAACTACCGCAGGCGGTTAGTTAAACTCTAAAATGTAAGGCTTGCCTGGGAATCGAACCACCACAGGTAGTTAGTCAAAGTCTTAAGTTTAAAATTTGGACTAAACGTCTTTGGACTGGCGGCTAGCTGTCGCAAAATCGCTTTGAAGTTTGCAAGGTTCCAACAATTCGATACTTTCAATCTAAAAAATAAATAAAAATTATGAAAACAAAATTAAATTTTAAGTCATTTAGTCGATAACGTAGAAATATGTCTGAAATACGGTTGTATATTACTGTAATTCTGGAGTTTGAACAACTATGGTATTATGTTTCAAAAAGATAATGGCGAACCTAAATACAAGTTGGTCGATAGTGTACTTTGACTTTTGCATTAAAATATTACAACAGTGACTGCTAGAATATTATGTGAGTCGATATGGAAAGGTGGTATTATCTTCGACTTTTGCATTAAAATAGCGAGGGGCTGGTCGTTAGCTGTTGCATCCACATCTGCAAAGCTCAGATAGCCTGTCACAAATTCACGTTTAGAAAATCTTTTCAACTGTTTTCACTCGCCAGATTAAAATTTGTTAACGCTGTTCTGCTTGCATGACGTAAAATAATCCAATTTGTAAATTTCCGATCGCCTTGGTGTCACAAGGACCAGGGCCTCAGAGAGAAAAATTTCCAGGGGGTACGAAGGTCGATACCGGGCCCCCAAGTCTTATTGGGCTCCCCAAGCCTTATCGGAGCCCTTGCTGTTAAATCATTTTTTGCTCGTAGGGTGTAGATCTTCATTTAAAAGTGAGGGATTAACGATATTCGCATACAATTACGACCTATGAAAAATACAACTAGACATAAATTTGATTTAAATCCATCTAGGGGGTGTGGAGGAGCGCTGTGAGCTCCCCCAGTGGGGTCTGGGGCAGAGCCCCAAAAGCTTTAGCACTTTTTATTTATCTCGAGCGTAAAATACAGCATTTGATCAACATTCCAGCACCAAATTTGCTTAAATTGACAAGCAGAAAACGTGATATACATTACAGAAAGTATGTGAAGTGGGGGATGACGACATTGACACAATATTATACAATATAATAACTTTAAAACTGCAAATCCAAATATTTTACTGATAAAAGTTTTAAGAAGTCATCTGCACTCATGGACTTTACAAACCCAAATACCTATTAAACTCATACAGGTAGAGTAAGTTACTAAAGGATAGTAGTATAGTACGGTTGAAAACTAATGCTTTTGGCTCTCTGGAAATGTGGGCCCTCGTACATTGTTATACTGTAGAATTAGGGCGCTCAAGTCAGAGAAATGTAACAAAACGTTAATTTCGGTGCAAGTGTATGGCTTTTGATACATTTTCCTCTTTTTTTAATCAAATTGGCAACTATTGGATGCCCTAAAGGCTGTGTAGCAAAAATAGCAACCAATTACCAATACCGAATAGGCTGACTGATATTTTTGCTGTAGACAAGTTTGATTAGGGTGTTATGGTGCGACACCAAAACTTAACGAGGAAACCTGAACTCTTCCAGGCCCCTTGAGCCCGGGCCCCCTAGGCCCAGGCCCAGGTACGATGTACCCCCTAAACCTCCCTCTCGCATGCCCTGACAAGGACTAGCAAGTTTGTTTGCTGCGATACATACTCGAGAGTTTTAACGCACTAGTCATTCCATGAAAACGAACGTGTGTACCTATTGTCAGAAAACCTTTACTTGAAATGGTGCTATACTACGTCACAAAAGAGATGTACATGAACGGTTTTGAAATTGAGTGCGAAAATGTGACAGAAAATTTGAAAGAAAACCAACCCCTGATTGACATAAAGCACCCGCTGCTGTTACCATCAGTGTCACATTCAATTTCACTCTATTAAGGAGAAAAATAATCATTTACGCAAACCCTCATCTAAAAAATTGCAAATAATAAACTAAAACGAACACGCAGTACCAGTTTAATACCTAGAGCAAGCAGTTCAATCCCCAGCAGAACAACAGCCTCCAAACACTCAACCGACCAAGATTTTAAAAAGTCTGGAACGCCTTTTTCAATATTGCTCCCAAAAGGAACCCTAAGTTAAAAAAAAAAAAAGTTTGTAAATTTATTTGACCAAAATTAAAAGCATGGAACGTCTTTTTTTGATATTGCTCCCAAAGGGAACCCTAAGTTAAAAAAAAAGGTTTGTTAATTTATTTGACCAAAAGTAAAAGCAAGGAACACCTTTTTTGATGTTGCTCTCAAAGAAAACTCTAAGTTAAAACAAAATAGGATTAAAACATGCATCACCGCAGAATATCTTGAATTGTAGCAGTCTTATTGCACCTCACACGTCTTCGATTAAACCTCGAAGGAGTAAAGCTATATTTGACCGAGGTTAAAAATTTACATCATTACAGGCGTCTATCGTTTCACCCCGAAAGGGTTAATTTATCAAGATTAAATAAAAACTTCCATATCCGCAGACGTCTTTAGTTATATAGGACTAACCGCATTGCAGGCACCGTCAACTTTTACCGGAAGGATAAATCATTTTACTCGAGATCTGAAGCTTGCATCGCCGCAAGTATCTATCAATTGTTCCCGAAGAAAAAAAAACCTAAGAAAAAAAAATTTTTTAGTTTCTCAAATAAAACTAAAATCTTATCAATTTCGTGGAGCTATTTGACTTGAAAACTCCTCAAAGGTTACTTCACAGCTCCCTTTCTCCCAAAAAAGAAAAAAAAATCTAAGGTTGTTTTTACAGAAATTTGACCGATATGACTTTATACCGCTCAAAAAAGAAGTCCCTTGCTCGAATGTAAAGACAAAGTCTATAAAAAGTTCAAGTTTCAGACAGGTTTTTGGATTGTTTTTCGTTGCAATTTTCACTCAAGACAAAGAAATTGTAAGGTTTTGATATATTTTATTAAATTTATTCCGAAAAACAAAATATACCGTAAAACTGCTATTTGAGCGTTCTATTCTTCAACCTTTGCCTTATAGCAGCGTTCTATTAGAGGTGGCGTTCAATTAGAGGATGGCGCTCTATTTTTCCACTTTCTGGTCAGCAGCTTGGAATAATAAATTTAATTAATGAAAGGAAAAAAATACGTCCTCGACATTTTTTTGCTGGGGTTGGTATCCCGGTAAATGGGAAATTATTATTTTGTGATGTAGAAAACCATTTGATTATTAATCAGCATAATGAATTTCAAAGTGGTGTTTTATCAAAGGTGGTGTTCAATTAAAGGGTGGCGCTTTATTTTTGAAACTGCTGTTGTGGCGTTTTATTAGAGGTAGCGTTCGAATAAAGGTAGCGCTCAAATAAAGGTTTTCACGGTAGTTATTAAAAACTACACTTTAAGGAAGTGTTTCATGCTTTAAATAAAACTATTATACCGGACAAAAAAAAATTGCAAAACTTGGAATCGTTTTTTCATAAAACTATTCTATGAACACAAGAAAATCATTAAAAATTTACAATGTTGGGTACACTTTTGAGGTGCAAACAATATTCAAGACAAATAAGCTCAACAATTTTGAATATTTTGATCAAATCATCCTGATGCAAGCAAAAAAATTAATTAACTTTCAGGCAAGAGTTTCCATTACACGTTACACTTTTCACTCAAGGCAAAGAAATTTCAAGGAATGAAGAGATTTTGGTGAACTTATTCCTTTGAAAACAATATTACGTCATAAAAAAAACAAGATTTTAGAAAATTTTTGAAAAAGTTATCGAATGATATTCATTTCAAGGTAAAATTATTGTTTTAAACAAAGAAATCGTAAGACCTAAACTATTTTTCACAAAACTATTTCTGTATAAACAAGATTATTTGAAAACTTGTGAGGTTTTAAGTTTTCGATTTTTTAGATAAAATTTTTATTCAATGCAAAGAAATCGTGAGGTTTTTGGTGCTTTTGACCAACTTTTTCTACAAAATCACGGCAATTGTTGAAATTTTTACAATATTAGGTAAGTTTTTTAAGGTAAAGCAATCTTCAAGATAAAAAAGCGTAAGACTGTAAACATTTTTTAAAAATTGCTTTAGGTAAACAAAAATACTCCAAAAAAAGTTAAAATTTTCAAGTAAGTTTCCGATGTTTGAGATGAAATTACTTTCCAAATCCAAGAAATTGTAAGACCTTGAATGTTTTTGATCAAACTATTCCTATGTAAACAAGGAACTTAAAAAATTTAAGATTTTAGGCAAACGCTTTTGTTTTTTACTCTACAGTTCTCGCTCAAGACAGAGAAATTGTTAGGTTTTAAGATAGTTTATTGAATTTATCCCTATAAATCAATGTAAAGCGACTAAAAAGCCAAAACTTTTAGAGAAATAATAATCAAAAGTTATTGAATGATATTCATTTTTAGGGTAGAATTATTGTTTCAAACAAAGAAATCGTAAGACTTCAACTATTTTTTTCAACTAAACTAACCCTAAACAAGACTAACCAAAAACTTGTAAGATTTTATTCAGTACAAAGAAACTGTATGACTTTGAGTTATCTCCAAACAAATTATTTTTATGCAAACAAGAAAATTGCTAAAATATTTAAGAGATTAGAAGAATTTTGATTCAAAGTACCAAAAAGCTCTATTTTTTCAAGCAAATTGATAACCGAGATCACGAAAAGAGGTTTAATTTTGAGCGATTTTCCAGAATAATTATAAAAACTAAAGTTTTCAAATAAGAATTTTAATTCAAGCCAACTAAATGTTTAAAATGGTTTACAAAATTATCCCCATATTTCAACAAAATTTTGAGTAAAGTTTCGCTTTTTTACGTAGAACTCAAGAAAACGCAAGTCTTTGAATGTCTTTGATCAAACAGTTCTCATGCAAACAAGAAAACGGTTAAAAATTCTTCTATGCTGGGGAACTTTTTAACGTAAATGTAATAATCAAGATAAAGAAACCCCAGATTTTGATCAAAGTATTGTAACACAAAGAAGAAAGTAATAACTAGTTCAAGTTTTAGGCAAGTTTGTGGATTTATTTACGTTACAATTTCCACTCAAGTCAAATAAATCGTAAGGTTTTAAGATATTTTGACGAATTTACCTCAATAAAACAAGAGCAAGTAATAAAAAATACAAATTCTTAGATAAATTTTGATTGAAAGGTGTCAAATAATGTTCGTTTTAAGGTTGAATTATCGTTTTAATCAAAGAAATTGTAAGATTTTGCAATATTTCTGCAAAAACATCTTGAAACAAACAAGGAAGTTGCTAAAACTGACGTAAATTTCATTACTCGAGACTATAAGACAAGATTTAATATCGAATGACACCAAAAAAAATGCAAAATATCTTGTTTTAAAGTAGAAGCTTAACATCACGATAAGTAGTTGAATAAAATTTTGTGGTATTTCAGTAAAAAGAACCATGTAAAATAAAACATTGATAAAAAATTTGTTATTTCACGTTAACTTTTTTGTTTCAGAGTAGAAAAAAGATTGTTTTGTAATATCTCAAATTAAATTGAAGAAAAGTAAGATTTTTAATATTTTTTAAACAATTATCACTACGAAAACAAAGAAGTTTAGGCTGTTTGATTAAAAATTACAAACATTATCCTTTTTTACTAAGTGATTTGCAAGGTATTTGATTATTTTAGAATTTTTTCCAAAAAATGTTGGTAAAATTTAAGGCTTAAGAAAAATGTTTGCTTAAAATGGTCAAAGATCACCGTTTTCAAGGAAAAAATTCAATTAAAAAAAAACAAAGCGAAACAATTGAACATTTTTTCAAAAAAAAGAAGACTTGCATTGAAGTATGTAACGCAATAAAAAATTAATATGTTAAACAATTTTAATGATATTTAAGCTAAAAACTTCATTCAAGACAAAGGAATCACACAATTTTAAGATAGTTTGGACAAAATTATTCTTAACGAACGCGAGAAAATTAATCAAATGTTACGATTTTGTAGAATCTTTTTGTTTAAAGTAGAAAAAAATAGCCGAGTTTTACGTTAAAACTGTTAATCAAGTTTTGGAAACCTGAATACAAAAAAATACCAACAAAAATTAACTCTTAAAAGTTTGCGTATTTGTGTGTCTAAGAACCAAAATATTCGGTACCTGGAAACTTACAGACAGATTTAAATGTTTGGTTTCTATCTTCGAGGCTTGGTTTTGTTGTAACACGTTAATCAAGTAAAAAACAAATTGGAACGACTCGTTTTTCAGGTCAAAACATACGATGCGCTCTGTTACGACTGTTTCTTTTTTTTTAAGTTTCAGACGTTTGAGATATGATTTCGCATAATTCGCAAGAAAAACCCATTCTCACATTTCTTTGCATTTTGAGCTGGATTTAGGCTAGGCAATGCTGCTGTCAGACGTTTGATTTTCTGTGTCGCAACCATAATCGGACAATTTCCAATTTCTTAAGTCGAAGCAACGAACATGCAATTTGAAGTTTTATAAAATTCGACTTTTACCACTTTGATTTCAATACCTTTTAAAACGCTCAAGATTTGCTTTTTCAACCCTAGGAGACTGGACAAAGTCGGTTCAATGCAACATAGCAAATAAACGCACTGTACGTGTATAAATTGGATTATTTTACGTCATGCAAGCAGAACAGCGTTAACAAATTTTAATCTGGCGAGTGAAAACAGTTGAAAAGATTTTCTAAACGTGAATTTGTGACAGGCTATCTGAGCTTTGCAGATGTGGATGCAACAGCTAACGACCAGCCCCTCGCTATTTTAATGCAAAAGTCGAAGATAATACCACCTTTCCATATCGACTCACATAATATTCTAGCAGTCACTGTTGTAATATTTTAATGCAAAAGTCAAAGTACACTATCGACCAACTTGTATTTAGGTTCGCCATTATCTTTTTGAAACATAATACCATAGTTGTTCAAACTCCAGAATTACAGTAATATACAACCGTATTTCAGACATATTTCTACGTTATCGACTAAATGACTTAAAATTTAATTTTGTTTTCATAATTTTTATTTATTTTTTAGATTGAAAGTATCGAATTGTTGGAACCTTGCAAACTTCAAAGCGATTTTGCGACAGCTAGCCGCCAGTCCAAAGACGTTTAGTCCAAATTTTAAACTTAAGACTTTGACTAACTACCTGTGGTGGTTCGATTCCCAGGCAAGCCTTACATTTTAGAGTTTAACTAACCGCCTGCGGTAGTTTGATTTCCAGGCAAGCCTTACAAATTTTAAACTTTGGACACACTACCTTCGGTGGTTCGGTTCCCAGGAAGTGTTACAAATTGTAAACTTTAGACTCACCACCTTCGGTGGTTCGGTTTCCAAAAAGTCTTACCAATTTTACACTTTAGACTCACCACCTTCGGTGGTTTGGTTCCCAGATAAGCATTTTAAGCTTAAGACTCACCACCTTTGGTGGCTTGGTTCGCAACGGTTCTCAGGCAAGTGTTTTAAAGTTTAGGTTTTTTTGCCGCATTCCTCCACTAGAGATTCAGTCCACAACCTGAGGTTGACAGACCTATTCTAGAGCACTCTTTGAAAAGCTTTTGAAAAAATTCGCTTTTAAATTAATAGGAATTTCCCCAAAGAAGGGATTCCCCAAAGCTCGCTTACGATCAGACGCAGTTAGTGATTCCAATTAAAGTCTTAATTCTAATCTCATTCAATAAAAAACAGAGTTCATTTACTACCTTTTATAGACAAAGTTATTGCACCAGCGAACCGTGTTGCACCATTGTATGTCAAAGAACTGACCTTTGCACCTTTGGGATAAAACAGGAACGAGCTCTGTTGCGCCATGCTTGTCCCATATTCGAAGAGTTAAAAAGGTAGCGCGATCTTTGGACAGGTCACTGGACCGCACGATTGCACCATGGCGCCGAAAAGTCTGCTACAGCTAGGTCGAGACAGTTTACTAAGTTCAAACATGAAACAAACATGAAACTTTACTAAGTTCAAACCGAAACTGAAAAATTTTCCATAGCATAAACTAAATAACCTTTTTTTAGATTCAGAAACTACTGGGTTTGATTCTCAGGTTAGTTATTCACTTTTTTAACCAGTTACTAAATAATACTTTGGACTTGAACCGCAGCCAGGCAAACCACTTGCGGTGGTTCGGTACTCAAGCAAGACACTAAGGGTCTTTAGACTTGAACCATAGCCAAGCAAACCACCTGCGGTGGTTCGGTACTCAGGCAAGATAGGTCAAGACTAAGTTTCGATTCTACAACTAGTTAGGGTTAGACTAAACTTAGGGTTAAGAGTACTGCAATCCCGCATTGAGACAATGCTGTATTTAACCCCGCGTTTCGAAAATCCCGCAATTGGATGACGCCCCAATTGGATAATCCCGCAATCCCCAAATCCCTAATCCCTAAACCCCCCAATCCCTAAACCACATGAAATCGTTCAGCACATATACTAACGCGTTTAATGCCCAAAGTCGTTGAAGATTTTTTTAAAAAACGAGTAGCGTATTTCTAGAAAGATAATTACGAAAATGACTGTTCTGTTTAAAATTTTATTTTACAACTATTTTTTAACTTACTCAATTAAAAATTTTTGTTTGAAAAATCGTCAAAAATATTTTAAAAAGAAATGTTTCAGCAAAAAAAGACTCCTGCTGTAAATCCATTAAAAGTATTGCAAGCAATAGACGAATGGAATTTCCCATGACGAGGCTTTTATAAACTTTTCTTGTCATAGGCGTAGCCAAGAGAGGGGGGCAAGAGGCCCGCCCCATCAATTAAATGCCACCAATGACAAAAATAATAACAACAAAGCGCATTTTTGCATGCAGCAGTATACGTGTGCAACAGTATACTTGTACAAATGTACAACAAACTACTATTAATGTTGACAACCGGGTGGTCTGGGCTTCCTCAAATTAAATTTTTGCTATCCAATTTAAATGTGCAGGAACCGTATTCATGACAAAGCAAAAACCTTCAAAGCAAATACTGGAGTAATTATTTGCTGCTAAAAATATTACCGGAGGCTATAGGCGTAGCCAGGATTTTTGATTGGGGGGGCCCAAACCGCAAATCACATGCAGTGACATCATCAGAAACTTCGAAAGAGGAAGTTTTGTGGAAGCAGAGATATCGTAGAATGGAAGATCAAAAGCCGTGGCCTGGTGTTGGCATGTAACTAGGAACTCGTTCAAAGAGGAGGGCTTAAACCAATAGTTAAAATGTGAAAATGTTTAAATTGGCAGACGTGTTGAGTAAACAATTTTTAACATCCCAGTTTGTAACATCCCAGTTCCTTATGCGCGGTGTTGAAAGTATATTTTCGTTAGGTATGAAGATGTTCTCCGTCCAAAGAGGTTAAGCGATGCACATTTTCAAAAGCTTGTATTTTTTTAAGGAAATCAATAATTTTTTGTTCACTAATTTGGTAGTGTGCATAATTTGTTTTAAATATTGGTTTCTTACCGTAACCAAGTGAGGTTTAAGCAGTGAGTCAACTAAAATGATACTTTTCAAAACGCCATACTTGCACATGCGCTTGCGGCGCAATTATTTTTGGGCTTGGGGAAACACTTGCAGCAGCAGATTTTCACAGAGTAGTTGCGCGAGCGCTTGCGGCTCAACTTTTATGACTTGCGCTCCCCACCTCTAAGTTTCAGTAGCCAAATTTTGAACGTTGGTTATAGGCTACTCACTGCTACGAGTAGATAATCGCTTTTTGCGAGAATTTTTGCAAAATTATACCTTTTTTGACGTCACAAAAATGCGAAAAGCATGGTTGCCAACGGTACGAAGTCAAACAGATTAAATCGTTCTTTTGCAAAAAAGGAAAATCGTGAAAAGAGGTTTGGGACACCTCTATTACCTCAGGTAGTTCTCATTTCTTCAATAAAACCGATTTCGGGCAATATCTCTTTAAAGTACCGCTATTATCTAAAGCTCGACTGGTAGTTCAACCATGAAAATTTCATGTAACTATTAAAGGCGGTGAATCATCCAGCCAATTCCGGTGGTTTACAATAGCTAAAATTGAACTATAATTTTTGATATTGTTTGTTTTGATTTTGGAGCTGCATTTGCAAAGATATTCAACAAATACAAAAAGATATCCCCGAAAAAAGTTTTTGGAAACTCTGAGTTTTTTCCTTCCCGCCAAAACCACAGTTCTCTAAACTATTAGGCCTACTGTAATCTTATTAAACTATTAGGCCTAATAGTTAATAGATAGTTTAGAGATAATTAGGCCTAAACTATTTAGAATTAAACTATCTCTAAACTGTTAGGGTTACCACAGTTCTCTAAACTATTAGGCCTACAGTGGTTTTGGTGGGAAGAACAAAACTCAGCGTTTCCAATTTTTTTTTTCGGGGGGATATCTTTTTGTATTTGTTGAAAATCTTTGCAACCGCAGTCCCAAAATTAAAACAAAAAATATCAAAAATTGTAGTTCAATTTTAGCTATTGATGGATTGCAGCTACGTCATAGCTTTTTCCCGCCAAAACGATTGGACGTCAAAACGCCATTACAAAGCATTGGCCGATACCACAAATCAATGTATAATTCCTTAAGTGGGCATATTTTAAAGAATTTGATTGTAAAGTAATACTTTTGTAGATAGCCTGGCCTTACTTGAAAGTTACTAAGAGCGATTTAAGCAGCTTACATAGCTCAGCGGGTCTAGAAAGTTACGCCTTTGTGACTTCTCATCGTCCATTGTGCCTGCTATTGTCCACTTTGCCCGGTTTTTAGATTCGGTTCAAATCGTAAATTCGGCCATATCCTAAAACATTTAAATTCTCCGTCACAGCAGTAACACATGGCAAATTAACGTTTAATTTAAACACTATTTATAAATAAAATTTGAAATCACTAGCTCAAGTCGAAATAAATGCAAATTAAGACTTGATCAAAGTTACATTAAGGCCAGTTAAATCATTAATTTAAAATTAAATGACATTTCTCCGAAATAATTCAATGAAAACAACTGCTTATTTGCTTCAACTTCTAGCAACCAATAACCATTGCGGTAAGCCGCTAATGACAACACGAAATGCAAAAAAATCACCAAGATCCTGCAAAATAGACTTATGAAATTACAAAAGTTTAAAAATGCGCTAATTTTGGGACAAATAAAGAAGATGCAACTGTTCTATTACAGCGCAGTCAATAGTAAGTCTTGAATTTGATAACCGAAACTAGCTACTACCATCCATATTACATAATTCTAATGGGTTACTTGACAGCTAGCCCGATTTACGTCACTGAAAAAAGCAAACAAAAACCGAATTTTTACAAATTAAAATCTTTTTCAGTTTTTAGAGACTTTTATCTAAAATATAACTTTGATGTTAGAAAGAATCAACTGGTTTAGAGCCTGAAAATACGCTTTATATTTTCGTTAACAGTGTTTTTGCATGCGTTTACACAGCGCCGATCCGCGATTTTAACGTCCAGCGGTTCGGCTTGCAGCACGATGACGTCACGTGCAATCCATCAATTGTAAACCACTGGAATTCCTAAATGATTCACCGCCTTTAATCAGGACTGTATCGCAACTGAAATAAAATACCGTATACAAAGAAGACAAACTTTTGGCTTGTTCTTCTTTTTCGTCTTTCCAAAAGTTTGCCTCTATGAACAACTTTCAAAACAATTTAAAAAGTTTTTGCACAAGCGCAATACCGGTAGCAAAACAAAAAACTTTCACTGCAATTATCACGTGTAAACTAAATTTGAATTGTGATCTGCAAATTGCCATTGGTGACAAAAGAGCAGGAAGGACTTTAACAACAAACCGTCCCCCATTCTGTTGCTCAAGCAGAAAATAGTATTATTTTCAACTATGCAAAAAAACTCAATTTCTTGCGAGTAGAGGGGAGTATTTTACATACAGCGACTAAATAAAGATTTGTACATCTCTGTTTATCTTATATGAAAACTGAAAAGTACTAGTATGTCAACTAAGGATTTTCAATTTAACAAACATACTTTAATTAGAAGTTAGCACGAGCAACGAAAGTGACTGGCAGGTGAGATTGCACTTCTCCAAGCCTCCACTCCAGCCACCATGCCGCTTCGCAGCCGTAATCGAACGCAAGTCGCAGATTTGTTTAAACAATAAAACAGCATGCAGGGCCTGCGAGAGGGAGGTTCAGGGGGTACATTGTACCCGAGCCTGGGCCTAGGGGGCCTGGGCTCAAGGGGCCTGGAAGAGTTCAGGTTTCCTCGTTAAGTTTTGGTATCGCACTATAACACCGTAATCAAACTTGCCTATAGCAAAAATATCAGTCAGCCTATTCAGTACTGGTAATTGGTTGCTATTTTTGCTACACAGCCTTTAGGGCATCCAATAGTTGCCAATTTGATTAAAAAAAGAGGAAAATGTATCAAAAGCCATACACTTGCACCGAAATTAACGTTTTGTTACGTTTCTCTGACTTGAGAGCCCTGATTCTACGGTATAACAATGTACAAGGGCCCACATTTCCAGAGATCCAAAAGCATTTCAACCTCTGAAAGCGGAGCCAAAGTTGACGTACTATACTAATATCGTAAGTAACTTACTCTACCTGTATGAGTTTAATAGGTATTTGGGTTCGTAAAGTCCATGATTGCAAATGACTTCTTAAAGCTTTTATCAGTAAAATATTTGGACTTGCAGTAGTAAAGTCATTATATCGTACAATATTGTGTCAATGTCGTCATCCCCCACTTCACATACTTTCTGTAATGTATATCACGTTTTCTGCTTGTCAGTTTAAGCAAATTTGGTGCTGGGATGTTGATCAAATGCAGTAATTAAGCGCTCCCCCAGACCCTTTAGCTGGATTTAAACCAAGTTTATGTCTAGTTGTATTTTTCATAGGTCCTAACTGTATGTGAATATCGTTATCCCCTCACTTTTAAATGAAGATCTACTACACCCAGCGGACAAAAATGATTTAATGGCAAGGGCCCCGATAAGGCTTGGGGGGCTCAATAACATTTGGGGGCCCGGTATCGACCTTCGTACCCCCTGAAAAATTTTCCCTCTGAGGCCCTGCCTGCGAGCATTTCCACTTGGCCATGCTGTTGACACGCTTATAATAAAATTTACAAAACAGGACATTAAATAAATCAAAGAAAACTTGCTGGTGTTTAATAAAGGTCTTTAGCCTATATGGGAAGTAAGAAACATTGTTACTGCTATAGCTGAGGTCTTTTCTATCAAACCTGGACAAAATAAACAGCAAAGTTTGCGGTTCAAGTTTGCCGAAGTAAAAAAATTTATCGCAGAGGTATCGCAAACTTGCAGATTTACGATTGTGGACCATCCATTGCTATTTTGCAAAATTTGCGGTTGCGGAATAGAGTGTAAATTTGCAGTGCCCAGCACTAGCTATAGCAGGCAATAGCGTAAAGTCTGCAAGAAATTTTGCAACATTTGCGAGCAATTTTGCAAAAATGGATTAAATCGCTTTTTCGCAAATAAAGGGAATTGCTGAAAAGGTTTGGGTAGTAGTAATAATTTTTTATTGCCGAAGAAAAACAAGCGCATAAATCGCAAATTCAGCAAACATTTAAAGACAAAATTTAGCACTGTAACACGAAAACTCGGCCACAGTCTTAAAGCGTGCGCAAAACCGACCGGATAGAGATGACTCGTCAAGCACACCCAAGTTCACAATTCGAACTGTTCACTATTGACTAAGGTGCACAAATTACAATCACTAGAATCGACGTCTTTGGAATAACAGTTGACGCTCGACACTTTGCCCTTGACGTAAAACTTTGACGTGAAAATTTTTACGTGAACTTTGACGGTTTTCTAAAATAAACACAACACAATGGGAAAGATAGCAGGCACAGATCGGTTTTAGCAGCGTAAAACAATTAACTTTCTTTGTGAATGATTTAACATTATTTCAGCTTCAGGCTTTTACATGTAGCATTATCAGAAAAGAGAAATAATTATCAAAGCAAAATAACATATCCAAATTTGCAATATAACGTTTACAAATCAATCAAGTATCAAGAATAAAATGCACAAAACTCACCAACTATTTGAGACGGTAATTAATGCACAGAATTCGTATCAAGAAATCGACAATCGAACAGTTGATATATCTCATATCTACTTCAACGCTTGAGTCAATTGAAATAATTGGCATTTTTGCGAGAGCATTTATAGAGAAAAATCATAAAGAATAAAATAAAAACCACGTTGAAATTTTAGGGGAAAAAGGCTATTTTTCGTAAACTTGTCCAAAACAAGTGTTGTTTTGCAAAAGTGGATGAATTATTCATTGCCTCCGGCTGAACTAATCATATTGGAAAATACTAAGACGAATGCAAAAACAATAATCAACTTATCTCTACATTTCCGTTAATACTAGTAAATTTAAGACGCACAAACCGAAAGTAACTTGTTTTTTATCATAATCCGCTATGCACCATCAGTGGTCAAGAGAGAAAAACTAAACATGACTAAGCAAAACAATTCACTTACTACGAACGGCGAAAGTAAACATGACATTTTATCAATAATTGATAGTGGCATGTCTTTTCTCATGTTACGAAAGGTTTTCTCTTCGAATACATAGTGGTTGTAATCTCGCTAGGCGAAAGAAAGGTTTGTGTTTGAATCCAAAGCAAGCAAACTTGTTGTAACAAGCACAACGAGAAGGAGCAAAAGACCGAAATAAGAACGTCACTTAATCAGCCGACACAGACGCTGAGTCTGCTTCTTCTCTTAGAATTAGAACAAAACTCAGCAGTAGAATTTTGACGCTGAAGTTAGTTCCTTGTTCAATTTACATGAGGATAATAGCGAACGAACGAATGGTTTATTGTGGTTTTGTTGCTCTCATCAATAATCAATAAAACCCACCAAGTAAAATATTCAAAAAGACAACAAAGAAGCTGCGAAGTAACTGGTTTAGGGTCTTCAGGTCAAGCAGTCACCTAAAAGCGAAGGTTCCCACAGTATTATAAAATACAAATGTCAGAGCACTTCTAGGCAAAGCAGTAAACTTGTTAAAAAAAAACTACTGTAGTTGAAAAACAAGTTTAAAAAAAAATGTTATAGGCAAAAAAACTATGACGTATAATAACAGCATACTATTATAGGCAAAAACAAGTTAAAAATTCTAAAGCAGGCTAAATTCTTCTTGTGTAAAAGTAATTTTTAATCAAGCGCAAGAAAAAATTATTAGTACGTTTTTTTGAAAGCTTTGGAAGAATGTTTTGTTTTGATAATTACAAAAAAAAGGAAAAAAAAAACACTCACACACACTGATAGGCCTACACTTTAATGTCCACACAAGTAATCGTTTCGCTCATAAACGGATACGGGATTGCAAAAAGTAAAGCTTTGGTATCTTTCATTATGTTTTGTCACTGGAAGTTAAAACTTCATCTCTTATATGTTGTGGTAAACTTTTCCGAATTTTAACACCAGTAATTTTAAGCAATTGATTAGTTTTTACAAACGATGTTCTTTGCACATCAAAATTTTTGAAAGAGGTACTTCCGGTTAAGTATATATGGATAGAGAACAAATTTCCAAAAGTTTTAGTTTAGTTTTTGTACCAAATTTGCGGCACCTCTTCATTACCTCAAATAGCTTTCATTTTTTCAATGAAACCGGTTTTGAGCAGAATCTCTTTGAAATCGGAGAAAGGTAACAATTTTTACACAGAACATAATCATTCATCAATAACAGAAGTGAGCAGTGCACAAGTAACATTATATCAAAAGCGCAGCGCAACAAAGCACAATAATCTTTTCAACCAGCAAAAGCGCAGTGCAAAATGCGCGACTTAAATCTTTTAATTTCTGAAGCACAGCGCAACTTCCGCAATGAACTTTGTGACTCAGTTGAAGCGCAACTCAACTCCGCCATTGCACAACGAGATTTTCGTAACTAGTTAAGGCACAATCTAACTTCCGCAACTCAACTTTTACAACACAATGCAAATACCGCATTTTTTGCAATTTTTGACATGAAAAAAGAAATAATTTGCTAAAGAAGGCCGACATTTATCAATATTATGATCAAAATGGAACAAAATTAAGTTTAATTCATAAAATTGCGCTATTAACCGAAAAAAACAAAAAAAAACAATCAAATAAACTTGAAAGCGCAGTGCAATTAAAGGGCAACAAACTTGAAAAAATTCAGCGCACAACGCAACTTTTGCAATGTTTTAACATTAAACATCAAAGCGCAACGCAACTTCCGCAATTGCGGAGGTTGCAAAAATTGCGCTTTGGGCTTCCAGTTGCAATTTGCCAGAGCTGGGCGTTTGAAAAACAAATCATAAAGCGCAAGCGCAAATTCTGCAACCAAAATTTTTCTAGTTTAAAGCGCAAGCGCAAATTCCGCAATCAAAAGTTTTTAAGCTCGAAGCGCAAGCGCAAATTCCGCTACCAACATTTTTTAAGGTTAAAGCGCAAGCGCAAATTCCGCAACCAAAATTTTTAAGCTTAAAGCGCATTTACGAATTTCGCAACCAAAATCTTAAAAGCTTAAAGCGCAATTGCAAATTTCGTAACGACAATTCTAAACGTTTTAAAGCGCAAACACAAATTTCGCAACCAAAAATTGAAAATAGTGCAGCGCAACTACGAATTGATTGCTTGAGAAGCGCACACAAATTTCGCTATTTGAAAAAGTTTTTGAGTACAAATTTTTGCATAATCGAAGTTTCAAAAGGGCGCTGCAGACGATGGTGTTAAGAATAAAAATATGAAAGTACAAACATTGTACCATCTTAAGCTAAGCTGCATTGGAATAAACCAACTGCATTGCGTTTAGTTTTTATAACTAAAGGCACATATCTAAGACCGAAGAAAGAATTATTTTTATTGTCGAAAAAAAGCAATTAAACACTAAAACAAAAAAAATAATAAAAATAAACAGCAATAAACATAAATAAACACCGAAGGAAAAAAAGCTCCACTCACTCACATTCAGAAATAATGCGTTATTTATGGAGAAAAATTGACTTTTTTTAAACACTTTTCATTCTCACGGAGCAAAACAAACTTTTCAAAATTTTCTTTCGTCATAGACGATCGTTTCGATCGCAAAATACCAGAACCAACAGCAAATAATCTCTCGACGGCGGCCGAACTAGGAATAGCAGTGTTAAATCTTTTGAATTTTTGCAACCACGCATCTCTCTTGTAGGCAGGAAAGCAATCTTTGGTGATTTTGTCGTTTGCTCTTCCGACTCTTTCATCTAATTTTTTTCCTATCGTAGAGGCCAAGTTTTCGGCTACTAATTACAGTACAAAAAACAAAAAGTATTTCGTACTTATTTAGTGAGGTCAGTAGCGTAGGTAGGGGGGGGGGGGGCGCGGGGGGCTCGAGCCCCCTGATTGGCCTGTAAAGTATGTAAAATTGTACGTTTTTGGTGCTTTTGAGGCCGATTTTTGCTGAAAAAATTAAAAGAGCCCCCTAAGGTATTTGGGTGGCAAAGTTGTGACGTAGTTGCCGTGATTTGGCTGGGAGAACCATGTGGATTTCTAATTTCGGCCGAAAAATCCGTCTCAATTTCAGTGAAGACCCTTTTTTTTTTTTTTTTTTTTTTTTGGAGGTCATCTGTTTTTGGGCGAAAAAACCGTTTGAATTTCTGATTTCGGCCGAAAAATCCATCACAATTTCGGATGAACCGTGTGAATCTGATTCAAGAGCAATTACAATTCGGGTCAAGGTCGCTTACAGTTGTCTCACACTTTCAAAAAAGCCCCCCCCCTTTTTCAAATCCTGGCTACGCACCTGAGTGAGGTAGTTTAAACTAATTACAGGGCTCAAAATTAACGCCTGCTCGCTTGCCCGAGGCAAGCTGAAATCGCTTTGGGCAAGTTAGTTTTCAGCTTAACTTCCCCGACGGCAAGTTAACAAAATACAGCGTATTAGACAACTTCAAACAAAATTATTTAAAGACGCAATTTACGCGGTTTTGTTGCAATAAAGTAAAATTTGTACGTAGAGAAAGCTGTTTCTTGCTTTATGTTAGTAAGCACTTTGTAACTATCACAATTAATACATAGTCTAGTAGTACGCACATTATTAATCAAGAATTTTGCAAATTTGTTGTTATGATTTATTTTGAAGATCTTTTAGCTTTCTAGCTGATGTAGTTTCCAAAATATTCGCTAATAAAAATACGTTTGCAACAAACCACAACGGTAATTAATAATTATGATCGTTAAATATTAAATGAAATATTTACAATCAAAAAATCAATTTTTGCTGATGCATGATTGGAAAAAGTTACTGATTGCATCACATTATCTTGACGATCGCACACAAAAACTTGATTCTAGAAACTATGCGTATTTTGCAAACTCAGTGCTTTTTTCCAAGTTAACCTCAAAACTTAGAGTACCTATTTTTTCGGGTAAGTTGAAATTATTTTGGGCAAGTAGACATTTGATAACATTTGCCCGACGGGCAAGTTGTCTTCTTCTTTCTTTCTTCATTGCCCGCTTTTCCGTGAGGGTTGCGGGGGCAGTAGCTCAAGATTGAGCCGCCACACCTCACGGTCTTCCATCACCTCCATCATTTCGCTTGGGCGAAGTCCCGAGCGATTCCATCCAAGACCCTCAATGTAATCGATCCATCTAGTTCTAGGTCGTCCGACTGGTCTTCTCCCATTTGCTTTGGCATGTAAAGCTTGTTTGGGGAGTCTTTCCTGAGGCATTCTGCTTACATGGCCAAACCATCTAAGCTGAGATCTTTCAATTCGAAGAAGTAACGGCTCGATGTTAAGAGGCATTCGAATTTCAGAGCTACGCACCTTGTTAAACAGTGTAACTACTTCGATTCTTCGTAAAAACCTCATTTCGGACGCTTGCACAATTTGTGATTGCATTCTTTCGATCATTACCCAAGATTCATGACCATAAGTGAGAATGCATGCAACATCGCCGGAATGAAAATAAGCACGGCCAAAACTGAGGTACTTCATCTTTCAAGAAACCCTGATCAGTGCGTATTACAAGTAAATGGAGCGACACTGAAGCAGGTAGAGAAGTTCAAGTATCTTGGGGTTGCATTTACGAGTGACGGAAGGCAAGACGAAGAACTCGATACCCGAATAGGTAAGGCTAGTGCAGTAATGCAAGCTTCGCACTACTCGGTTGTCATGAAATGGGCAAGTTGTCAAAAAAGTTAATTTCGATCCCTGATATAATTTTAATACATTACTCCTTGTCTTTCAGGCGTATACAGCATATAGTTTATCTGAAGCACAAGTACTACCACTAGGGATGGGTATTTCAAAATAGTAGGCTATTTCAGAATTATTCCGAATAGCTAAAACCGAATCCTAATCTGGCTTAAATTAACTTAATTTGCTGAAAAAGCGAACAACCAGTCAACCACCACCGATGTTCAGAAAAAATTTATTCAACAATCTGGTTAATTAAAGCAGCGCTTTATTGCAGTGCATGACATTGAGCGCTTCAAAATGTTCACCACTTAGTTGCATTCTTAATTCGCTCACAATCAAGCCTGCACTGGAGAAGCACCTTTCGGAAGAAGCTGATGGTGCAGGATGCAAAGGTTGCTTCAAATACGAAAGTTGAAAATTTGTGGACAACCACTTCATGTATTCGTTTTAAAAGGTTAAAAAGTTTGAGTTTTGGAGAGCCCCGTTTGGGGCAAACCCCCATTGTGGCACCCCCAATTTTTGTTATGTTGAGCTTATTTTTGATATCTACCCATTTAAAGAATCTGATTCATCTAGCTCTAACGGTTTAAAAGTTCAAAATTTTGGAGGACCCGATTGAGGGGGATCTCCCAACCTGGCACCCTTGATTTCTGTCACACACTAGTCCTCCTTGATATATTCAATCGCTCAAACTTTAAATACAGCACGTTTAGCGATTTAAAAGTAGATAGCGCAGAAGAAAACAAAACAAGAAAAAAAGTAGATAACGCAGAAGAAAATAAAGCAAGAAAAAAAATCTTTCTATCAGCAATCAGCATGTATCAATTATCTCGTGATCATGCTATAAATCTGTAAAATCAAAATTTATTTATTTTTTTGAGAGGGACATATGCAGATCAACACGTAAAGATTATTTTGTGATTGCGCATCTTGGAAAAAAATTCACACTTGAAGTGCAACAAATATTAGATTCACCAATTCGCAAACGCAAATTGCGCAAGCGCTGAAAAAAAAGGCATAGAGCGCAACGCAAATTGCACAAGCGCTAAAAAAACAGGCATAGAGCGCAACGCAAATTGCACAAGAGCAGAAAAAAAGGGCATAGCTCGCAACGCAAATTGTGCATTTGCGCAACTTGCGCAATTTGCACAATTTGCGAAACTTGCGAACTATTTTGCGCAACGCCCACCTCTGCAATTTGCCCACCTCTGATCAATAATAATTTATTCATTAATTATGACTCTGTTAATCAATGATAATTCTATTTGAATAAGATTGAAGAAGATTAGCGATTTAGTTTTAGTCGAAACGTTTCATGAATCGAATGTATCAAAAGTTTATCTTAGCTCAATTTTTTTGGCAGAATATTAATTTACGATCTTTGTGAACCTATAGGGCTTACCTCATTATAGACTTGTTTAGATAGCTGCTCTGAGTTCAGTAACTCTCGTAATCGAGACAAAACTTTAGAACCGAATAATAATTTAATTTTGCGATGGAGTTTTGGATAATACTAATGTAGGATCCATTACACACCATACAATCATTGCTTCTGTAATGATAGCAGCATTCCTTCGTCTCTTCTTATTCACGTATGATGCGATCAATCCAAACATAATCCGATAAGTCTATGATTCGATCACAGACTTTTATTGAGTAGACTAGAAACAGAGGCGCCGAGAAAAAGAGAGGAGGATTGAAAGAAAAATTGCTTTTTTTGCGAATTTTTTTTGCCGCCTTGCGTATTTGACTGATTTGATTGGACATATTCTTAGCACGAGTGAACCCAGAAGAAAAAAGTAACGCTGAAAGGCACACTGATTAGACGAATCAGCATATTCTACAAAAATGAACCGCGAAAAAAAAAAAAAAGACAAAACAGTCAGTTTCCAGTCTTCTGAGAAAGAGACCATGATCCAAAGGTGTCGTGTATTTATGCTTAAATTTTGCAATGGCAACATCACTTTTGCTCAAATGTCATGGTAGGCTATTTTTTTGTGCTGCGATTCCAGTTAGTGTGGACCTGTTTTACTTCAGGCTGAGAGGCTTAGGGACTTTTAGTACTAGGTAGGAATGTGTTTGTTATTTCTTTTTAGTTTCTGTGAGGCTACCCGTAGTATCTTTGAAAGCAGTCAGACAGGTGTGCATTTTTCAGATATGAGCTAGGATGTCAGTGACCTGGTGACTGCTCAGTGCTGATATTTCCTGCAGTTTTGTGTTGGTAAGTTTATGTGCTAGATTTGTGACTTCAGTTTTTTCTCTTTGTTGTTGCTGTATACTAGCATGCTAGTTCATATCAGTCATTGACATTAATTATTAGGTCTACAACGATAAGGTTACTTGTAGGCCTATGGTAAGCCTAGGCTACTGTTGAGTTTTTAAAATGATCTGAGTAGCCTAACTGCAAAGTCTGAAAGTCAAGTCATCTGTACCGAACTGCTAATTGTAGGCTAATTGTGCCAGTTAGGCCTAAAACTAAATAGAAAGTAGGGATGTACTTCTGATTAGTTTGAATTTAGTTACCGTACATGCTTGCCAGATTTAATAGCCTACCTAGATATAAACCAGGTAGGCCTAGGCCTGGAATTCCAAGACCTTGTTACAAGCTTGGAACTCCTTTCAGCATCTGTTCTACAGTTTATTTTGCTTACCATTACTTCGCTGCAACTGATAGTTTCTTGTGCTTGCCATTTTGCGGAATTTTGTTCTTTATAGGAAGTGGCTATTTTGCCTCTGAGGCAGAATAGTGTTTTTCCTCTGTTTGGGTTAGGGTTTGGGTTAGGGTTAGGATTAGGGTTGGGATTAGGGTTAGGATTAGGGTTAGATTTATGGTTAGGGTTTGGGTTAGGCTTAGGGTTATTTTAGCACTTGCGGCAAAATAGCTGTAAGGACTAGGCCTAGGCCTATTTTGCCTCCAAATGGCAAAACTGCCTAATTTATATGTGACACAAGATCAGTCAATTATCTTGCAAATGATTGATTATTGGATTATTCATGATGATTCATTCATAGAACACTTAGTAAAGAATAATACAACCAGCCTAGGCCTACTGCTATAAGTTTCAAAAGTCACTAGCTGTATCAGTAGTGTTTAAATCCCAAAATTAAATAGGCCTACTGCCTTATCTACACCTGACATATTGCGGTAGGCTACCTGATTATACATGTAGCAAGTTCATGATCAATGAAAGGATCACTGTGGTTATTAGGTTTAGGGTTCTTGAGGTTCATGTGCTTCTTTACATTTTAGTTGCAAAGGTACGCAACTGCAAGAAGTTTCAATTATATTCATTTCTTTAGTCTTTGGAGAAGTTACGTTACTGGCTTGAGCTATTTCTTTGTGGCCTAACCTACTTTTTTCGAAAATATTAGTCATTGTCATCGTACTGGTATAAACACTCTTCATAACCATTTCTATGCTTTATTGATTCTGCATAAAATTGTTAACAAAGGCAAATTTTAAAAGTGAGTTGGAAATTTTGACAAGAGCCCAATGTTTGGGAAAAATTTTGAGTGTAGGCGCGTTGCTGCGACAAATTTTGTTTCATCTGAATCTGCAGTGCACATGTTTTTTCAAAGGAAGAGGCTTGGCGAATGGAACATTCGCGGTACTTTTTTTTCCTCGCGAATGGAGCAGGCGCTATGAATAGCTACTACAGGGAATTGCTATCCCCTCAGACTGGCATCGCTGCCCTAACCCTAACTGTAATGAAAGGTTTAGAAGTAAAAAAAGATTGATTGACCTATATTCTTCCCATATCTGTGTATTCTGCGTAGTCTCCCAATGTGCGCATTCGCACCTCCGCCGGGAGACGAACCCGGGTTCGTTGGTATGCAGTTAGGCGCTCGAACCATTCTGCTACACAGCTTGTACCATTCATGCGACAAAATGACGTCTTTAAACTAAATGTATGAAAAAGGCAATGTCTCCATTCGCGAGGAAAAAAAAATACCGCGAATGTTCCATTCGCGTAGTCACTTCGTTTTTCAAAATATAACAGGTTTTTATTTGTTCTTATTGACATCTGAAGTGGAAAGGGTTTTTGTTTGGATAGTTAGTTCTAGTAACCTGCAATATCATTGATTGCATCACCATGAAAAATGGCAGAAATCTCTTGAAAAAAATTGGTATTGCTGAGAGACTTATCTAATTATGATATACGTACAGTGTCACTTTTCAGCATTATAGCAATTAAAGTTAATAGAAGAAGAGAAACAGCAAAAATGATTGCCAAAATAGAACTAAGCATAACAGTTTAGTAGACG
Organism: Trididemnum nubilum; assembly: GCA_963965965.1. Classification (NCBI taxonomy): domain Eukaryota; kingdom Metazoa; phylum Chordata; class Ascidiacea; order Aplousobranchia; family Didemnidae; genus Trididemnum; species Trididemnum nubilum. The sequence continues at coordinate 33,061,818 of OZ014486.1, forward strand.
CGTTTCGCTTGAACTTAAAGCATCATCAGTAGAATGAATTTGCAACGTAAGAAGCACGAATTTATATACAATAGCCGCCCATTAATATAGGTAGCCACGGCATGGCTTAAGATTTGTCATAATCGAATAAAAGAGTACAGGTCATAGGTTTAGACACAAGAAAACACAGCCGAATAGCGACGTCATTTTTAAACAACAATTTAAAACAATTAAGCATTGAAAAGATATAGGGGCAAAGATTGATTGTTTACATTCAGTTGTGGTTCTGTTTTGGAAATATGTAAGGTTTCTTTGATGCGTAATTTAGTTACCTGATTACTTCTGTCCAAAATTTTGAGTGAGTCAAAATTAATTTTGTGGTTTGGATTATTGAGCAAATGTTCATAAACTTCAGAGTCTTCACACATTCGAAGTTCATTGAGGCGAGTAATTATGTTCTGTTTGGTTTGGCCAATATAATTTTGACCACAACTACAAGTTAATTGATACACTACGATTGATGATCTATATACAGAAATAGTTTGCCAATAGTAAAGCTACGATGAGACATTATCAATTTGATATCATACGCACATAAAAATTCACGTATCTCTTTTTCAATTTGCTTACAAATACGATCAATAAACTGCAATTAGAAAATACACAATGCTTCGTATATCGTTGTTGGTTAGAGTGGAATTTGGTATTCATTTTTTGATTTCTGTTCATGGCTTAGCGAATAATTTTCGGAATAGTTTTGGTAGGATACCCATTTTGTTGCAACATTTTGGTAATTTTCTCACACTCAAGAAACAATAATTGTCGATTGCTGCAAATTTTAATAGTTCTATTGACTAATGAGCTAATCAAATTTGTTTTGTATTTAGTGGGAGCCAAACTACTTCACTCATTATACAGCCCAGTGTGTGTTGGTTTTCTGTAAATGGATACCGGTAACTCTAATTTTTTTTTGAATTATCAACCTTGACATCCAGGAAGGGCAGCTGTTTATTTTCAAGTTTGTAGGTAAATTTTACATTATTGTGAATTTGGTCTATTTTCTAAAAAACAACATAGCACTTTCAAAATCTGGAAACACTGCAAAGCAATCATCCACATATCGAAAAAACAAGTCCAGTTGCACATTAAACCTTTTTGTTTTTTTAATCACATAATTCATAAAAATGTCAGCAAAAGCCAGAGCGATTGGAGATTCCATACCTACGCCATCAATTTGTTCATAGAAACTACCATTAAAATTTAGAGTAGTGCGTTTCGTAGTCCACATCAAAAGGTTCTTGAATTGTCGCTTATTCAAACCGTAAACTTTTTTTGTTGAATCACTGCCATAAATTTCTTTTAAAATTATGTTTGTTACAAAGTCCACAGGAATATTTGTGAACAGGCTTTTTATATCAAATGACACCATAACCAAATTGTTTTTAAACTTTATTTGCTGCATTCGCTCTGCAAACTCAAGAGTGTCTTTAAAATTTGTTGCATGTTGCCGTAGCAGACTCAAAATTTCACTGAGCCTTGATTAGCACTCATAAGTGTAGCAGTCAGTTGAAGCCAAAACTGAGTGGCAAGAACAGTCCTCTTTATGAATTTTTGGCAGCTCATATAGAGTTGGAGTTACTGCAGCTAATGGCCTGATGCCATCATAAACTTCTTGGTCTAGGCTACCTTTTCGTTTTAAATAGTAGAAGCACTTTTAAAATTTGTCCAAATTATGAATGCTATTGTCATAATCAATCTGTTTAAACTGTTGCGTGTCCGATAAAACGCAGTTTATTTTATTGATATAATCTAACTTGTTGAGTTGAACTACCGCATTACCTTTGTCGGCTTTACAAACGATTATGGATTAGTCTTCTTTCAGAGAATTGTGAGCTTCTGTTTAGATGAAGCGAATCTCACTTTAAAAGCATACTATTTCAGCAAATTTCTAGGCTTACCCAAATTTATGTTTCAAAATTTCTGCAGAAACAAGCCAAGGATGACCGAGAAAAGTTCAGCGTAACTCACAAACGCTAGCTTCAAAATTTAGGTCTGCATATTTCAAGAGATGAATTAGATGTGGTAGTTAACTTGTCCCATAAGAAACTTACCCCCATTGAACATCAAGCTCTAAATCATGGTCTACAGTTTGGAATTTTACCAACGAAATTTAACCTAATTGATGTACAAACTGAATTTGAAAATTTATACCGGCAAGTGAGACCTCATTTTCAAAATACTTAGCAACTCTTGTTTAAAACTAAATAAATCATCAATATGTATAACAAGTACAAATCTACTAATTTCTACAACAAACAACACGGAAATATTGACATTTCTCCAGAAGAAATGGAAGGCTGCAATTCTCTGAAAGAAGACAAATCCATAATCATTTGTAAAGCCGATAAAGGAAATGCGGTAGTTCTACTCAACAAGTTAGATTATATCAATAAAATAAACTATGTTTTATTGGACACACAACAGTTTAAACAGATTAATTATAACAATAGCATTCATAATTTGGACAAATTTTAAAAGTGCTTCTACTATTTAAAACGAAAAGGCAGCTTAGACCAAGAAGTTTATGATGGCATCAGGCCATCAGCTGCAGTAACTCCAACTCTCTATGGACTGCCAAAAATTCATAAAGAGGACTGTCCTTGCCACCCAGTTTTGGCTTCAACTGACTGCTACACTTATGAGTGCTTATCAAGGCTCAGTGAAATTTTGAGTCTGCTACAGCAACATCCAACAAATTTCAAATAATATCATTGAAGCATTTCAAAGTAGACTACCACAGGATTAAAATATTAAAAATTATAATCTATTACACCCAACTGTCTGTTTCACTCGTAAATGGTGTGCTATCAGGGGTAAATTTAAACAATTGTTTAGGGGTAAATCTAAAAAATTGTTTGGAATTGTTAAAAGCAATTGTTTAGATTTACCCATGATGATCCCATTTACAGGTGAAACTCACTGCTGGGTTTATATAGGTTTTAATTTTTAATATTTTAGTACTATGGTAGTCTGCTATGCTCTAACTCTTCATTACTGATCACTCTTTGAAATCCTCATATCAAATGAAACAGATTGAAACATTTCATGTGGTTTTTGTAAAACAAATCAAGTAATTCTTCAAGAGTTGTTGCTGTTTTTACTTCTGTATTGTATATAAGTTTATTGAGTTCAATTTTTGTGCTATAAATTGATTTGTGGCATAATTTATCTTTCAAAATACTTTCCTGGCAACATGGATTCATGTCATCCAGAACTGTTCTATCTAGGATAGGGCTGCCCAAACTGTGGCTCATGTGTCGCATATGCGGCCCACACAACTTTTGGCTACTTGCAATTTGTCTCAAGGGTTACCTGAAGTTTTTGTGGATGCTTGCAAGTTTTTTCACCTTAAATTCTTTTTGTCAAGTTCGTTGATGCTAGTTTTTTTTATAATTTTCAATCACTAATTTCAATAAATTTTTTGGTTAATAACTCCAATACAAGTACATTAGAAGGTACTTATAGCAAATTTATGTTTCATTGGTCACTACATTAGCTATGATGTACCATAACTATTTTCATTTGATTATTTATGTTTTTATCACTGAACAGTAAGCGTTTTGATAATAAGGATTGCAGCAGTATACCTAGTACTGTAGTTCATACAAGATGCATTCAGGAGTGTAGCTATTAAGGAATAGGCATTGTAAAGTCTGAACCCTCTCTCTTCAGCCAAGTTATTTAGAGTTTTACCCAAATATGCTAGCTTTCAAACATGTTTTGGACCTGATGTTTAGGTTGGGGAATAAATTGATATAGCAATTCAATTCTTTGAAATGGAGCTAAAAGAGTGAAAAATCTCTTTTAAATGGCATTGAAACTGAACTATAAAGAAGACTTTTTTATAATTGTAATTACATTTTATCCACCAAGTTGTCTTGGCCAGAAGGCAGCAAAGAAACCTTTAAGTTTTCGTTATATAATCATAAAAGTCATTAAGCATCAGGAGGAGAAATTTATTGCTATTCATGATGCAATTTAAATGTGCAACAGTTTATTAAACTCGTCAGGTCCTGGATACTGTTGAAACTTTGACATAGAAAAATGTTAGCTTTGGTTCAAACCCCTCCCTAAGCAAAATCTGGGTATGATGGTGCTGTGTAATACACAAAATTGTATTTGTTATGTAAGAAAAATTTCATAGACCAAACTTTACTATGACCATATAATAGACCAAACTTCAAAATATTAAAATTCAACTCTGTTTAAAAAAATTATTTAATTTAGAATAAGGACAATACAAAACTTAAGTGAGGAGGAGTTTGGTAACAATTATACAACCTTTTTATATGAATTTTGTGCCTTGTTAAAGCCTAGAAAAAATGTAATGTGGCTCGCTCCTCAAAAACTCTAAGCATTCCTGATCTAGAATTTTTTATGACACTGTTAAAAATATTTTCTAAAGGATAATAGAGATTTTAAAAAGCATTTTAGAATTATACAAGGCTACTCTCAATGAGAACTGATAAAAAGCTACTCTTTAGGCTACTCCTTAGGAATACAGGTATAATGGATTGATAAATGGATGATTAAACTGTAGCTGCTTCATCTTATGGTAAATCTTATTTGATATTGCACAATAGTCAGCTACTGCAAAATAGGGACCTAATAGTGCAGAAAGTTGATAAATGCCATTAGTAGGTTGCTCCCAAACTAGCTAGACAGTATACCGTAGTCTTTTACAAGCAAGTACTACCTCTTAGCTAATATTAAACTTTTATTAAAACTGCAACTGCACTTGGTACAATAGCTTGGTACAATACAATAGTACAGGATCATGATTGACTAAGTTATTGGCGATGTAAAACCAATTTTCTATCTACAGTGTCTGGATTATACTATAGCTACCTCACACAACAAGGCAACTGGTTTCCTAGTCTTGTTTCAGAGAAGTTTTCCTGTTTTGTTTTTATTTTTTCGGTCATTTAATAATTAATATTGCAGGTTTATGTGAATCAACTATCCAAACAAAAACCTTTTGCAGTTCAGATACGTATAAAAGTAAATAAAAAACTTTTACAAAAAATACATGCAATGTAAATACAGATCGAAAAAAAATTGTCACAGTGATGTGTCTACAGCCTGAAATTTTTTTCGGAAGTTGGGTTCTTGTCAAACTTTAAAGTTGAGTTTTCACCATGAAGAAATTATTTTTTGCAATTTTGACATCAAAAATAACTTTCTTGACCCCAAAAACCCCCATGTAGCAATTTTCAGGCATGAGATTGCTCCAAAAAAATGTATTTACAGCACTATTTTCAAAACTTGGAAAAAAAATCTCCCAGTAGTGGCCAAGAATTCAAGCCACAAATTTGAAAACCATGTGAGATATTTGAAAAATTCTTTTTATTATTTTTTCTGTGTGATACATACTCTTTAAGTTGAAGAACAAATATTCATGTTTGGTGATATTTTGCGATAAACATAGAATAATCCAGTCTGCCCACCTCAGCAGATCTAATCTTGATTGGAAGAGTATGGTTCGGTATATTTATGTTCTTACATCAGATACACAATTTATTGTTCATGACTTTTGCTAGCCAATATTCGAGTTACTAATTGCATGTTAATAAAAATGTTTCTGATGAATGCCGTTATCTGGGATAGATTGTATATCTGTGATTTTGCAAATGAAGTAGGTGTCATAAATGGCACAACTAAATTAGTACGTTTTTGGTTTGGTAGAAACCTATGTGCAGTAAATCGTGCATTCGGCATTGGAAGTAATAATGATAAAATGTGTACCAATAACATGTTTAAAACCATTTCCATACATTTCATTGAGTTCAGTTTAGTATTGTGATTTTGTTTTATATGAGCATATTATATCACCTACCATTTGATAAGGTTTAATACTTGATTCATGCACAGATGATCAATGTTAATCATTAAAAAGTATTTTTTGTGTTGGTTGGAATGATCGATGATGGCAGTTGATTGGAAGAAAATATGCTCAGATTAGATTAGAATTTAGATAGTGAAATTTTGGTTATGATCAATATGCCTGATTGTGTAAAGCTTTCTAAACCATAAACAATCAAGTGCTCATGATGGTTGTCAAAGTGGTTCAGAATTTAGCTGTCATTCACAGTATTCTAATTCCCTTAAACATAATGAATGCATTTGTGAAATTTTAGGGATTCATTTCAACAGTTTGTCAGCTAAATAGTATTACCAGATAGACAAATAAAAATTCATGGCTTTTGGTAGTGGACAAGTTGAAGCAAGTCTACAATTCGTGAACTTCAAAGTGTGGCAAATGTTGTGAAAACATTGGTTATGTGACTTCATTTGCATAATTTTACACCATTTTTATTGACTTCAATAAGCTTTGCAAACGAACAAGTCGGAAAAGTATTTTTCAAATCTATAATATAGACTAAATTTGCAGTTTTATTGCTTTTTCTCATTTTCAAAATTTTGCCAGTTTTGGTAATTTTATAGAAAAACTGCAATAACCTTATCAAACATTGAGATTGCCTAGTAGTTTTTTTTTTTTTTATGCATGGAACATATTTGTATTGATTATTTGCATTTTTGCTTTTTTTAAATTAAAAAAATTAGTGAAAGTTGTACAAAATTTAAAAAATAATTTTTTTTCATAAAAACTGTCGACCATTTTAACGTCATAGGCAATCATGTGACTTACTTTGCATATTTTTTATTGCTTAATGAAAGACCCTATTTTGTTCTTCAATACTATATACAGGTATGGTTTTGTGAGGTTTTGAACTACGTTTAGTTTAAATCTATTTTCATTGATGTGGGAAATAGTGGAACAAGGTTTGGGGCACGTCTTTGTTACCTCAATTAGGCCTCATTTTTTTTAATGAAACCAATTTTGAACAGTACAATGTTTAAGGCTGAAGTTAAAGTTAGGTATGAGGTTAGCATTACCTAATCATACATATTGAAATATTAGGTAACATTTTGATACAAGACAGACTTCTTTTATTTTGTAGTATCATGAAAAAACTAGGCTACTTCAATTTTAGCTGCATATTGTCTCTTGCATTTTTTATGTAAGATTATCCAGATCTTTCTGCTTGTTTGATATAAATATAGGACAGGTTATTCTTTATCACAACAAATTTATACCAGTTTTTCAAAACTCGCTCTGTAAAATTTGCTCTAAATCTGTGTTACAAGAACAACAACCATTAACCTGATCGTATAAGTGGCTTTGTGAAAAAGCTAAAATTTAGCACCAACGCAAGGCAAGTTTTGACTTGAAACATCAGCATTTACATGCTCTTTCAGATGATGAGCAAGAGTGAAGCTGACCAAAATTCAAAATCTGTGAGTCAGAGTCTAAGCTTCACATGTTATGCATTGTCGTTGCCAGAGCAAGTAAAACTGACGCACAAAAACAAAACGATATGGCACGATTAGAAAATAGATTTTGCACTTATTTTTGGTTGTTGCTTCTGCTAAGTACTAATACAAACAAAAAATTTTAATTTAGGCTTGTGCTTTTGCTACAAAGTAATAATCACAACCTTATAGCATAACATAATTATTGTGAAGACCAGGTGACCACTTTTTAATGTTGAAACTTTGATTACTGGCTGATAAAAGAAGCATTTTAGATTTAGCTGAAGCATCACTCAGTGATACAAGTCTTTTTTCACCAATTAGGTTATTTTTATAAATTGTCCAAAATCTTTTTGAAGGGGGAGAGGGGTGTTCAATTTCGAATAAAATTTCAAAAAAATGAGGATGTGCTTTAAATGTAAATGAGGTTACACACTCTCTTCATGATTTTATTTAGAGCTTTTTTGAAGCTTTTTAATGCTTAAACGAGGACTAACTGCAAAATCAATTGGGGTATCTAAAATTAGGCGAATCGTATCAGACTAGATTAGCGATTACTTCATCCTTCTTGACCCATCCGTTGCAGAGATATTCTACTTCAAACATGATGTGGGTGACTCCAATCTTATAAATTTTAATAACTTTTATTAGCAATCTCGTCGTTGATAAGCATTAGCGTGTTTGCAATGCCTTCCCTATTCTATCCTAAAGCATCGATTAGGCTACTGCATTGAGTCGTTTCGCTGCGCAGTGTGCACTATTCAGTTTGATCTAGTCAGCAGAGTAGATTTGAGCTGGAAAAAAGAGTTGGGTAACAAATATCTGGGAGCAAGCGAAAGTAAGGCTAGTAGAGTTATTGCAGTAAGCTAGTTGGACGTTGTTTTCAACTTAAATGAAATCGTTTATTCTAGGCTCACAAAATACCGTAAGCCAAAACAATAGGCCAATTCAAGTATTGGTCGTCTTGGTATCAGGTATGAGTTTGTACCGTAGCGTAGTAACAAAAAATCTTATTTCTAGGCTAGACTTGGATTTAGACTGAAATGTATCTGCCAGCTTGGTTTTATAGAAATCGCTAGGCTACTTAACAGTGGATTGTGACCTGTAGGTGCGGACGTTTTGGCATGTGACGTTTATGCACCATCAATTTAGTGCTGAGACTTTTAGGTGGCAGAGGTAATAAATTTTTTTCAAAAAAAATTTTTTTTTAAAAATATTTTTCTCAAAAAAAAGTATTTCTTTCCAAAAAAATTTTTTTCAAAATTTTTTTTTTAAGAAAAAGTTTTTTTGTTTCAACCAACAGTTTTTTTTTCAAAGAAAAAAACAATTTTTTAATTTTTTCAAAAAATGTTTCTCTTTCAAATGAAAGTTTTTTCCAAAAAAAAAGTTTTTCAAACAAAAAAATTTTACTGCGATTAAATTGTTAGTATTTTCAAAGCTTTTCATTTTACACTTGTCATGAGGAATCGTCAGAGAGTGCAGGAAAAAAAGCAGCTATAGGAAAAAGTTGAGCAGTGATTGGCTGGAAAAGGATCGATTGGAAAGCATCATTTGTGTATAACCTTTAAGTTGAGAATGAATTCTTTTTGTTTGCAGGGGGCGAGGTTAGAAAGTTTTGATAAAAGTAAATTCAAAAGCAGATATATAAAAGGTGAGTGAAAAAAGTTTTACAAAAAATTGAATTCTTATTCTATTTATCAAAACTTTTAACCTCGCCCTCTGCTAACAAAAAGAATTTGTTCTCAACTTAAAGATAGTACACAAATGACACTCTCTCATCGAGCCTTTTCCAGCCAATCACTGCTCGACTTCTTTATATAGTCGCCCTTTTTCCTGCGCTCTCTATTCTGATAATTCCTCTCGGCAAGTGTCAGATGAAAAGCTTCAAAGTGCATTAACATTTTAATCAAAGTAAAACTTTTTTGTTTGAAAAACTTTATTTTGCAAAAAAGCGCATTTGAAAGAAAAATAAGTTTTTGAAAAAAAAAAATTACAAAACTTGTTTTTTTTAACTGGTATTTGAAACAAAAATCTGTTTTGAAAAAAATGTGGCACTTAAAAGTCTTGTTGCATAAAAGTCTCTGTGCATAATCGGAGGCACATAAATGTCCTGCACCTAAACGTTCGTGCCTAAAAATTGTAAATTGACCAAACATTCAACTTTGTTTACCTGCTCAAATCTGTTGAACTGACAAGATCGAACTGATTAGTGCTAGTGAAACGACTCAATGCCAGGGTTGCCACATCCTGGAAAAGTCCTGGATTTTTTTTGCTGTCCTGGAAAGTCTTTAAAATTTTTTTAAGTCTTGGAAAGTCCGGGAAAAGGTTTATAAAATTTTGCCGTGATTTACCAGGACAGAATGTGAAGTTGTTCTTTTTTATAATAACTGGTACCTTGTAATCTGGTAATTGTACAAAGCCATTGTTGAAGTAATTTGCATTGTGTAGTTTGTTGAAAAAGCTTTATTGTATTGTTAAAAGACAGAGTTTATTTCTGCGCTGGTGCACAAACAAAAATAATTGCCATTCTAGCCCTAACCCAACCCTACATCTAACCCAAGCTGTATTTCTAGCTTTAACCCTAATGTTAATATGAGCGCCCATTCCTCTGCTCTTTGTCTCTTATTCTTTTTAAGCAGTTCTCACTAGTGCGCTAGAGTGCAAATGAGAACTTCTTTGTTAAATCGATTCTTTCATTATTCTCTCTATAATACCTCAAAGCGTGCAACGAGTTTGCGAGGCCCATCTCTGCGTCATTGCACCCAGGCAACACAGCTCCTTTTGAAGAAATGTCTCAGCAGCGGCGAGCCGTTGGCAACACTGTGCCTTATTTGATTGGCACGAGATTTGAACCTTAGACCTCCCGCTCCAGAGACGAACGCATTACTGCTCGACCAACAAAATGTCAAAATTTGTAGTACAGTATGCATAAATTATTAAATATTATTAGGAAGAGTAAATTCATGGATCTAGTCGCAGTAGGATAGCGGGCTATAGGGCCCCCATTAGCTTGTTGACCAAAATGTATCATAGGAAAAACTCGACTTTTTTGCTCTATACTGTACTTCTAGGGCAATTTTTTGTAATAATATGGACAGTCGGACACTAAAGTAATTTAAAGCTACTTTTGGATTATGATTTTGGGAAAGGGCTAATATTGGTCAAAAATAAAACCAGCAGCAACTAACTGAAAATAGCTCAAAATAAACAATCAATTCGATTGCTTGATGCAAAATACTTAACGTATGCTTTGTAGAAAATTTATATGGAGTCGTCTATTCTGTATTTGATTCTGTAAATTACCAATCAATTCTGTTAAGTTTGGTTTCATTAGTTCCTCCGCCAAAATTATATCTTTTTCTAGCGTTATAAAATAGAGACGATTTGGATTAATACTTGCGAGTTTTTTCAAAGGAAGTGCCTATTTACATTTTAGCGTGCAAATGAGCTCTGTTTAGAATAAGAGAGCTCATTTGCTCAAATACTCTTTTATTTTTTAAATTATTACCATTAGTGGTTAGTTGGGGTTTAGATTTTAAGTTTAGGTTAGGATTAACATTAGGTTAATTAGAGCTAGGGTTACAGTTTGGGTTAAGTTTAAGGTTGGGGTTAGGGCTAGGATAGCATTTTTTTGTTTGCATGATAACATGAAAATAAGCTCTGTATTTTTCAAATGATATGGTTCATGGCTGGAAATAAGGCTAAGACCAAAGTTTTACCATTACTCCTCACTAGAGCTCGTCTGATATCAGGGCCAGGCTGGTTTATCGTATTGGCAATGTACCGTCGATAAAATATCGGCTTAGCGCAATTACCTTAAACTGTTTATTCTTTAGAGCAAGCATGAGCGATCTTGGGTTCTATTTACTTAGTATGAAATAGGTTTGTGATAGTCCTTCTTTAGAGGAGGATTAGTGAAGCTTTTAGTGTCACGTTAAGTTACAAATAGTGACAAAATTTGGAAGTAAGTAAGTTAATATATCGGTATCGGCCTGAAAAAGTCATGGTGGTCAAGCTTTAGCCATCACCAACATACTGTAGTACATTTCTGCAACCAGTTTAATCATGTTTATCCAGTCAAGTTTCAATTCCACAATTTATAAGATATAATTTTTCCCAAACTAGGCATTCTGCCTGGGGCTCCACCCTCAGCCCAAAAGCACGAGTAATTGTATGTTACAGAATAATTTCATAAAATTAACGAGTAATCGAATATTGCAAAATAATTTAGGTATGCAAATTGATCTTTGCTGTTAGCTATGAACAAAAGTTTGTTATTGATTTTGGTACTGTTGTTCTTTGCCAATAGATGGTTGGTTGGTAATGGTCAAGGTGAGAAATTCAATATTTACATTAGCTGACATGTTTGTTTGGTGTACCGGACTTTTCCATTAAGCTTACTGAATGGGATAATCTTTAATTCACGCAGGTTGCTAATTGTAATTAGCAAGCTAAGCATTACGTTTTAGTTGTTTCTAGGTCATCATGTGCTATGCCAAAACAAAGCAATGAAAAAGGAATCTTTCTCCCAGTGCTATTTGCATTTGAAAATGTATTTTGCATAAAAATCGTCCAGCATGTCGGCTATTGCTTTCACTTGCAATCATCATTAAGCAATTGCTCTCAATCTGTTTATCCAACAAAATCAATAATAATTTTTGTTGTGGTGTTGAAGCAAAGAAATTTTCTAATCACATGAACTAAAAAATTAAAATCATTTCCCAAAATTTTTTTCAACCTACGTTTCATTCTTTTAAAACACAGTATTTGAAAATTTATACGTATTTCAATTTGAAAAATTTAACCGATTTTATCAGCATCACTTTTCTCCAGAAATATACTTTCTTCTATTCTTGTAGCTCAGCAGATATTTCTTACATGCAGGGGTCTGCCTGTTTTTGCAACCTAATTGCCATCCTTCATGATCTTGTGCATCCAAAGTTTGCAAACCTCTGACAATCATGTTGTATTCCAGCAATTTTTTTTTTCAATCTCTTTTTTGGTCTTTTTTAGTCCCATCAACCTCTATCCCATCTCTTTCTTTATTCATGCTCTCTACATGCCCCAACCATTGCAATCTTTGCTCTCTCAAAAGCTCTTCCAATCTTTCTACTACCGTTATCTCACGAATTGTCTCGTTTATTTTATCTTTCAAGATTTTTCCACGTATCATTTGCAGCATTCTCATTTCGGTAGTCTTCAAGTTTCTTACTTCTTCTGCTCTCATTGCCCAACATTCAGCACCTTAAGTTAAAGCACTTCTCAAATAGCTTTATATAAGGTACCTACCTCTAACCTTCAATGATATCATTTGCATTCATAGTCACCTCTTCTCCATTTTCGTGCTCCCTCATTCTTATATAACACCTTTCGTAAAGCCTGCGCATCGACATTAGGGTGCATCAGTTCCCCCCGACTTTTCACTATCAAGCCTACCTTTTTGTCAGTTAGGAGGTTAAGTATGAAAATGATATGTGTAAAATTTTCTCAATGGACCTGGTCTAACCCTCCTCACGGCTTTTGATTTTGACACTTTATGCAGAATTTTATCGTTTTTGACACTACATGGTGTACTATGGAAAATGTGACATTTAGCTGTGTTTAAAAAGTTTGCCTACATGTTTTTAAACAAGCCCAAAAAAGAAATTTCCAAGTTGGTCGAGTATGAACTGCAATATGAAAAGTTTTGTTCTGTTTTCCTGCTCAATGCTGCCTTTCGTGATGAAACTTGTAAAGCTTTAACGTATAGTAACTTCTTAATTTCTTGCTGTATTCAACCAAAATTGGTGACTACGCCCCCATTTTCAATGGGGGAGAATCCATTCTGCAATTTATTTGAATGAATTTGTACAGTAGGTGGCACATTAAGCTGTCTTAAAACTTGATGGTTTGCAAATTTTTAGAAAATCACAATTTAAGTGCTGGCACCCAGCAGGTCTATTGAGTTTGAATTTTTTACCATCTTGTGTGCTTAGTCAAGTAAGATCTAAATTTCATAGGCATTTTCATGAAACAATTGACATGTACTATATAACACACAAATCACATAATGACACCAACAATGCATGTCAGGGATGTGGAAGCAGTCAAATTTTTAATGCTTCCGCTTCCAGTTTTTGAAGTTTTATGCTTTTGCGTTTGCTTCGGCTTCCTCATCTTTGGAATTTTTCGCTCTCGCTTTCAGCTCCAGATAGAATTAATTGCTTTCGAGTTTGCTTTTGCTTCTAGTCTCTTTCATCAAAGTGCTTTCGCTTCCACAAAAAATTAACCGCTTCCACCGCTTTTGCTTCCACATCCCTGTTTCTAACAGTTGGAACTGGCTAAGTACAAGGTTTCATAAACTACAGGTGACACTACTAGGCTTACTTGGCAGTTCCACTTGCTAGCATGTGCACCAGTCACAGCAAACTAAGAAGGAGCGTACCATAACCACATTGTGGCCACTGCTGGCCACAGTAAAACCTTGAACTTTGATGCCATGGCAGTATTGGTGGTATACAGAGCCATTGCTACGGGGGGGGGGGGGGCAGGGGGTTCTGCCCCTCATTTTGGTTTACTCAAATTACTGTTTTTGGAACATCACGCAACTGCAAAACAACAACAACAATGATGGTACAAGGAGTAATTACATTCAAACATGATTCTTCCTTGAAGTTTTCTTGAATGCTTGCAAAATTGCTGGCAATCAACAGCTAGCTGTACATCTTACTAAAAGGGCATTCAACCAGCATTTTGAAAAACTGAGAAAAATCTTAAAAAATATGTCTACCCAGTAGCGTAGCCAGGGGGCTCGGGGGGGGGGAGGCTCGAGCTCCCCCATTGGCCTTAAAAGTATGCAAAATTGCACGTTTTTAGTGCTTTTGAGGCCGATTTTTGCTCAAAAAATGAAAACAGCCTCTCCCGAAGGGATTTGGTGACGAAGTTGTGAAGGAGTTGCCGTGATTTGGGCGGAAGAAGCGTTCAAAATCGGCCGAAAAATCTGTCTCAGTTTCAGTGAAGACCATTTTTTTTTTTTGAGATCACCTGTTTTTGGGCGAAAAATTCGCCTCAATTTCTGACAAAGCGTTTGAATCTGATTCAAAAGCAATGAAAATTTGGGTCAAGGTCGCTTACAGTTGTCTCACTGTTTCAAAAAAGCCCCAACCCCCCTATTTCAAATCCTGGCTACGCGCCTGTGTCTACCAACATGACCCCATTGCGATTCTTGCAACTCATCAGGTTAAGAAAGTCTAAGAGAAAAAATTTCATGTTTTCTTCTTGGAACCCAAATTTCGGGCATCTTGTTTCAAGTAGATTGCACAATAAATCAGTTTGTAACTTCTATTTTGAGTCTTGCTAATACCCGGCTTCTTGGAACTAGGTAAGTGCTGAAGGTATAGGGAAATGAATAGGTGGAACAACTAACTTCTGTTTGAATTCAAAGAGGTTGGATGCTTTCATAGTGTGCTTTGTTTGCCAAGCCCTTGCAAAGTATTCAGAATCAAGATAAGGTTTTAGTGCTTTGGGTGTGGTTGCCTATAGCCTATGGTGACTATTGTTTACTATAGATAGCCTATCTGAAGAAATGATAGCATGTTGAAGGCTAAATTAAAAATGATATTTTAACTGAAGTTACATAGCAGACTTGAAACATAAATTTTTTTTTCACAGCTGTGAGGTAAGTGCTACCTCACAGCCGTGAAAAAAAAAATTTTAACTGCTTTGCAATACAGTTTTAAAACAAACAGTTTGACTGAATTAGCCATTACAACTTTATATAATAAACTACTGGATAATTTAAACGACAAACAAACTACATGCTAAATTTTTCTTGATCTAAAAAAAGCATTCGAATCGGTGAGTCATGATATCTTACTCAAAAACCTAGAACATTATGGCTTTCGTGGCACTGTATGGGAACTTTTAAATTCATATCCGAAAGATTGCAAAATCAGTACGAAAGTTGTCAACAGCATTTCTAAGTTGCACAGTGTAAAATTTGGGGTTGGTCAGGGTTCAGTTTTGGGACCTTTTTTTTTCTTACTTTATGTTAATGATTTACCAGAAGCATCACACTTTGAAACCACTTTATTTACTGATGAAACAAATCTTCATTTATCGCACAGCAATGTTTAAGACTCTTTAAGTCCAAGTCTCACGTGAAATGAAAAATATTGAAAACAGAATAACTGAAAATAAATTAAATATTAACTACAAAAAAGTACCTTCATGGTGATTAGTAACACCTCGAATCCAAACTCTGATTTTCAAATTTTTATACATCATAACCTTATCACCAGAACTAACAATGTAAAATATCTAGGAGTTTCATGAAACCACTAAGGGAACCACAAGGGTACCTGAGATATTGCAACTCCGGGCAGGAAACCATAGCGATTCAAATGGATCAGGAGAGAACAATGTCGATCAGCAAGCATGTCGATGATCACAACACCACAGGAATTGCACTGGTGAGCATCTGCGACCAGTTTCGTCCTTGCTCAAGGGACTCATCAGGCAGAAGAACAAGGAGAAAACCAAATTAAGCAATGAAGCGACGGAGAACAGAACTTGCAAACCGACATTGTGCGTAGGCATCACGCAAAGCAAGTTTTCCTTGTCAAAAGAACAAAGCTATAGGGACCCCAAGTAGACTGTCAAGAGCTACATAAAACCACCAAGGGAACCACAAGGGTACCAGAGATATCACAACTCCGGGCGGCGAACCATAGTGATTCAAATGGAAAAGGAGGAAACAATGTCGATCAGCTAGCATGTCGATGATCACAACACCTCAGGAGTTGCACTGATGAGCATCCGTAACCGGTTTTGTCCTTGCTCAAGGGACTCATCAGGCAGAAGAACAACGAGAAAACCAAATTAAGCAATGCAGCAACAGAGAACCTTATGGTTTCCTTGGTGGTTTTATGCAGTTCTTGACAGTCTACTTGGGGTCCCTATGGCTTTGTTCTTTTGACAAGGAAAACTTGCTTGGCGTGATGCCTATGCACAATGTCGGTTTGCAAGTTCTGTTCTCCATCCCTGCATTGCTTAATTTAGTTTTCTTGTTGTTTTTCCGCCTGATGAATCTCTAGAGCAAGGACAAAACCGGTTGCAGATGCTCACCAGTGCAATCCCTGTGGTGTTGTGATCATCGACATGCTTGCTGATCAACATTGTTTTCTCCTTTTCCATCTAAGGGTTTATTTGAATAGTGATTTATCCTGGAAAACTCATATAGATTACCTTGCAAAAAGACTGTCAAAAGTTTGTGGCATTATTTACAAATTGCATTATCTTGTTTCGACCGTTTCTTAAAAGTAGTTTACTTGAAGCATGTTTAACTCAGATCTTCAATACTCATTGCTAAATTGGGGAGAAAAAGCAATAGTCACTTACATGAATTATCTATTTTACAGAACAAAATCATAAGAGCTTGTCTTTGTTGTTCTAGGTGTGATTTAACGGCATTACTGTACTCCAAATTTGGTGTTTTAAAACTCGAAGATATGATAAATATGGAAATTGCCAAATTTACGTTTAAGTTTTACAGCAAAATGTTACCCAAATCGTTTAACTTTTACTTCACCAAACTTGACAGCATTCACAGTAATAACACTCGACAAAAAAGCACAAATCAATTTTTTTACTATCGTGCCAGAACTGAAATGGGGAAAAAGAAACTTCATCATATCTGCTTAAAAGTTTGGAAAAATATCCCAAAAGAAGATCGTGATGTCTTGTTGTACAGATTAAAAAAGTTATTTAAAATGAATTGCTTATCAAAATATAAGAAAGTGTAGCAGTTTGATGAAAAATGCTCTTATTTATGATCTAGTTACCGCATATTAGAGAAACGCTCCAGGCCATGTTTAGTTTTTGCTACTTGAATATCCAGTGGAAACCGGCTATTGTGACACCTCAACAGATCGTGAAAAAAAGTGTCGTTGAAAGCAAATTGTTGCCACAGCGGTAGAAATTTTGCCAGTAGGAATATTGTCGGAACCAACAAAATTGTGTTTTAACAGCGAATTGTCGTTATAGCCGATGTTATATGCAGTTTTTACTGTGTCTGCCTTCTTTTTTAAACCAATCTTAAAAGAGGACTAGAAGAGTTTTGTTTTACGATAATTAGGTAGTGGGTGGTATGTTTATTGTGTATTGGTTTCTTGTTGTGATCTGTAATACTAAGTTTTTTGTTTTTTTTCTTTTACGCTGAGGTATGCTAATTTTGTTCCTTCTGGTTGTTTTTTTTTGTAGCGTGTTTGCTTCCTACTATCATAGTCGTTTATGCTACTATAGTTCAGGTTTGTGCGTTTTAGGACGGGCTTATAGAGAATAGGTGCAGCCGATCTTTGGGTTTGACCTTAAAATTAACAGTGTTCAACGTTACGTCGTTGTTGGTTCCTTAATGGGACCATCTAGTACCTTGCCAGTGCATTTTTTTGAATGTAAATTTTTTTTTTATGTAAGCGTTGTTCAGTTAACAACATCACTTGATGTAGTAGTAGTAGTTTAGTAGTAGTAGCAGTTGTGGGTAGACGCTCAGGTTTGAATTTTTTCCCGCCTACATCAACATTTGATGTCGCAGGCCCGCCTCAGGCTGGGCTGTTTTTGATTGAAGTTGGTGTAATTAAAGTTTGGTGGGTAACTTTAACCTAAATTTAGTATGGTATGTTGTTCTGCCATGGCATTGGATGTGCCTGTGGATGGGGAGAATGATTGTTCAATTACTTACCCTACTTTGTGTTATTTTGTATTATTATTTGTTGTCAAGCTTAAGTTTACGCCTGTTGCTGTTCAGTATTGAGCACTGTAGGTACAGTTGACTTAGATGACAGCATGGTCTTTTCACTAATTCTTTTCTGCTTTAGACTGAAATTTCAGTTTTTTGTGAGCCAGTAAGTTTTGTGCGATTATTGCGCAATTGGTTTTGGCCAAAAGGTCAGAAGGCCAGATAGTTTTTCACGTAAATATGCAATTGCAAACTTCAATGCAAAGGGTTTTAGTTAGCACTTTTCATATGGGTGTGCTACGGTTATCAGCAGGTACCTACGAAGTCACACTCTCGACAGTTGCTAGTGTAGTCAGTCATTTGGAACGATGTTGACCAACGTCTGCTCAGTTTGGTAATGTTCGGAAGCGTTTCTCCTTAGTCTAAGTGGAAAAATAATTGCAAATATCTTATGATTTCTTGGCCGAAGAGAATCAAAACTGGTGCGAAAAAGTTCTAAAAAATTGCCAAAGTTGTTTCACAATCATTTTTTTTAAACAAAAACGTCCTAAATGCCCTTTTAACATACCTTTACAAATGTGTCACGGAAGAGAGAAGTAAGCCTGCATAATCGTTACCTGTACTTCGTTAGAGATCATGATATGAAACAATGCGTGAAAACCTTTTTTTTCAAAGCCCAGCTGTTTTATTTTTAAAGTACACTCAAGATTTTGAGGTCGGGGTCTGTGGCGCAACCATGGTGAAGGGCCTTAAGCTCCCTAAGCCAAGTCAGAAATTTAACCTCAAAATACGAGCGTTTAAACATAGCTTAGACTAAAGTAAGGGAGAGCTAAAGGGGCTAAGAAATTTAATTTTTTCTTGAAATAACTTCTGAATTTTAATAATAAGTCATTTAAGATGTTTTTTGACGTTTGCAGGCCAGAGTTTTAATATTTTAATCGTTTTGCGTGCTTCTGGCCTAAAGGCTACCAGCTCGGAAGCCTAGGGAAGAGCCACCAGAACGGCGACTACTTGAAACAAGCAATGCGAAAAATTGTCTTCCCACAGGAATCGAACCTGCAGCCTCTGGATTACCGGTCCACTGCTCTATTACTTGAGCTAGAGAAGACGCCTCCTCGCGTGCTTAATTTTGGCTATTTAAACCCAGCAACTTGCTTGTTGTATGGTTCTAATAATAAGTCAATTAAGATGTTTTTTGACGTTTGCAGGCCAGAGTTTTAATATTTTAATCGTTTTGCGTGCTTCTGGCCTAAAGGCTACCAGCTCGGAAGCCTAGGGAAGAGCCACCAGAACGGCGACTACTTGAAACAAGCAATGCGAAAAATTGTCTTCCCACAGGAATCGAACCTGCAGCCTTTGGATAACCGGTCCACTGCTCTACCACTTGAGCTAGAGAAGACGCCTCCTTGCATGCTTAATAATTCTGAATTTTAGCGATTTAGTGATTTGTATGGCTTTAAAACGTGCGAAGTGCAATTAAAATGACGTCAAAATTGCTTTTTTTTTGCTACAAAATCACAAAAGTCGCCCAGCGGCTGGGGGCTCCATTTCCAGGCCCCTGTCCTCACTCACTATATATTTAATGACTATGCCCCCGTTTGTGATACGCTTGAGTTGCTTCAGTTTGTTTAGCACGGAGCCTAATTCAGACAATTTTTGTGCAAAAAATTTACTTTTGGTTCACCCCTCTTTGCAAAATCTTGGTTGTTTGTCTGGTAGCATTCACTGCTGTAGATAGATTTTTCAGGCGGTTGTGGGCAGCAGACCAAACAAGCTAAGAAACGCTGCCGGCATTACAGGCAGGGTTGGATCCATTTTATGATAACATCTTATGAACTGTAAATTTTTAAAGTTACAGTTCATAAGATGTTATCATAAAATGGATAAGATGTTAACATAAGATGTTATCAATATCATAAAAGATGTTAACATAAGATGTTATCATAAAATAAGATGTTATCATAAAATGATTTGTAAATTTTTTAATCTTATGATTTTTAAAGTCAATTAAATTTATTGACTTTAAAAATTTATTGACACTGCGTTATTCCAAAAATATAGGAAATTTCGAATTTGAATGTGATTTTGGATCAAAAATTGAATTTTATTTGTCCTTGTGCATTGTGCATTACTCTAAGTAAAAAAGTTAGAGAATTTAAGGTTCGGACTAACCCAGAACAAAAAGTACTGCTTTTTTGTACTCCCCATAGTGATGCCTAGTAGTGCACCTATTGTTATGTAGTATGAAAAACACTATATAGGCAAAAATAAATAGTTTAAAAGTTTTTGGAACAATAATTTCTTAAAGTATTTTTTTTGTCAGCGGTCAGTTTTACTGTGGACAAAAAATTCTAAAACGATTGAACTGATTCTCAAAACCGCAATAGCCCTTGCAGCTTTCTTACCGATTATTTAGATTTTTATTTTACTGTGCAAAGAAATCATATGTAAACTTGGAAGAATTTAGCATCACACTTTTGTCGTCTTTTCGGTAATATTTTCCCTTCCGATCAAAATTTTGGCTCCACAAATGTCATTTGGTTTCGAATGCTTAGTGTGAAATTACAAGTTTTAACCAAAAATAAAGTAGCCCAAACAAACTACAATAATCACTTTGTGGCAAAAGTGATGCCAAATATTTTTTATTTCTTTATAATGTTGAAGAAGTTCACAAGGACAGATTTGATGTGGGCTGTTGTGGTGGCCCAGATTTGCAAACGGACCAAAAAAGGTGCTTGGCTTTGTTGTAGCTAGGCAGACTCGGAGCGGGTGTTTCATCATTCTCATCAATTAATAGTTATGTCACAATACAGTGAAATCAAAATTATTTTGGGAGATGTGCGCTACTGCGTCATCCACAAAATCCATATTGTACTTTCTTACAATTTATTTCATTCTCTGTAGAGCTATGCGTTCACTATCCTTGGCATTTCGTTATTTTGTCGATTAACATAAAAAAAGAAATACATTATCTCGTTTAACTATGTATTCACATGTATTTTTGTGATGTTTTTCCTTGTTGATATATAATCATGAAGGAAACTACGAGTATGTCGCCAAAAACCAAAGATAAGAAAAGTGAAGTTTACTTTTTTTTGGCCTTGATTTCACCGAACAAAGCAAGAACAGTTCTGTTTTGAAAATAATCATAATGCTTTTACTACGGTACAATAACTTTCGTCTATTCTACTAACGTATTTACATTTACGAAAGTGTTTTGCAAGAAATTCATCTCAAAGCTCTGGATATCATTGTGGTTTGAAAATTATGCTCCAGGCAAAATCATAGATGTGGTCTTTTGTTTCTGTTCCTTGAGTAAAGGAATGAAACAATACAGTTCAAGATGTTGCTGGGATTACGTTCTTATGCGCAATTACTGTTCAAGAAATTCTGTGAAATTGATAATTACGAATGAACAATGGAAGTAAATAGGATTATGCTAAATTGCCGAAAATTTTTCTAAAAACACCAAGTCGACCTTGAAAATTGTTTCATTACTCCAAATCTATCTGTCGTAGGGTAATGGGTTTGCAAATAATAATTGGAGTAGTAAATCTTAGGAAAAGTCAGGAAATCAAATATGTGAAGCGACGGATCGTTTCAATCCCTCCATAGGCTTGATAGGGTTGAGATAAAAACTAATTATTTTTATAAGGATCAATCACTATGTGGTTGACAAATATGTTTAAACATTGTTTGGGATTCCATCCTCTTTATTTACGAAAAGGTTTAATGAAAATTATCTTATTTAACATGCATCAGCCGCTCAGTAGGCTTGTTGCAAGCTCCCATCTAGTTTTCCCATCCATGTGCCACATTTTGTCAATTTTTTATCTAAAAACAAAAAAAAACTGACAATTCATAGCTACTTGGCTTAAATGTAACTTGTTTATCTATTAACAGATTGTCCACAGAATTTTCTTTCACGTGACAACTACTTCTACATACTTTCCGGCTTTCGAGATAAAGCCGATGCCGCTCAACATTTTTGTAGGAATTATCATGGAACATTGGCTGAAATTCGGGAGGTGGAAACGCAACGTGATTTTATTGAATATGCCATACGAAAACACATTCCGACAGGTGTGTTTAAAACACTATGGTAGTAAATAATTTTGTTGAATATTTGGGAAAATGTGAAGCAGAAGTAGGTTTTTTTACGTTTTTTTTTTAAGGAAGATGGTAATAAAACAATATACAGCCCATTTAGCAATATTGTTATTGTTTTTGCATTAAATTTCATACTGTTTTGGGAACTTACAGTTTTCTCATGCTTCACTCATTATTTTTATGACGACCAAATACACCGCAGTTACACTTGTGTTGAAAGCAATCTGATAATTTTTTTTAAAGTTAAGTCCCTGTAAATGCTTGCTGATGAATGTCATGATACGAACAGAGTAAATTCTTCATCGGGCTTCCTTGTCATCTGTTACAAAAAAACATAGAGAAGCGTACAGTGGGATTTAAACGCTTCTACAAATATTTGCTAACAAGCAAACTAAAATAAAAAAATTAGCCTGACATTTGTTTTTTCAAAGTGAAATTGTTAATACCGGACACGACGTGCGCAAGTTTTTGGAAGTAATAAATTAACTTTCTTACCCATAATAAATTAAGTTTTTTTTTCTATGTTTTTTCTATGTTTTTTCTTTGTTTATACGAATGAAAAAATCTATTTGTGATTATCCCTAAATTAAACTGCTTTTGCTAAAATAAAACTTGATCTACACACTCGATCCATTAAATCTGTCAACAAAGCTAAATATATATTAGTGCTATATACCTTGATAACAAACTTTTTTTTTTGATCTTATTAAAAAGGTCAAAACTAAAGTTGCATGCTCATTGCTCTGTTGGAATTTTTTTACCGAAAAATGCCCTAATGAAGTTTACCATTATTTAGCGTATTCATATTTTTTTATTTATGGGCTTGCTGTGTGGGGTACTACATTCCCAACTTATATTTCAAAATTACTTAGACTGCAAAACAAAGCCACTAAAATTGCTACTGAAAGTAATTGGAATAAAACTACTACTTCTTTTTATCATGTTTTAATAATTTTGCCTGTGCTAAATTGTTCCGGTTTTCAACTGTTAAATTTGTCTTCTTCCAAAGTAGTTTGCTTCTTCCTCTTTAATTTGATAATTACACTTTATCTACTTGTGTACACTCTTGCACCACAACCAATAACAACCAATTAATAATTCCATTATTCAAATCTCAAAAAAACTCAAAAGATCAATCAAATATATCGAAGCTAAATTTTGGAATATCAATTCCAGAGTACATGAGAAAGAATTTTGTCTCTTGTACAACGTTATTGTCTCTTCAAGGAGATTTTCACATAAAAGTGTTAATACTACCTTTGACTTAGTGTGCTCTGTACCAATTGCTGCTGCTCCTGTTTTTTATCTGTAATGATTTTTATGTTATTGACGTGACGGATAGGGTGTGCACTGACTCTGAAGACCTGGCAGTACCTTTGCAGTCACTTTGTCTGTTGCAGCCATTGCATATTGATTATTCTTTTCAGTTGTTTATTTGTGTGTGTTGATGATTGCAACAAATAAAATAACCTGAACCTTTAATCATTATGCTTTGTAACGTTGGATGACGAATAACAACTGAAAATTCCACTCTCAAATATGGGATGCCAAACGTAAAAAAATAACTTTAATTCAACATAATAGTCAAATTGCAATTCACTTTTAAAGCGTTTAACTGAAAATGTGATTTGAATTACGTATACCGAATTGGACTGATGGAAATTGAATCTGATTTATGGATATCGAATTTAATGTATAGCGGATTTGGAAAATTGTTGATAGTCAGTCTTCTGTAACAGTGCTCGATGATGTACAGAGGCAAAATCAGAGGAAAATGCAACCGTAAAAATCACAGTAAAAGGTTAAAAGCACAACAGTCTGTTTTGTCTTAAGGCCTCATTAAGTACTACTGTAATCTTTAAAAGAATTGCAATTATAATAACCATAGGTGGGCACAAGTCCGTTAATCGTTAATCCGTTATTAACGAAGCTAACTTTTTCATTAACTCGTTAATCCGTTAAAAAGTTTTTTCATGTTAACGGACTAAATTAACTTCCGTTAAGTTTTGTTAACGGACTAAAGTAACTTTCGTTAAGTTTTGTTAACTTCCGTTAAGGTTTTTATCATTAATATCTTGCACCATTCATTTATCGTACCGGTACAAACCAGTTTGCACTGGTAGCACTTGTTGCGTATTAGCTCGAGTTTTATAGAAGAAAGCGAAGAAAGGAGCTCTTTTTTGCGGCACATAATAACCTGCAGCCTCAGAGGTCTACTAATTATCGCTGTTCGCAATTTCCAAACATTTTCCGATCGCAGCTTCGTTAGTGCATTTGAACTTATCTTTTTATCTTGAAATTAGATTAGACTTTAAAATGTAACTTCCAAAACACAAAAAGATCACCATAACAATAATTTTTTCTTGCAATCTACTCAACAGCGTCAATACGTGTTCTAGAAGTGTAAATTACACGCAAATTGTTAACGAATTAACGGACTTCATTAACTTCCGTTAATTAAAGCTGAAAATAACGGATTAAGGTTAACGGAGGTGTGAAGTTTGTTAATGGACTAGTGGTAAACGAAGCTAACGTTTTGCATTAACTTGCCCACCTATGATAATAACTAAAACGTTGAAATTATCTGAATAAGCCAAAACTGTGTGAAATCAAACTACGTAGTAAGCTACAGTGAACATTACTACAAACTGCAAGTTGCAGTGCTGTCACGTTGAAATGCAACATTGATTAAAAACATCGTTTAAAATGGTCAAACGTTTCTCAGCTTATATTTGTTTTCATGCCTGCATCGAGAGAAAAATTGCAAGGGAGCTCTTAAAAAACAGCAACTTGGAATGCTGAAGATTTTGGTCATGAGCTTGTAATCAAATTGTCTGTTTGTAATCTAATTCTCTGCTTGTAATCTAATCGTCAAATTGTCAAACTGATCAAGTCAGTGCTTACCAACCTGGGTGTCGATGCTGCAATTTATGCCTGGCTCTGAAACTCGCAATTCTTTTTAGCTGACAAGCACACTGCTTTCAACAAAGGATCAAAGCTTATGGGGAAATGCAGGCATAAAAACCAATACAAACTGAAGAACATTTGATCATAGTTTTATTGTTTTGTAAACGATGCTTTTAATCAGTGCAACAACTCTACAACTTGCAGTCTGCAGTAGTTTTTATCTTAGTAGGTTGTTTCACATTATGCAGTTTTAGCTTATTCAGATAATATCAGCGTTTCAGTTATTATTATTAGAATTTTTTTACAAATTACAGTAACACCTGACGAGTTCTTAGAACGAAACAGACTGTTGTGCTTTTAAACTTTTAGTGTAATTTTTGTACTTGTATAGGATTTATATAAATTGTAAATTGTAAATTGTTAAATCATAAAAATATAAATCGTTAATCATAAATCAAGTTTCGGGTGGTGGCCCCTTGTCTAAGCAAACCAAGCAACTTTTTTTCACTGGGGGTGCTAAAATACGTATTATCAGTGTTGAATAATTTTTTTGTTTCTGCAATCACTTTCATTGCCAGCTTTCACTATTGAATAACAACAAACTTAAAAAATGTCAAATCGGCTCGAAGCACGCTTGAATCGTTCATGACTTCGTTATTAGGCTCTAGTAACTTGACAAAATTGCTAATTTCAAACAATTTAAGTGCAATGATAACTGATTGTAAATTCATGCAAGGTAGGTGCTAATATCGTTGTATTACTTGCACATCCAGTGAAAGTTTTTGAGTCGCTGTTGTAGCGTGGTTAATCTCATCATAATTCTAGTATGATGTTAAACCAATCAGCTTATTTTGAGCAATTCTGTAAAAATTATAACAGGGAATCATTGAAATATTAAGGTGTAAGGTGTTCATTAGTGCTAAAATTTTTACATTCAATTCTGTTGTGTCGAGAAGAATGTAGGTCAACAAACTCATTAGAACAGGAGTGTGACTTTACAAAACTCATTGCAACCAGACAAATGAGCAGCCATACAAAAGGGCAATTTCAAACGTCTCATATACGTATCATTCAAGAAAAGACAAGACATCAAGTCACCATCAGGATCAGCCTCTAGTCAGGAAAAATGATTATAGATGGGAATGGGATTTAAAATGATACTTGCAGTAACCAGAGACATACTGGTTTGAGACTATATAATAGTGCACCCAGATTTTCAACTTTTTTCTTCTATTCCTGTGTTTTGTGACTTTTTTTATGCTGTTTTTTGTGCTGATTCCGAAAACGTGCTTAAAAATGGGATCCGATCAACTTCTCTGAGGGTATGGGAAGTTTTGACCCACCACTTTTTAAAAATTTGGTTAAAATTTTAAGTAGCATTGTTAGTTCGTAAGTTATGATACTGAGAGGGATTTCATTTGAAAGAGCATTTAATTCTGTGCAAGTAAAAAAAAAAATTGTTTGAATTGACCCAATAAGTTGAGAGATATGAAGTGTTTTGTAAATAATTTTTTGTTACACTTGACTGATTTTTAAAGCAAAGTTGCTTTTTTACGGCTTTAACAGCACAGCTACTGGCCTAATTTGAGCCAATATGACCAAGAAGCTTTGATTTTGCTCAAATGAAGAGTCAGAAAATTTGTTCGCATTGTTTTCCACAGGGTTGCCACATCCTGAAGAAGTCTTGAAAAGTCCTGGATTTTTTTCCTGTTCTGGAAAGTCCTTGAAAGTCTTTAAATTTTGTGCATAAGTCCTGGAAAATGTTTGGAAGGTTTTCGCGTGATTTACCAGGACTGAATGGGAAGTTTTTTTTTTACAATGACTGGTACCTTGTAATTGTACAAAACAATTGTTCAAATAATTTGCATTGTGAAGGTCCTTTGAAAAGTGTTATTGTATTGTAGAAGACGGAGCTTATTTGTACGCTGGTGCACAAATTAAAAATTGCTATCCTAGCGCTAACCCAACCCTAAATCTAACCCAAACTGTAACCCCAGCTCTAACCCTAACGTTAATCCTAACCCAAACTTAAAATCTTCCCAAACGCTAATGATATATAATGTAAAAAATAAAAGAGAATAAATGATCTGCTATTCTTCTGCTCTTTGCTCTCTTATTCGTTTTAAGCAGTTCTTATTTGTACTCTAGAGTGCAAATAAGCATTTCCTTGTTAAAATGTCTAATTTTGCACTTTGCAGACAGTATGTATGAATTTATTGGATATTATTAAGAAGAGTAAATTCATGGAAAGTAATTTATTGCAATGCGATACTTTAGTAGCAGTATTACTGCAAGTAGCAGTAGAGTAGCGGGCTACAGTCCCCTCCTTGACCAAAGTGAACATAAGAAAAATGCGACGTTTTTTGCACTATACTTCTGAGGCAGTTGTTTGCAGTAATATAAACTATAAAGTAATTTAAAGCCACTTTTGAAACATTATGTAGGGGTGATGCTAATATTGGTCGAAAATAAAATCATTAACAACTAACCGAAAATGGCTAAAAATAAACAGTTCGATCGCTTGATGCAAAATACTTAACGTAGACTTTGACAAAAATTTATGAGGGGTCTATTAAGTATTTAAGTTTGTTGTTTACTAATCACCTCTTTCAAATCTTGTTTCATTAGCCCCTCCTTCCAAATCAACTTTATCTAGCATTATAAAATACAGACGATTTGGAATAATATCTGTGAGTTTTTTCAAAGGAAGCGTCTATTTGCACTTTAGCGTCCAAATGAGCTCTGCTTCTAAAAAATAAGAGAGCAAAAGTGGGTGCTCATTTACTTTTTTCATTTAGTATCGTTAGTGTTTAGATTTTATGTTTGGTTCAGGATTAACGTTAAGGTTGGAGCTAAGGTTACAGTTTGGGTTCAGTTTAAGGTTGGGCTTAGGGCTAGGTTAGCTTTTTTTGTTTGCACGCTGGCGTGCAAATGAGCTCTATCTTTTTCAAATGATAGGATTTTATGGTTTCCTGGATAGATATAAAGCAAGGACTGAAGTTTTACCTTCAGCCATCTCTAGAGTTCGACTGATATATTGGTCAGTCGATATATATCGACTAACGCTATCACCTTAGACTGTTTTGTTGAGCAAGCTCCAGCTCTCTTGCGTTGTATTTTCTTAGTATGACTTGTGTTTGCTATAGTCTTTCTTTCGAGGAGGATTATTGGTGAAGATTTTAGTGTCAAGATGATTAAAAAATAGTGACCAAATTTTTGTAGTTAATAAATTAATTTATTGGTTATCGGTATTAGCCTAAAAATTTCCAAAATATTGGTAGCAGTCTCAAAAAGTCATATCAGTCAAGCTCTAGCCATCACCAACATACTTTAGCCCATTTATTCAACCAGTTTAATCATATTTTTGCAGTGCTAATTTCTATGACACGTTTGAAATGCAATAGTCTTTACCAAACTAAGTCTAAAATTAAGTTAGTGTTGCAAAAAAAAAAAATGCAAAATCTTTAAGTGCTGGGCGCTTCACCCCCAGACCCCCAATGGCTTTCGGCAGCTGAGGGCTCTGCCCCCTAGCAAACCCCCTCCCATTGCAAGTTTTTGGCTTTGAACCTGGCTAGTACTCAGTATTAGAAATGTAAACGCATTGCATCCAAATTTTTCGTCAATCACAGGTGCAAAAAAGTAGGTGCAGGAAATAGTAATAGTGAAAATTTAATTTAAAGTCCTAAAAAAAAACAACTTAAAACAGTTCTGGAAAATAACCTAAAAAAGTCCTGGAATTTGATTTTGCAGTTTCTGTTGCTACCCTGTTTCCTATCACGTTATGCATGAGTGATTTTTAAGAGTTTCGCAATGAAATAACTCCCTAGTAATGCTATGCTTGAGTGATTTTTGCTGTGTATTTGGCAGAAATCTTCAAAATATCCAATTTTATTCATAATATTGAATAAGACAATTTGGTGTGAAACGGAAGAATACGTTACCAGTAAAATTGTACATTTTTACATCGCATCATTAATTTTGAAAATTATAGCGACTTCTTTGGAAAGAAAATTGATGTATAAAGCTTTTGCATTAATTAATGCAAAGCATGAGGAATGTAGGTAGCATTTATGACACATTTTGTAGTTAAAGTTATGCAACTGCATTTAGGGCCAGAAATTCAACAAGTTATAATTCTGTTGCGTCTGATGGTTTATACTGTAGATGCAGTTGTTATGGAAAAATACTAAATAGAAATGTGCATAGTCAATAGCAATCTTTGCAAGTATCTCGAAAAACCATTGCTTTTTTGGCTCAAGAGTAAATTCTTTTGTATTTCAACTTCATGCATTGTAGCCTGTCATCTTGCTC
The DNA here is from genome assembly GCA_963965965.1 of Trididemnum nubilum. Lineage (NCBI taxonomy): Eukaryota > Metazoa > Chordata > Ascidiacea > Aplousobranchia > Didemnidae > Trididemnum > Trididemnum nubilum. The sequence continues at coordinate 33,091,213 of OZ014486.1, forward strand.
TGTTTGTCGTAATGACACTTTTAAAATTACTCACAAACTTAATCATGCCTTCTGCAGCATCGTTTACCATTTAAATATTTCAAGCAATGTTGCTAAGTTCAAATTAGGAAGCATTTTCTTCTTTTTTTCACTTACAAGGCAGCTGGAAGAGTTTGAGAAAGCTTGAAAAAGAGTCAAGATTTATTGCTTATAAAGCTTGAGAGTGTGGATTGTGAAATATCATAAATTTTCAATTTGCCTTATTTTCCAACCTTAAATTTACATGGTAGCTTTTTATTATGATAAACACAAGTGAGCACTGAACATTCGTAAGGATGCAAGATGGATATTGGTGATTAGATAAAAGGATTTGCCGTATATTTTGAAAATAGTGATTGTTGGACTAGACGAATTTCAAGTTTGTGCTTCCCAAGAAATAACCAGAGATGGGCATGAGCTACTTCAAAAGTAGCGCCGCTCTCGTTACCGCTACTTGCCCTAAAAAGTAGCATCGCTACCGCTACCCGCTACTCGTCTTTAAAAGTATCGCGCTACTGCTATCACTACTTTACCACAAAAGTAGCGGCACTACCCGCTACCGCTACCCGCTACTTTAAACAACGAGTCAATTTTTTTTTGCAGTAATGTATGAGTAGTTGCATATATACTAGGATAATAAAAGATAGATTAGATTATCATCGACTCTCTTGTGATTAGCTTACCTGAAAAACTATACATTTTTTCAATCCAGCATATTTTGGGTTTAGGCTGACTGTTATCAAATTTTCACGTACAGTATTTTTAACTTCATTTGCTCTTAACCATAGTTAAAGTATAAAGTGACAAAAAATGTAATTATGTATAAAGTGGCATATCTATTTTTGTTTAGTTAAAAGTTAACTTTTGGTTTAAATTAGATCATTATTATTAATAACCAATCAGTGATCGAGTGGATAAAGCGTCTGCTACTGATGCGGTAGACTCTGGTTCGATTCCCGATCCGGTCAAACCAAATACTATACGTACTGTTGGTATTCACAGTTTTCCTGCTTGACGTTCAGCAATTAAAGGGACAGTATGAAGCCGCAGCCGAGTGTGGTAAATAGGTGGGCAGGTGGCAGCTTGACTCAAAGATCAAACGTTACCTTCGCTGTCTCCTGGCCAAGACAATACCTTCGCTGTCTCCTGGCCAACTGGCCAAGACAACTGGGTGAATAAAATGTAATTACAATTAAGCCTATACTGTAAGACAAATCATTAAAATCAATAATGGCAATACAGAAAAAATTAAGAGAACTCCATTGATTAATTATCTACAAAAGCGTTGAATCAGATAGTGCTGTTTAAATATTTTTTTCTTGCTAATGCTAGCATAGGTCCAAATGCGTTTTTTAAATTTTGAGCAAAACTAAGCTGCGTGTTCTTATAAAAGTAATATTAATCTTTCAAAAAAAAAGTATTTAATAAATTATTAACGACGTTTTTGTGATCAAAAATAGAGCGCTTATATTATTTAGATCAGTGGTTCTCAAGCTAACCAAAGTTATTGAAAAAGTCAAATTTGTGACATTAAACGACCCATATTTGCGGAAAGTGAGGTGAAGCCAAAAAAAAAGCCAACACACATCGGTTATCCACAAACTTCCGCGGGTTAGATCAGACTTGTGTACCACAAGGCTTTGTATACTGCGGATTTTAAGAAGACCAAAAAAGAAGGTCTTCACTTCGGGAATCCACATATTTAAGCAAGTTTGCTGAGTCATTTTTTGTTATTGCTTTATGGCTGTATGCATATTTCACCCTTTGTGGATGTCCACAAAAAGAAACCATGCGACCCAAAAAAATTTTCAGGCGACCCAACTTTGGGTCGCGGCCCATAGATTGAGAACCACGGATTTAGAATGCTCAAATAATAGCTATGCTTCGTATTTTTCAGTAATTATATTCATTGATTGTTGAAACAAAAACAAACACTTATTCAACCCTGAACATTGTTATGCAAACCAACAAACAAAAAAAATTGTTTGACAGCAACTACTACAAATCACAGTAACAGAACTCCGCAAAAATTTTTTCAAACTTTATTTTTTTGCTTTGTTTTTTGTTATTTTATTTTGATCTTCAACTGAAATAGACCTTGTTTATATTTTTGGTTAAAATTGACGGAAAAAGCTACCGCATTTCGATGAAGACGTTTTTTGGTCTTCACCTAAAATTAACGAAAAAAAGATACTGCATTTCGTTGCTTGCAAACCGCACCCCCCAAAAAATTGTTTTGTGCCCCCTTCTCACAAGCACACAAATCTGGCGCCGGGCCAGTCTCTAACTGCTTATTGCGGCCTAAGCAAGCGCAAGTCTCTACTCTGGTGCCTAACTGTATCTTTGCATTTTTTTAGTTTGCTTTTTGCCAACAGACCTACTATCAGTTTATGATAACTAACCTATAACTGTAGTAAGCAGAGATGGAGTCCTTGAGGACGTCCTTGGCCTCGAGAACGTCCTTGAGAACACATTTTGAAGTCCTTGGCCTTGAAGCCTCAAGTCCTCGAAAATTGCCCTGTCTTCGGCTCGAGGACAGCACTATTTTTTGAACCATTGAAATTTTGTTGGAAAACGCCAGAAACCTCGCGGAAAAAATTGCAAAGACCTTTTTTTGTTTTCCTCAAGTGGAGATCACCTGAAAAAAAAATGTTGAAGACATTTTTTTGGAGAACGCTGCGCTTGTGTCCTCAGGCCTTTGCCATGGCCTCGGAAGTTTTTTGTGTCCTTGGTCTTGGTCTTGAGCCTCGTGTCCTCGACTCCACCTCTGGTAGTAAACTTATACGCAACTCCTATTCAGGTACAGCTGCTACCGAACCACAGCCATGTGGCCATAGTTTCGCTCAGACTTTAGATGACAGTGATTACCCACACAAAAGTATTGTTGGAAATAGCAAAACGTAATAAATTCATTATTACGATGTCACAAACAAAGTTATTTCGGCATTCTCACCCGTACTAACAATTTTGTGAACTAAATACAACGATTTACCAATGAATCTGTTGCTGATTTTATTTAATATGTTACAATAAGCACGTGAAATAAGTAGCGGTAGCGGGATAGTTTATTTTCTAAAAGTAGTGGCGCTATCGCTACCGCTACTTGCCCCAATAAGTAGCGGCGTTACTGCTACCCACTACTCGGTTTCCATAGTAGCGGCGCTACCGCCACTCAAAAAGTAGCGGTAGCGCCGCTACTACAGTAGCACGCTACTGCCCACCTCTGGAAATAACATATAGTATTTAAGGGTGAACATTAGTCATACAGTGGAATTCGGTTAATAAATCCACGGTTAATTAATCCAGCCGCTTATTACATCCAATTTGCTTGGAACGGAATCGTCTTGTGCATTTTAGAAAATGCCGTTTATTAAAGCCGCCGCGTATTAAATCCAAAACCGGCTGTCCCGAGGTGGATATATTAACCGAATTCCACTGTATTATGATTTATTTATGCAACTATTTTTTTTCTTGTCCTAGTGCCAACATTTTTTGCTGTTTAAAGATTTAAACAATTGAGAAATAGAAGAACCTGCTTTTTTAGCTGTTTGCCTAATGACAATGGCGTTTATTTTCGCACTTCGAAATCACTTCAGAAAAGCACAAACATTTTTTTTAACTGAAATGTAGCTGGAAGCTGCGAAGGACCTCTCGGTCATCAAATTGAGCAATCACCTTATAACAGCGCTTCCCAACCTTTTTATAACTGTGGCCCATTTTGATTCTAAAAATTTTCCATGGCCCACTCTCGAAGTATGGCTTAAGAACTTGACCCAGATTTTCCGGCCAAATCAGTTTTAAAGTATATTGAACACGATTTTTCCGGCCGAAAACAGGTAATCTCCAACAAAAAAAAAATTTCAACATGACTTTTTCAGAATACGACTTTTACCAAACTGCTCTGTGGCCCACTGCAAAATGGCCCTGTGGCCCACCAGTGGGCCATGACTCACAGGTTGAAAAGCAATGCCTTATAATTTAAAATCAGTTACTAAGGTTTGCTGTTTTGATATACTTTGGTTTAGTGAAAATTTATTAACGTTTAAAACTTTATCAATCGTGGAGTTATTAAAAAAAGAGTTATTCAATAGAACTTTATTTTATTTAATAACTCCTTTTTGGTGCTTAAAATATTCATATTTTGAGAGCAAATACTTTTTGAGCTTTATTTCAGATTTTATTTTATTTTTGTTTTTTGCTCTTTATTTAAGCAAAATAAATGATAAAGGTTAAGCTGGCATAGCCATTACAATGAAAGAAAATGCTCCAAGGTCAGTTAATATTTAAAAAACAAGAGTAGTATTTATGAAAGCTGACATTTTCTACCTTAGTAAGTCAGAACAAATTTTGGTTAGTTTCAAGCTTTCGCAAATCAAGCAAATATGATGTATCTTTGCTGGTAAGTAAACGGCAAGAAAGTAATGGTCCAGTACCTCTTGCCTTGAACTTGTCGTTGAAATACCTGTTTGAAATAACCTAAATCAATGTCTTAATACGTCTTGAACTTACCTGCATTATTTGGACTATTTAAATGGTAAACAATGCTGCAGAAGGCATGATTAAGTTTGTGAGTAATTTTAAAAGTGTCATTACGACAAACAGAGCAAGATGACAGGCTACAATACATGAAGTTGAAATACAAAAGAATTTACTCTTGAGCCAAAAAAGCAATGGTTTTTCGAGATACTTGCAAAGATTGCTATTGACTATGCACATTTCTATTTAGTATTTTTCCATAACAACTGCATCTACAGTATAAACCATCAGACGCAACAGAATTATAACTTGTTGAATTTCTGGCCCTAAATGCAGTTGCATAACTTTAACTACAAAATGTGTCATAAATGCTACCTACATTCCTCATGCTTTGCATTAATTAATGCAAAAGCTTTATACATCAATTTTCTTTCCAAAGAAGTCGCTATAATTTTTAAAATTAATGATGCGATGTAAAAATGTACAATTTTACTGGTAACATATTTTTCCATTTGACACCGAATTGTCTTATTCAATATTATGAATAAAATTTGAAATATTTTGAAGATTTCAAATACACAGCAAAAATCACTCAAGCATAGCATTACTAGGGAGTTATTTCATTGCGAAACTCTTAAAAATCACTCATGCATAACGTGATTGGAAAATTATGCCAACAGATTTTCTGACTCTCCATTTGAGCAAAATCGAAGCCTTTAGGTCATATCGACTCAAATTAGGCCAATAGCTGTGCTGTTAAAGCCGTAAAAAGCAACTTTGCTTTAAAAATCAGTCAAGTGTAACAAAAAATTATTTACAAAACACTTCATATCTCTCAACTTATTGGGTCAATTCAAACAATTTTTTTTTTACTTGCACAGAATTAAATGCTCTTTCAAATGAAATCCCTCTCAGTATCATAACTTACGAACTAACAATGCTACTTAAAATTTTAACCTAAGTTTGAAAAATTGTTGGGTCAAACCCCCCCATATCTTCTGGGAAGTTGATCGGATCCCATTTTTAAACACATTTTCGGGATCAGCACAAAAAACAGCATAAAAAAAAAAAGTCACCAAACACAAGAAAAGAAGAGAAAAGTTGAAAATCTGGGTATAAGTCTGACATCGCTGCATTGTATGGCTGCTCACTTGATTGGCTGTACATCGCATAAATGACGAGAATTATTTAACAGATGCTATACTCCCTAAATGCAAAAGGTTATTTCTGCACATGCATCTGAAGCTCTGTGAGCTGGGTAACGTCATATTCACTCACTAAGTTGCTTGGATGAATTGTGAGATAGACCTAGAGTAAAAAAACGTCACGTTTTCTCACCAACTTAAAGAAGATTTTGGTCTTGAAGCAAGCAAGAAATTTTTTTTGGTTCAGAAATTTAATGGTGAAATGTTAAAAACTTTTAAATGAAGCGATTTTTTGCTGAAAATTCGTTAAAATGATCGCCATATTTGCTATGGTGCCCGATTAAATTTAAGCAGTAGGTCTATTGCATAAAAAAAAACACAAAAGTTGTTTACTACTTACAGCCTTGTCACTTGAAAAGTAAAACAATTTTTTGTGCACAGATTTGATTTTGATTCGGATCTATCGAAGTCCTGGATTCAGGTACGTTATAAAATACCGACCAGAAGTCAACGATGCCAATATTCAGTCAACAGACAGCTATAGCATAGATGGTTGGGAAAGACCACTGCTTGGAAAATTAAAAAGCATAAGGTTTTACTCAAAGGAAAACAGGTTTGAAACTACAAATAAAAATAAATGATTGCATTAGGATTGGCATGCTTTGATTTATTATCAGTTTTGCTTTTTTCTGTTGCAGTTATGTCTTTTTGTTGAGGCTTTGTATTCTAATCGGAAAACTTGTTTATGGACACGGAAAGGTATATTTATTGTACCTATGTAGGGATGCTCAGTATGGTCTCAAGCTTTCCGCTAGGGTTGTCCCCACCCCACTTTTCCTTGCTATTTACGTCATACTGACGTCATTTTTGCAAAGCTAACTAAATTTAGCATTGATGACTTTTACTTTATTGACTCTCACTTTTCTTGTAGTTAGAGCTGAACTTCCGATTTTGGGTCACTCAGCGAGTGGGAGAGATGGGTAATAGAATAAACTAAAAATACTTTTTTCAGAAATTTGTTGCTACCCTTGGCAAAATGTGTCAATTAGTTGTATAACGTATGTGTAAAAAATTAAGCATCCTATGTCGTTGGGAATACTTCGCTCAATGAGCTTAATTAAAGTTTGAAATTTTCAGAATGCATATATGTTGATACTTTTGGTTCTTTCAAATTTGATATTTTCGTAATAGGCCCTTTCAAAATAAAGATTGTTTTGACATCGAACTTGATTGTGAGTTTGACTTAATCATAAACAATCTCTGAAACTTAGATTCTGTTGGTGAAATGGGAAGTTTTTTAATTTTGAATTTTTATGAAGCCACTGCAGTAAAAGATCAGCCATTTTTGTATGGGGTACAACTTTTTTGAAACATTATATCCCTGTATCATAAGCTATCATACTTCCATGAACTTCAATGAAAAATTAACCCTAAACTATGAGTGGAAGTCGTTATGACTTTTTGGGCCGGAATTCGACCATGATAGACATCGAACTTTTTCACAACGTATCAAGTCAATAATATTTGTTTGTGAGGTCACCATGTTCATACTTTTTTTAAGTAATTTGTGCTTGACCTTTTTTGTTTGCTCAGCAGAATGAACGTCATTTCAGGCAATTCTAAACAAGTTTTAGAAAAAAAGTCAAAAAGTTGGTGCCACTAATGCTCATTTTCAGCTGTAGCAACGTAAAAATGCGCTATTGTGACGTAATTTAATAATTGAAAATTTAATGGGCTTCGGAAATCCTTGTGATGAGCTTGGTTGTGCATTTTGTATGTCTGGATGAAGAGGTGTTAGTTTAGTTCCCGGTCTGTTAATGTAAAGTCGTAACAAACATATTGGAATCAACGTCTCGTCACTGCTGCAAATGCTGTAATTTTTTTATTGGTTTCTCCGATCAAATTTTCTTACCGATCTAAACTTTGTAGTATAGTGCAATCGAGGTGAACAGTTCTTGGTATTGTTAAATGGAGATGTTATGTTTGCAATAAAGTGGATGACTTAAGTTACTTTTGCTCTTGTTCTATCTACATATAGGTGCAACATTACTTCTGTATTAGGGCGTTAGTGAAGCTTAAGGTATACTTCCCCTCCCAATCTGATGACACAAAAGAAGTAATCAAACGACAAAGAATTACTGCTTAGTTAAGGCCAAGTCTTTGCGGACGCACTGTCCTATTGCATTTCTTTTTGAGCAACTTATTCAAGTGAACATGAGAAGTGCATTGAAGAACGAAAAGACATGCACCGAGCAAGAATATTAAGCAAGGAAAGAGCAGGAATAAAAAGGCATCCTTGCAACGATAGGATAGTAAAGAAATACAAATGCAAAAGTAGAAAAAAAAGTTTGAAATATCACATAAGCAGCTGAGGAAAAACATAACACCACTGACAACCCATAGCCAAGACCGCAGTGCAGAAAAGAATTCGAGCAACCTCAGCAAATTATTCTTGTAATACGATGTTTGACTGTACGAGCTAGGCATTGAACAATTACAAAAAATTAAAATGGGTAACAAATACAAACAGGGTTGATTACGACGCAACGCTTGCAACAAAAAATCAGGTAAAAATCCTTAAAAATACCGTATTTTCCAGACTACAAGGTGCTCGAAGAACTTTTGTATGGTAAAATTTAATAAAGTAATAAATAAATTTAATAAATACTGTTTTTTTATTGTAAAATTTAATAAGCTTATACTCAGGTGCGCCTTATGTATGGAAAAACAATAAAGGGATATAAATTATTTAGTTTTTTTCTTTTTTGACTTGTTTTACAGCAATTTAATCCTTAATTAAAAATAATATAAGTCTTATACTCTGATGCGCTTAATCTATAGAAAAAAGTCAAATTATGAAATTTTTTGTGCCTTATAGTCCGGAAATTACGGTGCTCAAAACTTAAAAATTATACTTCTGTAAAAAAATGCATTCTTGAAAAAAGTGCATATAAGTGGACGGCCAGAGTTAGTGTTTCAACCGAAGGTTTTGATAACTTATTCGAATTGTCAAATTAATAGGGGGCGTTTTATGCGACAAAGTAAAAGAAAAACAAAACTGCGTAATAAAGACTTAACAAACATTCAGTGACAGCAAAAAAACACATGCAAAAGAACGCAATAGAAATGATTTTTATCAGAGCACGAGGCTCAGTTTTTTTTTTTCAAGACTCAATACCAAATTTTTACAAACAAACTGTGTTGCTGTTTAATGAAAAGCAAATAAAAAACATAAATACAAAATTAAAAGTGATTGAAGCAGAAACCAAAATTAATGATAGTTTGTGCAAGACTAGGTTTATTCTGCACATTTGGCTATGTTGTAGAAAATAAAATACGAGATTTATTTTATAGATTGCATTGTTTTCTTTTAGAGAGTGAAAGTTAGGTCGATAATGTAATGGCAGAAAAAACCTAGCCATGAAAGTATATAATTTTTGTCATTGGTATCTAGTACCATTTCCATCACCATCAGGAAGAGTCAGCGAACAAAGGATCAAAAAATATACTTACAGTTAAATTTTGTCAACACAACGATTACAGATTAGTATGAAAAACCGCTATGCCATTTAAATGCTGCCAAATGCATGGACTGTACTCGCAAGACGATGCACTCGTATGAAAGTGCAACAAACCAATGCTATTTTGTGAAGGTTTTTCGAACAAGAGAATGACGTCATATAAAAATGAAGTGTTATTCAAGAATTGTTAATAGCAGATTAATGATTTATACCTTAAAATACATTTCAAAATTTCATTTACCTTGGTTCCTCTCTGCTTGTTTCGTTCATCCTGTTTTGCCTATTCCTCTTCATTTTCTCCTGCCATCCTTTTTCCCGCTCACTTTATGTTTTTCGATTTGTTATGTTGCAACTAGTATAAACAGTATAAGCAACTTCGAAGATGATAAACTGAAGAGCAAACATCTACTAGATGAACCTTAAACTGCAGTTGATACAAAAGGCCCGAAAAAATAGTTACCGTTACTTTTTTTCCAGCCTTCCTTTTTCTTTTTGTTTTCACAGAAAAGTTAATAAATGGTAAGTCGTCAAGTTTCCTAAAATAAGTTGAAGCAAGCTTACTTTCATCATTTTTCTATTTCTACACCTCATCCGCTTTTCTTTTCTTTTTGGTATATTCCGCCTTAGCCGAGACCAATTCCTTCTTCTCTTCATCATCTGGCTCTACCTAAAACAGGATGATTGCTGTACAGTGTACATCTCCATTATAAACATTGTTGAGTAGTCACACAGCAGAAGCAAATCCAAACATCGTAATGCAATGCTGGCGGGTTGACTGAAAAAGATAAGGCTATGCAGCTAGCACCGTGCTAAGTCAATGTCGGGAATCAACCATCATTGATGCTGCTACTTACTTATTTTATAGTCTCGCACACTACTTCCACTTCATTGTTGGTAATTTTTACTACTTAGGCCTATTACCTGCTTTCTAAAAAAGAAGCTGAATCGGTCAACAATTCTTACTAAATGATCAAGACCTGTGTCAAAAGGAATTGGTAAAGGTTGTACTACTGTCCGTAGACAACAGCAGTGGTTACTGGTTTGGTTCTAAACTTAGGAACGAGGCAAGGTAAAAATATTCAGTCATAATATCTGCTCTCTTGCCATCCCATGCAGCTTCGGTATCCAGCATTATGCCGAAGCAGAAGCACTTTATAATACAACATCAAGCGATATCTTAGCATCTTAAAGAATTAGTGTTGGTTTAAAAGTTACTGATTGTAATGCTACTTTAATTACGATTGGTGAGCTGCAAATCTAAGTTTTTTAACACCGATCTTCTATGAGTTACAAACAAATTACAGAATATAGACAAAATGGCAATTTGAATTTGTGTATACTAACTTTTGTGGAATTAAGTTTCAAAATCATTCCATAGGTCGAGGTGATTGACGCTTTCAGTGCAGGAAGCCGATTGACCACGTCTTGCAGATGCACTGAAAGCAGCCACTTCTCACTGGGTTAGTTTGCGTGCATCGGAAGAGTTTCCAGCACTGCCAAACTAGCCATGCTTGTTTTTCCATAAGCCTGCCAATCTATCGAAAAAGCAACGATTTTTTCATCCACTCGATGCAATGCATTTTAACTAGCCGTTGCTGCAACTGAGTTGCAGAGTTGCCTAGGCCTCGTAATATCACCATCTCAACAACTTTTCTTGTCAAAGCAGTACTGCTAAGTTAGAACAGCAGGAAAATGATTCTGGTGTGCCAAGTAAAGTTGTGAAACGACGCGATAATCCCAGCTGATGTACTTTGCAAGCCGTACACTCCAAGCACTCGGCTGTAATGTTGTAGTAGGACTTCATGCTAAGAATTGAGCGAGTCCAGAGATACAAACCAGCCAAGGTTAAATCTTTATTGCAACCATGTTTTGGACGACAAAGTTTTACCTTCATGACCTTTCTTGGCATCCACACAAACAGTAGAGTTGCAAAGTTTCAGATAGTTAGTTGATGATGAAATGTATTTTTGGCGAACATAAAACGAAGTTTAATTTTATTGAAGATTAACTCGGTGGTTTGAGAATTAATTAACATGGTAGGACAATACAAAACCTATCCTACAGTTAATGAGCATTGAGCAAGAGGGTTGTGATTTTTTATGTTGGCTAATGTCTGATGTTGGAAGTGAAGAAGTTTTTTGTTAATGACAAATATCACTTTCTTCTTGCTTAACATTACCAAAACCTGGCGTACCCATGTCCAGAAAAAATCTTATGATTCACTGAAAAGTCGTATTAAATTACCTATTAAAACAGAAGGAGAATAGCTGCTTGCAGCATTTATAAACTGAATGAGATCACATGTTTTGAGTCATATCACATGTCAGGGGACGATATGGTATAAAAGGTCGATAACCTATGTTTTACAGTGTTTCTTTACTGCCTTTAAACTATTTTTTACGTCTATCCTTGTTGCTGACCTATTCTTTATGTACCTTCCCCTTGTCTATAACGCATCCATTTCATTGATAAGACTTGACCCTCATTATCATGTCTAAATGCCCTTGTCCCAGCCTGTTCCTTAGCTAGGTTTTGATGGAATTTATGAAGCTAAATCCGCGCTCACATTCAATGCTGGATGCAAGAAAAGTCCCACCCAAATCTCTTAAACTGTTCATGCTAAAACGCAAGGTTTATCAATTCAGCAAAAGTGCTAACAAGTCCATCCTTAATTTTTTCATTTAATGCGTATTTAAAATCTGTGTATTGTTCAATGATTACATTTGGTTCTGGGATAACAGATTGATCTTTAGACCACCGAGCTTCAATTTGGGTGATGCCAAAAGCAAAGCAAGGGGATTTCAATGCAGCACAATCGAATGCTACCCAGTCTTGCACTTCCCCTTCTGTGAATATTTTTATTATACGATCACATAAAAGCTTTATGAACTCCAACAGTCCTTCAGTGTCAAAAGTGGCAGTTTCTTCTTCAGATATTCCAGCAAACTAATTATTCACTCTTTCATCTCAAAATATCGTGTTACCAAGATGCTTCTGTCGTAGTTTATAAATTTTTGCTTATGCAAAATTGTGTGCATCAACTGGTGTCAATCCTTGTCATAGCAAAGTTTTACACAAAGCAGTTAGTTCCTCAAAAACATTATTTAAAACTTCCAAAGCTACATGAACTCCATTATTTTTTAATTTCTTAAAACAATATTTAGAAATTGGTTCATTAGATTTCATCTCTTCAAAATATGCAATCAAGCTATCATAGTTTTTAGTAATGGCCTGCAGAGCAAAGTGACGTGACTACCATCGAACTTCATTAAGTGGTGTAAGAGCAATTGCCTTGTTTTCACAAGTTGCAGCAATATCTTAAAATTTACAGCGGTTAATTGTAGAACAAGAAAGTATGGAATAAATAGTTCGCATTAACGTTTCGATATCTTGCAATAGCTTCACTTTTTCAGAAGGGTGTCCCTTGTTTGGGGTCAAATTTTGAAATACATATTTTTATGTGTTTGACTCTCTCGAAAGTTTTCGTTGTACCAAAAACTGCCTCATGCAAAATTTTGTGGCAAAAGTTTGATCTTTTGAGGTGGCGCAGTGATCTCAAAGTTGGCTTAACAAGCACCATTATATGCACATGGGGAGTTTTCTAATCAGTTCAATACTAATGTTTGGGTCATTTTTTTATAAGACAAAGAATGAGGTGTAATGCCATCTCTCAGATTTTTTTGAATTTCACATATGTGATACAGAATTTAATTCTAAGCTCAACAAAAAAAAAAATTATCAAAATCGGATTTGTAGTTTTTGAGTTATCGTCAAATGAAAATTTTGAGTTTTACGCTGTCGCACATGAGTGATTTTGTTGTTTTTTCTATTTTCTTTATCTCTGGTGATAGAAAAATGGTGAAAATTGGTATTCCACCATTTTTGGGGTCGAAAAATTCAAAAAAACTACTTTCAAATTGATTGAAATAAGAGAAATACATGTAATTTTGATGTTAAAATTTTTTAGGTGGCTTAACTCCAGAGGGCACCCACAAAATGGTGATAAGTGAAATTAAACTTTTTTTTGGAAGTATGTTCTAGATTGCTTTTCTTTTCCAGTGAACATAATGAAAATTAGGCCCCAGCTCATTAAAAGGATGTCCTAACCACTGGAAACGGTGCTTTTTTTTCTATTTGTTTTCTGCACTGAAAAGACTTTTTCGACCACAATGATAGTTTTTCTATTTTGAATGCTCCATTTACTCAATCTATAAAGCTAGAATGGTTGAAAAAGAAGAGGGGATTTTAGGCCATTATGAACGTAAACAAAGAACAGGCATTTCAGCCTTAACACAACAAAAAGTGTTGGATTTTTATGAAGATGAGGAAACATCTCTCATGTTGCCTGGCATGAAAGATAAGGTGAGAATCCAAAAAAACGTGTATCATCAAAAACGACTGTTGTTGGGAACAGGTTGGGAACTCTACAATATTTTTAGAGAGCAGAATCCAACTCTGAAAATTAGTTTTTCCAAGTTTTGGTCATTGAAGCCTAAATGGTGCGTTTCTCCTGGTTCTTCTGGAACGCACAGAGTCTGTGTTGCATGCATCAAAATGCAGAATTGTTGGCCACAGCCTGTGGACTTCCATACAAAGAAATGATCTCTGCTCTAGTCTGTGATGTGGGAAATAGAGATTGCATGATTCATCGCTGTCTGGATTGTCCTGGTTCAGCTTGTCTGAGGAATACGCTGATTGAGAAGTTAAGTGAAGTTGATGAAAATGAAACTCTTCTGGTAGAGCAGTGGACTTCAACAGACAGAGTCGACCTAAAGACGATGGTTTATAGAAAGGATGACCTCATTGAAGACACTATTGCAGCCATGAACAAACTGACAGCGCATTCTTACATTGCTAAGTCGCAAGCTAACTACTTAAAGCACTGCAAAGCAGAATTGGAACCGCACGAAGCAATTGTTTTGGCTGATTTTTGAATTCGTTAATCAAAATGAAATCCAGAGCTACCACTGATGCAAACAGCAATGTACCATCCATCCAATCGCAGTTTACATTTGTGATTCTGACTCAAGAAAAGTTGAACAATTATCACTCTGTTTCATTTCAGAAGATTTAAGTCATGATACATCTTTTGTAGATGCCATGCAAAAGGAACTTACTACCTATTTGAAATCCCACTACCCACAATTAACACAAGTTGAGTACTTCTCAGACGGATGTGGGGCACAATATAAAAAATTTCAAAAATTTTTTGAATTTGACATATCACCAATCTGATTTTAGAATAAAAGCAAGCTGGTCATTCTTCGCGATCAGTCATGGAAAATCACCTTGTGAAGGAATTGGTGGTAGTGTGAAACGAAAACTACACAATGCTAGTCTTGCTGCCTCAGCATCTCAGAAAATTTTGTCCACCGAAGATGTGTTTTATTACTGTAGTCAAAACATGCCAAATATTATTTTTTTCAATCTTTCAAAATCAGAAATTGATAAAACACGTAGCAGACTTCAGGATCGATTTAGCAAAGGGCATACTGTTGTCGGAACAAGAAGCTTCCATCACTTTTCACCTTCACAAATTGGTACAATTCAATTCAAAAGGGTTTCCTCGGATGAAGTGTTTGCAGGCTCCCATTCATTCTTTTCAAGTCAGAATGTTTATGAACTGAACAATATTCCACCACAAACATACGTTGTTTCAATGTATGATGAGTCCTAGTGGGTTGTACTAGTGGAAAAACATGACAGCTTACATAACAACATTTTGGTTTCCTTTATTCATCCCCACGGACCTAGCCAATCGTTTTACTGGCCAAAGTCAGAAGATCTTTGCTGGGTTCCACTGACCAACATTTTGATGCGCCTTCAAGTTCCAACGACAAACAATGGCAGGCAATATAAACGTACTCAAGGGAAACTGTCTTGGCTAGCATCTTTAAAGAACTAAATTTTTTCATGGTCTTCTAGAGTTTAAATAAATCAACTAGTTTATTGACTTAGTTTTACAATTTTTTGAATTTCAATGAAATAAAAAGACCAAAGTTTTGATTAAGCTTTCAGCAATCTACTGACAAAGTTACAAAACATTACGAGTTTGTTTTGATTAGAGACAATTGAAAGCAATCACTATTAACTGTAATTGAATAGTAATACTTTTCAAAATCGTGACATCTAGTTTTGCATACAATACAAAACAGTAAAAATTGTTCTTGACTGTCATGTGGGATCTATGTAGTAATGTGTACTTCACCATTTTCTACAAGATGTTTACTGTTTATGACATAGCTATCAAAACCTTTCTATAGTGCAAGTTATAAATTTCTTCTTAACTTATGCTGACTATTGTTGATACACATATTACTCGCATTTACCATATCGGAAAGGTTTGTCTCTCATATTATGCTCTTATACAATTCGTTAATGTGGCATGAAATAATGAGATAGGGATATTGTTAGTGCCCAATATATTATTTCTTGTGTTGGTAATAATTTTGACTAATGTGTTTTGGGTTTCACACAGCTGTTGTACAGTTGTAAGTTTTTGTATTAAATTACCAAGTTGACTCTATTTCAACAACAGTTCCAAATATAATTGCTTTGGGCACCCTTTCAAAGTGCTGGGGCCTAATTTTCATTATGTTTACTGGAAAAGAAAAGCAATCTAGAACATACTTCCAAAAAAAAGTTTAATTTCACTTATCACCATTTTGTGGGCGCCCTCTGGAGTTAAACCACCTAAAAAATTTTAATATCAAAATTACATGTATTTCTCTTATTTCAATCAATTTGAAAGTAGTTTTTTTTGAATTTTTCGACCCCAAAAATGGTGGAATACCAATTTTCACCATTTTTCTATCACCAGAGATAAAGAAAATAGAAAAAACAACAAAATCACTCATGCGCGACAGCATAAAACTCGAAATTTTCATTTGACGATAACTCAAAAACTACAAATCCGATTTTGATAATTTTTTTTTTGTTGAGCTTAGAATTAAATTCTGTATCACATATGTGAAATTCAAAAAAATCTGAGAGATGGCATTACAAAATGGTCTTAAAATTTGTTGTCTTGTAAAAAAATGACCTGTTTACAAAAAAATTATTGCTGCACAAAAGTACATTTCTTCATATTCGGAACAGTGACCTGGTTATTTTCAATCTGTACAGCATACTACATTGTTCTTTATTTTTAATGCGACGCGATTGAGTGGTGGTGCTACCCAACCCTTTCTGAAGGATAGAAAAACAAAGAAACTTCGCAGAGACCCAACAATCAAGCCACACATTAGGGTGCAGCCTGCAGAGCGAAAGCTAGATTTGCATTGAGGCTCAGAGGCAAGACAAGAAAGAAATGATTAAAGGCCATGTAATGTCCGCAAAGCAACGCCCTTAAAATAAAACAAAAAAATATTGCTACTCGAATGTTCAAAATCCGGCTTAGATACACCTTCTCAGTTTCAAGAAAATGAATAGCCATTATTTACCTTTCGTGTTTCTAAAAAATGACATGACGTCATCAGGCCCAGGAGTTTGATGCACTTGCATAGTTTATCATTGCAGAGGATAGGCGATTTTGGAAAGGCATGTGGTAGCAGCTTGGTAGTCAAAAATGTTGCGCAAAAAGGCGTATGACCACTATTTTTTAAATTTTTAAAATCAAAAAGGCGTATCTCCACTATTTTTTAAATCTCCATTATTTTTTAAAGCGTGGTTGTGATTCTTTGTACCATACTATAAACTAGAGCCTTAGATAAAGCTTATTATTAGGCGTGGCTCAAACATTACAGTTGGAAAACTGGTCAAAACTAAACTAAGAAAAGATTTCACTTGCGGCAAGCGAGATGAAATCTTTGGGTAAAGAAAGGCATTTGAGAGTGCCAATTTTGTCTGCATATCTACCAGGCCAGTCATAGCTTTAACTTTCCTAGGACGGTTTCAGCTTTTTTCGACCCTTGTGACTATGGCTCCTGTCGTAATTATAAAAGTCTTTAAAAAAATCAAGCTGTGAAGTTGCTTTAAAAAACTTGACTAAAATGTGCCAAAAATCTAGAAAATTTTAAAATATTGGCAACCCTAGCTTTTTTGTTGTGGAATAAAATATTAGCATAGAAACAATTAATGAATAAAATTTTATTAATTGTAAACCCAGGAATTTAATTTCATTCCAAAAGTTGAAAAATTTATAACCCTAATGAGCAGTGTTCGGGATCCATAGAGCTGTTCAACAAAACATATTTTCTTTTGAAAGTGATGTTGCAAACGGTTTTTCTCATTGTATCGCTCCCAAAACTGATATTGACCAACTTTCAGAAAAAAAAGATGTTTAGCGGGTGCGCAACTCAATTTTAGTTCATGACGGCATCAAAAAAACTGAAAAATTTTTTTTCGGAAAACACTGGCAAGTTACATATCAATAGGCGCAGAATGGCCTTGTGTGTCATAATTTGTTGATTATTTTGGTTAATTGGCATTAGGTAACAATTTATTTCAAAATTTTCAATCGATGACATCATCATTTTCGGTTAAAATTGCATCTTTGCACGCTTTATTAAGTATTAAATGGAAAATGGATGCCTGGTTGCCTTTTGTCGTAATTTTCTTTCAGTACAAATAATGTCAGTTATGTACGACGTATTTTTAGGTAATATACTAATCATAGAATGTTTAACCACTTAACAATAATCATCTAATTTTTGTGAGTCCTTTTTTTAATTTAGTATTGATCTTCGAACTGCACTGAAAACATAAGCTATTTTACTTGTACTCTGTCTTCCCAGTTTCCACAGTGCTTAGTAGACAATGGGCGAAAATGCACTGTGATGATTTTAATTGTTTGATATCTTCCGACAGTTTTTTTGGAATTGGTTGTCTGACCGCTCATATTTTGTGTTTCTAATCATTTCGTACATGTCACTCTCGAATAATTCTGCCAAAAACTTCAAATTTTCGATGGTGTGCGTTCAGATTTTAGTCCATAGGTTTCAGCTTGTTTGGAATGTGGTGACTCGCTGTTTGCAAGAAAGGCCTTCCAGCGCAGACGTTTGATAAAATGCTCAGTCTTGTTAATCATCGATTTCATGTAAAATTACTTTACTGGAACACGAATGTTCTTTATTGAGTATTTGAAATTAACTTTTTCCATACTTGGTCTTGTCTGAACTTAAGAAACTGTGCGAAGTGAAAATGCTCTACTTGTCCTGTTAGGGTTAAGGAGCTGATTAGCTGACGAACCCATTAGGGGGAAACAGACTGTAGTGGGATTTAAATTTTAAATTTTTACGATTTTAATTTTTACCTGAGCTTCCA
Organism: Trididemnum nubilum; assembly: GCA_963965965.1. NCBI lineage: Eukaryota > Metazoa > Chordata > Ascidiacea > Aplousobranchia > Didemnidae > Trididemnum > Trididemnum nubilum. The sequence continues at coordinate 33,109,637 of OZ014486.1, forward strand.
GCATCGTTAAATTATTTTACTTGGCAATTTTATAGGATTGAGTAAATAGAAATGACTACCAGAAAAAACGCAACGGAAATTTGGTTGATTGACAATTCTAAATCTAATCTTAATACCAGCTGGTTACCAACTAATGGTGATTTGACGCATTACTTTTCTCACATTTTCAAAAATCAAAACGTCACAACAAACAATGCTGCAAAGCGAATGATTGAAACAGTATTGTAACTCAAATTTCATTGAAATTGGAAATCCTAATGAAAAGTAGTTGGCTGCACTCAAAACAACTAATAAAAATTTTTGAATAGTGGAAAAAATTTTTAAAAACTTAGAAGCGCGATAATCACGCTGAAAGAAACAGCAATATTCAGTACTCATTTAAATTCAAATTATCTTCTAGATACTATGGCGGTGTTAAGGGGCAATGTTTTCAGGAAAGCTAGTAGTTCATTTAATGCACAGCAGTTTGATGTAGTACAAGTAACGCACAGCAAATTTTGAAGCGTTAGAGCAACAACATAATACTGCTGAGTTACAGGGTTGCCACATCCTGGAAAAGTCCTGGAAAGGCCTGGATTTTTTTTTGCTGTCCTGGAAAGTCCTTGAATTTTGTTTGTTAGTCCTGGAAAGTCTTGAAAAAATGTTTATAAAGTTTTCCCGTGATTTACCAGGACAGAATGTAAAGTTTTTTTTTTTATAATAACTGGTACCTTGTAATTATACAAAGCCATTGTTGAAATAATTTCTATTGTAACGTTTGTTCAAAAAGCTTTATTGTATTGTTAAAAGACATAGCTTATTTGTATGCTGGTGCACAAAAAAAAAAAAATGCCATCCTAGCCCTAACCGAACCGTAAATCTAAACCAAACTGTAACCCTAGCTCCTACCCTAAAGTTAGTATAAGCGCCCATTCCTCTGCTCTTTGCTCTCTTATTCTTTTTAAACAGTTCTTACTAGTATGTTAGAGTACATATTAGCACTTCCTCTTTAAAATGCCAAAATTTGCACTTTGCTGTACAGTGTGTATAAATGATTGAATATATCAGAAAGAATGAATTCATGGACAATAATTTTATTGCAATGCGATACTCTAGTAGCAGTAGTGTAGCTTTGGCCAAGCCAGATCAACTGACTGTGACTAACTGATCGCGAACAAACTGACCATGAAGCAACGATTTCGTTACAGTGATTTCAACACTGATTTCGTTGCAGTGATTTCGTCACAAAGTGAGGGTTTGGGCATAATGGCTCTGGGCATAGTAAAAATAAATTCATGTTAGCCCTTTTCAGCCAATTGGCGTTGTTCGCGGTCAGTTGGTTCACGGTCAATTTGTCGCGGTCAGTTGTTGTGGACCTGTTTCGGCCTTTTGACCAAAACGCACAATAAGAAAATATGACGTTTTTCCCGCTATACTTTTGAGGCAGTATTTTGCAGTAATAAGGACACTAAACTAATTTAAAGGCCCTGTTGGAACATGATTTTGGGGAAGGGCTAATATTGGTCAAACATAAAACCGGTAACAACTAACTAAAAATGGCTAAAAATAAACAGTTCATTCGATCGCATGATGCACAATGCTTGACCTAGGCTTGGTAAAAAAAGGGTTTATTCAACATTTAATTCTGTTAATTACCAGTCAACTCTCTCAAATCTCGTTTTGTTAACCCCTCCTCCCAAATCATATCTTTTTGTAGCGTTATAAAATACAGACGATTTGGATTAATATACTTGTGAGTTTCTTCAAAGGAAGTGCCTATTTACTCTTTAGCATGCAAATGAGCTCTGCTTATATACTATAAGAGAACAAGAAAAGGTGCTCATTTGCTCATTTACTCTTTTATTTTTTAAATTATTATCGCTAGTGGTTAGTTGGGGTTTAGATTTTTAGTTTGGGTTGGGATTAATGTTATGGTTAGAGCTAAAGCTACAGTTTGGGTTAAGTTTAAAGTTGGGGTTTGGGCCAGGGTAGCGTTTTTGGTAAGCTGGCGATCAAATAAACTCTGTCTTTTTCAAATGATAGGATTTTATGGTTTACTGGCTGAAAATAGAGCTAGGACTGAAGTTTTGCCATTACCAATCACTAGAGCTCAACCGATACATTTGGTCTGCCGATATATATTAGCCAATCTTAGAGCCAAGTCGGTATATCGTACCGGCTCTCTATCGCCGATAAAATATCGGCTTAGTGCAATCACCTTAAACAGTTTATTTTTGGAGCAAGCACGAGCACTTTTGCGTTCTATTTGCTTAGAATGACTTGTGTTTGAAATAGTCTTTCTTTGGAGGAGGATTATTGAAGCTTTTAGTGTCAAGTTAAGTGAAAAATAGTGACAAAATATGGTAATTAATAAGTCGCTATCAGCCTGAAAAAGTCGTACTGATTGAGCTCTAGCCATCACCCACATGCTTTTAACCCTTTTATGCTACCGGTTTAACCACGTTTTTGCAGTGCTAATTTCTTAGCCGCTTTTTAAAAGCAATAATCTTTACCAATCTAGGCCTGAAAATAAGTCATTATTGCAAAAAAATGCAAAAATTTTGAGTGCTGGGGGCTTTGACCCCAGACCCCCTATGGCTTCCGGCGGCTGGGCTCTGCCCCCATACCTGAAAGCACATTGCAAATTTCTGGCTTTTCTCCTGGCTAGTAGTCAGTACTGGGAATGCAAATGTGTTACATCAAAATTTTTGGTCAATGACAAGTACAAAAAAGTGGGTACATGAAAGAGTAATAGCCAAAATTAAATTTTAAGTCTTGTAAAAAAAATTTTAAGCAGTCCAGGAAAAGTCCTGGAAAATGACCTTAAAAAGTCCTGGAAAGTCCTGGAATTTGATTTTGCAATTTCTGTGGCAACCCTGGAGTTATACTTTTTGTACAATCTGTACTATAAACAGTATTTATATGAAATACATTTTATTTTTGCTTGGGTGACATGTGATTTATATACATCTTTGTTTTCACTTCTAGTGGAGTATGTTGCTGTTGCTCTTTTTTTCAAAAATATGAATTTTTTTCTCTGAGTTAGTTGGTAGTTAAAATAACTAGTGCCAGTTTTCAAGAAATTTTAATTATTTTTGAAATTATGATAATACGCCAAAGGAGTTTCACAATTTTGGTTGTAGTCAAAAAACGTTTATTATTTTTATTACAAATACGATGTCAAAATGGCCAATTAGTTTTTTGAAAATCACTAGAAAATTCCAATGGTTAGGGTTAGTTGTTCCTCAGACTCCCACCTGTTATGTACACAAGCTGCCTTATTTCTCTCTGTGTCGCAAAAAATTAAATACTCCTTATAGACAGTATATGATTTAAATCCTTTTTAAACACATGCCATTGTTTGTATCTACAGCAGTTGAAGTTCACAAATTGAACAGCGACACGCTGAGGCCATAATGCGAGTTTGTTCCCCCCTTTTCGCCTCTACACACATGTCTGTATTACATAAAACTGCAGCGTAAAATTATTTTAAGTGTTCTTTTTTTCAAATTTCATGAATATTCACTAACAAATTGAACTTCAAAATATCTTCGCAAATTTCTGCGAGTGTTTCAGACCAACTCCAGAGTATCACAAGATTTTGCTAAAATTAACCCAGATTTTCAGAAAACAACAGCTGTTTGTGCGAATTTTTGTGGATTTATTCACATGAAGAAAGCTTAACATACCAAATCTTTGCTGACTTTTGTTGCGTCAATTTGCTAAAACTTTTGTTTGTAGGAATTTTTAGCTTGTCCCCCCTGGTTACCAATGCTTGCACAATGCTAAATCATATCAAAAAACTTCCAAATTATGATAAAACTATGTCAAGTAAAGAGTATATATGCTGGCCATGTTCTTTTGGTAACGTATTGTACACTTTTTTATTGGCATGGTTTTATCTTAATTTGGAACTTTTTTGCATCACTCAGCTATAAGACGCCACCAGATCCAAAAATTGAGCTGGAAATGTGGACGTGCGAAATGCTAATGCGGTATTAACAGTTAACTCACACCAGATTCTTTCTTTTCTAGTGGTGATCATCGAAGAAAGCTATATTTTTGTTCTTACGATGCTGCTGATGATGTACAATCTTGGCCATGCAGTGGCGAAAATTTCAAAAGCAACTTTGACGTTTTTCAGGGATCAAAGGAATCCACAAATACAATACCAATTTATAATTATGAACACGAGGCAACTTTTTCTAATTGTTCCGCTAATTTATTTCTGAAGAATGATGTCAATGGACCAACATGGAAGTTCAAAGAAATTCTTTATATTCCAGGTAAGGGTTACCAAGCCATTGAATTAATTATTTATAAATCCAGCTCTAGGTTACTTTCAAAGGTAGTCAAACAATTTTGGAATCAAGCAATTTTTAGTGAAGGTAAAATAGACGCAGCTCAAAAACCTGTAAAATACAATCACCAACATATTTCTCAATCTTATTTAGATATCAGCATGTTTATTGGAGGTCGATCAGATGTGGGACAATTGAATTGGGTTTGGGTTGAAAAACCAAATATAACTGATGCAAGTTATCCAAAATCCAATCGTTCTGTTTGCCAGCAATTGGCGTGGCCTTTAACATATGACGATGGAATCAATTTATATGGAAAAGATTGTGACAGTCATGGTTATTTTATGTGCCAATTCAAATGTGAGTTTTGATCAATTTCGATCTACGGACATAATCACACTAGTAAAATTTGCTCCCACAATTGAATCTTTGGTACCATATGCATGTGTACAACACTCGCAAAATGGTCACACTAAACAATTTAATATAACCTACCTTTAACTGAGAATAACTTTGTTTCTTAACATTTTGTACAGGTAACCTTCAGCATCAAATTGTTTCATGGGCATTGCTATTAAATTTAGTGCTCTAACAGCAAAAAGCTGTTTTGTCAAGATTACTGCGTCGATCCTATTTCAATGTAGAAAAACGCTAGAAGCAGTGGTAAAATGTTGCAAAATGGTGTACGTAATGTGTTATGAAAAATACACTAGGTAAAATTTTCAAATTAGCTAGCCAAAGTTTGACTGCTTTAGTGCCAAATAGACTTGCTGTTTCCAGGGACGCAGCAAAGAAAACTCTTTACTCCTTGGGAAACATTTTCCTAACTGGTCTTTTTCGAAGTCAGTTGTTACAGAACAGTTTATTTATCAAAGGATCGTATGTTGTCTAAAGTATTTCCAAAACGACTCTTTTTAGGTGAAATTTTTCCAAAAATTTTCGTTTTGATTAAAATGTTCGTATCTTTGAAGCTTTTCGTCTAACACTTATCAACAAAAATCGTCAGAATGAAGAGCGCAGGAAAAGGAGCGGCTATGTATAGGAAAATGCCGAGCCGTGAATGGCTGGAAAAAGACCAATGATAGAGCGTCATTAGTGCTCAATCTTTAAGCTGTACACGAATTCTTGTCAGCAAAGGGGAGGGTTAGAAGTTTTGATACAAGTGGCTTCAAGAGCAGATAGATGGAAAGAAGAGCGGCCTTGGGCAAGAATATAGCGAGATTGCTCAACTTCAGCACCATTGTCTTCAATCACTTGCTACTCGTTTTAGCCATTCTATCCAAAGACTCCTTTATACCCAACATGTGCATCAACTCCTCGATGTTTCTTTGATTTGATAGCTTCACACCACACATTGCTCGAATCATCGCTCTCTCTATTCTCCTCAGAAATTGCCGTCTTTTTTGCTTTCAAACACCATGCTTCACTCCCATACAACATAGCTGATCTTAGACGATTTTTTTTCCTTCCGTCTTTAATGAAAACCTTTTACCTTTGAGTATTTCACTACTTTCCCTAAACTTCATCCAACCAGTTTTTGTTGTAGCTGTTACCGCTGTTTCGCACCCATCAGTTGCATTCAATCTGTCACCTAGATAAGTACCATTTGCTTAGCTACAGTTTCCACACCATCACACAGTACTTCATTTGGTCCCTTTAAATCCTTTACCATGCCTTCACATTTTTAACAAACAAAATCTTCAGCCAAGTACCTGATAACTTTCTTTTTATTCGTGCATCTTGTGTAGACCCACTTATCACAGGCTGTACCTAACACCGAGTTGGACATAACTCTTGTTCCACAAACGCCACAAGGATCTCTCTTACTGTCGAATGTTTCTTGCTCTATCTCACTCACCATCAACTTTGTCTTTCCAAGATTGACTCTCATCTCCCTGCTTTCAAACGTCTCTTTCCATTCAATGAAATTTTCTTCAACACCTCCACAGTTTTCCCCATTAGGACTAGATCGTCTGCATAAAGCATTTGCCTCATCCATCCAGCCTTGTCTTTTATTTTTTTAAACTTCATCCGCCACCATTGCAAACAACAAAGACTACAACTCAGATTCTTGGTGTACAACAACTTTTAGAGAAAATTCTTCCAAAAGCCTCGATCCAACTCTACGTTTTAGCTCCTTCATAAAGATTCATCACCGCTTTGACCAAGATTTCAGGCAAACCTTTCTTTCTCAGAGATCACTCCAGTCACTCTTCTTGATATTCTATCAAATGCCTTTTCCAAATCAACTAAACGTACAAACATTCTTTTGTCTTTTGCTCGATGTCCGTGTTGCTGCCTTTTGTACTAAGAATAAGACATCCGTTGTTCCCTTTTCAGACATTTACCAAGCTGTGCTTCATTAAAATCGACTAATGCTCGTATTCTTTTCTTCAACACTCTTTCGATAATTTTCATGCCATGTTTCGGCAACTTCACTCCTCTATGCAAACTACGGTTGATCAGAATGATCACATATCCTTTTCCCATAAAGATTGACTCCACAAAGCTGGTTTTCCATTCATGCAGATTTCCTTTCCATCCAAAACTCGTTGGCAAAGCTGTACCATCACTTCCTCAGCAATTTTGCCACTTGCAATAATCATTTCCGTTATTTCAGAGATATCTTCCCTGTTTCATCTTTCTGATCGCTTTTCTTAATTACTTTCGAAAAACTTTTTACTGGGCCCCTCCACCATACAGCGTCCACTTTGTGGTCCCAATTACTTTTCGAAGTTATAATCCTTTTCATATATATGTTCCTTCCATATTTTGCATCGATTTTCGTGACTGAAACCAATTTTTCCATCTCTGCCTTTAATCCATTTTTGTCCTACAAAATCTTTTTCATTCGTGTTCATTAATTTACAAATTTGAAAATCTTGTTTGGTTTCTTACGTAATTTTTCAGTTTCCTTTTCTGCTTTCGTCTTCATTGAGTAGCAATCACTTTCTTGTTTGATTTCTCATTTTTCTATTGTTCCTCTGTTCTCCAGTTCAAAACGTTTTGAATGCTTCTTTCGTACTTGCTATAGCATTCCTCACTTCTTCATTCTGCTACCATTTATTTTCTCCATTTTTTTTCTTATTTTTTCTTCCCACATAGCTCATCGCTTGTTTTCAGAAGTCGACTTCTAAAGATTTGCACAAATTTGTTGTTTCAACATCAACTAACTGCTCAACTTTTTTTAAAAATTTTTCTTGCATATCTTTTTTGATTTCCAAACCATATGCTTTGCTCTTGTTTTTTTCTTGACAACTTCATTCAGTTTCCTTTTATCCACGTCGTCAACTATTGGTCGTCAATGTTGCAGTTTCTATGGATTTTTTTTATGTCTTTCTTATGTGTTTTTTGTTTTCTTTACTAACTAAGACAAGATCAATTTCAGATTTATTATTGCCAGATGTAAACGTTGTCTTTCTGTTGTCCGTCTTCTTAAACCACGTGTTTGCCATGCATAGTTCTTTTTTGTTGCAAAATTTAAGTAGCATTCTTCCTTTCTTATTTCACTTACATATTCCATTTCCTCCATGAACATTGAACACCCTCAAAGCATCTACCTCTTCATCAACGTGTTCACTAAAATCTCCCAGTCAGAATACCACTTCACTTAGATTTTGCAACTTGTATTTGCCTGTCAGGTTATTATGGAATGTGTGCTTCTCTTCAAGTGGCCCCCACTGCTTGTCGTCCATACGCAGATATTACTCGTATCGCTTTTTCTCCAAACGTTAACACTACCACAATAACTCAGTCACTTTTTTTCCAGATATCTGCCATCTTCTCACATTCCTCTTCTACCAAAATTCTTACACCTCTGATACCAGAGTTGTTACCAGACCACCGCAATATATTCCTTTGTCCAAAAAATCTCCAACATTGAGTGCCTTCTTTTTTCAACCTTTTTGAAAGCAGCATATATCCACTTTCCTCTAACTCTTCCTATAACTCCGCACCTCTTCCACAAAGTTTTCCCACTTCCAAGGCTAATTAGAGAATGTTGGTGCTGTTTTGAAAGGGACCCTCTGCCTAAAGCCCTAGCGATCCAGATTACAGTTTTTTTATTCTTCATTGCACCATACATTTTTGTAGGAAATTTTCATTGGAGAGCATGCTCTTGCTTACTCCCAACCTTAGTTTTAAGACATGAGTGGTCTCATTTCGGAACAAAAATAAATTAAAGCCAACCGAATTGTCAAAAAACTATCGGAACTGCTTCATTCACTACAAAAAACCGGACATACACGAAATATTCATTCATCAGCACGGTCTTACGATTGTGGTAGCGGACGCTGCAATTTGTGCCTAAAGAAGCAAATTGCGATCCTTTGTCAGACAAAGACACAACCTTCCATAAGCGATGAGAAATCTCATTTACATGTCAACATAAAAATAAATTCAAACTGCGCAATTGTAAAGGGTCGTAAACCCAACTTCCATCTTTTGTTTCTTCAACTGGCATTTGTCGGTAGATTTTTGTCTGTATTCTATGTTTAGGTTGATTTGATTCGCGTATTCCATTCAACCCACTTTTTCTTTTTCTCTTTATTCATTTTGGTGTTTAGTATCAGGGTTATATTATTTAATTGTAATTTTTGTCGAACACAAAGTGCACCTTATTTTTGTCTACTTTGCTGAAAATTTTCACTTTTTTTTATTATGTCACAGCTATTATATCATTGTTGTCGTACTTATGCAGGAGCAACCATCTAAACAACAATTCATAACATTTTAATTGTAATTTAATTTTTGGACTTGTCAGCGTAGAGGTAGGTCGTATGACTGTGCGAGTAGAGCGAGCATCGTTTTATATCTTTTTTTAATAAAATGATGGCCTTTTTGACAGACTTGGAAAGTTAAATGCCGGCCTAAATAACTTTTTGATAAAATGTAAAGCAAATATTTAGATTGGTGCTTTCACATCCCTAAAAACACCTTCGAGAATCTATCTTTGTAAACTTAATGCTTAGTACAGTCTAGTTTAATGTGTTTATTTTATTCAGAATATTTATTTAGTTGAGATTCAACTCCATCCTGAGAAATGCGATGGGACGTTGCTTCAAGCAAACTGGACTCAATTTAATGTAGAAGCTTTTCATTTTGGATTTGATGAACAACATGAAACACGTGAACCACTAAATTTTAGAGTTCTAGTAAGTGAAATATAATAGTACCAGAAAGTTTTAAAAATTACGATCCATTCGTAATCCTTATTTTGAAGTTAAAATACAGAGGCTGCTTGATTTATAAAATATGCAATAACATAGGCATTGAGTGTTAAACCATTATTCCTAAATCTTTTGTGTGTACAAAAAATTTTTACGCCCAGTGTATGAGTGTCGAAGATGTGACTGTGTCTTTATGTCTATTGTCTCTCTTATGACTGAAACAGTGCTTACGAGCATACTGGTGAAAAAGCGTATTTTGAGGGTTGTCACAATATATCGTGTAAAATTGAATTACAGATATTGCAGATTTATTAATCTTCTATTTTAACAATTCAACCATCAATAGAAGGCACTCCTATACATGTTCAATTTATATGCAAGATCCACAATCTCCTTTTTTTTCCTTTTTTAAAGGACTCCCAATAACTACTGCTGCTAACGCTTTCCTATTGCAAAACAAGAAGGTAGTACTAACGCTTAGAAGGCACTCCAATACATGTTCAATTTATATGCAAAATCCACAATCTACTTTTTTTTCTTTTTAGAAGGACTCCCTATAACTACTGCTGCTAATGCTTTCCTATTTCGAAACGTGCCAAATGGTGGTTCAGATTATCATAGCTACATAGTATGCTAGAGTGCTAAAACCACCACGTGTAAATCGATTTTTGAGTTCTTGCAGAACAAAACCACAACACAAATGCTGCAAACATCTTTTAGAAAAAAATTGAATGCACGTGTAAATGAAATTTTAAGTTTCTTGCGGAAAATTACTTTTGGCGCCAAAATTTCTTAAGCAACTAGTAAATTTGCAGAAAAACATTTTTATGTGTAAATTGTTCATGCTAACATCAATGAACATCAAATTAATTTTAGTGATAAGGTGACATATTTAGAAATTGTTTTAAAACAATATCTCAATTTTAAACTACATATTGAAAAGGTTACAAAACAAATTGAGAGAGCAACAGGTATATTATGGAAACTAAGAAGGTTTCTGCCAGTGGGGTCAATGATTACATTATATTACGCATTAATCCTACCCCATTTACTGTATGGATTTGCTATTTGGGTTTCCACATATCCTTGTGATGTACAAAAGCAGCTGCAAATACTGCAAAATAACGTTATAAGAGCCATAGCTCGAAGTTGAAAATATGGCAATGTTTTCTCTTTATACAAAAATTTTATGATCCTAAAAATCCATAAATTTATGTAAATTAAAAATTGCAACTTTGATGCATAAATAAGATGATTCAAAACTTTTTGCAGCTTTTGAGGGCCAATTGGTAAAACCATCAAATATTTATCGTTATTCAACTAGGAGTAATTAAAATCACACATACTATATTCCCAAATTTAGATTGGTCAGGCTTCAAAAATCATTTCAATATACAGGTGTAAAAATTTGGGACAACATTGAAAAAAAAACTACAAACGAATAACAAATTACGCACAAATTATAAAAACTATTTTGTTCAAGAATGTTAAATAAAACTCTTGATGCCCTGCTCATACTGCTAGAAAAATTAATTAATTTCTTAATTTAAAATATTTGATGTAAATTTTTAACTGGAGCTGTTTGACTCGAAGACTTTTACGGTCACTTCCAGTTCCTTTGTTAGCAAATCTTATAAAATTTACATTTGAATATAGCGTTTTGTTTTTTATTTTCTATTTTTCCAATTATGCCCCATTTTATTTATTTAGTTGTTTTTTTTGTTTATGTTGGTTAACAATGATAAACCTCTGTCTGTCTGTCTTATTAACTATCATTCTTTGTCTCATCGATTAAACTGCTGTGACAGATTATGCATAATGTAGTCCATAGTATAGCCGTTTTTTTCATAATTTAGGTGTGAAAACTTTACCTATTTTTCTCACAATTTTACTTGGATTGTTAGTGGTGTGGTGGGTGGCATCTGGCTAGCGAAGTTTAAATTATTGGATGTAAAAAAAATTAACAAGACCATCGATAAGCACTTGAGCTAATTTGCTTTTTCAACCAATTGGCCTGCAGAAAAGTTATTTTGAATGCTTACTTGCCCAACTTGCTCAATATACACATGCACAATAGATTGAGGTTGTCTAATTTTGGAAAAAATGCGTAAAATGTACTTCTTAGCTAAAACCACTGATTTTGCATAATACTCACATATCTTATTTCAAGAAAATCAACTTTTTGCACGTGATTGTTATGTTAATGTAACATGAATTTGTTAAAACTTTTTCAATCATAATATTGAATTTCGGTTTATAGGCCAGCTTAGCTTAACTTTTAAATTTCGGTTCAAACGTCTGCCCTACCTAGGAGCTTTGGTATTTAGTAAAACTCGAGTTCAAGGCGTAGAAAAAGTTTTACTTTTGTTAAGTTAAGCATTTTAATAGCTAAAGTTAGAAAAGGAATATAGCCTATGTGTACATGTAGCTTGTGTATTCGAAATTACCAGTTTAGTTAGCCCAGGGATATCTAGAACAACGGGATTGCTCACTCGTGGAAATTCACGTCTTAGTAGTGACAAAATTACGGTAATTCATATTATTCATGTATTGACAAGCGTTGTTTTGAGACTGAGGTTGCGACAAGCTGTTCTCGTTAGGGCTAAGCTATTGTATGCTAATTGTTTTACAACCACCTGTAGAAAATATTATAAAACTTCTTGAAAAGGCTTAAAGTTATCTGTAAACAAGAATGTTGATCTAGTTGTATCAAGCAGGCCAATGCAAAACTGAGAATAATGAATGGTAGGAGTAGGCTGCTGATGTTGTTAACCAGTAGTTGTAATAAACCTGTAAATTGATTACCGGTACCAGCTGACTAGTAGGCCTTTTGGTGAAAGGCTAATATTACTTAATACTGTACACTCTTCTCTGTTTTATTCAGGCTACTGTATTTGCTAGCTATGGCTTAGAGTAAAGCCTACTATAGCTACCGGTATTGACTATTGTTAGTGACAACTAGAGTTGCGAGTTAGTTGGTGAGTGGGTCTCAAATTGTAACTTGTAAGTAAGACACCTAGAGTGTACTGTAGAGATAACTTTAAGCTAATTAGGTAAATTACTGAATGCTCTGTGCTGTGGTGCTTTTTGGCAAAAAATCCTTCTCACTCACACTACACCATAATCTATCAAAAACAGATTGATATTCAGAAGGGGTACTGGTTAGAATAGCTCAACATTCCTCTTTTTTGTATGAATATTTTAGATGCCAATAGCATGGCTGAGTAGGTCTATAAGTGCACTGATTTGCAATTTCAATGAGTAGTAGTAGGTCTACCAATAAACCTATATTGTTAAACTTTGACAAAATAGGTTATTCTACTGGTACCGGTACCCAATAATCAGGGTTTGATAAAATATTGGTTGCCAATAGAAAGAAGTAAAGAATTAGCTTACTGGTACAGTAAGTCAATAAAACAAGATGATGTGGTTAGCATTGCCAAGTTTGTTATGCGTTTGTTGGAACTAGTTCCAGTGGTATATGCGGTACCGGTACAGTCATGGCTGTTTGTGTATGGAAGTGAGCCGTTTCGGGGTGGTAGACCTACAAAAATATCTACACATCTGACACACTGCAGTGATATGACATCTCAGCTCCTTAGTTATGCTTTTATTTGCAGAAACTTTATACAATAATTTTGCTGTTATAGTTTTAGTTAAATTTACATAAAATGTTTTCTATGGTGTATACTTGCTGTGTACCAAGTTGCAGTACTGGATATAAATCAGTCAAAATTACGGAAAAAAGTACCACTATATAATTTCTTAGAAAATGAAGATTTGAAGCAACATTAGATTAAATTCTTTTCACGCAAAAAGTGGACTTTTACAAATTCACACAAAGTTTGTGCAAAGCGTTTTGATAAGGATGATTTCATTACCACTTCATTGGATCACTGAGAGTCACGAAAACTTGCTCGAGATTCTATAGAATTAAGCTGAATGCGCGTAGAACGATAAATAGGTTGACAATAACTGCAGTAACGATGAATCATTGATTTTGTTAGCGTTCTCACAGTTAGAACGTTATGTTGTGACAGAGATTTGCTACATGAGATTTTTCACGTTTCAACCGTCCGTGCGGACAATCATGTTTGCAATTGGTACGTAAAAGTGATAATTGTTTAATCTTACGTTTTTTTTTTTATTTAGCTTATTTAAATGTTAGGCCCTACAAGGCATGCAAATGTAGCAACATTCATGGTCAACACAATGTTTGTTTTCAGATAGACTATACTGTAATTTGTTTCAGATGTTTGGTTAGCCTGCTAATAAACTGTTTCAGATTCCAAACCTTTACTTAATGTTCCTGTTTGGCTTGACGAAGTGTTAAGGTTATTACTTTGTTTGTCAGAAAACTATTTATTGATCTTTGCGGTTAAGAGCTTGTGGACAGTATTGACCACCCAACTAAAACTGGTGAACGGGCTCGATCTCATGTTTGATTTTACTCACCATTTCAAAACATACAATCATTTTGTTAACAAAAACGAATGAATGTTCCAACTAAGAGCCATGAAGGAATATTGGATGAATCTTGCATTGGTGAGCTTGCACACATCAAAAGGCTTTATGCAATGGAAAAGCAAAAGCCATTAAAACTTGCTCCCAAGCTAAAAAAGTGGCACTAAATTCAAGCAGCATCGCTCGTACGTCTCCTCAGCATGCACTCGGTAAGTTGTTGTGATGGATGTTTTATTGGCATGTATTAAGATTTAGATTTGTACTGTTTATGTGGTGCAATCAACAATCTATTGCTTGTTACTGAAGCAATGGCATTTCGTTTCTAGTCAGTTTATTCAATCGAAATATTCCACATTTGAAACAGATAGTTTGAAGCAATAAGAAGTATAATGTGAACGCAATAATGTGTTTTTAATGAATAAGATAATGCGACCAGTAAATGCATTGTAAGCTGGCAAAATATTATGATTTAACACAGCATAAACTAGTTTTTTATTAATAGTTAACCCTTGACAATCTCATTTAATGTAAAATAGTGCGTAGGGTTTTCCCTTCTATTCAAACTACCTTATACATTAGTCTTTATAGGAGTATTTTCGAATCAACTTGGCTTAAGGCAGGGGTCGGCAACCTTTTGAACTAGTGGGCCACATTCAGTCCTAACAAGGTTTCAGTGGGCCGCCACCTTTCCAGCAAACTAAAAGAGAAAAGTTTTCCACGAAATTTTTTTTTTTCAGACGAGTCAATGGCGAAGACCAAAAAAAAAGTCTTTGCCAGACATTTAGGCCTTTATTTGGATGAATCGGTGGCGAAGGTTACAAAAAAAGGTTTTTGCCAGGTAATGAGAATCATTTTGGTGGTTTATTGCTGCATATGTCATTGAAAAAAGAAAAAAAGGTTGCGGGCCGCTGGACAACAATAAAAGGTTGCAGGCCGGGCAAAATGCCTTGGCAGGTCGCATGCGACCCGCAGGTCGTAGGTTGCCAACTCCTGGCTTAAGGCAATATGACAGTATTTTTCCTGGGTTTTAGGAAACCGCTCGCTACGTCGAGTTCATTTCAAATGTTTGGAAGATTATGTCAGTCAAGAATCCCTATAACGGTAACTGCAATAGTCTACTTTCATTTACTAGTAGCTATTTAATTTATGCATTTTAATTTACTGTGCATTATTATGTTGATTCTGTAGCCTATGCAGCATTATATGTTTTCCCTATTTTTTGATTATATTCTATAATTAGCAAGCAAAAATCTTTACATGACCGCATCATTACTCTATATACTGTTTAGAATGCAAAACTGGGCAGTGGGCACTGGCTGCTATGGTTTAAGCTTGGTTGGTTTCAGTTGATTGAACCATTATTCCAGCTATTAATCATATTAAATTTATAGTACAGAAAATATTTTTAGATTGCAAAAAGAGAGATGCGATATACGAATCGCTGAGGCTTGAAGATGGTCGCGCAGACGTGATTTATCTTCAAAATTTCATTGACATTTTCGAACATTAGAATGCTTCTGGAAAAACAGGACTTACCGTTTAAACGCTTACGGTACGGCCTGTATACAAACGAAGGGAGCACTTTTGGATTTGGTCGACCATTTACAAGAGAACATGATTTTCAGTATATTCTTTCTGGCAAACATATGTCATATCCACTGAAAGCTCGTTTCGGCTGGTATCGGCAAGTAAGCGGCGGGAATTTTTTCATTTCATCCAAGAAGTTTTTTTGGGCTGAGATAAAATTCGTTGCCTGAGTTTACTACAACAAAATTCACGTCTGGCCGCATCCAGCATCAAATCTGAACAAAATGTTGAAGAGGCCCATAAAAGTTGCAACACCGATCTACTCTGGCTGTCGAAATTCCTTACCACAACTGCCTGAAATGATTTTTCTCAGAGTGATGCCGTTGTCGCAATCTTTGTTGCTGGCTATATCGGAAAAAGCATTGTCAAACGGAAGAAATGCAGTGCCTGCAAAGAAATCTTAATAGTGTTTGATGAGTCTCCCTCCCTTCAGCATTGCTTGCCAGTGGAACGCAGATTGTTGTTTGAATTGGCGAATCGGAGAAGGACTTTCTACTCTTTCAAAATTTTGTTTCTTGGTCACCAGTTTTGCCATGCAGTATCACTCAACTGTTGCTGCCAATGAAGAAAAATTGCATCACTTTCCAATCAACGGTTTGCTTTTGTGATAGCTGTCACTGTAGCAGTGTAGCTGCTGCTTTTCTACAAGCATTGCGCTGTTTGCCAGAAGTCAAGTGTTATTCTGGCCATCTCACCTTTGCCTTTATATTGGAAGCCGCATTCAATTGCTCTTTCAAGAATACGTTGAAACGTTTCAACAGACTTGCAGTGAATGCTTCACCGGCAAAAACGCTACACTAAGTGCGAGATTTGACTTCAAAAGCTTCGGCCAAAAAACAGTGTAAACTAGAATACACTATGAATGTTTTTGTTTTAATTTATTAAGTAGAATTCGTCCAATTCGTTATCGTTTAACTCGTCAGTTTTCTTAATTCGTCATACTTTTATCAGTTCCGGCAAAATTCCTATCTTTTACTTGCATTCCAGTTCGTCTAATTTGCCATTGCCTAATTCGTCATTTTGCTTAATTTATCATGTCTTTGTATCTGCGAGAAACTTTTTGTTTGGCTTATTTGTCATTTTCAGGTTCGATTCAATGTTCAAGCGATTATCAAAGCTTTGTTTGTTACTGCAAGATGTATGGATTTATGCAGTCTCAATGATTAGTTCAACACGTGCAAGATCTTAAACAAACAAGAGTCCTTATCGGATAATAGTCTACATGCCGCTACAGCAACACAAAAGGATGATGTGCGAGGCACGTTTTAACTACAAAACATTTCTTTCAGTTAAGAATGTAGAAGAGTTTAACGGAGTGCAGTAATTATGACGATTAAGTGTGAAATAGAGCAAGTACAGTTTGAACAGTTAAGATTACTAGTTAACGTGCTTTCTGTGTTTCATTTCAGGATTATTGTCAAAGCGTAGTTACAAAGAATCAATGTCAAGTAAAAGATCTAAGTACGTAAGCTTATTTTGCTTTACATTCAGCAACAAACAGTGCATTTTATTCACCAATATCTGTAACAAGCTGCGCCACCAGCTAAATAAGCTCCAAGTAGATGTGCCGTCATGGAGTGTTTACTAGGGTTGTCCAAATTTAGGTCATCTTCGAAAAGTTATGTTTAAACACCTTAATCCTGTTCGTTTGGACTTAAAACTCAGTTTGCAAAAAAAGTTTTTCAAATCGGAGGTCATTTAGACCCCGCTCATTGGACCTAAAGTTTTGATCCCGAAATGCGCTATAATTAGGGAAATCCCCTCAGTATAAAATTCATATTTTTGGTTTTTAATGGTTCTGAAATGGTTTGTTTGTAGGAACGTTTTACAGTTTATATGAACATGTTTGCCATTTTGGTTGAGACATCATCATCGATGACGTCATCACGAATTTTGGGGGAATTCTCTAATCCAAAAATTCATTTATTAAAATTTTTTAATGCTTTTGTCGTGTATTTTTTTATACTTTGAAGCTGAAATGATCACATTTGTCACTGTAACTGTGATGACCTGCATTGTCACTTTTGTTTTGAAAATCACTTTTTTTTGAAAAAAGCAACAACCAATATTGATATAATTCGACATAATTTACGTTATAATGAAGCACATTTCTTGCATATAAAACAACCACTTGTTGTACGCAAATAAAACAAGGTTTAAAAAGACTTGGAAAGTGCTACTTTTGAAAATTCTGGAAATCATTCTCTGTCATCTTCAACAGCTTGCAAAATTCTCTCACTTTCTTGAGGGTCGTCAGTTAGAATCGCAGCATAGTCTGTATTTAATTTAACCCCTCCTTCTGCAGCATCATTCACAACTTTGACAGAGTTCACAAAAGATTTCATTTCTTGGTAAGAAGTAGACATATCCCATTCAGTCACATGCTTTCGAAGCCAATCATGCTTCAAACCCAATGCTCCAAACATGAACAAAGATTCTGGTCCAACCAAGTCAATTAAATGCGTGTTTTGATCAACCGGTTGTCGCAACACTGCTATTCCTCGTCGGAATTCGTCAGGTCTGGGTATCAAAAGAAGACGATCTGCCATTTGTTGCCTACTTTCTTTTGATATTGCAATATTTTGGCTGCACAAAGAAAATAAAACGTTTTCTTCAGTCAGGTACCTATTGTGTTTGTGAAGTTTTTGGAAAGCTGCAGTGCTCACACTAGCGTCATATGGTTTATATTCCAGCATGCTCTGTAGAAAGTTGAAGTCGTTTATTGCTGCATCGGCACCAATGTTACATTTAAGCCATGTTGGGACATAAAACAGTACAAGAAAAGTGACTGACCAGTGAAGTTTAGAAACGGTTTCGTTATCGTAGTTCATTTGATCTGCCCACAAGTAGATTTTTTGACTATAAAGTACCTGGCTCATATAACAAGCTGAGTGTGTTGCTCCTGGGCGATGATGAGACACATCTTCGCGATGAACATATCCGATGATCGCTAATGTTAGCTCAGCACATTCTTTGTAATCATTTTGCAAGCTGGAGTTTTTTCTGCTCTTTTCGTGTTTCAGCAAAGATGTGATTTCATCACCGACTTCATTCGCTTTTTTTTGCAACCACTCTTCTGAAAAGTTTAAGATCTTAAACTGATTTTGTATTGTCGATGTTGCCCCATTTTCTTTTGAATTCATTAAACATTGGATTTTCAGGCCCCATTGTTTCTTTTCCGAATATTGACTTCCAAACAGCTCGTATTACAAGTTCATAGATATGATGTCGACAAGCATGATAGAACACTTTTCGACCAAGTTGTTCTTCAACCAATTTTGCTGCACCATTCTTCCAACTGCTATTACTTGATGTAGTGTCAAAGACCAGGGCTTTGACGTTATTGGTAATCTGCCACATTAGAAGCATATCATAAGAAGCATCTACTTGTGCTCTCCCTGTAGAACTTTCTAACTTTGTAATGCCAAGAAGTTTGCCATTTTTAAAATCAGAAACATCGCCACCCGATGCTATTATAGATAGAGCTTCATACTTTGACCCCAATTGATCTGTTGCTAATGTTTCGAGGTGCATTTTGCTTCATTTTTTCCAATACTTCTTGTGAAATTTTAAATCTAGATGCAATTCTTGACCTCCTTGTGGTGGAACGTGATAGGCAGAAATCATTTACATCTCCATTACATGCCTTAGTGAATGAAGAAATTAGCATGGTTGCCAAATTGTCAGAAATTTTGTCGATCGAGAGCAGCTGCGATTTCGTGGTTGTCATTTATATTACGAGGGGCGCTCAGGATAAATTCACGGGCAGGAGCAGCACTTTTGCTATCTTTATCTTCAAACTTTGTACAAGATGAAGATGCACTATTGCTGCGTTGTGCCATAGACAAGGATTCGTCTTCAGATAGTTCTACAGAACTTACTTCCATTTCATCAAAGGTGTAGAGAGCGGCAGTATTGCGCTGTTGGTGTATTTGTTGCTGTAGCAGTTGTCCATGCAGCACTTTATCTTTGCCAATCATTGATGATACCCTATCGTGTTTCTGGTCTTCATAAAAGGCGATGTCTTCCTTTTTCTTTTCTTCCGTTAAGAATCTGCTTTTTTCATATACTTCAACTGCATCTGATGAAGCGATATCCCACAGTTTATCTAGTTTCTCAGTTAAGAATTTCCATTTCCCACCAGCGTCACTTGGGCCCATTCGATTTTTCTTCAGCTTTATCCATTCATTCCATGACTTCGACAATTTTTCTTCAGCATATTGTTTACCAATTGTTTTGATTCCAGCCATCAGCCAGAATAGGAGCACTTGATCTACCACTTGGGCAATACATTCTTTTACAGGATAAGAATCAGGAGATAATTGTTGAAGATACAAAACATACTGAAATATCTGACGAAGTGTTGGAAGTTTTGTACCACCAATAGAAGTTTTGGAATTGCCAATTAGAAAGTAATCACTTGAAGATCTTGTTTGTAAGGGGTTGATTTTTTGCGTTTTTAAAGCAGTACGAGTATCCAGTGCAAAAACAGTGCAGTTTTGTTGGTACATTTCAATAAACACTGAAAGCCTGAACCTGAAAAATATTTTTGTCAGTTTTACGTCGTAATAATCAAATTCACGTGTCGCGTTAAGCTTAGTGATTTGAAAACCAAGATTTAAGATAAGAAATGCCTTTGGCTAAACTTTTCAGCTAGATATGATCTGTACGACTAATGTTTCCAAAGATTCGGAATTTGACTCTGATATTCTGGAAACGCTAGCTAGGCAACAAGAAACACTCTTTATCCAAGAGAAATAATATGAAAAAATACAAAGTACCAATACTAAAAAAATTATCAAAAATTCCAGAGAAATCTCCACAAACAACTTCGGCACTAAGCCTTTTTATAACTACAGTAGTAGCAATTACCCATTTGGTTAATTATAATCAAAACTCTAACCAGTATTTCACGAAGATGGACACACCAACAGTGAACACAGATTGACAACAATAATCCACAAACTCTTTTGCTCTCAAATTAAAATATCAGATGCACAATTTATGCCACAGTTGCCACACAGGCTCACTATCAATTTAGCATACAATGAATATAATTAACTAGCAATAACAATGCTTTCATCTAATAATAATACAGTCATAATATTAATAATAAAGACCAACTCATCCTGTATATACTTTCCTAGTGATGACGTCATAATAATACGTCATACATTCCACTTACCTCTAGAAAATGCCAGAACTTTTAACACATTTCAGAACATTCTTAATTCATGACGTCACCAACAGTCACCTTATACCTTACCATGATAAGTTTTCAAGTTTGCCATACCCATTAACTAAAATGTTGAAAACTTTTGAGTCAGATGAATGCAAGCTTTTATCGATTGAAGCTATTTCATTTTTACCAAGATAGGACTAATATACCCCAATGAAGCACAGGCTACATTATTTGGGACAGCATGTACCACACCCCAAAGGGTGCAGCCAGGGTTAGTGTTACCATTGAAAATGTGTAAATAGTGTCATGATAATAATGACATCACAACTGCAGTGACAAATGTGATCATTTCAGCTTCAAAGTATAAAAAAATACACGACAAAAGCATTAAAAAATTTTGAAAAATGAAATTTTGGATTAGGGAATTCCCCCGAAATTCGTGATGACGTCATCGATGATGATGTCTCAACCAAAATGGCAAACATGTTCATATAAACTGTAAAACGTTCCTACAAACAAACCATTTCAGAACCATTAAAAACCAAAAATATGAATTTTATACTGAGGGGATTTCCCTAATTATAGCGCATTTCGGGATCAAAACTTTAGGTCCAATGAGCGGGGTCTAAATGACCTCCGATTTGAAAAACTTTTTTTGCAAACTGAGTTTTAAGTCCAAACGAACGGGATTAAGGTGTTTAAACATAACTTTTTGAACATGACCTAAATTTGGACAACCCTAGTGTTTACCTGTTTGCATAATTCGTCAGTTCGCCTAATTCGTCATTTTTTTTTCTTATTCCCTTAAGGTGACGAATTAGACAAATTGTACTATCTTTGGGTTTACATTTAGAAATGTTTGCATTACACTGTACCACGTCTGTTATATGTATTAGTTCGTTTTTTAAACAGAACAATACACTGGTAGGTATTAACTGTTAAACATCAATTCAAAACGCTATTTTCTGTTCAAACTGTAACTCCAATGACTTATAGTACCATATCGTTAATTTTACTCAGATGGGAAAAAAGCTGACATTTTGTCAAAATTAAAAAAAGATGCGTTGGACCCTACTATTGTCACATGCAAATATGAGTTGCTTATCTCAGTGTTCTTGATATCCCCGAGTTAGCTTAAATCGGGATTAAATTCTCTGCACTGTGCTGAATCCTCTTCACATTGACGAGCGATGACGAGGTCAATTGACTTCGAAACACAGAAATGCGCCCGCAATGGGGGCTCCACCTCATCTGCGTCATTATGGATTGAAACGATTGTCTAGTTAGACGTGGTAATAACATTAAGGTGTTGTCAAATATGTAGGATTGTAAGACGTGATGTTTTTGTGAACTGTTAAATTAGTTCTGGCTGTTTCACTTCAGGAATAATTTTTGGATCATGCAATAGGATATGCAAAATTTATTTTTTTGGTTATATGCATTTTAATAGCTGTTACTAACAATGATACTGATTAATGTTGCCTTTTTGCTGCAAACGCATTTTTAATCGCGAAGATCTTGAAAGCTGCGCCAGCTAGAAAGCTAAAATTTTTATGGATTTTTGTCGCCTTGATCCATTTGGCTTGGGTGAAGTTCAAAGTGATCCCATTTAGATCCTCAATGTATTTGATCCCCATTAGTACTAAGTCATCAAACTGGCCCTTTCCGATTTGCTTTGGTAAGTAACGCTTGTTTAGAATGTCTTTCCTGATGCATTCTGTTTAACTGGCCAAACCACCTTTGAACCTGAGATCTTGCAATTCGTCCAACTGGTCTTTTCCTATTTGCTTTTACTAGTAAAGCTTGTCTGGAGGAAAGTCTTTCTAGAGGCATTTTGCTAATACATGATCAAATTATCTAAGCTGAGACCTTTCAGAGAAGTAGCGGCTCGATATTTAGAGAATTTCAAATATCTGAGCTAAACACCTTGTTGAATAATGTGCAGTAACTCCTTCAAATCTTCGTAAAAACCTCATTTTGGATGCTTGCACTTGCAATCGCACTCTTTTGGTCTTTCTCAAAGTTCATGATCGTAGGTGAGAATGGGAACAAAAACTGTCTTGAAAATTGAGAGTTTTGTCTTTTTTGACAATTTTTATTTTAAGACAACCGATTAGTGCAAAGCTCGCATTAGCATTACTGCACGAACCTTGCCAATTTGATTATCCAGTTCTTCGTCTTGCCTTGCGTCACTTGTGAATACTACCCCAAGATAATTGAACTTCTATAACTGCTTTAGTGTCATTCAATTCACTTGCAACAGGCACTAATGAGAATTTCCTGAAAGATGAAGAACCAAAGTTTTTAAATGAAGAAAACATATAAATGATTTTTTCGAAATAGAGTAAGTTCGACTATTTACATGGAACCACCTAGAATAAACAAGGTGATAAATGTAATCAATTCTCTAACTTTACATAAATCAGTGGATCATGATAATAATATATCATGTTATTTTTTGCATGTTGCTTCCTGTAACCATACGCCTTTAATATGTATTTATTTATTGACAATGCCGTACGTATTCGAATATTATTTATTTATTGACAATGCTGTACGTATTTGAATATTTCCGCATAGTTGTAAAATAACAAGAATAATTCTTTTGTTTAAGTCAGGAAAAACCGATAACTTAACTAATCACCACCCCATATCAATTATAGCCTGTTTTTCGAAAATCTTTGAAAAGTTAAAGTTAATTCACAAGCGACTAACAAAATTTTTTTCAAAAGCATTCTGTATCGGCTGTCTCCATACAGTTGTCAAAGCATTATGTCTACAACCCATGCTATTCTGGATGTTCCAACCACCTCTTACGACCAAATTAATGACAACAGTTTTGCTTGTGTAACACCATTAGGGTTTCAAAAAGCTTATGATGCTGTTTGTCATACCTCATTATTAAGTAAACTTGAACATTATGGTATCCGAGGAGTTGCATACAAACTTATGAGCTCTTTTTTATTTGGAAGACAATAATCTCTTACCTATCAAGATATGCAATCCAAAATAGTTACCAATCAATTTGGAGTGCCCCAAGACAGTAACTTAGATCCTTATTGTTTTGATATATAAGAATGACATATCTAATGCCTTAAACACAACCCCCAGATTATTTGCTGATGATATGTGTCCAGTAATCCACGCAGCCAATCCGTCAATTTTGCGTGATAATGTAAATCATAAGTTATGGAGTGTACTAGAATGGGCTAAAAAAGCCAACAAAATAACTGTTAACCCTACAAAATCTTGAAGGTTAATATTGCTTCCCAAAATCACAAATTCCATCCCAACGATCGAAATACTTTTCAACACTGATCCAGTATCTGCCAATAAATCAGCAAATATATGGGCATTACAATTGGTGAAAAATTAAACTTTGCAGAACATAGTATCAAGTTAACATGTAAAATATCTAGATCTGTCGGCATCTTGTCTAAATTGCGGAACATTTTACCTTTTTCAGCTCCTCGTGAATTGCATTATAGTATGGCTCACTCTCATTTATTATTTGACATTGTAATCTGGGGTAACACTTATGATAATCATTTGGAAATATTGCGTATTTTTCAAAATGAAGCTGTCAAAATAGTTGCAGGAGGAAGGCGGCAAAATCATGTTACACCATTTTATCACCGATTACAAATCTTAAAAGTAAAAAACTTGCATGTCTACGAAGTAGCAAAATTAATGCACAAAAACTCACTGAAAAGGCTACCGAATTGCTTAATTTGTCACTTCACTCCTGTTACAGCAATACACACACAAACAACTCGTCTTTCTTTATCAAAACTTAATTTGTATTTACCAAGCTACAGAACACAAAAATTTCGAAAAAGTTTTAACTATCGAGGAGTCTTTTAACTTTTATTTGGAACTCTGTACCGTATGAATTAAAAAAATTACCATTCGATCAATTTAAATTAGTATACAAACGATATTTATTGTTGAATAAAAAATGATTCACAATTCTAAATTAATTAAAATTGATAAAAGCTTAAGTTTGATGTACATGCTGCATATTCAAAATCAACATGAAAAACTGACCTGTCCAGCAGCTTGATTTGACTAATTTTTGGGTGGCTGCTTGACTTGATGACTGAGAGGTGCTTTGCAGCTTCCTATTTTTTATGTGTATTTATCTGTGTCCATGAATGAGACTTTGCTTATTGGTTTGAATGGATCAAAATAAAACAAATATAAAATGTAAGTTTCGGTCGTGTTTATTTTCGTTCCGACAGTGTCACGTGCATCTGAAAAGCTATTTTAAATAATAAATCTAAAAAAAATCAGTTTTAGAAAAGCATTTAAATTTCACCTCCAGGTGGCGCAAAAGAACTGGAACTTTTTTCATTTTGGATTTTTTCCAAAACTAATCAGAGGTATGGTTTTTACATATGATCATTATGACAAAGACATTTATTTCTTAACCTGAAAATTTTAACATTGTAAGTTGAATGATATTAAAATTGTAGTATTTTAAAATATTTTATTGTTCATGCCGTGGTTGTCGCTCTTGGTGCCACGGTTACGCTCGACAAATGAGCATGATCAGTGCTCTCCCATTGTAGTTTTGTTGACTATAACTACTAAATTTAGTCGTACAACATGCAAGACAAATGTATTTGACTGTACTCCCAAGTTTTATTGAAAAAAATAAGTGCCCTCCCCAATCTCCGGATTGCTTTCCACAGGATTACAGCAAACAGGATCCACTTTCAGAGAAAGGACGATTGCCTATTATTTTTTTCAAAAAGACGAACTAAACGAGTCATTAAGACAGAAATAAAGAGAAAGATCATTGGATGAAGTTCAAAAAGCGATATTGTTTTGGAAAAAAATGGTTGCTAGCAATTTGTGATAAAAGCGGAGGCAACATTGCTGTTCAACTAGCTACGTAAATAACATTGTAATCATTTTTGGCTCTGGTTTTTCTGGCAACTAATTTAAAAAGCGATAACGTTTCTTCATCTTTTTGCAAACAAAGCTGAAATTTTTGGCAAAATTAGTAATTGTGTCGGTTGTGATATGAATTGCTTTTGCAGTACTTGAAAAAGTCAAAAATAAAAAGTCTTATCGTTTTTTTTGTTTTTGTGCTACCCTATATACCCATGTGAAATACTTTTGCCGAGCTTAAGCCGTTTTTGAATGAGGCTGTGTTTTTGCCAAAGCTTTCTTGGCAGTTTTCAGACTTTAAAACTGAAGTCGCGTGATCCATTGGTCCCAATTTTAGAACAAACAACTTGCTAATCTCAAACTGCTGTTTGAATTTCATGTAGCTAGATCTATTACTGTTTTGGAGTTATAATCAAAAGTGTAAAACTCCGCTTGTTAGTTGTAAAATAGCCTAGTGAAAACAAAAGAACACTTGCTGCGGGCGTCAGTCGTTTCAATAGGACATCAAAATGACATATTTTTAGATTATTAAAACATGCAGCTACTGTATATCTTGATCTTCAATTTATGGCACAGTTAATCCAGTGGTGATCATCGTGTAAGACCACCCCATCAAATACTTTTAACTTGCCTAAACTGCATCACCTCTCGATTGGACTATGAACACAGCCCAATTTTGTAATGAGATCAAGCCTGAAACCAACTAGGTTTTCACCCTAAATACAGCTGGGCTTGTGCGTACTTTTTTTGAATTTGACTAAATTTCTGAAGTTTTAATTTTAGTTAGCTTCACGCTGTTCTTTTTAATTGCTGAACGTTTAGCAGAGAAGCTGTAAATACCAATTTTTATAGTCTTTGGTTTGGCCCAAAATTTAATTTTAACTTTTAAATGTTTTGATCTGTTGAATTTATTTCAGTTTAGTTTGCATGGAAGTGATGGATCTGTACTTACTTTCAACACTCCCTTCGACTCAGCAAGTTACACATTTACTCGTTTAATGCCAACTACAACCTACAATACAAGAGTCAGCATTTTTTACTATTAATTTTTGTAATTGTGAATGCTGTGTACTAAATTTACTCATGCTCTGACATAAGGTGCGTTATTATATGCAACATATATTCGTTCGAGTAACTGTGCTTAAAGAAAAGCTTTCAAAAGAAGCTCTACTGCATTTGGAAAGCACAGAGTTGCGAAGGGCTGGTCACCTTTCGGACATTTCTTCGAAAGGAGTTGTGCTGTCCGAGCGCAATGACGTGGAAATGAGCCGCGCTAACTCGTTACATGCTTTGGTGAAATACTGCAAGTATAATAAAAGATTTGATTTGCATTTGGAAAGTCGCCAAATTCACTAACTTGATTTCTGATTTCAGAAACGTAAAGATATAGTTTAGTCGAAAACAGATATTTGTAGCCAAATGCTCGATCCCGTGAAATTAGCAGATCAACATAATTTGAGGTTCTGGTGCCTCTAAGCAATTTTTGGTTTTGTTCAAGTTTTGCTTCAATGAAAATGCAAGCACCATTCTGTTTTCCAGTATTTGAGACAGTATGTGAAAAAGCTCACCTTGTAGCAAATACTTTTTCTACCATTCCCATAGAGCTCAATCAATATCATTTTCTAGAGAGTGTCAAGTTTCATTAGAAATATTGGCAATTTTGAGCAGATGTTTTGGTGGCAGAGACGATGCTAGGCACTTGGCAGACGATCGACATGCCAGGATGAATTTGAATGAGGGGTGTGTGTGCTCAAGTAATTAATTAAAACGTTTTTCAAAATAGAATATTTTCAGAATATGACTGGTTAAATTCTTTTTTTTAAAGATATTTTATATTCGTTGCTAATGCTTTGATGGTGTGTTTATGTGCTCGTTTGCTCCACATTTTTAAAGTGCGCTTTAAAGGCCACCTAATGTCTGCAAAGCAATGCCCTTAAAATGAAATAGAAAATTATTTCTAATCAAATGCTGTAAACCTGGTTTAGATACATGTTTTTAGTTTCAAGAAAATGAGTTGCCATTATTACCTTTCGCGTTTTTAAAAAATGACATGACGTCATCAGACCCAGGAGTTTGGTGCCTTTGACTTGTTTATCATTGCAGAGAATAGGCGATTTTGCAAAGTCATGTGATAGCAGCTCACTAGTCAAAAAGTGGTTCACAAAAAGGCGTAATTAGCTCAAAGTAGTTACATTGCGAAGTTCAGAAGTGAATTACCGTACCCGTAGCAATCAGCTTTCACTACAAGTATTGAACAGCAGTTTTACTACCAGTAATGACTCTATCACTCTAAAAACTCCAACAGTACAAAAGTTTTCGTATTCTAAGTTATCTGGCATATCCATACCCAATACTGGTACGCTACCATAGTGTAAAAAAAAAGATTTCAGACATAACAAGAAACTATTGAAAGCTTTCAATTATGTAACAATATTTTACCTTTCTAATACCAGTAGGCTACTGTAGTTTACTGCGTAGGTTTAGGATAATACCGATACCGTACGATAAAAATGATACAGGTAGCAGTATCAGATCAGTAGCCTGATTTGGTTTGTGTTTCAGTGATTGATCTTGTAGAATAGCGGAAAAAACAATGACCTAGTCAGATTGTTGAAAGCTTGGGGAGCAAATTACTGGTAGATGGGTAGTAGGTAGGAGTTTTGGTGCCTTGGGATAATTATGGCAAGGAAGTAAGCATTGCCTGTACCGGTATGTTACATTGGTATGATAGGTAAAAATGCTACTTATACAGGCAGCATTTTTGTACTACAATGTCATATTCACAATATTGGAACTCGTAAATAAATTACCTGCACTCACTGGTAGTTGTCTGGCTTTGCAGATCTGAGATATCAGTACACTGATCTGATACCAGTAGCCTAGTCCGGTATCGCTAAACTATGGTACCCTAGCAGATTAGTCCAGCTTGATATATTGCCAGGACTAAAATATTTACTGAAACACAAACCAAACAAGTACTGATCTGGTATCATTTCTGCTGTACATATCCTTACCGGTATATTCCTAATCCTACGCAGTAAACTACAGTAGCCTACTGTTATTAGAAAGGTAAAATATTTTTACATAACTACAGTATAAGGTTTCAATTGCTTCTTTTTTTTACGCTTTAATAGCCAATCGGTATTCCTATTGGATACGGATATGCCAGATAACTTAGAATACGAAAACTTTTGTACTGTTGGAGTTTTTAGAGTGATAGAGTCATTACTGGTAGTAAAACTGCTGTTCAATACTTGTAGTAAAAGCTGATTGCTTTGAGTAATTCACTTCTGAACTTCGCAATGTAACTACTTTGAGCTAATTACGCCTTTTTGTGCAACACTTTTTGACTAGTGAGCTGCTATCACATGCCTTGGCAAAATCGCCTATCCTCTGCAATGATAAACTATGCAAGTGCACCAAACTCCTGGGTCTGATGACGTCATGTCATTTTTTAAAAACGCGAAAGGTAATAATGGCTACTCATTTTCTTGAAACTGAGAACGTGTATCTAAACCGGGTTTACAGCATTCAATTAGAAATAATTTTCTATTTCATTTTAAGGGCATTGCTTTGCAGACATTAGGTGGCCTTTAAGTTTTTGTGTGCACAAACATTGCCTTACGCCCAAAAAGTTTTGTTCAATCAAGGGCCTTTGTGAATGAGGTTGTGAGTGTGGCTAACAGCTATGGTTTAGATTGCCTTTTCGCGTTTTTCTATATATAAAATCCAGAAGCACCAGCTGGAAAAAACTAATTCTGACCTCAACCGCTATTCCAATGAATCCAATTTAACAGTAGTGCAATTGAGATTTGAAAGCCTCTTTGCATCTGTTTGCGTCATTATGTAGCATTTTTTGAACTTGACAGTTGTCTCTCCCATATCCACTGCTCTCAATGATTTTTTTATAACTCTCTCTTTAGAGCCAGAAGAAAATTGTGGTATGTTTGTCATGAGAGTCAGAGTATTTCTACGGCTTACATCAAAGAAATTTTTCAGATCATCTTTGTTAGTACCGGCTTTGGAGCGGGAGGTATGAGGTTCAAATCTTGGGCCGATCGAATCGAACACAGTGTTGCCAACAGTTTGCCATCTCTGTGACATTTCTTCAAAAAGAGCTGTGTTGCCCGGGCGCAATGACACGGAGATGAGCCCTGCAAACTCGTTACATGCTTCGGCGTAATACAGTGAGTATAATGAAAGGTTTGATCTTGCTTGTGGTAGCCTTACTTAATTCACCCGTATTTTAACAAATTTATTAACTATCCAAAAATAGGAGAAGCACAATAGTATTGTTTGATTGTTTTGTCGTGGACAAAGTATGAAATTGATTCAGAGCTGCACATTTGACAATGGGATGCGGAGAGGAGGGAGTCAAGGAATAGAAACCCAAACTGAGATTACACTTGTGCAATATCAAGAACTAGTGATATTAATGAAAATTAATTCCATGGAAGGTTATTAACGTCGAATCTAACGTTTCAAGTTATAGGCCTAGTTATACAAAGGAGCGTTTTTGATGTATACACTGTAATTCACGTTAAGGTTAATCATTTTTCAAAAATTCGATCGGCATGACCTTGTGTTATAGATTTTTCTCTCCTTGTTACAAATTCTCCTTGATGAGCCTCTGAAAGCATTTTACATTTTGTTTGATGGGCTAGGCGACCTTTTGACGCAAACGTTTTATTGCCAGGCCAGACGCTTTGGCCCTAACTCTAACCCAAACCCTAACATAATCCCAAACTTAAACCTGGTGTTAAAAATAATGTTCTGCATCAAAATATCCACATAGCACAGACCATGGTTCTTGTGTGAAATACTGTACACTGAAATACTGTACACAACTTAGTTAAAAGTGTGTTGTTTTTCGGCTTTTTTGTCTATACTCCAAATCACTTTCCCGAATCAATCCCCAAATGTAATCTCTCATTATGTTTTTTTTATGTTGTCCTTGATATCGGCTCTTTAATATCCTGATGACACCGTTCACCATGTTTTTCAGAATATTCACCCAGGTTTTCTTTAAACTCATCTAAATGGGCATCGAGCATGTGGAGTGGACCTTCATTGAATTTACATGTTAACATATGAATTTACCAAGTTGGCAACAAGCTTGGCATAGTTGTCCGTCTTTGTTATTTCCCAAGAACCCTTGGGCAACAGCAGCAAAACATATCCAAGCATCCTTTTCAACAGCACTTAGTGTTTTGAGAAACTCATCAGATTTTAGAATCAATTTTATTTGGGGTCCAATACATATGTCACCTTTAACTTTGACCTCTGTAAGTTTGGGAAACAGATTCTGGAGATACTTAAAAAGCAGCACCATCTTTGTCCAACGCTTTTACGAATTGTTTTATTAGACCTAGTTAAATATGAAGGGGTGGCAACAGAACTTTCTTTGGATTAAGTAGTGGAATATTTTTGACATTTTTTTCTCCAACGACAAATTCCTCACGTTTTGGCCATACTTGCTTTTGATAGTGGACTTTGGTATCTCTGCTATCCCAAAGACAAAGGCAGCAGGGATATTTCGTGAAACCCCCTGCATTTCCATCAAAAAAGCTATCATTTAAAAATCACCAATAACTTCCCAGTTATACTAGTCATATTTCAATACGTTCACAATTTTTACGTTTTCGTAAGTTTCTTTAAGATGGACTGAATGAGCAAGAGGAAAAGATGGGTATTTGTAGCCATTATGGAGTAGAACTGCCTTGAGACTCTTTGATGAACTATCAATGAAAAGATGCCATTCACTAGGGATACAAGGAATTCCAATTGAGTAAAAAAGCCCACTAACATTGTTGCAAAAGCAAATTGCCTTTTGCATGGTAAAAAAAACTGGAAAAGTTTTGGTGCCGTTTACGTTGCTCAGTAATTTGAACAGAGTTATCAGGCAAATTCCACTGCTTAAGTCGTGACCTTAACAACTCTGCATTAGATTTGGTCTAACCGAGGTCTCTGATCAAATCATTGAGATCTTTCTGATTGGGATAATATGGTTTTTTCTTCTAAGTTAGAATTTAGGACATAGTCATTAATTGTTTTATCATCCACATCAGTAGTGGATTCATCAGCTGAGACAGGGTATTGACAACGAGTAGGAATGGGTACTGGCAGTTAATCAGAATGCGGCACAGGAGCAATTGAGGAAGGAATACTGGAATAAACAATTAGGGGAGCATTTGTTCCAGTTCGACGTTTAGACGGATCAAACATACAAAAGTTGCAATCATTTGTGTTGTTAGTTGGTTCACACCTTATTTTGGAATGGCAAATTTCATTGCTCTTTTTTCTCCTTGATACCTCTCTGAAAAGAAATACTGTTGTCACTAGTTAAGTCTCGGCTTCTTATCATAAACAGTAAACACACAACAGTTCAAATTCAGTAGCAGAATATTAACAAGACTTTCCTTCCAGAGTTTTTTTGCAGTAGTCACAAGCAAAATGTGGAGCCCAAGTCCTGTCTTGGTCTCCAACAGGCATACTAAAATAAGAACTATAAGATTCACACGTCTATGCAAATGCTAGATTGCTAGAACGGAGTGTTTTCTTGCTCTGGTCTTGATAAATTCTCCATATATGAAACAAAATGCATCTGGAGAATGCTTGCAGCTACCCCTCTTAGACATTTACAACAACAAATACCAGGCAGATGATGACTATTTTCAAGAAATAAGCTTAATAATAAAAGTTTGTAATGGTAAAAACTAACTTGCAAACAAACAACAATTAAAAACGTATGGTACTGTGCACAATCGTTGCTGAAAAGTGGATAGAACAACTTGCCATATGCTATTTAAATACTTTTGGGCTACAATGTCTTAATGTATATTGTGTGATTGCAAAATTTTGCTCTATTAACTACCAAAGCAAAGTTTAGATCACGTTATATTTATTTGTGTTAGTTTCTAGGTGTAACCAATTATGAAATATAAATTAGAACCTGGAAACAAACAAAAGTTTTTTTTTTTTGTTAGGCAGTGTTATGAATAAAACCCAGCCGCATTGCGACTTGTGATTTTATGGACGAAACGAACCTTTTTGATGCCATTTGGAAGAAGTTGTTAAAGCCATTTTAAGGAATTAAATTGCTAAACCATCCCCCACTTAGTCAGGTCCAACATGCTTAAAGCTAGCTTATATAGGTAAAAGTTTCTAAAGAATTGCTACTTTTTAGTCTACTCAGGAATGTTATCAGCCAAACAAAGTTCACAAAAATTGGTTGAAATTAATGTTGGAAAAAACAAGTGCCAACAAATTTGACAGAAAAAACAACTTATTGGTGAAAAAATTGCACACATCGAAAGAAATTAAAAAATCTAGAGTCCAGTTGTGAGCTGCAAAAACTTGTGCTGGCTGCGCTTTAAGCAACTCTGGTGTAGACTTTTGATGTTTCACCACTTGTTAGTGTTCTTGTTTCTTTTTCCATATTGTGATATGCTTTAAGTAAAATGTAAACATTGTGAGTTTAGAATAACTATAAACGAAAAGCTCAATTTGTTTTGGTAAGTCCGAGGCAATTTTTTTTGGTAGTGTTTAATTTTCTATTAGTCCGTAGAAATTGCGTTTAATTTTTAAAACATTGAATTATCGGTGTTGATTAGATCAGACACAGCTTCGCCGTCACAATACCTTATGTTTCTGTGTGTTTTTCATGGTTGCAAATTGTTTTGCCATTGCTTTTTACCCCAAACCTTGAATGATTGATACAGTACTGCCTTTTTAGGATCAGGATTGCCACTTCTAATTGTTAATTAGTCAATTTGCATTCACTGAGTTTTAGACAGTAAGTTGTTATCTAGAACAAGCTTCACCATAAGATCATTGATATCTTTTCTCCTTACTTGTTATTAAAGATAAGACAAATAAGATT
Organism: Trididemnum nubilum; assembly: GCA_963965965.1. Classification (NCBI taxonomy): domain Eukaryota; kingdom Metazoa; phylum Chordata; class Ascidiacea; order Aplousobranchia; family Didemnidae; genus Trididemnum; species Trididemnum nubilum. Next base: position 33,143,096 of record OZ014486.1, read on the forward strand.
TGAAATGATGTGAAGTAGACATTACACAAGATCATTTCAAAAACTTTTCTTTCTAGATGGCAAAAAGAAGGCTTAGTTCATTTATGCCATAAACTGGTTGAAAAAAATTAAAATTTTGCTAGAAGGCCTTTGCTTTAGGACAGTGGTTCTTAAGCAGGGTTCGATCAGCTCTTTGGGTTCTACAAAATGTTTTCGGGATTTGTCGGAAGTCCTCCAAAAGTTTGACACAGGCTGAGTGCGCAGTAGGGTGGTCCTTACATGCATAAGAAAAATTAAACAATGAAAGTTATCATAAGTATCAAAGTAAATGTGTTCCTTTTTGGCTAAAACCATCGTGTGTGAAAAATGTCCGAGATAGAAAAACATGTAGAGGTTGCACAAAGGCTATAAAGTTTTTCATCAATACCCAATTTTACAAAGATACGGGCTTAGCTGTTTGCTGAGTATTTGCTGTTCAAAAACAAAAATATTGTGGGTGTAACCCAATTTAATGTATGTTGCCAAGTAAGTAGTGTTCTGCTTTGATTTTCACTTTGCAAAAACCATGCTTGTGGTAAAGTTTGTGGCAAAATGCATGTAGAATTACAGCAGATCTTCCATCACATTTTTTAAGTAGCCATACGTATTGCTATATTAATGCCACTGCCACACCACGCTCTGCAGTTGCATTCGGAACGTGGATAAAATTTCTGAGTGCCATCAACGACCCTAATAATGCACTCCAAAAAATCAAAGTTAATTGACAGAAATTTTTGATCCATTTTCAGTTTTTGAAAAAAGCCAAATAATTGAGTGTAAAATGTTAGAAATATTGGATATTAATAAATTAGAAGTTGGCTGTTTCGTTCACAAATTTTTTCATATTATGCTCCTGCAATGTTTCACTGAATCATTTAAATTGAACTCGGCTGTGCACCAGCGTCAAACCAGAAAGTTTAGCGATATCCATGTCCCATTAGAGTGGCTCTTATTTAGAAATAAAAATAAAAGTTGTGTTTTCTTTAGCTCTCCACGTACGAATTGGTTCCTTTTCACCACAAAACACTCCTAGTGAAATTTTGTGCATTTTAATTAGGGGTGGCACAGAAGGGTAATTTTTTTGCAAAGTTTGCAAAATTTTCAATGAGCTGCTTATAGTTTGCTTATATACTGTCTACTACTTGGTTGTTGGTGTAAATGTGTAAAAAAAGCAATGAGTACATTTAGGTTCATATTACATTGTTTCAATTTGGTTTCATGAGCAACTTGCTTGGTAAAAGCTGCTGTAATTCAGCAAAATACGTTAGTCAAATTCTCAATGTTCATTTCTTGGGTTAGAGTTATTATATTTTAGCATCTGGGTAGGCACTTTAATGATCAGAAACTGCTTGCAGTAGAAATTGTAGCTGTTCTTCATCTTTGGTTACGAGTTTATTATATGACTGCATAAGAGCAACTCCACACTCAGCATTGTCAATAGTAACTCTTTAAGTTTTGGCAATAAATTTAGCTGATCAAAAGCTTTCTATTTTTGACCAGAATCTAGGATCTGCATTGAGAAACTTGGAATGAATCGAAGTATTTCAAAAAATGTATTTTACTATTTGCCTTGGCAATCACAAATTCTTGGAAATTTTTATCTTTGAGAAAACTGAGTAGATGTTGAGGTATTTTAAGAAACTTTTGTTCATCATCTTCATCTTGAAGCTTGGCGATAATGTGCTGCTTTGTTTCAAAAGAAACAGCATCATCAAAAAAGCTAAGAGCAACTAGTTCTTCAGCAAAATACCATAGATGTTTAGACATTTTTTGAAATGTGGTATAAGAAATGCTTTTTGGAAAGTGAAGGAAGGGATTTAAAAGCTAAATTCCGATGAGGAGCTTCGATTGCTTTAGAAGCAGTAAAGAAAACTTCAATATGGACTATTGGACTTGTATTACAAAAACACACAGTTCCTTTAAAGCTTTTCCTCTTAAGCGATGAGACCAAACTGTTTTCGAAACATTCATAGTTTTAAACAATTGCCGGTGCACAGGCCCAGGTGCACGAAACTTTGCATTGAGAGAAATAGTTCCACCTAGAAGCAAAAGATAGTTTCATAAGTTCAAAGTAATCATCTCGTGGTTGTTTTTTCTCGAGGTGGTTAATACAAAAATCCTGTTTCTTCCAAAATCATTGAGCATAAACTACTTTTTGTCAACGATTTGTGACTCATAAAAGGTTGTGCCAATGCTTCTGAACTCCGAATCGTTTGAAAAGGGAATTTTCTGCCCCTAAAAGAAGCTCCATGATATGATGGCGACAAGGTATGTATAATATATCTTTACCAAGTGTTTGTCCTAGTAAAATGCAGGTCCCTTTTCGACGTCCAATATTAGTCGTTGTTGTATCAAATGATAGCCTGTGCTTTACCAGCTCCAAAAGTTAATTTGAGGACTTTCAGAAGCCGATTAACACTCAACCCTGAGGCAGGAACCGGAAAGCGATCTACATATTTTTTGATGTTGAGTTTTCCAAGACTTACCGTCTCAATGAGCTGTAAGTGCTTCTTTGGCATGAAACTCATTTTCACTGTTTCAGGCAAACTTATCTCTTGCTATTTTCTGTGAATGAGAAATTTACTTCCGCTGATAGCAAAAATAAGCGGGTCATAACCAAGGCTTCTACCGGGTGTAAGAATATGCTGTGTTGCTCTTGGTCGCTTTGGTAAAATATTTTCCACCATACCTTGGCAGAGTACCATCAGTATTGCTCTCGTGCTCACTGCTGCTGAAAGATGCAAGGATAACATTTTTTGAAATTGAAACTATGTACTCATGTTGTTTTTTTCGTTTTGCTTGATTCAATGTTCCTCATAGTAGCTAGCGTTTTATCCACACATCCCGCATAACTACTCTCCCCCTTTTCTTGTTGAGCAAAGAGAAAAGAACTAAGCCTATATAACTTCCAAAATACTCCCACAATCAACAAATCTTGACTTACAAGCTAGTAGCTGCTACTGCAGCAGTGTTAGAGCTCCACTGTCTTGAAACTCTCGAAAAACTTTCAAGGCAATAAGAAAACGAGTATGACTCATTAGAGTACTACAAATTTAAAAGAACTTTAATTATGAAAAGAAAAGGTTTGTTTTATTAAATTTGAACTATCTTGGTGCGACCCATCTTTTGATCCTTCACAACCCATACTTGAGGAGCTGCAGCTGAGTGCTAATATAAGAGGAAAATCATTCGCAATTAGGCATCTACTATAGTAAAAAATGATGTTGGGGAATAAGCACAGCCACCTATTCTGATGCATCGCTGTAACGTTGCATTAGAATCATAATAAAGCCCTTCCACCAGCTGTAAGCCTATTGCTTGTAGTGATACAGAATGAAAATATTTGAACCTGCTTGTACCACCTCTAAACATTAACCAAACAGTTAAAAATTTTATGTGGTATGTTTTTTCAGTAAATGGTTCCATTTTGGAGGCGGAGAGCACAACTTTTAAGACTTTTGAAAATAAGGGCCACCCTAACATTTTCCCATTCATGAAAAAAGTGGTCGGTCACCAATCAATTCTTTATAATGGTGCTAAAATCTGGAATGATATCCCAGTTGAAATTTGTTGCTTTCACAATTCAACAAGCTTTCGAAGTAAATTAAAGAAATATCTCATTAGCAAGTACTAACTCCTTTCCACCAAAACCCTGAACGTTGCCCAGTCTTAAGATCACGGTAGATTTGCTATTTCCTTGTGTTTTTCTTGTTTTTTCTTTGTTTTGCCTTGTTTTTTGTTTGCCTTTGCTTTTGTTCATGCCGATACATTTTTTCGATTATTATTTTCTGGTCGCAGTTCCAATGTTTCACTTCTATTTTTAGAGGGTTGATACGTCACCTGCTTGAACTTTTCATGGGAACTGTGGCGAAGTGCATCAAGGTTGAAATCCAATATTTATCTTTCTTTTATTTAATATAGTAGTTTGTTGCATTTAGCCAAAAATAAACTAAACTATGCTTAGTTTTTATTGAGATCACTAGGCTAATGTACAGTCAACTCGATTTCTGACTCTGGTTTAATCTGCTGACAAAATCAAACTGTTTAGTGTGCAGCAAAACGGCTCAAGGCAATTGCCTAATTGCAGCGTTGCTTTACGATTGAACGGAGATGGCGTTGCCAATGCCATCAACGTCAGGGTTGCCACCAAAAATTAAATCATTGAGGTTGTAAACGTCGCGAAAATTGTTTCTGTCTGCTTTGATCGAACATCTTTACAAGCGTTAACTGATCGCCTTATTTGATTGTATTGTCAATGGTTTCTATGAAAAGTACAGAGCGTAAATTAGCAACTCAGCAAACATTACTAAAGGTGTAAGAAATCACTGCGTCAAAATGATCACACATTGAACAGCGGTAAACAGAATGCATACTACATACTGTAAATAGAAAGTAATCATTAACAATTAACCAAGCACATTAAACTATACAGCACAGCATTACGTAATTTTACTCAACGATTGTTTCTTCTTTAAGGCAGACAATAATCCAATATTCCAAAATAGAGCAGTAACTTCAAAATAGCTTAATAACTGTAACTGGCTTCTAAGAAAGGGACCTCGAAAAGTAGGAATAAGAATTAACAGATATGAACCACCCAACTGCTAATTAATTACAAGTAGGAAAGGGAATTAACAAATATGAACCCCAGTAAAACAGTACATCAAAACGAATTGATGGCGAGCAACGGCTCTAAGAACAAAGATGAAAGGGAAACAGAACGAGAGCCACCAAGGACAAGTCTGAAAGTCTCGAGAAAGGACAGAAGATTATCCCAACAACGCTGTGGATCTGAATACAGTTTTCTGATACAATTCAAATTTTGAATTAGCTCTCACAAATCTAGAGTAAATTTCTACGTCCTTCCTTGACAACTGACAATTTTGACTGACACCGAAAAAGGAGTTAAAAGCACAACATTCTGTTTAAACAGTTTGAGATTACTGCGTAACAGCTAATTACATGTAGTTCAAGAGGCGCAATAAATCGCTTGATTTACAGTGCTTATCACGTGTTGATTTGCATTACTTCAGAAAACTTTATCGCAAATGTATGCTGAAATTTAAACGCTGCAAAGCCAGAGTTTGAAACCAACCAGGTATTATAGAAAAACCAACTGAAACAACGCAATAGCGCTCCTATCGTCTTTCAAGTAGATTATTTCTGAAATGGCTTCGTCAAGAAGGATGGATTCAACACCAATCTAATCTAATCCGATTGTCCTAACTTCAGATACCCCTAGGTAAATTTTTCCGGAAAATATTCTAAAAAATTCCCTTAAAATTCAATACTTCAATAAAATTGAATCTCCTTTTTACGTATTTCACATTGCCATCATAACAAGCGTTGCTGCAGTTGGCCGCTTTATCAAAAACGCGCTTTTTTATTCTTGGCCGTTTTCTATTAATAAGCGATAATAAATAATGCGGAAAATAACAAGATAGATTAACTAAAACTAGAAAAAAGGACGCAATAAGATTTGATAGAGCTAAACAAAAAGATACCATCACTGCTTTTAAACTATAAAGCTATATATCATTCTTCAAAGATTATCATAGAAAAGGGATATTCACTTATCTTATACAGTATCAGAACAGACACAGAGCGGCAATTAAGTATACAACGTCCAAGACTACTCCGCGTACTTTGACAACTTGCGGCTGCAACCAAAGTCGCCAAAACGCTCCGCCGAAGCACAGGAAATGCTCCCGAGCATCCCATTTTAATTACTAAAAAGTGAAGGTTTAGGACTAGCGACATTAAAGATAATAAAAACTCACCCACTGTTTTGCAGCAAACAGATCAAAATAGTTCTACGCGGCAACACAACAGTAATAATCGATCAAAATAATGTGATTTTTAATACAGTAACTCTAAAATACTTTTAAACTCATTACTCGTGTTTTCATGCCTTGCTGCTGTTCGTGCAACCCACACAAACGAGAAAAATGTGAAGAAAACTGGCCCACAGTGCGAAGACACATTGCCCGCCCTTGAAAGTCACCCAGAACTAGCAGAGTGCGCATGAAAACAAGGCAACGTTTCTCACAAAGGGCTTCTCAGAAGTCTGGACTGGCTCCAGAAAACTCGCATCATAAAAATACCGAACAGCAGCCAGACGTCTTCATCACCGCCCAATATCCCAGAGATACGAGCTACTAAAGAGCGGCACAGACTCCCAGACTCCGACCCTTTCCTAAATTCCCAAAATTTAACTAATAGTAATCTTAACAGCAAATTCGTAATCTTAGCATAGGAGGATAAAGATGCACCAATCAATCAATCAACAGTTCATAACAGTAATTTAAACAGTAAATCAGAAATTTTTAACAGTTTGTAACAGTAATCTAAACAGTTAACTAAACTATGCCACAATAGTTCTGATCACGCCCGAAACCTTAAATCTAAAAACTTTACAGAAAAGTATAACGTTCTTGCTCTGCCAAATCAACCTGCATGTGATCAAAGAAACTAAACGGAAAAGATCGTGTGGTTATGGAAACGGACGTTTTGCAATATCTGCAAATTACACTTGCAACTAATTACACGAACTAAAATTTCAATAATGACAAAAAGCAAGTAAACAAAAATGGCTGATCGAAAGGTTACCCACTCGTTCGAATCCATTTTAGGGTATCTTGCAGCAACAACAAATTGGGGGGCCCCTTTGCAGCATACTATTCCTTTAAAATTTTTTGTGATTCAGTTTTAAACTCGTCGCTTTTCCAAATGTATCTGGCAGTTGAAAAGCCCTTGAAATGGAGTAAGTTACAACGCCTTCATAAGCAAAATATTTTATGATGAAACCTTTTCAACCTGGAAGAAAAACACAGTCGATGAAGTTATGTCTCTTCATCGATTTCTCCCTTAGTTCAAGAAAAAGGTAGAGGTGAAAGCTAAGTGAGTCCCCTGCCTCATACCCCTTTCCACTGAAAAAATAAATCATTAATAAACCCATTAACAATTACTGCACTTTCAAAGTTTTGTAACAAAGTAAAAACATGGTCACAAACTGTTGGAGAAAAAACACTTTTTTCAAAATTTTTTTTGCAAAAAGCAATGATCAATATAAACAAACGCTTCAGGAAATGAAGTGAAAAGACATATATTTCATGATTGTTTGTCTGAGCATAGCAATTAAATCTTTTGCAGCAACAAGTCCATTTGCAGCATCTCTTCCTTTTACGGCATATTGCGTTGGACCTAACAAATTTAAGGGAATACTCTTAATGCGAGTAGCGTAAACCTTGTTAATGATTTTCTATAATCGACCTTGAGCAAAGAGATTAGTCGATAGTTCTTTTATATCTGTTGGATCAGAATTTTTAAAAACTCCAAGTAATATAACCTTGCTTAAAATTTCTATGTTCATTTTGACCACTTGGAAATTCATTCATGGTTACAGTGAATAAGGAGCCAAAATTTCTTATAGAACTCTATCTCAATGCCATCCTGTCCAGGTGCTTCTTCTAGCATTGTGCATTTCGGTTTTGGTAAGTGGGACACAGAGCAATTCAATATGGTCTGTGGTCACAATAATTGGAACGATGGTACATGCTTCAAAAATTGATTCTGCAGAGTTTCATTGATAACCGCTGCAGAGTATAATTTTTTGTAAAAGTGCTTATCTATTTCTAGTTTATCTTTGAGCCTGTTCAAAATTTGATCGTAATCATTTTCCAAGGATTCGATACACGTTTTTTGTGATTCCTTTTCAACCTCTTCAAAAAAGGCAGCACTCATGTGGTTGCCGCAATTAATTTGATCAGCAAGCTGACGCTATTGGAACAGCCTGTAAGTTTTAGTATTTGCGAATTTTCGCTTTCACATGTTTAAACTAGGTAAAACTTTCCAAAAGACTAGGCAGCATCTAGTTCTTGCACTTTTTTCCTGGATCACTAATTTCATCTTTTTCGGTTAAGCGTTAACATTTTCACAAATTCTTTAAAAGTAATCGCAACCTTTCTTACGTTTCCAACCTCCTAAAAAACTTAATGGAATAAATCGGTTTCAGGTCAACCTACCAATCCCATCTTTTTCTATCTTTTCAATGTGGTTGCTTCATTGTTCGCTTTACTTACAAATTAGTGTACTATCATTGTTGCTACCCATATCAATTTTAATGACATCAGATTTCTTCAAATTTTAACTAGGCGATAATTTGTCGAGCCGTATTGAAAAAAATGTCAAAAATTGTTAAATCTAACTTGCCTATTATAATGCTCATCCGTTTCCTTGGCTTTAGAAAAAACTATGTGACTTATTGTCTCGATTTTTTGGCAGAAGAAACATTCTATTCACGTTTCTTTGCTTGTTTGTGACGGAAAAGATCACACTTCTTGGGTACACTAAATAAAATACCACTGTACCAACACTCAAGGGTTTCAGCGGATCATTTGTACCAATCTTTTAAGTCATCATCTTGTATTCATTGCTCATTGAAGCGTTGTTTATTTTCAGGGCCATTTATTTTGCCCTTCTTTGGTGATCTCGAGTCTTTGTCACATTCTAAATCTTATTGAACACCAACTGCATTGTTGCTGTCAGTGTCGCTTTTAGTTTCAATTGCATCATTACTATCACTATCCATCTTTAGATCTTGGAAATAAAAAAAAGGTTAATCCTGCTACTCTGCTACAAGACCATTCGAGAGCTAACATACTGGTTGTAGTAACCATTATTATATCACTGCAAATAAATACAATCATAGCCTGAGGGAGTGAGGGTAGCCTGCCTAAATCTGGAGAAATACTTTGGAGAAGCTATATAGACGGCGGAAGTTACTGTACTCGCTTAGGAAATCCTATCAATGGCAATGCAGTAAGAATAATTGAGGAAAACCTAATGTGTACTATCCGCCATTGCTTTCTTAGTGCAAATGACAGCCGATAACCCAGATTACCGAAAAATATATCCTGTGTGTTGAATAACTGGAACCACAATGTCATTGACCAGATGACAGTTCGAGCTTACCAGCCTAGCCTGTTGTTCCGTATAGAAAACAGACGCATTAATTGGAGCAGCGTCAAACCAGCAATAAACGATTTGATTTAGCTCAAAAACAAAAGTAACATTAACAGCCTAAGCACTAGCTGCCATTAAATTAATTTTACTGAAGGGCTTTACACTATCTAAGAAGGTGCAATAAGCTCTTCGCAATTTCTTTGCTTCTGTGAAACCTGAAGTATATTTATGCAAATGATAGTTTTATCTGGGTCCACGACTTTTCGGTGCGCCCATTTCGGCGCGGCCCTTTTTTGCGCCAATATTCTGTGCTTTTTACTAACACTAACCCAAAGCCCTTACCCTAACCCAAACCCTAAATAAGTGAACTGTCAAAGAGCATCGAATTGGCGCCGAAACGATTTGTGCAGAAAACGTACGGCAACGAAATAGGTGGCGCCGAAATGGTCGCACCGAAAAGACGTGATCCCTTTTATCTTGTCTTCTTCTTTCTTCATTGCTCACTTTTCTGTGAGGGTTGCGGGGCAGCAGCTCGAGATTACACCGCCACACTTCACCGTAGTTTTATCTTCAAACAATAGTTGCGAGAATAAAGGAATGTGCAATATTTCATAACCTCCGAAAAATCCCGAGAGGTAATTGACTCATACATGATCAAAGAGCAGGATTTAAGAAGCACCTATTTTAATACAATGCTATTGAGTCGATTAATCATAGAACTTAGAAAATAGTTTAAGTTCTAACAAAACTTAAATCTTAAATACGTGCAAGAAACGACAAAATTGCATTATTTAACTACTGCCTTGTCTTTTGGGAAAAAAATTACGGACTTTAAACATGTGAAGGTAGAAATTCGCAAAAAGAAAACTTTCAGTCTATTCAATTACGTCCGCGTGCTGATCATCTAGTTCGCAGCAATCCAATTGATGCTGTCTTTTAAAGAGACTGTAAAATAATCACAAAAAAACGTATATCGAATCCTGGCAAAATGATTACAGTCAAATTTTGAGCAGCCCATTTGTCTTCCCGGACGTCTAAACACAAAACTGAAGGTTGCTCGACAAATATGACAAAAAATTTTGCTGGATTAAGGGATCGGAGATCTTCATTTAACCTCGCACAAGACTTGTGGGATTATCATTTAAATCATTCTTTCGCTTTTCAAAATGTTAAACTCCCTTAACAAGTCCTATTTTGTCTAGTTTTGCCCTAGAGTTTTGATATACTGCCATGCTTGGTTTCCAAGTAATTCGTTAGCCTATCAATCAAGAAGGTGACTGGTACTCAATGAATGGCTACCATGATCTTATCTGATTCGAATAGTCTTAAATTGGAAATCTTGTCCACATTTAACAGCTTCTCATAAAGTTGGATGAAATTTTGATTGATTGACATTTTATTGTCAATATAATTAACTTTTTTGTCAACAGTGCTGATAATTTGTTTAGTAGAGAACCAAATGTTTTTAATAATCTTCCAGATGTGCTCTTTGGTCATTCCTTGACCCATTTTAAAGCATAAACAATTCTGCCTTGTCATTTTTTTGATTCTTTAAAATTATTCGACATTTCTAGCTAAGGTAGGTAGTTGAACGATTCTCATCTGCTTTTTCATCGATCGTTTACACTGTAATCTTTTAGCTGAACTCATGATATTTGCACTCAACCAGCATCTTGAACTTCCTTTGAACTTGAACTATTTATATTTATCTTGTCTTGAATTATTTTTTAGATTGTCGTGAATATATTTGAATGTTGTGCGTGTTTTAGGCATGTTTCAAGGCAATTGAAAATGGACTTCATAATTTTTTGCATTCACAATATGTCGTCATCAGCCAGAAAAAGTCTTATCGTATATGTTGTGATGTTGCTCACACAAATGCAGAGTTTATACCATTGCAGTTACAACCTGCATTATACTGCAAATACAATTTTCATTGCACTGAATAGCAGCATTTGCAAACGTAAACATAGTAATAGCTCTTCCTTAATGTAGTTAGCGTCTGTGGTGTCTATGACTAATGCCTAACAACTAATACTAGCTGATGTGTTTCTGGTATGAATGGGTATATTTTAGAACAGTACATTACCCTAACAGCCATTATACTAGTATCCAATGTTACGTGGTTGTCGGTGAATATTGCAATCAGCGGTAACTATCGACATTGCATTCTTTTACAAGACAAACAACACAATTTTCTCTACTTAATATAAAGTTTAGTCTACATATCAGTAGGTTAACGGTTTCGTTACCAACTTTTTGAAACGTTCAGGGATCTACCAACTAGTGGTAACAAATCAAAATTAGAGGTGATCTTCGAAACTAGATAGAATTATAAGGTGCAGCAGGCTTTCAGGTGCTCATTTTTTTTCATTTTTATTTGTTTTTTGATTTGTCATTTTTTCATTTTTACGGTTTTTGCGGATTTTAATTGGTTAGAAACTAGTTTTTGTCTTATCGTAATTTTCAGACCACAAGGCGCATGTAACATATTTAAATTTTTTCAAAAGTACAACGTACGCTTTATACTTGAAATACTGGTAATGTAATATTTCCAAGCGCTGGTAATCTTGCTTTGTAACGACGTCTTCGTGTTTGCATGCTTTTTAGCATTGTCGCAGTTGCACAGTGCAGAGCTTGTTTTGCAGTTACCGTTCATGTAAGCTTTCAGATGCCAGTTTTAGCTTGATACTGCCGATTTTTGATTATGTATGATATTATGTTGTTTATTGTTTAGGTGTTTGTTGTTTGTTGTTTATTGTTTAGGTTGAATTATAAATTTCTTAAGGCATAGTAAAGGTTACTAAACATTATGTTATTAACTATAGCATAATCATTTCAATGTCAATCTTCAACACTTAAGATTGAGGTAACACTGATAGAAAATATTTTGCGTCCTGAAAGATTTGAGGCTAATCCAAATCTAGAAAACAGTACGAAACGTGGGCAGCATTGACTGACAACGTTCAAGAACTTTTTCGAATCAATCGGCGATTAGGATTCAGATAAGCTGACAGTCCTAATAAACTTTCTCTCAGCCAAAGTCTTTGAATTCATTAGTGAAGCGAGAGATTATACTGAAGCTAAGAATACATTGAACTCGATTTAAGTGAAAACTCCAAACAAAGTTTTCTTTCGACACAAGTTGTTCACTCACAGGCAGCAAACATGCGCAAGTTTGGAAGAGTTTGTGTACGCTTTGAAAGTTTAAAGCAAAAGTTGCAATTTTTAAAATGTCACTGCCATTGAATATAGAAATGAAGCAATACCGGACTTCTTTATACGTGAAATGTTTGATGCCAATATTAGTAAAAGGTTTTTGGAAAACCAAACTCGTGAATTTACTAACGTCTTTTGACACGGCAAGAGCGGCTGCAGTTATCATTTTCTAGCAGACTGCCCAGCAAAAGAATCGATTTGCTCTAAGGGCAACATTAAAGTAAAATATTTCTCAAAAGTTTGCTGTTAAAAGAAAAGCAATAAATCATCAAAATCATTAGCCGCTCTTCAGTCTTACAAACTGGCATCTGTAGAGTCATCTAGCTGTGTTCGATCCTTGGCAAAGTCCAGCATTAAAATTCAAATTGACGGAATTGATGCAAACGCCTTAATAGATTCCAGAAGCACTGACAATTTCATTCATCCACTGGCAGTTGATTGTTGTGCACTTTGAGTCATTTCGAGCAAGGAGACTGTTTTGCTTGCAGCATCTTCAAATCAAGCAAACCTGAAAGGCTTCTGCAGTACTGACATATTTTTCAATGACAAAATTTGTTATGATGTAAAGTTACATATATATTTACCGATTTGCGTATGGAGGTTATACTTGGCCAAGATTGGCAAGCAAGACATAAAAGTGTTGTAATCAATTACGGAGGAAAAGAAGAGCTATTAAAAATTTACAATTTTTTGGAACTCTCAACAAAAATTTGCAACTCTCAACGTTTCACCACAGCCACTTTTTAAAAATCTAAAACCAAATTGCAAACCGTTTGCTGCGAAGTCTTGATTACAGAGCAAAGGGGACCAAATATTTATATCAAGTGAAGTGCAGCGACTATTATTCGAAGACATCATTAAACCCAGCATCTCTCCTTAGAGAGCACAGGTGGTTGTTACCAAACCTGCTAGGTACGAGAAAAAGTTAGTAGTTGATTTTTCACTAACAATCAATGAATATACCAATCTTGATGCTTATCCGTTGCCAAAAGTATTGAAATAATAATCACATTGCTCAGTACAAAGTTTTCAGCACTGTAGATCTCAAAAATGCTTATCACCAAATCCCAATAAAGCTAGAAATCTGCTTATCACCAATAGGGCTAGAAATCTGCCTTTTTCAGTTTATGATGTTAGGAAATTGACGAACGCTTGTAAAATTTGTTCTAAAGTAAAATCACGTTATGCTTGGCCACCACAGGTACCACTCATAAAAGCAACGCAGCTCTTTAAAAGATTAAGTACTGACTTCAAGGGACATTTGCCATCTAAGAATCTTAATAAATACTTGCTGGTAATTTGTGATGAGTTTTCGAAATTTCGTTTTGCTTTTACAGTACATGTAAAAATGTTGGTTTTCGTACTGTAATTGCCTATTTGTGTTCATTATATTCTGTTTTTGGTTTGCCCAGTTATATTCACTCTGATTGTGGCTCTAGTTTCATGAGTAGTGATTGTAGGTCATTTTTGCATTCAAAGGGGATTGCTAGCAGCAGGACTACCGCCGTTGCTTCATGGCTATTGATCCCTGGACCAGTTTTACTAGAACGTCATGTTAAAAGTTGAAAGTAAGATTTCTTCTTTGACGAAGTTGACGTAACTGAAGCAAACCTGTTGTATGTTCACGTGAGATTCAAAGATGGGTAGAGAAGACACGGTCGCACAAAAGCACATATCTGCTTCTGGCAATCTGACCCCTTAAAATCGAAACCATTGTGAAGTCGAATCCAACGAAAACAATACCACAAATGTAGAGTCCAACCATGATGAAAGTCCACCTGTTTAATCACATAGTCCTGGTTGTGATAGTAAGTTTGTCCACACTGCTGGTACCTCTTATAAACATGAAAGCAATAAACCTTGCAATGAGCCTTTACGACAAAGTCAGAGAGCTCGTCACCCCCCTGACCGTTTAGTCATGCAATGGTGAGATTGTTAGTTGTTGTTTTTTCATGGTAGTATGTTCATAGAAGGAAAGAATGAAATAATGTGATATTCTGCATACGCTGCAAATCTTGCTTTTGTAATGACGTCATTATGTTTGCATGCTTTTCTGCTTTGCTGCAGTTGCACAGTGCAACACGTGTTTCGCAGTTTGAGCGATTGTTTAGTTTTTTTATCAAAAAATAGCCATTTTCGCGCCATTTGGGTAAATTTCGTACCTCTTTGGAGCCATTTGAAAGAACTAACTTGTTAAGATTTGAAAGCTAGTTGAAGAATTTCCGATCTTTTCAAGCCCCCCTTACTTACAGGCCAAGTCCAAAACATGTTTAAAGGATAGAAATTTTAGGTTAAACTTTGTAAAGTGACTTAGCTAAAGCGGAGAGGGGCTGAAGCCCCATTTGTTGCGACTACGTAAAGAAAAGTGAAATCGCTCCAGAGTAACTTTGCACTGAGCACACTAGCATTTCGTTGTTGTGTCACTAGGAAGTGAAGTCTTTTGCTTCCATTTATTTTCTGTCTGTGCTGGTTTACCACTTGTTGTTGGTTCACCCTTGCAAAATTTTCGTGCATCTAGGGGTGCACCATTTACCCTTTTAAGAGACACTGACCTAGAAGATGATTTTTGACAAAAATACTACAAAATGACTCTTATTTTGGCTAGAATATCTTAACTTGATACTATTTTTTTTCTTTGTTCTTTGTTACTAAGTTCTTTTTTTGTTGTAGAAAACGTCATAGTTTTTTATTGTTAAATTTGGCCGCATGACAGCCAAAGTGTGGTTATGCCAATAAGACATCTAAAAACAATAGCATCAATACTCAGTTCCACATTTGGGTGGTTTAATTATGGAGAGGAAACTCTAACCAATTTTTTTGATAGGTAGGTTACTTTAGCTATGACACTGACTGTGGGCGAGCGGCATAGTAGTTGGGGGTTAGGGGTAAAATTGTGCGGTTGCGCCAGTTTTCGACCTGTTTTATCGTGCAGTGTGGGCTGTAGACAGTTGTCTCTGAAACTAGAAACAAGCTAAGTGATCACTGATCAGTAAATAAGAAATAGACAAGTATTTGGCCCCAGCTAACAAATAGTTACAGCAGAGTTTAGATATTACTTACCTACAAAACTAATATCTAAAATTACCCACTCTTAGAATATTAGAATGAAAAACGACCCACCTATTTATACTATGGCAAAAGCTATCAAATATCCCAGAACAATCCATGATACATCACAATAGAAAAAATTACGAGCTTACAATAACATAATTAAGCAAACATAACATAATTAGCATAGCATAATTAAGATAACATAACATAATTAACATAAGAGAATGTCACAAACTTCAAGTCGAAATATAGCAATTAAAAATGGTAAACAAGCAAACAATCGATAACTGCAGCAGATAGTAGAATATACTAGAAAGGAATTATCATGAATATTCCATATCAAAAAGGCGGCAAAACAAAGAAACAGTCACGTACACGTTAAAAGCACAGCAAATAATCATAACTCAGGCATTCAAAATTATTATACGTGACAATGTGACATCAGAAAAGATTTACTGAAAATTTTCTTGCAGAATGTCTTGAATCGCGTTGCTCATTCTTCAAGAAAGTTTGCAAAGTTATCCACTCATCCTTGCTGATGTCACGAAGTTTTAAAACGCAGGGCTACCAACAGTATGTAGTGTTTTACACGTTGGGGAATTGAATTTCTCCCTAACGCTACAAATTGGTGACCCCGACTTACAAATGGGTAAACTCGCACAACACATTAGTGACGTTTGAACCAAAAAAATGTGTTTGGCATCCGAACAGTCAAGTGTTTTTTTTTTCTCCATATTTTCTTATCTTTGTCTTTTGGAAAAAGTTATCATATTCTAACCTTTGGGGGAGATTTGAACAACCCAGTGTTTTATTTTTGCTGATTTATCAGGTGTTGTTTCATGTTTTATTTACTTTGCACTAATCAAGCTAGCGTACATTTTGATTTTGCATTGCTTTAAAAATCAGATTTTGTTTGAACTTGATCTTCAGATCTAGTTTGATTCTACAGTCTTTGAATAAGTTAAATTTTGATTTGCAGAAACCGTCAATTTACGTTTAAACGTCGTTTTTAGTTTTCAAAATTGCTTTCAAGAAAAAATTTATTTACTAAAAAAAGAAGAATTAAGAAAAAGTTAAATTTTAAGCTAATATTAAGAACTCATAAACGTAGGGGAATCAAATTTCTTCCTAACCCTATGGTGTAATGGATTAAATCGATTTTTGCGGTTCAGGGGAACAGTGGAACAAGGTTTGGGGCACCTCTGTCAGTTTCTGATTTTTGGGGCACCTGATTTTCGTAAAAATGAAAAAGGAATGAAATGAGCACATATGATCAGTTATCTTGCAAACAGTAAAACGGCTTGACTCAAATTTTTGTTTTCTTGCTGTATCTTGGGTGCGTAGATTCAATCTTGATGACTCAATCGTTATTTCACTGTCAAAGTCTTTCATGATGCCTATCAACAAACAAAGTTATAGAAACTTTAAAGTCTTGCAATAGAGTAATGCTTTTGCTTAGGCCTACTGCCATAGGATCTCTAAATTTGAAATTTACTAGCATCTTATGCTTCCACTAACGGATCTAAATCGGATGTTACAGGCTAACCAAAAGCATTCCGTAAAACCATAGTCACTAAATGTTGCATAGTCTGGAAGCGTCCTGCGTAAAAGTGCTTTTAAACTTATCAGTTACGCCACCTTGTGAGGAGGGGAAAAGTTGCTTGAAAAACAGTTGGCGGCAATGCTAAATAGTCTGGTAGGAACAGGAAAAGTTGTAACTTGAGCGCATATGAAAAAGTTTTCTCAGATAGGACTATTTTGCTCTTTTTGAAGCTTATATTCGGCATTTAGTCTAAAATTTAAGACGTTGTCAATGGTTACTGTTTAGTAATAGACCGTTTCAAAAGCAGCTGGGTAAGCTAAAATACATTAGACCACAGTAAATTGGAAAAATATCGAAATCATTAACCTTACAAGCTTACTAGATAAGATTGCTACTTCACAATTTCACACTAATTTATGCGAGTGATCAGCAATCTTTTTTCCTTCGCCTATCTTCCACGACTTTTTGGGAACTTCCCTGTATAGATCGTACGCTACCGGTACCTTTTAATAGCAGTGTTGATAACTCAGAAAAGTGTAATCAGTAACCTACAGTACTGGTACCATGCTACAGCTGTGGGCTACCAATACGATCAGACTGCAATTGTAAAATTAATTAAAACAATTAAAAGCAACTTAGCAAATGTGTTTTAACAAAATGTGTTTGAACAACATCGATTTTCCTCCAGTTGCAAATCAATATTGATATTTCCTACTGATTGCAATCACATCTGACGTCATAAACAAACATTAAAGTAGGTTAGGGATAGTTAAGTGTTAGTTTTAGAGATGTCGTTAATCATATTCATAAAAAAATAGCCTGACATAGAATTGGCCTATGACGTCAGAAATGACTGTTACCAGTGGAAAACGTGCAAAAGATTACTTTCCAAAAAGCTCTGAGCTGGTCAAAGCTTCTATTGGCATAGCGATCTTGTGTGCATGTCATAGTGACACAAATGATTCCATTTTGTATGATCATGCTAAATAAGTGACATTATTGGTAAAAGTTAAATAAAATAGTGGTAAATAGTAGTTGTAACTTGAAGTTGTAACATAGGCAACACATTTACAACTTTTTTACAACTTTTAATTCTGTTAAAACTTATTTTCTTTGGCACAAATAATTGCGATGTGATACCGTGGGTTAGCTAAAAACATAAAGTGGCAGGAAGAGATATCAATTCAATAACATACTTAAAAATTGCTTACAAATGAAATTATGTATTGAAAAAATTAAAGTTAAGCAACGATTGATGGAAGAACAAGAATAGAGAGAAATAGGGCATTGAAAGGTTTGATATAGAAATACAAAACAAATCCAAATTGTAGACATAAGCAAAGCTCAAGGCTTCGTATGTAAGTGAATTGGTTGCAATGCTTTGAGAATCTTATTATTGTAGTTGAATTACAATTACTTGAACTTGAATAATTGTAATTGTAATTGAAGATTTTACGTTGTAATTGTAATAGTAACGGAAGCAAAAACAAGTAATTTTTTCAACCCTAATTGTAGCCAGTACTGTATTCCCAAAATTGCTTTTCGAATTACGCTGTAGTTGCATACCAGTAGCCTACCCTGCCATACCCTAGAACCAACCAAAGATAATGATCTCTCTACCATTTAGGTTCATTTCGCAAAAGAATGTAGGGCTCTCAATTTAGTTTAATCCCCCTCACTACAAAGTGGCTCACTTTGGGCAAATATTTTACATTTAGTCGTAAACTGTGGTTGACCAAAGAAATAGCCTATGGTATAGACTTTTAGCTATACCTTGTAAGACTTTTAGCTATACCGGCACTCGATTGCCTCCCAACCATTGTGTCAGAATCACAAAATCAAAGTGCCTCGTGTGTAATTTAATGACGTGTCTGACGGACTTCTTCACGTATAGGCCTATGGTCCTTATTTGCAAATTTCATTTCTTGTTGTAGCATTTTGTAATTAAGATCACGTGCAAACCTTTTTCTGGCTTTTACAAATTTCACGTGGACCTGGGCTCATTCATTCTTGATTTTTGGTGGAACAGTGCGCACTATTTTATTTTTCTAAACGTTTTCTGGATTTAAGTTTGGACGTCAGTTGGGACAATCTTGGTAAAAATTTGCTCCATTTTTAAGTTGTCTGCTTTTATTTTCACACCATATTTAATACATTTCTTTTATCAACGGATAGTGGTTGTGATCTTTCTTCGGATCAGGTAATTAGAAAATTGGAGTGAAGACCCTTTGGGCTCCCCACGGGGTTACCGTCATTATCCGCTTCAACTTGTTACGGTTTCATAACAACCATAAAAAAACACAAGCCATAGTTCTAGGATTAGTAGAAAAAAAAAGAAAAAAAAATTACACGAAAGCATGCCCTAGCTAGAGTATACTAGACGGCGACGTTTGCTTTATAACTCGAGGCCACGGAGCCTCAACGGCCTTTGATGAGCTTGCTTACTGCGCTACAAAAATTGCATTGATGGCGTTACTGCGTATGGATTATGAATTTCGCACCCGGCACTGTGCATGTTTTACTGCTTTTTACTTCCAATCTTTGTCTGCTACAGCTTGTTACCAGTGCTATTATTCACCTAAAAATGTTCTATCAGGACGAAACCGGTCGTAGACTATTTTTGACTCTAATTTTATACGCGGTATCGATGCTTTGATTTCTGGTGATCTGTTAAAGTATGGATCGAAAGCCTAGCATACACCAAGTTTTAACTAGGGATGGGCATTTCAGAATAGTTGGCTATTCTAGCATTATTCCGAATATCTAAAACCAAATCCAGAATACCGAATCTTATTCTGGTTTAAATTAACTTAATTAGCTGGAAAAGTGAGCAACTAGTTACCCACCAGCAATATCCAAAAAGAATTCATTTAACAATTTGCGTAATTAAAGCACCACTTTATTGCAGTTTATGACATTGAGTGCTTCTAAATGTATACCACTAAGTTGCGTTCTTAATTTCGCTCACAGTCAAGCCTGCACTGGAGAAACACCTTTCGGAAGAAGCTTATGTTGCAGGAATGCTAAGATATTTGGAGCAAGTTGCTTTAAATGGGGAAGTTGAGAATTTGTGGACCACCATTTCATGTGTCCTGCTTAAAAGGTTAAAAGTTTAATTTTTGGAGGGTCCTGTGTGAGGAGAACTTTTTTTCGTATTTGCCTCCCTGAAAATTTCATGTGTCGAGAGTGAGTGGTTAAAATTGAATTTTGGCAGCCCCGTTTGGGAGGAATCCCATTTTGGTACCCCCAAATTGTGTCAAATTTTATCTTTTATTTTATATTTACCTTAAAAATTTCATCTGTTTAGGTTAAAAGGTTAAAAAATTGACTTTTGTAGGGCCTCCGTTTGGATGGATACCCCCATCGTGGCAACCCAATTTTTGTTAGGTTTAGTTTATTTTTGATACCTACTCATTCCGAAAATTCAATTCATCTAGCTGTAACAGTTCAGTAGTTCAAAACTTCGGAGGATACGATTAAGAGGGATCCCCCCAATCTTTCACCTCCCAGTTCTGTCGCACAAAAGTCCTCCCTAACATTTTCAATCGCTCCAAGTTTGAATACAATGCGTTTACTTTGAAAGGTGGTTGATAGTGTGCTCAAAAATCACAAACCTTTTTTCATCAATATCGGTAATTTACTGAGATACATCGGTTCAAATTCGTCTACTTTTTGCCCGTTTTCGGCCTGTAAAATTTTGGTCACGTGATCGGGCGCTCCCAAACTTGGTTTGCATTAAAGCATTTATAACCACCCACATTTTGTTCAAATTTCAACTTAGCACGTCAAGTGGTTTTTGAGTTATAGGCTAATTAATAAATTTTCAAGCCAAAAATCTTCGTTTTTTTGCTTTTTTTGGGTGTCAATTCACGATCACGTGACCGAGCATTCCCAAAAAGTGGCACACATGACGCTTTCACTAACTTTTGTGTTGAAATTTCAACTTTCTAGATTTTCCGTTTGCTAGTAATAAGGAAATCATTCCTCATCTTCCAAAATTCGAGAACAAAAACAAATGTACTACGCGCGAAGTCCCAGTTTCAGAGCAAATGGCTTACTACACTTATGTGAAAATTAACTGCAAATAATTTTTATCAACGTAATTGCGTTGATTGAAAACTGGTTCCAATTATTCGGTTTATATTTGAATTTGGATTCCGAATAGTTTGAAATTCGGATCCTTCTGGATTTGATATTCTGAAATGCCTATCCCTAGTTTTAACTCTCTTTCTGATAGATTGTTTAATGAAGTCGTTCTGCTGTTTCTCTTTCGTCGTATTGTGAGCGATTCTCATTGTTCTCATTAAATCTAAGTCTATATATCACGTTCAAGAGTCTTAATGAATGAACATTTCAATCATGTAGCCTATTTGTCAGTGGTGGAGTCGTGGACACAACCTTCAAGGCCAAAGCAAACAAAAGTAAAAGAGGCCAAGTCTATCCAAGAAACGACTTCCCAAGGGCAGCACCCCTCCAGGTCAAGGACTGGAATGCGCTTGGCCACGGACAATATTTTTAAAGCCTGTGAATAATAAGCCTACATAAAAATTGCGGCAAAAATTCTCATCCGAAAGAAAAATTGTTCATATTTGTAAGAGGTTAGTGGAATAATAAAGCGCAAATATTAATAGGGACATTGAGCCATTGCTCAAAAAACTCGGCTGCGTTAGCGAGTAAACCAGCGTTTATACCGACAATGCAAGTAAAAGAATTCTTGTAACAGCAACTGGTCTTAACTGTTTAAGTTCACAAGTAATGTCATATATTTTATTGCAATACAATTCAATCAGAACTGAGTTACGATAGCAAAAATACCAAAAAAGTTTATGCTGAAGAATAAGTTGCGAACGAAAATACAGGTGTACAAGAAAATCACTCATGCAGATACTAATAAAACAAAAAAAGGAACAATCAAAATACGCAAGTGGTTGTGTTGCTCGCCGAAAAAGAATTTAACCATAAAAATCGTGCTATGCCTGTACTCGACGTCCGAAGACGAAATTGCTTCTCGGCATACGCGGACGGACACCAATTTAAGGAGAGCTGGAACGTCGAAAAAGACGTCATCATAGTCACTAAATATATCAATGTGGGGACGCTTTCGCAGCCGAAACAGACGCATCCTTGAATGAAACGTTGCAAGGCGGAAAAACAAAAATGACCGAAAAAAAAAGGCCTTGTAATTTACTCTGCAATTTAGGTAGTACCGATTGGTCTTTACCTGTTTAACGGTTGCGCTTATTTTGTTTATGAATTTTAACAAAAGAAACATGAATAAAAGCATTAATTTTAAAATGTAATGTTTGTATTATTGACTCTTAGAAGAACAAGCATCACCGTCATGTCAATATGATACAAATGCATGACCCACCGTCTTTGAAGGCTAGGCCGCTTACATACCACAAAATGTAACAAAATTCGTTGTAAGTTTCCCCGTTGCACAGTCGCCAGCACTGTTATCCGCTCAACCAAAACCACATTTCCATAGTCTTGCTTCTCGCAAGCCGTTTTTATGCATGGGTCTCATCGATTCGCACATTGGCACCAGTTACGTTGGAACGAAAACAGTTAATGGAGCGTACATTGTCGGCAAACATTAAGACAGTTGGTGAGTCAGAATAACGTTCGTGCTGTTGTTGATGTCCGAAATACGATTCGAGAGGGTCTTGATTCAAACGCTGGGTCATAATAACATCCGCACCAGCATTTAAGCACTCGTTAAGTATTTCCTTCATGCTTTTAGTGGTCATAATCAGTCTTCTTTTCGGTACTTTTACGAAAAAGCATTGCAGATCTATCGATAACTGAGGACGGCAAAGGACGTTATGCCACATTTTTCGACCACCGATTGAAATACGTCAAAAAAACTTCGTTGAGCCATTTCAGATGGGATGCGGAATTTTCATTTAATTTGTATGGAAGCAAATTCTTTTTTTGTGTCGTTCAGCATGATAATAACTAGTGTTCATGCAATCGAACCATTTGTCTAGCAGCAATATCAGTTCGGCTAAGTTTGTTTCCCCTCGTCTTTTCAATTCTAAGCCAACTGTTGAGGACAGCATTTCTGCCCATCTTTGACAAAAAGAAGTAACCCACATTTTGTAAAAACCGAGATATTGAGCAAAGCGCGTTTTTATTTTGACACACTTTTAGAAGATAATGATAGGTTAGAGTTGGTCTTCAACCTGTAGATATCTTCCCCACTTAGTTTTTCGCATGGAAAAAATAAGTCATGCTCACCACTAGAGGGAGTTTAACCGCATACTTCTTTTTCAATTTGCGAAAAATTGGGACAAATTTCTGACAAAAGGAAGTAACCAACTTTACTTCCTTTTGTCAGAAATTTATTTCAAGGTTTATCCTATGTATTTTACGATTGACAAAAGTAAAATAAAAATCACTGTTTGATGGTTCCTTATTCGCATTCAAATTTTTAAGATTCACTCTATTTCGGCGTAAGACACAATGTTGTTTCGTTTCTAACACTAGGCCTTCTAAACTTTACAACTAAGCTGCACAAAAATGAAACACAAGCCAATATTTGCAAGAGTTTTTTGTTTACAAAAACGACATTAACAAAATTAAACAAAACTCAACGTAAACAACGATTAACTAAACACAGTTTATCACGACACTCCGCTGGTAGGTAACAGGTCTGGACTGAGCAGATACTTGCAAGATGGTCATTACGTCTTAAACAGAAAAAACTTCTGGCAATACTCTGACTTTTCCGAACTCAAGCAACATTACAAAACTACGAAAACAATATGCGAACCAAAACAGGTATTTGCAGCTTGATTTGGTTTATAGAGAGCTTCCCAAATCTTAAAATTCAATAAAACACAGTACATAAATCTTGACTGGAACAAAAATTACTTTTATAGTTCATTGAATTCAATACTGCATCACAGGAATTTGTGCGACAAAGGTTAGTTTGAAAACTATTTAGATAGCACTCTCACGACTGAATAATTTCTCACGTAACTACATTGTTAAAAAGCCTACCAAATATGCAAATTCATCAGATATGCAAATTCGCCTAAATCAATACCTAAATTCAACTATACTGTTTGATAACCTTAAACAAATCGGATTAGCATTTGACAAACATGACCTCTGACTGCGTTTGGGTGAGAAATGTTGGACAACAACACAGTGAATACGATCTAATTGCTGGCTCGCTTAAGTATACTCGTGAAGAGAGGGCATAGATCCCTAACTTGTAAATACGAAAACCAACCCAAATATGAAGCAACAGAAAAACACCATTAACGAGTGTTAAGCATATCATCTAATTGGTCTACACGTTTCAAGTTGTAATAAAGAGCCAATCTAGAAGGCTTCATCAGCGACCCGAGATTTGCAATGATGTTGTTGACCTTCACCCTGTTAACTCCACGGTCTCCAGATTGACTTTCCACAACATAACTGCTACCACTGATAGCTTCTTGCACCACTTTGTTCAAGAAATTAGCTTCTTGAAAATCTTCTTGATGGCCACGTTTAAAAAACATTAATATTGATCCCTTGCAGAACTGGGCAACAACAACATTTTCCAACTTTGGTCGTGTTGCTCTTGACTCTCTGCCCTGACTCAACCCACTTTTGAACTTTAAAAAGTCATCAGCCTTCATCTCAACCACACTACCACATCGACTGACGCACTGCACAAAATCTCTCCAGTCTCCCACCTGCTTCATCCTCTTCATTTCTTGTTCCACCATGTGATGGAAACTGTCAGCCGACATGAATGTGTGCCCAACCGCGAAATACTTTAGGGTTACTTTTTGAGGACCTGTAGGCAAGTTTACCAAATGCACAAGTGCTGTGTAGAGAGCCCAACATTTATTTTGGCCAGCACAGTTATCTAGCCACAAAGTAACATTAGAAAAATCTCGAAAATGTGTTGTGGGAGCTCGAAAAAAGGCGCTGGCCACATTTTTGTCATTACGCCCTGCAATGCCCTCATGCCATAAAACCCCCAAAGCCTTTTTCTTCTCGACTTCCTATTTATTTATAGGAGCAAAGGTTTGGTTTATGGTCACAAGCCGCTTGGTAAACAAATTCGCTTTGAAACCGGGAATCCAGGGTAGCAAAATGACTTTCTGCATATCCACTGATAAATAAATGTCAGTAGCATCCTCATCCTGGGCAACTTCTTTCTGCTTTAGCTTGTCAGCTTGATAGGTTTCTCGAGCTTCCAAGAATTTTAATTTATGATGTAAATAATGCTGGCACTTTTCACATGTCTCATCTCCGCATATGCTTACTGAACAATCTGAGAGCTTTTCAAGCAGCTGACCAGTATGAACTTTTTGACTGGAACAAATTTCACACTCTTCATCGCCAAGACGGGCAAAGCTGATATTATTTTCAGATACAACCCTGCAATAAGTGGCATAAGACACTGCAGACTCGTTGATGGCGCTGCAATGATTCACGTAATCTTTGTGCATCTCCACAATCGTCAACTCAGATGACAAGTAAAGACGATTGGGGGCATGCACTCGGCGGTAGTGAGAAATTTGGGGGTTATACTTGAATATGTGCTCTTGAATGGATTGTTTCTTTTCATTCGACAAAGCATGTTTGGGCACATGCTTTCCTCGTTGATCTTTCGAAGTGACGCCAATGCATGATGGATATGCCAAACTTGTAGTGACTACTTTGTCACTTGTGTACCCAAGAGTATTGAGAAACATGGTTTTACACACATAAGCCTTTTCGTCAGAAGATAGTGGCAGCCAATACTTTCTGGAAAATTTTCTTCGGGTTGATTCACCAGAGTATCGTCGCTTGGGAACATCTTGCTCAACATGGGTGTATATCCATTGCTTTCGTTGATAGTAGGTCAATTTCCAAAACGATGAGTGTATTTCCAACCGACGTTCTTGAAGAAGAATATTAGTGCAGCCTTTTTTACACTCGCAGGAATTTCGGAAAGGATGTTTTTCAGAGGTTGATGGTGAAGAAATTCCATCATCTTCTGCAGCTGATGGTCCAGACAATATGGTGGAAATTGGAGCAATAATTTGGTGGGCGGAGGAGGAAGTAGCTTCTCGGTTTTCATCTTGGACTTCTAGAGGAATGGGGTTAATAACTCCAGTTTCAGTTTGAAGGAGTGCAGATGCTTCTTCAACGTCAAAAGTGGCAGGTGTGGATTGCATTGTATTTTCAACTTGAGAAAATGGAGTTGAGTACTCACTTTGAAGTTGAGATCGAGTGGATGGAGTTGCATTTTCCGTTTCAGCAGCTGAAGGTGCGGGGGTAATCAGGTCTTTAGACTGACTTTGAAAAGCTATCGATGATGAATTGGCATCTCCATTTTGAGTCAAAAGCAAATCTGATGCTCGAGATTTATGTTTACGTCGTTTGGGCTTTAAGGGTTCTTCATATTCGGATTCGAGATCTGACGAAGAGAAATCATCGCTGTTGTAGTCGGAACTTTCTGGAGAAATTGTAATATCATCATCCGAGCTATTTTCATGTTCTGTCACCATAATATCTGCAACTAAGTTCCAGTTCTGGTATAGCAGTTGTGTGTGCAACCTAAAAAAATAACGCACTTGTAACAAACTCGAGTGATGTATTGCAGACTAAATATATATGTGAAATTCCATAGTTTTAATAACGTTATTGCAAAAGCCTACTAATTGGTCACCAACGAATATCATTAAGGAATCAAAGCTGGCGAATGAGAATACGAGAGCATGATACACATTTACTACGGTACTACGGTTGATTTCGGCAGTCAATCTGCGGAACAGAGATTGGTGCCTTTTACTTTTAACTTAGCATATATATTTGGACAACAAGACAGATAGAAGAAAACACACCAAGCTTAAGTAGCAACATATTCTTACCTGTAATAAGTCGCGATTTTTACAGTTATTGCATGTTAGCCCTGTACGATCCATTGTTTTTAAATCCTTTTTTTCATAACCTCCACATTTTGAGTGTGCCCATTGCTGACATTTCACACACGCAAATGTCCCACTTCCTGCTTTCTTGCGACATACTGGGCATTTCCAAGGTTGTCCCGTGGGCATTTCCACTTGTATCACCACTACCGGTGCTAATTGTTGCAAATAGGCCTACAAGCTAAAGGTTAAAAATGATCACAAAAGCAGCAGGCTGCAAATTGCATTAGGCAATGATTGCATTGCAATCAATTGGCATGGAATGTTTGAAGGTTAGCTGTTCTGTATGAAAAGTTGAACTTGCTTTTGATTGTCTATTTGCACCATTCTAAAAGTAATTTAGTTTGCCAAACTCTGAAAGGATAACAGCATGGATTATATCGGCATGGGTAGACTACAGTTTTAAACGTAGAGAGGAGCGCTGCATTCTGTCTTGTTAATCTCGAGTTCAAAACTTTCTTAAGTTTTTAGACCAATTAGGCTACTAATCACTGTGCTGATGGCGTTTTCCGGAAGTAGGCTAGCCTAACTACATTTTGCTGATGGCGTTGTCCGGAAGTTGGCTAGTTAACTACAGTAAGCTGATGAGTTTTTTCCGGAAGTAGGCTGGCCTTACTACACTACGCTGATGGCCTCTTCTTAAAAATTAATCTGACTAAAATACGTTAAGCTTATGGCATTTACAGCCTGCCCTAGGCCAGCTACTTTTTATGTAGCGTAAGCGCCAGAATGTTGCAACGTGGCAGGTACGTTTGTTGCGTCATAAAAATGCTAAAAAATCTCTAATAGTGTCATAAAAAAGTGCCATCACTGGGCCTCTTCCAAATGATAAGCACCGTGGTCACACAACCTTGTATACAAATTGTGCTGGTTAATGCTTCCAGAAAACACTCATGATGTCTCGGAGCGAACCTATTTCAATAAGCTAACATCCCGCAGAGCAAGAAAAAACATGCTGTAAAGAGGTTTAGCGTAATTTAATGCAGTGGGATTTACAACAGTTAACATCTTGCTGATACTTCCTTTTGTGAGCCAATCTAACTCAAGAAAAAAAACAAAAATTTCCCACAAAAAGAAGTCAGTAACAATTATTTGACAGAAAAAAGTAAAATTTCACATACTTTTTGTTGGAAAATGCTTCGGAAACATTGTGAGTTGCTTTCATTTACAACCCTGTATCTTCGGATCTGATTATCACAGAACCACCATTTTTACCACAAGTTTAAATGGCACTGTCACAATCCTATTGCAATCAAAAAACCTTTTTTCGAGATTTGTGGGTTACTTCTTTTTGTCAGAAATGGGCAGATTTGCGCAGCTATGTTCACTTTCATTTTATCGTATGCAGATGGATAGCAATGCTTGCTGGTCAGTTTTGGAAAAAATCTTAAGTCTCCTCTGCTTATATCTTCTTCAATCATTTTTTTAATTGGCTTCCAGGTTAGATCTCCGTTATTCCACAAGTGTTTTTTTCCGCTTAACAAATTATTTCGAGCAGTTTTGATAAGATGAGCAGGATCGTGAATGAAATAGATGTAGCTGAAAACAAAAAATATGAAATATAAATGCTTAACTATTATCATTTACTTTTATATGTAGTAGCCGATATTTCTTAATGCAAGTCAACATTTTTTGCTGCAACAGCTAAATGCTGGACTAAGATAAATAAAACTTTCGATGGCATGTTGCAAATTGTAAAATTCGCTAGTTTGCCTAAACTCACATACTTGTCGGTTGCTGCAAAAAAATCTTGGGTGGGCATTGCAGTTCGCCTAATTCGTCATATTCGCTGTAATTCGACTCCTTTTTTAGTCCAAGCAAACTATTTTCAATTCATCATCTGCACATTCATCACTGGCAGACAAAACACGCAAATCGAAAAATGCTCTCTCATTTTCTGTTGACTTCGTTTCTTTATCAGCGATGGTACAATAAATTTGAAGTAAGAAAAATAAAGTACAAAAACTACCAAATTAATAAAATTAAAAAAAAATCCGACAGGTAATTCGTAAATCAAAGCGCAATTAAGCAATCCTTCATTCCTTTACTCTTTTAGCCGAATCTAAATGGCATTCTTATAACATTAAGCAAGTACTGTACGATGTAACCAACGTTACTTCGCTCATTCGACCAGAGCAGGTAAATTAAATGTAACTAAACGTGATTTGCGAAAAATATTGCCGGGACGGATCCTGTGGATGTATTGTTCTATATCCATATCCATCGTCTTCTTTTTGGCTCTATGTCATAAAAACAGAAGTACTAGTTGATATACCATCACCTGATAAAACACAACATTAACTCCATTAAACAATATCGACTGACTTCGTTTGCTCTCACAGTGAAAACCATAGGTAGTCGAAAATCTCTTGATCCTTAAATATCGTTCTACCAAAACAACTTTCCCTAATACCCAGTTCAAGCACCAAACTAGGGCCTAGAAGCCGCGTCCACGACAAACTGACCGCGAACCAAATGATGCCGATTAGCTGAGAAGAGCGATCATAAACATATTTTGCTATACCCAGAGCCGTCTTGCTCAAACCCTCACTTTTAAGGCGAAATCAGGGTGGAAATCACTGTGACAAAACCGTTGATTCGTGGTCAGTTGACCTGGCTCGCTAGAAGCCTTTCTATAACTACTGTAGCATTTTAACTACTAGAATGCGCCGCCTCCCATTACGTGGGACAAATTCTTCTACAGTCATTGAGGTTTTTGAATGTACTTACCAATGATAGCATAGATTTTGATGCATGTTTTGAATTCAAGCTCCATAACTCCATTAACTAAAATCCAATATAGGTCCAAAAAATGCAGATTATGAGTTGGAAGAAATCCCACAATGCCATCAAGCTTATTGTTGGTTTCACCTAAAATATACAATCTCATTAGTTACAAAAAACTATCGTCTAAGGTTTTCAGAATAATAGCAAACCTTATTTGAAACTGTTTTTAATCACATGAAATGATTGCGGTGCAATCAGCCCCGAACATTCTTGGAATTACATCTGAATTGGCTTTTAGTCCAGTGCTTTAGGGCCATCTTTTGGAGAAAAGGGGTACACGTGTGATTTTTGGATATGTTGGAGCTTGTGACACAACTTTCAATTTTAGTGGGTGCCGCGATTTTTTGGAGCACATAATTCCCCCAAAATGGGGGATTCCCCCGTCATCTATTCATATATTTTCATAAATATATAGGTCGATATGATCAATATTTTACATGTTTTGTTTATAATGGCAAGAAAACAATTAAGGCCAAAATTAAATATTAAGCAGTTGTCGTGATGACGTCATCGTTACGTCATCAAATGCCCATTTTGGTTCAATTTTGTGTTATTTTTCTATTTTTTATCTTGTAAACTTGTTTTAAAGTTTGAATAAAATATTATGCTAAAAATTATGGCTTTAAAATTTGTTCATCATGATGATGCCATGGTGACACTTCAAATGACGTCATAGGTATAGACATGCGAACTATAGTTAAGCGAAAAAGGGCAATAAAAGCAAAAACGAACCATAATACTCAGATTACTGTATATATATGAAAGCAAGATAGGATGCTGTTTTGCATTAAAACGTCCAAGGTACTGTGATATTATGTGAGCAATGTTAAAAACATTAAGGTTCATAAGCTGATGTCACTATGCCACAGCAATGAAATAAAATCTGGTTTTACAAACTTAACATTCAAATATAAAATAGACTGATGCAACCCGGTTATATTTTCGAGACACACCAGTATAGAGTAACTGTTTCCATAGTCTCATTGCGGATCACATTGTAAATAAATCATATCAATGCTTATCTTCAAAGTCCTGACATGGAAGAGAAACATTAATAAGTTAAAATCGGTACTGGCTAAGAATTTATAAAAGCTAATTAGAACTTAGTGGGTACCAAAAATACTTGCTTATGTTGATATCTCAATTCCTTTTACAATATTTATTAGCTACGCAATACGCACATTATTATGAATATTTGCTGGTATCACATACAGCAAAGTAGCTGATTGAGCTGCAGCTGGAGCAGCATTTTCACAGCCTGCGAATACAGTCATCATACTCAGGCTCCATTCTCATCCAAGCCGCATACTCGCAATATTGTATTCTTGAAAAATACTTTATTACTGTTTCTTGGGTCCCTGCAAGTAACAACTTCAATTATGGAATAAATCAAAGCCCAGAGAGTGTACTGGAAGCTCGGGTACCTCACAATCCCGGTGGGTTCTTCTTACATAACAGCCCAACAGAACTTTCAAAGAAACAACGCTTAAACAATTAGGCTTAAAAAAATTAGTGCTTGTTTAAATCTGTCATACAGTACAACAATCAATAACATTCTTCTAAAATGTCACGAAAGATGTTTAAGATGTAAAAGAATGTTAATGACTTCTGTCGTTATTTCAACTGCATAAAAACAATGAAGTCAAAAGTAATTATTACAACGCTTCGAGAAAGTCGAATACGTTCCTTTGAGAAGGTGCTGCCTCCATTGCTTCAGACCGAGCATCAACAGTATTGCAGTTTTCATAGTCACAAAAACATAATCCTGTGCATTTGATATTTCTACTTTTGCATGCACAACGAAATGAGCAGAAGGACTTGCAGTTGCAGTGAGACGTAAGTACGTTTACGGACGTGAGCGGTGCTTGAGTAGTCCAAATTGGTTTCAGCTGGCCACTTTCTGTCAGCTCCCATCCCCAATCTACCAGCGAAGGCAAATTTTGCTTCCTTTTTAGGCAACTTCTCCACACTTCGGCTTGATATATGGATCTTCGAGTATGCTGATTAAGGGCACTGGGAGTTGGTGGTAATTTATTAAACGAATTACCGCTGGCGTACAACTGGTAGTGACATTCGTCAATGTCGTTGGCAACACGCTTTTTGGCATACAATGCCATAACAAATACTTGCAATTCATAGATTGAGGTAAATGAACTGGCCAAGGAGGCAAACATTTGGCAAAGGAGGCAAACATTTGGCAAAAATTTTCAAGGAGGAGGCAAACATTTGGCAAACATTTGGCAAAAATTTTCAACATTTCGCATCCAGCAAGTCCATGCCTTCTTTTTACCAATACCAAGCATTGATGATACTGTATCACAGCCTGTCAGCGCATAAAATAAAGGTAAACTGGGAGCTATAATGTCACAATGAGGCATTGCTGAAACAACTTGGTGTATTGGTATAAAGCGTGTTCTTGACCCACAGCCAAACTCAATCCATAACCGTTCAATTCCCAAATCTTTAAAACAGAAAATCGCAATAATCACCACATCAGTGTCAACCGTTTTAATTATTGCGTTGGATCTAGCGTGCTGTACATGCAGGAACAAACGAGTGTCCGCTTCTTCATGATCGCAAGGTGAAATATCAGACACATCCTGAAGGTCCGTGTTGCAAAGAGCAACGTCCAAAGATGTAACTACTATAGTGGAAATGTTGGCAGAAATTGATGTAATGATGGCGTCCGCAATCATTTGAAACAGCGTTGATTTATTTTCTCCATTTCGTGAAAACTTCGACCAACTACACTGCGAAGGAAGAAAAGCCTGTTTTGAAACTTCAACCCTGTAACCAATACCCCGTTTTTCTCTTGTGGAACCTTTGATACTCTTCTCAAGGTAAACGTCGAAAACAATATCAATGCGCTTGTAAAACGTAGCTTTTCTTAAAACATACGGGGTTACAATATTTGAAATATATTCTTCGAAGTTTGTGATATTTCCTTCTGGCTTTAGCATCTGAATTAGTGCTGAGCCATCGATGACATAAGTATCCGCTACTGGAGGTTGATATATGGGTGGCCCATGTTTCTCAAGAATAGGGAGAAGAGCAGATTTCGTTGTCGACCTTATGCAGCCATTGCATGACAACGAGGCAGGATACGATTCAGTTTCATGCTTGAAGAAAAGTTTCAAAGCTTCTGTCCCTCGAATGTAACTCGAAATAAAGACTTTTTGCACTAAAGAAGCATTACGCTTAGCCATTGTTATAGATGGCTTGGCGTTGTCCTCAGATTTTCGAAGCTTCCCAAACAAGTCCAACGGGGTTTTACTGATTGGTTCCCAAAATGACTGAGTTTTATTCACAAACGCAGAAGAAACAAATGATTTGTACTTAGCTGCTGCAGTATGACGAAGTTGTAAAAGCTGTTGAACACCTTTGTTATCTGCTACTTCTCGTGTACATACGGTTACAAGTTGCTTGGAATTTTCTTCAAAAGGGTTGCCGCGGTCTTCAAATGCCTGCACCAAGCAGTCGAGTTCTTTGCGAAATCTGTCTTGGAAGCTTTTTCCTTCTTCATGATGTAACCAACTAAGTTTGTCATTACTCATGCCAAATTCTTCATGGAAATCTCTCGTCAATTCGAAAAGTTTAGGTTGCGTTACTAACCACCTTCTGAATGCTTCATCTTTTTGAAACAACTCAATGGTTCCTCCTTTTCCTTTGAGAGTGGCATTGCACTGTTCATGATTTTGATCCAGCGCTATGGCAGAAAATCCATTGCGAGATTTCGTTACAACAAAGTTGCCTTGAGCAAACTCTTCAATTAAATCAGAGCCACTTTCTTCAAAAGTTTCGATATCACGAATATGCACCGAGGCCCAACAAGCATAAAGATGGTGATTCAATCCGAAGAACCAAGGGCAGAGGATTTTCAAGCTTTTGACATACATCTTCCAATTACGAGTTTGGATGGACTTGATGAAAGTAAGTACAATAGCTTCCAATTCTTGAACTAAATTCCAATAAAAGAACATTGGAGACGACAGCAACATCTCATTGACCCAAGTGTCAAAGTCAAGGGACTTGTCTTCTTTGGATTCGAAGGCTTTCATTTTCAAAATAAGTAATACAGCAAGAGTGAGTTGGTGTGATCAGCGAGCCCACTTTATGTGAGATGCAGAGATAAGTTTATTGGAGACTCCGGGGGTGAAAAGTCCAGCATGGGCAAGCAGTCTGGACCACTCAGAGTCTTTTAGAATGTCACCAATTAACTTTAAGGATGCTTTTTCTAGATGAAGACCGCCGAGCATTAAAAAAAAATTGTCCTTCAGATATTGCAGGATCTAATCCGTTCCACTGCAATTGTTTGGCAATTGCATAGATTGGCTGATCACAAGTCTTGACAGGGGTCTGAGTCGGATTCAAAACTTCTGTAGATCTTTTAATCAAAAGCATAGCGTGGTATACCATACTTGGATCAGTGGAACTTTCCTGAAATAGAGGAAGTAAGCATGTGTTGCACGTAGGAATTGGACTGGAGGGGGATTGCTTTGCATGAAATATAGACCAATTGCACAAAGTATCAGAAGAACAATTCTCCCAAACATGATTTTACCAATCACTTTCGCCATCCATTAAAAGCGACATGTTTTCTGCTAAAAACGACGAGACTTAAAAATCCGACGTTGGCACTGACGCTGAACGATTCGAATAGTCAACAGACTGTATTATGCTATAAAATGGTGGCAACTCTTTCAGATGCTTTGGAGTGTCCTCTTTTATTCTTAAGCATACAATTTCATCTTGGTTGCTTTTGTTTCGAGGATGTTGCGTTAATGAAATTGCGCTTCCATGAAAAGAACCATTTGCTGTCGAAGATGAAGGATTGTGATCAAGGTTGTCAAATTCTCCTGTAGTAAAGTGGCCGTAGGAAAACTTGGTTCCAACGGCAGCCTGATGTATCTCAAAGGAATCAATCACCAAATTTCCAATCTGATTTGATAATGTTTGTATTCTTTGATATGAAGGACACAAACGCAGCTTGTTCAAAACAGTGATAAGGTCTTTGCATCTTTCACTGAACAATCGAAATCCCAAATACAGATTTAAGGGTGTCTCGACGTTAGCGGCATGTCGTTGGGTGATACTGGCTGTCTTCTTTGCTTTCCTGTATAAAAACGAAAACGTCATGACAACTGTAAAATTTAAATATGTGTTGCAAATGGGTTGTATATATATGAGAATGTACGGAACCAATGTTGAGTGAAAAATGTTTGTTTGGTCAAGTGCTGTCGGGATTATTAGCAGACTAAAAAGTGTATACCAGAGCTGACATATTAATATCAAAGACAAGTCTCGTTATTACCAGCTTCAAATAGCTGACATATCTTAAATTTCGATTTCCTATAATCATATAGTAGAGGAGGCATCCATTTCAAAATTATGGCAAATTAATATCCAAAATAGAATCGTTATTTAGCATAACACATCTAACCTTTTAAAGTTGAACATGGTCAGTTGAGAAACCGTTAAAGTTGCCTGAGAAAAACTTTTGTCATCGTAAGAACACTTCCTGCCTTCCAAAAGTAATGACCCAAAAATAAGAAGCGATGCTGGAACGGAATTTTCTTGACAATTTTTGTAAAATTTTCCATCTAATTTATTGTCGTGTTGCTTCAATTTCCTTCTCAAAATTTTAGCAGCCTTTTCAAGAATCTATAACGAAAATACGGAATCTTGAAATTTTCAAGAGTTATAGTATGCATAACAATGGTAGTTTAGGGATTTGGTTTCTGCATAAAAACTGCATGTTTATATTTTCGTAATAAAGCGAGGTTTCTTCTTTAGCTTGTTAAGTACCTGGCCCAAAGTTTTAGGAGCCTTAAAAGTGCTCGATTACTCTTTTACTGATATTAAGAACTGTTGTTACACTAAAATGTGTCAAAACTGCATAAATCATTACATAGTTTTGTTACCTCGTATTCTTCAGGTGAACTGACAGGTTCAAAGAAAGCTTTGTCGATCGTATTTTGTAATGAAACATAAATCGCCGCGCCCTGTCCATGATAGAATTTTTTCAACTCTGGCAATTCTGTTTTCAAAAGTTTAAAGAATTGTAAGGACTGATATTCGTAAGATAATCCATAACGGTGGAGAATGTTTTTGTACATAGTCCCTAGGTCAACGAGTTTGAAAGAAGCAGCAGTTTCGTTTTGATTAGATTCAATATAAGAAACAATCTGTTTTAAGGCAAAGAGTTTTATGAAATCTTCATTGCTGCAGATAGTATCGTTGGACGTGGAAACGGAGCGCTTTCTGGATTGTTTGCGCTTTGCAGACCTGTAACAGTTTAAATCATAAAATACTTCGGCTGCTCTGAGGTCCAAATCTGGATGCTCATTAGTCCCAATTACCGAAATGAGACGAGAATGTTGTATATCTTGCGCTAATTGACGCCATTCTCGAGTAGCATTTTTAACATAGTCTTTATCTTTTGAAGAATTAACTTTGCATGTTATCTTAGCTGCTGCAGCTCGCACACTTTTCTCTTTTAAATTTCTACTTCCGCCGCAAAATATGCATGAAATATTCTCAAAAGCCTCTGCATGACTTCGCTTTCTTAGAATTCGTTGCTGGCTTGATAGTACCTCTTCTCTTGATTCAGGATGTGACAATTGATTTTGTTCATTTATTGCGGACTGCTTCTGCTCTTCATCTTTTTTAGAGAGCGTCTTTTTAATCTACAGAGCAAATCACAATGGGTTGTGGTTTATACTGTATGTGTAATTCCCTCGTATGGAACATTGAATAATTATATTTGATGTAAAGCATAACTGTAGGCTGATAAAATTGCTCAGATCAGCATCACTAAAAGTCTAAAACTTATTAATAAAAAACTCGACAGCCTGGTTCACGCCTATGCGATCGCCAGGAGGTATCTTATTCAAACAGAATAATTGACTCATTAACAGTATACTAGGCTGATATAACACAACTATAATAAATATTTTTGTTTGGATTTGACATTATCTTCAACCACTTTTTGAAAGCTATTATACTGTACTCTACTGTCAGTATACACGGAATTAATCTGCCTGTTCAACTGAGGCTTGATAATGAAGGACGATATTCTACTAATCTATAAATGATTAATAACAGCAGAAAAATAGTAAACATCATAAGAACTTCAACTAAACTCGAAAATAATACTTCAAAACTTGGCACTGTACTGTAATACCTTTTTGTAACATTTTCTGTGGAAAACAGCTTCATGTTTCTTCAGCGTATCATAAATTCCAATACCAAGGTCTAACATGGCTGACTGAACCAAGAATTTTCCTGTACCATCATATTGAGGAAAATAATCATTAATGAAACAAAACCCTCATCAGATTTACTTAAACGCTCTCCTGAAGCCACCTGTAGAAAGACACACATCGCATCTTATTGAAATACTGCACTATGTACTAATATTGGAGGTAGAGTAAGCTCAATTTAGTTGCTTGTTTAAACCTTTGGAGTAAAATGACCGGCTAGCAACGCGTAGTATAGTTCGATTCTATTTGGTTGAGCCAGTGGGCCATCCCTTATATCCGAGTGTGGTTGATTTGGTGCAAACTTGTCTACAAATTTGCCTTTTGAAATACAAGAAGAAATATCTTTTTTGTCAAAGAAAAATACGTAAATAAAAATAGTTTCTGCTGTTTTCTCACCTGGCATAGACAACAACGGGAAAAATCAACCGTTATTTCTAACGGTTGAAATTCATCCTTACCGTCGGCTTCGCACATCTTGCAACCTTGAATATTACATGTCTTTGCGCACAATGTAGCTCATGCAGCCTACTGTATAGCTAAAGTATATATATCATCTTGCAAGTATACGTTTCTAAAATGTAGATATACGATACATCACATCTAAAGAAAATAATTGTTAGTTTTAGTTTATCATACTTGTGATGGCAGGAATATATAATTCTCCCTTCAAACGCATGAACTAAAGACAAGAAGACACCATTAGAGTAGTCGAGGACCATACTTCTGCGTTTTTGGCAGCCTTACTGCATTGTGAATAGTGTTAGGTTTATAGTAAAATGAAAATAAAAGTGATTTAAAACCGCTATGGTGGCATTATATTTGTGTTTAAACCAATCAGTGTACCAGAATGCGTGATGGAGATACGTTGCATTTTGTGTTAAAATCTATACAGAAGACAGTTGGTATTAGAATTTAACGTTATTGATGATGTCATCATGACGTCACTAATGTAAGCTATGCTGCATGCTTGCATCTTGTTTCAGAAAACGACAGTAAGTGCCATAATTTGTTTTAGTGAACTTTGTACAAAAAAACAGACAACCAAAAATGGAAAAAATCACGAAAATATGAAACAAAATCGTTGTTGATGACGTGACCGTGACGTCATCAATCACGTAATTTGTTTTCACACTGCAACGGAGTTGTGTTCTTGATATAATAGTTGTTACATAAAAAATAATAACCGCACTGACACAAAAATGTATGAAAATAGAATAAAACATGATTTGAGGGGAATCCCCCCGATTTGGGGGGTCATGTGCTCCAAAAAGTCGCGGCACCCACTAAAATTGAAGATGGGTTCAATAGCTGCAACATATCCAAAAATCAAACGTGTACCTCTTTTCTCCGAAACCTTTTGATATTTTGCCCTAAGGTACTGGACTATTTATCAATTCCATCTTTAACTTCCAAAAAACAAAACATTTCGAGAAAAAGTCTGTTGTGAGCAACTTCAAAAATACGAGTATTGTATACCTCTAACGTAGATACCTAGCATGTGCTCAGCGATTTCCTTAGAACTGCTCGACTCTTCTTCACTCGGATGCAATTTATGTTCTGCGTATCCAAGCACTTCATTCGTACAAACGAGATAAAGAAGTTCCTCTAAAAAAAATCAATCTTCGAAAATAAAACAATAAAAGCAGAAAACCGCTCAGAAATTTCTTCGTTTTATACTTAATCACCACTAGCAGTCGAGACAAAAGTATCTTTACAAGGTTGGCAGCATTTGGCATTTGCAGTTTTTTTCCCAAAAAAGAACCAATTTAATCCGGTTCTCGAATAGTTTTCCAAGCTTTTGAAATAAGGACCACCTTAATGTGTATTGTATATAACATTGATATATTGCAACGCAAAATTGCTATAGGCTACCTTTTATTTACATTTCATCCACTACCAAAGCAGCCATGCGCTTATGATCTGCTTCATCAGCAGATGTAACGGCAGAAGTCGTGCTATGAGGTCTTTTTGAAGGCCTAAACCAACGGCCCCGAATTTGTTCCGTTCCAAACGCAAAGTGGTAGGAGACGGCAGAGTCAACACTTCACCAATGACTTTATAAGCTGATGGGCTTTTAGCATAAAGCTGCAAGCAATATCTGTATTACAAATGTTAAGGAAATGCTATGTCGTTGTTTCACAATGTTCTGCAGAAGCTTTTATCACGTGATGAAAGAGTCAGATATCACATTATCAAAGCCTAGTAGCGCAGTAATAATTATGATATTGAAAACCAAAATTCGGCAAACCCAACAGTCTGTTTCACATGTAAATGGGATCATTAAAGAAATAGAGACAAACCCTTAATGATCCCTATTATGAAGATACGAAGACATACTATTAATGATCCTATTTACGGGTGAAACAGAATGTTGGGTTTTGTAGGTTTTCTATTTTTAATGTTTTATTACTGTAATCTCCTATGCTATTTGCTCTAATTCTTTGTTATCGAGCACTTTTTGAAACCGTGATATCAACTACAGATTGAAGTATCAGATGATGGTGAATATTGCATAGCCAGTCAGTTCAGTTAAATAGCAATCAATCGATATGTAAGTTACTGGTATATATATAGACATATACGGGTGTTTCAAAAGTCACGCCCGATTTTAGCACGTTTTCATATTAAAAATCGGGCGTGACTTTTGAAACACCCTGTATATATAATCCATTAATGCTTGCATTGAGCTTGGCAAACCAGATAAAGCGCTCGATGACCAATCAGAGCGAAATATTAACTTCTTACAGACCACCACAATTTAACATGCCCCAACAGTCTGTTTCGCCCTTGTGGGCTTTTCAGGTAGCTTAAGTTAAATATAGTCTTATTAAAATCTAACACTATATTTAACTTTATCCCTTTAAAAAGCCTACAAGGGCGAAGCAGACTGTAGGGGCATGTTAAATTGTGGTGGTCTGTAACTAGTTAATAGTTCATACAAAATCCATTACGTATTTACCTATGGTGGATAACGACGGCAATTAGATGGTGGATAACGACGGCAATTAGACGAAACATTACTATTGTTTTTTGTGCCATCCATCATGACCTCAAAAAATCATCTTTTTAATTTTCATTGTTCGTCATATTCTCTATCATTGATGAAATAGCAGCAGTTGCAGAAGTTCCATTTTCCAGAAGTTCCTTGTGCAGTTTCTTGTATCTAAAAGTATCATTTCAGTCTTATATGTGCATTCTACATCGTCATTAATCTCACTAAGACTAGCTCATTTTAGATCTCACTAAATGAATACATTTTGTGTCAAAGAGGGCGGTTGCTTGACTCGATGACCATAAGTTACTTTGCAATTTTTCTGTTGCCATCTTACTGAATTCATTCATTCATTCTTTTTTTATTCTTGACCACCACAACAATAGCAAATGCATGGTAACACAATAATAACACGTAGAGTCAGGAAAAGGAAGTAGCGACACAACGTCAGACTGCAATATCTTGATGTCCTTCATGGTCGACTCCTGGGAAGCCTTGTCAACTCCAGTGGAAGTTGACAAGGCTTCCCAGGAGTCGACCATGAAGGACATCAAGATATTGCAGTTTTGATTTCCGTGGTCACGCAGAGGGGAATCCTTGTAGTAGGGATAGTCAATGGCTGTCCTTACTTCAAGGTTCCAGCGACTTTTTCACTTGTTTCTAAAGTACCACAAGTGAAAAAATCGTTTATTCCCTACTAAAGCATCTGCCTCTGTGCAAGCCAATAAGGTTTGCCAGTTAGGCCAAGATGTTTGTTCAGCTGGGAATACCTTTGAAAAGATAGCTGAGGGCGGCCGATGAGAGCTAAAAGCTCGAAACAGCGCTGTCCAGCTCTGTGCTTATACAACGTCAGACGTTAAGACATACAGAGGATACTGAACACAAAAAAGCGATTTTTAATCGCATGGTTGCTACACCTGTCACACCAGCTCAAAGTACATAGTAGGCCTAATCAATCACAATCATCAACATACACGCGGGCACACAAGATGGAAGTAAAACTTACGGCTGGAGTAGTTGTTCGAATGATTGATAAAGAGAGGGACAGTGACCAGTGCAAGGCCAGGCACGGTTACGTAGGTGGTCAACGGGTGGCGCAACCGGCCCAAAACTATGTTTAGCTCAACGGAGCATGGTGAGGAAAGAAAAACCACCCTGAAAATGAAACCTCACCGGGTCCGGAAACCCTTTCAAGTAGCAGCTGGTCATAGCATCAAGACAATAACAATTTTACAATCGATACATATGCATCAAAACAATTATACACAACATATAGCAATATGAGTCACACCATCCACATTGCGTCTAAATAATTAGCTGGTACAAAGTACCAAACTTGTGATCTCTCCGATATCTTAGTCAGAACAAAGGTATACCCACGAGAGGAACTAAATTTGTGTCTATGCAATGTTGATAATGTGTATATCTCACACCAGTTAAGGTAGAGTCCGGTGATACTCAACTTAAACGGCAATGGCTTTAGTCACCTTGCTGTGCGATGTACTGGAATTCACCAGCAAGCAGTTAATTGCCTATTTATCATGAAAGCAGTTTTAAGTTTTAGTAAATTATTACCAAGTCATTAGGTTTTGTACTAAGTTTTAGCACCCCAGGACTCTACCAAGGCGTTCAAGCAGTAGTCAGAAATAGTAACGTAATAACAAAAAAAACAACAACAAAAAAGACACAGCCAAAAAAAAAAACGAGAAAGTAAGCTACAACAAACGACAGATAACGAAAACAAGTAAGGACAATAGCTGCTATTTTTACAACTGTTACAATGAATACCAATTACTTTCTACTTATGCTGTTATAATGAGCAATGAAGTAAACTTGTCTTGTTTGAAGTTTATTCTGATAACTTAATGGATATCGACTCAACTCTTTGCAATACAAATGTAGCTATTTAGCTATTACATGCAAGCACACATTTACTGTAAAAGGAGACACAGTAGCAGAAAAAGAACCAGGCTATAATTTATTTATCATTTACTGGCAATTCAGTAGTCCGACATGGTTGGGATGCATACGCAACAACGTTTGGAAAAAAATATACAGAGATTACACACACAAATAAACGTGTTCAATAGCACATAAAATAGGCAGCATCAAATAGCATTCAGCTAGGTTGAATAGCGCATAAGCACTAACATAGGTAGTTTCAGTAATCAATTTTTAGAAACTACAAGCACCAAATCGTTGACTGCCTTTCAGTACCCAGATAGAGAATAAAAACAAATGTCAGATAGGGCTTGTTTATACTTTTTGAGATTAACTGCACCATCAAAAATGCTTTGGGGAAGATTATTCCAGATCCTATGAGTGCGATAGAAATAGTTGAACCTGCCAAAATTATTAACAGGATAGTTCACACTCTTCAGTTGCAAGCAGTGACGATTGCGTTTGTGTTTACCATCAAATTGTAAAAATTCATCAAAGTCTAAATCAACATTACCACACAACATTTTAAACAAAAACACTAGGTCAAATTTAATCCTTCTGCTTTTCTTGCATCTGAAATGCATGCACTTTACAGCGCTCTTTACTGCAGTTGTTCAGTTTTATAATCGGCTTGGATTGTAATGATCCTTTCCTTTCCACTGATCTTGCTAAATTGAAATACTTATTCATGCAGGTTAAACATCTTTCATTCAGTTGCTTCACTGCAACGGAGCATTGGTTGCATATATATTTGCACAATAGATTACCATCATAAAAGCATTCATGAAAAACAATGCTATTTCCAACTTTAACTTTTACAGCTTGATGTGTAAAGCATTTCATTACAAGTTTTACTTTGTTTACTTATTTGTACACAGAGCTACCATTTTATTTTTCTCTTAGTAACTAATATGCTGTAACACTTTATAAAGTGAAAACTGCAATTTTGCTAATTTCTGTTTAAACTAACAAAGCTGTAAAATTCATTTTCATAAGAATATTTGAACTATCCTAGCTAATCACCAATATTAATATAAAACAGTTAAATGCATAAGTACTAACTCATACATAGTACACACTTCTATACCTTCTACTTTAATTAGATTTTTGCTGATTAACGCTAGGGGGCCAGTAAGAAAGAACCAAGCAGTTCTGTAATCCCCATTGGGTAGGAGGAATACTAGATTTTTTTAATGGATTGTTACAAAATAATTAATCTTTATTAATTAGTTGACCATTAGCATATCTAATACATTACCTTACAGTAAGAATCACTAGATCTCACAAAATTATTCTAATTTGGTAATATACTTTAAGTACTTCACAACAAACAGTTCCAAAAAAACTGAAATAAAAAAAATCAATTAAGTTTCACTTACCTCGTGTCACTATATGACAATGACATGCCTTGCTGAAGAATTTGAACCGGTGTCCATGATAATGCGTCAAAATTGTTATATCCTTTGCACAGACTGAAAGAGTCTACATTGTTTAAAAATGTAGCAATACTAACTGCATCAACTCCATTTACCTTCAAGGAATAAATTAGATTTGTTAAAGGAATAAAAATTCCATAGAATGCAAACGACAAATTAAAATCTTCTTGAATTGTTATTGCTTTAGATGGAACACATCTGAATAGATCTTCATGTGATAACCATTTTGTGAAATACAAGCATTTAGGTAAAGAGTTAACATTGTTGATATAATCTAAACTCCATTGATTGTATGATTTCGTTAGTTTAAAAGCAGATGCAACATCATCAATACATTTGTACAATACTGTTCTTTTTCTTTTCCGGTAAATGGTGCTTGATTAGTGGTCTTCGTTTAGTCAATGGTTTTTCTTTGATGCTTTTGATTGGTAACTGTTTACACGGCAATTTTCCATATTTTATCCAGCTAATTGAATTGTTTCGTTGTATGT
The DNA here is from genome assembly GCA_963965965.1 of Trididemnum nubilum. Classification (NCBI taxonomy): domain Eukaryota; kingdom Metazoa; phylum Chordata; class Ascidiacea; order Aplousobranchia; family Didemnidae; genus Trididemnum; species Trididemnum nubilum. The sequence continues at coordinate 33,186,720 of OZ014486.1, forward strand.
CATCTTCTTCAAAATGTGCTGAACAAATATATTGCCTTCTTTGATTCTTTCTTCAAACTTGTTATCTGATTTTTCTCTTAAACTTAAACAAAATTCCTGCAAAATCTGCAGCCCATTTCTTCATATCTGCAGCGATACCAAAACGTTTCACGATCGATCCATTCGGCACTTTGTAAAGAGAGTTAGATGCAGAAGTACTCCTACATCCTGGGATGCAACAATACCGCGTCGAATGTCCCTTCATTTCCAATTACCGATTCCACTTATTTTCTCAACTATCACAGTAGGCTGTATTACCACAGTTAAAACATTAACAAATGAAAACATTAACAATATTACCACAGTTAAAACATTAAAGCAGAAAGTAGTCTAACGAAGCCACAAGATATTGAAATGTACTAAAATAGACCTAAGCTTAGTGGTAACTCACTTCGTATTAAAATATATTGTAAGATAATTGCAGTTACTCGCTTGAGATAGTTGCACTGCTAGTAGATCTAGGCTACTTTTTCAGTAAGTTGTTCAGTTGTTTTTCAAGACAAGACAATTTTCAACAGTTTAGGGCCGGTTTACACTGTGCGTACAAAATTTCAAAATTTTTTACTCTCGTACGTCGAGGGTGTCTACACTATACAAAACGGCGCTTACGAGCGTAACAGCTTAGCAGCGTATTCTGTGGGTGGCCATAATATTATGCTGAATTGGATGACGGAAATCACAGATTTATTACAATTCTTTGTTGGTGCGGTTAAATTTGGGTCAGATTATGCATCACGAGAAGTAGTATTGTCTTTTTGATAATTTAAACGTGAATTTTTTTCTACCTTCCTCACAAAAAAACATAACAAAAAACATAACGTGATCGAGTGTCTGTTACTGAAAAGCTAGATCTGGGTTTGATTCCTTGTTTAGCGTTCAGCAATAAAAAGGGACACCATGAAGACTCCACAGTGTGTAGTAAACAAGACGTGGCAGCTTAACTCGAAAACCAAAAGGTTCCTTTGCTGTCTCCTGGCCAAAGCAACTTGGTGAATACAACAAAATTACAAAAATTAACTTATAGGCCACTGATGCAGGCCCGGCGTCTGGATAGCGCGACTAGGGTGGCAGTAATAAATTTTGGGGGAGCACGAGAAGTTTATTTACGTGAGTTTAAGAGTGTGGAGCAAACGAAAAAGGTGAAGACATAAAAAAAAAGGTCTTGAGTTCAAAAATTTTCAGAAACTCTGGTTTTCATCTCAAATTTTGCAACTTTTTACGAATCCTAAAGTGAAGACCAAAAAAAAAGGTCCTCGTCCCGAAAGTTTCATGAAATCTGCTGTGAGTCCACAAAAACTACGAAAAAACAGTTTTTGCTCGCAAATTCTTAGGCGATAAGCACCAATTTGGGTGCCTTAGGCCTCGATTTGCACTCCATTAGCCCCGAGCCTGTTAATCTCTTCGGAGCACAGTCCTCGCTTGGGGCATGCAAGTAGTCATTTGGGGGAGCACGGCCCCGGAATGCCCCCTCGTGGCGCTGGGCCTGCACTGATGGGCACTAGAGGCTGGTTTCAAAGGTCCGGTTCTTCCTCTTTTGAATTCCTCTTAGCAGAGAGTGACTCGGTTGAAAGATCTGATCACAATGTTTTGCAGGGTACATTTTCTTTTCAGCTTTCAACTGTTTTTCAGTTCTACCGATACATTCCGTTTACAAAGGTGGAGTCCTCTAGGGCACATTTTGAAGTCCTTGGTCTCGAAGCTTCAAATCCTCGAAAATTGCCCTGTCCTCGGCTCGAGAACAGCAGTATTTTTGGAATTCTTAAAATTTTGTAGATCGTTTTTTGTAGAAAAACTTGTTTTGGAGATTTTTTGTTTTTTTGAGAACACCTGAAAAAAATTTTGGAAGACCTTATTATTATTATTTTTTTGGAGAACACCTGCACCTGTGTCCTTGCCCTAGAAAGAGTCTGTCCTCGAAAAGGCTGTCTTTGGCTTCGGATATTTTTTGTGTCCTTGGGCTCGAGCCTTGTGCCCTCAACTCCACCTTTGTCCCGTGTCCGTTTAAGCCAAATGTTGAGCGTTTTTTGCCTTTCTCCCATATCGGCTTTTATATAAACTTTATTCAGTCCACCCCTGGAAACACAATAGACGGTGCATGATGCGTAGCATGCAGATGTAGGTTATTCTTTCGAATTGTCAGTTTAAGTGAGCGAACACATTAAACTACAATCTTTTCCACATTTAATCCCTTTTGCAAAAACAACACGCATTTTATCATTATTGTATTGACTCCTCCCCCAAAGCGGTTTGAGTTAACTCCTTGTAATCAATCAGATTGAATTGCATTATTGTATTATAACTCGTGATTTCGTAACTAAAATTTTTGTTGACATGCTTATTGCAGAATTCAACTTTTCTTTTTCCACACAAACGCTTCTACTGAACGCTTTTTTTTTACTACCACTCTGGTAGTTTTGTATCAGTCTAGTTTTGATAACGCACAAGAATTTGATAATAAAAGTTTTGGATTAAATCCCTCACCCGCTAAACCTAAACTTATTTGGAGAAATGCTTACCCTAGCATTAGCTGAAGATTGAGAGAAATCTCACTGATGTCCAGCTACTTGGAATTTCATAAAACATAAACGAAAATAGGGCGAACTATGGTAGCTAAAAAATTTCAATTATCCCATACTGCAGTAATAGTATTACCACTGAAACTGCAGAAAATTGATTGTGCGATTAGAGCATTCAATAAGTTTACTGTACTCCGAGGAGGAACTTTTGAATTCTCTCAATAAGACAGATATTGCAACTTTTGTAATACAACCGCATTCAATATTTTCAAAAACTCAATAAACTAAATTTGTTGCAAGCAAAAGTACAAAATTCGAAGTGCAAAGCAGTTTATACTTCAGAAAGTAACACATCGGGCATCTCTTTTCTGATTGTAATGTTTCAGAGGGAGTGAGAAACCCTCCATCTGGTTGTTGCTTCACGTAGTTTCAGCGCAGATTAGACAAGCACATATTATTATTGATAGTATTGATGTATAAAGAAGTGTAAAGTGAAAGCTACCACAGAGATTTAATCAAAACTTGTAGGAAAGTTCATCTCCAGAGTTTTTGCTTAAAGCAAAAGCTGTCTCATAGGTTTAATCAAAACTTGTAGAAAAAATAACCAGAGGATTAAAAAGGATGCCAATGTCCAATCAGTCTCAGAAAGCAGATAACTTGAAAATGACTAATGCCTGGATCCTGGAAAAGTCAAGCAGCAACTCTATGAAGCATTAATAATCACCAATGTCTTGATTGATTTCATGGTGGGAAAAGAAAATGTCACAAGTTCAGCCAACAGCACTTAACCCAAGCCATGAGCAATTTTCATTACGGTGTGTTGACCATGAGGCATGTTGAAGAAATACAGAACAAACAATAATGAAATTTGATGGCTTTACTTCTGCTTTTCACTCTATTCACTAAAAGAGAAAATGTCATATTGTTAGTTAACAGCGCCTAACCCAAATCATGATCAATTTCCAGTAGGTTGTGATGACCATGAAGCATGTTGTAGAAATACACAACAAACATTAATGGAACTTGATGGCTTCTGGTTTTCAATCATGCAGTTCCAACAATTTTCCAATTATCTTCTACTCATTGGAGGACCTAGAGTAAAACAAATAATAATTACTTCTACCAAAAAAAGTTTAAAATTCTGCAAAGTGTCCAAAGCCATCATTAGCAGTAGACGTATCAAAAAAACAGACCAATTATGCATAAAACAGTTGCACTCAGAGAAGAGTCCAAAATTTTTAGAGGCAGGCAGTTGGCACAAGACGATTGACTTGGCCAACTTTAATCTTAGTCTGAACCAGACCCGAAAGATGTTTGACGCAAAACCCTAACTATATCGCTGCAGTGTCAAATTTTCTTGCATCAAAGTGGTCACATTAAATCTCAAAAAAGCGCCAATACTACACTACAGAACAAAGCTATCAAATCAAGTTAGCAGAATTAAAGCAAAAAAAAACAACTTTTTTTTAAACTAAACAAAGAATACTTTATTCTATCAAAATTAATTCTAACGAAGATATCACTACAGCATTTTTTAAACCATAAGGTGCAGCAAACTGGAACATACAACTGCTAATTGGCACGCTGTTGTAGTATCGATAACTGGCTTTTATAATTACTATTTTCTAGCATAAAGCGCACCAAATGGCTTCTATAGCTTTTGTTTTTAAGCACAATGTGTTCCAAACTATAAGATGCACTACATTACATTAAGTTTATTAAACTCTAAAAAACTTTTTAAAAATGTGCATGGTTTAACTCTGAATGAAATTATGGAACCAAATCAAGTCTTTCATGAAATATGCTGTAATACATTGAAGCGCATAAACTTAGCAGGGCCCACCACAGCATCATCGCACCCAAGCAACATAGCTGCCTTGAAAGAAATGTCGCAGCGATACAAAGCCGCTGGCAACTCTGTGTTTGATTTGACCAGGCTGAATTAAATCTCAAACCTCTACTCCAGAGACGAATGCATTACCACTTGATCAACTGGCCGTAAGAGAGCATAACCAGAAGTACAGATCAAATGCATCAGAGTATAAGGCACAAGTTGGATTTCTTAAAAAATCATTGGTGTACCTTATGGTTTGAAAAACATGACACTATTAAAATCTTAGTTGCACCTAAGAAAAACAAGCAATGCTACTCATATGTTACAAGAAAGTTGAAATTGTGTAGTTAAGTTGCAGTGATGTGAATACTGTCTTGTCACACAATCACATTAGAAAAAACTTTAAAAGTGACAGATTTTCTCTGGTCCACTGCCAATTTGAAATGATTATTTTAACCAAAAGAAAATGATTTAGATAAAACTTCCAAATTTGTATTTTTATTTTCATTATGAAAACGCTTGAATTTTTTTTTTTTAAATAGCTCAAATAGCTGGTAAGGATTGTCAATCTAGAAATATACATAACTAACCTTGAAAACCTGACAATGCCACTGTTAGATTGGTTACCATTCTTGAAATCTTTGATCATTAAAGATCAACATTGTTTCATAAATTCATCAATAAGGCTCTTTGAGTCTTGACCAAGTACCATATCATTGATAAATTTGTTAAATTCCAATTACTTACAGTTACTATATTTTGTTCATTACAATAAATACTTGCAAATAGAGTCTTAATTTACAATTCTGAAAAGCAATTGCAGAATAGAAAAACTTTTAATTTCACTATCCTCATGACATGACAGTAAGCCAAACCTATTGGCTTGGCAGTGTCTGCAATTCCACTCAACTATTTGTAAAATTCTAAAACCTGATAGTTACTTAACATATATTATAAATTCTGAGGACATCTCCTTTTACGTAGAGCAAAATAACAACCAATATTTTTTTTTTAAACTACATACATATGAGTTAAAAAGCTAACGACTATTGATGTGGTAGCTAACCGCTACTATTTAAGTTGGGTCACATTTGCTGGTGACTTTACTAAGTCATCTACTTTACAAGTACAAGTCCAACCATTAATCTGAGATACAACAGTATCTGTTCAATTAATTCATAATGATCATTTGAGGAAACCACTGATGGTGTGTGACCATTATCAGAGTGGAGATCATAGCAAAGAATTAGCACTAATTTGGCATTTAATTATTCAACACAACTTGTACCCAGATAGAAGCTGGCATGGTATACGATTATATGCTGTAAGAGTTCATCTTTAAACTCTAATACCCAGCTAACAAACCTTAGGATACAATCACCATTACACACATTCTTAGCATGGCAGCTTCTACCTGCGATTTATGTTGCAGGGTAGGCAATAGCACCAAGGCAACTAATAAACCACAGCAAAAAGGAAAAATGAAAGCAAGAAAAGCTTGAAAATAACACTGCAAGCACTTGAAATATAGTACAAAGATGTATCATGGCTGCAATTTTGGTGCAGTAATTACAATACTTGAGCTAAAACACTTGCACAGTGGCATTTAAGATACTTGAAGAATTGGGGTTTGATTTCACTAACACCTGGATACTTGAATTAAATTTTGACCAAGTTATAAGATGCTATTACTACTCATAAAAAAATTTTTTTTGGATGCCAACTATAAAATCCTTAATACACATGATAGTAAGATGTATAATACTTTTTGCAGGTATATTTACTGACTGATTGCTTTCCTTAGGGTGTCACTTAAAACTGTTATTCTTTTAACCATAAGTTTCAGAGTTAACGCATCCCTACTAGCATTTAAAAATTAAATGTTCGTGTGATACCCTGCATCGCCTACTTCATTGTTCTTGGCTAAACATGCCTTTGACTCAAAAATAACATTATTGGAGTCTTTGCTCTCAGCCTTACATTCCAGTAAAACATGGTAAATATCTTGAACACCCTTTTACAGTCACACAGGGGAGACTTATATATTGTAGGATGCAGCCTATGCAATGAGCCATTCAGAAGATTATCATTGTAAAACAAACTCATTACCAAAACCTCTGTTTCCCTGATGGTTCCAACAGAAAAAGCTAGAAGGTCCGTGACTGCTTTAGGCAGTTGGTGGTAACCTTCTGCCATGAAGTAGTTTGTGGTAGATTTTTGCCAACAAATTTCCAAAAATTGTTTAAACATTTGTTTTGTATAAGTACAACTTTTTGCTGACAATAAATGGTAGCTACTGTATTCCAATTCAGATATAATCAGTTTATCAGCTGCTGTGAATTGTTCTGGTGTGCATTTAAATTTCCAGTTTAAAAATTCATAGCTTTAATTGTCGATATAATGCTGATGGAATTGATTCGGACAAACAAAGAGATTTAATGTGCATAAATAAATAGTCATTGCTGTTATCTTCTGGATGTTGTTTGGCAACCATTATGATTTTTAGGAAATGTTTGATGACATGAATTCATATCATTCAATATTTCAATGGGTGGAGTTCCCAGGATCAGTTCACTCAATCTACTATTAACATAAAACGCAGCTCCAATAGCCGTTTTGTTTATTTGGTACAACAGTTTGTTAATTTTTTTTTTGTTTTTTTCACTCATCCATATAATGCCCCCATAAAATATGCATGGCAATAAAATAGTTTTTACCAAAAATACAAGAGTTCTTTGGCATAAGCCCATAAGTTACTGAATAATAAGTGAGCACATCTTGAAATAGAATAATTTTACATGCCTATATAGCTGTAACTGCACAGCCCATCATATCAGTAGGCTAGTACCAGGGTACACCTAGATCATAGAATTTTAATTCTGCTTTTATTACTGTAGCTGTAGGCTAACTGATAGTGTAGGCTTTAATACTTTTGAGTGTCATTGATATAAAAAATCAGAGCCTAGATTTTATCGGCAGACTAATTTTTTTACTTTGCATATTTTCTGACAGTGGCTTAGGCAGTTAGGCTATTACCGCAAGTTGCTTGCTTACCAGTATCTCTTACCGGTATAATACAACATTACTGCACCTGCAAAGTGCATAGTAGGTTAAACCTTTTGAACTAAACTAGCCTACAGCAACTATCAGGCTAAGATTACTAGTTTACTTTAACAACGTGGTATATTACACCCTAGGTACGAGTACCACCAAGACGTAGACCTACCGTACCATACTGGTAGGCCTATTGGTACTAGTTTTGGCCTAAGCTAATCCCCCTGGTCAGGACTGTGATCTGCATCGCCACACCATACATCAGTTTTAATTTTCAAATTTCTTTACTTGGAATAGGCTTACCAAATGTTATATAGCAACAAAAAATTTATAATTTAGTTTTGGGCCTATCGACGTAGGCCTCTTTTTTGCAAGTTTTTCCTCATAGAGCCGCAAATTGACCATTTTCATGTTGAACTAGGCTATTTCAAACCAACACGCATACTTTCACTTTTGAAAATCAACTTTTTTTCAACAAAACTTATGAACCTAATTTTAGCCTACCCCGAGACCTGGCTAACCAGTTTTTGAAATTTCACGCAAATCGTGAGCTTACGAGCGTACCGGCGAAAAAAATTTGCTCTATTAGCAAATTTTTTTCGCTGGCAATTTTACTCTTGTAAGGTGCTACGCCCGTAAGGTGGTACGCCTGGGCTTACAGAATTTTCCTTTAAAACAAACTAAGGTTACGCTCGTAAGCTAACGATTTTACGCACAGTGTAGACCGGCCCTTAACAGTGATTACTAATTATAGTCTACAGCCTGAAGTGAAGTACCGGTAACAGTCGTCCTATCTTGAACGCTTAATGATTTCGATATTTTTCCAATTTACCGTTGTCTAATGTATTTTAGCCTACCCAGCTGCTTTTGAAGCGGTCTATTACTAAACAGTAACCACTGATAACGTCTTAAATTTTAGACTAAATGCCGAATATAAGCTTCAAAAAGAGCAAAATAGCCCTATCTGAGAAAACTTTTTCATATGCGCTCAAGTTACAACTTTTCCTGCTCCTACCAGGCTATTTTGCATATCCGCCAACTATTTTTCAAGCAACTTTTCCCCTCCTCACAAGGTGGCGTAAGTGACAAGTTTAAATGCACGAACGCTTTTAGACTCTGTAATATTTAGTGACTATGGTAAAACTGTTCATTTATTTTTCACTATCAGGAAGTCTCTTTACTACATGCAGTTTATTTTAGCAAAACGAACATAACTGCAGACAGAGCACAAGACAATTTATTCAACAGTTATTCACACGCACTTTTAGACAGCTGGGAACTAAATCTTTGCGAGTTTGAGTCTGATTCTTTTTCGTTATTAATTTTAAAGAATTTTTTAGCGCCGTTTGGTGGAGAGTATTTCTTTAAAATAGAAAAAAAGGTATTTTTTCACAATTTAAAATTTGTAAAGTGTTTTTGCACCGAAACAAATTTACGTTTTATAAGGAATGCTCTGTTAGTTTACGAAAAAAAAACAGCTTTCGTCGAGTGTTTCTTGTTTCTGCTGCACTTTTTTGCGTGTCTTTAGTTTAGACATACACTAGGAAGATATTGCAGTTCCATATGCCAGTTTTGTTAGTCCATAAAGAGTTTAAGATCATGTATTAACTAATTTTTTAGATCCTGATTTGTCTGCCACTTCGTTAGCATACTCCTCCTTCATGTCCAGAGAGTACTGGCGTGGCTACTGCTATGTTTCCCTTACTCTTTGGTTTATGTTTTTAATGCCGTTGAGCAATGTGGTTGAAGTAGTGCATTTGCTGAGTGCTTAAATTGCTGCTTGACTGTCTACCACCACAAAAAATTGACATTGGCACTAAGCTTTTCAAATTTGGCATCCAATTTTGTTTTTGAAAAAATTGTCACTGGCACTAGGCTTTTCAAATTTGTCACTCAATTTTGTTTTTGAATCTGAATCATACAATGCTAAATCTTCTACCACAAAAACGTCTTATAGCATCATTTATGGGCCCAAAATGCCCAAATTTTGTGCATTGGCACCAATAATTAACCCCAAATTGCTGAACTTACTTTTTGCTTTGCGGTATTAAATTTCCAGGAGTTATTTGTGCAAAAATGTAACTTGAAGTCCAATGCGTTTAAAAATAAAAGCCATTAATTTGATACGATTTTTGACAAAAAAATAAAACGTGCCTTTTTTTGAGTAAAATGAGCTATGGCCTAACTACAAGAGACACTGGCATTTGCATTCAGTTTCCAGCAGATGCGGGCCTCTTAGGTACATCGAAATTCTGGAAGAGTGCAATAAATCCTTAGAAAAGACCTTTTATCGTTGGATTTCACCTAAATTTGACGGAAAAAAGCATCGAGTTTTAAAGGAAGAATTTGACCGGAAAATACAGCGGATTTCTGGTTAACCTTGCCCTCTAGCTCCGTGGCGCAAACCTGTAGTCACCCTATTGAAAATGGTGGCTCCTAGCGCAAACCTCTATTTACCCCACTAATCACACCATTAAAAATTGTGCTTAATTAGCGGTAAAATTTACGCAATTTTTAGGATTATTTGCATTTCAGGCCTTTATTCATTTTGAAAGGTGTCGTCATATAGATGATCTTTTTGCGGATGCGACAGCAACAACGGCTGTCATGACACCAGCACCGGTGAAAAATGCAAGAGTTTTAGGTGATGGCGATTGCATTGTTGAATGGGATCATGATGATGATCATGCTCCAAATGTTTTGGAGTACAAAGTTAGTTATGAAGAGCAATGTACAAAAAAGTTAAAGCATAGAAAATTTTGTTTGTACAAGTTTGAAAGTTAATCATTGTGGTTTCGAACTTCAATTGTAATTCATGGTATCGTGATATAAGACCTTTTTCCAAAGTAATGCTGAAAAATGATCATCCAATCAATGCTGGAAGATCATCACCCAATCATGCTGAAAGATCATTATCTAATCAATGTTGAAAGATCATCATCCAATTAATGCTGAAGAATGATCATCTCTCCAATTATCATTCATTACTGCTTGATAATCGTGATTAGAAGGCAGTAGTTGATGTTCGCTTTTAATGCACAAGAATTTTCTTGCTGCTTCATCATTTTACTGTGAGTCGTTTGTCGCAACACTACATTCTTCCTCGTACTAGTATTGTAACTCTGCGGTCGAGTTTCAGACCACTTCTCCATAAGATTTTCTTCCTCTCCCGTCAATGCATCGTCATAAACCTCCTCAATTTCAATATTAAAATAATCCGTTGGGATGAATACCAAAGTAACATTGTCTACAATTTTACCTCTTTTGCTATACTCAATATGCAACAACATACCATGCAATCAAGCTCATTGCTTGTGTATAAGAAATTTTTTTTCAGCTAATTGGATCAGCGCCTAATCAAAGCAGCTTTGAAGTGGAAATGATAAGTTCACGTTTGGGCCATTTAACTAGAGAAGGAGACACATTTCAATTCAATTTGTTTGAGTTCACTGCAGGCCATATGTTTCATTTTACGGTGAGTTGTGCAACTAGTGTACGTTTAGTTCAGTTGACAAAGAGTTGACATACAAAACAACACAGCACCTGGCTTTGATTAAATTAACCATCTATCACCTTTTTATGACTTCGGTTTATAAGACTTTTTTGGTAAATTTTGCGTTTGTGTTTTTTCTACTTGAACCAAATCATATATAACAGTTTACCGCATTGATGCGTCCAATATGCAGCCTACGAGATTTTTCTGCCCCAAATAATCGTAAGTGTATCTGAAATGAATAATAGTTTGTTTTAGTGACAATTAGGTTTGAAAAGAACTAATTATTCAGATAAAAGTCTACGCATGCGGAAGAACTAGTAAAGCAGCACAAGTCCTAGGAAGTTGTCGTGGAATATCTTCATTACTACCATCTTCAACTACACCGACTTTATCATCTCCATCTTCAACAGCTTCAACAGCTTCATCAACTTCATTTTCCCCTGGCATTTACGCCATGATACTACTTCTGATTGTTTTGTTGCTGGCAGTAGTATACTCTTTTGCAAGGTAACTTTTGATAAAGTCTTCCAAGATTTTACTAATTTTAAATCTAACGAATTGTGCTAGTTTTTATCAATGCACTAAATCCCGCTTACCGAAATTTTAACGTAAAAAAACAACAAACGAACAACTAGATTATAGGCGTAGCCAGGATTTTTGATTGGGGGGAAGGCAAACCGCAAATTACATGCAGTGACGTCATTAGAAATTTTCGAAGAGGGAATTTTTACAGGACAAAGATATAGAATGGAAAATCAAAAGCATGGGCCCGAGTAAAAATTAAAAAGCCTTCCAAAAATATCTAATTTGGGAGACGTGATGAGTCAAACTAGTTAACTGAAACGTATCACAGACGGGGGTCCGGCGATTTTTCGAAAAAAAACAGCTATTTTAATGCCATTTGGATAACATTCCGTACGTTATTCGAGCCATTTGAAAGAATTAATTTTTAAGATTTGAAAGCCAATGGAAAAAATTAATTTGCATTGTTCTCCCTTTACTTACCGGTCACGTCCAAAACACATTTAAAATCTTGCATTTTTTAAGTTAAATTTTATACTACCAGGTCGCCCAGGCCTCTCAATTCAAGTTCAGTAGTTTGTTCAATAAGCATTTCTTCTAGCTAATTTTTGCTTTCAAATGTATTTTTTCGCGTAAAAACTGTCGGTTATACATTTGAATTGAGGGGCCCGAGAGCCCCTGATTGTCAATAGTAATATTTTTGTTAATTTATTACTCTTGTGCGCGAAAATGCTAAAAGAAACTGAAAAGGAAAAAATAATAGCTTTGTTATCATCATTTTTATCATTGGTGGCATTTCAATTGGGGGGGAGGGGCCGGCCCCCTGCCCCCCCTGGCTACGCCAATGAACTAGATGTTTATTTTTCTTGGGAAAATAGTACGGGTCTTCCATCAGTTCCGTTTCATCAGCATTCTCACCGTCATACTTTGAAAGTTACGATATTCTTTTAAAGAGATACTGCTTAAAATCAGTTTTATTGAAGAAATGAGAACTATTTGAAGTAACAAAGAGGTACCGCAAACCTTTTCCCATAGTTCTTATTCGCGAAAATGCGATTTAATCTGTTTGACTACGTACCTCCCTGCATTTCGCAATTTTGTGACAACACAAAGGCCTACTGTAGATCAGTACTGGTAGTTCAGGTCTAGTACCAGTAGCAGTATGGGTAGTACGGTAGATTAGTTCTACTGTACCGTACAGTATTATTACGCTAGTTTTTGTTTACAGATCTGAGATTAGGCTACAATATACAGTGCATTCTATTATTTTATTGCTTTTTGTACAATAACTTAGCTTAGTGAAAGAGAGTTGGCAAGACGGGACAGTCTGCGAGAAATTTTGTAAAATCAGCCTTTTGTAATGTCACAAAATTGCGAAGGTTGCCAATGTTAAGGAGTCCAAGGGATTAAATCGTATTTTCACGAATCAGTGGAACTGTCAAAAAATGTTTGAGGCGATTCTTGATTATCTCGAATGATTTTTGTTTCTTCAATAAAACCAATTTCGAGCAGTGTCTCTTTTAAAAATCAATCGTTGCAACGCCAAAAAAAAGTTGAATGTGATTTTGCCTAATGAAAAAAAATGTTGATTTCAATTTGTTTGAGGTTTGGGTGAAAGCAATGTCCCACTAGGTCAGTATTTGAACCCAGATTTGCTCACTCAGGACTGCTTCAAGCTATGGCGCATATAAGTATTACGCCATCCTAGCACATGCAAACTGATGACAAAAATCGATTATTAGAGTTTGTTTAAAAATAGATAGTTTTGGGGCAATATCTTGATATTCGAATTTTAAAAACTAGTAGCTTTCATTAGGCCCAAAAAATTTAAAGTTTCAACTGAAAACTTCAAGCCATTTTGCATAATAAGAACTTCAAAAAATTTCTTTTCTTTCCAAACCACGTGACTTAGCGTCGCCAAAACTGCTAGTGCACAACTTCATATATGGACTCATCATATCTCCAAATCTCAAGTTTCTAGCTACGGTAGTTTCAGCGTTTTTGTACGTAGAAAAAAGTTCTAACAAAAAACAGAAAATTAAAAGAAAAAAAAGTGTCGGGAATTAAATTTTAATGTGGAAGCTGAAACGAAATCCTTAGGCGCTTCCAAATTTGAAAATTTTATTCTCCCACAATTATTTTTCAAGTTAAAGCGGTTTGAACCATGGATGTGAAAGCGAAAGCACTTTGATGAAAGAGGTTGGAAGCGGAAGCAAATCCGGAAGCGAAAGTGTTGAAAAGGAACTGGAAGCGGAAGCAATTTTTTCAAAATCAGGCGCTTCTAGATTTTCAAACTGGCTACAAGCGTTGGGGTAAAATGTAGCAATAATGATAATTAGAATTGACAAGCAGGGCAGGGCATGGAATGGAACGGAAATTTCTGTATGGAATATGGAAGATGCCAAAATGGAATGGAATGAAAGATTTCAAGAATGGAATGAAAGACAATCTTTCATACTTCCGTACCAATTACATACTAGATTTTGTGCATTGTATTTACAGAAAAATACATACCGATGTCGGGTGGTGATAAACAATATTGTCACAGAAGTATTCAACTTTAATGTCTACGCGCATTATTTGTTGACAAATCTCGGTACTTTATTTGTTTATATTGCCCAAAAAGTGTACGTATTGTATCATAGTAAGTAGATTGCAATTTACTTCATTGATGTTATAGGTGACTACTTTGGCAGGTTTGACTTGTTTTTTTTTTTAGATTGACAATTTGCCAAGTCTTAAAATTTTGTTTTCTTACATCGTCACGAGAACTCGTAGTTGCTATTTCATTCCCGTTTCGGCTTAATTTTATTTATATTTTTAGTTTTTTAGCTTACAATAATTCTTTTTGGTGTTAAAACTTGGTATTTCTATTACGGTAAATGTTTTTTAACAGTTAGATTATGACAAATTTTATAGTTGACATGAGAGCAAACTTGTACGGTAATCATTAAACCATAGGCGTAACCAGGGGGCCAGGCCCTTTGCCTCCCCCCAGAACTGAAATGCTGCCAATGATAAAAATGATGACACAAAGCCTGTTTACTCAGTTTTTTTTTAGCATTTTTTGGGCGCAACAGTACATGCGTACAACAGCATTTAGCAATAACTTAATATTGACGACCATGGGCCAGGGCCCTCACAATTTAAATTTTTGCCAACCAGTTTAAATGTCCAAGTCGGGAGAAATTCAGTGTTTTTGTTTTAAAAGGTGCAATCTCAGGCCTTCATCTAACTTTTGCACGCAATAATATGTTTTAGGCCCCCAGCTAACTTTGATATTGCAATAACATGATTAGTAACCATTTATTGCATCTAATGTACCAACTTGAAACAACTTTAAATTCCACCTTCACCACCTACCAACTTTAAATAACAATCCACCTCCATCTCGTCGGTTTTCACGCGACAAAATGCTTTTGAAAAACTTAGCTAGGGGAAATGCTTATTGAACAAATTATTGAAGTTGAATCGAGTGTGCCTGGGCTCCTGGTCGTACATATTCCTAAAACCAGTTATTTTCAAGGCAAAACAAAAATCTTCAGAGGCAAATCTTCGAGTGAATGATGTAATGCTAAAAATGTTGCTGAAAGCAATGTACTTGATTCTCCTGACCAGGCCAAATCACAAAATTTAACCCTAAAATGCAAGATTTTGAACGTGTTTTGGACTTCACCTGAAGTGGCTTTCAAACCTCGTGGCTTGTTCAATTGGCTTTCAAACCTCAAAAATTTATTTCTTTTAAATTGATCTGAAAACGTGCGAAATGTGATTAAAATAGCCATTTTTTTCCAAAAAAATCGCCCAGCGGCGGACCGTGACTTTTAGGCACGAGACGTTTATGCGCCGCCAATTATGTACCTGGAGTTTTATGCGCCGAAACTTTTATGCGCAGAGTTAAAATATTTTTTTTCCAAAACTTAAAAAAAAGTATTTTTTTTTCAAAAAAAGTATTTTTTTCACAAAAAAGTATTTTTTCACAGAAAAATTTTTTTTTAAATTGTTTTTTTAAAAACGTATTTTTTTAAAAACATTTTTTACCGGCCAGTTGGTCGAACGGTAATGCGTTCGTCTCTGGAGCGGGAGGTCCGAGGTTCAAATCTCGGACTGGTCAAACCAAACACACTGTTGTCAACGGCTCGCCACTGCTGCGACATTTCTTCGAAAGGAGCTGTATTGCCCACAGATGCAATGACGCGGAGATGGGCCCCGCAAACTAGTTAGACGCTTCGGCGTAATACAGCGAGTATAATGAAAGATTTGATTTGATTTGAAAAACGCATTTTTCTTTCAAATAAAAGCTTTAAAAAAAAAAACGTTTTTCAAACAAAAAAGTATTTCTTTATTAAAATGATAACATTTTCGGAGCTTTTCAACTGACACTTGTCAAGAGGAATCGTCAGAATAGCGCAGGAAAAGAAGCGGCTGTAGGAAAAAGTCGAGCATGATTGGCTGGAAAAGAATTGATGAGAGAACGTCATTTGTGTACAACCTTTAAGTTGAGAACGAATTCTTTATGTCGGCAGAGGGCGGGGTTAGAAGTTTTGATAAAAGTGACATCATTAAAAAATACAATTAGAAATCAATTTTGTAAAACATTTTTCGCTCTCCTTCCATCTATCTGCTTTTGAAGTCACTTTTATCAAAACTTCTAACCCCGCCCTCTGCCGACAAAAAGAATTCGTTGTCAACTTACAGATTGTGCACAAATGATGCTCTCTCATCGATTCTTTTTCAGTCAATTACTGCTCGACTTTTTCGTATAGCCGCTCCGTTTCCCGCGTTCTCTATTCTGACGATTCCTCTTGACAAGTGTCAGATGAAAAGCTTCAAAAATATTAACATTTTAATCAAAGTAATAATTTTTTGTTTGAAAAACGTTTATTTTTGAAAAAAGATTTTATTTAAAAGAAAAATACGTTTTTGAAAAAAAATTAAAATTATTGTTTTTTTTTAATGTTATTTGAAACAAAAATTTTTTTTTGAAAACAATTTTTTTTTTAAAATACGTTTTTTTTCCCCCGGCCGCTGGCGCCTAAAGATCTCGGCGCATGATCGGCGACGCATAAACGTCCGCGGCTTAAAGTCGTAGACCGCCCAGCGGCTGGGTGCTTCGCCCCCAAACTCCGATAGTCTCCGGCGGCTAGTGGCTCCACCCCCACGCACCGTCTGTGACACGTTTGAGTTATACTAATTTGCTCACCACGTCTCCTAATTTTGATATGTTAGTAAAACTTTTTAGCTTGCGATTTTAGTCTTTTCCCTTTAGCAAATCTTGGTTACGTCCCAAATCACACCCCCAGCTTTTAATCTTTCTTTATCCTATAAAAGGTCTCTCGTTTCGAAAATTTCTGATGACGTCATTGCATGTGATTTACGGTTTAGCCCTACCCCAAATCTAAAATCCTGGCTACGCCTATGCATTAAATCATGTGCAATATGCTTACCAGATACCGGTTGTTGCATCTTAGTATTGTTGACGCACCTTCACAAGCGGTTACTTACAACATTGCAAAGATGCAAAGTAGCAAATTATTCGTTGCATTGCTTCCAGTCTAAAATTTCTTTGTTATGGAAGTATGGAATGGAATATGGAAGAAAATTTAATATGGAATGGAAGATTTTTAGTATTGAATGGAAATGGAATGTAAGAAAATTGCCAGATTGGAATATGAAAAAATCGTCTTCCATTCCATACCATGCCCTGTCCACAAGACAAGTGAAATAAAATAGCTTACAAAGTAAACTTGCCTGTTTTGTTTTTAGACTAAATAGTACAATTAGCTGTTTCATACTGAGCAGGAACGTGGAAGCGGTTAAATTTTTGTGGAAGCGGAAGCACTTGAATGAAAGACAATGGAAGCGCAAGCGAACTCGGAAGTGACTAATTCTATCCGGAGCTGGAAGCGGAAGCAAAACATTCCAAAGGTGAGGAAGCGGAAGCATAAAACTTTGAAGCTGGAAGCGGAAGCATTAAAAATTTGACTGCTTCCACATTCCTGGTTTGAACCTCCGATTGGCTTTTCAGTTTTTTGGCTTGGAAATTTGTATGACGTTACCGATTGCCCCCAAAATTTGCAAAAAGGCTGTTTCATACGTTCCCCGTTTAAGTTCTGAATTTCAAGGTTCTACTTTCAGCCATTTTGAAGCTTTAGCAGTTTCGGCCTGTGGTTGCAGAAAAACCGTTAATTTTGCACGGAAAGAAACAAAGGGACTTGCAACGCTAAGCGTCGCAGAAGTCCCAATAACTTACTAATAACTTTGTGATTGTTGTAAGCAACAAAAATTAAAAGTTTCAAGATAAACAATGATATAAAAATTAAAAACATCTTCTAGTAGAAAGATCGTAGGTTTGATCTGTAGAATGCTATGTTGTCTTGTGAATGAATTTCCAAACAGCGATACCACAAGGTTTGACTTTTGAAGAAGCGAAACATTTGCGGCGACCACTGAAACTTGTTGTTGTAATGCATATTTGTCCTTCTTCCACTGGACAGCGTCAGACGCTAAGTATTGGACGATTCGCTCATTTTTCATTGCAATGATTACTCCGTGCTAAGAGGAATTCGCACATGCTTAGGAGTTGTCAGTGATCCAACGTTCCTGTGGACTTCGAATTCTTGTTCACTGAAGTTGCTGCTTGTGCGAAGCCACCAAGCAGAGATAATCATCGTAAAGCGTCTTATCCAAGGACGCAACAACGTGACTTGAGTGCCGGTTTAACTCAGATCGTGCGATCAGGGTCGTCGTAAAAACGATGCCTTGCCCTCTTAGCCGCGCTGTTAAGAAGCCGCTTTGGAGAGTGATAAAGAAGATGATGTGGGGGATCAGTTTTGAAAAGACCGTGGTGTGTGGGAATCAGTTTTGAATGCTGTCAAGAATTCATTAATTCGTTGCAGTGCTGGGCAGCAAGGAAGAATAGTTTAGGTAAAGAAATGCTAAAAATAAAATTTATTACCGTGGTTTGTAGCAAGATTTTGACATTTTAATTATTGTTTTGCTTAGAGCAAGAAGAAACACATTTCGATCGCTCTGAAGCGACAAAAATTGAACATTAGAACAATAACGATGATCCTGAAAAAAAAAGAAATCTTTTAGACGAAAACAACATTTATGACGACATGGATTGGGTTGCATCAAAACAACTGTTGTAATGGAAGATTCAGGGCTTAACACATCGTGGCTATCGAATGGCCAGGGCGCATTCTTGTGTGGGTAACAAAGTGCTACTATATTTAAAAAAACATTACTTAATCGAGGGCTGAAGGCAAAGCCAATGGGGATATCTAAAGTTAGAGCAATCGTTATGCATTATATTGGCGTTGACTTCATCCTTCTTGACCCAGCCGTTCGAAAAAGAGTATAATTCAAGCACAACGTGGGGATCTTCATGATTTTAATTTGTAGTGGCAACCCTAAGGTTGATAACATTGGCGACGCCACCCTATTTTCTTCTAAGACAACTCCGCAATTTTACGCTGTCGCAATTAGCTGTTTCGTTGAGTACTAATCAGTTTGCTTTTGTCAGCAGAACAGATCTGAGTTTGAAGAAAGAGTAGACTGCAGTAGCCAAGCGATCTCAGTAAAAATTATACTGTCAAATTGTGTAACAAACGTCTGAGAACAAGCGACAGTAAACTTGATTGGAAAAGTATATTTTATGGTCCCAAAATAAGCAAATACAACAGTCACACTTAAGTACTGATAATCTTATTATCAGGTATTGCTGGTAGCCAAATAGCCTTACTGCTTGGCTATGGTTTGGACGGATACGTATCTCGCAGCTTGTTTTTTACTGAGATTGCTTGACTTGTGACTGCATTGTACAGTATGCTCTTCTTTCCAACTCTGATTTGTTCTGCTGACAAAATCAAACTGGAAAACGGCCCAATGCAGTAGCTTAATCACGGCGTTGCTTTAGGATAGAACTCGGATGGCGTCGCCAATGTCATCAAGTCAGGGTTGCCAATAAAAAAAAAAACGAAATCAGGAAAGCCTCTACGTCGTGTTTGAAAAAAATATCGCTGATTTAGTTAAAATTATTTAATCGTTTAGCATGCTTCTGGCCTAAAGGTTATCAGCGCGGAAGCCTAGGGAAGAGCCACCAGAACGGCGACTACTTAAAAATAAGCAATGCGAAAAAGTCATCCTTTCACAGAGTTCAAACCTGCAGCCTTTAGATTACCGGTCCACTGCTCTACCACTTGAGCCAAAGAGGATGTCTCTTCGCATGCTTAATTTTGGTTTTTTAAACCCATTACCATGATGTTGATAATAATTAAATTGATATGTTTTGACGTTTGCAGGCTAGAGTTTTAATATTTAATTGTTTTGCTTGCTTCTTGGCCTAAAGGCTGCTAGCGCGGAAGCCTAGGAAGAGCACCAGAGCGGCAACTACTTAAGAACAACCAATGCTAAAATGTTATCCTCCCACAGGATTCGAAACTGCAGCCTTTGAATTGTAGACTGTAGAGCAGTGGACAGGTAATCCAAAGGCTGCTGGTTCGAAACCTGTGGGAGGATAACTTTTTTGCATTGCTTGTTTTTAAGTAGTCGCCGTTCCGATGGCTCTTCCCTTGGCTTCCGCGCTGGTAGCCTTTAGGCTATAGAAGCACGCAAAACAATTAAATATTAAAACTCTGATCTGCAAACGTCAAAAATTATAGTCAAAATTAGTCAAAAACGGCTTAATTAGTCAAAAAGGAAGGAGTTCACGCCGATCTAGTCTAATACGACTACCTTAAGTTTAGATACCCCCATTGATTTTGCCTTCAGTCCTCATGTAAGTAAATGTGAAGAAGTAAGAAGGATACTCGCGAACAGGCGTGGGTTTTGGAGGCAAAGCTTTTAGCCACCGTGTAATTTTTGAAATTTTGCCAAAAAAAAAGATTTCTAAGAAAAGTTTTGCGAGTTACTTATGAAAAAAATTGCTTTAATTTCCGAAATATCTGAATTTATTTGGAAAATAACATTCCCATTCACCAAACGAAAACTTATTCTGCATCTTAACCGCATTTAGCATTTTGAAGAAAAACGAGTGCTTTATAATCACTATTTTATTGCTTATACGCTCAAGGCTTTTTGTTGGAGCTTACATTTTGAGGACAGGGTGCGAATAGCCAAGTTTTCCCCTCTTTAAATTATAATCAATGACGATGACGACCCTAGAAATACAGTATTTAACTGACAGACAACAAAATTAATACGGCAGCATTTTCCAGATTATGATGCCAACATGATTTACGTTAGATTATAACGCATGCAATTTTATTCTTCGCTAGTCATTAGATTCATCAACAATATTAGTAAATAGCCCAAAATTTTTGCAGAACCCTTTCTCAGATTGTCCAAGATTGCGTATTTACATTAACATGTATATTTTTGCCTCGTTTTTCCCTGATGCTTAATACTATTCTAATCTTGTAACATTCTTGTGATAGTTAATCGTTTTGTACGATTAAGTTGGCCTTCCGCGTTACACCAAGACAACTGTGGTGGGCTGGTGGCGCCCGAGTTCTTTGCAAAAGGTTTTCGCCTCGGATAAACACTACTGCAAAATTTCAAAACGTCATACTTTTGTTGGTCAAATTGATCACATTTCTGCTCAGCGCTAATGCTCATACTATGAAGAACCAAAAAGGTACAAAATGGGAAGAGTAAGCATCACCCCTAAAGAAAAGTTTTGTAGCATGTTGAAGTTTTTTTTATGATAGTTGTTTGTATGTTTTGGTAATAATTTTTTGTTCGTAAAGAAATAAATTTAAGATTATTTTGTGAGTGATTGTACGATGTACATTGAATCAAGTTTTGGGTAGGTGTAGAATAGATAACTTGTTCTTTTTGCGTTGCAAGGTTTTTGATTTCTGTTTCTTGGTGGACGTCTTAGCCAGGGTCGAAACAAGTCTCCTTTTAGTGGCTCGAGTCAAGTTTTTAGAGCATGCTAACCAGGCGTGCAACCAATATTTTGTTTAGAGGGGAGGGGTGCTTGACCCCCAATTAACATTTTTACGTTAGAAAAATTGATAGTTGTGATTGTGCTCCGCCGGAAATTAGTTGAAGACCAAAAACATCAAAGATCGTCGCCGGATTTTGTCACGGTTTTGGCCCGAATGCAGATTTAGGTTAAATTTTCTAAGTAACTTGGATAAGATAATGCTATCGGAATTTTTTGGACAAATTGACTCTAGTCATTTCATAAAAAAAAAAAGAAAATAACTTGAGTCAAGTTACTAAAAAAGCATCTCAAGCCAAAGTTCAGTTCATTTATTAAAAAATAAATAAATAAAAAAATAAAAAGCTTTGAACATGAATAAACAAACACTAAGCAAAAAAGCATGTCACTGTGTTACCAAAAGAATTGGAATTTTCAGCAATTTTTTTGCTCGTTTTAAGATCTGGGCCCACATGACAGAAATTTCATTCGGATTAACAACGAGAATTTTTTAAGAGGCGCCACCGAACGAAATACTCTCCAAAGGCAAGAGGTTATTTTTGTACGTGCATCTGAAGCTCTGAAAGCTCAGTAACATCATTTTCGCTCGCTAAGTTGCTTGGGTCGATTGCGAGATAAAACTCGAGTAAAAAAACATCACATTTTCCTGGCCAACTTAGCGAAGATTTTGAAGCACTCTCTTTAACATGCGAGAAATCTTTTTTCAGAAATTTTAAGGCGAAGTGTTGAAAACTTGTAACTAAAGCGAATTTTAGCGTAAAATTAATTAAAATTGTCGCCACGTTTGCTATTAAACTGCTAAAAAAGCGAATTGCTTTGAGAATCATTTGCAGTTTCAACTGATAAAGAAATATGGAGTAGTGCCAGTTGATAAAAATAGCAATACACTCTTTTTATAAGAACAGTTTTTTAAGAACACGAGGCTCATTTTTGCTCAAAATTTAAAAACAATGTCAGCCTCGGCACCAAAATAAACCAAAAACAAATGAAAAAAAATTCAAATCAATGAAAAAAACTTAATTTTGTGCTGATTCATTACAAAATTGCAGTCATTTTCTTGTGTTTGCAAGCGAAATTGCTACTATTCCTAGATTATAGAGCGCTGCTGCTCTGCGCAAGCAATTGAGAAAAATTTTTGGCAGTTTTAATTTGAAAAACGCAAGATTTTATTTTCTTGCAATTTTACGTTGCTTCAAAAACAGGGAAAAAGCCTTCACTTGAGCATACAGAGCAATAGGAATTAAACAGTGTTACAAACATGGCCGCTAAAATTGACATCGATGCTCTCAAAATGTTTAAAAAATCAAGAACAAATGAGGCTGAAAATCGTAAAAAAATTAAAAATAGCCAGCCAGTCTCAACTCAAGATTTACCGGTTCTAAATAAAAGAATGTACTTTGTTCGAATTGTTCACTTGTAAAAAATTTTGAAACCTAAATTACTGTTAACGTATAAGTTTACCCACCAACAACCTCAAGGGCGCTAAACGAGTAGCGTACGCAGGATTTTTGAAAGGGGGGGAGGGGCCAGAAAATTTGAGATTAATGAAGACCAGAATAAAAATTTTCCAGCCCAAAACCAAGTCCGTTTTTCCGCCCAAAATTAGGTGAGGAACAAGAAAAAAGGTCTTTACTCAAATTTAGTCCGGTTTTCGGCCAAAAAAAGGTCTTCGCCCACCGTTTCTGTGCTCAAACTATCTGCCCAAGATACAAAGGGGGGACCATGCCACAGTTTTGCATACTTTTCTATGCTAATTATACAATCCTGGCGATCCAAAAGGGGGGGCCATAGTCCCCCTAAATACGCCCCTGTGCTTAAAATTATTTAAAAAAAATTGTAGTATGGAAAAAGTTGTTCTTTTTTGACATTGATTCAAAAATATAATGAAATTTTATCGTTCATTAACTAATTATTATCAGTAGAGGAATTTGCAAGCTTAGAATGATAACGCATGGCTCATAGTATCTTTTTCCATAACAATGCAGTTACCACAGTGCGCTTGAACGAATTATTTTGAAGTAGAAATGCATCTGACATCACAATGAGATATTTATTACGTACTAATACAGGTTACGAACATCTCGCAAAGAAATTCGAGCGAGCAGTTTTAACGCATGTTGTAGAGATGGCGCGGATAACAAAAAATGCATCCGCATTCTGCGCTGTGTCCGCCAACCTTGTCCGCATGCTGCACCGCACCGCATCCAAACACAACTAAGTTCACGCTGCACCGCGCCGCACCGCAAGTTAAATATCCTTTAAATTTCCACTAACATCAGAAAAATATTAGCTCTCTAGCTTACAACATATAAAAAAATTGATTTTAGGGGTATTATTTTGGAGAGTTTTCAAAAGCGTCACTCTCTCAAACCATGTCAAAATATTTGTTTTTTAAACATCTGCCTATATAAAAAAAAGTAATGCCCCAGCTTGAGCCGTTCAAAATACTAATTTTTGGGGAGTCCATTTGGGGGCCCCTGGATGGTGGGTGGTACCCCCATACTATGTCAAGCTATTTGTTGCTTAAATATCTACCAATATAAACAAAAAACTATCATCCTAGCTTGAGCAATAAAAAAATTAGTTCTTTCGGGCCCCATTTTGGGGGGGAAGTTCTGGGGAGAAGCTTCAAAAAATTTCAGGAGACAAAATTGTATTTGCAGATCAACAAATTTACACAAAAATTAGATATCGATGTTGTGTTAATTGTTTAGGAGAAGAAAAGTGCACAAAATTTAAAAAGAAAAAAATGAAAAAAGAAAAAAAACTAAATGCGGCTAAAAGTGTAGGTAGGGATGAAAGAGTATCTTATGACATATAATCATGTGAAATATTTTTCGCCGTATTTCAGCCGTTTTTGAATAAGACCGCTTTTTACACCAAACTTTTGAAGTAGTTTTCAGGTCCTAAACCTGAGTTACGGGACTCATTGCCTTGAAATTTGGCACACACAAATAACTTATGAATCTCAAACTGCTGTCAAAATTACATGTAGCTAGACCAAACCATTATCGAGTTATAAGTAAAAGTCTGAAACTTCGCACTCGTTAACTTTGAAGATGGCCGAGTAAAAACTAAAAAACATGCGACGTGGAATCAGTCGTTCAATTATTGGCCTTCAGGTTTAATCTGCCGGGTGTCGTTAAGTATGAGCCGTCGCTTTATTTTCTGCAGCTCTGCGACTCGTGTAAAAGCGCGTGTGTATCCTTTCCTTCTCTTCTATCTAAGTTATTCCCCAGATCTAGCCCTAACCCTAATGCGTGCACGCATGAGAAGAGCAAGAGCGCGCGCGCGCTCATACGCGAGTCGCAGAGATTCCGAAATAAAGCTGACGGCTTGTACTTAACGACACCCAATCTGCCTTTTGTGTGCTTTCTATCAGTTTTTCTGCACCATGTATTGGCAATCAAAAACAATCTACCAGTCTACCTGATGATTCCATGCAACTACGGTACTAATCCTGAACCAGTAGCTCAAATAATGAAATATAAGGTATCACGTGCTCTGCATGCTGTCACAAACTACTACACTTGTATAAAACTACTGTGCCCTATGTATTATACCTTTGCCGTTTGCATGTGTGTTTGATTGTGGAATAAGTTTTGCTACTACTTAGCCTATTCTGTTCTTGGAAATTTGCGTAGCCTAGTCTTCGTACTCTACTACATAGGTCTACCAGATCTGTGATAGGCTACAGACATACAGCATAGGACCGAAAGCCTAATTCTTGATGCCATAACCTGTTGACAAATAGGCTACACTGAACTAACTCTGTCACTCTGAAATGCAAGCGCATGTGTTGTAGAAACTGTTGTCTAGCCTTGGGCTTGTACCAATACCATAGGCCTACTGCGTACACTAGGGAGGGTGTGTCGCTAGGCTTTGTTTTGTGCCTCTACTCTGATGATTGTTTCCCGCAAACCTGTTTCTTCTACATTTGTCCGCCTTTGTTTTATCTTCTCACCGAACGTCGTAAGCCTTTCCTAGTCTAGCCTACCAAAACCAAAATCTTTTTGTTGGTGTCAAAAAACACGTTCAGCCGATCAAAACGAAGTTTCTTGTGGCCAAAATAGCCGATTCTACTGTAGGATGCTCCGAATTCTGAAAAAATAAACTTGAACCGAAGGCACCTTTACTGTTTTAATAGCATGCATTGCCTTCAATTCATATAATAGTTACATCCAGACTAACTACTGTTTGTTCATAAAGAGAAAATCACCAGCAATAATTCTAAAAAAATGTAAAAAATTATTGTAAGCGGCGCCGCGCTGACGCTGTGACGTAATGCAGATTTTAGTTGTCACGCGGCGCGGTGCACCAACAACAGCGCGCGGCCGCGTACGCTGCGCTGTTGCCATCTCTAGCATGTTGTGCGAGACGGTTCGGAAATAACAGTTTGTCTACGAAGTTTTTTGTTCGTTAGCGCCTTTCAGCGAGCAGGAATGGCGTCTACGAGCTCGCTAATACGTTCTGTCATGTGGGCCCTGATTAGTTTTTGCTATTAGTTTGGCATCATTTTTGGTGCAAATTTTGTAGATTACTTGCCACGAAGATATTAGCTTTTTTGCATTGAAAATAATAATCGTATAATTTTTGTTTTCTGTCTTAATAAATTTGTCTATTTTTACCTAAAACATCGCCGAGTCACCAATTTTTGTTTAATTTTGAAAATTCAAAGCTTTTCAAGCCAGCAGCCGCCATGTACTTATTGCTACTTGAAAGAATTAAATTGCCTAGACAGTAGCCATTGAAAGAATTAAATTGCCTAGCCTCTTCTCCTCCCTTGTACTATTAAAGTCCAAAGCATGTTTTAACGCTTATATTTTAGGTTAAATCTTTCAAACGACTTGGCTAAAGGGGGCTGAAACCCCCTTAGCCCTTTTCCCTGGTGGGGCCACAGATTGCGACCTAAAAAAAGACATGTGTGTACTATAAAAGAAAAACAGCTAGTCTTTTAAAAAAATGTTTTCACGTATTGTTTCAGGTCATAATCACTAACGAAGTACTGGTTACGATTCTGTAGGCTTACATCTCTCTTCCGCGACACATCCGTAAAGGCGTGTTAATAAGACAAATTATTGCGTCACAGTTATGAACAGCAGTCGATTGCCAGCAATATCACAAATAATTGAGAAAACTTCAAACAAGAATTGTGTTTGAAGAACGATATTATTCAGTTTCTCATTGTCGTCTGTTGTCTTGTCGTTACGTGATGTTCCAAAACCGTATTCGGAGTAAACCGAAATGAGGGCACGGTCCCCCTGGCCCCCCCGTAGCGACGGCAC
Source organism: Trididemnum nubilum (assembly GCA_963965965.1). Lineage (NCBI taxonomy): Eukaryota > Metazoa > Chordata > Ascidiacea > Aplousobranchia > Didemnidae > Trididemnum > Trididemnum nubilum. Next base: position 33,213,418 of record OZ014486.1, read on the forward strand.
TGGATAACAGTTACTTCACCAAAAACTGTGCAATTTTGCCATGCAACCACATCCTTCAACAATACGTTCTATGCCATACTACTTTCTTGCTAAAGTCTGAAAGTGCACGACCGCAGTATCCATTAGGGTGGAGTGAAAAAAACTTTTTTTGGAAATTCATAAAAGTGTAGTTTGGAAATCCTGGCAAATGGTCTAAAAATAGAAAAAAAATTGACTTGAGCCAGTTGCCACCTACCATGGGCTGGCTACCCCCCCAAAAATTGGTCGCGGGGGTAAAATGGCCATAAAATCATGTTACTTGATAACCGCTAGTCGTAGAGACCTGATTTATAGCTCAAAAGTTGCAGAATCATCATGTTTTTATGAGTGCTAAGAGGACTTTTTTGTCTATTTCAATCATAAAAAAGTTACAGTCAAGAAACCGGTTTTTCATGCTAAAATTGCATCATAGAGAATTGTGATTCACTACTAGTTAACATGAACTCTTGCAATTCGTAACTTGCTAAGAAATTTGATTTTAGGGGTATGTCGTACAACATATTACTGTAGTAATGCGAAGTGCACAACAAAAGTGAGTGCGAGGCTGGCAAACATAGATGTGTTATCAACAGTCAACACAACATAAAAACATTTTACGAAAATTGCATTTTAGTGTCAAACTTTTTTAACAATTTGCGAGATCTAATTTTTTGGCGAATAAGTCCGTCTCTTCTTTCAAATCCAGTGACTTGTGCTGATGCTTCCGTTACCAATTTGACATGTCTTTCGACAGTTTGATTGTGGCATGGATGGTGTAAAATTAAGGGTTTCATTCGACAGTCTTCAATTTCAGAATCGGACAAATGTCTAATAGCTGGAGGTTGTTGCTGACAAATTTCCAAATCAGCCAACTCATAGTATGTGTCTGCTTCCAAGTTTAAAGTAGGAAGGTGAAATAAACGAACTGAGGTGTCGTTCTTGCGAAGTGAAAGAACGTGATTCACGCCCTTGTCTCGAACAGCTTGATCGTCATCTCCTAACATTGCGATCAAAATGCTTTCTGGATGGCCAAAATATCCATTTCTTTGAACAACATTTTGAGCTACTTGTCGAAGATCTTGATTTGTCAGACTGTTAATTCTTTTGATCAAGTTGAAAAAAACTTTAGAACCATGTGTTAGTTGGTTGTATAACTTGATTTCAAACCAAGTGGGAAAATAAACAGTTAAACAAAAGTTAACTAAAATTTCCAAGTTCTGAGGTGGTTCATCAAGTGACACGTAATACCGCAAAATTCTACAACCCAAAGTCAACCATCTTGAATGCACCACTGGGCCAACTTCCAAATATTGTAGATCATCATCACAATTACCAGTTATAATTGCCAAACAGATTTTGTAAGCGTAGTATTGATCTGTACTCAGGTCATCAATGACATGAGGTGGAAGTTTTGGAAAAGAAGAAATAGGGACGAACACTTGCTTAAACTGAGTAACTGGCCAACTTGATACAGGACCCTGTATTTTTTTACCTATTGGTCCAGCAAATGTATCTGGACCACTTGTTGCCCCATCCAAAGCAGCAAACACATGTCGCAAGGGAAGTTCATTTGTGTGTAGTAAACACACAACCCACTGAAGAAGTCTGTGTAATAATTCTTCTAAACTTCGAATGCATCCATTGTGTTTGCCGGTCATAGAAGCAGTACCGTAGTGCCAACTATTGCAAGCTTGCCTTCCAATTCCGTACCACTGAAAGAATCAAACAACTTTTGGGCAATTGTTCTACCTTTGCCATCTTCAGGAGAAAAGTGAGTAAGGTAATAACTTCCTGGCTCACCAACTACTGTATAATGTTCTTCCAGTTGAACAGACCGATAATGCTTCTCATTTGGACCTTGTGCAACAATTTGGGTTGCATCTTTGCGGCCATCCAAATACACTGCGTTCACCAATCCAAAGTTTTGTTGCTCTTCGCTCCGGATTTCGTTTCGGCATCTTTGACGCTCTCTTCGTAGTTTACTACGATCAATGATGCGTGTTTTATCATCTTCAGTAACTAAACCAACATCCACTAGGACACTGTTAGCAACTGCAGCAGCTGCTCTATCCGATAGCTGGTAGCGTTCACAAATTCTGGCAAGGTTTGGCCATTTTTTGCGATTTTGAATGGATGGATTTGGCATTTCCGCTAAGAACTGAGAAACTGCAGATGATTGTGATGTGTCTGTACTTGTTGATGCCAAAGATTCGGACTCCGAGACATAATCAGTAGTTGACAGAGTAATAATTTCATTTTGGCATTGTGAACTTGGGGCATTGACATGTGATTCTGAACGTCGTATAAATTTTTGGTCAGATGAGGTCAAAGGCAAAGCTACATCTAAACATTTTCCAGTACGTCGACTCTTTTGATCTTTATAAAATACAAAATCTTCATCAGTCATTCGCAACTTGTGGTCTTTTTCCAAACGTCTTCGTTGTTCATTGTCATTGCAAAACACGTCGAACAACTTATCTATATCTGACAAGAACTCCGCTTCTTTTTCCAAAAAAGATGCTCCACGTTTTTTCTTGGGATACCGATCAAGTTTGCTGAAAGGTACCACCAGTGCCTGTACTTTTTTAGATATAGTTAAGTAATGTAATGGATAAACATTACACCACACCCATCTGTCATGTATTTCTTTAGCAACATCATTTGCAACGTCCACAGTTCTAAAATTTTCGAATTGGATGATCCTCTCTAACACTTGACATTTGGTGGGTAGTATACCGGATGGAAAGCTTTTACTTCCAGTGAAAGTGTATCCACTATGTAAAACTTTAACGTTGCTTGCACTTCGCCTGGTTGTCATAGCTATAAACTACGGTGGTTGTCAAGTTATTTCATTAATAGTACTAAGCACCTAATTACTTATCTACAAAGAAAAAAATCTTTAAAAATTTGTAAGGATTAAGTAGACGTAAGCCTACGTCTACCTAATCCTTAAAAAAAGCTATGGTACACCTGCCAAAACTAGTTTTTTGACTGTAACTTTTTTATGATTGAAATAGACAAAAAAGTCCTCTTAGCACTCATAAAAACATGATGATTCTGCAACTTTTGAGCTATAAATCAGGTCTCTACGACTAGCGGTTATCAAGTAACATGATTTTATGGCCATTTTACCCCCGCGACCAATTTTTGGGGGGGTAGCCAGCCCATGGTAGGTGGCAACTGGCTCAAGTCGATTTTTTTTCTATTTTTAGACCATTTGCCAGGATTTCCAAACTACACTTTTATGAATTTCCAAAAAAAAATTTTTTCACTCCACCCTAGTATCCATCTTTTGCTCCTGGTTTTTAATGAACACTAGTTGTATGTGAATCTGCTCCAAGCAATGCTAGAGTATTGGTGACACATTGGTCATTTTCTTCAAGAGAGAGATGCATCTTGTAGTTGCTGAGTTAAAAAGCATGCTGTTAAAGAAGGGATCCTTGGTACGAGATAACTACAAACAATGTGTCACCAATACTCTTGCATTGCTTGGAGCTAGGGTTTCCAATTTCCCGGTTTTGAAAGAAATCCGGGAAATTGAGAAATGTTTTATCTGATCCCGGGAAAAAACCGAGATTATCCCATTGGCATTGTTACACAAAAATACAACAAACGTACAAACAACTAGTACATCAAGTTTGCTTTAATTTTGTTTCATATAATGACTGCGTCAGAGATGGAAACCGGTCGGGTCGACCGGCCGGTCAGGTCGAGATTCTTCGACCGGCCGGTCAAGCCGGTTGAAAAACCGGTCAAATTCTCCTTTTTTGGAACTAAAAGACATCTAAGCACCAACCAAAATATACTTACATCTTTTATCACAAAAAAAGCTTTTTATAAAAAATCAGTATTAACAAACCACACCTTTCGAAACACTTGGTGAATGGTTTCAAGCTGTGACTAAATATGCTGTGACCATTGAGACATGCACATCCAGGGACCTATTTAGGGTGGGAGTATTGTGTCATGCCCCCCCCACTTTGGGCCACGGCACAAAGCAAAAAAGAGCAAAATATACGATAAAATCGCATAATCAGATTCTAATAAAGCATGCATGTGGAAGAAGCTTTTGCTACCGGGCTTTTTAGCATCATTTTAATCAGCTTAAGGGTAGAAGTGGCGCTGATTACAGATTTTTTAGTACATGCTAAAATCTTGCCGCTTTGAAAAGCTTTTTTCAGCTTAAATTTACCACACTCTACACTGGGCAAGAAAGACATAGCTCTTATTTTTTTTATATCTAACTAGCCACGGCTTATTGTGAAGTAGCAGCATTTCTACAAACTGCTGGGGTACATCATATTTCGAATGTTTTCTAGCCAATGTCATAACAGTTCAGTGTTTTCAATGAAAATAACGGACGCGTTGCGTTTATCGGGATAGTTATTCATCACCACTTCGTACTACCGATGAGTTTATTTGCTGGTTTGACGTTTCGCCTCCCAAAAACTTTTTTTGCGTTTTTTTCTGAGACCCCCGTCCAAAGTCACAAATTTTAACACCTCACCCATGTCCTCCCTTTTGAAAATTTTTCATTTGATACATTGAACAGTGGACAAAAACCTTCGGTAAAAAAACCGGTCGACCGGGCCGGTCAGAAACCGGTCAACCGGCGATGATTTTGAAATTTACCGGTCGGGTCGAGAAAATCCTGACCGGTTCCATCTCTGGACTGCGTAAAGCCTTAGGCAGAAATTGACTCACGAATGAACTTATTCAGACTGCCTATTATAGCATGGATAGCAAAACCATCTACCGCTGCAAGTTAAAAGAATACTTTGCAAACTTTTCTTCTTACCATCCAGAAACGACGAAATCGATTTCTGCGTAATTTTTGTTTTCTTAGAAGAACGAAGTTGATTTTCGCTTTTTAAGCTAAGTTTGTGCTTGCTTTTCAAGTGTCGAAAAAAACCTCTAGTCAAACTACCTTTACACGATATTGTTTATGAGCAATGAGTGCAAGTAGCACTATCATTACCATCAGGGGTGCCGATCTTTGTTGAGCTTTGGGGGGGATAATTTGCAATTTTACCCTAATTTTGCCCTATTTTCAACTTTGGAGGGGATGAACCTCAACCACAATTTTGTTCAGGTGAGCAAATTAAGTGAAGACCAAAAAAAAAAGGTCTTCACCAAGAACGGAAAACTTTTTTCCCCAAATTCAGGTGAAGACCAAACAAAAAAAAGGTCTTCACAAAAAAGTGGAACACTTTTAAAGTGGAACAGTTTTTTCCCCAAATTCAGGTAAAGACCAAAAAAAAAGGTCTTCGCCAAAAGTTGAACACTTTTTTCCCCAAATTCCAGTGGACACCTACGCTCAGATGCATACCAGAGTCAAATTATTGAGGGGGGGGGATGCAGATGTAGACATACTCAAACTATTGGGGGGATACAGTCAAATTATTGAGGGGATATATCCCCCCGGGTTTCGGCACCCCTGATTACCATCACCCAGAGTAAAATGTGTTTCCAAACTTTAGACTGATTTATGCGCTCCATAACTAAATGATGCTGACACAAATCTTCTGCTGTTCCTGCTCTTAATTGGGCAATGTGTATTGTATAATAAACTGGCTCAAACTAGTTATCCCAGCAATTAACGCCTAACAGTTGAACAATAGTTAGAAAGAGTGCTGTGTTGCTTCAGTGCGAATGAACACGATCAATTTTAATGCATTACAAAAATAATTGCAACTTGTTTTTGACTGAAGTTCCGTAAGGATACTAGCTGACAAAACCGGGAATTTTTAATTAAAAAACCGGGAAACGGAAAATCAAAAGAGTTACTAAATCCCGGGAATTCCCGAAACCGGTATCCCGGTTCGCTAACCCTACTTGGAGCAGATTCGCATGCAACTAGTAATCATTGCAAACTGGAGCTACTCATCACGCTAGGTGTATGGGGGAAATTCTTTATTGTCAAAAGATGCATTTCTGGTCCAAACCAGAGTTGTAAACGAGCCAACTAGTTCAGGCCCCAACCCGAAGGTTAATTTGAAGCCCAAATCATGCCCGAAAAAACTCGGAAGTTAAGTTAGGTCTAAAAAATTTAGCAATGTTGCCAAGTTATTTTGATTGTATTTTTGTGCACCTAAGACAAAAAGCAAGTCTCAGGCCCGAATTAAGCCTGACATTTTTGTCAACTTTAGGCCCGAACCCAACCCAAAAAGCCCGGCCCGACTTACAACTCTGGTCCAAACAAATGGCTTACCTACACCCCTGAACGTGTTAATCTGTTAGCAAGAATAAATGTTTTTCTTTCTATTTTTTATGTTCCGCTGTGACTTGAATCAATTAATGGTTCTGAAGCAGCCAGTAACGTAGCTAGGGGCGGCAAATGGTGCTATAGCCCCCATTGGCCTGAAAAGTATGCGAAATAGCATGCATGTTTTTAGCAGTTTTGGGGCTGATTTTTGCTCTAAAAACGAAAATAGCCCCCCCAAACGAAATTAAGGTGAGAGTGGGAGAAGATCCTGAGATGAATTTCGGCGAAGACCTTTTTTTTTTTGAGATCACCTGATTTTGGACAGAAAAACGCTCTGAATTTCGGCGAAGACCTTTTTTTTGGAGATCACCTGATTTTGGACAGGAAAACGCTCTGAATTTCGGCGAAGACCTTTTTTTTTAAGATCACCTGATTTTGGACAGAAAAACGTCTCAATCTGATTTAAGACTTGATGATAATTTGAGTCAACTTCGTTCAGTATTGTTTCAAGCTTCAAAAAAGCCCCCCCCCCCTTTGCGAAATCCTGGCTACGCGACTGGAAGCAGCCATCAATGATATGTCTTTCATTCACAACATGCTGGATTTTGAAAATATTGTTGCGGTGATTGCGACTGTGCACTACAGAAAATTTTGAAGCATTTATGGTATCTGGTAGAAGAGACCGTGATTTATGCTCTATTTTCTGACAATCTTGATGAAGAACACAAAAAATCTTCTGCTCAAAAACTTCTTTCCGTTCCACGTCCACATTCTTTTCGTCGAGGACCTCCTAACTTAACTCAAATTATTGATCGAAATACGACTTTGGTAAACATAATTGGCCCTAAATCTTGGTTTTTGCTGCAGGAATTTGAAATTAACAATGAGTGGTTACAATCTGCAATAGCCTGAACATCAAATCAGGCCCGGCGCCACGGGGGGCATTTCGGAGTCGTGCCCCCCAAATGACTGCTTGTGCCCCCCCAAACAAAAATGGTGCCCCCCAAGCGAGGACTGTGCCCGGAAGAAATTAACAGGCTCGGGGCTATTGGAGTACAAATCGAGGCCTAAGACTCCCAAATTGGTGTTTACCGCCCGTATTTTCGTAATTTTTGTGGACTCACACCGGATTTCATAAAAGTTTTGGGACGAAGATCTTTTTTTTTGGTCTTCACTAAAGAATTCTTGAAAAATCGCAAGAATTTTGAGACGATAACTAGAATTTGTGGAAATTTTTGAACTGAAGACCAAGGATGGCAGTACGGTACGGTACGTAGGTACGTTACGGTACGCCTCAATTTTTGCTAAGAAGTACAGTACGCTTTTTCTGTAAAGTTATGGGTACGCTACGTTGGTACGGTACGCCTTTTTTGTAAAGGTAACGGGTACGGTACGTTGGTACGCTCGTTGAATTAAAAATCCCAAACTTTTCGCTCATTGCGCCGGCTTTTTGTACACAGAGACAAAAAAACTGCTGAAACCGACGCTAAATGTTTGAATTGAGATCGCTGATTTATAGGCTAGGGATTTTAAAGACAGTTAAAGTTGCGAGTAGTTAAAAGTAAAGATGGCAATACGGTACGGTACGTAAGTAGGGCACGGTACGCCTCAATTTTTGCTAAAAGGTACGGTACGCTGGTACAGTACGCCTGTTTTGTAATGGTACGGGTACAGTATACGTTGGTATGGTACGTTTTAAAAATTGAAGTACGGTATGCTGGTACGGTACGGTTCAAGGTGCGAGGTACGTAGTACGCAAATTCTAAACGTACCGTGCCGTACTGCCATCCTTGCTGAAGACCTTTTTTTTGTCTTCACCTAGTTCGTTTGATCCACATTAGAATAGATTTCTTGTGCTCCCGTGCCCCTCTCGAATTCACATAAATAAACTTCTCGTGCCCCCCCAAATTTATTTCTGCCCCCCCAGTCACGCTATCCTTGCGCCGGGCCTGCATCAAACGTTCAACGACATTCACTGCTTTGTGCATACAATTAAAGTTGTTAACATCGCTGCCGAAAGGGGCATAAAATTAATTACAGATTATGCCACTATTCTAATTGACAATGAGCGACAAAAGTCAAATTTAATCCAAGCTGTGGAAAAACACCGAAGACTATCCTGATTTTAGAAAATCTACCTTAGCTTAAGTTCAAATCCTAAACATTTGACGTTGACTATTGGACGCATTGATATTGCAATAGGCGTAATTGTGGAAACTTGTGCATTTACCAGCATGCTTCCGAATAAGATATCGTTTTTGCCGTCATCATATTCTTGCAAGCTGTAGCTATATTGTTTGTTGCCAAAACAGACATGATAAATTATCATATTTTAATAGTATGTACGGACATATAATTTGCTGTTTTATTTATGTGGTACCAGTTTTTAAGGTGTTAATATTTTGTAAAATGAGCGTTATTTGTCAAATTTGCTGATTTTTGAAAATTTTGGGTAAATTTGGGGAATTCCCAAACTGGGTTAAGATTAAAACCTATCCCTCTTCAACTAGCATCACTTATACGCACAATATACTGTACAACCAAAATTCTGCTTCATGACAAGAAATAACAAACTTTAAATCAAAAATGCATATTTTACCTTTGGGAATTCCCTAATTATAGCGATTAGGAGAGGAAAATTTTAGAAGTGATGAGGAGAAGCAAAACGATGTTCGATTTCAAAAATTTTTTTTTGCGATCTTATTTTTTAGGTCATAGACATGGGAAAAGCTGTAGTAACCAAGATTTTTCAAAAATGTCCAAAATTTGGACAACCCTAACTTGTCTTACAAATCTGAAAAATAAACAATCTAGGCTTCTAGAATCAAAAGTAGAGACCTATTTTTCCAATTTACTTTAGCGTAATGCATTTAGCCATGAAGTTGCTTTAGAAACAGCCCAATACCACACGCTTACTTTGAAAAAATTGTTAGTTTTGAGTTTCATGGCAGGTAGAAGTTTGAAAAAGTGCAAAATAATGAAATTACCGAAAAATTTTTCCATATCGCTCAAATTACAACTGTTTCTACTCCTGTCTACCATTTTTTAAAGGCTATTTTGCATTGCCGTCAAGTGCTAAATCAAATCTTTCGTACTCGCTGTATTACGCCGAAGCATGTAACGAGTTAGCGGGGCCCATCTCCGCGTCATTGCGCCTGTGGTAACACAGATTCTTTTGAAGATTCTTGTAACGTACGTGTCAAATGGACGCGTCCCAATGCGGTCGACCGGCTCGGTTGCACAACCTATCGAGCTACTCTCCGGGTTGACCTAATAACCGATTGCTCCGATTAATCTTTGACTAGTGGCTACGTTGGAGCTGACGCTACAGTTGCAACAGTGGCGAGTCGTTAGCAACACTGTGTCCGATTTGACCGCCGCGAGGTTTAATCTTGGACCTTCCGCTCCAGGGACGAACGCGTTACCGCTCGACGAACTGGCCGGTGCCGCCAATTGCTTTCGAAGCAAATTTTTCACTCCTCACAAGGCAGCGTAAGTGACAAGTTTAAATGCATGAACGCTTTCAGACTATGTAATATTTATTGACTATGGTTTGTACCGATGCGATGAGTGAATTGGTACAAGAAATTAACGGTGAAAACCTTATGTTAAGGAAACTCTCGTAAGTTAACCCTATGCACAGAGCCCTAAGCACATCTAAACCAAGAGTATTTCCCAGCCACCTCTTAGTCAAACTGGACAAACCTTAAATGGTTTGCAGAGTTGAAGAGGCTTTACAGGGAAAGTTGATTTTTCACTTGTGGTAGTTCACAAAAGAACGAGTGAAAAACCGATGGGCTCTTATATTAAGGTCAGCAATGAGCTATCCTTAATATAAGGGATCCCTCTCTGCGTGACCACGGAAATCAATACTGAAAAAGCTTGACGTCCTTCGTGGTCGGCTCCTGGGAAGTCATAAGGGTTTCCACTGGCAGTTAGGTGGCCAGATCAACCACCAACCCTGCAGCCGCAAGCAGCTCGAGTCATTCGTGCGCAGAGCTGGACAGCTCTCAGCACATTTAAACCAAGAGTATATTCCAACCACCTCTCGGCCAAACTGGACAAACCCGAGTGGCTTGCACGATAGAGGAGCTGTGCATAATTGATTCGAGCTGCTTGCGGCTGCATGGTTGGTGGTTGATATTGCCATCTAACTACCAATGGAAGTCCTCATAACTTCCCCGGAGTCGACCATGAAGCACGTCATGCTTTATCAGTTTACCCTAGTCTACACTGGGGGAGGAGGCGGGGCATTTTTCCCTCTTGTTTTTTTTGTGATAAATCCCTTCTACCGAAGCAAGTTTTTTTCTTCAAACCAACTGAATTGTTGACAGACCATGTCAAATCATCGGGCATTAAGATCTCATTTGAGTTGAACAATTGCTGTTTGCTAGTCGTACGTACTGTACAATGACGTCCGTATAGATGAATGAATTGGTTTTTGGAGTAGAGTGGATCAGTTGATTTTCCCGTAACCCTCGATTGAAGTTCAAAATGGAGTTTTCGAGATTTTGTCAATTGTAAGTTAAGTTTTTTAAAGTCTCCAAAAAAAATTGGAAAATTAATTTAAGCTGCATTGGTGCTATTATGTTGCTGCTTTGAGACTATGTATGGTTGCTTCAGTAGCGTAAGCATAATTTTGAAAAAGGGGGCAAAAACTTCAGAAAATTTGAGAAGAACAAAGATCTAAATCAGAAAAATTTCCATCGGAAATCAGTTCGATTTTTCGCCCAAAGTTAGATGGAGAGCAAAAAAAAGGGCTTCACTCAAATTTAGTCCGATTTTTTGCCCAAAATTTGGTGAAGAGCAAAAAAAAGAAGGTCTTCACCCAAATTTAGTCCGAAATTTTGCCCAAACGTGAATGCAAGCCTAAACGAAACGCACAAAACATTGCTCTTTGTGTGTTCAAACCTTATGCCCAACTTGCAAAGGGGGGGGCATGCCGCAATTTTGCATACTATTCTATGCAATTATGCGATCCTGGCAACCCAAAGGGGGGCATGGCCCAATGGCCCCCCCTAAATACGCCCCTGGGTTGCTTCTTAAGCAAACAAGTATACTTAAGTTAGGGTAATAATATTGCCGCAAAACACAAAATACCCAGCAATATAGTATTAGTAGGTATTTTGACGTTATAATGATATACTTAATCGTTTGCGTGCTTTCATAAAACCTCTTGCTTGCTTGCAAATGTCGAAACATCTTAATAACATACTTAGTTATACCAATGACATAAAACTAGTTATATGTCATTGGTTATACATGCCTATATACTCTTGAGTTACGCTATAACGCGAGGTTTTAACCAGTACAGCTGTTGGTGGCTTTTCTCGCCACAAAACTACCATTAGAATTCGTTTTGATATCCAGGTATTGACCAAGTAGTACGTCAAGTTTAAAATTTATTGTTTTTGACGCAATTCGAATTTTTCTCCTCTTGGCCGGAACAGAAAGCACCCCCGAAATCCTTGAAACTGCACACAATATTGGAACGCCGACGCTAGCGTTGCGTGTTTCTTCGTTTTTGTTTGGCCATTTTGCAGCCTACGAGCGCAAAGTTTCAGACTTTTACTGAAAACCCAAAAGTGGTTAAGAGTAGCTTCTTGAAATTGTGACAGAAATTTGAGATTAATGAGACGTTTGTCTGGACCAAATTTGGAGGCAATAGGTCACGTGACTTCGGTTTGGTGCTAGAACCCCCCCCCCCCCAGGAAGTTTGGGGATTAAGACTTCCTCATTCAAATACGGTTTAAAAGGGCATTCAACTCGAGTTTGTTACTGTTAATCTGAATGTTGGAAAAAGCCCAAAATGATTCTCACCAAGGTTGAACTTTCTGCGTTGTCCTGTTTTCAGGATGACGCAGTTTCCAAGTAACAATTTTCCCCTTACTCCAATGTTGTTATTTTGTCAGTGTTGTGCCAGAAGATTAACTTTTGGAAGGCTGGCTTATATTTCCTTGAAAAGCAGCTAATTTACAATTCTGGGGCGGAGTTATATAATTTTGGTCATTAGAAAAGTCGCTGTCATAAATTCTATGCTCGATCGCAATTCAAGATGAGAACATTCTTAGATCCGTTTTGTGGGTGCAAATTTTTTTCGGCCAGCGCACAAGCGTCGAAGATGTATGCACTATACGAAAACCGCTTATACGAGCGTACCGGCGTAACAAGTACGAGCGTTCTATGGGTTGCCAAAATATTGTGTTTAATTGGATACGGAAATCGCAGATTTATTGTTATTTACTATTGTATTCTACTATCACATGTTGCTTCTAATCAACTTGTAGATAAACTAGGTGGTGCATAATGCGTAGTATGAAAGCATACGTTATCCTGTCAAATTGTCAAACGGCTTGACTGCGTAAATAAGTGCTACAAAATCACCTTAAACGAGAATCTTTTCTGCATTTGATCCCTTTCTACGAAAGCAACACGGTTTTTATCATTGCTATTTTGACCCTCCCCCATAGCGGTTTCTGTTTACTCCTTGTAATTAGCTTCAATTGCATTAGAACCTATTACTGCTTTCATTACTAAAATTTCTTGTTGTGTGCTTATTGCAGTATTCATTTTTTTTTTACATAAAAGCTTCTACCCAATAGGGCAGGTCAAAATTTTTTGAACTTTTTGCAATTAGAATGACGGGTGCTGAAAAGTTGTACCCTTGCGAGAAACTTCCCAAACCATCGTTTTTGTCCAAAAATTTTAGCGTTTTCCTTGGTGAATCGATTGATGAAAATTTACATTCTAACGCAGTATACTCGAACATATAGACAGTTTTTCAATCATTATGATCGATTGTGACACAAAATTGTCGATATTTTGCATATTTTTGTGTTTTTTTGCCGGTTTTTAATGATCTTTTCTTTCCATAGACTTTTTTCCATAAGTTTTGATCAGTGTTTAAGAAATTTTTACGTCATAAAAAAGTGAAAAAAGAAAGCTGGCAAAAATCTAGCTCTCTCAATTGTGGTAACCTTAAACCACCAGCACGGCCCCACTTTCCAGGCATCCAATAAATATTACACCAAGCTAAAAAGTAAAATAAAAGAAAACATATTCGCTTAAATCTCCCGTTTACCTTGGCCTACGTTTAATTTCCCAATGTTCTTTCAAAAAATTTTGACATGTTAAAGTGGTTTCTTCAAAATATGTATCCAGACTGGACTCAAAACGTTGCATAATTTGTACCTTAGCAACGTTAGAAGCATTTTCACGAGTTTGTTACATTTACGAGTATATGGACGTAGCGAAGGGGCAAGGGGCCCGCCACCTCCTATTGAAATGCCACCAATGACAAAAATGTGACAAAAAGCCTGTTGTTTCTTTAGTTTCTTTTACACTTTTTCGCGTACAGCGGTAGACGCGTACTACAGTAATTAACAACAATATTGACCACCAGGAGGCCTGGGCCTCCTCAAATCAATTTTTGCCTACCAATTTGAAAGCATAACCCGGGTGAAATTAAGGGTTTTTGTCTAAAAATTGCTACCTCAGGTCCTCATCTTACCTTTTTGTGAACGTAATGCAATAACTTGGGCCGGATTTACCATATAGAACAGTGCCAGAAGCCCCGTGCACTGCTTAAGATGGTAAGGCTATTTTTTGGTCTTCACCTATATTTTGCAGGAAGATGTTGCGAAAATCTCCAAAGTGCTAAGGGCTCCGAGCAATGTAAATCCGGCCCGAGCAATGTAAATCCGGCCCGAGCAATAACATGATTAGTAGGCGTAACCACTAACCAACAAAAAATTTTTCAATAATAATTCATCTCCACCTCGCCAGTTTTTACACGACAAAATACTTTTGAAACGAAATAAACTAAGGGAAATGCTCATTGAACAAATTATTGAATTTCACTTGAGGAGGCCTAGCCTCTTGGTCGTACGTGTGCTATACACTTGGCTATTTCCATGACAAAGCAAAAATCTCTAAGGAAGATCTTCCAGTGGATTATTTTCTTATTTACCGCTAAAATATTGCGGGAGGCAATGTACCTCACTTTCCCCAACTGGGCAAAATCACTTACAAAATTTAACCCCAAAATGCAAGATTTTGAACGTGTTTTGTACTTAAATTATCAGTAAAAGGAGGTTGAACAATTTAATTTTTTCAATATTGGCTTTCAAATGTTAAAAATCTAGTTTTTTCAAATGGTTCTAAACACGTGCAAAATGTAATCCAATAATGGCTTTTTTCCCAGAGAATTACAAAAAATCGTCCAGCGGCTGTTTGTGATAAGTTTGAGTTACACTAGTTTACTTAACGCGTCTCCTAATTCAGGCCTTTTAACTTTGGTTAAAGCCCTCTTTTTAGCAAAATCCTGGTAAAGTGCTCAACACAGCCCACGGCTTTTGATCTTCTATTCCACAATATCTTTGTCCTATAAAAAGTTCATCTTCCGAAAATTTCTGATGACGTTATTGCACGTGATTTTTGGTTTAGCCCCTCCTTATATCAAAAATTTTGGCTATCCTTACGACGAGTTACACGCATTTCACGAGTTACACACATTTTCACGAGTTGCATAATTTGTACCCTAACTATCTTGGTCAACTGTTGCTACTCAATATTTCTTATCAGCTTAGTGAGCTTGGTAAATCATTTTCGCTTGCCAAAAGGCACTAACCAACACAAAACTTGCTTACAAAAATGCTGTTTCCAAACCTTTTCAATTACCAAGCGTTCAAGATGCTCTCTTGAATTTATTTGCGAGATGTTATGTTGCCTGCGTAAGTACGGAATAAAAAAGATATTAAGCATGTGTTTATATTCTTAAGCTTGCAAAATCCTCGATTGGTAATAATTAATTACGGAACGATAGCGTTTAATTATGTTTTTGGGTCAATGTAAAAAGAAAAACTTTTTCCATATTTTAATTATTTTTAAGTGATGGAAAGTGCCCTTGAGGTTGTTGGTGGATAAACTTGTATTTTAACAGTAACATTAAGTTATAAAGTTTTCAAAAAGTGAGCAAATCGAAGTACTGCTATCTTCGTCGACAGTCGCTACTCAATATTTCTGATTAGTCGACACAACAAAATGTTTCTCAATGCAATTCGATTTCTTCTTTGAAGAATTGCAGCCTAGCAGCAAACATGGTAACCATTTTAATTAATTTTCAGCAAATCGTTGCTTAACTCAGTTAAAAGTTTTCAGCATTTTGCCATTTAATTTGCCATTTAACTGGACGAAAAAAATTTCTCGCTCACTTAAAGAGAGGTTCAAAATTTTCTTTAAGCTGGTGAAAAAAATTAACCTTTTTTTACTCGAACTGTGTTCCGCAATCGCTCGAAGCAACTAAGCTAGCCAGAATCATTTTACAAATTTCGCAAGATTTCACATACACGTGCAAAATTGACCATAAGTTTAGAGAGTATTTCATTGGAGTATTTTACAAATTTCGCAAGATTTCACATACACGTGCAAAATTGACCATAAGTTTAGAGAGTATTTCATTCGGTAACGCCTTCTAAAAAAAACTCGTTATTGAGTGGAAATTCTTGTAATGCGGGACTGATTTTCTCAAACGAGACTGATATTAAGCACGCTGATACATCACTATAAAGCATAAAAAAAAGCAAGTTGAAGCGTTCGAAATTTGTTCACTTAGATAAATCATCTTATGAGTAATCTGAGCTGCTGCAGTTTTTGCGTACGCCAATTATGTTCAATTCCTTTACGCCACAGTAGCTTTTCATCAAATATTGGTTTGCTTTTCTTATGTGTTGATGGTTACTATTTCTTTTTTTCTGAAGATTACTGTTTTTTAGTTTTTCTTGGTTAGATTCTCCGAAATCAGTGACAAAAAACCTTTTTCGTCAAATAGTTTGCATGTCACAGAATCACAACTAAGGGTATCACTAAAAATGTCCAAGTCCCATTTCTTAAAGTTCTACTGACCTTTCATGACGTCAACCACCAGCTTCAAGCGTCTCCTCCTACATAGTAGTTTATTGACAATCCATGCATAGAAAGAAAATCAACAACATAAGCTTAATGTGTGGACACTGAACATTATTAGGTTTCTACTGCCGAATGGTACAGTATGAAAGATTTTTTATCGATTTATTGTGTGAACGATTATTTTGCGGAAACAGGCAACGTTTAACTAATTCCAGCTAATCGTGCACACCAAGTCCCAAAATAGGTGACTGCATGATACATATTCGCATTATGCAATGTATACTGGATTATGCTAGTACACAAAGGAAACTTCGCAAAACATTAGTTGCATTTTCACACATGCATAAAGCTTGTACTTGTTATCGACGCCCATGGATAAATGAGTAATGAGTGACGATTAAATAGGAAATCAAATTAAAACAAATTTACTGTAAAACATAGCTTACTAAAATCTTCTGTTCTTCTCATTAGGCAATTCAGACTCAATTAACATCAATTAAGACTCAACCAACATTAACATTTAGCCCAAAAATACACGTTTTGTACGTTGACAATTTTCAACAATCAATCACCGCATATAACAGTTACAATGCAGTGGTGCTATTCTAGTTTTGATGGAATAGGATCTGTAACTGGCTCTCGAAGCTTAGCAACCAGTTTACTCGAGCTACATGTGTAAGATATCGATCCAGACAACTTCTAACGATCCGTCTCCACGAACTGGTGCGAAACAGCCAAATAGCACCACTACAACTGTACTGTAGGCTATTTCCTCAAGCAAAGATACAAAAAAACTTTTACCAATTTATAGGTGATAGCTTAAAGACTAATAAAACTTACTGTAATTTAAAAAGTGTAATAAGAGTGTCAATTTTTCACTTAACAAAATATATTTGTCTATTTCCACATTGACGTTTTACCTGTGAACGGATAAAAGATTTAAACGATTAAAGGCTTTACTAGAAAACATGCTCTTAAAGACTGTTTCAACTTTAAGTGTTCTCCAGGAAATTACTCTAAATCTACTTACGGCTTCGGATGTAACAGTCATGAAGAGCGCAAAGGCGAAAAAGACTGTTTATAGCATAATTTCAATTGTTAAGAGTTTTTTACAGATTTTAATTTTAAAACAGAAAATAGTAAGGAGGTAACTGTATGCCAATTAGTAAAGTAGTAACCGATGTTCAATTGTTCATGCATACTATTTTCCAAATACTAATATTCACAAAATTTCTACCAACTTCCTAGTCTCATAACATAGCTTGTGAACTGAGGCACGGTACGGTTATGTTAAAATCTCGTTTGAAGTTATAGCCATTCTTATACGTGCCGTATGTTAAATTAAAGGAAATTGCAAAATCAGCATTAACAAATAATCAGAGATGGAGTCGAGGACACAAGGCTCGAGGCCAAGGCCAAGGACACAAAAAAAATCCGAGGCCAAGGCCAAGGCCAAGGACAGACACTCTCGAGGCCAAGGACAGGAATGCTCGAGGCCAAGGCCAAGGACCAAGGACACAAGCGCAAGTGCTCTCCAAAAAAAAAAAAAAAGGTCTTCACAAAAATTTTTCAAGCGATCTCCACGAAAACACGTTTTCCAAAAAATTTTTTAAGCGCTCCACAAAATTTTAACAATTCAAAAACTAGTGCTGTCCTCGAGCCGAGGACAGGCCAATTTTCGAGGACTTGAGGCCTCGAGGCCAAGGACTTGACCTTCGAGGCCAAGGCAAAGGACTTCAAAATGTGTTCTCGAGGACGTCCTCGAGGCCAAGGACGTCCTCGAGGACTTCACCTCTGCAAATAATCATGTACACAATATGACAACACAAAAGGTAATTTTATTTGCTTGGCATTATAATTAATTGTTAAATATATGACGTTTAAGAATGGTACAGGTGGGCACGTAGAGTGAAATCACAAGTGATTGATGGAAAAGTTAATGTCGAAGCAAAACGACCAAATGCATAAGATTCTGGCTCACAATGAATGTTATGATAGCGAATAATGTATCCTTTTTTCTGTGGGCCAATCTTAACTGAGCAGTGAGATTAGAGATTGTAATCTTTTTTTTTTAATGAGTTTGAGGAACTTTCCAAAACAAGTTTCACCGAGGCCGAATTTAACCTCTCTAAAACCTTTTGTCTTTTAAGGTATCACAGTTCATAGCCAAGGCTATTTCCTTTAAATCAGGGGTGTCAAAACTTTTTCGACTGAAGGCCAAATTGGACCCAGCAAGCGCGCGGGGCAATAAAGTCGACAGAAGCTGAAATAAGAAAAGAAGAACAAAAATTTTGGTCCAGCGTTGGGATTTTGCTTCGGGAAAAGGTAAAAACCAAAAAATAAAATCTTCAACTGCTTGTGGATAGGAGAATGCAATGCGTGCTACAACTTTGTCACGCCACTATCTTTTGTTCACGATTGCTGGCAAAAATTTTAATGGCTGGTCGAAGTTTTGTTTTCGATGAGGGCCGGATTGAAATTTTTCGGGGACTGGATTTTTGGCACCCCTGATTTTAATGATTTTTAATCAGTGAACCAAATAACAAGAAAATTAAAAGCATTAACAGATTTACTGTATTTGACAATTTTTTATTTATTTATTGCCAATGCCATCAGTGACACAAAGGCAACACTGAAATGTTTTGAAAACGCCAGAGAGTTTAAATTAGGAAATATGCACATTAGGTATTTTACATGGTATTTTATAATTATTTGGTCAACAGTGAAAAATCGCATTGAATAATCCTCTAAAAATGTCCGTTAATTTTTCCATCCTGTTGAAAATCAATTTGAACTCCTCAGCTAAACGAAAGCAAAAAGTTTGGTCCTTTTTTCATTTTAAAATTTAGGTAAAGCAACTGCGGTAACCACTGATCACAATATTCGGCCATTATACACATGCATTACAACAATAAAATAAACTGCAAATGGAATAACAATATCTATCATTACTTCGTAGTAACGTACGTAATAAAGGTAACAAAAATCAAAAACTTTACAATATTACTAAGCCCTACGTGTATGTTCTGCGCCTGCAAATCTTAGAAAGGCAAAAAATCCGCAACCTATATTCATTTGCTTTGCTTCAAGCTTTAACTGAAACTCTTGTGATTCGACGTTCAGTCCAAAGTTTCATACATCTGGTCCAGTTCAGTTTTGAATTTTTTCACCACTTGGGGGCGCCGTGTTTTGAAGGTTGGAGTAAGCATTTCGTTTTCAATCGAAAACATTTCACCGGTCACGAAAATCTTTTTCGGCTAAAAAAATTATGTGAGCATTACTAAAATCAGAGAGGCAATCCATTAAATCTTTCATTATAAGCTATTCGCTTTATTACGCTGAAGCGTGTAAAGGGTTTACGAGAACAATTTCGGCGTTTATTGCGCCAGGGCATCAGAGCTCTTTTCGAAGAAATATCTCCGTGGTTGCGAGCCGTTGGCAACACTGTCCAATTTGATCGGCCAGGATTTGAACTCAGATCTTTTGCTTTGACTTTACATCTGGGTTCCACCCGTACCCTGGTAACGTTGTTGCAATGTTGCGCTCTTGATAAAGCAATTTACAGTCATAAATCTACGTAAAAGCTGCGAATTTGACTGAGACAAAGTCAAAACTCTACCTCAAAATTTGCAACATAATTAACTCCAAAGCAGTAGGAAATTTGTCCAAACTCCAAAGGAAAGTGGGAAGGGGTCTCGTGACAATAAAATGCAATCAGTCAAACAGTTTACTTCCTACCAGCATATTGGATTAAATACTACTACTACAATATCTTAGTAGTTAAACTGGTGAGACAAAAAGACCAAAAGTCCAAAATTAAAAAAATTTGTAATTAGATCTAGTTACCAAGTTTTCTTGATTAGGAGACAGCGAAGGGACTTTTCGGTCTTTGAGTCAAACTGCCGCCTGCCCACCTGTTTACCACACACCGTGGAAGCTTCACACTGTTTCTTTTTATAGCTGAACGTCAAGCAGGGAAGCTCTGAATATCGAATTTTTATGTCGTTGGTTTGACAAGACTGGGAATCGAACCAGAGTTCTAGAAATGCGCGAGTTCTAAAATCAACAAACGTGGCTTTAGTAATGCGCAAGTAATACATCGCAATGGCGGTTCGCTTTTTCTGATCTGGCATCTCTTTCCATTACCGAAATTTGTGCTCAATTCTCCATGATCTGTCGCGCCAGTTTCTTGGATCTGGACAATGGTCTTTTTGCAGCCTTTTACCACAAAGACTTTGCCTATATTTTACATACTACTTTTAAAGCTATTGAGTGTGTCTTTCCTAACAAAAATAAATTCCTTTCTTCCTTCCGAGTCAACGCCAATTTGATCTAGTACGATTGGCCTAACTTTAGATACCCTATTGATTTTGCTTTCAGTCGTCGTTTGATAATGATTGGTTCTAAACTTGTTGATGCGATCGATTTTGACGAGTGATTTTGCATTTTTCCCCGAAGACGTTCTACACGAAATCCTAACTAACTCGGCCGTGTCTAAAGGTCTCGTGTCAAACCAATCGCGTCAAAACATCCTGGCGTCAAAACATCCTGGCGCCAGCGCTGATTGGCCATTTACTGAAAGCGCTACACAAAACCGGGTTTTTGTATGCTGAAGTAAATTACGAAAGGCTTACCAATTCAAAAGCTTTTAAACCTCTACCTCTTCCAATAGCACACATGTCCTCAAGAATTAACTTGTTGACTTTGCCATCAACCAGCAAATCTTCGTATTTTCCATTCACTCCTCTACTAGAACACCATGATACTAAAGTTTCTGGATCAGGGACCACAACTGCCACAAGCGTCGATTTTAAGCTTTCCCCATAAACGAAAACCTGAAGTGCAATAAAGCATTACAAGAGTATTATTTGAGGGAATTTTCACTTTTGCTCTAAAATCCACATTAAGCCTACAATAATTTCTAAAAAAATAAAAATTTAGAGATCTACATAAAAGCAGCATCAAAGCATTTGCTGCGTAACAATCAATTTGGAGAAAGGAATTTAAACTTCACCCATTGATGTTGTGTAATTGTGATTACATTGTTATTTATTAATTTGCCTTGGCCAGCAGACAGCAAAAGAACCATGCGGTCTGCGAGTCAAGCTGTCACCTGCTCACCTGTTTACCACACACGGTGGAGGTTTTACTCGTACCACAGTAATACTTTGACCTGAAAGAAAATCAAACCAAAATCCATCGTTTCAATACTAGACATCTCATCCACCAGACCACCGATCGGTTATGATTTAGCTTCTGAAGGTTTGTAATAGAAATTACACTTCTATACACCATGTTTCATTGGCCTGCGGATAGCAAAGGGACTTACGGTCTTCGAGTCAAGCTGTCACAGAGTTGTAAGTCGGGCCGGGCTTTTCGGGTCGGGTTCGGGCTCAAGGTTGAAAAAAATTTCGGGCTTAATTCGGGCCTGAAACGTACTTTTCGTCTTAGATGCACAAAAATATAAACAAAATAATTTGGCAAAATTGCTAAATTTTTCAGATCTAACTTAACTTTCGGGTATTTTCGGGCATGATTTGGGCTTCAAATTAATTTTCGGGTTCGGGCCGGGTTCGGGCCTGAACTAGTCGGCCCGTTTACAACTCTGAGCTGTCACCTGTCTACAACACTCGGTGGAGGCTTCACACTGCTCCTTTTAGTGCTGAACGTCAAGCAGCAAAGCTGTAAATACCAATTGTTTTAGTCCTTGATTTGACTCAACCGGGAACCGGGAATCGAACACTATCCTATCGTTTCGGTACCGCAGCAGACGCTTTATCAACTCGACCACCGCCAAAAACTGTAGTAAAAGAGACAGAAACTAATTTCGACATCGACGGCAATTACTAATATTTTTTCATCTGTACGCACTTGAGAATATTAATTCGAGTATATCCCAAATTATATTTTAGTAAAGTGCTAAGCTGATGTATGAAAAAGCTAATCCTACTTTTGGCAAAATAAAAGCAAATTAAATTTTCTTGCATAGTTAATACCAAAATATTAATAATCTTGAAAATTTTAAATTGTTACATGAAAAACAAAAATAACAACTAATCTTATTGTTTAATCGTTTTATAAAAGCCTAATCGTATTGTTGCACGACGTAAAGAATAAGGCAAACAAACACAAGAACAAAACACCAAACAAATCCAACAACAATAGCCCGATGGAGTCGACAAAAAGCAAACGGTTCAATTAGAAGAAAAAGCGTTGCAAAGCCACTTTAAGCTTCATTCAAGTGAAAAAAAACAAATATTGAAATATTGCGATCCAGCTATCCTAAAAATTGCTGATAAAAAGGTGGAAAACGAGATTCAAGTTTCAAAACATTAATGCAAAAATAAAAGCCTAAAACGTTGATACCTCGTTTCCATGGCACACCTGTTTTGAAGTTTTCAACTTTTCTATGACATAATTTAACAACTAAATCAGTAGTTCTGTCAGGTAAAAATCAACAAGCTTATTCGTCAAAAGGACTCGAAAAAAGGATTAATATGAAAATAACTACTCCACTCTCATGGGGTACTTGAACCCCAACTCTGTTTCAAACCCAAACCAGGCTATTACCAGAACGAACTTAAACCAAAAATTTAAAGAGCTGATAAAAATCTAAAAGCGATTTTAACAAGACATTGGACTAGAGTTTATTAATTCCAGCTTTAAATCTGCATCCAATCACACTTTAAATTTTTATTAGTACTTAACATTATTGCCCAAATTGAACTTGGGTTAAGTTCGCTTTTTAATACGGTTTATAAACAGATTGCAACTCACTTGAGCCACGGCAGCTGACAGAACAAGTAATCCTTCAATCTTCTCTGGTGCAATGTATTCGCCTTGCGCTAATTTGAAAATGTGCTTCTTTCTGTCGATAATTTTCAAAGATCCGTTCTGCAACAAATGAAGATAAAATATGTCAAATTGAAACAAATTTTTACGGCTAATTTTTAAACAGTTTTAAAACGAAGAAGGAAACTCAAATCTTTGGAGAACAACAAAAAAGATATTTGGAGAACAACAAAAAAGAACGAAGAAGCAAGTCAGGTCGAGCACTCTCGCTTGGCACGAAAGTTACAAGTGATAATTTTCGTGCAGGCTTTAAGACTCTGTCTAGCAGCCAGCCAGTATACTCTCTTCGCTGCTGAAGAAGGGACAAACCCCGAAACGGCAGGCCGTACAGCGATTGAGAATATATATATCTATTACGCGTACAGTGATTGAGAATATATATATATATGTTACTGAACGACTCTACTGCTGAACGAAAACTGACTTGCTCAAATGGTTTTAACTTATTTATCTACCGGCAACCACATTCCCACATCTCCTGTATGGAGCCATCCATCCTCGTCAATTGTCTCCTTTGTTTTTTCTTCATCTTTGTAATATCCTTTGAAAACGTTGTTTCCCTTTACGCAGATTTCACCCTTGCCTTCTTTGGCCAGGTAATTCTTCTCTTCCACATCGACCAACTTGATGTAGCTACAGAGTGCTGGAGAGCCAACGCTGCCGCTCTTGTAATCTCCGGGAAGTGTGAGGCTCACACCACAAGCAGCTTCAGTGGATCCGTAACCTGTTGACAAAAATGGTTACTAAAATAAAGTAACCAAAATTTTCTTCTGCTCAGAAAACTAAGACGTCTATATAGATTCTTGCTTCTGGATTTATACCGTTGGTTAATTCAGCAATTAAAGCACGGTTTTTCCTACAGTTAAAGCTTTATAGTTCAAGAAAAACATACGGTACGTCAAAGAATTGCAAAAAAAAGCAATTAAACGTAACGCACGAAAAACAAATTTTCAACTCCATTTTGTTTGGAGAGAAATTACGAAAGCGTACATTGCTGATAGTGAATAAGCTAAGTTGCTCAATAATTTAAGTTTTGAGAGAACTACTGAAGAAAACGTAAAAAATGCTTGTATAGTGACGTTGCGTACAATGCACAGTTCATTGTATTTGTACAGTCGTGCATGTTTTGCTTATTACAAACTTATAGATTGTTTATGCTGTAAAAAAGATTCGCCGAAACGCTTTTGCTATTTTATGCTGAAGTAAAAATCTTGCAGCTTTTTGTTTACAAACAATAAGATGAGCATTCTTGAAATTAGCAACGGAGAAACATAACGAGGCAGTTCGCAAAAATTTAGACGGTTGGAAAGATTTTGGATGAAATTAAATTATACTGGTATCGTTAACTTCCTGATTCCATTTTTTGTATAACATCATAGGGGATCGAATTTTGCACATTAGGCTACTTTTTGAAGATAAATTATAAAATGCCTAAGACAAAGTAATACAAACGTCTTATGACTTCATTCAACTTAAATATGGGCCAAAAAATGCTCAGCTTTTAGAAAGCGACTACAAATTATCGTAAAATTGGGATACTTCACTTATTTCAGCAAAATAAGGTTAACTTTCCGAGTATTCCGTAGTATGAAACTGCTAGATCGCTAAAATTCTCTATTTCTGTAATCTGCTGCATTGATTACTATAATGCAAACAAAGTATTTTATTTATCCGAGGTATTTTATTTAAAGTATTTTATATATTCAGTGACGTTGCGAAGGAGGGTGGAGAAGGGTGGAGATTTCCTGAAAGTTATCCGAGCTTCTCCATCAGTAGAGGATTACCTTGTTTTGTCAATTATAAGGAAAATGCTGGAAGACTTTGTTTTTCTTTTCAAATTTGCGTCTAAGCAATGCTTTTTAACAAGATCCTGGTTTCCCCCTATTTACTGTAATTATTAATTAAACAAAAAAACGAGGCAAAATACCTTCCGAAAACGGAATTCCTAAAGCAGCCCTCATGAAACTTATCACATCCAGGGAGATTGGAGCAGCTCCAGTAATGCAATATTTTAAATTTCCTCCGAAATTGGCCCGAACTTTGCTAAAAATGAGCAAAATTACCGTTAATATTTTTCATCTAATTAAACATCATCCGGGCTTAAATACTAAAGCTGAATGCTGTTAGTATTCGAAGGTAAAGTTTTTTTTTTTAATAAAAATGCTTACGTATTAAAGCCTACCCTCCCAAAGTAACAACTCGAAAGTGGCATGCTACTAATATTCTGCTTAAAGTATAATTAATATCAAAAATCGAGTTATAATTTCAAACTTACATATAATTTTTATTAATTTATTAACAGTTGTCAACAGCTATTGATATAGAACGTAGAAATGAGTCTGATTCCCAGGGCAGCAGCAATTATTTCCAGTATAGCGTTTTTTTTTTTTTTGGGTAAAATATTAATTAGCTTTTGTACATTCGTAACCAGAGGTGCGAGATCTGTATTGATAGAGTGCGAATTGATATAACCCATAAGCAGCAAATATTCCACCATTTTATAATTAGCCTGCACATATTTTCAGGTGAAACGTAGGCCCAAAAACCGTTTAAGATCTTTTTTCGGAGGGTCTTCACTTCAGTCTGGGCGAGGGGGTGAGAAACCTAATCGTAGTAGGTGATTTCAACGACTGCCAGCTAAAAACGCTTAAAAATCACGAAAGTCTAATAGTGAAGAAAAAAAGGTCTTTGCAACTAAGTGGCTCCTCTTGCAAACTGAATTGCATGAACTACAAGAAAAAAAACACGGAAATGCGCCCGCAATTGGGTTCCGCTTCACATATTTCACTAGGGGTTGAAACGATTGCCCATTATAGATGTGGAGACAGCATTTTAATGTAGAATTGAAAGACTTGATGTCAAAGTGAACTATTAACTTAGTTTCGCCTATTTCACTTCAGAAATAATAAATTTTAACAAGAAAAAAGTCTTCGCTGATTAAAACCCTCTGTTAATGCCCCAGCACCGGTTGTTTTAAACAAGCATAGCAAATTAGGGTCAACGGTGGCGGCATTAGGGTTTGGGTTCTCCTATGCCCATTCAGAACAACCCGTTTATAAATCCACTTCTGAATTTAGTTTTAACTCACTTAAAAACAATTTTGTCCCAAAACGTGTCTGTTCCAGTGTATCCCTTGTCAAGTTTGGCTACTTTCGAGTTGGTAGCTCTTTGCAATAGGAAATTTTTGAGAAACGACTGCGAAGCCCCCTGCCAAATCTAAAAAACAAATTTGCATGTGATAATATAATGTTAGACTTGGACCACATCATTTTGGATTCTTGCAGAAAAACAAATTTTTTACGATTTAAATTTGCTTTTGGCATCATTTTTTGAATAAAAGCGACGTTAAACACTTTTTTTGAAGCATACTTTATTTTCCGTTCGTGCTGTTGATGGCACAAAATTAAAATCAAGCTATCAACAATGATTTTAAGTTCTACCGAGCAGTACTGTAATTTTTCGAAAAGGGAGAACGTCATTTTTGCACAAAAAGGTTACTTGACTGATTAAATTTTTGGAAGTTACTCTTTACCTTTTTAACTAGCTTTTTTTGAAAATTGCTAGCTTCTTAAAACAGCAATAAATTTGATTTTGTCGACCATTTGTTGTACAAGACAAAAAACCTTTCTGTTACCAATATCAAGCATCATAGTTGGTTCTTTAGTTGAAAAACAATTGCACGAAACGTTTAGTTGCAATAAAATTTCATTTTTGCAGATTTTTTGATTAAGCGTCAATAATACCTTGAAAAGTCAGTGTAATTTTAACTTGAAAAGTAGATGTACAACTCCAAAACAAACAGTAGGTGAAGTTAACTCAAATACTTGGCCAATTTTTAAATTTGGTCTTCAAATTGATTGACTGCTCGCCAGGAGTTTTTTTGCAGCTTGATCTATAACTGCGGATAGGTTTGATCTAACTGCGTAGCGCTACTTCACCGAATTGAAAGATATCAGCTTAGATGGTTCGACCAGGAAAGCAGAGTGCCTCCAGAAAGACTTTATAAAGAAGCTCTACTTGCCAAAGCAAATCGGATAAAACCAGTTGGACGTCCTAGAACTAGATAAATCTTTTATAATGAGGACATTAGATGAGTTCGCTTGGGGCTTTGCACAAGCGAAATAATGGAGATGATGGAAGACTGTGAAGTGTAGCTACTAAAATCTCGAGCTGCTGCCCCTGCAACCCTCACGGAAAAAGCAGTCAATTAAATGAGAAACTGTCGTAAACCTTTTATTTAAAAAGAGACGTTACGACTAATTACTTAAGTTATTGTCAATCTTGGAATACCAAACAGAGGGAATTATCTTGAGAAACAGTTTCACTAAGAATAAATGAGCCAAAGCTGTCGTACACATTTTATTTAAAAAGAGACGTTTCGACTAATTACTCAAGTCATTGTCAATCTTAAAAAACCAAAGAGAAGGAATTATCTTGAAAAACAGTTTCACTAAGAATAAAAGAGCCTAAGCTGTCGTACACATTTTATTTAAAAAGAGACGTTTCGACTAATTACTTAAGTCATTGTCAATCTTAGAAAACCAGAAAGAAGGAATTATCTTGAGAAACAGTTTCACTAAGAAGAAATGAGCGAAAGCTGTCGTACACATTTTATTTAAAAAGAGACGTTTCGACTAATTACTTAAGTCATTGTCAATCTTAGAAAACCAGAAAGAAGGAATTATCTTGAGAAACAGTTTCACTAAGAAGAAATGAGCGAAAGCTGTCGTACACATTTTATTTAAAAAGAGACGTTTCGACTAATTACTTAAGTCATTGTCAATCTTAGAAAACCAGAGAGAGGGAATTATCTTGAGAAACGATAGCTTTGGCTCTTTTAATCTTAGTGAAACTGTTTCTCAAGATAATTCCCTTTCTCTGGTTTTCTAAGATTGACAATGACTTAAGTAATTAGTCGAAACGTCTCTTTTTAAATAAAATGTGTACGACAGCTTTGGCTGTTTTATTCTTAGTGAAACTGTTTCTCAAGATAATTCCCTCTCTCTGGTTTTCTAAGATTGACAATGACTTGAGTAATTAGTCGAAACGTCTCTTTTTAAATAAAATGTGGGATCCTGTACAAAATCCCGAAAAACAAAATCCCGAACGGACAAAATCCCGAATTGGACAAAATCCCGAATTGGACAAAATCCCGAATTTGACAAAATCCCGAATTGGACGAAATCCCGAATGGACAAAATCCCGAATGGACAAAATCCCGAATTGGACAAAATCCCGAATGGACAAAATCCCGAATTGGACAAAATCCCGAATGGACAAAATCCCGACTCGGACAAAATCTCGAAGTACAAAATCCCGAATTGGACAAAATCCAGAAAAAGAAAATTCCGAATTGGACAAAACTTCGAATGGACAAAATTCCGAATTGGACGAAATCTCGAATGGACAAAATCCCGAATTGGACAAAATCCAGAATGGACAAAATCCCGAATTGGAAAAAATCCCGAATGGACAAAATCCCGAATTGGACAAAATCCAGAATGGACAAAATCCCGAATTGGACAAAATCCAGAATGGACAAAATCCCGAATGGACAAAATCCCGAATGGACAAAATCCCGAATTGGAGAAAATCCCGAATGGACAAAATCCCGAATGGACAAAATCCCGAATGGACAAAATCCCGAATGGACAAAATCCCGAATTCGACAAAGTTCAGAATGGATAAAATTCCAAATGGACAAAATCCAGAATAGAAAAAATCCCGAATTGGACAAAATCCAGAATCTAATCAATTTCAAAGATAGAGAAAGTCAGAATTGATTGTGTACTTACTGCATGCTTATAAGCACTAATAAATATAGATGATTAATTTGCCGACAAAACGGCATGTCTTTTATTTTTTTTTGTCGTCGCGACTTAGAAAAAGAGCGCGTATACAAAAATAGAGTGATCAAGTCAAAAAACTTTGCGGTTTTGTAGAGTTAATTAGGTGCGAAGCAGTTTATCCTGTAGCAAAGGCCTCGCACTTTTTACGTTTGACGTCAACTCTTTCAGTTTGTTGGAAAAGAAACTACAGTAGGTAGTAATTAAAATAAATTAGCGAGTTTTGTTCTAGGCAAAAATGTAAGCAATTAAGAGATGAAAAAGAAGTTGGCCCACGAACAAACTCCCTGAAAATAAAATTTTCTGTGTTTCCAATATTGCTTTCTTTTTTGTCAAGAACAAAATTCAGTATGGATGTTTACAAAATCAAATATTAAATGTTTTTTGCCGTGACTAAAAGGATTTCCTTTGAATTAAACCAAAACTGGCAAAAAAGGAACAAAGTTTTGAAAATTATACTTTAGTTCAATGATTATGTGTTATGGTCATTAAATGTTTTAATGCTGATTTTTCTTTCTGAAACATCAAGCAAAAACACCAGACAAACATGAATTCAAGAGGAGTGCAAAACAGTTTGATAACGAAACTTGCAATTTTAATTTTTCTTTATTTTAATTTTTTTTAAATTTTATTAGATTTTCAAAAATTACACGGAAGGTTTTTGGCAAAAACATTATACCCTTGTCAAAGCATCTAAATAATATAACAAATCACTGGTTTCCACCCAGATTAAAATTAATTGACACTAACTTTTGCTTACTTTTGCAGTCGTTCGAATTACAACCAACTAATTACGTCAACGCATACGATTTAATAAATGAAATAGTCCAATTAAATCTTGGATAAACAATCAAAAAAGTTTACTAACGTTGTCGCTATAAATGTATTTGAAATCTAAAGAGAAGCAGTAGCTGTCGTGATTGATTTTCAAATTACTGTCAACCCAAAATGGTGAGAACAATCAAACACTATCGAAGCAATCAAAATTAAAAACTTAGTTTCTGTAAAAAGTGTTTTGATCGCTTAGGCAGTGTTTGAACGTTCGATCACTTTTTATTTTGTTGTGACAGTAATTTGAAAAGCAAATATAACTTGTTTTCTTAAAACTTAAAATATTTATATTGACAACTTTAGTGAACTGTTTCGCCCGCTTATCCAACATCTAACTGCAGTGTTGAATTCGTTTGATCGCACGTGTTGATGTAATTTGTTTAAACGTACAGCATACTGTAATCAAATCAAATGTTTCGTTATACTAGCTGCATTACGCCGAAGCGTGTAACGAGGACAGACCCTCTCGTGGCCAAGGACAGAAATGGTCGAGGCCAAGGACCGAGGACACAAATTTTCTAATTTATGTTGGGTAAATTTTCCATAATTGTTGAGCGCGAAAGTGCTCAAGATAATGCATTTCGTTAAGTTTTAGATGATAATTCGAAAATAATAGTTTTTTAAAACAATAACGACTGCCATTTTGAAGTTTGACACGTTAGCATCTGATGTTGATTTCGCACCGTATCGGTATTGCAGTAATGATGCAATGGCTTTACCTGTAAATGGAAATATAGCCAGTACTTTAATAAGATGAGAGACACGTCCTCCCAACGGTTGTTAGCGTCTTCCCATTGAGATTTGGCTTCCCCTAATGGAAAATTCAGCGTCCCTCCATACAGGGATAGCGAAAAATACCTTTTCTTTCTAATTTGCTCGGTCTTCATTCGAATTTGGTGGTCAAATATCGCGCAAAAAAACATATATCGCACAATAAAACAAATATCGCCTAATAAAATCACAAACAAAAAAATTGTCAAATAAAGCCTTTTTGCATTGGTCTTCATTTCAATTAAGCGGATAAAAATCGCACAAACTGGGGTGAAGATGTTGTTTTGTTTTTTTGGTCTTCATTCGAATTTGGCTGTGAAAAAATCGCAACAGAAAGCCATTGTTTTTTATTTTTCTTCTGATTTCGGGGCAAAATTCAAACCAAGTTGCTACGGCATTGCGAATGCATCTGGTCAGGCTGCTTAAGCGGCCCCCTCAGCGATATTTCAGTTTAAATGCTGAATATAGCT
Organism: Trididemnum nubilum; assembly: GCA_963965965.1. Lineage (NCBI taxonomy): Eukaryota > Metazoa > Chordata > Ascidiacea > Aplousobranchia > Didemnidae > Trididemnum > Trididemnum nubilum. The sequence continues at coordinate 33,244,317 of OZ014486.1, forward strand.
AAATTATAAACGTAGAAATTGCCAATTTTAAGGCCATAATTTCATCAGTTAGGGCCTCGATGCAAACGCCCACTGATCACGGATTCCCACCTTTTTCGGAGTTTCCTAAAAGCAAACCCCATTGCTTGGTTAAACCATTTCTTTTGACGAATTTTTCAAAAAATATTTTCTAAAAATATTGCAAAATACTGTGAATTTATGTTTTTTAAATGAATTGAGGTACCGTAACTAAAGGGTATTTTTGTAAGTGCAAAAGTTTTTGGCATTGAAAAACGGAGGTTTGGGACGAGGGCAATATCCCCATGCCCCCCCCCCCCCGTTAAACAATTTTAGTGATTTTTTTGAAAAAAAGTAGCAATTTTTGTGACTTAAGAAGATTACACATTTAAACTTTCAAAACAATTCGAAAAAATACCATAAATCCTAAATTAGAAAAAAATTAGTTTTCTCACAATTTCCCAACTCTGATTTTGAGCCAATCTTTTCTTTACATTTCAGTGCATTATGTCTTTCTCACATCTATAATGTCTGCCAATGAATGAGCGCGAAGGTTTCCGCAGCCAAAAGACACTTAATTTATATTATATAGTGTTTAATTACAAAAAATCTGAGGATCCCCGGAGGTTCGTATTAAGAAGGAAGGCATTGGAGACATTTGCCCGTGCCCCCTTCAGGAGGTCTACAATTGTCGAAACGGAAAAATTATAAACCATTAATTTTTTTCTAAAAACGCCCAATTTTTCGTGGAAGCTTGTAAAAAAATTTGTTAAGTAGTCCAAGCATTTGAACAATTCTAGTTATATTTGATTTCACACATACTGTAATTTAATAATTCTTCATGCAGCGTTCAGTGGACGTGGCTTTGCCCCCCTGACCGCTTGCCAGTGATTAGAGTTGATATTCTCCCTCATCTCAAAGTCGCGTGTTTTCAGAACAGGTTGGCGTTCTCAACGAGATATACTAACAAAATTACGGTAATACGTCACTGCCTTCCCTGGTAATACTGTATTACATTTCATTATCACACACATACTTTCTTTTAAATTCACACACAGAATAGGCTCGGTCATGTTTTAGCATTAGCAACTCAAAATGGTTTGTGCTGACACTTGGATTCCTTATAATGGCTCTGGATGGCTTTATTGTAGTGCTTTGCAGTTTTACCGCCTGCACCAGAAGTATTAGCCGAAATAAAAACAACAATTTTCGGCAATGCGTTTTGTGTGCTTATTCTCCGATTAGAGCTTTCACACAATGCCGTTTAAAATAAGTTTTAGTATGGCTTGGCTTAGTTGGTTATCACATTGTATTTTCAAGTAAGGAAAAGAAACAACGAATTGACCGACTATCAGATATGTTGTCTTTTGTTTGGTTTTTTCTTTTTAACCAATCAAAAAAGAATGCTGTCCTCGAACCGAAGATAGGACATTTTCAAGGACTTGTAGGCTTCGAGGCGAAGGCCAAAACCAAGGACTTAAAAATGTGTCCTCGGGCCAAGGATGTTCTTGAGGACTCCACCTCTGGATTTGACCGTCCTGAAACTTAAACCTAAAACCTCCCGCTCCAGAGACGAATGCGTTTCCGCTCGACCAACTCGCGTCCATAAAAAAAACATATTTAAACATTTAATGACCATAACACATAATCATTGAACTAAAGTATAATTTTCAAAACTTTGTTCCTTTTTTGCCAGTTTTGGTTTAATTCAAAGGAAATCCTTTTAGTCACGGCAAAAAACATTTAATATTTGATTTTGTAAACATCCATACTGAATTTTGTTCTTGACAAAAAAGAAAGCAATAATGGAAACACAGAAAATTTTATTTTCAGGGAGTTTGTTCGTGGGCCAACTTCTTTTTCATCTCTTAATTGCTTACATTTTTGCCTAGAACAAAACTCGCTAATTTATTTTAATTACTGCCTACTGTAGTTTCTTTTCCAACAAACTGAAAGAGTTGACGTCAAACGTAAAAAGTGCGAGGCCTTTGCTACAGGATAAACTGCTTCGCACGTAATTAACTCTACAAAACCGCAAAGTTTTTTGACTTGATCACTCTATTTTTGTATACGCGCTCTTTTTCTAAGTCGCCACGACAAAAGGAAATAAAAGACATGCCGTTTTGTCGGCAAATTAATCGTTTATATTTATTAGTGCTTATATGCCAGAACTGAGTACTAGGGCAAGTTTTTGTTGCACTAAAAAAATTGAAAAAAATGCATATATTTATAGCAAAAGTTGCAAAAAGTTGCATTTATTCACAAACATTAAAACGACAGTGATTTACTCAAGCAATTTGTTTACCTATAATGCCAAATATTTGCCAACATTTCTTGGGGAGAAATGACGATCTTTTGCCAACAGTTTGCAAAGCATGCTAAAACTTCTCTCCACAGTGCACGAAGTTGTAAGCCAACTCTTGCGTCATAAATAACATTGAGACGCAGGTATCCGTCACATAGCTCTTTGTTATGCAAATCAAAGACAATAGAACCATAGTAGTCTATGATAGAACAGTACTGAAATAGTTTTATAGCACGATTTGTAAATCACACTAACATTTTGCGCCATACTTATTAAAATTGCAGTAAAAAGTTGCATGTAAAAAAGAAAACTTGCTAAAAGTTGCAATATGAAGTTCCTAAAAACAGCTTAGAACATTGTACAACATAAATTCTTGGTATTTAGAAAGCTGTCGAAAGCTGTAAAAAAAAGTTGCAAAAACTTGCCCAAGGTTGTGAGTACACTATTAATCCTAACTTTCTCTATCTTTGAAATTGATTAGATTCTGGATTTTGCCCGTTCTGGATTTTTTCTATTCGGGATTTTGTCCAATTCGGGATTTTGTCCATTCGGGATTTTGTCCAATTCGGGATTTTGTCCATTCTGGATTTTGTCCAATTCGGGATTTTGTCCATTCGGGATTTTGTCCAATTCGGGATTTTGTCCATTCTGGATTTTGTCCAATTCGGGATTTTGTCCGTTCTGGATTTCGTCCAATTCGGGATTTTGTCCATTCAGGATTTTGTCCAATTCGGGATTTTGTCCAATTCGGGATTTTGTCCAATCGGGATTTTGTCCAATCGGGATTTTGTCCAATTCGGGATTTTGTCCATTCGGGATTTTGTCCAATTCGGGATTTTGTACTTCTGGATTTTGTCCAATTCGGGATTTTGTCCATTCGGGATTTTGTCCGTAAACGTAAAATGTGTACGACAGCTTAGGCTCTTTTATTCTTAGTGAAACTGTTTCTCAAGATAATTCCCTCTCTCTGGTTTTCTAAAATTGACAATGACTTAAGTAATTAGTCGAAACGTCTCTTTTCAAATAACATGTGTACGACAGCTTAGGCTCATTTCTTCTTAGTGAAACTGTTTCTCAAGATAATTCCCTCTCTCTGGTATTCTAAGATTGACAATGACTTCAGTAATTAGTCGAAACGTCTCTTTTTAAATAAAATGTGTACGACAGCTTTGGCTCTTTTATTCTTAGTGAAACTGTTTCTCAAGATAATTCCCTCTCTCTGGTATTCTAAGATTGACAATGACTTAAGCAATTAGTCGAAACGTCTCCTTTTAAATAAAATGTGTACGACAGCTTAGGCTCATTTCTTCTTAGTGAAACTGTTTCTCAAGATAATTCCCTCTCTCTGGTTTTCTAAGATTGACAATGACTTAAGTAATTAGTCGAAACGTCTCTTTTTAAATAAAATGTGTACGACAGCTCAGGCTCATTTCTTCTTAGTGAAACTGTTTCTCAAGATAATTCCCTCTCTCTGGTTTTCTAAGATTGACAATGACTTAAGTAATTAGTCGAAACGTCTCTTTTTAAATAAAATGTGTACGACAGCTTAGGCTCATTTCTTCTTAGTGAAACTGTTTCTCAAGATAATTCCCTTTCTCTGGTTTTCTAAGATTGACAATGACTTAAGTAATTAGTCGAAACGTCTCTTTTTAAATAAAATGTGTACGACAGCTTAGGCTCATTTCTTCTTAGTGAAACTGTTTCTCAAGATAATTCCCTCTCTCTGGTATTCTAAGATTGACAATGACTTAAGTAATTAGTCGAAACGTCTCTTTTTAAATAAAATGTGTACGACAGCTTAGGCTCATTTCTTCTTAGTGAAACTGTTTCTCAAGATAATTCCCTTTCTCTGGTTTTCTAAGATTGACAATGACTTAAGTAATTAGTCGAAACGTCTCTTTTTAAATAAAATGTGTACGACAGCTTAGGCTCATTTCTTCTTAGTGAAACTGTTTCTCAAGATAATTCCCTCTCTCTGGTATTCTAAGATTGACAATGACTTCAGTAATTAGTCGAAACGTCTCCTTTTAAATAAAATGTGTACGACAGCTTTGGCTCATTTCTTCTTAGTGAAATTGTTTCTCAAGATAATTCCCTTTCTCTGGTTTTCTAAGATTGACAATGACTTCAGTAATTAGTCGAAACGTCTCTTTTTAAATAAAATGTGTACGACAGCTTAGGCTCATTTCTTCTTAGTGAAACTGTTTCTCAAGATAATTCCCTTTCTCTGGTTTTCTAAGATTGACAATGACTTGAGTAATTAGTCGAAACGTCTCCTTTTAAATAAAATGTGTACGACAGCTTAGGCTCATTTCTTCTCAGTGAAGCTGTTTCTCAAGATAATTCCCTCTCTCTGGTTTTTTAAGATTGACAATGACTTCAGTAGTTAGTCGAAACGTCTCTTTTTAAATAAAATGTGTACGAAAGCTTAGGCTCATTTATTCTTAGTGAAGCTGTTTCTCAAGATAATTCCCTTTCTCTGGTTTTCTAAGATTGACAATGACTTGAGTAATTAGTCGAAACCAGGGTTGTAGGTCTCGAGACTGGTCTTGGTCTCGAGACCAATTTTTTGTGGTCTTGGTCTCGGTTTTGGTCTCGGCTGTTTTGTACCGGTCTTGGTCTCGAACCGTTGTGGTCTTGGTCTCGTAGCTCAAAAATTGGTCTCGAGACCGGGTAATTTTTGTAAGTAAAAAAAAACAGCTAATTTTGTAATTTTGGTAGAAAAAATAAAATAGCGAGATTGTGTAAATTTTGTAAGTCAAATGTAGTTTTGTAAGAAGCTAACGAAGCGGTTACATTATCGGTTGGACAAAGAGATTTTGCATTTGGAGATTAAGATTGTCGCGTTTTTACATGAGAAAACACGTCATTCACTCATAGCGGTTTTGATGACGAGGAACGAAACTAGAGTCCAAGCAAAAGTACAGAGTTCTTGCCCAATTCGAGCCCTGCAGATGTTTTTGCGACGTTTTTAATCCCCATGTAATAGAAGTTTTTGTGTCAAAGGATGTACACAATGCTACTTTTGAGATTATAGAGTGCTGCACAAATAACTGAAAAAATTTTTGGCAGTCGTTTAAGCAGTTGTTGAAAAAAGTTCGCCTTTTCGCTTTAGCAATTTTACGACGCTACTAAAGAAGCAAAAACCTCAACTCGAAGTAGACAAAGCTATAGGAATTAAACTGTTTTACAAGCATAGTCGCTAAAATTGACGTCGATGCTCTCAAAATTTAAAAACAAATCAAAAAACAAATGAGGCTGAAAATCGGCAAAAATTTAAAAACAACCAGTCACAATTCAAAATTTACTGATTCTTATCAAAAAAGAGTGAATACATTGTGTACATATTACTTTATTGTTGATTGCAGTCGCGGAGCCAGGATTTCGCAAGGGGGGAGGAGGGGCTTTTTTTGAAGTTTGATACAACCGAAAAGGAACTTGACCCAAATTTTTATTAGTCTTAAATTAGATTGAGGTGGTTTTTCTGTCAAAATTAGGTGATCTCCAAAAAAAAAAAAGAAAAAAAAGGTCTTCACCGAAATTCAAAAGATTTTTCCGGCCGAAATAAGAAATTCAAGGTTTTTTCCCGGCTGAATATAAATGATCTCCAAAACAAAAAGGTCTTCACCGAAATTCAAAGAGTTTTTCCGGCCGAAATCAGAAACTCAAGGGTTTTTTTCGGCCGAATGCAGGTAATCTCCAATAAAAAAAGGTCTTCACCGAAATTTAAAGGGTTTTTACGGCCGCAATTAGAAATTCAAAGGGTTTTTCTGGCCGAAATTAGGTGATCTCAAAAAAAAAAAAAGGTCTTCACCGACTTTGAGTCAGCTCCAGAACCCAAAAAAATCCCTATTCTGGCCCAAACAACGGCAAGTTCCTCACAACTTCGGCTCCCAAATCCTTTTATGGGGGGGGGGGCTGTTTTCATCTTTGGAGCCAAAATCGGCCTCAAAAGCACTAAAAACGTGCTATTTTGCATATTTCTCAGGCCAATGGGGAAGTTCGAGCTCCCCCCACCCCCCCGCTGGCGACGCTACTGGTCGATTGTCGACAACAGTGATATACTAATCTACAGTATATATTTTGTCTCTTTGTCAACAGCGAACAAACCCACTACTTAAAATTGGCAAATTTTGTTTGTTCATGATGTATAAGCCAAAGCTAAATGTAAAATGACAAATGACGCAAACAGGAGGGCGAAGTGGGCTGCAGCTCTCCTCTTTTTAGTCATATCACTTACAAAATTTGATTCATAAATGCAAGCATTTAAACGTGTCATGGATTTGACCGGTACAGGTGAAGAAGAGGGGCTAAAGTGGTTGAGCAATTTAATTCTTTCAAACGACTTCCGAATCTTAGCAATTAAATTCTTAGCGATTTTAGCAATTAAGTAGTTCTAAAAACGTGCGAAATATGAGTCAATGGTTATTTTTTACGAAAAATGACAAAAATTGTCTAGCGACTGGGGCAAACCTCTGGATGAGATACGATTAAGTAACAAAAGTTTGCTCAGCGCGGCGACAAGACAGTGCTGCGGACTCGAACTTGAACTCGAAAAAACTTGGTACAGTATTTTTGCCGAACTCGCTCTCGAAAAAAGAATAATTTTGCTGACCTCAAACTTGAACTCGAATAAAACTGGCCGAGTTCGTAGAACGAAATTTAAAGATTAAAAAATCGTTTGAAATATTTTTGTTGATCAAGCTTTGTAAATTGAGATTGTGATTTTCCCAACAGTGCATGTTTTTCACTTTTTATGCTTAGGCGACCTAGAAAAACAGCTAGGAGGATAAAAAAAGAAACAATTAAGGTGGAAAAGCGACGCAACGTTTTATCTTGAGTTAATTAAGTGATAAGAAATTTGTCTCTTATATAGCGAAACCTTTACTATCATTGCGTTAACAGTTATCTACTCCCATGGTTCTCAACCTATGGGTCGCCTAAAAATTTTTTAGGTTTTTTTTGTAAACATCTTCAAAGAGTGAAACTTGCAGAAAGCAATACAGTAATAAAATAAACGCATATAGTAGTCAACCCTAGTTGCATTTTTGTAACAAAAAACTCCAGCAGTGAAATTTTGAGTTTCTCAAGATCGCAAAGGTGTAAAACGCTTAGAAGTGGTAAACGATATATTTTCAAATTAAATCCTTTATTATGCTCGCTGTAATACGCCGAAGCGTGTTACAAGTTTACTGGGCCTATCTCAGCGTCATTGCGCCCTGGCAACACAGCTCTTTTCGGAGAAATATCGCAGCGGTGGCGAGCCGTTGGCAACACTGTGTCCGATTTGATCGGCCCGAGATTTGAATCTCAGACCTCCCGCTCCAGAGACGAACGCGTTACCGCTCGACCAACTAGCATAGAATTCACGCAGTGAAGAAACTTTGAGCTCGGGGAGACTAGAAATCAAAGGTCATGTATGTCAGACTACGTAAGGACGTTATTGGTAAGGATATTGAAAGCTAAACAGCAAATATTCATAAACATTTCAGTGAAAACTTCTTTGTACGATTTTTAACACAGTTCTGTCGTCATGAAAAGTTTTTTTTCTACATAGCTTTTAATTTAAACTATGTATCAGAATATACATGGGCCACAAAATTTTTCACCACTGATTTTTTCAATAAACTTAAGTCGCTTTGAAAAAAGTTTGAGAACTAATGGTCTACTCTACAGTTTGTAAAAAAAGTACGCAACTTGGGTAGTATTTGCAGCTCTGTGGAATACATCTGCGAGTTTATTTTTGACAAAAAATGAGCAATTATAAGAAATGAGTTTGAGATTGAAAAGATTCACGATATATGAAATAATCGCGGCGGTTAATTATTGCAATAAAATTAATTTTGGTTGCGCAATTTTCGAATTGAAAGCTTCCTACCAAATTTTGTATTAAATAGGCTAGCACAACGCAAAAGTGTGAAGTCTTAGTGAAAATAGCTTTTAAGCAAATTAGTGCGGTCTATTCGTGACAGAAAAGTACGTTGTTTATCGTATTTGATGAACTCAAAAATCTATATTTTACTTTTAACAGAATATTTAACAACATATGATAGTCCTTGAATTATCATTTATTGTTTCATTAATTTTGTAGTGGCAAATATTCATAGCATAGAGCCATTGATATTTTTATCGAACTTAAACTCGAAAAAACTTAAATTTCAAAATAGACCGAACTTAAACTTGAACTCAAATGAACATCGATCTAGTTTGCAACCCTGCAACAAAATATTTTTCGGGTAAAAATTGTATTGTTTTGTTTAAGCCTTCTCTTAGCATAATCGTAGTTACACGCTTAGAAATCTCCCCCACCTCCAAATTAAAACTCCTGGCTGCGTTTTTGCAGCTATACCTTTAATACGGTACTTCAAATATACAAATAGCTTTTTACAATTTTTTTGTAATTTTATTTCATTAAGTTTGCATTCAGTTTTATTGACCCGTAATTTCTGACAAAAACAAAAGTGACCAGGCTTCGAGCTTTGAATAAGAGGCATTAAGTTTAGTTAATGGATCTCTTTTTTTGGTGAAAATCAGCATAAAATGATCTGTTTAGGTGTTTTGATGAAGTAATCGTCACTTGGACTAAAGCACTTTGTCATCTGAATCAATTTATATAATCATAAAACCAACTTATGAGCTCCAAAAACTTTTTTTCAAAAAATCGAAAAAGCTATTGATGACGTCATTTTTTTGGTCTCGGTCTTGGTCTCGAACTTTGCCGGTCTCGGTCTCGAAGCCAAAATTGAGATCGAGACCGGTCTTGGTCTCGGAAAAATTTCGTGGTCTTGGCCTTGGTCTTGGTCTCGGACGAGTCGGTCTCGACTACAGCCCTGGTCGAAACGTCTCTTTTTAAATAAAATGTGTACGACAGCTTTGGCTCTTTTATTCTTAGTGAAACTGTTTCTCAAGATAAATGAGAAACGTTTTCAAATTTTCAGATTTTGGCGTACAGCAGAGGGCAGTAATCGCTTAGGACTTTACCCTAGCTAAATGAAGGAAATGCTGAAAGATCTTGAAGTGTGGCAAACTGCTATGCCTCCCAACCCTCACGGAAAAGCGAGCAATGAAAAAACAAAAAGAGTTCACACTATACAGGACAATGATTTCGTTTGTGTCCAACGTGACTTTGATAATCACGCAATTCAACATACTTTGTCGTACACCCGGTTAATAAGACGAGGAACCCAGGCAAATACGGTTGGCTTTAATGCTGCAATATCGTTTGTTAACAACTTCACATTGCCTTGGAAAAAGCCAATTCTGAAAAATAACGAAATAAAATCAGTAATAAATCACATTAATATCAAAACACATCGATGATGAGGGGTTGACATTACGTCTCGTTCAATAATTTAAAAAGAAATTATTTCAACTGAAACTTTTAGGTAGTTTTTTTATGTTAAGTCCAACGCAAACTAAAATTCTTACTCTTTGAACTAACCCCAAACCCCAACTCAAACCCTAATCTTAATCCTTAAAAAAAATAAACGGAAAATGTGCGGAAAATATTTTTCATTTTCGTTTTACCGTAGTGTGCGCATTAATTGGGAAAAAACGAAAAGTGTCGTAAAATTAGGAAAATTTTCAAAAACGCGTCTTTAATCCAAATTATATCAACTATAACTCGTCCAATAATTGATAAGTCCTCCTTTTGCCTACTGTATATAAGCATTAAAATTTGTGTTGGCATGGAATCAACTAGGGTTGAGCAAGTATCTTTGATTTCTTCATCATGGTACCAAACTCGTATTATGGCTTCTATAAGTTTGATTTTGGTTGAGCAGTCACGTTTTTGAAGATGCTTCTTTATGATAGCCCACAAGTTTTTGATGGATTTTAGGTCTGGGGAGTAGCCAGGCCAGTCTAGTAAACTTAATTTCAACTTTCTAAAAAAATGTTTGCATTTTTTTTGAAGTTATCCTGCTGAAAAATACCATTGCCATCTGGAAATGATTTTTGCATTGATGGAACCAAGTTTTTTTTCAAAGTTTCAGGTATTTTGTTGAATTTATTATTCCTTCAATTGGACATAATCTTCCAATACAATTGAAGTAAAGCAACCCCAAAACATTTTCTTCGGGGGTGTTTCGGGGCCTGTAGAATTTGAAAGGTATTGAGGGGTTATCCAACACTCCTTCTTACATATTAAGATCTGCGTTCTTGCACTTCAAAATGGCTCTCATCTGAAAAAATAGCTTTTCTCCATTCATTTTTTATCCATTTTCAGTATTTTTTACCCCATATTAGGCTTCATTTTTGCATAGCAACTATTAGCAATTGCTGCTTGCAGGGACGTCTGGCTTTTCTTCCAGCATCGCCTTCTTATGGTTGACGAATCCACGATGAGTCCTGCAGTTGCTAATCTCTTTGAACTTCCTTGCTAGTTTTCCTAGGGTCTTTGAAACTATTTTGCAATATCATTTTGTCATCACGAGAGGTCGTTTTTTGCTTTCTTCCACACCGAACCCGCCTTTTAGTTTTGGTGACGTAACAATCAGTATCCAATAATCCATCATTTAAAAAATTTGCTCAACACTTGATTTTGACGCAATCAGCTCCTCTCCTATTCTTCTTATGGTCATATTTAGAGTGCTGTCGTAGAGCAACAATTTGTGCCTTTTTTTTTGAGTAATTTCCATTTTCTCGCAAGCAGGCAGATAGCAACATACAAAAACCAAAATAAAACTTTTGGCCACCAATAGGTTAACTTTATAATTTAGTATCAAAAATCTGCTAATCTGAAAAAATGGAAGATAAATGTAGTTAATAATGATTTATATTCTTTACTTTGCTTATAAACTATCATTACAAAACTCTATTTCGTACATTCTCTAAACTAACCTAAGCAAAACTCAAAAACCCAATAATATAGTTTTGTCCCAATTAGTTTGCACACTACTGTATTATTTAACTTATTATGGTCACTCCCAAAAATTAATGCGTTATCAGATGACGTATACTGTACATGATAAATTTAATCATTAGCTCAAAATATTTTTTTTCTTTTTTAATCTATCTCCAAATCTAACCAATCTGAAATTATGAATCAACTCTATTTCTACCTCAAACTTTAAATCTTAAAAACGTAAGCAAAAAAAAACAAAAACAAGAGAGCATATTTTTTTGCCTCCTTTTTTTAAAACTTACTGTACAATGAAATATAGTCATTCTATAAATTTACCGCTGGAAACAATACATCTCATACATGTTTGAAATTGCATTATGGAGACAAATTACAAAATGGCAGGAACAAAAAACACATTACAAGCTATTAAATTTATGATCAGTTACATACCTCCCCCCAACGTAGAACATCGTGACCGCCATCAGGCGTTCAAATATATGCGCTAGAGGCAAATATGAGAGATAAGAGTCGTTCTTGCCGTAGCCAACAAATTTCTGAAAAAAAAAATCGTTGGGTACACACAGCTCCAATACCGTTTAATCAAATACCGGGAAGTCTAATACCGTCTAGCGTTTTCGAAGAGCTGATGCTATCAAACGCAAAACTAAATTTGTAATAACGCTCAACAGCCTGTTAAACTGTTGAACATTATCCAAGATATTTTTGTCTACATACAACTCTCTTTCAAAAACATCTATACGAAAACAAATCGAATTCATTCTCCTGTAATACTTCTAAATGATGTAATACTTCTAGAGAGCAAAATCGCACAGAATTTACAATTTACTTACGTTTTCTGTCAGCGTGCCAAGGCACACCACCCCGGCATAATTAGCGACAATGTTGCCATGGGTTAGCATCACGCCCTTCGGCAGCCCTGTGGTTCCGCTTGTGTAGCAAATGGTGTGAAGGTCTTCTGGTTTCGGGGGCTGCATAACAAAACAGTTAGAGAATTACGAGTTAACTGGTCCTTTTAATGACCAAGATGCCCCTTGCAGTTTCCTGCTGCATTTCATTTTCTACGAAAGTTTGTTTGCCTTAAGTAATTACAAACGCAAAAAAATGCAATTGAAATTTACGCCCATCTATAACAATTATTATTCTTATGTTGGAAGATTGTTTTGCGCATTTTCAGCCGTTAGGTGGCTGCAAGTTATCAACTTCTATCTTTCCACCAATAAATTTAAAATTAAAGAGATTCGTACATTTTTCATTTTCGTTTTTAGGGTTAAAATTAGGGTTTGACTTAAGGTTACTTTTCGAGTTTAAAACAGTACAAGTCTGCGCTTGAGTTGGATTAGAATCAATACAACACTAAATACATTAGAGTTTTTCTATCAAAGTAAAGCTTGCCTTGTTGAATTATAAGTGTTCACATGCTTTTGAGCTTGTGTGTCTAAAAGTTTTTGGTAGAACCTAAACGAGACCTCCGCGATGGTGTCCGTGAGCTTACGCTGAGTCCAGTAAAAGGGTGATGACCAAAAAAAGTCCTTTGGCATATTTTTCGAACATTTTGAGGAGTAAATATAAATATTCGTTTGCATATTTGGAAGGAAATTTTGGTTAGAATAAGTACAGTATTGTGTTCCCGGTTCCTCGAACCTTTGGGGACTACTATATAGTGTTCCTGGTTAGATTTGAACTCGTTATTTTATTTTTGTAGATTTATGACGTGTTGCTTCTTATTTTATTTACCGCGCGTGCTCTTTGCACTAAGCAAGCGTGCATTTTGACTTTGCAATGCCTAAAAATCGGATTTTTTTCAACTCGACCTTCAGTTCTAGTTTAATGCTTTTCGATGATTTGAAATTTGATTATTAGTTAAATCAAATTGTTAAGTTAAATTAAAAGTTAGTTTGTTAATTTTCCAAACTACTTTCAAGAAAGAATTCGTCAACTAAAGAAGAAAAAAGAATCAATAAAAGATAACTTTTGTTCAATACTAATAATAAGAAGCTGTCGATGTTAGGGAATTTAAATTCTCTCTAACCCTACATAAGTTATTCAGGTATAGACTGGACGCGGACCGGATAAAGTTACATGACGGGCCGCAAATGGCTGCAAAACTTTGGAGGCCCCTGCTCTTGCGGAATTAGCAACGGGAGAAAGATTCAAACTCAGTGAGTCAGAGTCCGACTTCGTTCTGCTGCCCCAAAGGCAAGCGCAACTCGTAACACAGTTGCCATTAGTACTTCAGTGAAAAACCAGATTCTGAATCACAAGTGCGAGGGTTCGAATCTTTCTGCCTCCGTCGATTTGCAAGTTGGTATTTATCACATACAACAGTTTGCTTTAAAATGTCTTTTTATCAAAACTCTACTTCAAAATTCGTCCAGTTTTGTTTTCGAAAGAGCTCAGAAAGTAATGGAGTATCAGCAAATATTTGACATTAAAAGTAATCTTATTTTTACGATGGGTAGAAGTTTGAATAAGTTTCTTTTGTGATGCTATCTTGCCACAGACTAAAGTAAAATTAAAATTAATTTGTTTTTTTTTGCATTAGTCTTCATTTATGTTTAATTTTCTTTTCAATTTTCAGTTTGGTTTGTACTTTTATGCCGTTATGACGAGCCTCAATTGTGATTGCATTTTTGCTGGTCCTCCTGTTCAAAAACTTCGGATCTTACCACAAAGTCTTTCAGGTTGTTTTTTCCTATTTCCTCAATTTCCGCAAAAGTTTTTATTTTTGCATTCGTTTCCTCCGCAAGTTTTTTGACGTCATCATTAGGGGTTTCCATGCATATGATAGTGTCAATCTTAAGATGATCGTTTTTGTAGTCTTCTAATAACGTTTTCGCTTTAACGTTGTTGTCAACGATAATGAATTTCAATTCACCTACGAAAAATAGATTACAACTTAGTTCGTTCGTTCGTTTGTTCGTATGAACAGGCACTTAGCGTCTATCTAACCACACCAACGAAGAACACTTTTTTGTTTAATTTGTAAGTATTTCGTCAAGCAAGGCCACCACAATGGATAGACAATGAGAAATAAGCGTAAAGTGTCTTTCCAAAGGACACAACGACACATTGACAGTTCGGAATCCAATCGGGAGCCAGAAACCTTTCGGTCACTAAGCCAAGGCTCTACCACTGAGCTATCGCCGTCGCTACAAGTTAAGTTCAATGGTTATAACAATAATATTTCTCAATACAAAATACTTTTAATGCCAGTCGTGTCATCTCGCAACCACAAACCGTCGCACCCACAAATCTACTTAAAAAACAATAGTCGTTAACTTTTGTTTGGGAGGTTTTCATGTCGAATATGTACGTCAAAGTAGTAATCATGGATAACAGATAACCTTAAAGTTTTATGATGGTTTTCATGCTTTGTGGCATTTAAGAGCCTACAGCTTGTAGTGGACCTAAAGGGAGGCAAACGAGGCATTGGACACAGAGCTGCAATGACCTTTTTGATTTTTACTGCATTTTGGGCCGGGCAATTGCATGGGCACCAAATGTGAAGAACTCTATTTATCGTCTACGGCAATTTTCACTTGAAAAAGGTAGATTTTTGTCTCCACGGTGCCGAAACTACCACATCCACTACTGCCACCAGCGCAGCAATTTTGTGATGACAACTTTTTATATGTATAGAAATTGTGACAGAACAATCTTTAGAACAATTACTCTTTCCGATGCTTCCGAGCAAGCTAGAGGACTTTAGGTAAGAAAAGAACAAAAATTAATTTCAAAATTACTCTGGCCTGGCTCATCAAACGCCAAAATCACCACAGTTAAACGTTGTCAAAAAAGCATTAGCTAGTAGTTATTTCGGTAACCAAGGTTAGCATTGGCAAGAACTATTTAAGCTTATTTTTTTCATAATTCAACAAAAATTCTTTCTTGGGATTCAGTTTTAAATAAAAAAAACGCGGAAAAAAGTCATGTATTTTTGACTAATTTTTAACCACAATAAAAAACTGCTATTTTTTTACAGTCACTTACATTGGTTAACAATGTGTCGAATGGCTTCAGGTCCCAATGTATCATACAAAGTTACAACCACCATTGAGAATGAGTTGCAAGCCTGTTCCGCTATTTTCCATTCGACGCGGTTTTGTGAGAAAATCCCGATCAGTTGATCGGGGTTGGTTTCCGCTCCTTCTGCAATCAAGCCGGAACCGAAATGTTGCACCCGATCTAAAACCTAAAACCAAAGCATTTTTAACTACGTTGCTGAGCCATTGAAGCAAATTCTGACAACATAAAAGATTTGCACGAAAATTTAAAATTACAAAAATAAAGTTTATTTCGCGTTTCCAGCTAGATTTTAAATTTTTCTGTTTTTACCAATTTGCTTATTCTAAAAATAATGTTAAGAAGCCAGAATTCGCATGGTGTGTATAAGAAAAGGGAAAATTATAGAGCCAGGTTGCATATTTCCGAAATTTACTCTACTTTTTAGAATATCGATTTACGATATCTCAGACTGATAATGCTGGTAAGTAATGGGGTTAGTAAGTATCGAGGTAAAGAGAAAAAAAGTAATACATAGATTGTAAATGTATACAGTACATACACTTTGTAAAAATGTAACCCGATTTCCTTTATACTAAAAAGGCTACATTTTTTGACCGATGTGTAACTACACGGCATGGTTTGTGATATTACAGTAATTCGTTTCATCCAGTCGACCAACTTGAGTCTTGACTGAACGCATTTACAATCCAATTTCAACCCCCAAAAACAATTTGAAGCATCCGGATCTTGAAAATTTTGCTAAAAAACCTGTTTAACTTTAGAAAAATATTTAAAGCAATAAAATCAAAGGGACAGTTAAAGAAAGCTTGAATTTTTTCGAATTACGTAATTAGTTGGTTGCATTACATAAAACCATATCTAAGAAATGCAAAATTATCGCATATCAAACAGGGCAATCGGTTTGATTCACAACTAATTGGATGTCCTCCTGGTCTCATTTCAAAAATCAAAAGTAAACCTTCATTATACTCGGTGTATTACGCCAAAGCGTTTAACGAGTTGGTGGGACCAAGGTACGCGGCAACGTGTTGGGGCAATACAGCTCCTTTTGATGAAATATTACAGCGGTGGCGAGCTATTGACAACATTAAATCTGTTACTGCTGTGTGAAGCTGGTTTGAGTTGTATTATAAGTTTGTAGTAAAATTAAAAAAAAAACAATACCATGTCCGATTTGATCGGATTGAGATTTGAACCAAGGACTTCCATTCCAGAAACGCGTTATCGCTCGACCAACTTGCCGGCCAACTTGTATAAAACATTTTTCGGCAATATTGTTGTGCTTGTGTGATAATAACGTTATGCTATAAGACGAAACTGCTGTTTTTACGAACAATGCAATTACCTCTTGATACGTAATCCAAGAAAAAGGCTGATCCGGCCCAGGTCTCCATCCCAGGCATGGTCCGTTATCTGCAAACAGGTATGAATAAAATGATGTGTCAATCTCGGATGGCACTACATGGATGGTAGAGGACAGTTGTACTGGTGAATCGCTAACTGAGCAAGCTAACAAAATAAATTCTCAGCAACTACGTACTAAGCAAAGATCGAATCTAGCAGGCCGCATTATAGCGGTCAGTGGTAGAGTGGGTACTGAGCAGAGCGTCTGCGACTGAAACGGTAGATGTGAGTTCGGTTCTCGATCTCGTCAAACCTAAAATTATAAAAATTGGTATTCACAGCTTCTCTGTTTGATTTTTCGTAATAAATAAACATAGAGCAAAGTTTGTACCGAGTGTGGTGGACACGTGGGCAGCTCAACTCAAAGACCAAAACGTCCCTTATCGCTGTCTCCTGGTCAAAGTAACTTAGATAAAGAATGATATTGCAATTATAATTACAGCAAGAAAATTCGACCCCGTACTTTTCCAATTCTGGTGGTGATATTTCCAATATCAGATTGCCTGAATTGGGGCGCGGTATTTCTTTTCTGAAGTGATGTTTATTGATAAGTTGGAAAGACTAAAAGAAAACGCTACACAAGAACGGTTTGTGGTTACATTCATTTACCCGACTCTTTCAATCCTCTGAGGAAAACTTGATGTAAAGTTTTGACATTTTCATCCAAGGAGTCGATGATTTTTCCATCTTTAAGCAAAGGTGAACAACGAACAGTTTCGTCGCCCTACAAAGTTTGCTTTGGTTAGAGCAGGACTGCAGGCAAAATCAATGGGATTATCTAAATTTAGGGCAATCATATTAGACTAGATTGGCGTTGACTCAATTCTTCTTGACCTACCTGCTCCAGAGATATTCTATTTTAAACACGACATAAGCAACGTGACGTTGATAACATTTTTTCAACTCGGGTCTGTTGTGTTGCAAGATCAAACTAAATAGTACGCAGCGAAATAGCTCAATGCAGTAAAATGCAGTAATCTAATTGCGGCGTTATCACTTTAGATACCCCATTGATTTAGCCTGCAGTCCTCGTTTAATAACTCATACAATCCAGCAAGAAATAAAAGTTTGACCCAGGATTACCTACCCATTTTCTGGCACCGATATTTGGTTTGTTTTTACAAAGAAAAAAAATCGACCAAAAGAACCAAGTTGAAAAGTTTACAAGTAAAAATGGTAAATAAGTTAATAGCCTCAAACAAAAAATATGAGGTAAGTTTTTGGGTAGTTTTGAAAAGTCAAGCCGTTTTAAGTCATGCCTGTATTTTTGGCAAACGTACAACGCTACATAGTTAATCAGTTACTTGGTAAATATTGAGAATAAAATAGTCTCAAAAAGACTGTAGAAAGCGTTTTTACATCAGCAAGAACAGCATTTAAAAAGTGCTTCTGATTATACTGCACAATGCACATTCTGAGATTTAAACTATAACGAAAACGTCCCACAAAATGTCAGTTCCGATACTGTAGCAATTAAAGAAGAATATTTTCCCAAGTTTTTTAAGCCAACAGAGAAACACAAAGAATTGATTAAATTATATGTATGACGAAGATTTTACAAGTGATTCTATTGTACTGTACATTAATATACTGCCACGTAACTACTCATATGTTATTCTGACGCCACGATATGACATCAGTATACTTAATCAATAATATGATGCATTACTGCATCATCGACAAAATATTAATACTATAATTGGTCTGCGAAACGACTACTAATAAATTAGACAATCATAGCAAGTGATTTGGCCGAAATACTGTGCACGTCATTTCTCAAATCAAATCTTTCATTCTACTCCCTGCATTAAGCCGATGCGTGTAACGAGTTGGTGAGGCCTATCTCCACGTCATTGCGCCCGGGCAACAAAGCTCGTTTTGAATAAATGTTGCAGTGATGGCGAGCCGTTGGCAACACTACGTCCAATTTGACCGGCCTGAGATTTGAACCTTAGATCTCCAGCTCAAGAGACGAACACGTTACCGATATTCGACTTATTCGGTATATACTAAAATCGTAACCAGACAAAATTAATCTTTAGTCAGCAGCATGACCAAATGGGTCATGACCACTCTGATCACATGATGTGGATGTAACCTGCGCCCTGGTCAAGTTGTTGCGTCCCTGGTCATGTTATTTTCATGACAAAACAAAAATCTGCGCAGCAAATACTCGAGCGATTAGTTACTACTAAAAATATTGCAGTAGGCAATGTACCTTGCTTCATTCACCTGGGTCAAGTCACTTACAAAAATTAAACCATAAATTCAAGATTTTAAACGCGTTTTGGACTTGATCTGTAAGTAAAGGGAAGACTCACCAGTTTGATTTTTTCAACTGGCTTTCAAATCTTACAAATTTAGTTATTTTAAATGGCTCTAACAACCTGCGAAATATGATCCACAATAATTAAAATCTTAAAATAGCTCTTTTCCCCCAAAAAATACAAAAAAAAACAAGCGACCGGCCCCCAAGCCACAGTCTGTGATAAGTTTAGGTTAAACAAGTTTGCTCACAACGTTTCCCAATTTAGACAATTTTGGAAAATTTTTTTACATTTGGTTTAAGTCCTTTCCCTGTAGCAAAATCCAGCTCACGTGCCAATCCAGGCCCCGACTTCTGATCCTCCATTTTACTATACCTGTGTCCCATAAAAAGTCCTTCTCTTTGAAAAATTTTGATAACGTCATCGCGTGCATTTTGCGGTTTAGCCCCCCCTCCAATCAAAAATTCTGGCTACGCTTTGTACCTCGTCAATGATTTTCAACTTTGATCCTATTGGATTGAAAAACAATCATTCCTAATCGTATTTGAATTGCGCTTGCGCTCAAAATTGCTAAAATACTTGCGGGGCATGCGTCAGCGCAACCGTTTAAAAGTAATTGCGGCGCAAGCGCTGTCGCAAGTAAAATATTTGCACCGCAAGTGCCCAACTCTATATTGGTTCGAATCTCCTAATTGTAAAGACTAGCTTGCACTGCACTATGCGTCAAATCGTGAGTGTACGAGCGTATCCTTAAGTATTTTTAACCGACTGGAAGCTTGTTCGCTGGCAACGCGGGATGACGGGAGTACCAAATTTTTGTTTAAAAATAAACTAAAATTACGCTACCGGGCCTAAATCGCAAACCTTCAACGTGATATTGCCGCATTCTCACCTCAAAAGGAACAGATTGTTGCTTCACCAATTCTGCCATTGTGAGCTTGTTAAATCTTGGATCATCCTCCATTTTGAAAAATGATAGAAACTCTTTTCACAGTAATAACCACTACAATGCACAGTAAGTAGCAACTGTTCTGAAACAGAATTACATAATATTTTCTGTGTTCCTATTCTAGTATATTCCAAAATTCAAAATTGTTGATCAAATTTAATATTCTTCGTAATCTTTTGCGAAGAAGGCATTTACTACTGAATGTTATTGCATGAAGTCAACGGACCTTTCCAATTTGTCATTGTTCAAATATTTACATCCTCTAGTTACAATATAACACCTTATTTCAGTGTTTTATAGTTTGTAGCGTAAAACGTAAAATATCCGAAACCTTTGTTACTACAACACAATTACAAATTCTTATGCAACAAAAAATATAAAATTTTTACAAGCAAATCGATTGCGACAAAAAACAGCTGGAGGGGTCTTACTCACTTCCAATCATTATTTATCTTGGTTTTTCTATGGGATTGGAACTCTTGCGAGAAGCCTCCGCAATTTGCGCGAACCAAGTCAACTGACCACCACAAACTGACCGCGAACAAACTGAGTGACCGCCAACGATAAGGTTTGGTTTAGATAGCGGCCAGTTGGGTCGCAGTCAGCTTGGTCGCGGTCAGTTGTTGTAGACTCCAATTAGCGGCTATATGCACTTAAGTCGGCTATAAATTTCTCAAAAGCAAAAACAATTTCATCGAAGCAAAATTTCATAGTAGCAAATTTAGGGCCACAAAATGTAAAAAAAAGTATAATTTGTCGTGAAAAACGTTTGCGATGAGTAGTGTTTTCTAAATATTGATTTGCCAAGCAAATTACCACATGATTCGTAACATAATTTTGCACTTCAGTTCAGTAGGGTATTTGGCCATTCATATTTTAACATATCTGAAATACATGTTAAATGAAGATGGTAGGCCTTAAATTTGGGACATTCATTCGAGCTAATGTGTTTGAACAAAACCTCATCAACTTTGTGAATCCTCCAATTATTTGCTTGCAGAAAACTGTGAAGAAAAGCATAGCAATTTAGTTTTTTAATTAGGATGTACACAAGCGTGCAACCTGGATCTAGCTAAGGGGGGGGGTGAACCAAAAGCTAAAATCATTCTGTTCAAAATGTGTAAAAATGTATTTAGCGGTGGTGTGCTGAGCAAACTGATGCATCGCAAGTGTATCAAACATGAATGCCTGCCGCTGAATAATTAAAAAAAATTTAACATTTTAACGCCATTTGAATAACATTTCGCAAGTTTTTGTTCCATTTCATCATTTTGAGGTCCAAGAGGTATCTTCGAGTTCTTGGTCGAGATCTTGCCTCATCCTCCTGCTATCTGAAGATATTCCAGCAACGCTGTCGGTCACATGCACTTGCTGCGTTTATGGAGTTGGGATGTTGCTCTAAATCTAGAAGTAACTTGCAGCAGATAATTTAGGCTATTGGCTGTTTCTATTTTGGCTGAACATTCTTTTGTTCATCGCTTTAAGTCTCACATCCTTACAGCAGGACAGTAGGCAACGTAGCCGAGAGGGCAAAGGCGTCGTTATTACGACGACTCCGATCGCAAAATCTGGTTCAACGCTTCCTGGTCGCGTTGTTGCGTCTTTGAATAAGACGCTTTACGATAAGTATTTCTGCTTAGTGGCTTCGAACAAGCAGCAAATTTAGTGGACAAGAATTCGAAGAAATCCACAGGATCACTGCAAACTCCTAAACACTTGCGGTCTCCTCCAAGAGCGATGCAATTATCGCGATAACAGAAGTGCGAATCGTCTAATAGCGCCTGGCGCTGTCCGGTGACAGGAGGATAAATATGCATCAAGAACAACAACACCTTTCACGTAAGCTTTGTATATGCTAAGCATTCCTGTCAACATTTGAAAATGCCAAATCGGGAGATTTCTTACCACAGCAAATTCAATAGCTGGAAAGTTTCTCCCCCCAGACCTCTCTCCTGCTTCTACTGCTTGAATAATCATTATCTTTTAATGTTGGTACCTTTACCAAAATTTTGACATTCCCATTTCAGGTTCTAACAGTTCTAGCTACTAAAGGTACACTATTTAAACCAAGCAGTCTTTTTATTTTGTATATGATACCAGGTAACCGGTAACATCAGTACTGTTTCATACACTTCACTGACACATGGCGTAAAAACTAAAGTCATGCTACATTCAGCGCAGCAGAAAATACTGAACAATAAAAGTGAAATATCATTCAACTACGTCTACTTTAACCAGACTGGCAACCCCCCAGACATAGGTGTAGCCAGGATTGTTGATTGGGGGGGGGGGGGGGGGGGGGGCAAACCACAAATCACATGCAATGACATCTTCAGAAATTTCCGATAGAGCACTTTTTTGTGGGGGCAAAGATATCGTAGAATGGAAGATCAGAAGCAGTGGCCTGGCGTTGGCATGTAACTAGGAACTCGTTCAAGGATAGGGCTTAAACCAATAGTTAAAATGCGGAAATTTCTAATTTGGGAAACGTGTGTTAAGTAAAGAAGTGTACTGTAATTCAAACGTACCACAGACGGGGTTCTGGGGGCGAAGCCCACCAGCAGCCGGGCAATTTTTCGTAATTTTTTGGAAAAAAAAGCTATTTTAATACTATTGGATCACATTTCGCTCGTACTCAGAACCATTTGAAAGTACTAGATTTTTAACATTTGAAAGCCTATTGAAAAAATTAGGTTCTTCAGTCCTTCTTTTGCGTGCAATTTAAGTCCAAAACATGTTTAAAATCTTGCATTTTGGGGTTAAATTTTGTAAGTGATTTGGCCTAGGTAGAGGTAAGTAAAGTGCATTGCCTCCTGCAATATTTTAGCAGTAAATAACAATCCAATCGATTATATTTTCCTTAGAAATTATTGTTAAGGTTATTGCTTTGTTATGAAAACAACCTGTTATAGGAGTACATATACGCCCAGGCTCTCTCAATTCAAAAATTTGTTCAATGAGTATTCCTCTTACTGTAGCTAATTATTGTTTTCAAAGTATTTTGTTGCATGAAAACTGGCGAGGTGGAGGTGAATTGTTATTGAAAAATGTACAATAGATAGTTACGCTATAAACCATTTTATTACCCGGGCCGGATTTACATTGAGTTGGGCCACAGGCACTTTGGAATTTTCGCAAATATTTTCCTGCCAAATCAGACCCGGCGCCACGGGGGGCATACCGGGGCCGTGCCCCCCCAAATTACTGCTTGTACCCCAAAACAAAAATTGTGCCCCCCCAAGCGAGGACTGTGCCCCGAAGAAATTAATAGGCTCGGGGCTTCGGGAGTGCAAATCGAGTCTCAAATTGGTGTTTTTTGTGGACTGACAACGGATTTCATGACGTTTTTTTTGTTACTTTTTGTAGAGCACTTGTTTTTGGCCGCAAAAACAGCTTGAATTTCCGATTTCGGCCGGAAAATCCCTTTCAATCTTAGGTCTTCACCTTGTTCATTTGATCCAGACTGGGATAAATTTCTTGTTCTCCCGTGCCCTCCTCGAATTCACATAAATAAACTTCTCGTGCCACCCCAAAATTTATATTTGCCCCCCCCCAGTCACGCTATCCTGGCGCTGGGCCAGTGCCAAATGCAGGTGAAGACCAAAATAAAGTCTTACTGTCTGAGCGCGGGGCCCCTGGCACTGTGCCATATGTTAAATCCGTCCCTGGTTATTGCATTTACGTTCATAAAAAGGTTAGATGAGGGCCTCAGTTAGCAACTTTTAGGATAAAAACCCTTAACTTCACTCAGGTTATACGTTTAAATTGGTTGGCAGACATTAAGTTGAAAGGGCCCGAGCCTCCTGAAACAATATTATTGCTGGGGGCCCATTTAAATTGGGGGCCATTCAAGTATTATTGTAGGGGGCTTATTTAAATTGGTTGGCAAAAATTAAGGGGGCTCGGGACCCCTGGATCAATATTATTGTTGGGGGCCCATTTAAATATTATTGTAGGGGACCCATTTAAATTGGTTGGTAAAAATTAAATTGAGGGGACCCGGGCCCCCTAGATCAATATTATTGTTAATTACTTCTGTACGCGTGTACTGTTGTACGCGAAGATGCTAACAGAAACTGAAGCTGAAGAAATAATAGTCTTTTTTGAGACATTTTTATCATTAGTAGCATTCCAATCGGGGGGCCCGGACCTCCTGCTCCCCTGGCTACGCGTATGCCCTCAGAAAATTTTTTTGCCCCAGGCCTAGACAAAATCAGTTGTACGTGTATAGTGGTATATTAATTAGCTAGCTTTCGCCCCCCCCTCTTAACTAGCTTTCGCCTCCCTACTCTTACCTTAAACATTTGCTTCTACAGTACTTGCAGGCCTGACTTTAACTCTTGTGGGGTTGATAATATTTGTGTGTGGCTTATTTGGCAGCATTCAACTGTACTTTGGAAGGTTTAAAGCCAGCTGCATTGCGCTCACAATTTAATTAGCAACTTAAAAGCGCACACACACTGTCATTGCGCAAACTGGTTCTGCTTTCGGGTATAATCTTTTGCACCATGGAAAAGCTTCTTTCGCAAGATGCGTTTTGAGTGAGGTATGCACAGGAGCGATTTCATTAATGCAGCAAGATAGCTGAAAATTTGTTCACCAGCTATTTTCTTCCACCTCATAAAGCCACAAAACTTGTATAAAGCTATACTTCTTTTTTTGCTTTTACTGCCTCTTCTTGCAACTCTCGCTGACCATCTCGTTTGCGCTTATTAGTACTAATACTTTCTCCGACTGATGCCATTAAAAAAACTCAGCTCTTCACAGTTGCAATAACCGTTACCAGAGACTGCAATTTGTGCATGCCATTGTTATTTGTAAATTCTTAACAATTCGAATTGATGTTACCCGTTGCGTGAAAGCAAGATCACGCAATAATTTTCAAATCAAAACTCTTGAAAAATATCAAATCAGTTGAAGCAGGGGTCGAACTGTATTCTTTCCCTTTCAGAAAAAACAAATATTTGCAAACGAAATTGAATAATTTTTCAAAAAACTGATTCATTTTTAAACTCAAAAAATCTTAAGCTAAATCGTGATATCGGGAGATTTTTTGTTGAGTTCGGGTAATCGGTAGAAATCCTCAAAATCGGGAGTCTCCCGGCGAAATCGGGAGAGTTGACAAGTATGATGCCAAGTTTTTGCGATTTTTTGACTTTTTCTGAGGCAGGCCAAATGTTTGATTATATTTTGTTCGTTGCACGGACGGCCAAACTCTCCCGTCGGTTTATATTAGAAAGCAATTTGGAAGACTTAAACTGTTTATATGTATGTGCAAGTGATTTGAAAGAATTAAATTACTTTGTCCTATCAGCTTACCCCGTAACTTGCTGGGCGTGTTTAAAACGCGTTAAAAAGCTTGCATATTTGGGTTAATTTCCGAAGCGACATGGCTAAAGAAGGGGGCTTCAGCCCTCTTAGCGCCTACCTGGTTACGCTTCTGAACGTATTACAAGAGCTTGCCACATTCTCTTCAGTGTACAAGCTACAAAATCGCGAAGTCTGTTTTATGCCCCAAATCTGTTGTTGCTCACTGCTAAAACAACTTCACTCAAATTGAAAATCTTGGCTATATAAATTAGTTTCAAAACATAACATTCTAGTAGAAACAAAACTCTTGATTCTATCTCATGCACCGGTTTCTCGCTAAAAATCGTGACAAAAAATTAAGCAACAACAAAGTTGACTTTTCAGGATATAACTAAAGCAATTTGTCAATCGCCTCTCTAACTAAAGCTACGGAAATCATGTCGAAGCAAAGCGGATAGGGAATAAAAAAAACACTGATTGGCATTACTGTGCTACGGGTGCAGGTTTTGTTTATCTTTTGGGTGTTTTCGTTTAGTTTTTAGTAATGCGCATTTCAGCTTCTTTATGAGTCAGACTTAGTATAGGATATATTATACCAGTGGCATTTGAATTTTTTCCCCTTGACTTAAAATTTTATGAGATAAATCCTAAACCGAGAACTTACGTGTTATGGTACAAAGCACAAAATACAGCGCTTTATCTGATAAGCAACAGTATCTTCCTGCTTTACGAATACACTCTTTACATGAATAAAACAATTGCGACACCGCGTTTTTTTCTGACGTCTAAAAACTAAAACGCATACAAGACTTTTTTGGTTTTGTTTGTTTCAACATAAATTTTTGCAACATTTTACACATGCGAAAAAAGCAAGACCGTGGATATTCGATACTCATATAACTCAACAATGCACGAACTGCACATACTAAGCATCTATCACACTGTGAAGCCATTAGCCAAGCGTAAATAAAAATGGTCTAGTTACAGAAAAATGAATGGGTCTGATAATCCACGAAATTTTGAACCAGAGATCACGGTAAAATTGGTATATATTTTTTGCAAGTTTTGGTCAGTAAGATTTATTTCTTTGTGTTATTGACCTAATGCTACTACAAGATTTAGAAAGACTACTAAACCTCATTTTTTAATGTATAGGACTATTTTACCAAAAACTTTTAAGTCAAAAGAGAACGAAAATGAGAAACAAGTATCTGCAAATTTTGCATTTGTCTTATTAAGATTCAAGATTAGGGTTTGGATTTGGGTCTGGTTTGGGGTTAGTTTTAGAGTGAACATTTCAGTTTGGGATAGCTTTGGATTAGAATTAGTACAGTATAAAGTAAATAAAAATTTCCGATGAAATAGTCCCTTTTTTTAATAGTAATTCTAATCATCAGTACGCATTACATGCAAATTGCGTTCAATATATGGCACCTTCCTTTGACTTTAAATGGAGTTGAATTTGCTCCACAACGTGTTGGTATCAATTTTTTTTGTTTCATAGCAATTTATTCAAGTTTGCTTTAATTTTAGCAACTGAGTAATGAGTATCTGGCCTGGCCCAAGTTTTGTAATGCTTCATTTTGTTCCAAGTAACGTAAGTGGTTTTAAAAGTTCCCAAAATTTGCTGTAAACAAAATCTATCCGAGGGCAGAATTATGAGGACGTACCATCTTAAAGTCAGCTACAAAGCTAATAAATATTTGATGATCACAATACTTCGTTGTGAACGTAAGAAACTACAGTACCTCTGCATTTTCTGCATACTTTATGAAATTTACTGCTTCACTAATACGTTGAAATCGTGATTTGTAGTCGTCTGCTTCAGATTTTATAACGCCATAAACCGCTGCGCGTTTGTTTTTTGTGGAGTTATGGCTGTGGTGACAATTCAGTTTTTGATATTGCGAATTTTTATTCGATCCTAGGTCTCGTTGTGAAGAATAAACGGTGGGGCTGTGGGAAAAACGAATGTTATCCATTTAAACTAAAATTTACATTGATGACTAAGAGTCAATACACTAAAGTGGGGTACCGGTATCTTAAACTTTGGATTCACGAGGATTTGGAAGAAATATTGAAAAAATAGCTAAAAAACTTCCCTAATTATCAATTATTCTGTTATTTCCTCTCTGCTGAGTGATTGTCTTAAAAGTCAGTGCATGGAGTATAGGGTCCCCACACCCAGGTAAAAAGTGTGGATTGCGCTTTGGTTTCGCTATCTCTGGAATTAAGTTACAAGTTAGTACATTTAAAGGTATTATTCTAGAAATAAACACGTAACATTAGGGCCCTCCTGAAAAAAGTGGATGGGGAGTTGGCCTCCTGGGTCCGTCACCTATGCTTCAATCTTGCTCAAGTTCATGACGTGATAAATAGCAATAATCGTAACAAAAAAATTGACATAAGGATATTCGGCAAAATTAAAAACCAGAGGTGGAGTCGAAGACACGAAGCTCGAGGCCAAGGCCAAGGACAAGGACACAAAAAAAATCCGAGGTGAAGGCCAAGGACAGCTCTATCGAGGACAGGCCCTACCGAGGCCAAAGACAGAAATGCTTGAGGTCAAGGACCAAGGGCAAGTGCTCTCCAAAAAAATTTTTTTCAGGCGATCTCAAAAAAAAAACAAAAAAACAGGTCTTCAGAAAATTTTTTCAGGCGATCTCCAGAAAAAACCGTTTTCCAAAAAATTTTTTCAGGCGCTCCACAAACTTTTAACAGCTCAAAAAATAGTGCCGTCCTCAAGCTGAGGACAGGGAAATTTTCGAGGACTTAAGGCAAAGAACTTCAAAATGTGTCCTCGAGGCCAAGGACGTCCTCGAGGACTCCACCTCTGTTAAAAACTCATTTTAGCTCCCGCCAGCCTGTTTTAAAAATATGAAATTGCTGCCTGAAATATTTTGCAAAGTTGGAGTTACGTGAGAGGTCTGACTAACCTAAAAAAGCTGAATATAATCGACTAAAATTGCAAATGCTTGAGCCTTTAGCTCATGGATTTTTACCTGAAATTATCTTTAGTCTTTTGTCACCAGTTAACGTTTGCCTTGACACAGCGGCCAATATTATTTGTGCGCCATCAGCGATTACAGCAAGAAAGCGACACTAAAATGCAGATTTAAATTAAAAACTAACATTAACTTTCGTTACACTATAAAAATTTACCCGTCTTTTTACCGCTTATTTTGCTGGGCAGTATTGTAACTCAATCGGGTGCCAGTAAAATAAATTTAAATTATGAATGAGTCAACGACAAAAATGCCACCTTCTTCAAAAATCTTAGCGAAATGTTAGTTTAGAGTTGTGAACTTTACAAAAAGATGTTTCATAATTATTCATTTTTACTTATCCAATTATATTTCAAATAGAGCAAAAAGGAGTTGTCATCATTTTCCAAAACTAATTTTGCATAAAATGCAAAATTTTTAAAAGTATTTTTATAATAGCTGGACGCCAAGTCATCAAAAGTGTTGATGTTTTAGCTCAACTTTTAATTCTATTTAAGCTGTAGATCTGCAGCTTAGATTAAACAAATCTGGCGTCTAACAGTGTTAGTATTTAATCAGTAATATAACAGGCGTTAGGGCGGTAGTATTCAACGAATTTAATTTTGCTCTGTACTTTAAGTTATCCACTAGGTCTGGTTAATTTGTGTGATAATGATAATAATTTGACGATTATGAAGGTGCAAACAAAAATGGTGAAGCCATAGCTTCATATGTTTAATGTTGAAGTTAATTTTAAAACAAAAAATGATACCGGATTTTTTTGACCTTTATGACGCCTGCCAAAAAATTCAAACGCCAAGTAAAGGCAAGAATGTCACGGAAATACTGTAAAATCTAAACTAAAAGGCTAAATATAGACAAGTTGCTTGAACTACTGTACAGTATTTCAAACAGCACTGAGGTTAAAGATCAATTTTAAACCAGAATAATCGTGCAAATTTTTTAAAGCTGTACTAAAAAGCAGGAAAGTAATCAGCAGAAGAAGCAGCTGACCATGCTCTCAAATGAATTATTCAAATCATATTTTTTCACAGAGCTGGACAGCGCTGTTTCGAGCTTTTAGCTCTCATCGGCAGCCATCAGCTTCTCTAACAAAGTTATTCCCCAGCTGGACAAGACTCTTGGCCGAACTGGACAAACCTTAAGGGCTTGCACAGCGGCAGAGACTTTGTAGGGAATAAACGATTTTTCACTTGTGGTACTTAAAATAAACAAGTGAAAAAATCGCTGAATCCTTGCAGTAAGGATAGCCATAGGCTATCCCTACTACAAGGGTTCCCCTTGTGTGACCATGGAAATCATAACCGACAAGTTTGACGTCCTTCGTGGTCGACTTCTGGGAAATCATATTTTGTAGGAAATCATATTTCCCTGGAGTCGACCACGAAGGACGTCAAGCTTGTCGGTTATGATTTTCGTGGTCACACAAGGGGAACCCTTGTAGTAGGGATAGCCTATGGCTATCCTTACTGCAAGGATTCAGCGATTTTTTCACTTGTTTATTTTAAGTACCACAAGTGAAAAATCGTTTATTCCCTACAAACTCTCTGCCGCTGTGCAAGCCCTTAAGGTTTGTCCAGTTCGGCCAAGAGTCTTGTCCAGCTGGGGAATAACTTTGTTAGAGAAGTTGAGGGCTGCCGATGAGAGCTAAAAGCTCGAAACAGCGCTGTCCAGCTCTGTGCATCTTATGACTCGAGCTACTTTGTAGCTGCAGGGTTGGTGGTTGATCTGGCCACCTAACTGCCAGTGGAAGTCGTTATGATTTCCCAGGAGTCGACCACGAAGGACGTCAAACTTGTCGGTCATATTTTTTCATTATATTCACTGTACTACGCGGAAGCGTTAAGGCCAGTCTACACTGTGCGTAAAATTGTGAGCGTACAAGCGTATCGTTAGTTTATTTTGACCAACTGGTAGCTTGCACGCTGGTAAGGTGGATACGTCGGGCGTACTGAATTTCTGTTTAAAATAAACTAAGAACACGCTCGTACGCTCACCATTTTACGTGAAGTGTAGACCGGCGTAACAAGTTTGTGGGGCCCATTTCCGCGTGAATGTGCCCTGGCTACACAGCTTCTTTCGAAGGCAAGCTGAAGCGGTGGCGAGTCGTTGTCAAATTTGTGCCGATTTGACCGGTCCTAGATTTGAACTCCAAACACGAACGCGTTACCGCTCGACCAACTATGAATTTCTACGACTCCGAAAAGAAAGGCTTTGCTACAATCTACAAATATACATTGTTTCACCTGACGCTGGTATAACCATCTCCATCTCGTATAATTGTACTTACGTCTGAACTTACCACGTAGCCTTCACCAGGAAGAAAGCGAAGAAACCTTGCAGTCTTTCACTAATCAAGTTGCCACCTGTTTTCTTGTCTACCACATCACGGTATAGGTGTCTCACATTGTTCCTTTTTACTGCTGTCCGTTAAGCTGAAAGTTATTCTGTACAAGCCAGAATTTGGTAACATTCTGTTTAACTTGAATCTGGCTGTATTCATTTTTCTCCCGCAGTCTTTTGTATATTATTGTTCTCATCTAACCGAACGATGACAGCAAACGAACCGGCGTACGCCTCCAGGCACGCTTTCTGTGACGTTACTGAGCACTTTGGACTTTATCACAACAGTAGATCTTTAGGGCGGTGTCCATTTCGCGTGCTCTATGCAGTTTCAATGAAACGATAAATGTTGTTGTATCGTTTGTTGCTGTATGTGTTAATCTTTTTTTCGAAGTCACATTGTTTGACTATCAGTGTACGCGAGCTACAAGCATACGTCTGTTGCTTCAAAACTTTTCCATTAACAAACACTACAAATTGTTTTGAAATCAAGAAAATAAACAATCGAAACTTTTGAAAACGTTGCATTTTTTTCTCGAAGCAAAAATCCTTTCTGTGAAGTAATTGCTATTATTCATCTAACCTACGATTTACGAAACTAAAAGCTTAGGAATCTCAATCTAAACTTAACCATCTTAGTTTTGCAGCTTGTATGGGGTAAAGTTATTGTTAATACTAGCGCGCTTAGGAAACTATGACTGCTCAAAATCTTGCGTAAAGCCGTCGACATACGCGTTTTGCTTTGCTTGACGCAAAGAAAGGTTACTCCAGGTCACTTATGCATTGTGATCTACAAAAACGTGCCACGCAAACCAAAGGTCCGTGAATCATTTATGACGCAGGAAAAAACTTGCCATATGTTTGCGAGTCTCAAATGATATTTTTTCTTTGGTTCGGCTTCCAATTTACAACTTTTTTTGACCTAAGTGTAACTGACTCTTTTTACAACGTGTTTCAAACAATGCTACCAAATCTTTTATTTTTTATGAAGGAGCTAAACTCTGGAATGATATACCAGCTACACTTTTTTTTCACAAGAGCAATTTTATAAGGACTACAGGCTCAGTTTGCTCAAAATTTAAGAACGAATTAAAAACAATGTTCAGCAACAAAAAATAACATTAAAAACAACCGTAAAAAATTATATTTCATGTCAAAAAAGAAACTAAATTCTGTTCTAATTGAAAAGATGAAGTTTGAGCGGCTTTCTGGCATTTACAATTAACAAGCAAAGTTGCAACAATTCTAAGACTAAAGAGCAAGGATGGCAGTCCGGTACAGTACGTTCAGAATTTGCGTACTACGTACTCGCACTTTGAACCGTACCGTACCAGCGCACTGTACTTCAGTTCAATTTTTGAAGCGTACCGT
Source organism: Trididemnum nubilum (assembly GCA_963965965.1). Classification (NCBI taxonomy): domain Eukaryota; kingdom Metazoa; phylum Chordata; class Ascidiacea; order Aplousobranchia; family Didemnidae; genus Trididemnum; species Trididemnum nubilum. The sequence continues at coordinate 33,276,160 of OZ014486.1, forward strand.
ACCTACGTACCGTATTTTGTTTTTTTGCGTACCGAATCTTCAATCAATCTAGTTGAACAACGATCCATTAATGACATATGCGTCTTATTTTGACGTGTTTTTTGTTTATATCTAAAGGTGAATTTACACAGTATCCGTTTTTCGTACCGTGTTTCCCCTATAATAAGACCTACCCGCAAAATAAGACCTAGCGTGATTTTTGAGGATGTTTTTAATGTAAGCCCTACCCTTAAAATAAGCCCTAGTTGAGAGCGGCAGAAAGACGAAAGAGTCAAACATTCTTTTTTATATTTATTCAAACTGCTTTAATGCGGTGTATGCCATCCTTTTCAAAAAATCTTTTTTTGGCCAGCAAAAATAATGCAATTTTGGAAACTGATGACTTGCAAGACATTCCAGAGGATGATGGTTTGATTGTTCTTGAATAAATTGTTGTTAATGAGTTTCTGAATAAAAAACATGTTAATGGCAAGTAAATGTAGATCTTTTTTCGTAATTTCTGTTTATTTAAAATCTCGTAATTTTTACTTTGTAACTTCATTTTTTGATATATCAAGATAATACATCCCCCGAAAACAAGCCCTAGTGCCATATTTTGAAGTAAAAATTAGTATAAGCCCTGTCTTATTTTCGGGGAAACACGGTACGCTTTCGTCCGTTTTTTTACGTTTTTGCATCTTCTTGAAAAAGTATGCGCTTTTTCATCCGCATTTTTATAAGTCCATATCCACACTAAGTAGACCGTTGTATGTAGGTAAAATTTTTGTTCAAAAATTTTGTGTATGAAGGATAAGAGCGATATTTCAAAATAGAGCTGTACCCCTTTACAATGAAATTTTTTCGGAAAACTTTTGTTCAGTATGTCACTGTCTGGTTAGTGCGGATATGGGCTTATAAAAATGCGGATGAAAAAGCGCATACTTTTTCAAGAAGATGCAAAAACGTAAAAAAACGGACGAAAACGTACGAAAAACGGATACTTTGTAAATTCACCTTAATTTGTAGTTTAAGTTAATAAGCATTGGCTCAAGAAGTACTTGAATTTAAAAACATGTTGAATTAAAAAATGCAGAGCTTTATTTGCCGATACTTCATTCAAGGCCGTCAAAATCTTACAAGCTTAGAATAAAAAGTAATGCAATATTTAGAGGGGATTCTTTATCCTTCAGGAATTTTTTGTTTAGTGATATAAAAACGACACTTTGTTGGTGAAAATTCAGTTTCATTAAAAACAAAGACATCGAATAGGCTACTACCACAATGATACGAATGTATTTTCTCGCATTTTTGTGCAGCAAAGATATCTGCATTTGTTTAGTTGGTCATATTGATTTTAATGTATCAGAAACCTGTATAGGTGTCGCCATGTACGAGGCGTTATTGCAACACAATTTATTAGTACTTTTTTCCTCAATAATACAATTCAAGCCGGTGCAACGTGCGAAAAGACTGGAACTTTTTTACCACTGCGTATTCAGCTAAAGCAGTGGTTTTCAACCTTATTTTGGTTCAGAGCCAAGTTTTAAACCTCAAAGTTGACAGGAGCCGCAACTACATTAAAGAAAATTTTTAATTAATTTTGTGCAACTGCTGCAGGTTTTATTTTTTAAGTTATTAAAACATTTCACAAGCCCTTAGTAGTTAGCTTCATCATGACCCTGTTCTAAGATAACAACAAAAAATAAAATATCGCAAAATTGAAAAAATCAATATTGCAGCATTAGTGCAGGTGTCGAACGTGATTTGGTAAGGGGGAGAGGGGACTTGAACAATAAACATAAGGCTAAAAATTGTCTGCGTTTCAAACAGACGTGGATCTGGGGGCGGTGCCCCAGCCGCTGTGCAATTTTTATAATTTTTAGGAAAAATTGCCACTACAACGCAATTTAAATGGCATTTTGGACATTTGTAGAGCCCTTTGAAACTAAAAGAACTTAATGCTAATATTTGGACACCTTTGACAGAAACAAATTTCTCAGCCTTTTCTGTTCTTTTACTTCATGTGCAAGTTCAAACTAAGTATAAAAGCATGCATGTTTGGGTTTAAGTGACCTGGTTCAAGGGGGCTTAATTCCCACTGAGGTCAAATCACTTAGAACATTTACCCTCAAATACAAGCGTTTAGACGTGTTTTGGACTTGACCTGTTAGTAAAGAGGGGCTGAAGAGGCCGGGCAATTTCATTATGTTATGACTTTCGAAATTTATTTTTTTTCGAATGGCTTTGAAAACATGCAAATTATGATCTTAATGGTGCTAAAATGATAACTTTTGTCAAAAAATTACAAAAATCTTATAAATTGCACGGCTGTTCAGCCCTTTTAAATCTCTTTAATTTTGCTTCTGCATTAGCTTAGCATTTTGAAACTCTTACTTCAACAATTTATCGAAAAACTAATTAAGTTAGAGCTTCCTCTCTTTCTCCTTTCTCTTACATTAGAATAAAACTTTTACAAAAACCACCAAGGAAACCACAAGGGTACCAGAGATATCGCACCTTCGGGCGGGGAGCCATAGCAAATCAAATGAATTGCTTTTGATTTGCTATGGCTCCCCGCCTAGAGGTGCGATATCTCTGGTACCCTTGTGGTTCCCTTGGTGGTTTTTGAAGTTCTTGACAGTCTACTTGGGGTCCCTATAGCTTTGTTCTTTTGACAAGGAACACTCGCTTGGCGTGATGCCTATGCATGATGTCGGTTTGCAAGTTCTGTTCTCCGTCGCTGCGTTGCTTAATTTGGTTTTCTCGTTGTTCTTCCGCCTGATGAGTCCCTTGAGCAAGGACGAAACCGGTCGCGGATGCTCACCAGTGCAATTCCTGTGGTGTTGTGATCATCGACATGCTTGTTGATCGACATTGTTTTTTCCTTCTTCAATAAAACTTTTAATTGGGAATAAGAATGAAGCAAGAAACCAAGCTAATGTGCTAACACTAACATCTAGTAACTCCCAAGTAAAACTGTGCAATGTTATCCTCGACTGTTAGCTGTAGCGATGCTCATAACCAAACAATAAAAAGTTTTACTAAATTCATTGCTTGAATGGTATTGGTTTTACTGTTAAAATGAAGAATGGTTTAATAAAGTCAACAAAAGCAATGCGAAACAAATTCATTTTCAAAAGGTTAATGAGAGCCGCCGAGAGGATAATCAAGAGCCGCATGCGGCTCTAAGTGCCGCGGTTGAGAATCACTGAGCTAAAGAATCGCTGGTGTTTCCGTTCAAATGTTTCTTCAATTGACATGCCACGATAGTCCTAAGCTCCTAGCTATAGGCAATAGTTATGACATCACAATTGGCCATACTTGTGGCTGTGACTTGTGACATCATAATACAATCAATAGCGTTTGCAGGATTTTAGAAAAGGGGGGGCATAAAATATCCACAAAAAGTTGCGTTAAAACCAACATAATTTTATGAGGGTGCTCCACTGGTACTCACAGAATTAATGGAAGTTAAACCACGGCAGGCAAAGAAATGTGCTATTTTTCTTTCCTTTATCGTATTCGCAGTTTATGCTCGAAATTATACACTATAAAAGATTGATTTTCTGCATCCAGACATTAAATTAATTGTTAATTGATATTATTTTGATAACGAATTGTAACCTATCTCATTCACTGCACCATACGACGCAGCCCATAATTTTTATTTACTATTCCAGTATTTACTATACAATATCCTATCTCATAGACGTAGCCAGGAGTTTTGATTGGGGGGGGGGGGGGGGGGGGAAATCACAATCTAAAAAAATATGGGGGTCTGGGGGCGAAACGCCCAGCCACCGCTGAGCGATTTTTTGTAACTTTTTGGGAAAAAAAGCTATTTCAATGCTTTTGGATCACATTTCGCACGTGTTCAGAGTTATTTGAAAAAACTAGACTTTTATCATTTGAAAGCCAATAGGAAAAAATTGAATTGTTTAATCCTCTTTTTACTTGCAATTTTAAGTCCAAAGCACGCTTACAATCTTGCGTTTTGGGGTTAACTTTTTTAAGTGATTTGGCCCAGCAGGTAGGGGAAAGTAAGTTGTACACTGTACAGACTTCTGCAATATTTTAGCAGTTGGCTAAATAGTAATCCACCGAAAAGGTTTTTCTAAAAGATTTTTGCTTTGTCATAAAATTAACCAGGTATAGGAGTACATGTACCATTGGTAATCCTGCATTTGACTGTAGAGCCAGGGGGCCCAGGCTCCTAAATTCAAATTCAATAATTTTTTTAATCAGCATTTTTCCAAGTTCATTTATTCTTCAAGCGTATTTTTCGCGTAAAAATCAGCGAGATGGAAATGAATTGCTATTGAAAATTTCACAGTAAATGGTTACGCTTGCTAACCATGTTATTCCCCGGCCGGATTCATACTACGCCGGGCCCCAGTTCTTTGGGTATCGCAACATCTTCCTACCAAATATAGGTGCAGACCAAAAAAAAGTCTTACATCTGAGCGCAAGGCCTCTGGCTCTGTGCCATATTTTGGTAAATCCGGCCCTGGCTAGCGCATTACGTTCATAAAAAGGTTAGATGAGGACCTTAAGTAGCAACTTTTAAGACAAAAACACTTAATTTCACCCGTGTTATACATTTAACTTAGGTGGAACAAATTGAATTGAGGGGTCAAGATTATTGTTAATTAGTGTTGTACGCGTATACTGTTATACGCAACGATGTTAAAGAAAACTGAAACTAAAGAAACAAGGCTTTTTTGTCATAATTTTATCATTGGCGGCATCGGTTGGGGAGGGGCTGGCGCCTTGGCTTCTCTTGGCTATCTACTGTTTCTGTGCTAACAGTTTTAGTTGGATACCTTACTATGCAACTGTACATCACAATAGACAGTACGAGCACTTGACGATTTTGCCTTAAAAATGGATCTGAAATAAACCACTATATTGCCACTAGCAAACTGCTATTGAATGACTGAAAAACCACGGGAGTTTTAATTTCTGACATCAGTGTGTGTTTCAACAATTACTGGCATTCTTCTATATCTGTGGTTCTCAAACTTAAAAAAAATTTTTTTCTTGCAGTAGCCTTAAAATCTTTTTTACCACTCTCTCGGTCCCATGTAAACTTCGACATTAATTTTGGTTCAACAGAAATCTTTAATGATCTCGCGATGTCCTTGCTGTAGCCTGGCGGAACAATCAACATAACAGCAGCGTGTGCTGCGGTCCTCTAATTCTAAGTTGTAGCCAAATATAAAATGTAGCTTACCTACCAGTTGCATAGAACTCTGCAATATCTTTTCAAGAAGTGCACGTCAAGACTTTGAAAATTTACTAAAAAATGAGAATATCTATCCTGCTCATCCCCCTCCCCCCATCTCTATATCTATTAGCTTATCATTGCTGTAACCTACAACACTGCTTTGAAAAATGAAAAAAAATGAATAAAAAAATACTTTACTGGCGACCCAAAAAGGGGGGTCATGGCACACTGGCCCCCCCTAAATACGCCTTTGAATACAATTGTAAAGACAAATTTAAAGGCTATATTGATTACTTGAGAACAGTCTAGACTATGTGTACGCCGGCACAGTCGCAAGAATCTTCATTGACAGCCGTACGTAGCACATAAAACGCTTGGTAGGCAAATTCAAACAGCGTACCAACCAACGTACTATACCCGTACTACATATTACAAAAAAGGCGTACCGTACTTCTTGGCAAAAATTGAGGCGTTCCGTACCGTACTTACGTACCGTACCGTACTGCCATCCTTGCTAAAAAGTGCTGTTGCGCATTACGCAGGCAACTAAACTTTTTTTTTTCTCTCGTTCAAAAAAAAATGCTCGACTTTTTGCTTTCGTAATTTTACGATGCTGCAAGAACAGCAAAAAAGCGTTTACTCATGCAACAGAGCATTAGGAATAAAACTTTTTCCAAACATAATCGCCAAAATTGACATTGATACTTCTTTCAAGATTTAAGAACAATTAGGGCTAAAAATTGGCGAAAAATTAAGATCAGCCAGTCTCAATTCAAAATTTACTGGTTCTTGTAAAAAAAAGTGTAATCGAAAAAAATACTCATATCATAAATTTTGTCTTGTTTACAAGAAACACTTAATTGATCAACATACAATTTATTGAAATATTCCAGATTAAGCTTTAAATTCGTTAGGCGACCAATGGACGTTACATTGAATGCAAAATTAAAGGCAAGTTCTGATTAAAATACACTGCAGTAACAATACTTCACGTCGTTTCAAAAAAAAATTATCATAAAATTTATATTTGATGGATCAATTTAATTATAAACTAGTAGTGTTTTCATCTTAGTTTTGTAAAACTTAAGTTTTTGTTTTTGTCTTTTTTTTCCTGTTTGTGACTTACGCGACGCTTCGCTTCAGAAGTCCCTCGCTTTTTTTTGTTTTTTTTTGTGCAAAATTAACGGTTTTTCTGCAACCAGAAGCCAAAATCGCTTTAACTTTGAAACAGCTAAAGGTAGAAACTTGAAATTAAACAGTTAAATGAGGTACATATAAAGCAATCTTTGTGCAAATTTTGGGAGCAATTGGTCACGTGATACGAATTTTCAGGTCAAAAAACTGAAATGCTAATCGAAGGTTCAAACAGCTTTAGCTCAAAAACTAAGTGCAGGAGGAGAATAAAGATTTCGAATTTAAAGGCGCGTGGGAGTGCAGTTTCAGCTCCCACATTTAAATTTTTTGAATTCCGGCACTTTTTTTTTTTTTGATTAACAACTTTTCTTGCCCGCACAAAAACTCCAAAACCACCAAAGCTAGAAACGTGAAATTTGGAAATAGATATAATGAGTCCGTAGATGAAGTTGTTCATCTGTATTTTTGTAGGCTCTAGGTTACGTGGTTTGGGGCAGAAGCGCCCAAAGCTTGTGATAACAAAATTAATAATTGATTTTCGTCATGTATAAGCGTGTGCAGCTGTGGTCTAATGGTTTGGTTGTTAAAGGCGCCAGTGTTTGAAACCTTTTTGAGTGAACAGACCTGGATTCAAACATCAAGTAGGCCATTGATTTTTTCAAGCCAAATCGTATTGAATGAAGCATGTATTGCTTTTTTTTGATTTAGACAAAATCGCTTTTAATGCTTTTTATTTTGGCATGACATATGATCAGAGGGTTTTAGGTTTTATTCTCTGAGCAGGATAGTTTTCAAGTTTGTTGTAATATACTTCACACTAAGTTAGGTTTTTTTTTGTTTTTTTCATTCAAAACCACTTTGTAAACTTTGGCTGGATTCTGAGCTAGAGCACCGAGTAGCTTATCCTGAGTTTGAATACTGAATTAGTTTCGCAAAGTTTTGTTGCAAATAAAAATTAATCCAATTGAATACCACTAGTTTCCCCCAAAATCAAATTTTTAAACAGTTTAAGTTAAGGCTCCAGTTTTTTTTTTTTTTTGATATCAGTAGATATTTAAGAGACAAATATTTTGACATAATTTGGAGGTCCCCCGAGAACCCCCTCAAATGGGCCCCCAAAAATCAACTTTTTGAATGGCTAAGCTAGAGTGCTAGTTTCTTTTTTATATCAGTAGATATTCAAGAGACCAATATTTCGATATAGTTGGGGTGCCACTCTCTTAGAAATCCCCAAAACAGTTTTCAAACGACTTATTAGAGAGGTAATTGGTTATGATATCAGTAGATGTTTAAAAAATGATTTTTGGACTGGTTAAGAGATAACACCTCTCCCTGGAAACTGACTAAATAAGCAGAGGCGTATTTTCCATGCGTGTGTAACGTACGTGTCAAACAAAACGTCCCAATGCGGTTGACCTTCTCGGTTAAACAACCTATCGAGCTACTATCCAGGTTAACTCATTAATCCTTATATCCATTGGCGACGTTGGAGATGACGCTACATCATGAACCGCCATTTACGCAAGCAACAGCACATCCACGTCCCCCACCAGTGCAAGTGAGAGAGAGCGTTCACCACTCTAACGTTCTGTCGTATTCGCCAATGTAACGTACGAGTCAAAAGGACGCGTCTCAATGCGGTCGACCTGCTCGGTTGAACAAGCTCTGCAGTTACTCTCCGGGTTGCTGATTAATTGATATATCCAATTGATTTTTGACTTGTGGCTACGTTGGAGCTGACGCTACCCATGCAAGGCATGCATTGCATGCCTAGTCATTAAGCCCAAAAAGATAATAATAATTTAAACTAGTACATGTAAAAATTTAAAAGTAAATCAATCTAAGTTGCTACCTGCAGATATTCACTTTCATGTCAAAATAACAATGAATATTCATTCATTTTCATTCATTTCATTCATTCTTTTTTTATTCTTGACCACCACAACAATAGCAAACGCATGGTAACACAATAATAACACGTAGAGTCAGGAAAAGGAAGTAGCGACACAACGTCAGACATTAAGACATGCAGAGGATATTGAACACAAAAAAGCGATTTTTATTTGCATGGTTGCTACACCTGTCACACCAGCTCAATGTACATTGTAGACCTAATCAATCACAATCATCAACATACACGCAGGCACACAAGATGGAAGTAAAACTAACGGCTGGAGTAGTTGTTCGAATGATTGATAAAGAGAAAAGAGAGGGACAGTGACCAGTGCAAGGCCAGGCAAGGACAGTGACCAGTGCCTAATCTCACTTACTTCATTGATTTCAGTTTCAGCCCGTTTTCAGCAAATCGCTAAATTACAAAAAATAATGGCTACAGGCATGCAATTTTTAAATTGCATTCAACAGCTCTCGAAAGTGCTTGGTTTCGATAAGATTACGAACAAAATTAAATAGGTTGGAAAACTTTGATTGGCGCATTGTTTGCTGCAAAAGTTCTTTTATAGCCCGTTTGGTTTCTTGTTTTTCTGCAAGATAGTCTCTATTTTGATTTCAGATTTGCTACGGTAAATTAGCTTAAAACAGGCCGCAAACTATGTACCAAAGCATGCAATTTCAGATAGTGTTTGCATGTTGCCATTTATTTTACGTAATTTAGCAATTCGCTAAAATCGAATAACTCTGTAGCGAAACCAAGCTGTGGTAGCCGGTAGTTTTTGGTATTAAGTAATATAAGTCAGAGTAAGTTTTTGACATGGTACTGTTTGCTCTATTTAGGCTAAATGTTGAGCCATACGAGTGAAACCAAGATGTGAAATCCATTTAAACAGAGAGTTTCCGGTAGTTGGTTCAGTTAGTACTTAGTAGGCCTAGGCTAGTTGTAGAGTTTGCACTAGGTTTGCAAAAAAGTTTTTAAGACTATCAATAAATTACCGGTAGGTTGTTTAGCTGCTTTTGTAATTGTAATTGTAATTACATTTATTCACCAAGTTGCTTTGGTCAGGAGACAGCGCAAGGACCTTTTGGTCTTCGAGTCAAGCTGCCACCTGCCCATCTGTCTACCACACACGATGGAGGCTTCACACTGTCCCTTTAATTGCTGAACGTCAAGCAGGGAAGCTGTGAATACCAATTTTTATAGTCTTTGGTTTGACTCGACCGGGAATCGAACCCGTGTCCACCGTTTCAGTAGCAGACGCTCTATCCACTCGACCACTGATCGGTTAAAGCTTTGTTTGTGCTTTACTGTTTCTTAAATAAACCAATGACATAAGTAAACAAGGCCAGGCCTAACCAACCGTATATGCATTGGACTAGCCTTGAGCCTCCAGCCTGCTTAATATTGTATAGCATCGCTGGCTGTTGCCGGGCTACATCATATTATAATAACATGAGAAAAATAGGCTGTAAAAGTAGGCTATGTATTTGCTATTCAGCAAGTTGGCTGAGCTTTGTTCTACAATTAATGTTTTTACGTCAATGTTATTAAGCCTACTTTACAGTTAGTGTTAGCCAAGTAAGGTACTGGCTACAGGCGCATAGAAAACTGCTAGACTTGTCACTATCTGTAGTAACACAAGAAAGACTTCTACTTGGACAGTAAATGTACACACTAATGAATGCGTCCTTGGGAGAGGAGGCCTAGTAGCAATACTAACATTTATCAGTGTAAGTCAGGGGCGCCCGCAGGGGGGGGGCAGGGAGACACTTGCCCCCCCTGGAAATGGAGATGTCATGTATTTTATATGCTTAAATTTGAAAAATAAGTCTAAACACATATATCTAAACTAAGAAAACAAAACTTGGTGGAGCTTTTTTACCATTTTTGCGTTAATGCAGAGGGCGGGGCAGAATTAACAGAATTGCCATGCTACTTGAATTATTATTTAGCATTTTCTTAAAAACTAGCGTAAGCAACACCCTAGAATTAAGCATTAAATCGTTTGATTAAACAATCGATATTAAACATTTCACCAACTGTCATTGCAGTAGCGTTGCCAGAAGAGGTGGGGATATATAGCCACCCTCCTATAGTTCTACAGGTCTGTCGACTAAAACGCAGAATAACAAAAACACCACGTTTTTTGCACTTCTCAGAAAGTCTTTCGTACTGGAACGGACTCAATATGATTTAGAGCATCATTTGAAAGATATGCGAGATGTGTTTGAAAGGCAACGGGACTGGGTCTATAAATGCTTTATTTTATTTGACAAGTAAATTTTACAACACATCGCCTTCAAAGTAATCTCCTTGGGCTCGAATGCACTTTTCCAATCTCCTCTGCCACGCTTTCATGCACTCCTGGAAAGATTTCTCCGGGATCGCTCGGAGCTCTCTCGTCACGGCTGTTTTAATGGCTTCTGAATCTTGAAAACTAGTTCCTTTGATGACTTTCTTGAGTTTGGGAAGCAAAAAGAAATCACAAGGGGCCAGATCTGGAGAGTAGGGTGGTTGCTCCAGTACAGCAATGTTATTTCTGGCAAGAAACTCCCGAATTCCCTAGGCATTATGAGCTGGAGCATTATCATGATGAAGCAGCCATGACCTCGTTTCCCACACTTCTCTTTTTTTCTCCCCCACTGAGCGCATCAGACGTCGCAAGATGTTTTTGTAGACGTGCTGATAAATAGTTTGACCTTGTGGCAAGAATTCTGCTTGGACAATTCTATGGACATCAAAAACAGCGATCAGCATCACCTTGGTTTTGGACTTGAACACCCTGGCCTTTTTGGGTCTTGGTGACAGTGCGCTCTTCCATTCAAGGCACTGCCGTTTGGTGAATGGATCTACTCGAAGACCCATGACTCATCGCCAGTTACAACTCTTTTCAGCAAGTTGGGTTTAGTTTCGAGTTGCTCCAAAACGTCTTGACACACTTGCACAAGCCGCTCCTTTTGTGTTTCATTCAGCAACCTTGGTACCATTTTTGCACAGATCTTCTTCATCCCGAGATCTTCCGTAATGATCCTTCATACCCTCTCACTATTCATACCCAGCTCATCTGCCATCATTCTAATAGTAAGACGGCGATCGCTCCGCACCTTTTGTCTCACACGCTCAACATTTTCATCTGTTCTGCTGGTGGATGGCCTCCCACTCCTGGGATCATCTTCCACCTCCTCTCTTTCCTCTTTGAACCTCCTGCGCCACTCAAAAAGACGAGTTCTTGACATCGTGTCATCACCATAGACTTCTTGAAGCAACTTTGGTGCTTCAGTTGGAGTTTTTGCAAGACGTACAGTACAAGTAATTTCAGGTGGATTCCTTGTTCGACGCTCATTCTTCGCACCAAAGAAAAAAAAAAGCCAAAAATCTTGAATTATATCAAAATTTCACAAAGCGGTCACAAAGAAAGTGCCGTGATAGAAAAACGTGAAAAAAAGAATGTAGTAATCACAGAATACTGAAATTTGGTTTTCGAAACCATAAGACATTTTAACATCATAGAAAGCAATGCTTTTTTCTCTACGATAAAAGTTGTTCGTGCAGCGTGCACAGTCCCGTTACTTTTCAAACACACCTTGTATTCAGGTGGGGGGGGGGGCTAATCTGTCAAAAATGAAACTCACAAATCACTGAAAAAATTGAAAAATAGCCAAAAATAAGCAATCAAATTCGATCACTGATACAAAAATGCTGAACGTTGGCTTCATTAACAAATATACTGTAAACTCAGGAATGGAGGGGTAGGGACTATTCAGTATCAGTTAATTACTAATCACTTCTCTCAAATTTCTTTCCATTAGTCTCCGCTAATTGCTTTTTTACATAAAACCTAGACGAAATAGATTATTCCGTGTGAGTTTTATTGAACTATACGATTTTATGATTTACCAGCATCTAAATACGAGAACTAAAATTTTACCATTAGCCACTTCCCATGTGGCCCATCTTTGCGATAAACTTAATCATGTTTGTACTGCCAGTTTCTATATATGCCACGTTTTAAAAGCATTATTTTTTTATCAAAATAATCCTAAAATTAAGTTATTGTTGCAAAAAAATGCAAAGTTTTTGAGCGCTACGGGCTTCCGTCCCAGACCCCGTTGCGAATTTGTGACTATGCGCTCCGGTCATTGAGTTCTTATCAGGATCTAAATACAATACAGCGTTTGATATTTCAAATTTACTCTGTGCTTACATAAACCTTACTTCGCCATTAAATTAATTTTGCTCAGAAACCGAAATCAAAACCAAACTTGTAATCAATAGCGTAATCAAGAGAGCTGTGCCCCCTTGCATTGACCTGTGGACCAAAGTGCACGATAAGGAAAATACTACAACTTTTGCCCTTCATAGGCAGTTTTTGGCAGTGATATGGTCTCTAAAGTGGTTTAAAGCCACTTTTGAAACATTTATTATCATTGTTATTTTTTGGGGGGGAGGGGTATTAACTTATTTGTCAAAAATACCGTTTACAAATTAATTAATAAAAACTTCAAAACATGGCTAAAATAAGCAGTCAAAATTGATTGCTTAATACAAAACGCTTAGCGCAAGCTTCTAAACAAAAAAGTATGGGGGGTGCTATTCAACATTTAATTACAAAAAGTTTTGGAGTTGATCTGTGAATAAAGTAGAGGGTTGAAGAGGCTAAGCAATTCAAATCTTTTAAATGGCTTTTAGATTGTATTTATGTATTTTTTTTAATGGCTCTAAAAAGATGCAACATTTGATTCGAATAACGTTAAAATGGCTATTTTTTTTCTGAAATATCACAAAAAGAGCCCATCAGTTAGGGTTTTGCCTCCAGACCCTGGTTTGTTATGCTTAAGTTGCACCTGTTTGTTATGCTTAACTTGCACCTGTTTGCTATTTTAAAGGCATTTTTGAAGCAAATTTGAGGCATTTTAGAAGCAAATACTCTCAATCTTTGGGTAAATCAAGCTCCATCATCCCCATTAGCAAAATTCAGGTTGCAATCAGTGGAGCAACCGAGGAAGCTAAGAAGGCTTAGATTCCCCTTCTCCTTATCCAAGTCACTTGGAAAAGTTGACTCACTTAATTATGTGAGTGTTTAAACGTGGTTTGAATTTGATCTGGAGATAAAGAGGACTGAAAGGGATGGGCAATTTAAGAATTTCAAGTAGATTCCTAATCTTACCAACTTTGTTCTTTGCAATGGCCTAAAAAATGTTCGAAATGTGATCCAAATGACGATAAAATGGTTATTTTTTTCAAGAAATTGCGAAAATTGCCCAGCGACTGGGGGCTTTGCCCCCAAACCCCCGTCAATAATACACTTGAATCGCATCAGTCTGTTTAATCGTAATATTTTTTGAGCAGGATTATCTTAACTTTTGGTTCCAAGCCCCTTTCCAAAATCCTTGTTGCAGCTGTAAGGATTTATTTGATCCGGTAGATAATGGATACGTCGCTTGCCCCTCCCTGAAAAAATTTCTGCGGGCGCCTCTGGTGTAAGTTGCTCTTTTATTTTACGGCCTGATAACCAATAACGTCATCAAAGCTGATGACGCCATCAAAATTGCATGCCTTATCTGAAATGTCACGCTATACCACTGCTAAATAGATTCTTTAAATACAGTCAAACCTCGGTTTTCGAACATAATCCGTTTCGGAAGGCTGTTCGAAAAGTGATTTGTTCGAAATCCGAAACAATTTTTCCCATTAAAATTAGTGCGAATAATTTTAATCCGTTCCAACTCTAGAAAACAACTTTTGTAAAGTATTTTTTTACTATTTTACACCATAAACTGTACTGTGTACTGTAATACCGTAAATAAAAATGGGTAGAAGTAGAATGTATTTTATTTTAATAAAGGATTTCCTATCTAAGATGTGAAAAAAATAAAAAGTAAACATTTCTAATGTTTTATTTTTAAAACGTCGAAAACATTAAAGGTTAAGATGCAGTACAATACGAAAAATTTTGAAAAAATTTGCAGAAATTACCAATGAAACAGTAAAAAAAAACAATACAACAGCTCAGTTACACCAAAAATTGTGTGAAAAAAGCCGACATATGCAGCATCATTGCGCGTTCGTGTTCACTCGGCTTCTTTCGTTTTGGTCGTGACCCGAATTTATGTTCGAAATCTGAGATGCAATTTTTTGGTTGAAAACCGATTTGGTCGAGAAGAGAAGCGTTCGATAATCGAAGTTTGACTGTATAGCGTATATTTTTACGCTAAAACTGTTTTATCTTCTTGATATCAGTTGCTTTTTAAAAGGCCATTCAACCCGAATTTTGAAACACTGAAAAAAAATCTTAAAAAATATGTTTACCAATATGACCCCATTGCGATTTTTGCAACTCATCAGTTTAAGAAAGTCTAAAACAGAAAAAATTTCATGCTTACTTCTTAGAATCCAAATTTCGGCCATCTTGTTTCAAGTGGATTGTGCAATAAATCAGTTCGTAAGTTCTATTTCGAGTCTTGCTAAGTAAGCCTACCGGGCTTCTTGGAACTAGGTGAGTGAGTGCTGAAGGTACATGTAAATAAATTAGTGAAACAACTAACTGCTGTTTGAATTCAAAGAAGTTAGATGCTTTCCTAGTGTGCTTTGTTTGCCATCAACTAGCAAGTATTCGGAATGAAGATAAGATTTTAGTGCTTTAGGCGTGGTAGCCTATAGCCTATTGTGGCTACTGCTTACTATAGATCGCCTATCCGAAGAAATGATTGCATGTTGAAGGCTAAAGCATCGTAGGTTCGTAGCTGACTAGATCTTAGACTAAAAATCCAGATTTTAGCGAACCTGTAAGTTTTGTGCGATTATTGCGCAATTAGTTTAGGCCTAAAGGTCAGAAAGCCAGTTAGTTTTTCTCGTGAATATGCAATTGCAAACTTCAATGCAAAGCCTTTTAGTTGGCATTTTTTGTATAAATGTGCTGCGGTTCAGTGGCGGATCCAGAAAATTTTGGTGGGGGGTGATGATGAAATTTATAAGCACAAATTGTGTATTTACTATAATCTAAAATTTCGGATGTTTATGATTCAGGATGCTGACATTATTTTCTCCGGATTTCGCAGCGATCTCCAAAAAAAGAATTTTCGTAGTTCAACGAGCTGATTTTACCCGCAAATGGCTGATTGCTGTTTGCGGTCTATTCCAAATAAGTTTAATAATATTCATATGCACGTTAGGTTTAGGCTGATTGGGAAAAGATGCATCCCCCCCTAAATCCGCCCATGCTACGGTTATCAGCAGGTACCTACGAAACCACTTCCTCGACAGTTGCTAGAGTAATCAGTCATTTGGAACAATTTGGACCCATGTCCGATCAGTTTGGTAATGTTCGGAAAGCGTTTCTCTTTAGTCTAAGGCAGTGACGTGCGGTCAGGGGAGGCAGGTGAGGCCGTGCCTCACCTGTAGAATTTGCAAAGGAAAACGAAAATGAAGTATATAATCAAAATAAAATGATTTGGCACAAATCAACATATTTATCAAAAACTTTATTAATTTTTGTCATATTTACTTTTTTTGTGTATTCACTGCTTTTATGCTATGTCTTTCGCATCAAAACACCCAAACTATTTGGTGTAATATTGCTATCTCTACGGCGTGCAATTGAGCATCGCTTCAAATATGCGAAGTGAGGCATTGGCAATTGTGCCTCACTTCAGCTAAGCAAATTTTAATGAACACACTAAAAATATGCCTTTTTTTCTCAGACAAATCGCGGACAACGCATAATACTTTTAAATCTGATTTTGCGGCGCGCCTCACCTGTGACGTCATAAAATGAAAAAAAGTATAAGTAGTTTTTTTTGTAGTCTTTCGTTCATTGCGAAATTGAGCAAGTTATTTTTCCATCAAAATAAAAACAATTTAATACGAGAAAATGAACTAAAATGGAACAAAATTTAGTCTCAAAGCTGAGAGACTTTCTAAACTAAGTTTTTAATCTAAACTTGAAGTTATTGCTCAAAGAAAACCGATTTAAAAGATTTGCTCGAGACATCATTACGAAAGAACCCCTCAATTCAGAAAGAGTAGATCCGTACTCAAGAAAAGAGGGTTGCGCTATAAAAATCTTCATTTTTGCTTTCATGTTTTTAGCAAATAATTATGTAGAGACTCAAACCGGGTTTTTGTGACTTACAGAATTTGCCAAGAAGGCTTAGCAAACACGAAAACTTCAATAATGTCCACATTCAAAGCCAAATAATAGGCTAGGCTATCTTCATAGATATTCGAAACTTCAAGAATTGATATGGCTTTAAGTAAACAGCAAAAATTAAACGACTAATTAATTATCGAAAAATTTGGTTTTCGTTTAATGCAGGGCTGCCCAATCTTTTTACTGGTACGGGCCACATTTACAGGAGAAAAGTTATTGCGGGCCACATGCATTTTTACCAAGATTAAACTCCAAATAATTGCAAGTTTGTTGTACGAAATTGGTGCTCACTTTGGCCAGTATTTCGGGTATCTGTCCCAAAAAGTAGGTGAAGACCAAAAAAGAAAAGGTCTTCGCCGCAAATTTGAACTGATTTCGGGAGAACCAAACAGAAGAACGTTTTGGTTTGGACCATTTTATTTCCCAGAAAATGCTAAGTAAGCCTTTCCATGAGGAAATCAACCGCGCAAAAAGACCTTGCGGGCCACACAAAACAACTTCGCGGGCCAAATGTGGCCCACTGGCCACGGGTTGGGCAGCCCTGGTTTAATGGCTATGAAAACAACTATTTGCTTCTCATTTATTGTCTTAAATAATTTTTTTGCAAACATGTGTGTGAAAAAAAATTGTGCCTCATCAACCAAAAGCCTCACCGCACGTCACTGGTCTAAGGGGAAAAATGATTGCGAATATCTTACGATTTCTCGGCCGAAGAGAATCAAAATTAGTGCAAAAATTTTTTTTGAATTGCCAAAGTTGTTTTACCATGGTTTCACAATGAATTTTTTTAAACAAAAACGTCCTGAATGCCCTTTTAAAAGATAAAAAATTAGAAACACTGTATAGTTAGTCGTTTGTTTGAGATAAGTTTAGAATTGCGCTGTTAAACGTAAAAAATAGATCTGGACCAACTTACTGTGCAGAGTGTCGTAGCAGACATGTCAGACAATAGTAATAAATCTGAATAAATCTTTGACAAACATGTCTGTAACAGACATGTCAGAATAAATCTGTAACAGACACGTCGGACAATAGTTGTGTACATGTTTTGAATTCACGCATAAGTTAATATATCCGCATTTACATGCTAATGGTGTTATGGCTGTGGAAGAGGACTCAAATTATTACAAATAGAGCAGTGGGCTCGTGGCGGTATCTGACTTTTAACTGTTTAAGTGTACAGCAATCACCTTTAATCTTACAATCGATCTTGTTAACAGTAATTTTGTAAAAACGGTAGAAGTGTTTGAAACTCTTACGAAAACTGTAAAACTCTAAAAACTGTTTAAACTATTTCGCCACGCCCAAAACATCCTATACAAATTCCATTTCTGCCTATTTTGTTCTGATGACGTCGAACTTTGGGTAAAACGAAACTAACCTGAGCTCGCGCGCCCACGAATAAAAAGATATAGGAAACCATTCGTTTCGGAAATCTGAATCACTGAAACTTGGCAGATATGGAACAACGCTGATAGATCATAAAAACATGACTCAAAAACAAGTTGAAGCGTTTGGAATTTGGTTCACTCGGATGAATCACCGGATAATAATCTGGGTGATTTCAGCATTTGCATGCCCTGATCATTATCAGTTTCTTCACGCCATAGTGTAAGCTTTACCTGATAAATTCTACTCTGATAAAATTCAAAGGCAAAATGATTTTTTCTGCTTGATCGCATTTCAGCAAAACTGAACATACCCTGTAAGACAAAACTTAGAGCAAACGCCGTTGGATTTGTTTTGAAGTAAGCACTTTCGGGATAACAGCTAATTTAGATAAATCATGTAATGGTATGCAAAATTAATACAACTCTTTGCAATTAACTGATTTTTATGGGGGACATTTTGTCCTAAATTTCTTGATTTTTTTCCGACATGGAGCAAATGAATCCCAAATGCTATTTTTTAAACAGTTTAAGCAAAATGTTTTTAATGTTTTTAATTTAAAGAAAAGCGCGGAAAACGATAACTTCGGAAAACTTACCAATTTTTTTTGCCTACGTACCGTACCTCTCAAGTACTGTGCGTTTAGAGCGTACCATCCAATGAGAAGTACGTAGTTACCGTACGGATACAAAATTTGTCTTTGTTTCTTTACGATGGTATTGTACGGTAAATTTTTGAAGTAGCTTACGCCATGTTCAAATTTGTAGCGTACCGTACCGTACCATACTGCCATCCTTGCTTGAAGCCAAAAAAGTAAGAATAACAAAAATATAAAATATTATTTTAAACTAAACCGTTTATTACTTTGAATAAAAGAACTTTTTTTTCTGTGTACAAAAACTCCGAAACCACCAAAGCTAGAAACTCAAAATTTGGAGATATGATAGGTCTATATATGAAGTTGTGCACCTGCATTTTTGGAGCCACTAGGTCACGTGGTTTAAAGAAAGACCAAAATTTGTGATTTTTTAAAGTTCCTATTTTTTAAAAATGGCTTAAACTTATTAATTAAAACTCGATGAGTATATTTGGCCTTATAAGAACTACTTGTTTGCAAACTTTTAGAGTGCTAGCATTTCGGGGTATCAAGATATTGCCTCAAAACTATTTGTATTTTCTTAAACGAAGTTCATTACTTGATTTTTGTCAACTGCATTTAAGTGCGGTGCTGGCATAATGGTTAAAGGCGCCAGTGTTTGAAATTGTTGTGATAGAAAACAGCTGGGTTCAATTATGTAGTCAGACATACATATATTTTACCCAGACCAAAAATGAATTAAAAGTGAACATTTATTTTTTTGGTTTCATCACACAAAATCACTTCAATCTCTTTATTTTGGCATTACATGCGTTCAAAGGGTTTTACATGCGAAGGGTTTTACATTTGGCATTACATGCGATCATTCTCTATGAAGAATACATTCCTAGAAGAATACTTAGCAATTCTGTTATATTGCGCTTCACACTAATTTAGGTTCTTCTTTACTCTTAAAATCTTTTTATTAACTTCTGCTAGATTCTGAACTAGAACACTGAGTAGCATGACCTGGATTCGAATACTTTTTGGGATAACAAGATACTGCCCCAAAACTATTGTAATTGTAATTACATTTTATTCACCAAGTTGCCTTGGCCAGGAGACAGCAAAGGGACCTTTTGGTCTTCGAGTCAAGCTGCCACCTGCACACCTGTCTACCACACGACGTAGGCTTCACACTGTCCCTTTTAATGCTGAACGTCAAGCAGGGAAGCTGTGAATACCAATTTTTATAGTCTTTGGTTTGACCCGACCAGGAATCGAACCCAAGTCTACCGTTTCAGTAGCAGACGCTCTATCCACTCGACCACTGATCGGTTAAACAAACAAACTATCTCGTTCTTGAACAGACAAATATTAGATTTTACTCGACTGGACTGATGTGCTGCAACTGTGTAGTTATTAAAGGCACCCGAAGTTTAAACGGTGGTGAAAGAAGAGAACTGGGTTCAAATACCTTGTCGGTTACTGGTAGACCCACAGCACATATATATTATTGCAATTAACAGGTTATTCGTTTTTTTTTCATCTGACAAAGTCACGTTTAACCTTGGTTGTATTTTAGCATTGCAGCGATTCATTTTTGAAGGTAACCTTCAAAATACGAAGGAGGAAAATGGGGGTAAAATAAAACTGGGAAGTCCCGTATTATTTTTCTAGTTTATTTGTGATATTTTTTGTCCACTGACTTTATCCAAGAACTTAGAACAAACCGATAATTATTTTAATGTGGTGCAGGAACTAAATGAGCACTGTGCAACTTTTTCTGCCCCAGTATCCACT
This sequence comes from Trididemnum nubilum, assembly GCA_963965965.1. NCBI lineage: Eukaryota > Metazoa > Chordata > Ascidiacea > Aplousobranchia > Didemnidae > Trididemnum > Trididemnum nubilum. The sequence continues at coordinate 33,296,312 of OZ014486.1, forward strand.
TTAAATTGCAATCTAAATGGTGTTGATTGCTGCTCAGTTAATGATACAACGTAAACGATTCTGATTCTATGATGATGACATCGCCATCGACGAAGCAAAGGCAAAGTGACGGTCTGTGAGAGCATTAGCGGAGTTAAGAAGCTTTTTAATTTTTGTTTTTGTTTTAAAAACATATAGCATCTCAAACAAACCCTGTGTTTTATTTTTGCAAATTATAGCATTTTTGTACAATTATGAAACAAACATGAATTTTTTTCAAAAAATTTGCGTCCCCCAAATAAACACGTTTCTTTTTCAAAAACAAAACTAGTTTTTGCTAAGGGGGAGAGGAGGGACTTGAGCTAAAAGTTGGACAGTTTTTTATTAAAAAACGGTTTTATCTGCGCGCACATTACACAACGTGTTAGCGAGCTCGTAACAGTAGAGTTAGGTTTTAACGTTCTCTAAAAGTGAACATGTCAAATTACACTCTGTTTTTTAGCATGAGTAAATTTTAAGTTGAACTGGTTGTTTTCAATTATTTGCCAATTGTTAGTCTCATTTGTTCTTAATTTTTTCTTAAATTTGGAAAGCATCAATGTCAATTTTAGCGACAATGTTTGTAAAACTGTTTAATTCCAATGCTCTTCGTCTGCTTAAGTAAAGGCTTTTTTCTGCTTTTGCAGCATCGTAAGTTGCAAACGCGAGTTTTTTTCAAGTTGAACGACTACCAAAAAATTTTTTAGTTGCTTGAGCAGAGTAACAGCGCTCTGTAGTCTTGAAATAGTTGCAATTTTGCTCGCAAACACAAGAAAATCACTAAATTTTGTTGTTTTGAATCAATAAAAATTAGTTTTTTTTTAATCGTTTGCGTGCTGTCTGGCCTAAAGGCTACCAGCGGCGGAAGCCTAGGAAGAGTCAACAGAACGGCAACTACTTCAAAACAAGCAATGCGAAAAAGTTGTCTACCCGCAAGAATCGAACCTGCAGCCTTTGGAATACCGATCCACTGCTCTACCACTTGAGCCAGAGAAGACATTTCCTCACATGCTTAATTTTGAATATTTAAACCCAGCAACTTAGTGCTTGTTCTCTGATGTAAATAATAATTTAGTTGTGATGTTTTGACGTTTGCTGGCCACAGCTTTACTATTTAATCGTTTGCGTTCAAAACATCACAGCTAAATTATTATTAACATCAGAGAACAAGCATTAAGTTGCTGGGTTTAAATATTCAAAATTATGAATATGAGCAGACGTCATTTCTAGCTCAAGTGATAGCGCAGTGGACCGTTAATCCAAAGGCTGCAGGTTCGATTCCTACGAGTAGACAACTTTTTCGCATTGCTTGTTTTGAAGTAGTTGCCGTTTTGTTGACTCTTCCTAGGCTTCTGCGCTGGTAGCCTTTAGGCCAGACAGCACGCAAACGATTAAAATATTAAAGCTCTGGCCAGCAAACGTCAAAACATCACAACTAAATTATTATTAAAAATTAGTTTCTTTTATTGATTTTAAATTTATTCTCTTTCGTTTATTCTTGGTTTATTTTTGCTGCCAAGGCTGGCATTGTTTTTAACTTGCTCTTAAATTGGGAGCAGCAATGAGCCTCGTGTTCATAGAAAATTGTTTTTATAAAAAAAGAGTGCATCTATTTTGTCAACTGGCGCTACTCAATATTTCTTTATCCGTCGATACAGCAAATGTTTCTCAATGCAATTTGCTTTCTTCGTCAGCAGCAAAAATTCGCTTTAGTAGTTAGAAGTTTTCAACATTTCTCCATCAAATTTCTGAACCAAAAACAATTTCTCACTTGCTTAAAGAATGCTTCAAATTCTTCTTTAAGTTGGCGAAGAAAACGTGACGTTTTTTGACCCGAGTTATATCTCGCGATCGATCCAAGCAATTTAGTGTGCAAGAATGACGTTACCCAGCTCGCAGAGCTCAAGATGCACATGCAAAATCAATCTCTTGCCTTCAGTAAATATTTCGTTGGGTAGCGCCTCTTAAAAAATTCTCGTTATTAATGTGAGCGTGGAAGTTTTTGTTATGCGTGCCCTGATCTAGTTGAGCAAGCTGGTGTAATTTAAGCAAATCCCCCGGCCAATGGGTAATTTTTCCAAGTTTTTAAACAAAATAATCATTTTAGCCCTACTTGGATCACGTTTCGCTCGTTCATAGATTCATTTAAAAGAACTAAATTGATTGTTAATCCGTATTTATCCTCAACTTAAAAGAAAGCGATGGTAACGCTCTTATTTTGGACAAATTGTCCTCACCCGCTTAGGAGTTGACAGTATTCCAAGTTTTCCGGTTAACGTTTGACTTCTTCCTGCGTAAATTTTCTGCTTGATAGAACCCATTTAGCAGAGATAATCATCCAGCGCATTATCCTAAGACGCAGCAACATGAGCACGATTCGGTTTGAACCGAGATCATGCGATCATGGCCACCGCAAAACGTCACTTTTGCCCTTTCGGCCGCGCTGCTGACATATTGCAATAGCTTGAAAGCAATTTGAAAGAATTAAATTGCCCAGCCACTTCAGCTCCCCCTTCACTTACAGGTCAAGTCCAAAACACTTTTAAAAGCTTGTGTTTTGGGATTAAATTTTCTAAATCTCTTAATTAAGGGTGGGAGAGGCTGAAGCCCTATTAGCCCCCTTGGTTGCGCCACTGGTGGAGCATAACACACAGTTTGCAAAAAGTGCTGATGTAAAGCGAGACCGAATAAAGGCTATTTTACTTGACAAATATCACAAAAGCAGCAAAGTAGCTAGGTCAAATAATTAAATCAAATGTCAAGAACTTGGAGTTTTGCTGAATTCTTTGTATGCAGCAGCATTTGAAACATTTCTTTACTTCTGGAAAGTAAATGAGTTCAAAACATACGCAATTCCTGTAAGCTATATACTCCTTTTATCGATTTAAACTAAAAAAACGTTACGCAAAATCGCAAGAACAAAACCGCAAGAGATGAAGATCAATCTATTTTCTTACCCGCAATATTCGGTGTGGGTGACTGAAGCAACTGCAGTCATATTGCAAAACCTTCTTCTTCCGAAATCTTAAATCAAATGTTTCATTATACTCGCTGCATTACGCCGATACATGTAACAAATTTGCGGGGCCCATCTCTGCGTCATTGTGCACGGGCAGCACAGGTCATTTCAAAGAAATGTCGCAACAGTGGCGAGCCTTTGTGAGCCGTTGCTTGGCAACACTGTGTTCGATTTGACCGGCTCGAGGTTTGAACCTCAAACCCCCCGCTCCAAAGACGAACGCAATACCGCTCGATCAACTGGCCGGTTTTCCGAAATCTTTATGGAGAAAATATAAACTTAATATGCTCATTAAAACTGATACCTATAGACTGAAGCTGTACAAAACTAGCTTGTCTTGCGTCTGTTAGTACTTTGCAATTGCTTGTTGTTGTCATGAAGTGCATATTATCCTCCTCTCACCGGACAGCGTCATACGCTAACTTATTGGACGATACGAACACTTTTCATTGCCATGACTACTTCGTGATTGGAGGATTCTGCACCTACTTAGAAGTTTCCAGTGATCCAATGTTTTTATGGATTTCATCGAATTCTGTCCACTGAATTTATCGCTGCTAGTTCAAAGACGCCAAGCAGAGATAATTCAAGGTGATAGGGTGCGGGTTGAACCCACAATATGCAATCAGGGTATCTCGGGCAGAGTTGTAACTCGGTCCGGGATTTTCGAGTCGGGTTCTGGTTCGGGCCTAAAGCTGGCAAAAATTTCATGCTTATCTCGGGCCTGAGACGTACTTTTTGTCTTAGGTGCACAAAATATGATCAAATTAAATAACTTGGCAACATCACAAAATTTATTATTAATTGTTTGCGTGCTATCTGTCCTAAAGGCTACCAACGCGGAAGCCTGAGGAAGAGTCACCAGAACGGCGACTACTTCAAAGCAAGCAATGCGAAAAAGTTGTTTTCCCGCAGGAATAAGTAGTCGCCGTAATTTAAGTAGTTTTAAGTAGTCGCCGTTCTGGTGACTCTTCCCTAGGCTTCCGCGCTGGTAGCCTTTATGCCAGATAGCACGCAAACGATTAATAATAAAAAAAAAAGCTCTGGACAGAAAACGTCAAAACATCACAACTAAATTGCAAAATTTTTCAGACCTAACTTAAGTTTTTTTTCGGGCATGATTTGAGCTTGTAATTAGTTTTCGGGTTTGGGCCAGATTCGGGCTTATACTTTTGGGTTCGGGCCAAGTTCGGGCCTGAACTAGTCGGCCCGTTTACAACTCTGATCTCGGGCCTCTCGGCTACTCTGTTAAAGTGTTAGTCCTGATACATACATTCCAAGGTTTGCAATTACAGTAACTCTTGCCCTTGGTCGAAACCAATTAAAATCTTCTCGAGCTAGTAGTTGCCAGAGGTGGAGTCCTCGAGGACACATTTTGAAGTTCTTGGCCTCAAAAAATGCCCTGTCCTCGGCTCGAGGACAGCAGTAATTTTGAATTGTTCTGAAAAAAATTTTTGAAGACCTTTTTTTTTGAAAAACACCTGCGCTTGTGTCCTTGGTCCTTGGCCTTGAATTTTTTTTGTGTCCTTGGCCTCGAGCCTTGTGCCCTCGACTCCACTTCTGCTAGTTGCTTTTTGCCTTCACTAATATGACGTAATTTTTCCAAATTCTCAGTAAAGCTATCCAGTTCCGTCGCTCTGGAGAGGCGGGGGGAGGGGGGCTCACCCCTTATAACGACTGCTCGTGCCCCCATTTTGGTTTACTGAAATTACTGTTCTTGGAACGTCACGTAACTGCAAGACAACAGCAATGATGGTAAAAGGAGTAATTACGTTCAAACATAATTTTCCTTTAAAGCTTTCTCGATTCTTTTCGAAATTGCTGGCAACCAACTGCTGTACATAAATCTAACGTAATAATCTATCTCATTAACATACCTTTACGGATGTGTTGCGGAAGAGAGAAGTAAGCCTGCAGAATCGTTACCGGTATTTCGTTAGTGATCATGACATGAAACAATACTCGATAACATTTTTTCCAAAGCCCAGCTGTTTTGATTTTTAAAGTACGCTCAAGATCTTGAGGTCACGGTTTGTGGCGCAATCAGGGTAAAGGGGCTTAAGCTGCCTAAGCCAAGTCACTTAGAAATTTAACCTCAAAATACGAGCGTTTAAACGTATTTTAGACTTTATCTGAAGTGAGGGGGAGCTAAAGGGGCTAAGCAATTTAATCACTTCTGAATTTTGAAATAACTTCTGAATTTCAGCAATTCAGTGATTCGTATGGCTTTGAACCGTGCGAAGTGCGATTAAAATGACGTAAAAATCGCTTCTTTTTAGCTGCAAAATCACAAAAATTGCCCAGCCCCCGTCCACAGTCACTATATATTTAATGACTAAGCCCCTGTTTGTGACACGCTTGAGTTGCATCTTTTTGTTTCGCACAAAGCCCAAACCAGACAATTTTTTCCAAAAAATTTACTTTTCGTTCAACCCTCTTAGCAAAATCTTGGTTGCGTGTCTGGTAGGATTCACTGCTGTAGATAGATTTTTCAGGCGGTTGTGGGCCGCAGATGAAACGAGATAAGAAACGCTGCCGGCCTTATAGGTCTCTCTTTTTTTAGACATGAATAAAGAATTGTTAAAATTGCGCATATTGGTAGCCGTACAAGATCTGAAAATCAGTTTTTATGTGCAAAAGTTCAGTTTATTTTAGTGCCCCCCACTTTCAACTAGTGCCCCCTCACTACGTTTGCTCTGGCGACAGCACTGAAACTACCATTTTGATCCTACTAATTTAATGCTAAATTTTCTTGTTCTTTGCCAATGCAGCATAATTTTAAAAATATCTCAATTAAGACACTTTATTAAAAAAAAACTGCGAAGATAAAACGTTGAGGCACCCCTCAATCCTCTTCCTTTTTAGCAAATGCTCGCCAAAACGCTTGATGAAACGTAGGCAGTATCCTCATGAGTCGGTTTTGTCTTATTTTACAACGAATCGCTAATATTTGAGAGTGAAAAGACGGTATGCATTGCAACCGAAGCGGGAGACTGGGACTTGATTCCCGGTCGGGTCAAACAAAATGCTAGAAAAGATGGTTTTAAAAGCTTTCCCGCTTGATGTTCAGCAATTAATGGAACAGTGTAAGTCTGAAACGTGCGTAGTAAATAGATGGGCAGATGGCATAGAAGACCATAGTTTTCTACGATTTCTGTAAAAATGCCAAGACATTAAGTAGGTAAATAAAGATGTAATTACATTATTACAAAATCGTTTCAGAATTCCGTTTTTTTTTACAGAAAAAGGGTATTTGTACAGAAATCACCAATATTGGCAATGTGCGCCTGCAAAAATAGCAGCGAAAGTGAGAATTGAATCTCTTGTCTTCTGAGTCAGAATGAAGACTTTTCTTGAACCGCAAGTGCTATTTTAACGTCTTCAATTTTGCAAAATTTTTAATCAACGCTTTTTGATTCGCAGTAACTTCTATGCAAATTTGGCTTTGCCAAATCACAGTGTTGTCTGTAACACGAATTTAAACAGATTTTTGAATTTCGAAATACTGTAATTGCGGGCAATTTGTTGCCTTGAAACCTGGTTTTAAGGCGTTTCAAAATTTTAACATTCTGTTTGCGCCACTACTCACAGTAATGATAAACAAATCAATAGCTATGGACAGCTCAGTGGTCAGTGTTTAGTTGCTACTACAAGGGTTCAAACAGCGTTGAAAAAACGGTAAATGAAAGAACAGTCAGTAGAAATGATAATTCGTCAGCAATTGAACACAATATAGATTCATAAATAAATACCGTACAATTTGTAGAAACTTATTCAGAACAATGTACTGAGAAAATTAATAATAAGCTATAGACAGTTTACTGAGTCTTATAGACACAATCAAACCTTTGATTAACAGCTTGATTTACAAATAATATTGTTTTATTTACAAATACTAGTTTACAAAATTTGATTTAAAAATAACATTGTAGAAACTTGATTTACAAATAATATTGATACAAGATAAAAAAAAATTACTTCTTTCAATGTTAACTTGCTAATCATGTAAAAGTTGAGTCCCAAGAGAATGTGGCCCAACATGAAAACAAAATGTAAAAAAAATGCCTTCTATTGCCTGAAAAAAATTTTTTCTGTGGCTTGTTATTTGCTGCAGTAGAAGAAATACTTCGCTAAAAAATGAATAGACTTTTGTCTTAACTTGTTGAACAAAAATTTAAAGCCAATCGAGGCATGCATTTGATCGAAAGTATTCTGATTGAAAGAGATGACTTGCCTAATTGGCACAGTAGAAACTGATTTATCATTTATAATTAACAACACGCAGTATGGTTAGAATTAACAGCACGCTGCCACATTTCTGTAAAAGCAACTGTGCAGTCTGGGCGCATAGGCGCGAAGATGACCTTACAGACTCGTTTAATACAGAGGGAATAGAAAAAAGATTTGATTTGACTTTAACATCATCACTTCTTTTAAAATTGCGGAAAAAGTTTGGTTTTGGTAAAGATCAGGTTAATTTAGGATTAGAGTTATTTTAAGTTTGAAGAATTAACTCTAATTCTAACTTAACTTGATGGTTGACTTTTACACGGACATTTTTGCCTCCGTCGCAATAAATTCTTTCAAAGAAAATATTTCTTTTCAAATCGACTTGCCTTTGATTCGAATTTCATCACAAATAACTGCCAAAATTTCAAGTTGCTAACTGCTAAGGTAACAGAAAGTTTTCAATTTTTAAGTTTCCAAAGTAACTTTCCGAAATCAGAGCATTTTTTGGCGAAAATTTAACTAAAACGACATCAAAAGATGTTTTTGTAACGTAACTACTTTGACTTGGGCATTTTATAATTAAAAAAGCAAATCTAGGTTTAAAATTTGCACGGCCTGTGACATCAACATCAAAATGACCTAAATTTTCAAGAATATTGCCGTGACGTTATAGTGATGACGTCATCATCTCAAAATCAATTTTTCTGGGCCTACATGACAGAATTTTCCTAGTTAGCTTTAATTAACGAGTTTATTTTAAAGAGGCGCTACCGAACGAAATACTCGCTAAACGTGAGAGATCATTTTTGCACGTGCATATAAAGCCTTGCGAAATCCGTTACGTCATTCCTTCTCGCTAAGTGGCTTCGAGCGATTGCGGAAAGCAGTTGGAGTAAAAAAACGTCACATTTTCCTCCCCAACTTAAAAAGGATCTTGAAGCACTCTTTTAAAAGCGTGCGAGGAATCGGTTTGGTGAAGAAATTTAATGGCAAAATGTTGAAAAATTCTAACCAAAGCGAATTTTTGCTGAAAATTGATTGAAATCGTCGCCATATTTGCTATTAGACTGCTAAAAAAAGCGAATTGCATTGAGAACCACTTGCTGTTTCGACTAACAAAAAAATGTTGAGTAATGCCGGTTCACAAAAATAGCCATACACTCCTTTTATAAGAACGATTTCCTAAAAAAATGCCAGCCTCGGCAGCAAAATAAACCAAAAACAAACAAAACAAAAATCAAACTTCGGAGCATAATGATTGGAACGTTTAAGTAATCTTTAATATAAAGCAAAGAGCCAAAAGGTGAGCGAACATTTTTTACTGAACGTTTCAAGACATTACTAGTCTCATCATCAGCAGATAAATGATATAGCATAGGCAACAGCAACTTGTCACGAGCAAAGCACAGGAAAAAAAGCAAAGCAATGACGCATAAAATGAAAAAAAAAAAGGAAGCGAGCGTAAAATTAAAAGCAATTATTGTTTTCACACGTTGAATAAATATAATGGAAATTTTACGCTCGCTTCCTTTTTTTTTATTTTCCATTTTATGCGTCATTGCTTTGCTTTTTTTCCTGTGCTTTGCTCGTGACAAGTTGCTGTTGCCTATATCATTTATCTGTTGATGATGAGACTAGTAATGTCTTGAAACGTTCAGTAAAAAATGTTCGCTCACGTTTTGGCTCTTTGCTTTATATTAAAAATCAAACTAATCAAAGAAACTAAAATTCGTGCTGATTCAAAACGATAAAACTTCAATGATTTTCTTGTGTTTGCAAACAAAATTGCAACTATTCAAGATTATAAAGCTCTGTCGCTCTGCGCAAGTAATTGAGAAAACTTTTTGGCAGTTGTTCAACTTGAAAAAAGCTTGCTTTTTCGTTTTTGCAATTTTACGATGCTGCAAAAGCGAGAAAAAAGCCTTCACTTAAGCAGATAGAGCAATAGGAATTAAACAATGCTTCAAACGTGGCCGCTAAAATTGACAACGATTCTCTCAAAAGTTTTACAAAACCAAGAACAAATGAGACTGAATATCGGCAAAAAATAAAACACAGCCAGTCTCAACTCAAGATTTACCTGTTCTAAAAAGGAAGAGTGTACTTCGACTTGCTCACTTTTGAAAAATTTTAAAACCTAAAGATCTAAAGTTACTGTTAACATATGAGTTTACCCACCAACCAAAGATATGGTTAAATTTTGTCGTTCATTTACTAACTATTATCAGTTGAGGAACTTGCTTGCTTAGAATAATAACGCATAGCTTATAGTATCTTTTTCCATAACAATGCAGTACATACAGCACGCTTAAAAGCATTATTTTGAAGTAGAAATGCATCTGGGGGGACATGACAGAACGTGCTAGCGAGCTCGTAAAGGCCATTCTCGCTCGCTAAAAAGCGCTAACAAACAAAAACTCTTCGTAGACAAACTGCCATTTCTGAGCCGTCTCGTCCAACTCACGTTAAAACAGTTCGTTCGAATTTCTTTGCGAGATGTTCGTAACTTGTGTTGGTACAAAGATGCATTTCTACTTCAAAATAATGCGTTCAAGCGTACAGTATGTACTACATTGTTATGGAAAACGATAACCTACGCGTTATTATTCTATGCAAGCAAATTCCTCAACTGATGATAATTAGTAAATGAACGACAGAATTTAATTATATTTTTGGATCAATGTGAAATAAGAACAACTTTTTCCATACTACAATTTTTTTTATAGACGTAAAGCGCCCTTGAGGTTGTTGGTGGGTAAACTCATATGTTAACAATAACTCTGGGTCTTCAGGTTTCAAAATTTTTCAAACGTGAGCAAGTCGAAGTACACTCTTCCTTTTTGGAACTGGAGTCGAGACTGGCTGTTTTTAATTTTCTGCTAAAATTCGGTATTGATTTTGTAAAACTTTTGAGAGCATCGATGTCAATTTTAGCGGGCATGTTTGAAACACTTTTTAATTCTTATGGCTCTGTCTGCTTAAGTGAAGGCTTTTTTCTTGCTTTTGCAGCATCGTAAAATTGCAAAAGCGAAAAAGCAAGCTTTTTTCAAGTTGAACAACTGCCAAAAAAATTCTCAATTGCTTGCGCCGAGCGACAGAGCTTTGTAATCCTGAATAATTGCAATTTTGCTTGCTAATACAAAAAAATCACCAAAATTTTATCGCTTCAAATCAGCACGAATTTTAGTTTCTTTGATTAGTTTGAATTTTTTTTGTTTGTTTGTTGTTGGTTTATTTTGCTGCCGAGGCTGGCATTGTTTTTAATTTTTTTTTAAATTTTGAGCAAAAATGAGCCTCGTGTTTTAGAAAATCATTCTTATAAAGGAGTGTATTGCTATTTTTGTCGACTGGCACTACTTAACATTTCTTTATCAGTCGAAACAGCAAGTGGTTCTCAATGCAATTCGCTTTTTTTTAGCAATCTGATAGCAAACATGGTGACGATTTTAATCAATTTTCAGCAAAAATTCGCTTTGGTTAGAAGTTTTCACATTTCGCCATTAGTTTTCTGAACCAAAACGATTTCTCGCACGCGTAAAGAGTGCTTCAAGATCCTCATGAAGTTGGCAGGGAAAATGTGATGTTTTTTTACTCCAACTGCTTTCCGCAATCGCTCAAGCAAGTTAGCGAGAAGGAATGACGTAACGGATTTCGCAAGGCTTTACATACACGCGCAAAAATGATCTCTTAGGTTCAGCGAGTATTTCGTTCGGTAGCGCCTCTTAAAAAAACTCGTTAATTAAAGCGAACGAGGAAAATTCTGTCACATGGGCCCTGACGTCACAATAACACCTTTATTACGTACTAAGACAAGTTACGAACATCTCGCAAAGAAATTCGAGCGAGCAGTTTTAACGTGTGTCGGGCAAGACGGCTCAGAAATGGCAGTTTGTCTAGGAAGATTTTTTGTTAGCAATTTTTAGCTAGCGAGAATGGCCTTTACGAGCTCGCTAACACGTTCTGTCATATCGGCCCTGATTCGGTGTACACCAACCCATATGCTACATTTGACGTTTCCATGAATTATTGCTTAAAAGTTAGATAGGGAGGTCCATTTTACCCTGCCCCAGTGTAAAATACGTTGGTCGAATATCCCAAGTAAAATAAAGTTAACAATCCGAGGAAAAGGGCCAGCCATATAAATAGACCGGCAGCCCAGAAGGTTTATTTACCCCAAAGACGGCGGAAGGTTTGATACGCCTAAAATGCACGTCTTTACTCACCTTTTAAGAAAATGTTTTACTGGCAAGTCAAAAGTTCGGCTAAGACCTCCCAAATCCACAATTTATGGGGGGTCAAAATGGCCTTTATTTACCCCAAAGACGGCATGGATAAAAATTGCGTAAAATCGTTCTCTGGGGTCCACTGAACAATGAAATGGCGAAGACAGTAACTTTAGGTTCGGCTAACCCCCCGATAGTAACGAATTTAGGGGGGTCAAAAATGGCCTTTATTTACCCCAAAGACGGCATGGATAAAAATTGCTCAAAAACGTCCGTTGGAGTCCACTGAACACAAAAATGGCTAAGACAGTAACTTTAGGTTCGGCTAATCCCTTGACAGTAACGAATTTAGGGGGGAGGCTCAAAAATTGCCTTTATTTACCTGGAAGACGGCATGGATAAAAATTGCTCAAAAAACGTCCGTTGGGGTCCACTGAACGCAAAAATGACGAAGACAGCAACTTTTGGTTCGGCTAACCCCTCGTCAGTAACGAATTTAGGGGGGTAGGCACAAAAATTGACCTTTTCACCTGGAATAGGGCAACGGTAAAAATTGTTAAAAAACATTCTTGCAGTTAGTACGCTGAACACATAAATGGTTAAAACAGTTACTTTCGGTTCGGCTATCTCCTTGACAGTAACTAATTTAGAGGGAAGCTCGAAAAAATTGCTCTTTTTTATTTGAAAACGGCAGGGGTAAAAACTGCTCAAAAATGTTTTTCGGGAGCCCACTGAAAACAAAAACAATGGCAATAAACTTTGGTATCCTCAAACTAATTTCTTACTCTTACTGCAAAAGTCATTGCACCACTAAATACGGCTTTACAGTACTGCTTTTGAAAAAAGTCATTTTAAGTTGACGGCGTCATCAATCATTAAGTAACGTGATAGTCGATTAGAGCAAAAATGACGTCATGTTGCAGTGACGTTGTCTTTACAAGCGATCTAGATTTTGCGTATCAGCTTGTCTTTTCAATGTGAGTCATATGATAGAAAATTGTTGATAGTCAATCTTCTGAAACAGCGCTCGATGATGTACCAAGCAAAATTAGAGCAAAATACAACTATTAAATCACAGTAAAAGTTTACTAAAAAAATTACAAAAAATTACGAAATAATTTTCTATATATTATCTTATATAACGAAGTATATAGGCTTCGTTATTGAAAGTAATAAATAGAAAATTATTCAGGAAATTTTTATTGGCCATATCACACCACAAAAACTGCTTTGAATTATAGCACAGACTCAAAACAATCCAGAGCATTTCAAAAAAGATCTAAATTCTTAAACACTGTCATAAATTAATAAGTCTGCGTATTACCAATATTCAAAATGCTCTTTCCGTTATTAAGTCTTCCGTTAATTGCTTCGAGTCCTACGTTCTATGAGTCTTTTGCTGATGCGAATTCTGCGACTTTTATTAACTTCATTAATTTTAGAGTTTATCGTAATGAGTGCACCGTTGCAGAAATTTTAATAAAATTTTTTCTTCTTGCAAATAATTTTGGAATAGGTAAACGCATAAAGCTAACTTGGAATGAAAGCATTATTCCGAAATGTCACATTATAAAACCCATGGCATTTTTAAAAGAGAGCTGAAGTAAATTCACTGGGGCTAGATAAACTTAGAGCAAACGTATTTGATTAGATGGGTGTTGACTCTATCCTCCTTCACCCAGCCGAGACAAAGATATTTTACTTTAGACATGACCTAGGGCATCTCTGGTCATTATTTTTATTGGCAGTCCTAGCTGACAATGATAACCTCTCCGACGCCATTTTAGTTCTATCCTAATGCAACGCCACAGTTAGACTAAACCACAAAAGCCTTTTAAGAGGTTAATATAGGCCTCTATGGGCTAGGCTACTGCATTGAAACGTCAGGGTTACCAATGAAATTTTAATTAAGAAGGCTTCTACGTAGGGTTTGAAGTAAAATATCTCTGGAACGGCTGGCTCAAGAAGGATGGAGTCAATTACGCCGAATCTAATCTAATACGATTGTCTTAACTTTAGATACCCCATTGATTTTGCTTGCAGTCCTCTTTCATTATAAAAAGGCGCATGATAGCATCTAAACTGAAGGCAGATGCAAAAACGTAGCTAATGAACAAGATTGACGGGATTTCTGTAATCGCGCGCATTGAAATTATTCTAAAACTTTGAGACCATTATTCATATGATGTACTGCACAAAAAACTAACACTTGTTGAATTCAAGTTGCAGCAAGATCACATTATTCTAGCATTGATAACACGGATTTCGTTTAAAACCACGTTCTACACTGGCAATATTTTAAAAATTCTAAATTATTTTTAGTTTGAACTTCTTAATAGACACTATTAAGGATTAATAGCGTTTATTTTTGGTGTTATGAAGACACCAAAGACAATGAGGTGGTCTCGATCAAACAGATCAACGAAATTACCACATTAAATAATGACGTTAATAACGACAGCAACTTAATTTTCAATATATGGTAGGCCTCTATGTAAAAATTAATCGTGCAATTTTGGCCCATTCTAGTACATTAGGCGTAAAATCGTGTGCGTAAGAGTGTGTTCTTATTTAATTTTAAGTGCGCTTATTTGCTCACAATTTTACACCCAGCGTAGACCGGGACCAACAGTTCATCAGGTTCTTGGAAGGCAATATAAGGCGTTTTTCCATAAGTACGAACAGGTTTGGAATATACCATAATTATTGGCTACTGTATAATCCAACATTTGAAGATAAAGCTTATGTTTTTGCATTGACAAATGCTTGATAAAAGGGCATATAGGACATAGATCACATTTGACTTTTCTGGTATTTTAAGACAAGAACCTTCCAAAAATTGTTTTGGTGCCTTACTCTTCTAACATCTTCGTTTGATTGATTTTTATATTTGGGCTGATGGATCAGTATTTTTGGTCTTGCTACTGCAGCGATGCACCTTTTGCTGAATTAAAACAACCTCACTGCTTCTTGCTTTTTTTTTTTTTTTTTTTTTTGTAGAATAGAGCATTCATTTGGAAATGGTTTGAAATTTTGTTCTCTCCCTTTCCTTACCCACATTCCGTTATTCAATCATTGCTTTTTGGCAACGAATACTACGTCCGGTAGTTGCTCTTTGGAAATTAAGTCTACTAGATTGTCTTTTGCTCACTTTGCCAGCGTCCACAAAACTAGGCCCAATTGACAACTTTGCCAACTTTAGCTCCAAATTCTGAACTCATTTCTATCTCTATAATGGTTCTGTCACATTTTCAAAGACCCCGCATAATCTATTACATAAGCTCGTTTAAACTTACTGTATAACGTTTGTCTTGTCTTGTCTCACACTATAACCCGGATGTGATAGAAATGTTTTATAGCAGAGGTCAGTAACCTATTTTGTGACATGGGCCAATTTCAAAAAAAAAAATTGTGGAGCTATCCTCAACAAGATACAATATGGTGCCATTTAGCCAATTCGCAGGAATTCGTAGCTCCATTTAAAGAACCGGTTACAGATATAGTTCCAGCAAAACTTGCGTAGCCCCACTAAATTTACAGAATTACGATCATACTTCTTGACTTGAAAAAGTGAAACAGGATTTTCTCTAAAAAAGCTTTTCTTTTGTGTTCACAACTCAATGTTCGTTTGTATCTTTTAAACAAAACTTGATCCTTTTTTTACAACTTTTACATGTTCCAGGTCGCAGATCATTGTAAAATAATACTCAGAATAGAGATTCGCGACCAGAAAGCAAATTCCTCAAGGACGTGTTTACTAACACTTGAATTTGTCAAATAGATATACATGATAGTTGCAAGCTGTGATACAGTACTATTTGACACTTTTCCGCCGTTTTGTGCCAATCTATCTGTTCTATTAGTAGGTCTCAGTTTTTGGATTAGAACTGGGTTCTGTTGCATTAGTAATGTAATCCATTATGTTAATTAATATTTTGGAAATACGCATGTTGGACTTACGAGTTGACTACTCAAGCAAACATCTTGCTGTTTGTGCTAATAATGATAGACTAATTAAATGTTTTCAAATATCTCTGCTTCTTCCAAAAGAACTGCAAATTTACGATCTTTGAATTTATTTGAGCTGATAAATCTTAGATTTGTCATCATTAAAATTCTCCGCGCTGAGCGATTTGTGCAATGGTTAATCGAAATCGTAAACTAGCCAGCCAGTATTTTGAATGCTGGTAATATGTAAATTTATCACATTTTTTTGAGATACTATACTCGTATTAGTTGCTTCGAGACCGTGATGCAAATTTAACGCAGTTTTGGTGATGTGATATAAGACATAGAAAATTTACTTAATTTTATTTTTTTAATTTTGCCATAGCACAATTAACCGTGCGGGACCGGTGCGTCTTAAAATTACTGCTATTGCAATTACATTTTATTCACCAAATTGCCTTGGCCAGGAGACAGCAAAGGGACCTTTTGGTCTTTGAGTCAAGCTGTCACTTGCCCGCCAGTCTACCACACACGATGAAAGCTTCACACTACCCTTTCAATACTGAAAGTCAAGCAAAGAAGCAGTGAGTTCCAATTTTTATAGTCTTTGGTTTGACCCGACCGGAAATTGAACCCAAGTTTACCGTTTCAGTAACAGACGCTCTATCCACTCAAACACTGATCGGTTCAAGAACGTAATCTTTACTGCAAAACACTTTCGTGAGCAATCTTTGAACTTGTACGATTTTTGTGAAAACGAGATAACTGCTCAAACGTAACGTCATTGAAAACGACAGCATTTTTGCTGAAATCGACCATGACGTTACTTAATGATTGATGACGCCGTCAACTTAATGACTTTTTTCAAAAGCAGTACTGTAAAGCCGTATTTAGTGGTGCAATGACTTTTGCAGTAAGAGTAAGAAATTAGTTTGAGGATACCAAAGTTTATTGCCATTGTTTTTGTTTTCAGTGGGCTCCCGAGAAACATTTTTGAGCAGTTTTTACCCCTGCCGTTTTCAAATAAAAAAGAGCAATTTTTTCGAGCTTCCCTCTAAATTAGTTACTGTCAAGGAGATAGCCGAACCGAAAGTAACTGTTTTAACCATTTATGTGTTCAGCGTACTAACTGCAAGAATGTTTTTTAACAATTTTTACCGTTGCCCTATTCCAGGTGAAAAGGTCAATTTTTGTGCCTACCCCCCTAAATTCGTTACTGACGAGGGGTTAGCCGAACCAAAAGTTGCTGTCTTCGTCATTTTTGCGTTCAGTGGACCCCAACGGACGTTTTTTGAGCAATTTTTATCCATGCCGTCTTCCAGGTAAATAAAGGCAATTTTTGAGCCTCCCCCCTAAATTCGTTACTGTCAAGGGATTAGCCGAACCTAAAGTTACTGTCTTAGCCATTTTTGTGTTCAGTGGACTCCAACGGACGTTTTTGAGCAATTTTTATCCATGCCGTCTTTGGGGTAAATAAAGGCCATTTTTGACCCCCCTAAATTCGTTACTGTCGGGGGGTTAGCCGAACCTAAAGTTACTGTCTTCGCCATTTCGTTGTTCAGTGGACCCCAGAGAACGATTTTACGCAATTTTTATCCAAGTTACTGTCTTCGCCATTTCGTTGTTCAGTGGACCCCAGAGAACGATTTTACGCAATTTTTATCCATGCCGTCTTTGGGGTAAATAAAGGCCATTTTGACCCCCCATAAATTGTGGATTTGGGAGGTCTATTTTCTTAAAAGGTGAGTAAAGACGTGCATTTTAGGCGTATCAAACCTTCCGCCGTCTTTGGGGTAAATAAACCTTCTGGGCTGCCGGTCTAAAAGGCTTTAGTTTCGATGAAAAGTTTTTCTTTTTCTTGATTAAAAACGAAATAAACTTTTTGTTCCCTGAAATAGAACGTGAGATCCTTGTGCCATATTCAAGTGCTTGTGGTTCTGGCCGAGGCGAGCACCCACCTCTTTATTTTTCGCTCTCCCGACCTTTCAACATGGATTGCGATTAGAGCTCGAACGTTACGTAGAAATATTTATGTTTACTTGCTACTAAGTGGTTCATTAGTTCATTGAATATTTCATTTTTGTTTTGGTTAACGCTTCATTTTAACAAGAAATCTTGGAAGAATCAGGTAAAATTTGTGAAAGCTTATCTAAATTAGAAGTTTTTAAGTTTCATAGTAAAAATTATTTTGACCAATATCAAATGAAGCTGAAGTTCTCCCCTCCCACTAACAAATTCAAATGTCTTCTGAAACTAAGAATTGAAAGTTCAATTTATTAATCTATATTTCAAAAACCCTGGTTTCGAATTCATCAAAACATGTTTAATGAAATCAATTTCAATTAAACCCAGTTGTCAGCAGTAAGCAGCGTAGAAGTGAAGATTGCTATTAAATTGCAACAGGCAAACTAAAAAAATGCAACTGAAATGCAACTTTTTAAGAATTGATTTCCGAAAATTTTAAGTCAAAATCAGACTAGGTGGTTTCTATTTCATTGAAAATTGTTGAGCGATAATTTTTTGGGTTATTTTTTGGAGCTGACAGTTTTCTTTTTCTATGTTACAATTTTAAACCAAAACACGGTCAAACTATTTCTA
Source organism: Trididemnum nubilum (assembly GCA_963965965.1). Taxonomy (NCBI): domain Eukaryota; kingdom Metazoa; phylum Chordata; class Ascidiacea; order Aplousobranchia; family Didemnidae; genus Trididemnum; species Trididemnum nubilum. Next base: position 33,314,348 of record OZ014486.1, read on the forward strand.
ACTTATATACGCAATTGTCCAACGTGGCATAGAAAGTGTCTGCATGACATGCAAAGATGCAAATGAACCACCACAACGGCAATGCCTCCCCTCTTTTTGCCTTTCCCCACCTTTGTAAAGATTGCTAATAAAATTAAGAAATGCTCACTCTTGTAGTGCATACACGTCTTCGATCGTTTCACCTTGCTCGAACCATTCCAAAACACTGATTGTTTGGTTACAACACTTTTTCTTTTTAATTATCTTTATCTTAATTTTGGCAAAATCTACTGATCTCCGCTTAAAACACGGCTTCTGAAAGATAAAAAGTTTTTCCTTATTTTTACCCTAATTATAGCCAAACCCCCGATTTGTAGATTCCCACCTAGCCACCTGAGCAACAACTCTCTAGAGAAGATACAAACTTCTGACGTTAATTTTATTAGATCTATGGACGATTTGGAGTTGATGACAACGAGCTCTATTGCCGCTCAGAAGGACGCTCCATGTTATTTTAGGATGTCGTTAAATAAGATAAAAGACCACCAGATAGAATCAAACATACGATGGGAGTTTCGTAAGTTCGATCAATGCAATTGTAACTTACAATACCGTATTCCAGTCAATGAAATTAGTTGATTTTATTGCAACACTAGAAGATGAAAGCGTATAACTTATCCCCAACATGTCTAACTCCATCACGTGCATTTGTGTGAAACAGGTAGCCCAGTTCAGACCTTTGTGAGATTGAGATCACATTTTCATGTGAAAAGCTGGTTTTAGAAGAAATTGCAACTTTTTTTTATAACTACAGTATTACATAGACAAATTCTAGATTAGTTTTTTTTAAAATTTTTGATTATTTATAAATTCAACTGGGACAGATATTCTACATAAAAGATGTGTAAATTATTTGTGGTATATTTGTCTTAACATTTTGACTTTGTGTTAGGTTGGGCTGACAAGGAGAAAGGAACCAGCCCGTTTGATTATAAAAGGCCTATCTTGTGCCGATTTGGTCCCGAGAAAAAAGAAGAATCTACCGGTATTGTACAAAAATTTTGTGTCTTGACATTCTGTAAGAGGATAATCAGATTGCGAGTTTAATGCTGTGATATGATACCATAGGCTACTTGCTGCTCTTAGGCCCCGAAGGTTCTTTAGGCTCAGTGTTCTTGGGACCCAGACCTCCTCCGCCCTCTTACACAATCGATTGTGATTGTTTGCGAAAAATTTTCAACTTTGATTTCTATCGGGAAAAACTATCGACGCCGAAACAATGATGCGTTGTGCGTACATTACCGTATCAGGAGTGGCGTCGCTAAGAATCGTGACACCCGGGGCGGAATTTGTGATGTCACCCTTCATAATGTTTAGTAGGCTGCAAAAGCTTATATTTAAAAAATACAGGTACTATTTTATTGTGTAGATAACGGCTGTTATTTGGCTAGCTCAATAACTTTTCATTGTAAGATTCTAGAACTTGGAAGTATGAGCAGCACACATCTAGTATCAAGCGCGTAATCCGAAATCTACAGTGAGGAGAGGGGCTGTGTTCGGGGTCTGGTAGTTCCACCAGAGGCCATTGGGGGGCCTGCAAACTAACTTAATTTTAGGCTTATTTTGATAGAAAATAATGCTTTTCAAACTAGCATCAGGGAGAACTTTGGTGGCATAGAAATTAGCAGTGTAACAACATGATTAGACTCAGGCGCGTAGCCATAAGTCTGCAGTGGGATCTGTTTCGGGGGTCTGGGGGCGGAGCCCCCAGCGCTCGAAAATTTTGTGCTTTTTTTTTTAAAATAATTTAATTTTAGGCTTATTTTGATAAAAATTATTGGTTTTTAAATGCAAAAACATCATTAAGCAAGTTGCATAAATAGGCAATGGCTATATGGGAGGTGATTAACGGTAGAATTTTAGTTCTCTTTTTCACAAGCTGGTACTGTAAATAATAAAATCTTAAAGTTCAATGAAACTATCAAAAATTAAACACATTTCGTCAATATATTTATTAGAGAAAAATAATTGGTGGGTGCGAATGGAACAATATTTGAGTCAAAGTGATTTGAATTCAAGCCACCCCCCCCCCGTCCCTACTCCTGATCTTATATTTTTGTATGAAACCTTTATTTAGCATGTTTCTGCTAGCGATCAAATTTCATTGCTTAATGTTGACGATATTTCAAAGTTTTAGCTGATTTGTGATCTATATTTTTGGCAAATTAGCTCCCTCCCCATTTCTAAAGAAATGTTTTAAAACATACTTTAAATCATTTTTAAGTTCATTTCAGTGTGCTGAACATTTCCAATGATGCTAAACATATTGTTGTTTTCTTTTTTGCTCGATTGGTATTATTAAATGGTGTCACCCCAAAATGGTGACACCCGGGGCGGGCTGCCCCCTACGCTCCCCCTTAGCGACGCCACTGCGTACCAGCTGGACGCATTAGCAATACGACATTCAGCCTCGCTCAGCTTTAAGTAAAAATTGCGTAGGCCTACCATGTCCTTTTGTGACTAAAATTTTCGTATTGGTTTATGTTTGAAAGTCTCTATTTCTCAACTTACAAAGAAAATGTCTCAAAACATCTCACAAGTTCAGACCAGCTTTGAGTACTTCGGAAACTGGGAAGACAGGATTCAAGTTAAAAAATATCTTTAATCAAGTTGAAGTTTTTACGATAGTGCAGTTTTAAGTTATTATTGTATTTTCTTTGTGCCATGTTTTGTGCAAAAACAGCGTTCAAAAAATTCATTAGATTTTTCTTTCGTAAGTAACTTAAAGTTAGCTGCTAAAAAAAACACATACAGTAACAGTTTTTTTAATTTAAGAACAAAAGCGATTGTCAGAATCGAACTAAGCATAACAATTTATTAGACGCAAGAACAAAAACGATTGCCAGACTAGAACTAACCACAACAATTTATTAGACGCGTTCGCTGTAGCTTAAAGCATCATCAGTAGAATAAACTACACAGTATTAAGCACAAATTTATATACATTAGTCACCCATTAATCTAGGTGGCCACGGCATGGCTTAAAATTTGTCGTATTATCATTAAAAAAACGACAGATCATAGGTTTAAACACACGAGAGGACACAGCCGAATAGCGACGTCAATTTTAAAACAACTAAAACAATTAAAAACTGAAAAGATACAGGGGCAATGATTGATTGTCGACATTCTGCAGCAATTCTGTTTGGGAAATACGTAAGGTTTCTTAGATGCGCAATATAGTAACGTGATTACTTCTGTCCAAATTTTTGGATGAGTAAAAACTTAAATTTGTGGTTAGTATTTTTGAGCAACAGTTTATAAACTTTAAGAGTCTTACCACGTTCAATGTTCATTGATGCTAGTAATGAGGTTACGTTTAGTTTGGCCGATACAGGTTAAACCACAACTACACGTCAATTGATACACAGCACCTGACGAATGTAATAGGGATTGACAATCTTCACACGAAAATAGTTTGCCAGTGGTAAAGTTACGATAATTTGATATCATACGCACATAAAAATTTTATAGAAATCCGATCAATAAACTGCAATTAAAAAAATACGCAATGCTTCGTAGACTGTTATTGGTTAGGGCGAAATTTGGCATCGGGATTTCCGACCAATTTTGATAGGATACCCATTTTGTTGTAACATTTTAATAATTTTCTCACACTCAAGGAACAATAATTGTCCATTATTGCAAATTTTAATAGCTGTATTGACTAAATGTATTTAACGTAGTTACTAAAGATCTAATCAGATTTTTTTTGTCAATAGTGGGAGCCAAACTACTCCACTTGTCATGCAGCCCAGTGTGTGTTGGTTTTCCGTAAACGGAAAATTTTTCCTTTTAGTTGTGAAAATTGACGTCCAGGAAGGGCAACTGTTTATTGTTTTTAAGTTCGAAGGTAAATTTGACATTATTGTGAATTGGGTTTAATTTTTTATGAAACAGCATTGCTCTTTCAAAGTCTAGAAACATTACAAAGCAATCATCCACATAGCGAAAAAATACGTCCGTTTGCACATTAAACGTTTTTGTTTTCTCTATCGCATAGTTCATAAAAATGTCTGCAAAAGCGGGGGTTATAGGAGAGTCCATACATACGCCATCTATTGTTCATAAAAACGACCATCAAAATTTAGAGTAGTGCGTTTCGTAGTCCACAGCAGAAAATTCTTGAATTGTTGCTGAGTCAAACCGAACTATATCGCTCAGTCAAACTGAATTGTCGCTTTGTCAGCTGACTGCTACACTTACGAGTGTGCATCATGGCTTAGTGAAATTTCCATCAAGAAAAACTCATAAACAATTCAGCGAATCCATCAAAAAAAATTCATCACGAGCGAATCCATCAAGAGCGAATCCATCAAAAGCAAATCCATTAAGAGCGAATCCATCAAGGGCAAAGCCATCAAGAAAAACTGAAAACAATTCAGTTATGGTGTAATTTGATGTAAAAAGCCTGTTCACTAATATATCTATAGACTTCGCAACTGACACAATTTTAAAAGAAATTCATGGCAGTGATTCGACGAAAAAGGTTAACGGACGGTTTGGCTGAGCGACAATTCAAGAAGCTTCTGATGTGGACTACGAAATGCACTACTCTAAATTTTGATGGTAGATTTTCTGAACAAATACATGGCGTAGGTATGGACTCGCTAATAACCCCGGCTTTTGCTCACATTTTTATGAACTACATGATTAAGAAAAGAAAGTTAAGTACAACCGGACGTATTTTTTCGCTATGAGGATGATTGCTTTGCAACGTTACCAGACTTTGAAATTGCTGTTTTTTTGAAACAGTGCTCGATGATATACGAAGTAAAATCAGCAAAATATAACTATAAAATCACAGTAAAAAGTCATAAGCACAACAGTCTGTTTCGTCCTAAGGACTCGTCAGGTGCTAATGTAATCTTATTCAATTTTCAACTTTTAATAAAAAATTAAACCCAATTCACAATAATGTCAAATTTACCTTCGAACTTAAAAACAATAAACAGTTGCCCTTCCTGGACGTCAATTTTCACAACTAAAAGGAAAAATTTTCCGTTTACGGAAAACCAACACACACTGGGCTGTATGACAAGTGGAGTAGTTTGGCTCCCACTATTGACAAAAAAAATCTGATTAGATCTTTAGTAACTACGTTAAATACATTTAGTCAATACAGCTATTAAAATTTGCAATAATGGACAATTATTGTTCCTTGAGTGTGAGAAAATTATTAAAATGTTACAACAAAATGGGTATCCTATCAAAATTGGTCGGAAATCCCGATGCCAAATTTTGCCCTAACCAATAACAGTCTACGAAGCATTGCGTATTTTTTTAATTGCAGTTTATTGATCGGATTTCTATAAAATTTTTATGTGCGTATGATATCAAATTATCGTAACTTTACCACTGGCAAACTATTTTCGTGTGAAGATTGTCAATCCCTATTACATTCGTCAGGTGCTGTGTATCAATTGACGTGTAGTTGTGGTTTAACCTGTATCGGCCAAACTAAACGTAACCTCATCACTAGCATCAATGAACATTGAACGTGGTAAGACTCTTAAAGTTTATAAACTGTTGCTCAAAAATACTAACCACAAATTTAAGTTTTTACTCATCCAAAAATTTGGACAGAAGTAATCACGTTACTATATTGCGCATCTAAGAAACCTTACGTATTTCCCAAACAGAATTGCTGCAGAATGTCGACAATCAATCATTGCCCCTGTATCTTTTCAGTTTTTAATTGTTTTAGTTGTTTTAAAATTGACGTCGCTATTCGGCTGTGTCCTCTCGTGTGTTTAAACCTATGATCTGTCGTTTTTTTAATGATAATACGACAAATTTTAAGCCATGCCGTGGCCACCTAGATTAATGGGTGACTAATGTATATAAATTTGTGCTTAATACTGTGTAGTTTATTCTACTGATGATGCTTTAAGCTACAGCGAACGCGTCTAATAAATTGTTATGGTGAGTCAGGCGCGTAGCCAGAAATTCGCAATGGGGGGGGGGCTGATTTGGAGGTCTGGGGGCGAATTCCCCAGCGCTCGAAAATTTTGTATTTTTTTGCAAAAATAACTTAATTTTAGGGCTATTTAAAACGTGATTTAGAAAATGGCAGTGCAAGCATGCTTAAAGTCCAATAAAACTCAAACTAATATTAAATAGCCCCCCCCTATTTCGAAGTTTATGGAATGTTTGTTGATGACATCTATGTTTAGCATTTTTACACTAGCGATTAAATTTGATTGCTTATTTTTGGCCATTTTTCAAAGAGTTCATGCATTTGTGAGTTTTGTTTTCGGCAAATTAGCCCCCCCTTAATATATGTTTCAAAAGATGCTTTAAATCACTATTTGAATCCATTCCAGTACTTAAAAGTGCTAAAAATGTGGTATTTTTCTTATTCTGCATTATGGTCGACATGCCAATGGGGGGGAGGCTATAGCCCTCCCCGCCGCTCCCTGGCAACGCTACTGTGGTTAGTTCTGTTCTGGCAATCGTTTTTGTTCTTAGATTAAGCCGAAACTTTAAACAATATGCTCCACAATTCTTTTTATGAAACTATAACTCTTGGAAATTTAATAAAACAGGTTGCAATCGTGATACTTGTTGAACCAGGTTGCCAGCAAATTATTGTCAGGAGGAAACACTATCGACCTGTTTTAATATGGGCCGGATTTAACAATGCATCTCTTATATGGCTTTCAATACAATTTCTCCCCCTAACGCCGAGCCACTACCAGAATCCTGACATCTTGTGAGCTATGCTAAGATTGATGGTAAATTCGATTAAGCCTGAAAAATAAACGCCTTGTAACGGGTACCGTTTTACGGATTTGTTCCCAGACCTCAATTACTCCCACGTTTAAAGGTGCCCGTGGGGGCCTGTCTTAGACTCCCTTCTGCGGTGCATTTGAAATCCATCAGTTTTCTCAACAAGATGCTCAATTGGTACGTTCTTTAGCCACAAAAATTTAAATTCAACTTCAACCCCTCTTTAGCAACATCCTAGTTGCGCGTCTGTTTTTCATCAACTGCTGAATTTTTCGCAGAATCTTCATGTCTTAAGCGTTGGTTTGTCGGTAACGGTTCCGAAAAACCATCAAGTACATCATCAATCTCATCCACTACATCGGGTAAGTTAAGTAGGCTTAGGGTGAAAGGACATTGTATTATTTCTACTCGTAGGTTGTTGTTTTGTAATAAATTTTTAACCAATCAATTACAATAATTCAATTCTTCGGCAAAAACCTTGATCTCATCTGCTATATTACAGCAACTGATAACAATTTCAAAGCAGAAATTATCATTTATTAGAAAAAATGATGATTTAATAAATGATTTCTACTTTGAAATTTTATCAATCGATCGAATTCTGATAAAATCAGATCAAAATAAAATAGGTAACTGAATTGGAGTAAACTCTAAGAGAGTTACTGTGTTGTCTTTCGTGCAAAAGCACACACAAAAGTTTTCTCAACTTACTTCAAGTTGTCTAAAAAAATTTTCAACTTTCTTCAGATGACCAGAAATTTGCAATTGGAAAACTAAACCAAAGTGGTTGGTAATAAATAAATCGCATCTTCGGAAACCTGCAGGCAAATTTCGACTTTCAGGGCCGAAAAAATAACAAAATATAAACGTGAAACTCCAACGAAAAAATGGTTTCACTTTTTACGTTGGTTTATGCTCTCGGGGCAAAATACATTAAACACAATTTATCTAAAAGTTTAATTATTGTTTAATCCGGAAACATATAATTCGTGATTTTCTTTAGACGCAGGTTTGAACGTTTCTACAAAACTCACTTCCTATCATACTTAATTTTTTTCACTACATAGGTTGCTGAACTGCAGCCTCCACCAAAGGTTCGTGGTGTCTTTAGCTTTGGGGAGAGCTGCAGCAGACCAGTGACGTGGGCACAACGCCAAAGAACGAAACTTACGGGGAATACGATCTTCCGGTTGGGTTTAAATGTGCTTGGTCTAAAAATAAGTTGATAGGGAACTTATCGAGAAGCTAGATTTCTGCTATCCATAGGCGTAGCCAGGATTTTGATTTGGGGGCCCAAACCACAAATCACATGCAATGACGTCATCACAAATTTTTACAAACGGAACTTTTTGTGGGGCAAAGATATCGTAGAATGAAACATCTGATGCCGTTATAGCCTCTCGGCACTGAACCAAAATTTTGGTGAAGGGAGAGGGCGAAAACTAATAGTTAAAAAGTGCAAATGTCTAACTTAGGAGACGTGTTGAGTGAGCTAGTATACCCAAACGTATCACAGACGGGGTCTGGGGGCGGATCCCCCAACCACCAGTGGCTATGGAGGTCTGGGGGCGAAGACGATGTTTGTAAGTTTTTGGGAAAAAAAGCTATTCTAATCCCATTGGATCACATTTCGCAGGTGTTCACAGCCATTTGAAAGAACTAGATTTTAAACATTTGATATCCAATTGAAAAAATTTAATTGTTCAACTCTCTTTTTACTAGCAATTAAAGTCCAAAACACGTTTAAAATTTTGCACTATAGTGTAAAATTTTAATTGTAAGTGATTGGGTCCATGTTGGGGAAAGTAAGGCACATTGCCTCCTGCAATATTTTAGCAGTAAATAATAATCCTCTCGAAGATTTTTCTTAATTTGAGATTTTTGTTTTGTCATGAACCTAACCAGTTATAGGAGTACATGTACGGCTAGGGGGCCCAGGCCCAGGCCCCCTCAACTGAAATTCAATAATCTGTTCAATGAGTAGGCTATTTTTTTAATATGTATTTTGTGTGTAAAAACTAGCGAAGTGGAAGTGCATCGTCATTGAAAAATGGTACAATAGATGGTTACGCTATTAACCATGTTATTCCCGGGCCGGATTTACATTGCGCGGGGCCCCTGCCACTTTGGGAATTTTCGAAACATCTTTCTGCCAAATTTAAGTGAACACCAAAAAAAGTTCTACTATCTGAGCGCGGTGCCCTGGCACTGTACCATATGGCAAATACGACCCTGGTTATTGCATTACGTTCATTAAAACTTTAAATGAGGGCCTGAGGTAGCAACTTTTAGGACAAAAACTTTCGACTTGACCTTGGTTTTACGTTTAAATTGGTTGGAAAAATTGAATTAAGGGGGTGCTCCGGACCCCCTGATCGTCAATATTATTTATTGTTCATTACTGTTGTACGTGTGTACTGTTGTACGCAAAGATTCTAAAAGAAACTGAAAATCAAGAAATAAGGCTTTTTTGTCAAATTTTTGTCATTGGTAGCATTTCAACTGGGAGGGCCCCAGCCCCCTGAGCTACCTCCTCTGGCTCCGCCAATGATTGAGATAAGATCGCGCACTTTAGTTCTTTCATAAAAAAACATTTAAAGCAAAATTAAAATAACTTTTTTTCCAAAACGTGGAGGACTCGAGTCAAGTCACTTGACAGTTTTTTGAAACCTCCAAGAATTGCATGACATATTATGACGTAGCACGTGGTCGTCGTTATTAGTACTTACTTTCGTACGTGTAAATCCTAAATCAAAGAACCTGGGCCCCCTGGCTCCGCCTATGCTGCTATCATTATTTTTTTCGTCTGAATAATTTTTTATTATAAACTTTGAAGAATTAAGAATTAAACTTTATTTCTAAAGGAAAAATTTTTCCTGCGATTGTAAAACTTTACCATATTGTCAAAGCTCGAAGCAATAAGTTTAGCCATCACCTTCTCTCAGAAGTGTATTCTCATCTGAATAAATAAAACGCACAAATATCTGAAGCAATTGTTGCAGTCACGCAATTGCTCCAACCGATGAAAAAATAATAACAAGCAAAGCTAATGGAAAGATATTTGAGAGAAGCAATTGGTAATTAACTAACACTGAATAGCCCCCCTCCCCTTATTCCTGTTTATAATATATTTGTTGATAAAACTTATGTTTGGCGTTTTTACACTTGCGATCAATTTTGATTGCTTATTTTTGGGAATTTTAAAAGTTTTTATTGATTGGTGACTTTAATTTTTGACAAATTAGCCTCCCCTCTGAATATATGTTTCAAAAAATGCTTTAAATCACTTTTCAGTCAATTCCAGCGCAAAAGACAGTCTCAGAAGAGCTAAAAACGTGGTGTTTTTCTTATTCTGCATTTTGGTTGACAGGCCAATGGGGGGGGGGGGGGTTATAGCCCCTCCCCTGGCTACGCTACTGACCATGTCATTGCCGGGCCGGATTTACATCGCGCTGGGCTCCTGGCACTTTGGAGATTTTCGCAACATCTTTCTGCCAAATGTAGGTGAAGACCAGAAAAAGTCCTGAGATTTGAGCGCAGGGCCCTTAGCTGGTACTGCGCCATATTGTGGTTAATCCGGCCTTGGTTAATGCATTACGTTCATAAAAAGGCTAGATGTGATCCTGAGATAGCAATTTTTAGGACAAAAATTATCCATTTCTTCCAGGTTTACGTTTAAATTGGCTGGCAAAAATTGATTTTAGGGGGTCCCGGCGCCCCTGGTCTTCAATATTGTTGTTCGCTACTAGTGTAAGCGAAAAACGCTAAAAAGAAACTGAAACTGAAGAAACAAGAGGCTTTTTCGTCACATTTTTGTCATTGGTAAAATTTCAATTGGGGTGGGAGGCCCGGTTGGCTAAGCCTACGCTCCAATTGCGCAAAATAAAAAAGGTATTTACAAATTTTCCGCAAGGTTTCTGGCGTTTTCCGACAAAATTTCAACGGTTCAAAAATAGTGCTGTCCTCGAGCCGCGGACAGGGCAATTTTCGAGACCTAAGGCTTCGAGGCCAAGGCCAAGGACTTCAAAATGTGTCCTGGAGGATGTCCTCGAGGCCAAGGACGTCCTCGAGGACTCCACCTCTGTTGCTTAATAAAGCAATGCAGCCTGATCGCTCATAGGTTGTTCAATCAAGCCGGTCGAATGTGCTGTTTCTACAGGAGTAGCTCTTATGTCTTTACGTAATGTAGTTAAAAGTAAAACATTATAAACGGGAGAGAAAATGTCGAAGCTTGGATTTTGCTTGGCGATAGCTTCATTTTAAAATTATATTTCTTGCAGATGCCATTTTTTGACAATCCAGAATTAAAAAAAGCAGAAAGCTGTTTACAGGTCTGCACAAAATGTAATAACACATAATCGGCATCCGCTCACGAATTGACCGCGTACTGAAATTTTTGATGGATTTTTTTTCTAGTTGATTTGCTGCTTGTTTTGAAGCCACGAAGAGAGGTATAAAGTGCGTTTACTCTGGGCGCAAAGCAAAGTTGGCAAGTTTCGCGTGTGATTGCTTCGATCAGTGGCTCAAAATAAATCAACTACTCATTCTGTCTTAGTGAAGTAAACAACGTTCGCTTAACTTGAACACCCAAACTCTCAAATTTGGGGTCTTCAAAGTTAATAGATTGAGCACAAAGCTTTTCCCAGAAGTAATCCAACTAGTAAAAAGGGTGGCAAAAATCTAGATCATTAGAAAAATGCAATAAAAATTAAATCATTGGACTAACTATAGACCTGCTCGTTGAGGTTTGTTGCATGTTGTCAAGAAACTAGAATTTAGATTTCTACCATCTTTTTCATCTGTAACGCTTGAATTTTATTTTTTTAGGGAAACTAGCTGATGTTGTCGAGCATGCTATTCAAATTCTACACAAACAAGAAAATATAACGGACCTGGAGTCCGTCTTCTTCGGACTTCAAAGATTATCTCGTCAGGAATTTTTTAAATTTTACCGGAAAATAGCTCTCGAAGCTTTCCAATACGAAGCAGAATTTGGATCTATTACAGCACTTGATTGGGCGCTTACGTTGGCGATGCAAATGAGTAATTTAATTCAAGATCGGTCGTTTGAATCCCTAGTGGATATCGGAGACTTTAATTTCCCCCCATACCAACAGTATGTCGTTCTAGTGGATATCGGCATGACGATGTATAATTACGTCAGAGATGCGAAGCATCGTTACGCTATTTCAGATACGGAGCAACAACATTCAATGGAAATCTTTGATTGCTACCTCGGATTGGTAAAAGCTTTGGAAAGTATTCGACATCATGACAGATTACACCTGGTGTATCTAGCTGATCTGATTTATGTTGCGCAAGTTACATCAAGTCCGCTAAGCCGAAGTGAAATGCACCGTTCAAACGCAATGAAAAAGTCACGAAGAATGCTTCAACTTCTCAATGATAGCTGGCAACGAGAACATTGTCCTTCCATTCTCATTGGTTTACATCTCCATCACTCTGGTAAACTGCATTACATGAATGAAAGTTATCATTTGGCCTGGATTGATTACTATAATGCATTGGATTACCTCAAATCTTGGGAAGATTATATAGGAAGCTCAGCATCATATTACCACGATGTTGTTTACGGTTAGTGTTTGTAATCATTTTATTTTAATGATTTGTTTCGAAATACAAAGCAAATATTCATCCAGTTGGATGTATCACATGAAGAAATGATCGACAGCGTTGTAGAGCATTTAATTAATCACTAAATTTGATGTTTTTATGACGTACTATTTTAAGGTATTAAAACGTACTATTTTTGAGGTATTAAAAAACTAAATTTTATTCTAATTAAGTATAATAGCATTCTTATCCCCCAAGTTGCCATGACCCAGAACACCGCGAACGGACCTTGCGGTCTTCTAGTCAAGCTGCCACCTGTCTTTCACACATGTTGGAGGCTATATCACCAAGCGGAGATGTTAATACCATTTTTTTTAGTATTTTTTACGGCCCGGCAGAGAATCAAACTCAAGTGGACCGCTTCAGTAGTAATTAGATCCCCTTACCCACTCGACCACAGTTTAGCAAATTGATCGGGCAACCAGTCTCGCATCACTCACCCGAAACTGAATTATTAGGAAAGTGGTCGATCATAACCAACTTATTGCTTTGTCATATTATCCTTTTTTTGATGACGCTTTCCCGAGTCAGCCAAACAAGAAAAAGCGTTTGATAACGAGACCGAGAGGATAAAAGACTCTAATTGAATATCTGGGTTATCCTTGTCCTGTCCGCGTTGTTGCGTCGTTTGATAAGGCGCTTTAAAATGATTACCTTTTATTGGTGGTTTGAACAAGGTGAAGATTTAAGTGAGAAGATGTGAAATGCCAAGGAAACTTGAATAAATGGCTGCTTTATTCGCGTTTGCGTGTTTGTCCACAGATCCACCGGTACGATTTCGTGATAGGAGCATAATGATGCATAAAGCAGAAAAAATTAACGTAAAAAGATATAAAAATACTCTCGGCATATTTAAAGATGTAAATATAACTGCATAAAATTAAAAAAAAAGTTGCTGAAGAATTTTCTGTATAAACGACAAAATTGCAGTAGAATAGGTTAAATCGCGCAGATTCGGTTTTAAACATTATTTGCCGGTGGTCCATTAACTGCTGAACTATACACCTTCGGTTTTCAGCTTCCAATCATCGAGCAACGTTGCACATTGTTGAATTATCTGAAACTTTATTTTGAACGACTGGCAGCATGTACGCTGATAAGGCTGTGCGCCAAGCGTACCGAATTTCTATATACAATGAACCAAAAGAATGCTTGTACGTTTAAAAGTTTGCGCCCCGAGTACTTAGAGCTTAGCGTTTAGCCACCAGAAATATGGCGCATAAAGAAATGTTCTCAGCGCAAAGATGCACCTGGCATCAAAATTCCTTTTTAGAATCCAGAGGCTAGCGAAGTGCAGAAGTCTTCTCGAGTCATAGCTAAATATGACTTAAAAAAAGCAATTTTTAATATTTGCTTGTTCTCAGGTTTTTTTGCGATTTTTAAAATGTTTAGCAAATACCAAAAAAAAGATGTGATAGTAAACTCTTTCCACTTTGATTGTAGCCAGGCAGTTGCAATTCAACCTCTTAAGGGATAGCTAGTTGGTTTTATTGCCAAATCCGTGAAAATAGCAAAAACGCTGCTAAAACGTAAAAATAGCGAAAATTGAGGCTGAATGACTGCAACAACAACATTAGGACTTAATAGTTTTAGTAGCAACATGCAAACACCCGGTTACGCACCGAGCAAGTCTGCACTTTCACTAGTCACTAGCAGCTTGGGTTGCAGCAATTTGGCCTCTTATTTGTTATTTCACATAAGATATGGGTAAGTAGCTCCATAAGCTAGCTAGCTGCTCGGTCAAATAATGGCTATAATAGTGAAACAGCAAACTCGGTTCATGTGACCGCGTGCTCGGTTGTTGCAAGTAGAACTAGCATGTTCGACGCTAAAAGCCTAACTTGGGTTGCTATTTTTAAGAGAGATCTTTTGGGATATTTGTTGGAGCATTTAAAAAAAAAGCAGCATCGAATTAACAAAACATTTCAACTACTGTTTTAAAACAGAAAAATGAGACGATGTGAAAAGCTTAATTTTGTTTTACGGTATTTTTACTCCGGTTTGTCAAAGCTTTTCAAACAATAATTTTTGATTTCAACTTTCGCAAAATAACAAAATTAGCTTAATGCTTCAAAACACTTAAGGCTTCATTTTTAATTTCTTTGTTTTAGATCTGTGCAACCTGTTCGCTGAAAAATTTGCGAAAGATGTCAGAAAAAGAATTGCCCTGCTCAGATTGTTTCATATAGTGGATGAAATCGCTGCAGAATTGAATATAAACACTTTGAGTTTTCTGCAACGAATTGGTGCAATGCATATTGGAGCTGCACTATGCGAAAAAACGATGACCATATTTAATGTCACAGACCCAGTATTACAGTTTTACGAAAACTTGGATGAACTGATCGCTAATAATGGCCTTCCAGCTGACTGGGCATTCACTATTTGCAACCTGATAGATTCGATTCATTACTTTTTGAGAGATATCAAAAAGCACATGATTGCTGGTTTGATCAGAAACTTGGTTTTTAAAAATTATGCATATAAACTTCAAGGAGTCAAACGGGTTGCTTTTTTTGCTAATTTTTTTGCAAGTTTGCACTATGATACCCCGCAAAAGCCAAAAACCGATTTTGATTACGATATTGAAGATGAGAAGCTAGTTGACAAGATACTGGACATTGGCAAATACGCTCTCAAGAAGTTCAGTGCTGGAAAACTGAAACACGTCCTTGAAGTTCGCATCTATCTTGGATTTATTAGTTTGATAATAGCAGATGTTGAAGTTCAACTGGAACGAAGTGACGCCCAGGAAAAAGCTGCGAAATATATTGCCAAAGCAAACCTTGATAATTCCATTGGTTTAGAAGAAGTGAGCTTGAGCTTGATTGGTTTGTGGCGCTTTCTACGTCTCTACTCACAAATGATCCTTGGCCCGAATGTGAAACTTGACAGAAATCAACTGAAGCATAGCGTGTTTTTGCTTCCTGAATGCAAAGAGAGATACCAGAAAGCTATTTGCACAAGCCGACATTACAAATTTTCCACTTGTTTTGCTGAGAAATGGTTGGAAAGACTAGAGTGTTAGAGATGTTTTTCCTGTAGAATGCATTTCCATCTGATTATACATTTTTTGTTTAGTGTTAGTATCGGCTGATTTTGATGCATTATGTGTTGCTAATCACTTATAACGTGTTAACTTTTCGAACGATGTAATATATTAAAATGTTTCACGGCGTTTTGAAAGTGTCATTGTCTGAATCTCTGAATGTAGACACCTGATAATAGCCAAGTTTATGCATACGGTCTTTTCCATCGGTGGGCACAAATTTGTTAATCCGTTATTAACAAAACTAAGTTTTTCATTAATTTGTTACATAATTTCTTGCAGCATTTATTCATTGTGCCGGTACAAACCAGTTTGCACTGGTAACACTTATTGCGGCGTAGCACGGAGTTTTATAGAAGAAAAAGCAAACGCGCTGTTTGTGGCAAATAATAAAGTGCAGCCACGTAGGTATATTAATTATCTCTGTTCGCAATTTACAAAGATTTTTTGATTGCAACTTTGTTAGTGTATTTGAGCCTATTTTTATCTTGAAATTATATTAGACTGTAAAATGCAACTTCCAAAACACAAAAAGATCACCAGAGCAATGAATTTTTCCTTAGCCAGCTTAACAGTGTCATTACATGTTCTGGAAGCGAGTGAATAAAAAGAAATGTAAATTACACTAAAAATATTAACAAATTAACGGACTTTATTAACTTCCGTTATAACTTTAACTGAGTTATGAAGCTTGTTAACGAACTAGTGGTTAGCGAAGCTAATGTTTTGCATTAACTTGCTCAAGTTCGGCATTTTCGAATTAGTATACCGGTACTGTAAGAGTATATACTGCATTTAGGCATTGTTTGACGTATGTTTCGTTCAATTTTCACACTACACAGCCAGGCGCGTAGCAAGAAATTTGCAATGGGGGGCTGATTTGGGGGTTTGGGGACAAAGCCCCCAGAGCTCAAAATTGTGCATATTTTTGCTAAAATGACTTAATTTTAGGGCAATTTTAATAAAAAAATAATGCTTTTAAAACGGGGCGTAGAAATTGGCAGTGCAAACATGATTAAACTGATTGCATAAATGGGCTATTTGGGAGGTGGCTAATGGTAAATTGCTTGTTTAGATGCTGGTAAATTATAAAATCGAATAGTTCAATAACACTCACACGGAGTAATCTAGTTCGTACACGGTTTATAGAGAAAAATAAATGGGGTAGGGCTAATGAAAAGAGATTTGAGAGAAATGATTGGTAATTAACTGATACTGAATAGCTCCCCCCCACCTAATTTTTAGTTTATAGTATATTTGTTGATGACACCTATGTTCAGCATTTTTACACTTGCGATCAAATTTGGTTGCTTATTTTTGACCATTTTTCAAAGTTTCCATTTGTTTGTTAGTTTTATTTTTGACAAAGCAGCCCCCTCCTGTTTCAAAAGATGTTTTAAATCACTATTTAGTCCACTCCAGTGCATAAAACAGTCTCAAAAGTGCTAAAAACGTAGTGTTTTTCTGATTTTGCATTTTGGTCGACATGCCAATGGGGTTGGGCTATAGCCCCCCCCCCGCCCTCCCTGGCTACGCTACTGTTCACAGCAGAGCTGTAGGTCTGGCCGGACTAAATTTGGGTTGGGTTTGCGCTTAAGATTAACAAAATGTTGGGCTTATTCGGGCTTGATATACGTCGGCTACTATTGTTTTTTATGCTTTTTAAAGCGTAATTAAAATAACTTTGGATCAATGAGCGACCACTTGGTTTAATCATCAATAGCATTGTAACTTAACTTTTGGGCCTGATCTTTACTTCAAATCACTTTTTAGGTTCTGGATTTTGCTTTCGGGTTTAGGCCTGAACTATTCGGCCCGTTTACAACTCTGTTCAACGGAAAATTTACTCGACAAAGGGCCTAATTAACTAATTGCGATTCATAGTCTAGCAAATTTGAAGTGTTTGTACAATATAAGCACTCTTACTAATTTCTCGATTGCTGCCTGACTGAACCTGTACAGAGCATAGTATAACGTGTCCAGCTTATGGTAGAAGTCAATACAGCGTGGTCAACAGAGTAAAAGCGACATTTTTACGACGAACCTGATCGCAAGATGTTGGTTCGACCTGTACTCTGGTCACGTTGTTATGTCCTTGGATAAGACGTTTTATGAAGATTATATCTGCTTGACGGCTTCGAACGAGTCGCAAATTCAGTGGACGAAAATTCGAAGAAATCCACTGGAACATTGAATCATGGGAAAACCCCTAAGCAAATGTGGATTCCGCCAAAAGCACGAAAAAGCTGCCACGATAAAACGTGCAGATCAGTTAATTGTTAGCATTTGACCATGTCGGACGCGTCCGGTGACAGGATAATAAATATGCAAAATAACAACGCCATGAATTGGATATGATGGACGCTGCAAATAAACAAATTTGAGTTGGGGATGAGACGCTTCGGGCATTGGCATTGTAACTCAATCTATAGATAGTTCAAGACAGATTTCATAAAAAAAAGAGACTCAAGACAGATTTCAATAAAAATCGTTTCATCTGTGCGTTGGACGCCGGCAAGGTTACGTGATGCCACCTTTCTTCTTCATTGCTTACTTGGATTGGATTGACAAAAAACAGCCAAGCTAAGATCGTGCAATAAGGTGGTCTTAAAAACGACGCCTCTACCCTTTTGGTCGCGCTACAAACAATTGCTACAACTTGAAAGCAATTTGAAAGAATTAAATTGCATATAGCTCCTTCAATCCCACATTATTTACAGGTCAAGTCCAAAACTCGCTTTAACAGTAGCATTTTTAGGTTAAATTTTCCAAATGGCTAAGTTAATCCTACTTTGCACAGGGTGTTTGACCAATGCATTTTACACGGGAGGGCAAAATCCCCTTCTCCCCATCTATAACTCCTAAACCAACAGTTATGGAAACACCAAATTTGGCGTGCGGGTTGATTTTTACCAATTTTTTTTCAGTAAAATTTTTGAGTTGATCGATGACATTACCATAGTGACGTCGCGACTATATTTTCTACGGTCATTTTTGCAATGATAGAACGTCGCAGGCGGTTCAAATTTTGTTCATATGTTTGTTTTTTGTTACTACATCATGAAATTCGTAAATCATAGTAATTCTGTTACAAACGTCTTGCAACGTTATTGTGCTGAATTTTGGGCATAAACTTGCCGATTTCGAAAAATGACTTCAATATTCTCAAAATTGGAATACTTTCCGTCATCTTAGCAACGTCAAAATTTCAGGAGTTATTTGTGATGAAATTTAACACTAAATCAAAATAATTTGAAATAAAAATTTTTTGTTGAAGGGATTTATCACGGAAAAACCGAGAGGAGGAGCAAACATGCCCCTGTTCCTGTAAAATAAGGTTAAGAGGGATGAGGCCCTCTTGGCATTTAATCCACCATGGTTGCGCCAATGCACCACTGATGTAGCATAACAAGCAACTTGAAAAAAAACGCGCAAATGGTTAAAGCAAGACCAAACAAAGGCTACTATTTTGCTTGACAAATATCACAAAAACAACTGCAGCAAAGAAGCCCTAAGTCCAACAACCACATTGATGTCAAGAATTTAGAGTTAGGGTTGAGTTCATTGTACGCAACTGCATTTGAAGGATTTTTTTACCTTCTGGAAAACAAACGATTTGAAAAAGTCTGTTGGCTGTTAACTCATTTTATCAGTTTGAACAGAAAAACGTTCCGTAAAAAAAAGAAAAAACAAGAAAACAAATTCAATAACACTTTAAGAACTTCAATGTCTTTCCTTTATAGGGTAATTTCCGGTTTGCTAGACTAGAGAAACCGCACTCATAATTGTTCAGTCTGCTACCAATATTATCTCAAATGCGTAAAATTATAATATTGACAATGAGACAGTAGACTGAAACTATAGAAAACCATCTTGTCTTTCCTTTATTTAGCAGTTTGCAATTGCTTTCCGGTATCGTAGCGGCTGATGAATAGATCGCACAAGGTTGGAAATTGAAAGGTTTTCCAGCTGGTCCGAGACCAGTTGAATCGGTCTCGAGCCAGCTGCTTTCTGTCTTTACTCGTGAACATAAAGCACGCACTGTGCGCTTGTTCAACCAAACCAATTACTGAAAACATTTTTTTGGTTTTGTTTCCAAGTTTTTCTGTCTGGTTGGATCACGACAACGGGGATAGACTGCTTGGTTCCAATGAGAAATTAGCATAAAGTGTCTTTTCCAAGGACACAAAAACATACTGCCAGTTCGGGATTTGAACTAAGAGTCAGCAACTTCTGATCACTAACCCGCCGCTTTACGAATTGAGCAGCTATCGCCGCCGCTTCGTCTTCTTTATGGATTTTTACAATTTCAAAAAAAACTGCCATTTCGATGTTGTAAATTTATTAAATTATTGTCGCTCTTTGCAATTCAGGACGGATCGGTTTTAAAATGTCTAAACTAAAATGGCACATTAAAAAAATACGGAGATAGAACTTTGAAGCCCCTCAATCCTTTTCCTTGTTTCTCAATTGCTCACCCAAGCTCTTAATAGGCATGAACTGAGTCATTTTTCATTTTATCTTATTTTATTGCACATTTCTTATATTTGAGAGTGAATAGAGCGTCTACAACCGAAACGGCAGACTAAGACTTGATTCTTAGTCGGGTCAAACCAAAGAGACTAAAAAAGTTCGTTTTCGCGGCTTTCCTGCTTGACGTTCAGCATTAAGGAACGGTGTGAAGTTTCCACCAAATGCGTTAGACAGACG
The DNA here is from genome assembly GCA_963965965.1 of Trididemnum nubilum. Lineage (NCBI taxonomy): Eukaryota > Metazoa > Chordata > Ascidiacea > Aplousobranchia > Didemnidae > Trididemnum > Trididemnum nubilum. Next base: position 33,334,512 of record OZ014486.1, read on the forward strand.
GGTAGGTGTAAACTCGACTCGAAAATAAAAAGTCTCTTCACAGTCTCCTGACCACGCCAACGTGGTAAAAAAAATGTAATTACATTTTCAGAATAATTTCAGAACTCCGTCATTTTTACAGAAAAACAGGAAGGTACCACCAACACTAAACAGCTTCACTTCTTTATAGCTTAACATGCAATCGCAGAAATAGCAGCGGCAGTGAGAATTGAACTCCTTTGTCTACTGAGTTAGAATAAAAAGTTTTTATCAGAACCACAAGTGCTATTTTAACATTTTCGACTATGTAAATTTTTATTCAGCACTTTTTGATGCACAGAATCTTCTATGCAAATTGTGGGATTTGCTAAAACACCGTGTTGTCTGTAAAACGAATTCAAAGCATGGTTTTGAATTTTAAAATATTGCAATAGCCAAAGGGAATACTGCGAGACAAGAGCAAATTCTTGCTGTTGTACAGTAGCTGAGAACACAACGAAGTGGTTAGCGTTTAGTTGCTAGTGCAAGGTTGAAACAAAGTTGAAAGAAAATAAAAAACAAGCATGATAAATAACAGCTCGCCGACAATTCAACACAAAGCTGCATTCACACGGGCGACTTTTAGCTGCGAGAATCGGAATTTTGTCTTTTTCCTCACAAAAATGTTTCGCAGAAACTAGATTTATGAAGAGTAGTGTTACACGCTAAAAAAATTCTTCTATGTCCATGCTATTTTATACCGTAGGGAGAAGTTGGTTACATTACAAAAACGTTTTAAGATGTTATGTAAGTTAAGTATTGATTAAAAAATGCTCAAATTTCAAAAAGTAACTTCGGAAAACCTCCAACATCGGGAAACTTTCCGTTGCCTTAAGGACTTCAAAATTTCAGGAGTTATTTGTAATAAATTTTGACTCAAAACAAAGCTAATTTGAAATAAAAATCTTTTTTCTAAAGGGATTTATCACACAAAAATGCAAGGGGGAGCACAAATGCCCACTGTAAAATAGGGTTAACTAGCGATGCACGCAAGAATTTTGAATCTCAGCCAAGAAATAGCCCAATATGGGATACTGCTGTCCTAAATACAAAAAGATGTCAACTTTGGCCGAGAAAAATAAATTTTCTTTAGCTTAGTCATTTGATGCAGCAAAGATAAAACACTTTGCTTATAAATGATTAGGCTGACTTTTGTTATAACTTGCAAATGGAACGTTGTGTCTCACTGGCGATAACTTTTTTGCAACAAGATGCGACTAGTTACCTGCAATAATTTGAGCTTTAGGCTGCTTGTTTTTTCAAATTTCCAGTTGGTACTAAAGTCGTAGCTTTGCACTGGCAATCAACTTTTTTAAATGAGCTTTTGCAATGGTGTTGAAGAAAATTTTCAACACCATTTGCTTAATAGCATTGGTTATTGCATCACAAATGTTTGTATCACGAATAGTATTACGGTATTACCTTATAAAAGTTGTCACAACAACCGTAATGTTTGGTGAAACATTGCCAAATTGAAAAATTCCAAACCCAATAAAATGATCGCATCTTTGCGCAAGCTTGATACTAAACAATCAAGGAAAAGATAAGCTTCGCATATATTTGTGCATTTTGTTGGCGCAAGTGGCATTTTTCAATTAATTGTCTGACTGTTTGGCAAGTGTTAGCATTTTAGCAATGTCACGAACCGGTGCTAATTCACGTAGTTAAAAGAAGGCACGGATCCATATGATAACAAAAAAATACAAATATCAGTTTTTATTGGTACTGGTTTTATATTTTTATAACTTGAACTGATGAAAAAATTATAATTTTTAGACTAAATTTAAGTTTTATTACACCAAATATTACGCATTATTTGTGATTATTTTAACATATGGCCAAAACACACAAAAACCAACCGCAATAGCGTTCGAAAAAATTGCAACAACCTATGACCGTGTTTAGACTACCCACAGCAATGTACGATAAAAAATGGTGTCTTATTTCAAGCAAAATATTGTCTGTTGAAAATCCCAATAAACAAAAATTTAAAATAATTATTGTTCAAACGAAAGGGACAACAAAGTTGTAGCATTTTTTTTGTTTTACCGATTATTTTTTTTTCGATTGTAGTAATGTCTCATGTGAATTTTGATGTTTGCTCGATTGCTTTCCTAATGTACCTTTTAAATAATGCTCCCTTTTCAGTTTTTGTTTTAATTATAATTATTCAAAGCTAATAGAAGCATGAATTTGATCGCGAAATATTCTAATTGAATGAGATGACCTTAATTGTCTAATTGGTCGAAACAGATTTATCATTCAAAGACTTATCTCAAACGCAATCTGGTTTTTTACGGGGAGTTAACATTTAGTGAAGTATACTTCTGGCCATACGTGGTAAATCAAAACTTAACAATAATCATTTACATTTACCAGCAGAGGTCGGCCACTTTGTCGAGTGATAACGCGTTCGTCTGCGGAGCGGGAGGTCTGAGGTTCAAATTTTGGACCAGTCAAATCAGACACAGTGTTGCCAAGAGTTTTCACCGCTGCGACATTTCTTCGAAAGGAACTGTAATGCCTGGATGCAATTACACGGAGTTGGAGCGCGCAAACTTGTTACACGCTTCGGCTTATTCAACAAGTATTATGAAAGACTTCATTTGATTTACAATGACTTTTTTTTCAAAAAAGTGATCCCTTTTTTTTGGCATTATTTTAGGTTAATTTAGGATTATAGTTAAAGTTTGGAAAACTAAACTTGAATTAACTCTAATCCCAAATTAACCTGATAGTTAACAACCCAACAAAAGCCGTATAAGGGCTTCTAGGCCCGTTTTATACCGGCGACAGTTGCCATACGACCAAATTGGTCGGATCTCGATCTGAGTCAAGATTCAATGTGATGCGGCCGAAATTTATGTCGCACAATCAAATGTGCGACGACGACCAAGTGTGAAAGGCGCCATACAAATCTAAACTAAATAGTAGAGCCATACGAAACAAAGTAAACTTTTCTTACCTTGAAATAGAACGTGAAATCCTTGTGCCTTATTTAAACATCTGTGGTTCTGGCAGTTTCGAGTCACCACCTCTTTTCATCGCGACCATTCAACATTGATTGCAGTTGCAGTTATGGCTTTAACGTTACGTAGAAATATTTATACTTACTTGTTACCAATTGGTTCATTAGTTTGGTGAATAAGTCATTGGGAATTCGCGTGAGCATGTAGTACCTTTGTTTTTGTTCGCGAAGTTTGGCAGATGTGGAATGATTTGCTCATAACTAGCAAACGGTTAAAGCTTGGAAGTTAAACTTTAGACTCAGCATAAGAATTAATGAAATCGTTATGTGTATCAATTTTGGGGATCCAAGGTTACGTGATCGTAAATTGACACCCAAAGAAATATAAAAAAATGGCAATTTTTGGCTTAAAAATTTATCAATTCGCCCATAACTCAAAAAGCACTCAGTGTGTAAAGCTGAAACTTGTACACAATGTGGGTGCTTGTAAATGATTTATGCAAACCGAGTTTGGGGGCGCCCGGTCTCATGACCAAAATGTTACAGGCGACCAAAATGTTACAAAGGTTATTACAATGTTACAGGGGAGTGGGTAGATATTAAAAATAAACTAAACCGAACAAAAGTTGGGGTTCCACAATGGGGAGTTCCCCCCAAACGAGCCATCCTGAATTAAAAATTTTAACCTTTGGAAGCAAGACATATGAATTGTTGAGGTAGAGTAAGTCTAAGGGAAACAGAAAATTTAAAACAATTTTGGGGTCCCAAAATTGGGTTTCCCTTTCAAACGGGTCTGCTGAAACGGAAACTTTTTAACCACTCTTGCTAGGCACACAAAGTTTTCAGTGTAGCTAAATATGAAGGAAAGATAATTATGGGGGTTACTCTGAAACGGGGCCGCCAAAATTTTGAACTTTTAAACCGTTAGAGACAGATGTATTAAATTTTCAGAATGGGTAGATATTAGAAATAAACTTAACCTCTAACAAAAATTGGGGGTTCAAAAATGGTGAGCCTTTCCGAAACGGACCTTCCAAAATTTAAAGTTGTTTACCTTTTACGCTGGAAACATAAAGTGTTTGAGGTAAGCAGATATAAAAAATGATAAAATTTGATGAAAGTTTGGGGTACCAAAATGGGGGCACTCTCAAACGGGGCACCAAATTTTTGAACTTTTGAAACATTAGACCTAGACGGATCTCAGCACCACTAATCTTAGCACCACTCACCTTGTAAGCTAAATCTTCACAAAAACATGCTGTGTATTCATCTTGAAAGATCGCGTTAATTAAAGAGCCTATAAAAAACTGCGATGGTTCATCAAGTTATTCACATTGAACTGTGACGACTTGTGAGTAATTGCAATTTTTCAAATTATACCACTTCAGAAAAAAGGCTAGGCTATGTGGCAAAACCATGAACGATAGAGTAAAAAACTTACATAAATGCCTGTTTTAAATTTGCATAATTTTGACACTTTTTTTTATTTTGGTTTATGCTGTTGAGGAGGGGGGCTTTAATTTCGAAACAACCGGTATACCTACACTTTATGTTGAAATGCAATGCAAAAGATCGTTTTGAGAATCGTACATGACTGTGTGTTTCTAGATGTAACGAAATTTGCTTGCAAGTCGCTGGAATTTTAAAGACCGCTTTATGTTATTTCAAATGGAGTGAAAAACTGTTTAAAAAACTCTTAAAAAGTGCTCAGATTTGACGTTGTATTGTAAACTGTTATGGGAGCTTTTTGATTGACGTTACTCGATTATTGTTGATAACTTTGAGAGATTTAAGTTTTGAACTCGAATAACGATCTGCCTATCAACGACCACAATTTTTACAATTTCATTTAAAACAATCGGATCACTATTTTGAAGAGTAATAAAGTTCAGCAAAAGTTGGATAATGCCGCGAAGTACCCAGATATCGCTTGCGATGTCACGTTCTAGTTTTTGTCTTGTTTACGTTTCATTTCGATAAGAAATCTTAAAGTGTCAGATAACGTTTTTGAAAACTTATCTAAAATAGTAGTTATTAACTTTTATAGTCAAAACTATATCGACCTAGCAAATAAAACTGCACAATGAAAATTCTAAAGTTTTTCTTCAACATTCAAATCTTTTCCTTGCTAGAAATCAAGTTCTGCGTTTTCCATTAATTTCAAAAACCGGTACATGAAGAACTTTTAACGGAATCAAATTTAAACTCAATCCAACTCAATAGTTTGCCGTAAACAGCATTTGATTGCTATAACTGCAACAGGCATACTGAAAATGCAAGTAAAAAAAAAAAAAAACACAACTAAAATATAGTTAATAATAATTTAGTTGTGATGTTTTGACGTTTGCTGGCCAGAGCTTTAATATTTCTAATCGTTTGCGTGCTATCTGGCCTAAAGGCTACCAGCGCGGAAGCCTAGGAAGAGTCACCAGAACGGCAACTACTTCAAAACAAGCATTGCGAAAAAGTTGTCTTCCCGCAGGAATCGAACCTGCAGCCTTTGGATTAGAGCAGTGGACCGGCAATCCAAAGGCTGCAGGTTCGATTCCTGCGGGAAGACAACTTTTTCACATTGCTTGTTTTGAAGTAGTTGCCGTTCTGTTAACTCTTCCTAGGCTTCCGCGCTGGTAGCCTTTAGGCGAGATAGCACGCAAACGATTAAATAAAATATAGTTGCTATTAGAAGAAAATTTTATTTTTTTCCAAAATTTTTAAAATTTCAATATTTTTAAAGCAGTGGTAAAATCAATGCTTATCTTAGTTTAAATAAGACCCGGTCTCCATTTAAAGAAAAATTGTTAGTGTATCAAAATGTTCTTGAATGATTTTAAAACAATTCACGTTGATAAACAAAACTTGTATAATTTACCGGGCTGGTTTTGTAGCTGGCGGCTTTGTCCTCCCATGCCCGAAAATAGGTCAAACTCTTGATCCGAATTTTCAAAATAAATCACGGCCAAACTATTACTATTTACACTGATGTACAACGTGGCAAAGAAGAATTCTGCAAGACGTGCAAAAATGCAAATGAATCAACACCAGTCAGAGTTGTAAACGGGCCGACTAGTTCAGGCCCGAACCCGGCCCGAACCCGAAACTAGAAGCCCGAACCCAAACACTAATTCGAAGCCCTAATCATGCCCGAAAAAACCCAAAAGTTAAGTTAGGTCTGAAAAATTTGGCAATGTCGCCAAGTTATTTTGATATCGTATTTTTGTGCACCTAAAACAAAAAGTACGTCTCAGGTTCGAATTAAGCCCAAAGTTTTTGTCAACGTGTCTTCCCGCAGGAACCCGGCCCGAACCCGAACCCGACCCGAAAAGCCCCGACCGAGTTACAACTCTGACACCAGTAGCATATTCAAAGAGGGACAATGTGCTATGCCTTTTTTTGTCTTTCCCCACCCTGAACGTTTTATAAAAATCACTCACAAATTAAGAAATACCAATTCTTCTTTGTGCTGCGCAACCGTCTTCGCTCGTTTTACTTTGCTCTGACCATTCCAAAACACTTGCTGGTGGTAACGGACACGTTTTCTTCCTTTTTTTCATTATTTTTTTAAAAATTTTGACAAAAATCTACTGATTTCCGCTCAAAACACGGTTTCTGAAAAATGAAGACCTTTTGTTTTAACTTAATTATAGCCAAACACCATATTTGTAAAGTCCCGCCTACTCTAGTGCAGAATGGTAAACGGGCCGACTAGATCCGGCCCGAACCCGACCTGAACCCGAAAATATAAGCTCGAACCCGGCCCGAACCCGAAAACTAATTTGAAGCTCAAATCATCAGAGGTGGAGTCCTCGAGGACGTCCTTGGCCTCGAGGATGTCCTCGAGGACACATTTTGAAGTCCTTGGCCTTGGCCTCGAAGGTCAAGTCCTTGGCCTCGAGGCCTCAAGTCCTCGAAAATTGGCCTGTCCTCGGCTCGAGGACAGCAGTTTTTTTTGAATTGTTAAAATTTTGTGGAGCGCTTGAAAATTTTTTAGAAAACGTTTTTTTGTGGAGATCGCTTGAAAAATTTTTGTGAAGACCTTTTTTTTTTGGAGAGCACTTGCGCTTGTGTCTTTGGTCCTTGGCCTTGGCCTCGAGCATTCCTGTCCTTGGCCTCGAGAGTGTCTGTCCTCGGAAAGGCTGTCCTTGGCCTCGGATTTTTTTTGTGTCCTTGGCCTTGGCCTCGAGCCTTGTGTCCTCGACTCCACCTCTGCAAATCATGCTCGAAAAAGCCCGAAAGTGAAGTTAGGTCTGAAAAGTTTAGCAATGTTGCCAAGTTATTTTGATATCGTATTTTTGTGCACCTAAGACAAAAAGTACGTCTCAGGTTCGAATTAAGCCCGAAGTTTTTGTCAACTTGAGACCCGAGCGCGGCCCAAAAAGCCCGGCCCGACTTACACCACTGCTCTAGTGAGCAGCACTATTCTCTCGGGAAAATACACAAACTTCTGACATCAGTTTTATTAGATCTATGGACTATTTGGAGTTGACGACAACGAGTTCTACTTCCACCCAGATGGACGCTCCATGTTATTTTAGGATATCGTTAAATAAAATAAAAGACAACCAGCGAGAATCAAGCATACGATGGCAGTTTCGTAAGTTCGATCAATGCAATTGTAACTTACAATACCTATAATCCAGTGTATGAAATAAACTGATTTTATTTTAACACTAGAAGTAAAAGTTTTATAAGGAAAAGAGAGTAAGTTTCTCCTAGCATGTTCAACTTCATCACGTGCATTTGAGTGAAGCAGTTGTTCTAATTAGGATTTTTCTGTGCTTGAAATCACATTTTGTGTAAGATGTTTTTAGATGAAACAGCCACTTTTTTACAACTATTACAAAGACGAATTTTAGATTCGTTTTTCCTTTTTTAAATTTTGTGATTTTTTATAGCTTTAACTGGTTTATAGGCTTACATTCTTACTTTGTGATAGGCTGGGCCGACAAGGAAACAGGAACCAGCCCGTTTGATTATGAAAGGCCTATTTTGTGCCGATTTGGTGCGAAGAAAAAAGAAGAATCTTCCGGTATTGTCTATGAATTGATATGTCTTGACACGCTATAGCAAGATAATTGAATTGCGAAACTACAACTTTCACGTTTAACTTATGTGCAATATGCTAAAATATGCTATTTGGTGCTCCTAGAACCCGGAAGTTTTGTAGGCCCGGTGCTTTCGGGAGACCGAACTCCGTCCAAAAATTGATTAGGCCTACCATGTGCTTTTGTGACTGGTATTTCCGTATTAGCTTCTGTTTAGAACTCTCAATTTGACTAAAAAAAATATCTAATAGTATCTTCACCACTTGCAGTTTTCCAAACATTGCAATTATGGTATTGTGTTTGTCGCAGGTTGTGTATCAAAATAACGCTCAAAAAATCATTAGATTTTTCTTTTATGGGAGATGTGTTTGAAAAGTAAGGGTACTGCTCAGTGAGTGTGCACGCTGCACGAACAACTTTTATCGCAGAGAAAAAAGCATTGCTTTCTGTGATGTCACAGTGGCTTGTAATTTCGAAAACCAAATTTCAGCATTCTGTGACAACCACATTCTTTTTTGCATGTTTTTCTGTCAAGGCACGTTCGTTGTGACCGTATTATGAAAATTTGATAAAATTGAAGATTTTTGGCTTTTTTTTTCTTTGGTGCGAAGGATGAGCGTCGTACAATGAATCAACCTGAAATTACTTGTACGTCTTGGAAAAACTCCAACTGAAGCACTAAAGTAGCTTCAAGAAGTCTATGGTGATGACATGATGTCAAGAACTCGTTTTTTTGAGTGGCACAGGAGCTTCAAAGAGGGAAGAGAGGAGGTGGAAGGTGATCACAGGAGTGGGAGGCCGTCTACAAGCAGAACAGATGAAAATGTTGAGCGTGTGAGACAAAAGGTGTGGAGGGATTGCCGTCTTACTGTTAGGATGATAGCACATAAATAAGCTGGGTATGAATAGTCAGAGGGTATGAAGGATCATTACGGAAGATTTGGGGATGAGGAAGATCTGTGCAAAAATGGTACCTAAGTTGCTGAATGAAGGACAAAAGGAGCGTCGTGTGCAAGTATGTCAAGACGTTTTAGAGCAACTCGAAACTGAACCCAACTTGCTGAAAAGAGTTGTTACTGGCGATGAGTCATGGATCTTTGAGTACTATCCACTTACCAAGCGGCGGAGCCTTGAATGGAAGAGCGCATTGTCGCCAAGAACCAAAAAGGCGAGGGTATTCAAGTCCAAAACCAAGGTGATTCTGATCGCTTTTTTTGATGTCCATGGAATTGTTCACGCAGAATTCTTGCCACAAGGCCAAACTATTAATCAGCGCGTCTACAAAAACATCTTGCAACGTCTGATGCGCTCAGTGGGGAGAAAAAAAGAGAAGTGTAGGAAACGAGGTCTTGGCTGCTTCATCATGACAATGCTCCAGCTCATAATGCCTTGGGAATTCTGGAGTTTCTTGCCAAAAATAACATTGCAGTACTGGAGCAACCACCCTACTCTCCAGATCTGGCCCCTTGTGACTTCTTTTTTGTTTCCCAAACTTAAGGAAGTCATCAAAGGAACTCGTTTTGAAGATTCAAGAGCTATTAAAACAGCCGTGACGAGAGAGAGCTCCGAGCGATCCCGAAGAAATCTTTCCAGGAGTGCGTGGAAGCGTGGCAGAGGAGATTGGAAAGTGTATTCGACCCCAAGGAGATTACTTTGAAGGCGGCATGTTGTGAAATTTACTTATCAAATAAAATAAAACATTTATAGACCCAGTCCCGTTACTTTTCAAACACACCTCTTAAGTATCAGGGGCGCAACCAAAACTTTTTAAAAAGAAGGTTCAATTTTTCAGAAAGCAACCAGTGCCCAACTGCAGTTAATTTATTCGAACTATTAATCTAAACCCACGTTACTGTAATGCTACAGGGTTTTGCGGTAATAGTTGCATTTCGTTACAATATTGTATCAGAAACCCCTAATAACAATTTTGAGAGTTGTTGGATGTGAAAATTGTGTGCGAGAAAACATGTTTTCACTATGAGAGCTTTGGGGCGAATTGCCTTGCCCCTAAGGGAAGAGGAGCCATTTTAACGCCATTTGGGTAATGTTTTGCACGCTTTTAGAGCAATTACGAAAACCTAAATTACTAAAATTTGGAAGAGTTTGAAAAAAGTTATTTTACTTAGTCCAATCAGCTCTTGCACACTGTGGTCTGGCCCAAAATACGTTTAAAAGCAGAAAAAAGCATATATGGCCTAAATATTTTAAATGACTTGGGCAAGGTGGGAGCTTCAGCCTCTTTGTCTCCCCTTGTGGCCTCACGGATGAAGCAATTTTCTATTTCCTATAAATGCTCAATAAAAAGCAAAATGTTTAATTTGCTCTGAAGAAACTATAGTTACGAGTAACTTAAAAGTTGAGAGTCTGCACTCCACACCTATTACAGTTTACTAGACCACTGCAGTTGTTGTACGAGTTTATTAAAATTACTTCACCATTAGTCAAAGAGTATTTTGACTTACTACAAAGCATCAACTTTTAGCATACCGTAACTCCGCACTATGATAGTCACTATGCCTGTTAAACACCGTTTACACTTGGTCTTGACTAGGTGTAAAATCGTGTTCGTCGATAGTATCCGTTGTTTATTGCAGCCAAAATTTCGGTATGCGTAAAGTGGTGACTTAGGTTAAAAAAGTATACGGCATACGCTTACGATGTTATACCCAGTGTAGGGTGTGTCTTAAAGCCGAGACCCGGTCTAGAAGGATTATATACCGAAAAATCGTTAGCACTATTATAAGTTTTAATAAAAAAAAAACAAAATGTCAATTTTTCTTATTTTTCTGGAAAAGCATAAAAACCATCTTCTTCTATGACGTCCCTTTTGCATTGGTTTTCAGTAAATTTGGTATTTTAAAATGCTGAGAAAAAAAAAACGAAACCTTTTCATGGTCTTTCAGTGGAGTGTGATGCCTTGCTGATAATTACTGCTGAAGTTTTTGAACGAAAATAACCAGTAAGCAAAGGTGTCAGTGTGCATTTGCCAGCCATACTTACACTGTTGCGGACTAAGCAATGCAACTGACCAGATAATCTTTTGTTTTGTAACCGTGAAATCACAATGGGGATTGGTTATCAATCAGACAATCACGATGACGCATAATTTTGCTCTTCATCAATTGCTGCAATTATATTGCCACAGCAAACAGCACTACGGCACTTCGTACGGTGTCTAACTACGTCATGGTGTTTAACCACCTCTTTTAATAGGCTTACTCGTCTTTTCGTTCAAAAAAACTCGTGCAGTAAACACCAGCAAGGCTTAATGCTCCTCTGCAGGACCATGAAAAGTATAAATTTTTCTCAGCAATTTAAAATACTAAATTCATTAAAAACCAGTGCTAAATGGTGTGGTATATTCCTCGGAGTACGTCACAGAAAAATATGTTTTTGTGCTTTTTTACCAAAGTAATTAAGAAAAGTTGACCCTTCGTTTCATTTTTATAAACTTAGAATAATGTTTGTGATGTTTTGGTATTTAACCCTGCCAAACCAGACTTTGGCTTTGAATGGTTAATGATTGCTTCGACTGCATAGAGAGATTTGGAATTTCTGAACGCGTTGAATATGTTTGCAGAATAATTTTTCTACGTTTGAATTTAAATTTGTTCCGGTTTTTATCTTCATACAGCAGATTTGTTTTCTTCTTTTTCAGAATTGCATTTGGCTTAGTAGTTTGCTTTTTGCACAAAGGTGACTTTTTTTAAAAGTGCTTTTATGTTTCTTGATTTTAGTGTTGAGCTCGGCTCTGCTCTGAATTTTTGATTTGGTATAAAATATCCATTATTTTACGTCCTTGCATACATCAAATTCACATAGTTGGAACGACCGACGCTCGCTTCGCGTGTTGCTTTGCTTTCACTCGGCCATTTTCCAACTAACGAGTACGAAATTTCAGACTTTTGCTTATTACTCAAGAACGGTTTGGTCTAGCTACATGAAATTTAACAGCAGTTTTGAGATTAATGAGTTATATGTTTGTACCAAATTTCGAGGCAATTGGTCTTGTAACTTTGGTTTTTGAACCCGAAAACCGCCCCGCAAGTTTGGCATAAAAAGGGGTCTCAGTCAAAAACGGCTTAAGTACGGCAAAAAATATTTCATAGGTTGTATATGTCTTAAGATACCCTTTCATCCCAATCAACCCACTTTTGGCCACGATGAGTTTTTTTCTTTTTTTTCCCCTTTTTTTCCTTTTTTTTTTCTTCCTAAATTTTGTACGCTCTTCTCCAAAACCACAAAAAATAAAAATTTAATTTTTGTGTAAAGTTGTTGAGCTGCAAACGCAATTTTTTCTCCCCCATTTTTTGGGGGGCAACTCAACCGGAAACCCCCCAAAATGGGGCTCTAAAAATAAATTTTTTGCATGGCTCAAACTAGGGGGCTAGTTTTTTTGATATCAGCAGCTATTTAACTGACAAATATTTTGACATAGTTTGGGGTTACCACCCCCCCGGGGATCCCCTCAAATGGACCCCCAAAAAATCAATTTTTTTAATGGCTCAAGCTAGGGTGGCAGCTTGTTTTGATATTAGCAGATATTTAACAGACAAATATTTTGACATAGTTTGGGGGTGCCCCTCCACAGACCCCCAAAATCAATTTTTTGAACAACTTAACTTATGGTGCCAGTTTGTTTTGATATCAGCAGATATTTAACAGAAAAATATTTTGACATAGTATGGGGATGCTACCCCCCAGGACCCCCCCCAAATGGAACACTCAAACAAGCAATTTTTTGAACGGCTTCACTTGGAGTACCAATGTTTGATGATATCAGCAGATAATTAACAGAAAAATATTTAGACATAGTGTGGGGTACTACTCCAAGAACACTCCTACCCCAAATAAACCCCCCAAATTTTAATTTTTCGAATGGTTAAAGCTGGGAAGCTTTAAATGTTTTGACATAGTTTAAGGGTACCACTCCCTTGGGAAACCGAAAATTGGACCACTCCTAAATCAATTTCTTTAAATCACTTGTTGGAGAGCTAATTGTTTTCAATGTTAAGTGTCTAAAAAATAAATATTTTGGCATGGTTAAGAGGTGACACTCCTCCCCGGTAACCCCCCAAATACATAGATTCCCCAAACTTTTACTTTTCATTTAAGCTTAAACCGTTTTTTCGTAGATATTTGTAAGACAAAGAATTAAAAATACAAATGGTCGTCTGTTCGAGATAGAAGTTTAGAATTGTTGTTATTAAGGCAAAAACATAGATCTGGGACCAAGACAATGCAGAGTGTTTTGTGTAAATAAATAATATGTACTAGACATTACACAATAGCTCTGTAGGCATTTTGAATTTACGCTTCAGCTAGGACATATATATTTATAGTACTGATGGTGGAAGCTTAAACAGACAAATTGTTGTTAATCACTTAAAATGTTGGTTTAGCACGCAATTTGATATAACAAGATTTTCACTACGCTATTAAGATTTTTCTAGTTTCTCAACCATTTTTTTCTGCGACCCAAATTCGTTCAAACGTACTATCTGCATGAACAGCTGCGACCCAACTAAGTAGTCAGAAAAAACAGAACACAAAAAGCTGTACTTTTATTTCACAACATTTATCACCATTTCGCTTCAACAATTTTTAAAATCGTGACTCAGCATCACTCAATGCTAAACGCATTGGATGCTCTTCAGCCAGACTGTTTCTATATTTCTCTTCGTCAGAGCAGAAAATCCCATCTCACGTAAATATGAACATAGAAAAAATTTTAAGACTTCTTCATAGAATTTTGGAAATTCGTTTGCTTGACTATGAATTAAAGATAATCGAAGTACTGGGGGCTCTACTTGTGTCAGCAATCCATTCATAAAGCTTTGGCGATCCACATTTGGGTTGCGAGCCATGTTTTGAGAAACGCTGGCTTAACCTGACGGATTATTTTTTTTAGAACCAGAAACGATGACGTTGATATTTTTTGACATTGTTTGGGATTTCTACTTTTCTGGAGGTTCCATAATCAGATATTTTTGAAAAATTGCTGATTTTACGGTAGACGAAAAGTACTTTTGAACAGGGTGTCAAACCGTTTCAAATAACGGTTCGGGTTCAGGTTTAGCTCCTGCTCAAAATATTTTAGCGGTTCAGGTTTGGTTCGGGTTCACTTGAGCACCATTTTCGAGGTTCAGGTTTGGTTCAGGTTCGATTCGGGTTCATTGACTTAACATTTAACTGTCGTTACTCGTTTCGTCCAGAAAAAAAGGAGAAATTGCTGATCCTGTGGATGATCACCACTGCTCTTATTGTGCGTGTACCAGCGCCAGCGGCATCTGGATATGGAAAAATATATTCTTACTTTTGTAACGGGTTCAGGTTCGGTTTAGGTTTACTTAAGCACAATTTTGAGGGTTCAGGTTTGGTTTAGGTTCACTGAAGTAAAATTTTGCTGGTTCAGGTTTGGTTCGGGTTCACCAAAATGAAACGGTTCATTGGGGTTTACGGTTCGGTTCGACACCCTGCTTTTGAACGTCACAGCATTGGCTACGCGTCGGTCGTTCACTGGGTTTGCTGGCAAACTCCCATCTAGTTCTACATGTTTTTGTTGGCAATAACAGATAAACTAATGCAAAATCTCAATTACTAAGTAAATATCGCGCGAGATCAAATCACAAAGCTGAAACAATATCTTACAATAAGTGATACAACTTAAGTGATTATTGGTGAAAAGTAAATATAACAAAGTGTTACAAGCAGTATTATGTTTAAAAAATCCTGTTGTTTTTTTGCGGGATAGTGAAGCGGGAGGCGGAGCCGAGCATTTTTGCCGGTTGCCGGGACTCTAACTGCACTTTTTGTGGAGCTGACGCCGGAGCTACAAAAAATCGAAAAGCTCCGACTCCAATTTTCCTGAAACGATAAACCGTGCCAAATCCAAGCAAACGCCCACACAATTGTTTAAAACCTGGAATTTTAACTTTAAGTGTTTCAGTCAGTTAATCGTTCAAATGGTTTTTTAGGGTTCCGGGGATGAGGCTCCCGTTTTAATCAATTCGTTTAAAAAATTTAACTCAAATATGCATGCTTTAAACAGTAGCGAACGCAGGATTTTCGAAAGGGGGGCCAGAAAATTTAGAAAATTTGAGAATAACGAACACCAGAATGAAAATTTTCTCCAACCAAAGTCAGTCCGTTTACCTGCCCAAAATTAGGTGAAGACCAAAAAAAAAAGGTCTTCACTCAAATTTAGTCCGGTTTTTGGCCCAAAATTAGGTGAAGACCAAAAAAAAAAAGGTCTTCACTCAAATTTAGTCCGGTTTTTGGCCCGAAATTAGGTGAAGACCAAAAAAAAAGATCTTCGCTGAAATTTAGTTTCTTCACCCACCGTTTGTGCGATCAAACCTTCTGCCTAAGTTACAAAGGAGGGGGGGGGGCATGCCACAATTTCGCATACTATTCTACGCTAATTATACTATCCTAATGACCCAAAAGGGGTGCCATGGCCAAATGGGCCCCCTAAATACACCCCTGGCTTTAAACGTGTTTTGTACTTTACCAGTACGTGAGGTAGTGGTGGCTAGTGAGGCTGAGAAAATCAACTAGTAAAAGACTTCCAAATCGTAGCAAACGAGTTTGCTTGAATGGCCATGCAAAAGTGGGAAATACCATTCAGTGGCTTGGGGCTCCAGCCCCAAATCTCAGTTAATGACGCAGCAAATTTTATTTGGGGTCCAAGCCCCTCCCCCGTTGCAAAATTCTGCTTGCACGCTTATTTAACGTTGACTTCACTAGATGGACTACCGAAAAAAAACAACTTTCTATTGCAACTGGCAAGTGACAATGATACAAAGCTATGCCCTTTTTTCCACTGGCTTCGCAGCCCTAGTTTTTTGAGTTTCACAAAGGGGTTCGACTCCCGAAACCCCCTAGTGCGCCTCTGATAGAATCTTCAAGTCAGAAACTTAATAAACATTATATTGTTTTGTTATTTATGAAACAGTAACAAGTGGAAAGTTAATAAAAACAAAAACGTAACGTTGCAGTAATCGCTTGCACGGTACTTGTCGTACCTAGTAGCAGGTAAATTATTTTCAACAGGGTAGCACCATTGGCAACCATTTTTAATATGGACAGAATTTAATATTGCAACGAGTAGTTTAATTTAGAACCCTTCAAACTATAACCAAATTATCTCTCAAACAGTTTTTGATAGAATTTTTTCCCAAACGTCTAGCCACTATCAGGAACCTGAAACCGTCCGAGTTACGCTAAGATTGATGCTGAAGGACAGGATTCGATCAACCCTGAAAAATAAAAATTTTGAAACTGATACCGCTTTACGGTTTTGCTCTCCGACCTCCATGACCTCCACGGCCGAGGTGTCCATAGGGGTCCGTCCCTAGACTCCCGTTTTTGTTACACTTGAGGCGCAACAGTTCGCACAACGCGACGTCGATTGGTGCATTTTTTGAGCATAAATTTTAAATTTAACTTTAACCCCCGCTGTAGCAAAATCCAGTTTGTACGTCTGTTCTTCATCTACAGCATTATTTTTCGCAGCATCTTCTTGGATTCTTAAGCATTGGCTTAGCTGTAAGAACTCTGAAAAATCATCAAGTACATCATCAATCACATCCACTACATCGAGTAAGTTAAGTAGACTTAAATTTGTGACATTGAGGTATAGATTTTTGTTTTTTTGTGAATTTTCAACCAATCAATTAAAGCAACTAATTTAATTAGCAATGTTGCAGCAACTGATAACTGCAGTATTTCAAAGCAAAAGTCATTATTTATCAAAATATTTGATGTTTTAATAAATGATCTCTGCTTTGAAAAGTGATATGTTTTTAATGATATTTTATAGTTGTGATGTTTTGATGTTTGCGTGCCAGAGTTTTAATGTGTAATCATTTGGGTGCTTTCTGGCCTAAGCCTATTGAGGAGCTTGTATTTGTGAGTCGTGATTTTGGAAAACGATTCGTGACTCTGTCAATGATTTCCTTATGTCTTCCTGATTAGTTTTAACATTTCTATAATAATTACTTCAAAACATGCCTAATTTTTTTCCAATGAGATTGCAAAACTGCAGCTTCCACTAAAGTTTCGAGCTGTCTTTAGTTTTTGGGAAAGCTGCTGCAAACTACGCAGTTTCGGGAAGAGCTGTAGCAGACCATGCAGTTTTGGGGAGAGCTGCTGCAGACCATGCTGCTTTAGGGAGAGCTGCTGCAGACCAGTCCCATTCTCAGGGCAAGCGAAATGGATGGCACAACGCCAAAGAGAAAGCGCACTAAACTATTGAAAATTATGCATATATATGATCTGTCGACCATGGCTTTAAATTGCATGGTCTAATGATGAGTTGATTGGGGGTCTTTGAATGCGTTGAATTAACATGTTATCGAGGAGCTAGATTTCTGCTATCATTATTTTTTCTTCCGAATATGTTTTTACTTTAAATATAAAATCATTAAGAATTAAACCTTATTTTTAAATTTGACGAGAAAAATTTTTCCTGCAGTTACAAAACTTTACCATATCGTTATATTTTTGACACAACAAAGCCTGAAGCAATACTTGAGTTAAGCCACCGCCTTCTCTCAGAAGCGCGTTCTCATCTTAACTGAAATACATAAATAATGGAATCAATTTCATCTTAACAACAGTTAGTTTCGGTTTTACGGAAGCTGTTAAGATGTGTTGTGCCGGTATCGACAATCTGGAATTGGAAAAGGAAAAAACTTCAACAGACCTGTACAAAGTGTAATACACAAAATTGACGTTTTAAAATTTTCGGTTGATTTTTGGATTTTTTCTGGTTGAATTTGCTTCTTGTTTAAAGCCATCAAGCACAGAGATATATATACGTCATAAGGCGCGTTACCGAAGAACGCTAAATTTGGCCAGGATGCAAGTTGGAATCCTGGTCGTCGTAAGCCCTTCAGCAGACGCTGCCTTTCCTAATTTCTTTCAAGAGAAAATATCTTTGTCAAGCAGTGCTTAATAAACTGCTAATGCAAATGATACCATCAACCAGTAATTGGTTCGCGGCAAAAAACGCTTAATTTTGTGGTCTTCAAATTAAATTGATTGAACACAAAGCTTTTCCCAAACGTAATTCAATAAGTGAAAAGGGTGGCAAAAATCTGGTTCATCAACAACACGCAATAAACATCAAACAGCACCTTCCCCCCCACTAACCAACTGATCTGGGGGTAATAAGCTTGCTCATTGAATTTGTCTTCACTTGAAGTTATATTTTTTAGGGAAGCTAGCTGATGTTGTCGAGCATTCAATTAAAATTCTACACGAACAAAAAGATATAATGGACCTGGAGTCCGTCATCGTTGAACTTAAAAAAACATCACGTGAAGAATTTTTTGAATTTTACCAGCAAATAACTCTCGAAGCTTTTCAATACGAAGCAGAATTCGGATCTATAACGGCACTCGATTGGGCGCTCACTTTAGCAATGCAAATGAGTTATTTAATTCAAGATCGGTCGTTTGAATCCCTAGTGGATATCGGAGACTTTACTTTCCCCCCATACCAACAGTATGTCGTTCTAGTGGATATCGGCATGACGATGTATAATTACGTCAGAGATGCGAAGCATCGTTACGCTATTTCAGATCAGGAGCAACAACATTCAATGGAAATCTTTGATTGCTACCTCGGATTGGTAAAAGGTTTAGTGGGTATTGGACGCCATGACAAATTACACCTGGTATATCTAGCTGATCTGATTTATGTTGCGCAAGTTACATCAAGTCCGCTAAACCGAAGTGAAATGCACCGTTCAAACGCAATAACGAAGTCGCGTAGAATGCTTCAACTTCTCAATAATAGCTGGCAACGAGAACATTGTCCTTCCATTCTTATTGGTTTACATCTCCATCACTCTGGGAAATTGCATTACATGAACGGAAATTATCATTTGGCCTGGATTGATTACTATAATGCATTAGATTATCTCAAATTTTGGGAAGATTACACAGAAAGTACAGCATCTTATTATTTTGATGTCATTTATGGTGAGTGCTTTACAAAATCATTTTACTTTGATCCTTTGGTTTAAAATATTCTGCAAAGAAAAAATAGTCAATACGCGTTATTAGCACTTTTTCCCAAACTGCTTAAAAACCGTGAATGAAAAGCATGCAACTTTAAGGCTTTTGAAGCAAAAAATAAGAGTAAAAGAAAAATAAATGAGTTTTCAACCCTTAAAATGATATACTGCAGCATTTTTGTTTACCCTGGTTTGTATCACATACCTTAAAGAAATTCAACACTATTAGTTTTAACTTTATTGGAGTTCGATTTTTTCAAATAATGCTATATAGCCTACAGTACTTTGCAAATTTTCGGGAAAATTTTTGTACTTCTTAGATTTGTGCTAATTTACCAAGCTAAATGACAATTTAAAATAAACGAAAGACATTTTTGCTGTTGATGATTTTTTGCACTTTTACCCTTCGTTTTTTTGCCTTTGTTAAAAAAAAGGCGTTTTTTTTTCAAAACGAAAAACAAAGCACAACGGCACAAAAACACCTTTTTTTAACTCTAAATATAATCGCTTAAATCAAAGAAGCTATTTTTCCCCAAAATTTGCAAACATTGCTGGTTCGGCTATCTCCGTTTGTGATGGGTTTGAGTTCCCGCAAACGTAACAATTACAGGTTTGGCTCTAACTTCAAATTTTTTGTGGTTCTTGTATCAACTGCCCAGAAACTTGCAAACAACAGGAAATCCGAAAGGAGTTGGGATTCGCTCTACGCAAAGCGCCTTCGTTGCTTTCTCATAGCAGATAGATAAATACGATAAAAGCAAGATAAAAACCATTGCAGCAATGCAGAAGGAACAAGAATTGAGCTCAGCTGGGTTATGCCACGCCACAGGGTCTGAAAATAAATGTAATGGCAGGTGAGACAAAGTAGTAAATCGGCCCAGGCTTTTCAGGTCAGGCCTGAGCTTATGCCGAGCTTGGTCTACATATTGTACGTTTTATACTTGCGTTGTGTTTTCGCCTTTTTAGGTGTCGCAAAGCACCCGGTAATCAAAATAACTTGCCAACACTTATTGACAACTTCATTTAAGCATCAATGCGATTACCATACCGTCACAATTGATCAGCAATGAGTAGTTTTATTTTAACTGTATACGACCAATAACCGCGTAATTTCATAGATCTGTATTAATTTTGGGGCTTCTTTTGGCTTGTATTATTTGGGCCTGTTCTTGTCGGCTCGTTTACGGCTCTGACATGCAATGCTCGGCCATGTTAGTCGTGCGGCTTGATGTTACTTGCCACCTTAATTTTTGTTTTGTCAAGTACGAAGCAAAAAAAACTTGAAAAAAACAAGCGTAAAAAAACAAGCAAAAAACAACGTTTTTTTTACATCTCTAACTGTTACTACAGGCAGAGATTGGCAAGGTCACCACTTTTTGGTGATCTTGAAGATCAACATCACACAAAAAATGTAATCTTGAAGATCAAGATCAGATCATTAAATTAATTGATCTTCAAGATCACGATCTGATCTTGAAAACTGACCCGCCCGCTAAAGTCATCCGGTTGAACGTATAAAAAAAAACATCGCAAAGTTCTAAATTATTTTGTTACAGAATTTGATCTTTTTATGACTACGATTCGACAGATAAACAACTTTGATTTTCGGCTTCCAATCATTGACAAACGCTTGAACGCTATACACTGGTCTTAAAATCAGTGCTGGGCACCGCAAGTTTTTTTTGAAGTCCGCAGTCCGCAAATCCGCAACCGAATTTCAATTTTCTTAATCCGCAACTGCAAGTCCGCAATTGGACGTTTAAAAGCTTAGTCCGCAACCGCAAGTCCACAACGACGTTTCAGGATTCTTGAATCCGCAACCGCAAGTCCGCAACTTCGTAATTTTTGAAGTCCGCAACCGCACGTCCGCAACATTTCACGAACCTAGTAGAAGAGTTTTGCAATCAGCAACGTCCCAAAGTGATCTGCTCAGAGTCATAGGCGTAGCCAGGGGGGGGGGCCCAGGGGGCCCGGGCCCCCCCCAATCAAAACTCCACTAACGACAAAAAGTTATGACAACATAGCCTGACGATGTTTAGTTGTAGTTTTTTTTTCAGTAATTGCGCACATAACAGTAATTAATCAGTAAAGTAACAGTAAAGCTAACGGTTTCGGCCGAAAAACCACTCTCAATTTCGGTGAAGACCTTATTTATTTATTTTTTTTTTGGAGATCACCTGAATTTGGGCGGAAAAATCGTTCGAATTTTCGATTTCGGCTGAAAAATCACTCCTAATTTCGGTGAAGACCTTTTTTTTTTTTTTTTTGGAGATCACCTGAATTTGGGCGGAAAAATCGTTCGAATTTCCGATTTCGGCCCAAAATTCACTCTCAATTTCGGTGAAGACAGCCGAATTTTTGAGGGTTTGAGCCCCCCCAATCAAAAATCCTGGCTACGCCTATGCTCAGAGTTGATTACTGATTACCAAAAATAAGTCAAAAGTTGTGACTTGTGGGAAGTATAGCAAGCGCATGGTGGATACATTCCACTCAATAAAAGGAATTACTCACAATCGTTGATTGTAGTAAATGTACCACAGCATGACTTGTTATTGAGCTGCTTTTTCGGATGGCAAACTTAAGAATTGCCCAGCTCCCCTTACTTTCATGTCCAACTCAAAACAAATTTAAACGCTTGCAATTTTGGTTTAAGTTTTTTAGTGACTTGGCTAAGGGTTTGTATCCCCCAGCTCTCCTGGTTGCGCTACTGCTTATACAATAGGTGCCTAAACTGCATGGAAGCATAATGCACAACCCAGCGACGAACCCTTGAAAATGCCACTATGAAGCTAGGGATTCGGAGATTAAAAGCCATTGAATTACAGTGAGAAGCCATCAAATATCAATAAAAGCACAATTCGCATTTCCGCTTGCAACAATATATTTTTAGAAAACCTTTTTTTTTTCCAGACAGGGAAAGGCAAAGCCAGTAGAAGGCAAAAAAGCATTCATATCACTAATCGCATTACTAAATTTTTAGTCCCTAGTTTCAAAAAAATACTCTAGGAACGAGACCACCTCATGTTACCAGCAGTGCCGTCGCCAGACCAAACGAAGTGAGAGGGCCCTAGCCGAAAATGGGGAACACTATAAAATGGAATGAATTTTTGCACATAAATACTGATATTTTAAAGTTACAATTTTGTATTCATCTTTGAAAAAAGAAACATATAAGCCCAGCAGCGTTTATTAGCTCGTTTTGTATGCGGCCGGTATAATCGCTTGCAGTAGCGTACGCAGGATTTTGAAAAGGAGGGCAGGAACTTCAGAAAATTTGAGAAGAACAAAGATCAGAATAAGAAATTGTTCCACCCAAATTCAGTCCGATTTTTTGCCCAAAATCAAGGGAAGAGCAAAAAAAATAAGAAAAAAAAGGTTTTCACTCAAACTTAGTACGATTTTTGGCCAGAGTTGGGTGCGGGCCAACAACAAACGAATAAAACATACCCTTTGTGCGATCCAGGCGCGTAGCCAGAAATTCGCAATGGGGGAGCTGTTTTGGGGGTTTGGGGGCAAAGCCCCCAGCCGCCGGAGGCGCGGGGGTCTGGAGGCTTTGCCTCCAGCGCTCGAAAATTTTGCATTTTTTGCAAAAACAACTTTATTTTAGGGATATTTTGATTAAAAATAATGTTTTTAAAACGTGGCTTAGAAATTGGCAGTGCAAACATGATTAAACTGGTGGCATAAATGTTCTATTTGGGAGGTGGCTAATGGTAAAATGTTAGTTCTCTTGTTTGATGCTGGTAAATTATAAAATCGAATTGTTTAATAAAACTCACACGGAGTAATCTATTTTCTATTACAGTATATAGAGAAAAATAATTGAGGGGAGGGCTAATGAAAAGAGATTTAACTAATACTGAATAGCCCTCCATTCTATTCCTTAGTTTATAGTATATTTGTTGATGACACCCATGTTTAGCATTTTTAAACTTGCGATCAAATTTGATTGCTTATTTCTTACCATTTTTCAAAGTTTTCATTTATTTGTTGGTTTTATTTTTGACAAATTAGCCCTACCCCTCTAAATATATGCTTCAATGAGGTTTTAAATCACTATGTAGTCCACTCCAGCGCATAAAATAGTCTCAAAAGTGCTAAAAACGTAGTGTTTTTCCCATTCTGCATTTTGGTCAACATGCCAATGGGGGGGGGGGGGGGGGGGCTATAGCCCAACCGCTTCTTCCTGGCTACGCTACTGGTGTGATCAAAGCTTCTGCCCAATTTACAAACGGGGGGCCATGCCGCAATTTTGCATACTATTATATGCTAATTATACTATCCTGGCGACCCAAAGGATGGTGGCCCATGGCCCAATGGCCCCCCTAAATACGCTCCTGATCGCTTGAAAAATATGTCTGCAGGAGTGAATGCAACCAGAAGTGCAACCAGGGTTTTGCTAGGAGAAAGGGGGCTTGAACCAAAAGGAATGTTTTTTGCACAAAACTTGTCTAATTTAGATCCCGTGCTGAACAAACCGTTGCTACTCAAACGTGTTACAGAGGGGGCAGAGCCCCCAGTTGCTGGGTGATTTTTCGATTTTGCGGCAAAAATTGCGATTTCAACGCCATTTAAATCACATTTTGCACATTTTAAAACCACATCTATAATTACAGTAAATTGCTTAAAATTCACAAGTCATTGAAAGATTTAAATTGTCTAGCCTCTTGAGCCCCGATATACTTAAGGTCAAGTCCAAAACACGTTTAAACGCTTATTCTTTTTTTGATTATATTTTCTAAATGACTTGGCTGAAGGGGCTGATGACCCCTTAGCCCCTTCCCCTGGTTGCGCCACTGACTGCGACCTAAAATAAATCTTGAGTGTGCGCTAAAAAAAACAGCTTGTCTTTAAAAGAAATATTTTCACGTGTTGTTTCAGGTTATTATCACTAACGAAATACCGGTAACGCTTTCGTAGGCATATATCCGTATTCCGCGACGTAAAGGCGTGTTAATAAAACGGATTATTGGGTCACATTTATGTACAGCAGTTGGTGGCCAGCAATTTTGCAAACAATCGAGAAAACTTCAAACGAGAATCATGTTTGAAAATTATTACTTCTTTTTCCATTATTGCCTGTTGTCTTGTTGTTACGTGATGCTCCAAAAAAGCATTCTGAATGAACCGAAATGGGGGGGCGCAAGCAGTCGTTAGGGGGGGACGGCGCCCCTGGCCCCTACGTAGCGACGGCACCCCTGGCCCCACCGTAGCGACGGCACTGGCTACCAGAACAAAAAATGATACCCCAGCGGCTAATTTTGTAAACTCATGGTAAAAAACAACAAAGCCATACTTTAAATCAGGGCTGTAAATTCAAACTTAAACTCAAAAAAAGTCGGTTGTTTTGCCTAACTAGAAAAAACAGTGTTGACTCCAAATTGAATCAGGTTAAACCTCTTCTAATAACCTGTCTCGCCGCGCTGTATCCTTTATATTTCTGCAGTCATAACACACTTTGGATATAAATATAACAATGTTATTCCTCACAGAACACCAAAAATTTGATTCATCCAAAAAAAGCACGGCAAAACCAGACGTCAATCCTCAGCAAGCCAAATCAATATCAATTAACTAAACTTACTAGACCAAAATTTACGCTATAGACTATACTAGACTATACTATTAAAAAACTGCTTTGAGGTTGCACTATAGAAATAGAAACATCAGCACGTTAACATTTTACATAACCAACTTACTACACAGCTAACTTGGTACACTAAACTACAAAAATTTTGAGACACCATATCAGTCGTGCTGTCTTAAAACAAGCACAAAAGGGGGTTCTAAAATGTTCTAAAAAATTAACCAACTATTTGCAAAAAAGATGAGAACACGGCATGTATTCGTTTCTCACGTTACCAAACAGCATGTTAACCAAAAGGAAGCGTTTAAGTCGAAAAGCAGAATTAGTATTTATGTCAGCCTGAACTCGAAAAACTTGATATTTTTGCCGAACTTGAACTCGAAAAAATTAAATTGATTTCTCATGTTTGACTGGGTAAAAACATAAATATTTTACGAAAATAGAAAGGAATTTCAATATTTGTATAAAACTTGCGGAATTGCGGACTAAAATTAAAAGTAGTCCGCAACCGCAAGTCCGCAATTTAAACTGCTAAAGTTTGCAAGTCCGCATGTCCACAACTTTTTTTGTTAGTCCGCAATTGCGGACTTGCGGACTAACTTGCGGACTTGCCCAGCTCTGCTTAAAATTGTAAGGATATGGACGTATCTTTAAATTTGAACCAACTCGCAGCCTGGACGCTGATAAAGCAGTGCGTCAGCTGTGCCGAATTTCTGTATAATAAAATAAACTAAAAGTACGCTCTTGCGCTCAAGATTTTACGCGCAGTCTAAACCGAGCTTAAGTGTTTAGCCACGAGAAACCTGGCGCTTCAAAGGATGTTTCCAGCGCCAAAATACTTCTGGCATTAAAATTCAAAACGCGCTGGATGAGTTTTTCTTCGTCCTGGTGACAAATTTTGGTCGGCATTTTTTTAGGATTGACGGTTTCAAAAAATTATCTATTCCAGAGTGCAAAGGCAAACAAAGTACAGAAGTCCTGTCAAATCAATTTTTAAAAAGATGATACATCTATTCAAATCTGTTGCAAAAGCTAATATCAAAACACAATTTTTAAAGTGTGCTTGTCCTCAATTTTGTTTTGCGATTTCAAAGCTGTTCGTCATATTGCCAAAAAACATGCTTTGTTTGAAAACTTTGTGGTCACATCTGATTTTAGTATCTTTCCGCTCCCATTTGTTCCCAGACAGCTCCAATTCAATCCAAAAAAATATGTTTTTTTTAAAACCTGTGATCAAACCTGATTTTCATCTTTTTCCGCCCACTCATTGTAGTCAGAGAGCTGTATGCAATTCAATTTTTTGCGCTATTACTACTTTTACGAGATTGTGAAAAATATCAAAAATTGAGGCGATTAGGTAATTGTAATTGTAATTACAATTTATTCACCAAGTTGCCTTGGCCAAGGGGCAGCGAAGGGGACGTTTCGGTATTCGAGTCAAGCTGCCACCTGCCCACCTTTGTACCACACACGGTGGGGGCTTCACACTATCGTTTCAATTGCTGAACGTCAAGCAGGAAAGCTCTGAATACCAATTTTTATAGTCTTTGGTTTTACCGGATCGGAAATCGAACCCGAGTCTAGCATTTCAGTAGCAGACGCTCTATCCACTTGACCACTGATCCGTCAAAGTTTTAGTACGTGCAAAGTTTGGTAGTAGCAACAAGCAGACACCCGTTACACTGGGTAAGTCTGCATTTTAACTAATCACTAGCAACATGGGTTACAGCAAATCGACTAACTCATAAACATTCGGTAGCTGGATCAAATATTTTTGGCTGACTAGTGGCTGGTGAAAGTGCAAATTGGACCCATGTGATGAGGTGCTTGCTGGTTGCAAGTAGAACAAGACGTTAAACGTTAAGAACCTAAATTGGGTTACCAAGACGTTTTTTACGAGAAAATCTTTTTAATCATTTGAATTGCTTGAATGCTTTGCTCCTCTTAGGCTTCGTTTTCAATTTCTTTGCTTTAGACCTTTGCAATCTGTTTGCTGAAAAATTTGCGAGAGATGTCGAAAAAAGAATTGCCCTGGTTCGATTGTTTCGAAAAGTGGATAACTTTGCTGCAGGATTAGAAATAAAGAGCTTGAGGTTTCTGCAACAGTTTGGTGCGATGCATATTGGTGCTGCAGTCAGCGAAAAACCAATGACTATATTTGATGCCACTGACCCAGTATTACAGTTTTACGAAAACTTGGAGGAACTGCTTGCTAATGATGGCCTTCCAGCTGACTGGGCATTCACTATTTGCAACCTGATAGATTCGATTCATTACTTTTTAAGAGATATCAAAAAGCACATGATTGCTGGTTTGATCAGAAACTTGGTATTTAAAAATTATGCTTACAAACTTCAAGGAGTCAAACGGGTTGCTTTTTTTGCTAATTTTTTTGCAAGTTTGCACTATGATACCCCGCAAAAGCCAAAAACCGATTTTGATTACGATATTGAAGATGAGAAGCTAGTTGACAAGATACTGGACATTGGCAAATACGCTCTCAAGAAGTTCAGTGCTGGAAAACTGAAACACGTCCTTGAAGTTCGCATCTATCTTGGATTTATTAGTTTGATAATAGCAGATGTTGAAGTTCAACTGGAACGAAGTGATGCCCAGGAGAAAGCTGCGAAATATATTGCCAAAGCAAACCTTGATAATTCCATTGGTTTAGAAGAAGTGAGCTTGAGCTTGATTGGTTTGTGGCGCTTTCTACGTCTCTACTCACAAATGATCCCGGACCCAAATGTGAAACTTGACAGAGATCTACTGATGCACAGCGTGTTTTTGCTTCCTGAATGCAAAGAGAGATACCAGAAAGCTATTTGCACAAGCCGACATTACAAATTTTCCACTTGTTTTGCTGAGAAATGGTTGGAAAGACTAGAGTGTTAGAGAAGTTTTTCCTGCAGAATGCATTTCTATCTGATTATACATTTTTCGCTTAGTGTTAGTATCGACTGTTTTTGATGCATCATGTGTTGCTAATCAACTTATAACGTGTTTACTTTTCAAATGATGTACTACATTAAATTTTTTCTTGGCATCTTGGAAGGTCATTGTCTGAATCTCTAAATGTAGACATCTAATAATAGCACAGTTCAGGAATACGGTATATTTGAATTTGCATATATATACAGGGTGTCCGGAAAGTTACTATACAGTCTTACAAGATACTATACAGTTTCATTGTTTCCACTTCATCAGTCCATACAATCTCGTCCAAAAAAGTGGGATTATCCTGACACATCCTGACGAACTGTTCGCAAAACTGAGACCTGCGATCAGGATCATCCTCAAGAAGTCCGTGAATTAGGCGCGGAATGTATGGTCTCATTTGGAGTTTCGTGAGTATTTTACGTAGAGAGGTTCGTTTGATACCAATTTCTGCACTAGCACGGCGAAGTGATTTCTTTGGGCTTCTGCCATATGCCTCAGCAACTGTAGCCAAATTTTGTTTAGTGCACACACTTGGCTGACCAGAACGCGGAGCATCGGTAACTGAGCCAGTATCATCAAATTTGTCTCGAAGTTTATAAATAGCCAAACGTGTTGGAGGATCTGTATTAAAATAATGATTCCATTCTGTTTTCCAATATCGCTTCAAAATAAATTTGTGCTCTTCCAAAATTAGCTTGCGTGGCATGCTTGATTGAATAAACTTGTAAAAAAAAAAAAATATTAACTATATAGTAACAAAAACTATTTCATATAACACTGTATAGTAACTTAACGGACACCGTGTATAATGCATGTTTGCATTGTTAGACCTGTAATTCGTTTAATTTGAACACTTCACGGCAGAGTTGTGAGTCGAATTTTTCGGGTCGGGCGCGTAAATAAGGTTGACAAAATGTCGGGCTTAATTCTTGCTTGATATACGTGCTATAGGCAATATAAAGCGTAATTAAAATAACTTCGAATCACTGAATTAATGACCACTTGGTGTAAGCATCAATACGATTATGACTGCACAATCATTATAATTGCATCAGAAATGAATAGCAGTAAGGAGTTCCATTTTAACTGCAGCTAAGACAAATAACTGAACACATTTTTAGACGTAAGTTAACTTTCCGGGCCTGGTTTTGGCTTGAAATCACTCTTCAATTTAGGCTTATGTTTTCGGATTCGGTCCGGATTCGGGTTTATGATAGTTAGCCCGTTTATAACTCTGCTCCACGGAAAAGTTACTTTACAGTTATACACACAGAGCCTAATCATTATCAACCAATGGAAATTCACAGTCAAGCAAGATTTAGTTTTTGTACAAAATAAGCTCTGAGCGTTTTTCAATTGCTGTCTGATCGAACCTGTTCATAGCGCATAAGCTAACGTGTTCGGATGAAACGCCGAAGTCAACATAGTGAGGTCAAAGGTAGAGCGCCGAGTTTATGACAATCCTGACCGCATGATCTGGGTTTAACTCGCACCCTAAACATTGTTGTAATTGTAATTACATTTTATTCACCAAGTTGCCTTGGCCAGGAGACAGCGAAAGGACCTTTCGGTCTTCGAGTCAAGCTGCCACCTGCCCACCTGTCTACCACACACGGTGGAGGCTTCATACTGTCCCTTTAATTGCTGAACGTCAAGCAGGGAAGCTGTGAATACCAATTTTTATAGTCTTTGGTATGACCCGACCGGGAATCGAACCCGAGTCTACCGTTTCAGTAGCAGACGCTCTATCCACTCGACCACTGATCGGTTAAACACGATGTTGTGTCGTTGGATCAGACGTTTTATGATGATTATTTCGGCTTGGTGGATTCGATCAAACATCAAATTCAGTGGACAAGAATTTGAAGAAATTCACAGGGTCATTGAATCTCGGAAAAACTTCCTAAGTAAATGTGGATTCTTCCAAAAACACGAAATAGTTACTGCAATAAAAATGTGTGCAGATCACCCAATAATTAGCGTCTGACCACAGACTCTTTATTTAATAGATTAACGCGCGGAAAAAAGAGCATTGAAGAAAAATTAAGCATTGAAGAAAAAAGTTTGCTCTTGTTGCGAAGTTTTTTTGCTGTCACGCGTGATTGACTGAATTTGATTAGACATATTCTTGGCGCGAGAGAACCGAGAAAAAAAAGTCACGCTGATTGGACAAATCGGCATATTCTAGAACAAATGAATCAGGAGGAAAAAAGACAAACTGTCAGTTTCCTGTCATCTGATAAAGATGAGTCTATGATCTGACCACGTCGGAGGAGTCTGATGATAGGAGGATTAATATGCAATGCAAAAGTGCACGACTTTGGTATTGGTGGACGCGACAAATATACAAATTTGAGTTGAGAATGAGACGCTTCGGGTACTGACATTGTAACTCGATATATGCATAGTTCAATAAATTGCAACTTCGCCGCCACGAGAAAGATTGGAAAGATATGTCCTATCCAAAGAAAAAAGGAAAAAATTCCAGTTTGCCCAAATCTGTTGGGGGGAAGGGGGGGTTACGTCGTTCAGTAATGGTTTCATCCAAAAACTAGTTTATTGTTTCCTTAACAAAGTTGTAGCTATATTCTTTTGACACTAATAAAGTTTTTTTTTTCAAAATTAACTGAATACACCAGGATAATATTTTGGCAGCACGTTCCAATTGTGGTCTTCAAAAAAAAGCGCAAAATTTGTCAAAGAGCTAATTTTACAAAAAATAACTTTTACAAAGTTTTTTAAAGGCATATGTTATATTGCACTCATAGATGCTTAAAATGTCCATGCATTTTAAAACAGCGTCTTAACGTATTCCTAGCTTTTGGAAGGGAAACTTGCGAGATATCGTTTCAAGCTCTTTGTAATCTCGTTTCCAAATAACTAATACAGCGCGTCATTTCGACAGTTCTGAAACTTTGTTAAAAACAAGCTCCAAACGCAGTAATTCATGACACTTAAAGTTTGGACTTTTGGAAGGCCAATCTTCCAAATCAATGAAATAAGGAGTAGATTGCTGAAGAAATTGAACTGAAGCTCTTGCTTTGGGAGGCTGACACCATTTTGACGCTTTGTCCATGTTTGGTCATCCATTATCGCTTTTGTTACTGTATATCGTATATTGCTTCACATCTGTGGGCCATCTCTTCACAATAAACTCGTTGGTTTACTGGTATTGTTAGTTGTTTATTTTTTAACGCTTTTTGCTTTTTTCCGCTTTTCTAGAGACCATCTCGTAATTTTTTATTTTACTGAATGGATAAAAATATCAAGTTTTTTTAATTTATAATTTTATGATATGTTTCAACTAGTTTCAAACTCTATACCGCGCTAGAATTAACTTTCCGCTGTGTGTGAAATTAAAATGTAGCGTCATCCGATGTCAAAAGGACGCGTCCTAATTGCGGTTAACCGGCCCCCAAAAAAGTTTTTGGAAACTCTGAGTTTTGTTCTTCCGCCAAAACCTCAGTTCTCTAAACTATTAGGCCTACTAGAGATAGCGCGGATAACAAAAAATGCATCCGCAAGCTGCGCTGCATCCGCAAACCTTGTCCGCATGCTGCACCGCACCGCATCCAAACACAACTACGTTCACGCTGCACCGCGCCGCATTGCAAGTTAAATATCCTTTAAATTTCCACTAACATCAGAAAAAAATTAGCTCTCTAGCTTATGACATATAAAAAACTTGATTTTAGGGTATTATTTTGGAGAGTTTTTCAAAGGGTGGCTCTCTCAAAGCATGTCAAAATATTTGTTTTTTAAACATCTACCGGTAAAAAAAGTAATTCCCTAGCTTGAGCCTTTCAAAAAACTAATTTCTGGGTAGTCCATTTGGGGGTCGCCCCTGGGGGTGGTACAGGGATATCTAGACAACATCGGGATGCGAAGGCTTTTTTCGCGCTTGACATTAGAAGGGCTGTTAGCGCGTCTGCGGTTTCGCCGCTTTTGTGCGATAATTTGAGTTTTACTAATAAAACAATAGCAGTCAGTTGTGAAAGCACTAAAAAATCTTTCAATTAAATGACGTTAGATGCAACACTATACCAAAAAACTTTAGATAATACATCAGAACTATAACAGATAATGATAGCCTACTTCGCATACAAGTTTGAAAAACTTTTATTAGTTAGACAGTACATTTACATTAAAACAGTACGCTTAAGTTCATTCTTTTACGACGAACTTGATATTAATCGCAGACCTTCAGAAAAAAAAGTCACTATAATACTGAAAAAAACAAGTGCGAGAAATGCACGGAATACTGTATGTACAGTATGAAAGAGTAGCACATTTTACATTTAAATTAAATAAAAACATTCAATATTCAATAGTAGTCACAATATTTTACTCAACACTGTAGCTATTAGCAAAATTCAACACTAGGATAAGCTAATACTGATTTCAAAAAATATCTAATGTCACGCCACAAAAAATAAGCTTGTCATAAGAGTACTTTCAAAATTAGCTGTCAAAAGTTTTAGACATCTGAATGCTTACAACTTGGCTCGTTGCAAAGCTTTCTTGTAGTTCGTTGCATTTTTGCAGGTGCCTCTGATTTTCTGCAGCTTAAACTTTTTAGTTCGTTCTTGGCAAAGCAATTGAAAGCAGTTAGGAAAATCAGTGCAAAGTTTTCATGGTTTTGGGAACAACTCTTCTTAAGGACAGCAGCTGATGAAGAAGAAAGACGCAACAGCACTTGAGTAAAGACACATCGCTGTTTATTAGATGCCAAAAATTTGATTCGAATTTCGCTATCTGATAAAACAACATTGTAAGCTTGCACAGCCAAAGCTGTAACAGCGTATCACAGCTCAGCTATGGCAGACAGACGTCGATTAGTATCGTCAAAAAGAGACATAAAGTCTTTAGGAATATTTCCTTATTTTGTTCCTGTCTTTCGTTATCAGCTAGCAAAAGAACTTTGCAACCTGGGTGTTTTCTTCGCCGACAAATACTGCAGCCAATATAACCATTGTCAAAGTAAGTTACATTGGCATCCTCGAGCGATATTTTCTTGAGATTAACAACTTCATTTGGCCAAAAAAAGTTGTGAAGCCAGTTAATTTCATCAGCATTTTTAGGGGTGCATAAATCTTGCTCACTGCTTGCAAAGGATACTTCGGAGGCTTCCACAAGCACCCTTTGCTTAAGCAAGCTCAGTACTCTTTCTTTTCAGCTAGTATCAGTTGCCGAACGGAAACAAAAACATTGCCACCACTGCAGTGGTGCCGATTTATGTTGAGCATTGGGGGGATAATTCGCAATTTTACCCCAATTTTGCCCTATTTTAAACATTGGGGGGATAAGACTCAATGACAATTTTTTAACGTGAATAAAATATGACAAACGTTTAACTCGCTTTTGAGCAAATCAAGAAAAGACCAAAAACAAAGGTCTTCACCGAAACTTGAAGAGTTTTTGTCCCCGAAATCAAGTGAAGACTAAAAAACAAAAAAAACAAGAAAAGGAAAAGAAAAGACCAAAGATTATCCAGCGCTCAAATGATGACCATAGTCAAACTATTGGGGATATTTCCTTCCATCCCCCCCAGGTTTCGGCACCACTGCACCACTGGCTTAGCGAACATAAAAAAAATATCCATTTTTGATGATGCTCCTCATCCTTTTGGAATTGAAACAAACATTGCTGGTTGTTTTGATTTGACAGCACAGATCGATAACCAGACTAGCATAATGGGGCCAGGCGCGTAGCCAGAAATTCGCAATGGGGGGGCTGTTTGGGGGGTCTGGGGGCGGAGCCCCCAGCCGCCGGAGGCCAATGGGGGTCTGGGGGCGAAGCCCCCAGCTGCCGTAGGCTGGGGGTCTGGGGGCAAAGCCCCCAGCCGCCGGAGGCACGGGGGTCTGGGGGCGGAGCCCCCAGCGCTCGAAAATTTTGCATTTTTTTGCAAAAATAACTTCATTTTAGGGCTATTTTGATTAAAAAATAATGATTTTAAAACGTGGCTTAGAAATTGGCAGTGCAAACAAGATTAAACTGCTGGCATAAATGGGCTATTTGGGAGGTGGCTAATGGTAAAATGTTAGTTCTCTTGTTTAGATGCTGGTAAATTATAAAATCGAATACTTCAATAAAACTCACACGGAGTAATCTATTTCGTATACAGTTTATAGAGAAAAATAATTGGGGGGGGGGGGCCAATGAAAAGAGATTTGAGAGAAATGATTGGTAATTAACAAATACTGAATAGCCCCCCCCCTATTTCTTAGTTTGTAGTATATTTGTTGATGACGCCTATGTTCAGCATTTTTACACTTGCGATCAAATTTGATTGCTTATTTCTCACCATTTATCAAAGGCTTCATTTATTTGTTGGTTTTATTTTTGCCAAATTAGCCCCCCCCCCCCCTGGACATATGTTTCAAAAGATGTTTTAAATCACTATCTAGTCCACTCAGTGCATAAAACAGTCTCAAAGTGCCAAAAATGTAGTGTTTTTCCCATTCTGCTTTTTGGTCGACATGTCAATGGGGGGGCTATAGCCCCCTCGCCCCCCCTGGCTACCGCTACTGACTAAAAACGTGGTATTTTCCTAATTCTGCATTTTGGTCGGCAGTTCATTAGCCCCCCCCCCCCTAAATAAAACGTTTCAAACTATGCTTTAAAGCATTTTTTAGTCTAATCCAGTGCAAAAGACAGTCTTAGAAATGCTAAAACGTTTTATTTTCCCTATTCTGCATTTTGGTCGGCAGTCTATTAGCCTCTCCCCCTAAATAAACATTTCAAACTATGCTTTAAATCATTTTTTAGTCTAATCCAGTGCAAAAGAGAGTCTTAGAAGTGCTAAAAACATGATATTTTCCTTATTCTGCATTTTGGTCGGCAGTTCATTAGCCCCCCCCCCCCCTTAAATAAACGTTTCAAAATAGTCTAATCCAGTGCAAAAGACAGTCTTAAAATGCTAAAAACGTGGTATTTTCCCTATTCAGCATTTTGGTCGGCAGTCTATTAGCCCCCCCCCCAAATAAACGTTTCAAAACTATGCTTTAAATCATTTTTTAGTCTGATCCAGTGCAAAAGAGAGTCTTAGAAGTGCTAAAAACGTGGTATTTTCCTTATTCTAGCATTTTGGTCGACAGGCCAATGGGGGGGGCTCTAGCCCCCCCCGCCCCCCCCCTGGCTACGCTACTGAATGGGGCACAGCATGTATTCACCAGTGAAATAACAATACTAAACACTACTTAAAATATAAACCATGCCGTGATTGATATTAACGTTACGATTACACTGCAACAGCATATATGTTTAGATCACAATTAAAATGCTCTATTTGTTCAAATTTAAAGACGGCCAATGCAGGTACGACTTGAATTAGCTGAAAAAAAACTGACATTGATCAGCTCATCAAATCTAAATTAGTCTTTTAAATTTGTACCTCTAAATTTCTAACTTTTGTGGTCCTACTCTCGTATCAAGTTTTTTCTAATGCCGAAACTTTCAAATAATGGCAGGTATCTAGCAACTAGACAATATTGTTGAGCCTATACTGTTTTTGTAAATGTATGTAGACCTCGCAGTACTCAGTACAACTGCAAGCTACGGTAATGGATTCAGAGCTAGCGAAAAGTCTAGACTACTGCATGCACTTCAGTTACATTCACTCAACAGCTTTCTATACCGTACAGAGTACATACTCCACGTACTAATAACTAGGCTACCGCAATTATAATCCTCTGAACTATTATAGTACTGTCCCAGAAGAGACTCTGACTATACCATATACAGAAAATCTCCCATTAACAAACTACGGCCATTCTTACAACTGCTTTACTGGTTTAGTACACGTGCGCTTGCCAAGCTTGACTGTAGAAAGACGCTGCAGGTTTGTGCGGTAGTTGTTTACTCAATCACTCGCTTCTGAGCGATAGCCCTTCTACTGTCGTAAGAAAAAGGCAATCGCTAAAAGCCTTCACATCCCGATGTTGTCTAGATATCCCTGGGGTGGTAGTACTTCCGACAACAACATTGTAATTGTAATTGTAATTACATTTTATTCACCAAGTTGCCTTGGCCAGGAGACAGCGAAGTGACCTTTCGGTCTTCGAGTCAAGCTGCCACCTGCCCACCTGTCTACCACACACGGCGGAGGCTTCACACTATCCCTTTGATTGCTGAACGTCAAGCAGGAAAGCTGTGAATACCAATTTTTATAGTCTTTGGTTTGACCCGACCGGGAATCGAACCCGAGTCTACCGCTTCAGTAGCAGACGCTCTATCCACTCGACCACTGATCGGTAAATACTTCCATACTATGTCAAACTATTTGCTGCTTAAATATCTTCCAATATAAACAAAAAACTATCACCCTAGCTTGAGCAATTAAAAAAATTAGTTTTTCAGGGCCCCATTTTAGGGGGTTCTGGGGAAAAGCCTCAAAAAATTTCAGGAGACGAAATTGCATTTGCAGCTCAACAAATTTACTCATAAATTAAATATCGATGTTGTGTGGTTTAGGAGAAGAAGAGTGCACAAAATTTAGAAAGCAAAAAATGAAAAAAGAAAAAAAATCAATGCGGCTAAACGTGTAGGTAGGGAAGAAAGAGTATCTTACGACATATAACCACGTGAAATATTTTTTTGCAGCCGTTTTTGAATAAGACCGCTTTTTACACCAAACTTTTGAAATAGTTTTCGGGTCCTAAACTTGAAGTTACGGGACTCATTGCCTTGAAATTTGGCATACAGAAATAACTTATGAATCTCAAACTGCTGTCAAAATTTCATGTAGCTAGACCAAACCATGATTTCATGCAACTACTGCACTGTACTAATCCTGAACCAGTAGCTCAAATAATGAAATATAAGGTATCACGTGCTCTGTATGCTGTCACAAGCTACTACACTTGTATGAACCCTATGCATTATACCTTTGCCGTTTGCATGTGTGTTTGATTGTGGAATAAATTTTGCTACGACGTAGGCTATTTTGTCATTGGAAATTTGGGTAGCCTAGTCGTCGTACTCTACTACATAGGTTTACCAGATCTGAGATATGCTACAAACATAGGACCGAAAGCCTAATGCTTGATGCCATGATCTGTTGACGAATAGGATACACTAAACTAACTCTGTCACTCTGAAATGCAAGCGCATGTGTAGTAGAAACTGTTGTCTAGCTTTGGGCTTGTACCAATACCATAGGCCTACTGCGTACAGGGTGGGTGTGTCGCTAGGCTTTGTTTTGTGCCTCTCAGCCTCTCTGATGACTGTTTCCCACAAACCTGTTTTTTCTACATTTGTCTGCCTTTGTTTCATCTTCTCACCTAACGTCCTAAACCTTTCCTAGTATATATACCTAACGAAACCAAAATCTTTTTCTTGGTGTCAAAAACACGTTCAGCCGATCAAAAACTAAGTTTCTTGTAGCCAAAATAGCCGATTCTAGGATGCTCCGAATTCTGAAAAAATAAACTTGAACCGAAGGCACCTTTTACTGTTTTAGTAGCATGCATTGTCTTCAATTCATATACTAGTTACATCCAGACTAACCATTGTTGTTCATAAAGAGAAAATCAACAGCAATAATTGAAAAAAAATTGTAAAAAAATTATTGTACGCGGCGCTGCGCTACGCTGTGACGTAATGCAGATTTTAGTTGCCACGCTGCGCGGCGCGGTGCACCAACAACAGTGCGCGGCCGCGTACGCTGCGCTGTTGCCAACTCTAAGGCCTACTGTGGTTTTGGCGGGAAGAACAAAACTCAGAGTTTCCAAAAACTTTTTTTCGGGGGTATCTTTTTTGAATTTGTTGAATATCTTTGTAACCGCAGCCCCAAAATTAAAACAAAACAGATCAAAAATTATAGTTCAATTTTAGCTATTGTAAACCACAGGATTTGGGTAGATGATTCACCGCGTTTAGTTTATTGATTACATAAATTTGTTATTTGTGGTTCTTTGATTGAAAGAAGCGGACGACGCTACAGAAACATCATACCTAACTAAAAAAAAAAACGTCACGGTAACAAGATTGAATAGAGGTTTTGGACGTTAAGGTTTTGAACCAAAATTGTTGCGTAATCGGATAAGTAATATGCTCGCGATAACGAGTTAAAATTAAAGGTCCCGGACAAGTAATCATAACCGGTGATGTGGCGTTATTGGAAGTCCAGTTTAGCCAAAGTTATTGAAAATCATCCCGACCGGGTTTGTCACGTTATAGGAGACGCAAAGTGGTGATGCTAGCAAACTTGCTGTAAAATGGCAATTTTGAACAAGAAACCGCAGTTTTCAAACCGAATTGTCGAGTTATCGGAAACCCAGCAAGACAACAAAAAAGTAGAAGAATTATAGTATTGATTATAATTAGTGGTTGCTCATCTAATTAGGTTCCACTTTTTGTAACCCTGCTAATCAGTTGCTGAAACACCGGCAAAATATGCAAGAGCTGATTATTTCATTTAGAGAAGGTTTCAGAACTACCATTCTCCAGGTTCTTTTGACAAAAACCGACAACAACCACAAAAAAGAAAAGCAAAACCTAAACTTAACTTTTTGATAGTAACAAGAGTTTTCTTTTTAAACGTAAAATGCGCTTGTAAAGTTGGCAGCAGTAGTAAACAACTCAAGCCCCTATCCCGTCAATCAGATTATCAAACTTTTAGCCTCAAGCACAAAAACTTTACCGTTAACTTTGTTGGCTCCACTTTGCAAATTTTTAATCAACGCTTCGTAAACAAGATGCTCAGAAACTTCTATGCAAATTGAAACTTCAAAATCAACCGAGTTAGCTGTAAAACAAATTCAAAATTGGACTTGAATTTTGAAATCAGTGATAGGCAATTGATTACGTTGATAACCAGGCGCGTAGCCAGGATTTGGAAAAGGGGGGGGCTATTTTGAAAGAGTGAGAAGTGTGCAAACGACGTTGACTCGAATTTTCATTGACCTTGAATCAGTTTCAGATGGTTTGTCCGAAATTTGAGAAGAAATGTCTCGGAGAGATCGGAAATTCAAAGGTTTTTTCCGCCCAAAATTAGGTGATCTCCAAAAAAAAAAAGAAAAAAAAAAAAAAGGTCTTCGCCAAAATTCAGAGTGATTTTTCGGCCGAAATCCAAAATTCAAACGTTTTTTCCGCCCAAAATTAGGTGATCTCCAAAAAAAAAAAAAAAAAAAAAAAAAAAGGTCTTCGCCAAAATTCAGAGTGATTTTTCGGCCGAAATCCAAAATTCAAACGTTTTTTCCGCCCAAAATTAGGTAATCTCCAAAAAAAAAAAAAAAGGTCTTCGCCAAAATTCAGGGCGATTTTTCACCCAATTTCGCAAGTTCAAACGTTTGAGGGGGGGCTCTTTTCGTATGGGGGGGCTATTTTCCATTTTTCACAGAAAATCGGCCTCAAAAGCACAAAAAACATGCTTTTTTCCATACTTCACAAGCCAATGGGGGGGGCTTGAGCCCCCCCCGCCCCCCCCCCTGGCTACGCTACTGTTGATAACCGCTTTCAAGAGGTTCAATTGTACATTTTGGTCATCTCATGGTCAGTGTTTAGTTAATGGTGCAAAGGCTAAACTTTATTGAAAAGAATGTACTAGTAATGTTATGATACTGTTAAACCACCGCTGTTATAAAGCACCAATATTCATGATAATAATAAATGAATTAAGAGGAAAGAAACAGTCAGCAAAAGTGACAACTCTGTCGTTAGAGACTGTAGCAGTTAAATTGCATTTTTTTGAAATTCTTACTCAATCTCAAAATGTTTACTTTAAGTCGAACCAGTAGCGTAGCAAAAGGGGGGGGGGGCTAAGCCTCCCCCATTGGCAAGAAAAGTATGCAAAATAACACGATTTTAGTGCTTTTAAGGCAGAGTTTTGTTCCAAACATGAAAACAACCCTCCCCAACGGGATTTGGGAGCAGAAGTTGTGAAGTATTTGCCGTTATTTGGACCAGAATAGTGGAGCTCATCCAAAGGTGGTGAAGACCTTTTTTTTTTCGGAGATCATCTAATTTCGGCCGGAAAAACCGTTTGAATTTGGGTGAAAACCTTTTTCTTTGGAGATCACCTTCTTCTGCCTGAAAACGCGTCTCAAATTTGGGTCAAATTCGTTTACTGTTGTTTCAAGCTTCCAAAAAAGCTCCCCCCTTTGCGAAATCCTGGCTACGCGCCTGAGCCTAACTTAAATCCTAACCCAAACACCGACAAAAAAAAAGAGGTTGAAATGCATCTTCAACTCCGCTGGGAAAAGCAGTTCAGATTTCTACTTGAAGCCAACTTGACTTGAGAGTAAAATTTATGCTCAAATAACCATAGGTGGGCACAAGTCAGTTAATCGTTAATAAGTTAATAACGAAGCTAACTTTTTCATTAACTCGTTATTCCGTTAAAAAGTTTTTTCATGTTAACGGACTAAATTAACTTCCGTTAAGTTCTGTTAACGGACTAAAGTAAATTCCATGAAGTTCTGTTAACTTCGGTTAAGGTTTTTATCGTTAAAATCTTGCACCATTCATTCACCACTGGTAACACTTGTTGCGTATTAGCACGAGTTTTACAGAAGAGAGCGAAGAAAGGAGCTCTTTTTTGAGGCAAATAATAACCTT
This sequence comes from Trididemnum nubilum, assembly GCA_963965965.1. Taxonomy (NCBI): domain Eukaryota; kingdom Metazoa; phylum Chordata; class Ascidiacea; order Aplousobranchia; family Didemnidae; genus Trididemnum; species Trididemnum nubilum. Next base: position 33,374,648 of record OZ014486.1, read on the forward strand.
CAGCCTCATAGGTCTATTAATTATTGTTGTTCACAATTTCCAAAGATTTTCCGATCGCAGCTTCGTTAGTGCATTTAAACGTATTTTTATCTTGAAATTATATCAGACTGTAAAATGTAACTTCCAAAACTCAAAAAGACCACCATAGCAATAACTATTTCCTTACAATCAGCTCAACAGCGTCAATACGTATTCTAGAAGCGAGTGAATAAAACGAAATGTAAATTACACGCAAAATGTTAACGGATTAACGGATTTTATTAACTTCCGTTAATTAAAGCTGAAAATAACGGATTAACGTTAACGGAGGTGTGAAGTTTGTTAACTGATTAGCGGTTAACGAAGCTAACGTTTTGCATTAACTTGCCCACCTATGCAAATAACTATTGAACCTTTATGATACTGTGGCAAGAAAAATTTATGTGTTTTAAAAGTTTGTCAAAATCATTTTGTAAAAATTTAGTTTTTTAGCAAGTATTTTTAACTTAAACGTCATGAGGCGGTTTTTGACGTAATCATTTTGGCTCAGGCATGTTATGACTCAGATGAAACGACAAACTTTAAAATAGAATTTGCATTGATATTACTGACGTCATTAATAAACAGACAATGTTTTTGTTAAAGCGTTGATCGAAACCGGAGTTGTTGCATAATTGGATCGACTTCACCCTATCGACGTCATTACGATGACGTTTTTAACTCAAAATCAGCTTTCAAAAAAATAATATGTCAAATGTGGTAATATTTTGACTTACGGTTTAGGGCTTTGAGTAAAGAGTACCAATCTTATTTTGCTTTCCTCCACACCCTTCCCCTCATTAACCGATTGGGCTTGGTGATATTACTCTATCCTACTGTAACACGGTATTTTACATTTTCAGCGGTTATTTCTGTTTCATTAGTTTGGTGAATAATCTGTTTTGTTGTTGTTCACGTTTCACTTTAACGAGAAATTCATCGCATCAGGTGAGGTTGTAAGAGCTAACCATTTAAGTTGGTAGTTTTTGTGTAGCATAGTCAAAATTACATCGACCAAGTCTACAAATGAAACTGATAATAGAAAAATTCATAACTGTTTCAAAACTAAAACAATTTTAGAGGCAGTATTTCACCGCTTTAGAAAACAGCACTTAAATATATTTATACATTCCAAATTCAAAAACAAAATCAAAATTGATGTTCCATTTTACCACTGTAGTACGAAACAATGTGCTTGGCTTTGTTGTTGCTTCTTTAACAGGGTTGCTGTGGGCATTTGCGCTTATAATTGAAACACGCGGTAACAGTGCAACAAAACATGACATTTGGGCGAAACAGAAATTCAATTTGTTTTAAAATTAAATGCAACAACTTCATATTCCAAAATTCAAATTTATTAAATAATTTCTAGCAAGGTCAAGGATAACCTATGATTCTGATTGTTTTGAAATTAGAATTAAAACACTAAAAGATAGTAAGCAAACGGACCTGCTTTTTATTTGATATACCGCGCGACATGCAGCGTAAAATTGGTTGAAATAAAGAATACGCTCTTATATGAACGCTTGTAGACCAAAGTATAGATTTGCTGCATTATTAGCTCTTAGGTTCTAAATACCATCAATAGTAGTTTGCTGAGGTGGGCAAAGCGCAACTTCCCCAATGATGAAAGTTGTGTTGCGGACTAATGTTTTCTAAATTTGTTGCGGATTAATTGGGCTGCGCTTTCACATCGTTTTTAGCTAATAGCGGAATTTTATGCTTTGAACTTAACTTTGTTTGGTTACGATCGTAAAATTTTCAAATGCCAGTATTCTTCAGCAAATTACTTGCTCTCTTGCCGTACAAAATTGCAAGAACGTAGAACATGCATTGTGTTTTGTAAAATTGATTGTGGAAGTTAGATTGCGCTTTGACTTAATACGAAAATCCTGTTCCGCGATTGCGGAGTTGCGCTTTAACTGAGCAAAAAAGTTCATTTCTGAAGTTGCGCTGCAGTTCAGAATATTGAAATCTTAAATAGCGTATCTTGCGTTTCGCTTTAGAAAAAAAAACTTACCGTACTTACCCGCGTATAGGACGATACCATGTATAGGACGCAGTAGATATTTCACTCTAAAAACGATGGAAAAACTGTGTATAATTTGTATAAAAAAAGTGTCCATGAATAAGACGCACCTTGGTTTTTAGGTCAATTTCTTAAGAAAAAAATGCGTCCTATACGCAGGTATTTACGGTAAATTGCGCATCTTGCCCAGCGCTTTTAGTAATTGAAAAGTCGTTGCCCTTTGTTGCGCTGCGCTTTTGGTAAAATGCTATTCGTGCCTACCTACCTCTGATAATTTGCAAATGGAATAAGTAGACAAATCAGCTTATCAACAAAAGGTAGTGTCTTAAACCATACAGATAATAGACGCTAGTTTAAAAGCTTTAATAAACTAAAAATGCACCTACATCCAATGAAATAGAATCACACGCAACTAGAGTTAAACTCAGCATCACTACGCGATCAATTCGTTATAGCAAATTACTGAACTGTGCTAGATCTACCACTAGATAAGTGCTCAAAAAGTGCACAACTAAAAAGCATTACAGAGCTGATTGCTCAACAAGACAAAGTCGCTTTGCACAAAAAGTAATGAAGCAGATAAACTAATTGAACTGTGGTACTACAAAACTGATACTATCATGCACAGATGGAACAGATTTTGAAAGATAAGCCTAAAAAAGTGAAAAAATTTCTACGTGTTTGTAAGCAACAAGAATCTCTCATGTTTTGTGTATTGTTATTAAATATTTTGTTAGACAAAATGTTCAACTTCAGAGCGGCGATAGCTAAGTCTGTCAAGCGTCGGGTTAGGGATCAAGCAGTTGCTGGCTTCGGGTTCTATTCTCAGTTCCGATTTGCTGCTGTTGGTTCTCCTAGAGTGACTCATCTTAGAGTTACGTGCATCTGCTCGCTAATTGGCGACAAAATTTTATTGCATTGTTTTTCTAATTAAACCTATTACTGTTGTTTCGAATAAGTACGATTTTTGCATCGAAATATAATATTCTGTCCCATCCCATTCCATTTCATAGAAGTTCATGCCAGTCCCATCCCATGCCATCCCGTGGGATTCCCATCAAAATACAATTCAATAAAAGTTAATAATTTATGAAATTTTAAGTATATTGTGTACTAAATAAGACTATCACGTACAAAGAGAGATACAAAACGACAAAATTTATTGACTTTCTTAATTTTAAAGTTCAGAAGAGTTTAAAATTCATTATCATTCTGGCACTCGTATTTAGAGCCACTGCTTATTCAGCAAATTTTCATTTTCCTGCTCATTAATTTCTGTCCCATGGGAAATGCAATGCGTGCTATCCCATTTAATGCCATGGGACATTTCCCATGGGATTCCTATGGACAAGCCTGAGAATATTGGTAATACCGGTAAACCGAGAAGACAGTGTACAATTTAATACCGGTAATCTGATATTCAGAAACTTTTTATGACGCAGGACACAGCAATCACAGCAAAACTGAAAATAAATTTATTGCAACATCAAAATAGTCTTGCTTTGAAAAAGGACAAATCCAAAAGTATCAATATAAGATGCATTGCCTTTTTTTCTTTTATACTTCGCTGGATTCCACAAAAACACAGATATTGCACAAAAATTCATATTTTGTGGATTACACACACAAAAAAAGACCTTTTATGTTTTGATTAAGTTCATATTTATGGCTGGTAGCAGAGGCGTATTTAGGGGGGGGGGGCCATTGGGCCATGCCCCCCTTTTGGGTCGCCAGGATTGCAAAATTGCATAAAAAAGTGAGCAAAATTGAGGCATGGGCCCCCCTCTTTGCAAATTGGGCATCAGGCTTTGGGCTCGAAATCACCTAATTTTGGGCGAAAAATGGGACGAAATTTAAGTGAAGACCTTTTTATTTTTATTTTTTGCTCTTCACCTGATTTTGGGCGAAAAATGGGACGAAATTTGAATGTGACAATTTCAAATTCCGATCTATGTTCCTCTCAAATTTTCTGAAGTGTCTGGTCCTTCCCTTTTCAAAATCCTGCGTACGCTACTGGCTGGTAGCTATCTTTTTCCATGCCTGAAAAATATGCCAAACTTTTGGTCAAAAATACTAAAAGAGGTCAAACTTTTTTTGTTTTTATAAAGATCGGAAACGTGGCAAAAATTGATGCCTATACAAGACATTTAAATATCACTGAAGCTGAAATAGGTTGTCCAATACACTTAAATAGATTGTCCAACTTTTTTCAAGGAGTGCCAAATTAGACTTTATACGCGAAGAAAAACGCGGGCTAATAGCTTTATAATCGCTCCACTTTGGGTTACAGAATATCCGTAAAATATACTGTCTTATACCCTATATGCAAGATCCGTGAGAAAAAAGGTGGAAGACCTTTAAAATAATGGCCTTCGGGAAAATTTTGAGCAACTTGGGCCAGACAAGAAAAAAAGTTCTATTTGGCATATTTTTTGGTTGGTGTGGTAGTATTTTTAGAGTGAATTTGATTGAAAAAAAGTTGGAGACCAGGCCGGAGTATAAAATCTCATTGCAATTCCCAAATGGTCTTAAAGGGGGCCCTGCATTTGAAATAGGCTATTATTTAAATAATCCGGAATATTTTTCTGAACACGTTATCTTAGAATTCCGTCCAGAAATTCCTCACCGTTCTTGAGATATCCTCTAAAATCCGCTAATACTCAGCTAATCCGTGACGTCACTTGCCCGAGTTTGGCTGAGTTTGTACGGGCTGTGTAAGGTATAGAGTAGACAGTTTTGAATAAAATAGGGTATAATTCAATTAATTTAGACAAGGATAAACATTCAAAACTGTTGCCTACCTACTCTATACCTTACACAGCCCATACAAACTCAGCCAAACTCGGGCAAGTGACGTCACGGATTAGCTGAGTATTAGCGGATTTTAGAGGATATCTCAAGAACGGTGAGGAATTTCTGGACGGAACTTTCGATAACGTGTTCAGAAAAATATTCCGGATTATTTAAATAATAGCCTATTTCAAATGCAGGGCCCCTTTAAGGCCGAAATTTGGACACCCAAAGCTACAACCATTCTTACAATGCTTGCGAAAACAAGCTTGCATCTTTGCTACTTATGATGTTTCAGACATTGATTTTGTAGATCCATGGCGACTGAAGCGACAAATGCCACATATTTCAAACAATCGTTTGATCAAATTTACTTCCGACAACGCGTATCCGAAATACGATGGAAATTTCGTAAGTTTGGATTTTATGAAAAGTGTATTAGTGCATGAAAGGATGCGCTACATTTTACAGTATAAGCGAATTAATCGTTTTGCAATAGTAGTTAAGTCAATTTACTCAACGCAAGACCCGTAAGAGTTTACGAGCAATATGCTTAAGCAAATACTGTTGGATAAAATCCATTTTTATAAAACTGTCCTAAACTTGGTTTCAAGATTATCGGTAACCATACAGTTTCATATGGGTTAATTTGGTAACACCTTCGTTTTTTTGTTTGGTATCTTTTTATGGCTCTGTTTGCGAGGACTACATAAAGCAAGCAAATCATTTAGTACAGTAAGGTGTTGTTTCTTCATCCTTAATTTTGTGGTGATAATTTAAAGATTTTAGGTCAAAAAAAATGTTTCATACCGGCATTTTAGGCTTATAATTTTGAATTTGTGTTAAGGTTGGGCAGACAGAGAGACAGGAACCAGCCCGTTTGATTATGAAAGGCCTATATTGTGTCAATATGGTCCGGAGAAAAAAGGTATTGTGCATTGCTTTAAATGCTTTGTCATGCCAGGAAAATAACCAATATGCGAAATTACGATTAGCAGAATAAAAGAATTCGCAATGCTGTGTTACCATGCTACTGCATGCACTTTTTCAGTCATACCTTACTATAACTTCGCAGAAATTTGTAACGGTCAACAGACTTGAACTTCTGATTCATGCGAATCTAAACGGAAGCAAGGCTGTAACTTAAAATAAGTAAAAAAAAAGATTTTTGTGATTTTTTTCGCACTTTTTGAATTTTTATTGGTTATTTTAATAAAACAAAATTCAAAAACGGTGCGTTTCTAACAAAAAAAAATCATGCATGTCTGTCAGAAGTTTATTTCGTCGAAAAGAAAGAATATAAAAAAACGCAATACGACAATACTGATACATGTTAATCAACTAGAAAACCGGAAGTGACCTTTCAGTCATCGAGTCTACGATCACCTCTGAGTGTAGCTATTAGTCTTTACCGTTGAAAAATGGAATATTTAGTCAGATCGACAAACTGAATGCTTATTACAGTTTGCTACAAGCAACGGCATATTCAATTTTGTGTAGTTGCCCTTTTTTAAATCAAGTACAATTTATGTTTTTGTTTAAATTTATTGAGGAGTAAAGTTCTGATCTTAAGGGTATATCACTCCAATCATTCCAAATCTTAACTCCCATGTATTTGATTGATTTTTAAGTTCGTTTTGTTTTGTAAAGCGGTAAGAACAAACTATCCTTGTCCACTTTCCTGATTTGGCGAGAGGCGATAACTTTGGTATAAAAAAAATAATTGTTAAATAAATGCGGTGACTAGTTCCTTTCAAACAAAAACATGAATTTAGCAATTTCGCAATTTAGTAGTTGAGTAATTTTAAATATTTCAAATTTTATGAATAAAGGTTCAACTTTTTGCTTCATCTGCCAGCCTTCTATTGTTCTCAGACATTTATTCTGGAGCATCTGGAGTCTATGCAAATTATTTTTAGACGAGCATTCCCAGACCCAAATTCCGTACATTAAATGTGGAAAAACTATAGCGTAGTACACAGAAAACAAAATTTTAACACGAGTCAAAGATTTTAATCTGCATAATATTCCAATGGCTGAGGATACTCGTCACTTAATCATTTGAAAGTCTCAAAATTTAGCCTTGAATCAAGACGAATGCCTGAATATTTTACATTCTGTCGGACAACATAAAAGCTTGAAGCTTTTGTTTGGATCGGGTTAATAGTAGAGCTTATGTTTTGTGTGGATTAAGAGTCAATCTGTAGGCGATCATCGACTCAGAAACGCTTTTCAGTTCATCGTTGCTGGGAGTTTCTAAATCTACAAGGCTTTGGTTGCTAATCAGGATACAAGTGTTGTCAGCCGATAAAGTTGGTTGACGTATTGAAGAATTGAGATCATTAATGTACAAGATAAAAAGAATCATTACTGTGTAAATAGAAAGATCGAACCCTGCGAGATAACGTATTTTTAAATTCCAGACGATTTGACAATGTTGAGTTCTACAATTTGTGCTACTGTGTACTTCTAAGCCAAATCGAGTGACGTTAATCAGTATTTTCTTGTTTCAAAACATGAACATAACTGCAATATTAACGTAATTTATTTTCAAATTTGATCATTTTCAGTATTATTGGTGTTAATCAAATAGGCTTATTCATATGTGCAAAAGTAAAGACATCAGCGAAGTTTAAATTTGGTGTTAATTTATCTTATGTGAATTGCTTTTGCAGCAAATTCTCCAAGCATAATTGTAATAACTATTATTAAGCTGCTTGTTTTTAAAGCTACAAAAGGAAATAAAACAACAACAACAACAACAACAAAAACAAACTAAAAATTAAATAAACATGGTTCCACGCCAAGTTTGATCCAATGAACTCAAATTGAATTGTTGCTGGGTCAAAAAAATTATTTATTGTTTTTTTTTTCTTTGACCGTTTTTTTTTTTTTTTTCATAGAACCCTGTTTAAGACGTAAGCGTTGGCTTTGCCCTATAAGCACTGTCTTCCCTCTAAGTACTGAAGAGAAATCGTCGGGTAAGTATAGTTAAACTGCTATAGCTTTTTAACCGTACGATATTGAAGTTGTAAAAAACGCCGATTGAATTTGACTAGCAGTTTGGTTTTTGTCAAAAATTTTAGTTTCTTTATTCAATTTGAGATTCAGTGTCACTGTAAGTCTCTGAGCTGTTAGTTAAAAAACATTACTTGACTATGTTGAAAGAAATACCTGGAATGAAATTCTTTTGCAAGGTTGATTGCGTTGAGTACAAAATGCAAGAACACGATTTTGTTATACCTGCTTCATGTTGCCCGAAAAATATCGTTCAAAAGCTGAAATATCAATTGGTAGATGAGCTTAGATTTTCCGAGCCCTGAAGCAGTTTTTGAGTTTCCATGTGAGAAATGCTACTGATCAAATTCCCCAAAATAAAAGGTCTTTAATTTTTAATAATGCGGATACATCCCAAAGTTTAGTTCTTTGCTCAACAGCGTTTTTTCAACATCTGGGAGTTTGTTGCGGTCAGAGAGATTACGAATAGTTTTATCACAATTAGCATCAGACTTTCCCCAAGTATAAGTTTATTGATTTTTGTTTGTAGCAATTAGCACAAATTTTAATTCTTCTCGTCGCTGGTTATTACCAAAAAGTCTCAGTTCTTTGCCAAAAAATACGATGATTTGGGCAAACAGCTACTGGATAGTATTGGTGGAGAGCCAGCTTTTATGAGCAAAAATTCATTAAAAACTAGCGGCGAGAAAAAGCCAAACTTCGGGTCAGCCGCCACAAACAACAATTAATGAAATTAGGCCAGGACATCTCAAACGTTTGATGCAAATTGTACCGAAACTATTTGTGATCTATCCGATCACAAACTCTCGGACGTTAAAAAAACGACTTTAAGCTTTTTTTTCTTCTTTGTTCATTGCTCGATTTTCTGTAAGAGCTGCGCGCGCAGCAGCTTGAGATTAAGCCGCCACACTTCATGGACTTCCATCACAATTCACAACCATTATTTTGCTTTGGTGAAGTCCCAAGCGATTCCATCCAAGATCCTCAATGTAATTAGTCTATGTAGTTCGAGGTCGTCCAACTGGTCTTCTCCAATTTGCTGTGGCAAGTCAAGCTTGTTTGGGTAGTCTATCCTGAGGCATTCTTCTTACATGGCCAAACCATCTAAGCTGAGATCTTTCTATTCGAAGAAGTAATGGCTCAGAGATTTTCGAATCTCGAAGCTGTGCAATTTGTTAAATAATGTAACTCCTCCGATTTTTCGTAAAAACCTTATTTCGGAAGCTTACACTTGTGATCGCACTCTTTTGGTCATTACCCAAGATTCATGTCCATAAGTGAGAATGGAGACAAAAACTGTTTTGGAAATTGATAGCTTTGCCTTTTTCGACAATTCTCGTTTCATGACAACCGGATAGTGCAAAACTGTCATTACTGCACAAGCCTTGCTTATTTCAGGTATCTAATTCTTCGTCTTGCTCTTCGTCACTCGTGAATGCAAGCCCAAGATTTTTAAACTTCTCTACCTGCTTCAGCGTCACTCCTTTCACTTGCGAAAAGAACTGATCAAAGTTTCGTGAAAGACGAAGAACCTCAGTTTTGGCCGTTCTTATTTTTTTCTGGCGGTGTTTCATATGCACCTGCAAAGCTATTTAATGCGCGCTGGAGACCAGATTCTGTGGAAAAAAGCAGAACCAAATCATCAGCAAATAGCGGACTACTGATTTGGCAATTTCAGATCGTGGCACACTCATGAGCTTGGCTGCATTTGTCTATCCAATGGTCAGACTGTGTGTCAGATGGGATCCCTTTGGAATCACTGGTCTGCATGTTAAAGCTCAAGGTATTTGTGCTTATTGGTGGTATATGCCCCCAATTCTACGAGTGAATATCAGGTTTTGGTGAATGAAGTAAACGATGTTCTCCAAAAACCACTTGCTGAATTTACAGTCCTTATGGGGATTTTAACGCACATGGTGGAACAGACACAAATACGTGGAAGAGTATGATAGGAAAACATGGGAGTCACTGGACTTAATGGGAACGGAAGGTATTTACTACAGCTCTGTTGTAGCAACGGACTCCGCATCAAGAATATCTTTTTCCAGCAGAGAGAGGCACAAATATTCTTAATAACGACGTAGATTTTTTGCGTAGTTTTGTCAGATTTGTTTTCTGATGTGCTTGGACGTTCGAGTGAAGCGAGGCGCCGAATTGTAAACTAATCACACCATCTGGTAGTATTTTCCTTGCGACTTTAAAACTTTCGGCCAAACAGGAAATCTAACTGGTCGTGACTTACCGGATCAAATGGGAGGCTTTGGGAGGACGAAGAAGCAAGGAAACAATTTGCATCCAGTATATCTTTCGGAGAACGATAGGGAATGGCTGCTGTTCAGATCAGCGATTATTTTGTTAACTGCTAAATGTTGGGGGCAAAAATGGCTCAAGAGTAGCGGGCGGGCTATAATGAGAAAAGAACACCTTGGTGGAGGCAAAAGGTTAAAAAAGCAATTCGAGCAAAAAAAGATGCATTCAAGGCTTGCTACAGAACAGATCGTCATCTGATTTGCAATCCTGGTACAATGAGGCTCGAAAAGCGGCAACTTCGGCAGTAAAGAAATCCAAGGAAAAGTCATTGGAAGAGTTTGGCTGGTCGTTAATTGGATTCCAACTATTTTTTGGCACAAAGTATTTTGGCAGACCTTGCACCGTTTACGTGGCAAAAGATTAAATACTCCATCAAGGATTCTGCCAGTAACATTCTAACGGATGAGAATGAGATCCTTTTACGATGGAGGGAATCCAGTAAAGGCATCGACTCGTGACACACGCGAAGTGACACATTTAAAAGACGACTTAATTTTTACTGCAGCAAAAATGGCAAAGGCAATTCAAGGGATAAAATTTGGAAAAGCTGCAGGTGAAAATGATAGCAGATTCGAGATATTGAAAGCGCTGAATGAAGAAGGAATTCTCTGGTTAACGCAGGTGTCTCAAGTTGCCTGAAAGTAAGGCAAAACTCCTAGAGATTGGCGAACAGGTGTGATTATTCCGATATTCAAGAAAGTAGATTGCAAGCAATGTACGAACTGCGGAGGTCTAAGTTGGCCAGGGAAAGTATATGCCAAATGCCTTGAAAGGAAATGTCGAGAAACAGTGTAGTCAAAACCCAAGGATGGCCAGTGCGGTTTTTGTCCGCGTCGCAGCATTACGGACCAAATCTTCACTCTTGAAGCAAATCTTCCGAGAAATCCTGAGGGTATGGCAATAATTTCTTTGCATGCTTTGTCGATCTTGAAAAAGCATATGAACAAGTTTCTCAGAATAAACTTTGGAAAGTTTTGGGATAGTATGGCGTTGATGGTCAGTTGGTATGCGCCATTAAGTTGATTTTACTGCCTAGCGGAAGTTGGTGTTCCGGTAAATGGCAAGCAATCACTGTCGTTCAATGTGGGCGTTGGACTCCGGCAAGGGTGCCTTTTGTCACCTCTCTTTTTTATTGCTTGAAAGATTTGGATCGACGACTTTAATTAAGCAAAGAACTTTAAGGTTGGGATGTATCCTCTTTATTTAATGTGTGATAAATCTCTCCAGAAAGAAGGTTTTTATTTTAAATTAACTCGACTTTGAGTCAAAATTTATGCCAAATAACTTCTTGAAAGTTCAAGTTGCTGAGGTAACGGAAATTTTCCCAATTTTTAGGTTTTCCGACGTCACTTTTTGAAATCTGGGCATTTTTTAGTTACAATTTAATGAAAATGATGTCACAAGACGTTTCTTGTAGCATAACTACTTTGACTTACGCATTTTAAGATTCAGTATTATGAAAACAAACCTACATGCAAAATTTGAATCATCTGGTGCCTACGTCATCGCTAAAATGACGTCAATTTTCGAAAATATGGCCGTGACGCCACAACGATGACGTTAAGAACTCAAATCCAGTTTTTTTGAAAAACCTGTTTGGTGAACACCAACCCACATATCTGACTTATTGTTTAAAGAGTTGAATTGGGGCAATATTGCCCCCTCCCCACGTGAAAAAGCGTTAGTCAAATACCCCACGTACAATTAATTAAATTAAATTTAAGTTCAAAAAGAATTTGAAAATTATACTAAAAAGGTCTTCACTTTTCACACCCCCATGCTCCAGGGAAAAAATATCGTGAGACCGAAAAAGATCCGATTGCTCTTCTGTCTAAAAGTGGTAAGTTGAACTTGAACAGATTTTATCAACGTTTCCGCTAGATTCACTTTGCCAAACAGACCGCTAGCACTCTTATTTTTTATCTATCGAAAGTGAGAAACTAATAAGTGGTCGAATCGATAGAGCGTGTACTTTGATAAGGGGTAGACTCTTGTTCGATTAACGGTCGCGTTTTACCAAAAACTATAGAAGTTGTTATTCACTGCTTCCCTGCTTTACGTTCAGCAAGAAATAGGAACAGGATGAAGCATCCAATGTGTGTGACGAACTGGTTGGCAGGTTCTACCTTTTACTCGGAAGGTCGCGAAAGTCCCTTGACCGTTTCATGGACAAGGCAACGTATTAAACAAAGATGTAATTATAGTACAATTCATAATTGCTGTCACCGATTATACTGTAATGCATTTTAGTTTTTCTGGGGACTGCAGGGCGCAGGTGCTATAATTCTTTCCTTTTTTTATTTTTTGTTTGATTGGGCTTAAGGAAACGTTTAGCTTCGTTGCACTTTGGTTGGTTTGCAAGAGATAGTGCGGTAAAATTTTTGAGTCCTTAAAGCGTAACTAACAAGATTAGTACTTGCTCGAGCAATCTCAGCTTTATTTCATAACCGCCCTTGTTAAAAGTTTTGATTACTGTATATTATTTTTCGGGTAGTTTAATCAGTATCGAAGTACATTATTTACGTATGTTCAAACTTTTCAAAAAGAGTACCAAATTAAATTTTACAAGTATACCTGCAGACCAACATTGATCTAGTAAAATCTAAAAAAAGAAGGTTTTTAGATTAAATTGCGTGGAATGTAGAGTCGTAAGAGTAGCTGATTTGTTTGCGTATCTTCAGGGTAATTGCAGTCGAAAAATAAGTGAAGACTAGATGTGGGCCAAATAAAATTTATCGAGGCCCGGAGTTAAAACGTTCCTGATACGGTTTATAGCACATATATTGGCGTTTCGCGAGTATGAATATAATGACAACTTAAAAACAGATCTGCTTGCAATTTGCATTTTTACTCTGTCATGTGAACAAAGGCGTTTTTACGATTTCCCATCCGCTTAAAAGTTGAACATAATCCAAATTTGTGCTTGATTTTTTAATTTCTCCTTGATGATTTTGCTGTTTAGTCAACAAACAAGTCAAGTAATCCATATAGTAAGCGCTACTTTATCAAAGGGCATTACAACGTAGCCAGAATACAGGGAATTGAGGATACTTGGAGTTTGCGATCAGTTTCTTATAAAAAACAAACAAAACAACAACAACAACTCTTTAGCTCTTTCGGTCACCCCGGCGGCAGAAGCTGCTAGCTAACATAGTAAGTAGTGTTGACAGTCAATTCGGAAACCAACCTATAACCATTTTTCTTTTTAAAGAAAAATCTTGCTCTGTACAACCAGTTATCTATGGTACAAAGCTATTTTTTTGTTGCGGTATTTAGGGCGCTGTACAACAGTTTTTTACCAAAAACTGTTTAATATTGTTTTTTAGAGGAGATGTTAGCTGGTGTTGTGAACCATGCTATTGAAATTCTACACAATCAAGAAAATGTCAGCGAACTGGACAGCGTTTTTGCAGGACTTGGCCTAATGAGTACCATGCAAGTTGTCAACTTTTACCAGAAAATTGCTCTTGAAACATTCCAATATGAAGCTGAATTTGGATCTATAACAGCACTCGTTTGGGCTATTACGTTGGCAGAGCAAATGAGTGAGTTTGTTAAAAATCAAGAAGACGAAGTGGAAAGCGCATCAAAAATGGCTGATTACGATATTCCGTTTGAGCAGTATACCTTTCTGGTGGATATCGGGCTGACAATGTACAATTATGTCAGAGATGCGAAGCATCGCTACGCTATTTTGGACAAGGAACAACAACAATCAATGAAACTGTTTGACCGCTACAATCAATTGGTGAAGAACTTGAGTGTAAGAGATAGTGACAAATTACACCTAGAATATCTAGCAGATCTGATTTACGTTGCACAAGTTACATCAACAATCACGCTAAAACAAAGTGAAATGCTTCGTTTAAAAGCAATGGAAAAGTCGGAAAGAGTTCTTCGGCATGAAAATGATAGCCCAAACCAGCATCCATCCATTCTCATTGGTCTGCATTTCTACCACACTGCTAAATTACATTATATAAACCGAGATTATTCCTTGGCATGGAATGAATATCATAATGCTGTGAATCACCTCAAGTCATTGGAAAATTGTACAGGAAGCACAGCATCTTACTATTACGATGTTATTTATGGTAAGCTTTTCTTGTGACCAGTAGCGTAGCAGCTAATCTTTTACTTATCTTTTTGACTTTTTTATTTGACTGTTTATTTGTTTACAACGCATTAACTGGTCATCAACACAATTTGATTCATTTTGACAAAAACAAGCAGGGCTTCTTTTGTGTCAACGCAGCTTAACCACGTAATCTGACCAGTCAGGTCGCTTGGGACAAGAAGTCTCAACACATTGCCTGTCCCAAGATTCAAGTTTAACCAGACATTAAAATTCCATGAGTGAGTTATTTCACAGCAAGATGTCAATATTTGTTCATAAGGTATTTATAGATAGTTTGATCATATAAGTCTTATTTCAGAATCCATATACTAGCTAAGTATACCCTAGAAGTCTTATTCCAAATCTATATTAGTTTTTTTTTTTAGATCTGTGCAACCTGTTTGGTGAAAGATTCCAAGAAAAACCTGCTGAATATGAAAAAAAGAGGGTGATGAAGAAATTGTTTGACGAAGTTGAAAATTTTGTTGGAAAAATGGATATACAAAACCAAAGGGCTCTGCCAAAATTTTCTGCTATGCATCTTGGAGCAGCGCTTAACGAAGAAGCAACAGCCGCCTTTGGAATTAATGATTCGGCAATACAATTTTACGATGATTCGGAGGAACTGATTGCTAATTATGGCCTTCCGGCTGACTGGGCCTTCACTATTTGCAATTTAATGGATTCCATTCATTTTTTTCTAAGATATCGAGAAAAACCCAGAATTGCGGGTTTGATCAGAAACTTGGTCTTTAAAAACTACGCTTACAAACTTCAAGGATTGAAACGGGTTGCTTTTTTCGCAATATTCTTTGCAAATTTGCACTACGATACTCCTCAAAAGCCAACAGCAAGAAATATTAAAATGGAGACTCCAAACAAAACGTTAGTTGATAAGATAATGGACATTGGCAATTACGCTCTTGAAAAGTTCAGCACAGGTGATCTTAAGAACGTCCTTGAGGTTCGCATCTACCTAGCATTTATCAGTTTGATAATGGCGGATGTTGAAATTCAACTAAACCGACGTAATGCTTTACAGATATCTTTGAGATATATTGCCAAAGCTAATTTTGATAGTTATATTGGTTATGAAACTGCAAGCATGAGCTTGATCGGTTTGTGGGATTTTTTACGTCTCTACCGCAAAATGATTTTTGATTCGAAAGTGAAACTTGATCGAGAACTACTGGAGCATAGCATTTTTTTGCTTCCTGAATGCAAAGAGAGATACCACAGAGCTATTTGCGCAAGCCGCTTTTTTAAATTTCCAACTAGTTTTTCTCGTAAATGGTTAGAAAGACTCCGCTCTTAAAGTTTTCATCTGCTTATATCCATTCTAGGTTTTGAAAAGCCAGAACTTTGAATTTTTTGTTGTCTGTATTGTGCTTGTCGAATGATTTGGTTGTTTACTTGTCGAATGATTTGCTAAACTTACTAAACTTGGTTATTTACGTTTTGAATGATTTAGTATCGAATAATTTGCTTCGACATCTTGCGAGATTTTTGTTTGGTGTAATTAATTATACGGTATCTGCACGTTTTGCTCAAGTTAATTTTCCAAGTTTTTATATACACAATTTGTGCAATGTCTGAAGTGTGTTTTATGTTGTTGTGCTTAAACAGAAATTTACAACTTTTTACAGAAAAAGTTAGTTTACACATAGGTTTGACGAATGCTTTGGACAGCGTTCAAAGACAAGCAAGTTTTAGTCATAGAACAAAAGAAGTGTTTCTTGATTGCTCCCTGATCGAAACAGTCAGGCAATCGCGACTAGTATGCTAGTGCCTTTAATTCCATTTTGCTGGACGTTGTATATTCGGTTTTCTTCCGCGTCAACGTGACGAGAATTTTTTTGATTTTGCGTTTTTCGGGAAACTGTGCAGGTTTTGCAAGTGTCTTTAGGCAGTTTGCTATACATTCTAGTGTGCACTTTGTAAAAAGTCTTGAGTGGCAGTACTTAAATTGTAGGGCGGACGGGGAGGGACGCGTCCCCCCATCGAGAGTTAGCGTCCCCCCATCGAGATTAAGCGTCTCCCAATGGAAATTTAGGTGTCCCCCATTGAGATTTGAGCGCCAGATGATCAGACGAAAAGACCTACAAATTCCGGCCGAGTATAGTTCGAAATTCCGGGGGAAAAGTGATTTTGAAGGAAAAACTCTTCAACTGTCGGCGAAGACCTTTTTTTTGTTTTCACCTAATTTTGGCGAAAAAACACTTCAATTTTCGGCGAAGACCTTTTTTTTTGGTCTTCATGCAATTTCGGCGACGGAATTACGTAATTTTCACTAAAGTACTTTCACATGCCAAATGCGTTTGGTCAAGGCTGCAAAAACGTCCCCCCATGCAAAATTTTACAATTTAAGTAATGTTGAGTGGCAACAACTTTTTAATTAAGTTGAATTCTAATGTAATTAAGTTGAATTCTAATTAAACAATCCACTTGCAAAAGTTTTCCATTTATTTTTGTGCATTATTTTTACAATTTGATCTTAAAATAATCAGCGGATGAATACAAAAAATGTGCTAATTAACCAATCAATAGCGCTGAATTGCAATCACGTGACTCATCTCGCGTGTAATCTTGGCAAGCATTGGTTTCTTTTTGGTCGATGCCGTGTTGAATTAGGTAACTCGTAACTGGTTAGTGGTTACAGTTGTCAAATTTTATTACCTTAAAATTTTATTTACAATATTGCTTCAGTTTTTGTGAAATACAGGCGACAAAAATAGTTAAGTATACTTTGCAGATTAGGCTTATTAGCCGCAGGCTCTCCTACAGCTGTCAGCAGTAGCAAGGTAAACTCGGTTTGGTCTACTTCTTACTTAAAAAATAACCCCAATATGCTTCCAGAAACTTAGCAGTGATGTCCATCGAGGTTTCAAAAAGTAGGCTATTAAAAGTCTTAACGGATTCTGCTGATCCAAGGCAGGAAACATTCAAAACAATACCGGAAAGGCTTGTCGCATATCGTAGTATCGCTTAGGCTGTATTGCTTACATTATCGAGTAAGCTAGCGATAAATTATTATTGCAGTCGCCCAAATTCTTTGTTCTTGTAGTACTGTAATCTTCCCAGCAAAAACCCCTTGTTGGCCATGTACTAGTTTAGCATTACAAGAAACTAAAATTTTGGATTGAGACTGAGTGCAGATTGCGGCGTATGAATCCTTTGATAGCTTACAGTTAAACATTTGTTATCAGTTTCTAAAACCCCAGCAAAAATTGCTGTGTTGCTAGATCAGTTTCCCCCTCTCTTTTAACCGGTAATTTGTTGATTCTGCAAAGATGAATTAAAATAGAAAATTTTGCAAGTTTATACAGGTATGCACCAGCTGATAAGTGATGCGGTGGTGTCAAATGTCAGTACCATAAACAGATTACTAGCTTATAAACAGCGGTGGGCATTACCGAATTTTACTCCAACTAATTTTTACTGCGATGAAACTAATTTTTCAAAGAAGTAATTTTTGTGGTAGGCCTAATTTTATTACTTTTTTAGAGGTGCCAAATTAAGTCAAAACTAGATGTTTATTTTCCCGGAGGAAAATACTTAGTAGCACATCCGTTTTACCCAATCCACAAATGATTTAAAATCAACATTTATTTTTTTCAAGACACAAAATCACTTTATTTGGATTGCACGCGATTAAGTTTTTCCGGAGGAAAATAATACGGGACTTCCGCCAGTTCCATTTCACCATCATTTCCCCTTCATACTTTGAAGATTACCGATTTTTCTGTAAAACTTAATCGCGTGCAATCCAAATAAAGTGATTTTGTGTCATGAAAAAAATAAATGTTGATTTTAAATCATTTGTAGTTTGGGTAAAACGGATGTGCGACTAAGTATTTTAACCCAGCTCAGTTCAATAACGGCAATTTCAAACCCTGAAAAAAGAAAATACCGTTAAAGTTAGAATCCCAATTTTAAGCCAATCTTTTTTTACGCTTTAGTGCTTGTTTCTCCATAGTCTTGCATGTAATGCCTATCAATGAATGAGGGCATACGTTTTGGCCGCCAAAAGATACTTCATAAAATTTACCATTAATTATTTACATCAAAAAATAATTTGAAAATCCCAGCAGGGCCGTATTTATTGGATGCAGCCGTATTTAGAGGAAAGCATTGGATGCAGTTGCCTTTGAGACCTCCGTCAAAAAAAACAAAAAAAAAAAACAATTGTCGAATCGTAAAAATTAGAGTATTTCTTATCTCAAACAAATTCTTCGCAATATCATTTTCGCTCGCATATTTTCAGAACAATAGCTGTTGTTCTCAAGTAACATTTTGCCAGTTATAGCAGGGCTATACTACGTGTAAAATATTTAGTATATCATAGGCCATCCCTAGTGACTGCATTGCATTTCATTATGAAGTACATACTTTTTTGTGATTCCGCTTTCACATCCGCACGGTCATGTTTTTGTATTAGAATGTCCAAAATGTTTGGGTTCGAACCATCAGCTCTTTTGCTGCGGCCCTGAATGGTTTTCGTGTTTTGCCGTTTGTACCACCCGCATCGGACGTATTAGCAGAATTAAAAAGAACTACCTATACTACGTTTTTCCCCTCATTATCCAATTGGAGATTCCACACATTGGAGCAGGCTCCCCCAGATTTGAAATGCCGCCAATGATAAAAAGGATGACAACAAAGCTTATTGATTAATTAATTTCAGTTTCTTTAAGCATTTTTGAGTACAACGGTGAGTAACAGTATATAATATCAATGTTGACGACCGGGGGGTCCGAACCCCTCAATTCAAATTTTTGTCAATCAATTTAAATGTATAACTCGGGAGAAATTCGAGGTTTTGTCCTTAAGTTGCCACCTCTAACCTTTAAACCTTTTTATAAACTTAGCCCAATAACATGACTGCAGTAGTAACCATCTACTATACCAACTTTAAATAACAATCTACCCTTACGTAGCCAGTTTTTACGAGACGAAAAAAAAGCTAGGGGAAATGTTTATTGAAAAAAATATTGGATTTAATTGAGGCCCCCCGGCCCTCTGGTTGTATAAATAATCCTAAAATTGGTTAAATATATTGCAGAAGGCAATGTACCTTGCTTCCCTTCTCTTGGACCTAGCCAATAACAAAATTTATTCAAAAATGCTAGATTTTAAACTTGAATATTGCAAGCAAAATAAGGACTGAACAATTTAAGTTTTTTAGTTGGCTTTCAAATCTTAAAAATTTAGCTCTTTCAAATGGCTGTAAAAACGTGCAAAGTGTGATCTAGTGGAAATAAAATAGCTCTTTTTTTTCCAAAAATTACAAAAATTTTCAAAAAATCGCTCATGGCCCGCGCCTCCACAATAAAATTTAACGCTTACTTTAAAAAGATAAACTTTTGGTTCAAGTCCTCCTCCTTTAGCAACATCCTGTTTACGCACTAACCTAAACCCCAGGCTTCTGATCTTCCATTCTAAGATATCTTTGTCCCATAAAAAGTCCCTCCTTGTGAAAATTTCTGATGACGTCATATGGCATGTGATTTGCGAATTGGGTCTCCCAATCAAACATTCTTGCTACGTCTTTGCCAAAATTCAAGAAATTTTTATGTTTGGTTATTTTCCTTTCAACCAATCAAAAAACATTGCTGTCCTCAAGCCGAAGGCTGGACAATTTCGAAGACTTGTAGAGTTCGAGGCCAAGGCCAAGGACTTGAGCTTCGAGGCCAAGGCCAAGAACTTCAAAATGTGTCCTCGAGGCCAAGGATGTTCTCAAGGACTCCATCTCTGAAAATTAGCACAACATAGTTGAGTTGCTCAGGGCAGTTTCTTATTTGAAGCGCTGTTTATAACAATATGTTTACAGTAAAATAGGCTATGTCCAGAATTTGCGGAATAAGCAATGACAGAAGATTTGAACCGTTTTGAAAGTTTTGGAGTAACGCAGAACAACAGCTGATTATTTCGACAAAGTTTATGTTCTTAATTGACCACGATCCCTTTAACAGCATTAATACGATTATCACTTCTGTAACTGCACAATTAATATTATTGCGTCACAATTCATCAGAAACAAGTAGTTTTATTTTGACTTAAACAGTATGCGAGTATTAACCGTACACATTTTTTAGACCCAACAACTTTCGTTTTCTTTCGGTCCTGGTTTCGGCTTCAAATTTCTTTTCGAGCTCGGGTTCGGAACCGGTTCGGACCTGTATTAGTCGGCCTGTTTACAACTCTACGCGGCTGAGCGTTAAATTACTTCAATGATAGTGATTGCAATCAAAACTCACTAATCAGATCACGTGTGGTCAGTATCCTAAAAGCCTGGCATGATTACCTCCGACCAAAATCACCAGTCTGCATAAAAGTTTTAAAATTGAGTGCGAAACCCAGGTGTTAAAAGACAATTAAATTATATAAGATTAACGAATGGCTGAAACAAAACATCTTACAATTATTGCGGGATAGTGCTGTGCGCAAAATAAGGTCTCAAGAACAAAGCAAACGAATAAAAAAGGCAAATTTTTGATTAGCACGTTCTACAATTTTCTGTTCGTAACAGCGCAATTTTTTTTGTTTTTGTTGTTTGTAGCTTCAAGTGTACATACAGCATAAGCTGTTTCAGATACGGCATGTTGTCATACAGTACAGTATGTTTTGATAAGTTTTGAAGAGTTTTGATCGTGAGAATTGGGAGGAAATGGGGAAGACCTTTCACTTGCTGTGAAGCAAATAGGCTGATGATAATCTTAATACAGTATGTTTTCGTGCAAGAGTTCTAGCCTCCGTTTCCTGGTTTAGTAGCTGTGCGATTAAACACTTGCAATTTTCAACCAAACCCCGGCCTTGCGGTCATAATCAAACGCGATTTACACCGTGTGAACGCATTTCACATAATTTGCAGTTTTCGTGCATAATTTGTGACGTCATTAATGACAGTGATTTGTTCTTATTTTGCCAAGAGAGAAGCAGTAAAAGCAAGTGTAAAAATCAATAAAAAAATAATCTACCCTGCATTTCAATTCGTGGCTGAAGACCCAATTTTAATCTAATCTTTGTGCATTCGTTTGATTAATTATTGGTTTTCCGTAATCTTCTTACTTAAATCGAAAAGACCATTTGTCATTGTCTAATCAGCGCCTAAGCCAAATTTCTGGGTAATTGTTATCCTTTGTCAAAAATACGCTGTTAATTAACGCAATTACTAAAACAATTTTTTAAGAATTGCTATCTTGTGATGCATTAACTATTTGTCTTTCGAGACCATTTTTCCGGCTTTAGATGCTAGATAAAGGCGATCTACCACCTGCTATCACCGCTCTGCTACTATTTATTTGTGCTTTGCAACTTCCTATCAAAAAAAACTAATCAAGTGTGCAGCTAGTCCAAGGAGAGAGGATTAGGAGAGTTTGGCGTAGCTCTCCTACACGTTATTGACTTTGGTGATAAAAGACTGCATTGCTGACGTGCAAAAAACGCAAATTGCTGACGTGCAAAAAACGCAATCAAAGCAATTAGCAGATGCAGTACATGAATGTTTACTAATACCTATTTATTTTTGCCGAAATTTGAATTGCATTGGCTTCGTGATTACCACCATTACGTTGATTTTCAAAAATTCGTGAAATGTTGAAATTAAAATTGTTGGTGAAAGCGGCTTTCTGGCAACCTCTTAACTTTTGTGGTTTGAGGTAAACGGTAACTAAATAAACAACAACAGCAAAGTATGACAAAACCTTCGACAATAATAAAATGATATTATTTGATAATGCCGTGCATCTTGCAACTCTTTGCTGCTTTTATTGGCATTCTGGTCCGATTTATAAAATATCATTACTACAGACAGGCTTTTTACATTTTGGACATTGATTTTTGGACTTTGGTGAGCTGTCTTTGCTTTTTTTGTACCCAGGGCCGCAAACATTCGAAACACAAACATAACAATGTTTTCTAATTCCCGATTTTGCTGAATATAAGGGACAGGAAGTTGAAGTTTGGCTTGTATTGATGTTGATTTATGCCTCAGCAGTTTCCTCGGCATCTACCCATTGCAGCGCAATTTTGACGTCGGTGCGTAAAGCCATGGTCAACCCAGTCAGTGATCTCCTAGCTAGGTGTGTTTTGATAAAAGCTTTCATAAGAATTTTGCTGAAGTTGTGCGTATTCAATTTTTTTTTATCCTTAATGTGGTTCAAAAAACAAACACAGTTGGTGCATTTACTCTGCATGGATCAAAAGCTTACGCAAACGCAATGGAAGTCAAGCGCCGGCTTTTTGTTTCGCAGGTATAAAACCTCATTCTCTGATCTGCGATATCACTTCAGCCCTTCGCATAATCGAAAAATTTATAAATGGCAGGTTTTTTCTTTCCGTCATCCTTTGTAACTCCCATTAGAGGCTGCATTGTGGACAGAATAAGTAGTTTTTTAATTATTTTGACTTCTTCGATTTTACTGCCCGCGAATTCGGAACAAGTTTTTGATTTTCCTCTTTTCGAAAGCATTCATACGAGAGTTCTTCTCTTTGCTTAACTTGTAGAATTTCTTTTGGTATGCCTCTGCGATCGGATTGAAGAGTTTCCACAAAAGAAATGTTGTGTCTAAGTAACCACTCAGCCAAAGGTGTGCTTGTGTATAGTCTATCAAAAGAAATATTCCACCCCTGCAAATCCTCATGAGCCTGTAACTTTGCGATCAAGTTAGCTGCTTAACAACAGCTTCGGTCTCTGTCACGTAGTGTTCTGTCCATCCTTAACAAGTTTGCTTGAATTGTATTGCTTGAATCCAATCTGCGTTCGAATTGGGTAGAGGGTTTCGTCTAAGGCTAAATAAATAGGGACATGGAATGACGTGAATTCTGCAATTGATGTTGAAAAATTCTAAGAACTCGTGCATAGCAGCAATTTTATCATTCTTCCATCTGGTTGGGTCAGTATCTTGATCGTAAAAACATAAGGCAGCGTTCAAGAGTTTTGAATCGATTTTTGTTGATAGTAGCTCTGAATACAACTTGGCCAATAACCAGTTAATTTAACTTTGAAATTTTGCGGATTTTTATACTCAACGAGTCATGTAAGTACATTGGACGTATAAAAGCAAACATTTCTTCTTCATCGGTTTCTTGTATGTAAACCCGACGCTCAAGTCGAATTTTTCTTGGGTTTGCATTGGTGGAGTTGATTAGCATTTCAAGCAAGGGGTCAAAAAAGAACAAATCCCAGCATTTTTTATGTGTATTTGCTTGCAGTGCTCTTCCTCTGATGCCTAGTTAACTTAAAATGGCGTCTGGTCGTGGCTGTTTTCCCAGTCGGGGAACTTCAAAAGTCAATGAAATCTCCCGATCAGCATTATTTTTTGTTGGCCTCTCCAAATATATTGTAAAGCCGAGGACGTGGATCATGAAAAATTTTTTCATAATTGTTTTCGTCCATCGACGACTTCATGTCATGCACATTTCATTTGCCTGTATAAGTCCTTTGAGAGTTGAGAGGTTGTATGGGTCCTTCGTTTTTTGGCCTGAAAATGCATTTTCGCCTGATTGCTCGTTATTCTGCAGCTCGGTCGCCTCCACTTCATCTTCCAAAAAAAGTTCTAAATTTTCTTCCGGTGTGCAGTCTTGCACAAGCTCTTCCAGTAAACCTTCTTTTTCTTATTCTGACACCAGCTCGTCAATAAGAAGATCAGCAGCATCTTCAGCAGTGTAATTAAAAGAACGTGATATTTCATAATTACAATTATTGATTAAAAATGATAACTGCAATTGAATTCACAGGCTTATGGCTGAAAGTTATTTATTTCCTGCAGGCCTGTTTTACGCGTTACCGCGATCATCAGGGAGTTGATCTAAACAAAATAATAACAAATGATTAGAAAAGATAAAATGGTACTCACCAGCGACGAAACAATCCGTTATTTTATCTCAACCCACCTTTCTTACTGTCGCGATCGTTGATACTTGGCTGGAGTACAACCTTTATTCTCTATAATTGTCCACGTCGACTAAAACTAGAGAACGACAAAGATGATAATTGACGAATTGAAAATGGCAGTTGATTGTTCCTTCAGCTTCTTGAATCTCAGAAAGCAGCACACCAATCTTAAATTAAAACTTCTATTTAGGATTTAACCACAAAACCAATCTCACTGAGCAAAATCACTTCACTAACACTTCTTACGATCGACCAATTCGGATCGTAACGACTTAACCGCGACCGCCCAATTTAGGCCCCTCACTATACGGCTACACAAACCAACCACAGATTCACAAACTCGGCAAAACTGCCTACGAAAACTAATATCTAAAATCACCCAATTTAAAATTTTAGAATAATGACTGAAAAACGACCTGCCTATTTATACACCGGCAAAAGCTATCGAATATCGCAGAACAATCCAAGATACGTCACAATAGAAAAAGTGTACGAGCTTACCATAACATAATTATGATGTCACAAACTTCAAGTCTAAGTATAGCAATTAAGAATGGTAAACCAGCAAACAATCCATAACTGCAGAAGATAGTAGAATATTCTAGAAAGGTATTATCTCGAATACTCCAAATCAAAAAGGCGGCAAAACTAATGAAGCAGTCACGTACACATTAAAACACAGCAAATAATCATAACTCAGGCATTCAAAATTATTATACGTGACACTTACCAACCATGTGATTGATTGACAATGGGCGACAACGAGCATTCAAGTCAAGAAAAAGAAAACGATGCTCGTTTTATGATATGAAAACTTACGTAAAATTTGGGTTTCTTTTATATTTTTTTGTAGAGCTTTTTCTTTATTTAGATCAGTTTATTTCATTATCTGTAGAGCGAGCTTCCGCTAGCTCAAAACAAAAATTTTATGTTTAGTCATTTTGTTAACCAACAAACAACCTGATTAAAAAAACACTGAAAAAATGTTTGCGTACCATATCTCGTGTAACTATGTATTATTATGTATTTTTGTCATATTTTCATTGCTTTTCAATTCGTGAAAGAAAATGTATCGCCAGTAACCAAAATAACAAAGGCGCTCTTTGCTTGCCCATTTACGTTCATTTGCAAAACCGATAGTCCATGATTTCGCCAAGAAAGAAACAAAAAATTCTGTTGAGAAAATGACAGAAGAGTTTTTATTATAATTTTTTTTTTCATTTCTACTGGCGTTTTCGCATTCATCAAAGTGTTTTTTGAGGAATTTAGCTCAATGCCCTAGATGCAATTTTAGAGTAAGAATTATGCTTCTGACAAAATAGCCAATCTAAATCCCTTTGCTTCCGTTCTAGAGTAAAGGAGCAAAACAATGCTGCTTAAAATGCAGCTGTCGCTGAGCTTACGTTGTTGCGCGCTATTACTGTTTGAGAAACCGCGTGAAATTGTTAATGGTGAATGAACAATGGCAAAAATAGGATTACGCTGAATTGCTAAAAGTCTTACCAAAAACACCCAGTCGATCTTGAAAATGGCTGAATAACTCCAAATGCATTTGTCATGCAGAAATAATTTTGCAAATAATAGTTGAAGTAGTAAATGTTAGGAAAAGTGAGGAAATTTCATGAGCGTAACTGCTCATAACAAAAATTAAAAGCAATTAAAAGGGGACCCTTGGGCTTTATAGGGTTAAAGTACCGGCTCGAATAGAAAATTATTGTGTTAACTGCTAGTCTACAGTATGTATAGACTCTTTATTTGGTAAACAAGAAGCAGACTCGCAGATAAAAAGAGAAAAGCATTGAAGAAAAAAGTTTGCTCTGGTGGCGAAGGTTTTTTGCGGTCACACGTTTTCGACTGATTTGATTGAACATAATCATAGACCCAGTGAACCGTGAAAAAAGTCACGCTAATTGGACGAATCGGAATATGCTAGAACATATGAAAGAACGAATCGATATATTATATTTTATCTTTGTCACTACGTTTCGAAAATGAACTTGGTAGTTATTGTAGTTGTAATTAAAGTTTTTACTGGGATGAAAATCTGACTTCCTGAAGACCTCTTAAAAACTTAGGTCTTTAAATTATTAGTATCAGATGATGAAAAATATTTTAAAAGTTATGGAAAGAAAATCCTGATACTTAAGCTAATGTACCCCTTGAAAAGTCGAAGTGTACCCCAGTTTGGGAACCCCTGGTTTATAACATCAGTCCTTCTTGTGGTGTAGTCATATACGTTTTAATTAGCTGGTTTTCGCTTTCCCTCATCTTTTTTAGTTCCAAGTATGGGCTGTATTGTAGAAAGAAGCAAGACATTTTTCTTTCTCGAACTTTTAGTGTTAACTACATATGAATATAGAGAAAGTTTCATTTCTTCTGCCTCCCGAAAACATTCGGAAGTAAGAGGTTCTCGATTAGCAATCTCCTTAACTTCAACCGGAATGTCTTTTTGATTAGTCTTAATTGTGCCAATGCAAGTAAAATTGCTTTCAAATTTCCTCTTTTGGGTAAATGATTTGTTGCATATTTTGGATATGTATCGTTGCTCTCCGTTGTGGATTGATCGATTTATTTATTTCGGCGTCAAAAATTACAAAACTGATTAAAACGAAATAAAATAAAATGCGACGCCGCAGGGTCTATGAGACGCCCAAAGATGGCTTTTAATCGGTAGTTCACAGTAGAACTACCGATTCATAGGCTCTGCATCAAAAGGAAAACTACCAAAAAACAAAAACAAAATACAATAAACAAACTAAAAGGACAAAGATGCGAGATGCCGAGAGTGCTTGAGAAAATAATGCTATTATAAAAACGATGTAATTTAATAACTATTTAAAAGATATTGTTTCATCTTTTTTTTAAATTGAGTTAAATTTTGTGATCGTTTAATTTCATTGGGTATTTCATTCCATAGCTGGACGTCGACGGATTTAATTGACTGCTTGCATATGCTTTTTTTAAATAGAGGAAGGTGCAGATTGTGTGATTGCCTTGTTTGTCGAGAATAAACTTCAGAGTTGCGCTAAAAAAAAATTGTTAAAACAATCAGGTAACAAACGGTGATGGAATTTGTAAACAAAACAGCAAATTTCGAATTTGAACTTATCGCTAATTTTTAAAATGGCGTATTTTTTGTAAATATCATCTATATTATCTCGCGGATGACGATGGAAAATTAGCCGAAGAATTCTATTGCATAGTCTCTGAATTTCAGTTATTTTAGAAAAATTTGTATTACACCAGGTAGTGATACAGTAAATGAGGTGAGTTGATGCAAGGCAGTGGAATATAGACAAGAGACAACTTATGTTTAAACAATCGCGAGCTTTATAAATTATTCCCAAACATATGTGAACTTTACTGTGGATGGATTCGATATGGGATTTCCAACTTAGGTTGTTGGAAAGGGTAACGCCAAGAAATCGAAAGCTGTGCACCTCAGAGATCGGAGTATGATTGACAGAGATAACATGATCAGTGTTTCGAGCCAATCGATGTGGTTGAACAGTTAATATCATAAATTTTGTCTTGGAATAGTTAAAGGTTAATTTGTTTACTGGAAGGTTATTGTGAATTAAATTAAGAGATTCATTAGCAGCCGTGAACAGGTCAGATAATGACTTAGAATGTATAAGAACTGTTGCATCATCAGCATACCGAATAGTTTCATAATCAATGTCTTGAAATACATCATTTATATAAATTAGAAATAAAAGGGGGCCAAGAGTTGAACCCTGTGGCACTCCATACGAAATAGGCTTTATATCTGAATATTTACCTTTAATTCGAACTTGTTGCTGGCGATCATTAAGGTAGCTGTGGAACCAGTCATTAACCACACCACGAAAACCATAGTTACTAAGCTTAGGAAGCAATATGTCATGATCCAGGGTGTCGAAAGCTTTTGTTAAATCTAAGAAAATGGCCAAAACTAGATTGTTATCATTGAAAAGATCAGTAATTTTAGAGGACAAGTAAGAGCAAGCTAACTGGGTTGAGAAAGTAGGTCTAAAGCCAAATTGTAATTGGGATGAGATATTGTTTTCGTTAAGGAAGGATAAGATGCATTTGTGGACTAACTTCTCTAATATTTTAGAAAATGCACTTAACATATTTATTAGACGGTAATTTGAAACGAGTTGAGCGTTTCCATGTTTGAATATTGGCGTAACCTTTGCGACTTAAAAAACCAAAATATATTTACCAGTAGAAAGGGATTGATTAAACATCTGAGTTAGTAACTCAAGGGTAGAAGATGGAAGATGACGTAATAGTTTGGTTGGAAATTCATCCTCGCCACAACTATTTTTAGGTTTAATAGTTGAGATCATCTTTTTGACGTCATAGGCAGTTGTAGGCATGAAAAAAAAGCCATTTATTTTAGATTTAGGCTTGTTGCGGGTCACAATGGGAAAGGCTTCGTTATATTTAATTTGCAATATTTCTAGAAACGTTGTAAAAGCTAAATCAAGGTCCTCCTGCTCGTAAACTTCATTCCAGCTAACTTCATTCAACAATTCTTGAAACTTGTAATTGTTAGCTTCATTAAAAATCCTAACCTTTTCAGCATTTGAAATGCGCGAGGTGGAGGTAGGAAGCTGGGTACATTGATATACGGCAAAATGATCTGAGATTGGATCAGTAAAGACAGCGCTTTTACATGAACACGTATAGTTATTGGTCCAAATGTTATCAAGAAAAGTGGCGGTAGTGGAAATACGAGTAGGTTTATCAATTAAAGGAAATAAATCATTTGCAAACATTTCGTCCACAAACAGATCTGTTTGCAAATGTGGATCAAGTAAATTTCGGTTAAAATCCCCCATTAAAAAGACGGATTCGTAAGTAGGCTTTCAAATTTCCTGTTTAGGTAAAGATTTGTTGCAAATCGAACATTTGTGCTGTCGCTCTCCGGAGTGAATCTTTTAGTGATATTTTAAGCAGTAGCATAACCAGGGGGCGGGGAGCTATAGCCCTCCCTCATCGGCCAGTCAACCAAAATGCAGAATAAGGAAAATACAACGTTTTTAGCAGTTAACTGAGAGTGTTTTTTTTAAACTGAAGTGGACTAAAAAGTGATTTAAAGCAGGGTGTCGAACCGTTTCAAATAACGGTTCGGGTTCGGGTTTAGCTCCGGCTCAAAATATTTTAGCGGTTCAGGTTTGGTTCAGGTTCACTTGAGCATCATTTTCGAGGTTCAGGTTTGGTTCAGATTCACTCAAGTAAAATATTACTGGTTCAGGTTCGGTTCGGGTTCATTGACTTAAAATTTAACTGTCGTTACTCGCTTCGTCCAGAAAAAAAAAAGGAGAAATGGCTGATCCTGGTGAAGTTCACCACTGCTCTTATTGTGCGTGTATCAGCGCCAGCAGCATCCGGATATGGAAAAATATATTCTTACTTTTGTTAGGGGTTCAGGTTCGGTTCGGGTTCACTTGAGCACAATTTTGAGAGTTCAGGTTTGGTTCAGGTTCACTGAAGTAAAATTTTGCTGGTTCAGGTTTGGTTCGGGTTCACCAAAATGAAACGGTTCATTCGGGTTTACGGTTCGGGTTTAGGTTCGGTTCGACACCCTGATTTAAAGCATCTTTTAAAATCTATGCTTTGTCAAAAATGAAACTCACAAGTCAATAAAAACTTTGAAAAATGGCCTAAAGTAAGCAATCAAATTTAATCGCAAGAGTAAAATTGCTGAGCATAGGTTTTATCTACAAATATATTATATAACGCAGGAATAGGGGATGGGGTGCTATTCAGTATTAGTTATTTATCAATCACTTCTTTCAAATATCTTTCCATTAGCTACCCCCCCAATTATCTTTCTCTGAAAAATATAGACAAAGTAAATTACTCGGTGTGAGTTTTGTTGAACTATAGGATTTTATGATTTACCAGCATGTAAACAAGAGAACTAAAATTTTACCATTAGCCAACTCCAACATAGAATAGAAACCACTTTATTTACCTGAGCCATACAAAACAAACACACATAAAAGAAAAATTACGGTCACTTTGTTCAGGTTAGGAAGCACCGGCTAACCCGAAGGTTTTTTGATCTAAGGTGCTTGCTAAATATTCTCATTTATGCAACCAGTTTGGTCATGCTTGCTCTGCCAATTTCTATGGCACCTTTTAAAAGCATTATTTTTTTATCAAAACAACCCTGAAATTAGATTATTTTGCAAAAAATGAAAATTTTTTGAGCGTTGGGGGCTCTTCCCCAAGATCCCCCGTGTTTCAGGCGGCTGGGGGGCTTCTCCCCCAGACCCCCAAAACAGCCCCTCATTTCGAGTTTCTGGCTACGTGACTGTGAATCTTCAACTGCTTATTTAGGTTTCCGGCTCGGGAGAATATACGGGAGCTTACTGAACATTCGTGATGTTGTTCTTCATCAAGAATCTCCCTTTTCTGTCGAAAAAAAATATACATAAATATAGATTCTCGATCGCTGTACGGCCTGTTGCGACAAGCTGTACAGCGATTAAGCACGAAAAAAGAACTACTCAGATATCCACTTTATGTGGACCAGGACTGGATTTTATGGGGTATGTGCGCATAGGGGCATTGAGCCATAGGCGAAGTAGCGACATAAAACTAGATGATACGCAACTCTTTTTCCCACTCTTTTTCCTCTTTGTTTCTTTATTGAGCGGATTTTTGCTCTGTCTTTGCCCGCGCTGATCTGCTGACAGTGGCTGTAATGTACAGCCTTTGCCTCGCTCAACTAACAAATAGGTAGCAATTATAACAAATATCGTTGTCTCTGGAAGTTGTGGCTTTAGGTAATTTACGTAAAGTTTTGTCAACTGCTAAATTACCCCCAAAATCCAATTTTCGAGTAAGTTTTGCGTAAAATACATAAATATCAACGTGTTATCACAACTTAATGTTACGACATCACTGAAATGTAAACATGAAAAATGTTGTTTTTATGTGTATTGTTGTGGTTTCTCATTTCTTCTGCTTTTCTGAGTCCAAATATCTTAAGTATTTCACACTGAATAGATTGAACTACTCTATATATGTAAGAGTCAGTTTTATGTTTTATTTTGTGTTGCGGTATCATTGAACTTTGAAGAGTCAAGAGCATATGTTAATTTTTGTTGCTTCCATGCCAGAAATGGCAAAAATAAACTGAACTGAATAATGTCAAAAAAAACTTGCCGTAGTTTTTCACGGCAGAGTTTTTTTGTTTACTTTTTTTTCATAAGAACCAATTAATATTAAGTTAAGGCTGGCTGCTCGTAGTTTTTTGCCGAATTTTAGCCTCAATTGTTCTTAAATGTTGAAAACATGGATGTTAATTTTAGCGACCATATTTGTAAAACTGTTTAAATGGTTTAGTCCCAAAGCTTTGTGTGCTTGAGTGAACGTTTTTTACTGCTTTTGCCGCAACTTTTTTTTACTGCTTTTTGCCGCAAAATTGTTCTTGTTTCGAATTTTCTCAGTTACTCTCATCAGAGATGGAACCGGTCAGGATTTTCTCCACCCGACCCAACCGGTAAATTTCGAAATCTTTGCCGGTTGACCGACAGGTCCACCGGTTTTTTTACAGAAGGTTTTTCTTCACTATTCAATGTATCTGATGAAAAATTTTCAAAAAGGGAGGGCATGGATGAGGTGTTAAAAATTGTGACTTTAGACGGGGGTCTTTGAAAAAAGAACGCAAAAAATTTTTACGTTTTTTGCAAAAATGACTCAATTTTAAGACCTTTTTGGTTAAGTTTCGGTTTGAAAGACCTGTTTTGAGCAGCGCAAAACGTACACAAAATAAGCATAAAAAGCACTGGAGGGCACAAGCTAAATTATTAGACGTTCTTTCTAATGATATTTTGCGAAAGACCAAAAAATGAAGTTACAATTTTTTAGCTATTGCTGACAGATTATTTGCAATATTTGCCGAGCAGCAAACACTAAACTTTTTTTCGGCAGTGCTGCCTTTGCAGTTACAAAAAGATAAATGAGAAAAAAATAACAGCAGAAGATAGGTAACAGTAAAAACATATGAACAAAACAATATGATCACAATACTTGTACTATTATACCCACTAGTGTACGCAGGATTTGGAAAGGGTGAGGGCAGGAAATTTGAGAAAAAAAAGATCTTTACTCAGAATTAGTTCGTTTTCCGCTCAAATTTAGGTGAAGACCAAAAAAAAGATCTTTACCCACTTGCAGCCCGTTTTTCTGCACAGATCTTCTGCCCGAATTCCAAAAGGGGGGCATGACTCAATTTTGCGCACTATTCTTACTTGTTTATGCATTACTGGCACCCCAAAGGGAGGGGGCTATGGCACCATGGCCTCCCCCCTAAATACGTCCCTAATTATGCCCAAAAACATCAAAATGATGGAGCAATAACATTACATAATATTGAAAATTATGTCACTAACAGCATGAAAAAATAATAATAATATTCGTAACAACTAGGCTGCTTCACTAACAGTTTGAGAAAGTATGAAGAGGATTTATTGCAACACATTATATATTGGAAAAGGTTTTTAGCGCCACAGAGATTTATATTAATTGTTCCGTCCGTTTATAAATCTCTGTGGAGCAAAAAACCATTTCCAGTAGCCTACATAATGTTTTACAATAGATCCTTTTCTTACTTTCTCAAACTGTTTGTGAAGCAGCCTAGTTGTTACGAATATTTTTTTTTTTACGCTGTTAGTGACATAATCTTTCAATATTTCTTTTTTTCACGCTGTTAGTGACATAATTTTCAATATTATGTAAATGTTATTGCTCCATCATTTTAATGTTTTTGGGTATAATAGTACAAGTATTGTAATGTTCGTATGTTTTTACTATTACCTATCTTCTGCTGTTATTTTTTTCTCATTTATCTTTTTGCAACTGCAAAGGCAGCACTGGCGAAAATTGTTCTGAAGAAGCTTCCCGGTTTGGAAAGCGAAACGTCTAACCAATTAATAAACTCATCGGTAGTACGAAGTGTTTATGAAAAAACTATCCCGATGAAAGCAACCCGTCCGTTATTTTCATTGAAAACACTAAACTGTTATGACATTGGCTAGAAAACATTCGAAATATAATGTGCCCCTGCAATTTGTAGAAATGCTGCTACTTCAGAACAAGCCATGGCTAGTTAGATATAAAAAAATAAGAGCTATGTCTTTCTAGCCCAGTGTAGAGTATGGTAAATTTAAGTCGAAACAAGCTTTTCAAAGCGGCAAGATTTTACCATGTACTAAAAAATCTAAAATCTGCGCCACTTCTACTCTTAAGCTGATTAAAATGATGCTAAAGTGCTAGGTAGCGCCAAGCCTCTTCCACATGCATGCTTCATTAGAATTTGATTACGCGATTTTAACGTATATTTTGCACTTTCTTGCTTTGTGGCGTGGCCCAAAGTCGGGGGCATGGCACAATACTCCCATCCTAAATACGTCCCTGGATGTGCATGTCTTAATGGTCACAGCATATTAGTCACAACTTGAAACCATTCAACCATTCTAAATTGCTGCATTCAACAAGTGTTTTCGAAAGATGTGGTTTGTTAATACTGTTTTTTTTTATAAAAAGTTTTATTTATGATAAAATATATAAATATATTTTGGTTGGTGCTTAGATGTCTTTTAGTTGTCAGAAAGAAGAATTTGACCGGTGTGTCTACCGGCTTGACCGGCCGGTCGAAGAACCTCGACCCGACCGGCAACCCGACCGCCGGTCGACCCGACCGGTTTCCATATCCGACTCGCATAGAGCGCAACAGCATTTTTTAATCTCGTAATAGTTGCAATTTTGCTCGCAAATACTAAAAAACCACTGAAATTTTATCGTTTTGAATCAGTACAGGATTTAGTTTCTTTTGTTGTTTGGATTTTTTTTTCTTTTTGGTTTATCCTTAATTTATTTTTGCTACTGTGGCTGGAATTTTTCTTAAATATGTTCTTAAATTTTGAGCAAAAATGAGCCTAGTGTTCTTCTAAAATTGTTCTAGAAAAGAGTGTATGATTAGTTAGTTTGTGCGTTTTTGATTTCTTTTTTTTTAAGATATGTTATCCAGTGGTGAAATATCTTTACAAAAAAGATTAACTTCTACTTTGGAATGCGAAATCTTTGCCGCTGAAAAATTTTGTTTTTTTTCAAAAAAGATTGATTTTATAATATTTTTGCGTGAAATTTCGGCTGCAAATTTTATTGTAAAGTCAGGGGAGCAGACCCTCCAATTGAAATGCCACCAATGATAAAAGTGTAACTGCTTCTTCAGTTTCAGTTTCATTTAGCATTTTTTGCGTACAACATGAATTAACAATACAGTAAGCGCCGCTTTTTATGACCACGGATAATATGACCAGCCGCTTATTATGACCAATTTGGTACGGTCCGGAATTTCTCCATTTAAAATTCTCTGTTTAATATGACCAAATTTTGGATAATATGACCAACATTTTATTTTCTCCATCTCTCTTATTAAGTACAGTATTTTTTCCCGCCACACACTTATAACTTTGCCTTTTCAACATACGTGTTTTCTGTACGCATGCATACGGCGTGTGCGCTCTGTACCGATATGTTACTTTGATTAAACGTTACTTGAACTGTTTATTACTTTATTATGCTGTACCACCGCTTGTACATATTGTTGCATACTGCACTTAGTTTTATCGTCACTTGTACTGTTACAGTTGTGTACTTTGTTTTACTGCCAACGTCAGTCACTCTGTTACTTCGGTTAAACGATGAATTTGACGGTATTTGGACTTCTTGTGGCTTTGGGCGTCGATTCAGGCGCGGTTATGTCTACTTCGGTTTTTATGACCATTCGGATATTATGACCAAAATGGTCTGGTTCCAAGGTGGTCATATTAAGCGGCGCCTACTGTATTATGAACAACCAAGGGGCCTGGGACTCCTCAATTCTATTTTTGCCAACCAATTTTAAATGAATAACCCTGGTAAAAATGAAGGTGAAATGAAGGGTTTTGTCTTAAAAGTTGCTACTTCAGGTCCTCATCTGAACTTTTTATGACCGTAATGCAATAACAAGGGCCGTATTTACCATATGTTACAGCGTCAGGGGCCCCGCGCTCAGATGGTAAGACTTTTTCGGTCTTTACCTATATTTGGCAGGATAATGTAAAAGTTCTTAAAGTGCCAGGGGCCCAATGCAAAGAAAATCTGGCCATGGCAATAACATGGTTAGTAGGCGTAATCATCTACTGTATTATTTTCAATAACACTTTACCTCCGCCTCGTCAGTTTTTACGGACAAAATACTTTTGAATTAAAAATTAGCTAAGGGGAAATGCTTATTTGAACGAATCATTGAAGTTTTGAGATTTGAATTGGAGGTCTCTGGGACCCCTAGCGGTACATGTCCTTCTACATTTGGTTATTTTTATGAAAAAACAAAAATTTTGAGTAGATAATTATTATTTACTGCTAAAGTGCTAAAATATTGCACGAGACAATGTTCTTGACTTCCCCTTATCTGGGCCAAACCACTTACAAAAATTTAAGCCTATAAAGCAACAATTTTTAAACGCGTTTTGGACTTAAAATGTAAGTAAAAAGAAGACTGAACAATTTAATTTTTTCAATTGGCTTTCAAATATTGAAAATCTAGTTTCAAATATCTCTTTAACACGTGCGAAATGTGATCCAATGGCCTTACATTACTATTTTTTTCAAAAATTTTACAAAATCAAGCAGCGGCTGAAGTTTTGCCTCCAGACCATAGGCGTAGGCAAGAGGAAGACCCAGGGGGCCCGGCGCCACCCCAATTGAAATGCCACCAATGACAAAATGTGACAAAAGGCATATTGTTTCTTCAGTTTCAGTTTATTTGAGCAACGTAATATTTGGGCTCCCCTTAACGAAATTTTTGCTAACCAATTTAATTATATAATACCGGAGAAACTTAGGGTTTTTGTCTTTAAAGTTGCTATCTCAGGCCCTCATATAACCTTTTTATGAACGTAATGTAATAAGTAAGGCCGGATTAACCTTAACATGGCACAGTGCCAGGGGTTCCGCGCTCAGATGGTAAGACTTTGTTTTGGTCTTCACCTATACTTGGCGGGAAGACATTGCGAAAATCTCCAAAGTGCTAAGGGTCCAGGCCAATATCATGGTTGGTAGGCGTAAGCATCTATTATACCATTTTCAAATCTTGTACCTTTTTTTCATTTCTAGCTATACAGAGAATTTATCTAAATATCTCCCACATCATGCTTTTACAGAAGTGCTTTTTAGCTTCATTGCAACCTGAAAACACCATAAGCGCTGACCATTGTCATTGACTACAAAAATATTTCAGTTTTCACAAAAACCACTAATAAGAATAACAAGTTAGTGAAATTGCTAGATGTGGGTTTATTCTTTGATGCTGCAGGTAAAAGCGGTATTTAGTTGATTGGAAATTATTAGATTATACTATACCGTACTAACAAAATAAGCAAACTGACTCGAGATAATGCTAATAGTGCTGCAATGCAATAACGCTTAGTTGTCCAGTATTATTACGTTGCTGAAAACAAAGGTTGGTTTCAAACCAATGAATGCTCTTAGGTCAACAATAGCAAGCAACAGTTTTAATCGCAACTCTAATCTATAATGGCCAGCTTTTAAGTTTTTTTGTCAAAATTGTGTGTATTGATTTTGGTCCAATTTGTGCAAATTCCAGTCACCTGGCATTATTTTTCTTCCAAAACTGAAGATGACAAAATGCGTTACGATGAACACAAAAATTAAAAAATTCTGCCGCCTTTGAAAAAAAAACAAATCTACGGAGGCTAATCAGTAAAAGCAAGCATTTTGGTAAAAAATCAAAAGAATAAAAAAGTTGCTGGAGATTTAGTCTGAGATTGTGGCGTAACTTCAACAGCTAAGATTTTGGTCGCCAATCTCCCATTTCCATACATGAAACAAAAATTTTTTGGTTTGGTTATGAATTTATCAAATGTTATCAAACGCAATTGGCCACCTCTTGGTTTGCAATGGCATTGATTTGTATTGAAAAGCAAGTTTATGAAAAAACAACAACAACACAATCACAGTAAATAAAACAAAAAAAACTTTGCAAATTTACATCAGCCTGAATCACCAATCGCTGCAAATGATTACTCGTAGTGTAAATCGGCTGGAAATAAACTAATTGCAATTATTTAATTAAAAAAATTTTTTTCGCCATTGTTGTTTTACAGCGTTATTTGGTAATTTTTACCATTACGCTCTACATTGTGCAATGCCTAACAGAATGCCTCATTGTTTGCTATGTTTCAATGTAATAAAATAGCTCCGGTTACTTCGAGCTGTGTTACTGAACTTGTTGATGTCTACATGATCTCAGAGCGAGTTTCGTTCAATTTCAAGTTTTTCGATTTTAGTAAATCGACTGCAGGACTTCAACACTAAGCGTAGATCAAATCACTCTTTTTCTTTACCTAATATTGTTTCGCACGTTTGTAATTTGCGAAGAATCAATGCATTGCAAACCACAGAAACTCTATTACCGTGAAATCGAAAACAAAGAACTTTAATAATCGTTGGTTGCCTCTGGCGTAGTAGCTTTGTGTTCGCAATGCAGCCACGCTTATTATTGTAATCCAGCTACTCTCGAACACCAACTGTCTCTAATCCTGTTAGTCTCTAGCAGAAATATTAAGCATAAATTAAATTTTACGATGAAAAGCAGAATCCAAAAATTTTGCAAGAAAAAAACGTATTTTACCCTTAAACCTCAGATGTTGGGCAAACAAAAATCTAATCATCGTAATTGGAAAAAACTAATAGGAAAAGTCAAGGAAATTCAAGTTTTATTGCATACCAGATATAAGTAATTGCTGTTTGCAACGAGTGTAGGCTTCACAAACCCTACCTTACAGTAATAAAGGGTTAATCAATAATGTCAGAATATAAGATGATGCGTATAAGCGTAAAATTATATTTGAAACTATCTAGTCTCCAATAAACGTAATTTAATCTTTTAGTCAAAACACGAAAATTACTTTCACCTATTGACACCTAAGCTTCAATATTACCGAAAGTCAGGCAATGATGATGGTCTCCAATACCTGTAATAATTTTTGGTGGATTGGAATTTGGTTTGACGTGAATTTTACTCTTGCAGGTAGACATTTTTGCTATGGCTGCATTTGCAATACTCGATTTTTGGGCAAATTTCACTGCGGTTGAATGTGCGCTAACTGCAGCAAAATATCTTTGGACCTTTTTCATATCAGATAATAATGCATCGCATTAACGATCTCGTCAGATGTAAGCTCTTGCTGCGTTTTAAACTGACAAAAATGCAATTAATAATAGCTATAGCCTAAATGAAAATTAAATATTTAAAAGTGCAACTGTAATAACTTTGACTTTGCTCAAATTTACAAACAAGCATGAAATATTAAAGAATTGATTGTAACAACTTGTCCGCAGTGTGGCCGAAACGGTTTAATTATTCTGTGTTCATTAAACTTTTGCTTTCCTATAGAATAGAAATCAATGCAAAACAGGGTCGTGGAAGCTACAATTTGCCAATAACCTCCACTTTATTCTTAGCCAGGGCTGCCACAGAAACTGCAAAATTAAATTAAAGAACTTTTTTTTACGTCATTTTCCTTATTTTACTTTACTGAATTGTTGCATTAAAACATGATTATGATGACCACAACACAAAATCGTTGTTCTGAAGAGCAATTTTCTAAGCTTTATTACTCTTTTGCCCGTTTAAATTTAATTCAAAGGAAATCTTTTTACTCACGTTAAAAATGATTCATATTGCAGACAAAAAAAACTTCATTTTCAGGCATTTAGTTCGCGAGTCAATTTCTTCAAAAACAGCTTTGAATATGACTTTCTGAAAGTCGATTTCATTTTAGCTTTCGCAATAAGCTTTCCGGACAGAACTCTTTAGTTGCGATCTCTGTCTGGTTTAGTATGTGATGAGCAGGATTTTTTAAAGACCAACGCAAATTTCGTGTTTGTGTTGTTTTGGGATAATGCACTAAGGTGAAATGCAATCTATAGTAAGGAGAAATGCATTCTGAGTAGATCGCACAATCAGCGGTAAGGAGAAATGCAGCCTATAGTAAGAAGAAATACATTCTGAGGAGATTGCACAATCAACGGCAAGGAGAAATGCAATCTATATAGTAACAGTAGGCTCTGATCTTATCGAAACAGTTGAAGGGTAAATACAAACTGCTTTTGCCAATACAAATCTAATTTTTTTCGTGAATTATAAACCGTTCCAACAGGCTCAAGCAAAATTGAGAACGAGCTGAGGTTAGGATTTTAAACCACGAATCAAGAATAGTTGAATGCACACTGATTGGATTCTAACAAATGTTGACCAATGGCTGAATTGGTCAGCATTTGTTGGAATCCAATCATAAAAAAACACAAGCACAAAATTTGCGTTGGTCTTGAAAAGATCCTGCTTACCACATACCAAACCAGACAGAGATCACAACTAAAGAGTTCTGTCCGAAAAGCGTATTGCGAAAGCTAAAATGAAATCGACTTTACTGAAAGTCAGGTTCAAATTTTGAACCACCTTAAAATTGTTCAAAAACAGCTTTGAAATCATGAGGTCAATTCAATAATGAAAATGCGAAAAAGTTTATAAAAAGTGAATTGTTGCAGCAAGGCTATGAACTCAATAATTTTTATTCGAGTTCAGCTGTTTTAGTACGTTCGAATTCTCTAATAATTAATTTTTTCGAATTCCAAGATTGGCAAAAATATCACGTTTTTCGAGTTCAGGCAGACAAAAAGAGATGCTAAAAGATCTAAGGGCTGCTCTTACAAAAACTTCATACTTTTGCTTTGTGCTAACATAATAATGCGCAAAAGATTTCAATTTGAATCCTGTTTAACTCAAAATTATTTTTGTTAGCAGTATAATTATCCACTTGACAAAAATGCAAACTGCAAAAGCGAAATCGTCAACTGGTCAACAACTTATTTCTAACATCGTGAATCGTTTGAACTACAAACTCATTTCTTAATTGCTAATCTTTTGTCAAAAACAAAAACCGATGATTTAGTCTACTGAACTGCCAATATCAACCAAGTTCCTTTTTTTGCAAACTGGAGAAACTTTAAAGCGATAATTGCAATGTTTGCTCTACGAGACAAACTGCTAGGCATCCAATTAACTCGAGAAAACGTTGCATCGTTTTTTGAATGAATCGCTCTCTTTTTGTATGCGCGCTGTTTTTCAGGTCGCCGCGGCACAAGCAAATGAACAACATGCAGGTCTATGGGCAAAGCGCTATAATTTTCAGCCTAGTACTGCAGTTTGAAACATTAAGGAAACTTGGTATGTAGTAAATTTATATTTAGTGCTTTGGTCCATCAGCCGGTTTGTTGAGGCGCGCAGGAGCCGCTGGAGACCATAAGAGTGTGGGGGCGAAGTCCCCAGCAGCTAGGCAATTTTTATGACTTTTTTTCAAAAAACTAGCCATTTTAGCACCATTTGGATTAAATTTTATACCTTTTTGTAGCCATTTAAAAGCATTAAATTGCTAAGAATTGAAAGCTAGTTGAATCTTCAAATCGCCCACCCCCTTTAAGCTATTCCTTACTCACAGATCAAGTCCAAAACATGCCTAAACACTTGCAATTTGCGTTAAAGTTTTTAAGTGACTCTGGTAAGTGGGAGCTGCTAAGCAACCCCCCCGTGGTTGCACCACCTAGTCTGTACACTATTTATCCGGACTATGTATAATTTTAAAGTCGATCCAATTCGGGATTTAGTCCAGTTCGGGATTTTGCCCATTTGGGATTTTGTTTGTTCGGGATTATGTATAGAATCTTTTCTGTCTGAAAAGCTTTTGACGAGAAAGCTATCAGGTTAACTTTGCCGAAAGTCGTATTTAATCGTGCATCACCTCACAATTCTTTCGATCTTTTTTTCATTTTGAAATCAGTCCAGTTTGATGGTACTATTTTAAAACATTAATAACGACCAAGCAATTTTACTATTTTGAAACAACCATACCGACCCAGCAATTGAACGGTTTGGATTGTTTACTTTTTATTCTATTCTTTATAGTACTATTTAAATATTTTTGATTGTTTTATCTGCATATTGTAATGTATTTATTATTGCATTGTATCCTTTGCTATTTAATTAACAATGTTTGTATTCTCTTTGGTACTACCGTATCAAATTAATGAATTATATCAAAACTAAAAGTTCTGTGATACAATATTATCCCTCTAACAATTCTTCTTATGCTACAAATTTAGCATACCTTATTTTTAGGTAGATACTAGATACCATGCAGTAAGTAACTTTATGAGAAGAATTCACTGCCATAAAGTTTGAATTTTTTGAATTTAACGGAATTTAGTTAAAAACTATTCGGTGACAAAATTTTTGAACACACACGTAAATTTTATGGAGTTGCTTGCTTTATTTATTGTTTTATTTTGATTCAACACAAAAGTAATCGTTCGTTAATCGGATTCAGTTCAATGTTGTTTGTTCTTCTTATCAGTAATACGCAAACTATATTAACTGAATCCACTCAAGCGATGACTGTCTTGTGAAATATTAAAATACTGTACTGCATTGCATATGATCATACCGGTACTAAACAATATCTGAAATATTCATGTTTTCTTTCATCCAATTTGAGAGCCAACGACGATTTACTCCGACAAACACAGCATTTGGGTCAAGTTTAATAACACAGAATGCACGATATTATTTTATAAAGTTTAGACACTGCTAATACAAATTAGAAACAAACAAAATCAAAATCAAAAGCAATTGAACATTCGTACAACAATTTCGTAAAACAGACACCATCAAGCATCGCTATGAAAAGAATGCATATGACAAACTTGACGAACTATAACATTGAGTTTGATCCAAACTATTCAAGACAAAACGCAAACTATTAAAAACGATTGTAGTTCAGCAGTATGAATTGTGATTGTGATTACATCTTCACTTACCAAGCTTTGGGCAGGAACAATATCTTTTTTATGCAACCATGAAAGTTTTTCTACCAGCGATAAAAACCTTTTCGCCAAAACCGCTCAAGATCTAGTAGCTGACGCTCATGGATATCCAAGTGAATATTGCTGGTTCATGAAAAAATGAATACATCATTGGTCACGTAGCACACCTTCACTACGGGCATGCAATTCCTTCTCTCTAGGATATGAAGAGCCGCAACCTTCTTAGATTTGTTTCGTACAGACTAACTTGTTTGCTGACGGCGTTGGTCGTTTTGGCTTCAACATGTTGCGATATGTGATTGAGGAGAACCCACAATGCTACCTATAATCACCCAGACGTGTTCCAATTACAAACCAACTCATCGATTAATAGGGTCGAGTTTCTTTGGACCCCGAAAACAAAAAACTGGCTGATCATCAGATGCCCTGAAATTTAAAGCGACAATACCAGAGAAAAAGTAAAGTGACTTTACACTCTGTAAGTTTTTATTGTTGTACGTACCACCAAATCTTTACAATTAAAGATTGCTTAATAAATATTTCTTTGTATCTGGTATTTACGTCAATGTACTCTTTGGTGCTTATTGCATTGTACAAAAATCGAATACTGTATTTCGACTTGTAAATGCAGAAATTAATGCTGATGACTGTTACATAGCAGGTTAAAAATGTATGAACCGGTGTAATCATACTGTTGACATCAGAGGTGGAGTCTTCGAGGACGTCCTCGCCTGCATTTTGGGAAAAATTTGCAAATTTTTTAAGCGAAGACCTTTTTTTTTTGGAGAACACTTCCGCTTTGTGTCCTTAGTCCTTGGCCTTGAGCATCCTGTCTTTGGCCCCCAAGGGTCTGCCCTCGAAAGGTGTGTCCTTGGCCTCGGATTTTTTTTTGGCCTTGGCCTCGAGCCTTATGTCCTCGACTCCACCTCTGATTGACATGTTTTCGTATTTTCAATCATTTTGTTATAACATTAAGCAGTACTCTTTTATCGTCATTATTGTAAATGAGCAGTTTCGTCACTGGTTGGTGCAAGTCGCATTAAGGCATAGAAGTAATCAATGTCAAAAGAATATATTGAACCTCAATTGCCCATCACGCTCTCCATCAACTTACGTAGTTCAGAAACCATACCGTCACACTTTGCCTCATTTACCCATTCAAATTTTTTATGCTATCTTTTTCTTTCTAATATAGTGCTTTTGATGCAATTGCGGCAGAGTAAACTTCGTTCATTTTACAACTGTGCAGCTGTTTTGCTTTTAAAATAATAGCAAATGTCTCAACGTTGTCAAAAAGATCCTATTGGGAGGTCAAGCAAGCTTCTCAGTATAGCTGGAAAGCCAATCTGTTTTCGACCCAGCTACTGCACAAGATGCTGCTTTGTACAAGAAAAATCATTAATTTGTTGAGCTGGACGGTTTTGTTTCGAGTTGATTGCTGTCGTGAACAACTTTAGAATCATAAATTTAAATGATTCGACTTGTATTTTAACAGCATATGCCGAAAATTGGCTTTTGAACTACACTGAGAAAGTAGTTTGACTTCCCACCAAACAGTCGACCGATTTGTTTCTAGACTTGGTTTGTCTTTTTCTTTTTTTAACGTAGAAACTTTTGAAACTTTTACGTGCGGTAGTGGCAGGTGGTTTTGCGCTGATTAATTTTGTTTTGGAAGTGATTACATTACTTGTTGTGCTTGTTGCATTATATTTTGTTGTAATTACTTAAAAGTTTAAAATATTGCAACTTAATAATGGCGTGATATTAATCGAAAAATTGGAAACTTGTTTGGCTACTCGATTTCTTTTTTAGTGGCTATGTAATCAGTACACGCAATA
The DNA here is from genome assembly GCA_963965965.1 of Trididemnum nubilum. Lineage (NCBI taxonomy): Eukaryota > Metazoa > Chordata > Ascidiacea > Aplousobranchia > Didemnidae > Trididemnum > Trididemnum nubilum. The sequence goes on from OZ014486.1 coordinate 33,418,615, forward strand.
CAAAAAATTGTTTTTCAGCAGTCAGTTTGGGTACTGTAAATGTTGTTAACCAATAAGCAGACTTTAATTGTAAAGGCCAGCCCGTTGATTAAGCTGAGACTAAAAATTGGCTGTATTGTGGAATCGTATCTAGCCACTAAAACTGTTCTCAAGCAAACAAATTTTAAACTTTTTGGTAATACAATATTTTATAACCATGTTTTTCCTGAAAAAAACTTCCAACTTAAGAATTCAAAAGAGATTAAAGTATTAAGTGCAAGTTTTATGATGCTTTTATATTATCTCTGCTTCTTTTGCTTTGTATCTATAAACCAAACTTTAGTTCTTTTTTGAATTAACTACTAGTGCAACGGAATTCTACCTATTTTTTATGCAGTGAATTACAAATATATGGAATTTACTTGCAATGCTTTTGATACTTAAATTAACTAGATATTCTTTGCTTGCGTTGACTATATGCGAATAAATTGTTTGCATTTCAAATTTGCTTGGCTTGATAGTGCCACAGAGTCTACCATAGCTAATCTATATTCAACTTTTTTTCCTTAGCACTTCAAATAATTCTACTTGGATATGACAAAAATGTACAAATTATTATGGTACTGTAGCAAAGTAACACAATTTAAAGTGGTTTGCAAGTCAAAAAAAAAGTAATTTTTATACAAATTGGTTTTACCGATCACGCGTATTCGCGCGGAAATACTACATCTTTTTTCAATATACTGTAGAGCAAGAAAAGGCTGAAAGCATGTAATCAAACGACACGGGTAACACAGTAAGTGCAATCGGTAAAACTGCTTTAATAAAAATAAAAAAACAATGTGTTTTTAGGCAATTAGTGAAAAATATTTGTCTCAAAAGCGCAAACTAAAACCTTTGTGTTTTGCATTTTTATTGTTTTTGATCTGAAAATATCGTGAAGCGTTGTTTTTTTTTATTTGATGCTTTGTGAAAAAATTATTTCCCTGTTTTTAAAAGCATGGTGAGTAGTTTTTTCAATCTAGTTCTTTGCATCCTAGAAAAGAATGCAAGTCACTTTACAGTAAATAGTTCTCGTTAGAAGAGTTTACCACAATCAGTGGCGTAATTAGTGGTTTACGCCAGGGGGGCGAGCTTCAAAAAGTCAACTATTTGACGGCTCAAACTAAGTGGAGAACGAAAGAAAAACATTAGGCTTTAGCAAAAATATAGTGCTTTTCCGTCAAAATTAGAAAAGGTCTTTATCTGAAACGCGGTGTTTTTTTTCCGTCAAATTTAAGAGAAGACCAAAAAAAAGTCTTCGCTCTTGAATTTTATGTTTTTGTGGAAAAAAAAGTCATTGAAGTCTGTCAAGAAATTAGGACTTGATACCTTAATGCTTCTAGGGTGAAAAATTTCTGAGTAGGGGGCTTATTTCTAAGTAGGGGGACCACATTCAGTTACGCCAGTGGCTACAATAACTTGCTAAGCCAAGGGAAAGTTAATTTGGATGTTCAATGTTCATGCCTGCCTAGAAATTGTTTCACACAACCTAAAATACAGTAAATCCCTTTTTTTTTTGTACCAACTAACCTTTCAAGAAGGCTAGTTAAAACAAACTGAAGGTTGGTTGATACCATATAAATTTCAATTTTATAATCTGGCTGTATAATCAACGAATAGCTCTAGGCGCAAAATATCAAGATGCCATCTTGTAGGGGCCAAACTATTTTATCCTCAACTGTTTGCAATAGTGCATAAAATCACATTGCAATATTGTCAACTTTCAGATGAAAATTTCAAAAGAACCAACCAGCGTGCAAAAAAATAAGATGATTGAAATAGAGGTACGTGATCAACTGATAATATGTAAATTCATGCTTAAACATAAAATGTTTGTAATGCAGTTGATCAAGTGCTAATGTAGTATCAACTAATAAAAAAAATGTTACAGTATCAACAACTGTAACTGTTTTTGTCATTAACATTTCGAAATCATGCATGCCATTATTGACTTCACACAGAAACAGGAAACTTTTCGACGTATTGTACACATATTTCTAATTTGGGCCAAGATCAATTCCTACACATACATTCTGCTAAATATAATTTTTTCGCAAACCGTCAAAAAAATCCGATTAAATAATATCGAAAAACTTTAAATTTAGACTTTTTTGATTAAAATAAGCAGAAAAGTTGATTGGTGGTTAGAACTTTAGAATTGCTTTGTTTAAAATGTTCATATCTTCGAAGCTTTTCGACAGGCGCTTGTCAAGAAAAATCGTCAGATTGGAGAGTGCAGGAAAAGTAGCGGCTATTCGTAGAAAAATCCGAACCGCGATTGGTTGAAAAAAAGACCAATGAGAGAACGTCATTTGTGCACAATCTTTGAGCTGTACACGAATTCTTTTTGTCGGCAGAGGGTAGGGTTAGAAGTTCTGATGAAAACGGCTTCAAGTGCAGATAGATGGAAAAGAGAGCGGAGAGAATCTACTGTCATCATAATGTTGAGAACAAAAAGGATTTTGTCAAAGGTGAAGTTCAATGGCTGAATCAGAAGCAACAGACTGGATATTAATCTGGGAGGAAAATTTGCATCAACCGGCAGAAAGCAAGCGTTTCTGGAAAAAAGAGCACGAACGAATAGATTTGGGGAGGTATTGTTAAATCCTGTTCTGCAGCCTTCTGGAGGAAGCCTACATCCTGACTGTCATAGTGGCATGAGAATTGATAAATCACGTTGTTTTTCTGTAAACCAATACGTACATCCTTGTTGGTGGCGTAAACAACGCGTGGTTCCACAGCGGAAAAGCACTGTTCCTCAGCAGATTTTACGTACTATTCAAACCGGGTAGAAACAGAACCAAACCATGGGAGACGTAGATAGACTGGGCGGGGCATCTTTCCGGTCCAAATTCAGGCTGAGCGTGAAATTGGTTTATTTCCTTGTCCCTAAACGACTTGGTAACGAGCTCCGTGTATCCATTAGTCTGTAGTATGAACTTGATTTTGTCTAGTTCAGATGGCAATCTTTCAGGAGAACAGATGGCATAATCCCGGTGAGTCAAGGTCAGGATTAAGTTAGTCAGACGAAAAGCTTCGAAGATATGAACAATTTAATCAAAGATAAAAATTTCGCGTGAAATAGTATCTTCCTACTAAAAATTGAAGTACTATTAACGTTTTCAGTAAGCGAAAAAGTTTACACCGCCAAGCAAAAAAGTTTTGAATTGAAATGAAACAGTATCTCAAATACCAGTATACGATTGCCCAAAAGCCTGCCCTTAGCCAACCAGCAAAAACACATCAATTATGTTATGACAAATTGATAGAAACCCAACCATTGGAAGTATTGACATACTAATGTGGTAATGTCTTATAATAAACTGACCAAAGATATTGATAAATCAAATTGCCAGCACTATTCTTGCACTTGTTACTATAGCAGTTATTAAAACGGTTACATTGAGGGAAAATTAAGTACAATTAACCGCCTACCCGACTGAAGTACCGTTTTACCATTTACTTTATTATCTGGACGAAACAAAATCTGATTGATTGACTTCCTAACTCGATAGCTTTGTTATTACTACCTGTGCGCCAATGCTATATGCTGCATTGGACCGCCGAAGCTATTTTAAACAATTTTCGACATTCATTTATGTAGTCCCTTGCATATCATCAACCTTAGATCAACTTACAGTAGGTAAGCTCTTCTAGAGACTCGATTAGAGCGGGCGAATGCACTACACTCTCAAGGACATTATTCTATCACGAAGTGTTTATTTTTTCATTTTTATTTCTTTGGATAAAGAACAAAATTTCATGTACAATATTATTAGAAAAAAAATCGCATAGGTTTTATTCATATTCAAAGCTACTGTAAAACAGAGGTGACGTCACAACGATCAGAAGTGTACGCGTTGCTATTAAAAAGTTACATCGCAAGAATGGTGATTAAGTTACAGTTAGCATTTAAAAAAAATAGCTATTGAACTTATTTGAAGCTGTATGCTCACAACCAAATCACAAAAACTTTTCATTTTTAAAATCGAGTTATGCAAAAACTTGACATGTGTGAATGAAACATCACTCAACTATACAGCGCTAAAAATAGAACTTGATAGGCTAGTATTGGAACGTTTAAATGCAATTGTACAGTTGAGTCAAAAGTTTTATGAAACGTTCACTCTCACACGTTAGGTGGCTGACTGGCAGTAAACCTAATTTTAATAATTTTCAAAAAAATAACTTGCTGTTACTACTTAAGCAACTATACAACTACTTAATTAGCCAACTAAATTATCGCCAATTGCGTGCAACCAATATTTTTATTGCATAGTTTAGTCGAAATTTTTAAAAGCAAATCAAAATGTATTCATTATTGCGGTGATTCCCATACTTTTTCTACACGCGTATCATTTTCAGCTTTTGTACAGTGTTGGTGTACCACCTAAATTACATTTGACTAGAATATCTCAAACTAAAAAATATACATCAGTGAGTAATGCTTGCATTGGGGTCGGCAGACCAGATAAAGTGCTCGATGACGTATCAAAGCGAAATATTAACTAGTTACTGACCACCACAATTTAGCATGCCCGAACAGTCTGTTTCGCCCGTTAAGAAAAATTAGCATGTAGCCGAGCTGTATTAAAGTTATAAGAACATCAGTCCAAGAAGACATAAAAAGCCAAAAAAAGAGAAAAAACATAGAAGATTGTACAATTGAGTCGAAAGTTTTATATAACGTGTGAGAGTGAACGTTATATGCAACGGCTTAATTTCACAGAGGTTTTGATGTTTTAGGTTTTAATTTCACAGATGTTTTAATGAAGCTAATATGAGTATGGTTATTATGTTGAACCAGATTAGTATTGAGTCATAAATATGCGAAACCTCAAAGTAAAGGTAACTAAAAATCGCACATTCCAAGTTACTCAATCTGAAAGTTTTCGAAGTTGTTCGAACTAATGGTGTATCTATACACCATGCGTAAAATTATGAGCGTATTTTTGGTTTATTTTGAACACAAATACGTACGTCCGGCGTACCGCTTTACCAGCGTACAAGCCGCCTGTTGCTTAAAACAAACTTGGGATACGCTGGTACGCTTACAATTTTACGCACAATGTAGACCGGGTCTAGGAAGTATAAAAGTTGAAAGTCTTCACAAATTTATAAGTAAGCTGAAGTTGCTGGCGTACCACCTGAAAGACTCTAGCCTACACAGTTTGGGAGCCACTGCATTATTAAAATGTTAAACGTGAATCACATAAATTTGTGAATGTCGTGAAAAGGCTCCTAAAAATTGGATGGGTTTGAAGAGCCATTACTAGTAAAACTATTTTTGACAGCAACAAGCCCATATAGTAGAAATAAGGTAAGCCAAAAATTAAAAAAATGCATTTTGATTTAATTCTTTTTGAATTAGCGCAGACATTTTATTTAACATTTGCAATATCAGCAATTTAACCAAGCGTTTACAAATTACATCTTTAAATTTGGTTTTAACTACCCACCTAGGCTGCCAACCACATTTTGGTGATTTAAATTATCCAATTCACATTTTGGTGATTTACTCCCAATCTTTGTTTACGGACTGAAAGAAAAAATACTGATTTTTGAGTTCAAAGCTAGTAAATAACATCTGCAATCTATACAAGTAAAATATGTTATTGTCATGGTAATGTAGATGTGCAGGTCGGTACTTTCAGTAAGTGCTTGATGATTTCTCGTTCACAGAAGCAATCATTCGCAGATATGGTCTGTGAATGATTCTTTTATTTCGGAAGTACCGTGGCACCTAACAGAGTTCAGACATAAGTAGAAGTCACGTGACACAAAGTTGCTCAAAAATTTTAAAACAATTAAATTCTGGCATGATTATTCAGAATTACGACAAATATTCTTGTCCACATTACAGCACCGACGTCCAGCAAAAAATGTCAAAATCACTTGAATCGATATCCTAAAAAAATCTGAACATTCTTGAGACTGCACCGCAATATTCATAACATTCGCAAAAAACAACTAGAAAGAGGCTAAAAAACAAACATTCTATGAGCGTAATTGACAAAAAAAGACAGTGTTTAGGTAACATAAACTTTAGATTCACAAAGTTGCATAACCATGAGACAAACAGTTGAATCCATGGTGTAAGTTTTGATCAGCAATTCAATATTGATGAAAAAAGATTAATCCAATGTTTCATACATCTCGGCAATCTCGTTTTTGTAACGTTTCTCCACCTGGGGTCGTTTTGTTTTAAACGTCGGTGTAAGAAGTTCGTTCTGAACTGAAAACATTTCTCCGGACAGATGGATTTTCTTTGGCTGCAAAAAGCAAAATGAAATTACAATAAGTATTAAAAATTTACTCAATCAACTTTTGAGTTTGAAATTGTTCACAAAAAATCGATTCTCTTTCACAGTAGAGTAAATTCTAAACGTTGTGTTTGAAAGTATCTAAAGTTGTCTCTTCTGATTATTTTACTGCATTTTTTGCGTAAAAGAAACAAGATATTAGTAGGCTTATAGCAATGTAACCCCCTCTCCCCTTGCAATTGCAATAATCTACCTGCAAATGCAATACTTTCTCTTAAAGCAAAAAAATCTAACCAAGGCTAGGATAATAAAAAGACTTTTGTTGCCAATTTAAGCACTATAGTTTTGTTCTATTGATCAGATTTGCTCTCAGCAAGCGTTTTAATTTGATCTAACCGCGTTGTTGGATTAAATGTCGTAAATGGAACAGCACCAAGTGTTCTTAGTTTTAGGTTTCCACTCTCTGGCCTAATTCAAGATTGCCAAGCGTTTGCAAACTAATATTGCAAAAAAACTCAAGCGGAAACAACGTTGCAACCGATTAGTATTTTCAAGTTGCTAAAACTTAATTTCTTTTGATAGGCAAATAAAATTTAGTGTATTTACTATTTGCATCGTTCAAAGCAGCTGTGGATGCCTTGACATGTGTCTGCACTCTGCTGTCTTTTGAGCACTAATATTACGAACACCACAAAATTACAAAAGCCCAAAAAGCCCACCGAAAAAAAGTAAGTTTTAGTCTACACGGAATTTCAGCTTTTGATTACTTTCGCAGATGGTTATAAAATTTTCAGCAATACTTACCAGTTCAAACGCTTTCAGTCCTTTGTGTTTTCCCACAGCACACATATCATCAAGAATTAACTTGTTGACTTTGTCATTAGCTAGCAAATCCTCGTATTTTTCATTTACCCCTTTACTGGAGCACCAAGACATCAAAGTCTCTGGGTCAGGAACCACAATCGCCACCAGGGTGGACTTTAAGCTTTCGCCATGAACGAAAACCTACAACGTAAAAATCAAACATGAAATGTTTGAAAAACGATGTAACAAAACAACAGCTAGAAGTTTCCAAAATTTATTATCTACCAAAACACGTTTAAGCGCTAGTAAAATTATTTACATCAAATTCCTCCAGGTTAATAAATTCATAATAGTTAAAATGTATATAATAGTTTATAATAGTTAAAGATCATGTAAAGTTCATCGTAAGAAAAGCTTTGCCGCGCAAACAGAATCGACTTTTCTACATTGTAAAGTGGAAACGGTTACAAACGGATTATGTTTTTTTTTTTTTATGAAAACCATTATTTTGGTTCAAATATTTAAAAATAAACCCTATTTAGATTGGCATATCTTAACTAAAATAAATTGAGTCAAACAATCAGTCATATTACAAAAATTATCAACTAAAGGTTGGAAAAAACAGCTTTACTAATCTTAGATTAACCATCCCGAATCAGATCATTCAACTCGACACGTAAGTTTTTCGATAAAAATAAAATAAACTGCACCAATTTCTAAAATAAAGCCACAAAAATTAGATAAAATTATAAATAATATGATAACGAAGGCTTTGTAACGCCAGTATTTATAGTAGTTAAGATTACATTTAGTTGCACAGAGCTGGACAGCGCTGTTTCGAGCTTTTAGCTCTCATCGGCAGCCCTCAGCTTCTCTAATCAAACGAATTTCCCAGCTGGACAAGACTCTTGGCCAATCTGGACAAACCTTAAGGGCTTGCACAATGCCAGAGGGTTTGTAGGGAATAAACGATTTTTCACTTGTGGTACCTAAAACAAGTGAAAAGTCGCTGGACCCGTGTAGTAAAGACAGCCATAGGCTATCCCTACTTCAAGGGTTCCCCTCTGCGTAACCACGGAAATCATAACCGAAAAGTTTGACGTCCTTCGTGGTCGACTCCTGGGAAATCAAAACGACTTCCACTGTTATGATTTCCCAGGAGTCGACCACGAAGGACGTCAAACTTTTTGGTTATGATTTCCGTGGTCACACAGAGGGGAACCCTTGTAGTAGGGATAGCCTATGGCTGTCTTTACTACACGGGTCCAGCGACTTTTCACTTGTTTTAGGTACCACAAGTGAAAAATCGTTTATTCCCTACAAACCCTCTGGCATTGTGCAAGCCCTTAAGGTTTGTCCAGATTGGCCAAGAGTCTTGTCCAGCTGGGGAATACGTTTGATCAGAGAAGCTGAGGGCTGCCGATGAGAGCTAAAAGCTCGAAACAGCGCTGTACAGCTCTGTGCATCTCATGACTCGAGCTGCTTTACGGCTGCAGGGTTGGTGGTTGATCTGGCCACCTTACTGCCAGTGAACGTCGTAATGATTTCCCAGGAGTCGACCACGAAGGACGCCAAACTTTTCGATTACTTTTAGTGTTAGTCTCTAAATGTATTACATTTTTACCTGAGCCACCGGTACTGACAAACCCAGTAACGCTTCAATTTTCTCTGGAGCTATATATTCGCCTTGTGCCAGTTTGAAGATGTGCTTCTTTCGATCAATGATTTTCAAAGAACCATTCTAAAACACAAAATACAATGTTGCATTAAAGACGGACTTCTAAAAACAAAAATTACGTCAAAGAAAAATCGGACATATCGTCAAGTAAGACAGTTCTTAAAGCTTGAGTAATGCAACGCGGATTCGGTGGCTTTCAAGGAGGTGTTATGGTGGCTTTATGGGTTAAGAAGATTCTGGAGACAGAAAAAGAATACTGCACCCGCTCCAAAAAAGAGAAAATATTTCAGTACAGCAAAAAACTAAATAATGCATTGATGTTCATCAGAAACTTTGTGCAAAAAAGCAACGAATTTAAAACCCTATCAATCAATTTGCGAAAGATGACGATTGGCACTAACAATAGTAAACCGATTGCGTTTGATAAGATTGCTGTCACTCCAGAAATCATGGCGGCGATAGGTCAGTGGCAGAGCGTCGGGCTAGTGATCAAAAGGTTGCTGACCCCTGGTTCGATTCTCGAACTGTCAGTGCATCGTTGTGTCCTTGGGAAAGACACTTCACGCTTATTTCCCACGCGGACCAAGCAGTCTATCCGTCGTGGTGGCCAAGCCTGACAAAAGACTTGCAAAAAGAACCCAAAAAGAGCCAACAGAATGAAACGTAAAAAAATTGTAATACAGAGTCATAAGGATTTTGGACAATCTTAAAAACTCCCTCTTTGAATGGTGTTTTAGAGGTTTCAGTTTTTCTTTCCCTAAAACCAACCATGATAAACAAATTTTTATTTCACCAATCAATCTTTCTGAAAAGTAAAATTAATGTAGTTGAGACCTTGAAATGGTAAAAATATTGTTAGCTTGTGTGTAAATTTGCCCATTTTGCTGTTGGTGATTTTATAAGTACACGGCTACTTCGTCATCAGGTTATTTTTCCCGAGATATTCACCAAATCACCAGCTGAAAACAGCCCGCATTTGATTTAGCTAAATCTACTTCGCAATAAACCTTACCGGTAGCCACATCCCGACATCTCCTGTATGAAGCCATCCATCCTCATCTAGCGCTTCTTTTGTTTTTTCTTCATCTTTGTAATATCCTTTAAAGATGTTGCTACCTTTGGCGCAAACTTCTCCTTTACCGTCTTTTGCGAAATAATTCTTTTCGGGAACGTCCACCAGCTTCACGTAGTTACAAAGAGCAGGAGAACCAACGCTACCGCTTTTGAAGTCTCCAGGCAGACTCACACTAATTCCAGCAGTTGCCTCAGTCTGTCCATAGCCTGTTTGAAAACATAACAAATTCTGTAGGCCTAACTTAGCATCAAAGACTTTGTTTCAATAATTCTGACATTACGTTCAAGAATTCTCATTGCACACAGTCCGCAGTTTCAAAGCTTTTTATGGGTACTGAATGAACAAAAGATGAAATTTTGAGTTCCAGTTGGATACGGCAAAATTGTAATAAATCCATGTTTACGTGGCAGTAAATTGATCTTTTTTTTCTGGCCTGTGATCGATGAATCGTCCAGTTTTAGAAGATTTGAAAGTTAAAGACCGAAGGGTTCCTTTGGTGTCTCCTGGCTAAGACAACTTAATGAATATATGTAATTACAATTACAACACAACTTATAAAAAAAAATTTACTGAGAACAATGTACTGAGAAATTAATAAGCCATAAACAGCATCGCGAGTCTTAAAGGCACAATCAAACGTTTGATTAACAGCCTAATACATACTGTTTTGGAATCGACTATCAAATTATTAAAGAATAATTAAACAAACTTTAGATATTTACATCGGAGTACAGATAACATAAAATTTCTCTCCTTTAACACTAGTCAGTCTTTTTACATGAAGATTTGCAATGGTGTTCACAAAAAAATCAACACCTTTTCGTCATGAAGTATATCACGGTTGTTATGAAAACTTTTACAAGATATATAATATTCGTGATACAAGCTTTTGTGAAGTAATAGCCAATACTTAAGGTCTTAAGAGGAAATGGTGTAGAAAATTTTCACCAATATCTTTTCAAAATCTCATGTAAAAAGGTTGAGTGATTAGACTAAAGAAAATGACTTCGTTCTAACAAGTATGAGGAATTTATAATGAACGGAAGAAACTTCGTTGACTTCCACAGAAACGCGTTCGACTTGAACGTTGCAAAGCCAAAATTAAATATAACTTCAATGTTTTGATAGTTTCTATCTTTTTCTTGAAACTTTAACATAAGGCGTGATTTTTTAAAGAATGCCTAAACTTACCTTCAGTAAACGGAAGTCCAAGAGCAGCTCTCATGAAACTTATCACTTCCAACGATATTGGAGCGGCTCCAGTGATGCAAATTTTAAGATTCCCTCCCAATGAATTTCTGGCTTTGCTAAAATTCATAAAATCATTTGAACAAAGCTGCAATGAATTTGAAAACATTTAAGCATGAAGTCGCTACTTTTCTAAGTGGAAAATGTTTAGATTTGCACATAAAATCGGCAATTGATTTGCAGTTCTGACTTATGAAGATCGAGCTGCGTTGTCACTGCAACAAGCCATGAAGCAAATACGCGGCGAATAACTGGCAGTTTTTTTTAATCATTTACGTGCTATCTGGCCTAAAGGCTACCAGCGCGGAAGCCTCGAAAAAAGCCACCAGAACATCGACTACTGAAAACAAGCAATGCGAAAAAGTTGTCTTCCCACAGAATTCTAACCTGCAGCCTTGTGATTACCGGTCCATTGCTCACCACTTGAGCTAGAGAAGAAGTCTCCTTGCATGCTTAAGTTTGACTATTTAAACCCAGCAACTTGCCTGTTCTATGATGTTAGTAATAATAGTTTAATTGTAATGTTTTGACGTTTGCGGGGCCAGAGTTTTAATGTCAACGTCGAATCATCACAGTTAAACTATTTTTAACATCATACAACAAGTTGCTGGGTTTAAACAGCCAAAATTAAGCATGCAAAGAGACGTCTTCTCCAGCTCAAGCGGTAGAGCAGTGGACCAGAGTTCCGAAGGTTGCAGATTCAAACCTTATGGGCAAACTACTTTTTCGCATTGCTTGTTTTGAATAGTTGCCGTTCTGGTTGCTCTTCCCAAGGCTTCCGCACTGGTAGACTTTAGGCCTGATAGCACGTAAACAATTAAACATTAAAACTCTGCCCCGCAAACGTCATAATATCACAATTGAATTATTAATTTTTTTTAGTCGTAAGCCAAGCGACCCAAAAGTTATTTGTTCACAGAGCTGGACAGCGCTGTTTCGCAGCATTGGTTCTCATATCTAAGAAATGGAGAATTAGTTACAGCCTATAGAAAGTACATCGCATACATCCAAACACCATAGCCTCAGGTTTCACCGCTCAAGTTTGTCAAACCTTTGAACTTCCACTAAGGATGTAGAGGGATCACGTCTTTTCGATGCGACCATTTCGGCGTGACCATTTCGTTGCCTATTTCGTCGTTTTCGGCACAGATCGTGTCGGCGCCAATTCGGTGCTCTTTGACAGTTCCAGTTATTTAGGGTTAGGGTTTGGATTAGGGTTAGTCAAAAAACACCGAATATTGGCGCAGAAAAAGTTCGCGCCTAAATGGTCGCGCAGAAAAGTCGTGGACCCGGATGTAGAGTACATGGCAACAGCTAAATCTTTCGATAAAATCCAGTTCTGTGAAATACTGTAAAATGTGAATTTCTATCGTTAAAGTGCTAAAATATCACTATCTGTATCAGAATACTGTAGATTAATATACACAAAGCTCACGTTCTCGTCACTTGCATCAGAGCCAGAGTGTGTCATAAACTTAAAACTACAGTAAATCTGCTTTGGGTTGTTACGAAAATGACTAGAGATGAGATCCGTCGTTATTTCGCTGACATTTGAAATGAGCTTAAAGACAATTCAGTTCATGACGCAATGCTTCCACCATTTGTTTAAAACTCCATTTAGCTTTAATATTTTGATAAATATACTTACACAAATACCAATTTATCCCAAATAGTGTTTGAGGTTGTTATTCCTTTGTTTATTTTTGCCAGTTTCGATTTCACTGCAGCTTGTAATAAAGTTTTTTTGATTCTCGACTCAGAGGCTCGCTTCCAAATCTGCGAGAAAAAAGTTAAAGACAGCTGTACCTACAGTACAGTAGCCTACTCTGCGTTCTGCTACGTGCAGAAGACCTGCTGCACTTGCACTAACAAATGAATGTAAAAAAAAATTCATCCGCAATCATGAACAAACAATTTCGATTACATATTTGAGGCGAAGATTAGCCGCCACTGTAAAGTTATCATAGATGGACAGCGCTGTTTCGGACTAATGGTTTTTATCAGCAAGTTTTAGAACTGCTAAGTGAGATAATCTAATGCACACAAGTGGTAAAATCCACAAATTAAAGGGCATCCAGGTCGGAAATTGTTTTGCTCGTTTTTTTTTTTAATTTGACAGGCCTGATTTGAGATTCCAACAGCCTTCCGTTCTGAGATATAATAGCCTAGATTTTCCACTGGAAAGGCTTTTTTTCCTTAAAAATTTTGCATGGGTTGCCAATTTCAAACAAAATTTCAAAAAGGGACTGCATGTTCCCGATTCCCAATAAATATTTTGCGGCAGAGTTATTATCAAAACAAAGCAAAGGTTCAGAATTGTAAAATTAGGTGCTTTTCGATTAATGTAGTGAGCCACCTTTCCAAAAGTTAAACTGCAATATCTTGAAAACGGGAAGATGTAGAAACTTCATTTTTGGTGAGAATGTATTTTAGGCTCGTTTCAACATTTTAGTCGGCAGTGAAAAATTTGACTTGAGTATGCCTTTTTAACCTGATAAGCGTCACAACCCTCTGCTCTAAGAGAATGAAAGCTTATTAAACACATAAAATTTTGCTTTAATAATGACAAGTCCGGCTATTAATGATAATATTCCCATGATTGACTTAATTTGAGCGCATAAAAAAACAATTTAACGGTAGAAAAAATATCTTACAATACATTGAAGACCAATAGTTTTCCAAACGTAAATAAACAGCAATTAACACACTTTACCCCATCGTGAATGCGGTTGATTAGCCTCGGAACGAACGCCATGGCTGTTGGTTTGAGTGCAACTATATCGTCTGCCAACAGCTTGATATCTCCTTGGAAAAATCCAACCCTAAATTATCAAGCGTCCTGCATAGTTTGCTAAGTGTTTTCAAAACAAAGTTTCATATAAATGATCCTTTTTACAGTAGGTTTGGGTAAGTGTTTTTGCACAAAAAATTGGTAATTTTCCTCTACTTAATTCTATGGCGTATCGGCTTGCGCCCAACAAAATGCTGATACACAGTATAATCGGCTAAGTGGTGTACAGAATTCCAACTGTAATATTCTATGGATTAATAAGCTTAATTAATTGCTAAATCTTCATTCTCATATCACGAGAAAGCAACCATTGCGCTATCTTAAATAAACAAATCCACACCACGTTGGCTGATAGCTGCTGATCTTGTTTCTGGTTTATTTGTTTGAATTGTTTCTATACTTAAATTTGCCTATTGTTAGACTTACCATACGTCCCGGTTTTAAGGCCACGTCCCGGCCGGTTGGTCGAAATGTCCCGGTTTTTTGTTTCTCTGCGAAGATCACTCAATAATTCGCAAAAAAACCTGGGTCGCTGAAGCGCAGACCTTTTTTTTTGGAGAACACCTGAAAAATCACGCAAAAACTTTTCATGGAGACCAAAAAAGTGGTTCGCTGGAGTGAAGACCTTTTTTTTTTTTTGAGATCACCCGAAAAATAACGCAAATACTGCACAAAGACCTGATATTTTTTGGTCTACCGTTTAGAGTTTTTGGATAACTATGACTGTCCCGGTTCTCTGTCTGAAAAATATGGTAAGCCTACCTACTGTTCAAAGCCCCAAACTGAGCTCTAAAAGTCCTAGTTTAAAAATGCTACAACTTAACTCAGCTGCAAGTTGAACCCAGATTGTGCGATCGAAAGCCATTGAAAAAAAACAGCCCTGCAATACACTTTATATACCGACACCGCGTTTTCGAATATTCTAACAGCTAGAATCTAGCATAAGTATGAAATAAGCTACCTGTTCTGCTGATTAGTTTGGTCGTTTTTGCAAGAAAGCTCGAAATGTAACAAGTTTAACATCGTACTGTCTTCCTATTACGCGATGACTTGAACCTTCACTTTAACTGGCTTTACAAAGAGCCTATAGTGTCACTTGTTAGACAGCAGATAAATTGCTCCATTCATATTGAACATGAACAACGTACAGGAATACAGCAAAAAAATAAAACGAGCAATTATTATTTACTATAGTGCATGATTTTGTTGAAAAATCACAACTTATAGTAAACTACACTCACTTTGCCCCTACGAAATACATAGAAGCTGCCATCAACCGTTCAAATACGTGGGCAAGAGGAAGAAAAGACATGTACGTGTCAGAGTCGCTTAAGTTGAGAAATCTCTGAAAGCAATAACCTAGCATTAGTTTTTATGCCGGCAGTCATTTACAGTGCACTATAATTACATAGCTTAGCAAGTTTTGACAACCAGGAATGCATGGCATTACTAGATCTAAGTACTACAAACCCAACTTTCATTTTTGTGTCACATTTAATATAATACCTGCAACCATGGTCTCGGCCGAGAACCAGCTTTAAAGAAGCCATTTCATCAATAACAACATCGTCACATCATCATCAAATTTGTTCCTAAAGTGTATAGGTTCTTGATTGACTTATCCCTAGAACCCAGGCCATCTTTTCCAAACACAAATGTGCCGATGACTGAGTCATAGTTTTTTAAAGCAAAATTTGTCTCACTGCATGTTCTTGCTGATGCCAAGGTAGATTTCATATCAATAACATATCACAATAAAGCGGCATTCCCACGGGCGGCTTTTCGCTGAGAGAATCGGCATTTTGCCTTTTTTCTTTCTCAAATCGAGAAAAAAAGAAACAAGAGCAATTGAGAAAGAAAAAAGGCAAAATGCCGATTCTCGCAGCCAAAAGTCGCCCGTGTGAATGCAGCTTCAAGGTTACACAGCTCTTATTCAAATCGCGTAGATTTTTAAACTTACATTTTTGCCCATTCCATACACACCAGCGTGGTTGGCAACAAGGTTAGCATGGGTCAACATAACTCCCTTCGGCAGTCCAGTTGTCCCACTTGTGTAGCAAATGGTGTGGAGATCTTCGGGTTTTGGAGGCTGAAAATAAACATCATTGTTTAGTAGTTTAGTTGACAGGTTTTGGTTTAAGTTTTTTAACTAAGCAATTTAACTAATTTGAGTTCTCTAATTTAACCGAGCAGTAGTCGAGTGGATAGAACATCTGCTGTTGAAGCGGTAGACTCGGGTTCGATTCCCAGACAGGTCAAACCAAAGACTACAAAAATTGGTATTCACAGCCTCCCTGCTCTACGTTCAGCAACTAAGAGGACAGTGTGAAGCCTCCAAATGCATTCGGCATTAAAGTTCACATTTGAAAAAGAAGAGAATGATCAGCTCCCGTTTTTAGATCTTTTGGTGGAGAAAAGCAATGAGGGATTTTTAACTTCTGTTTTCAGAAAACCCACTTTTACTGGATAGTACTTTCGTTGGGATTCGTTTGGGCCTGCAAAACGTAAAACCAACTTGATTGAAACACTTGTGCATCGAGCATTGATGATTTGTTCAAAAAGTAAACTGCAGCATGAACTAGAAAACATCAGCTCGATTCTACGGAATAATAGATACCCAGAAAGCATTATTCAAATCACCATGTCTAAGAAAATAGCGCTTTTTAATCGCAAACCAAAAGGAGGACCGCAAAAGTGTCCAGTTTACTTGAAAACCCCTTGGATTGGCAAAATTTCTTTGAATTTTGAAAAGCAAACCAAGATTGCTATCAACCGATGTTACCAAGCTGTTGAACCTCGCATTATCTTTACAACGAGAAAATTTTTCCTGCAATCCATAAAGATGTTCTACCCTCCCTTCAACAAAGTACGGTCGTATATCAATACGTGAGCCGCTGTGACTGTCGGTACGTGGGCCGAACTTCTCAAAGACTGCAAGACAGAATTAATCAACACATTCCGAGATGCATAAGAAGTGACAGAAGACCAACGAAAAATCTGCCTAATCGAGAATGCAAAATCACTAGCACCCCTAGTGTCTACTGTGATTCTGCAATCGGACAGCATTTATCGGAGAATAAAAAATGTGCCGAACATTTCAACGATGCACAAATTTCCATTTTGGCTACAGCAAGATCTTCGTTCCATTTATCAGTTCTGGAAGCAACCTACATCAATTCCTTACAGCCTATTCTCTGCCGTCAAAAGGAAATCGTTTATTCACTCTAAATTTCACATTAAATTTTTTTTTCGCTTTTCCGACGAAACCGAAACAATATTTTTCCACCAATCAAATTGCCAGAATGACCAATTTCGACCAATCCGAGAACGACAAGAAATTTTCGATATTTTCTATACTTTTTCATTAACTTTATACAGTTTTAGGTGATTTTTGCAGCATTTTACGTCATAATAGCAACCCATCGTCATTTCAATGTAGTCAACCTGTATATATACTACTGCATTTTAGTTTCTCTTCATTCCAGCGTAGACTCATGAAGAAAGCTGGACGAAAACGTTCAATCTAAAACAGCTTTTTTCAAGGCTACCCATATTTCAAAGAGTAAAAATGATAGCTCCGACGCTATTGAAAGCTATTTTGAAAAAGAGAGACTGAATAATATTTACCCTTCCAGTATCATCACATGACGTATCCAATTTTGGTAAACTTTTCCCCTTTTCTGGAAATTCAAGCTGGGAGAACACTCTGAAGGTTTTCAAAAACTTTTTTAAATGATATCTTTTTGTGTTTGCTGAATATCTTTGTAACTACAGCCCCAAAATAAAAACACAAAATTTCAAAAATTATTTTTGGATTTCAGTTAATGTAATCTACCGAAATTGGCTAGTTCATCCTCCTTTAAATGTCTTTCCCAAGAATAAAACGACGCATTTTTAGCAGCAAAATTGAAACTTTTCTTCACTAATATTAACAAAGCAAATACTGTTATGGCGTTAAGCATATTATCATATTGAAATAAAAAGTATCTTTATAATACACGATATAAAAGTTTAATTCTACATCTTTTCGGATGCATTCGGATCACTTATAACAGAAACGTTCATTAAATTAAAATATGGGCAATATAACAACGCATATGGGTTCATCAACTTTTAATAAGGCCGATTAGTTGGTCGAGCGACAAACACTTTCCTCCCTGAAACGGGAGGTCGGAGGTTTGAAACAAGGACCAGTCAAATCGGACACGGTACTGTCGATAGCTCATCACTGCTGCAGAATTTCTTTGAAGGATGTGTTGCACAAGTGCAAAACCATGGAGATGGTCCACGCCATCTTGTTACACGTTTAGGCATAATACCAACTACTACGATTAATACAGCGAGTGAAATGAAAAACTAGAATTTCTGGCAAGATTTTCCATATCCAATTCGTATGCTTCTAATTTAGAGTAATTACCACAAATCTCTTCAAATTATATTTTCCATTTTCTTCAATTTCCGAAAACAATTTCACTTTGGTGTTAGTGGAAGCTGCAAGGCTTGTTACGTCATCTAGCGGTGTTTCCATGGTAACAATCATGTCCAAAACAAACTGACCTTCTTGTGCTTCCTTCAGTAAAGTTTTGGCTTTGGAATTTTTATCCACGACGATAAACTTCAGTTCACCTAAAATGATGATTTATGATGTAACACACGGAAGTATCCAGTTTACTCTCCAGAGAAGATTTAAAGCCCGCATCCTTATCAATCGAATTTTTTCGGTTGCTCCTAATCCTAAACCAAAAATGTACTTGAAACTTTTCAATAGGATAACTACTTCGTGCTTAGAGGAAGTATCTGCTGCTTATGAGTTTCCAGTGATCAAATGTTTCCGGAAATTCTGGGTCCACGACTTTTCGGCGCGACCATTTCCGGGCGGACCTTTTCTGCACCAATTCGATGCTTTTTGACTAACCTTAACCCAAACCCAAACCCTAACCCTGACCCTAAATAACTGAACTGTCAAAGAGCACCGAATTGGCGACGAAACGATTTGTGCAGAAAAGGATCGGCGACGAAATAGGTGGTGCAGAAAAGGTCTGCGCCGAAAAGAAGTGATCCGGAAATTCCTTTGAATTTTTGTTCCACTGAATTTGAGGCTTGTTTGAAGCCACCAAACAGAGATAATTGCCATAAAGTGTCTTATCCAAAACGCAAGAACGTGACCAGGGTAGAGGTTGAACGGAGATTATGCTATTAGAGCCACCGTAAAAACGACGCCTTTATCCTTTTCGGCCACGAAACCATACTTAAATTTCGTCTAATTGGAAGCCTTCACTCGACAGAGACATTAAGGGTCTTTCTTGACTAAGCATATTTAGCTGTCCTACGCCACTTAGAATTTTTGCGTCCAAACAAAACCAAAATGTTGTTGTAGCTAAATCAATTTCATAGTTACGGATGAAAATCAAGTTTATGGTTGCAGTAAAGCGGCAGTCTTGTAGGCGAATATTTCTCAGGCACTACGTGTGTGATGACAACAAAATGACAGACATGATACGTGGGAGGCGGATACATGCATGTCACACCCTTACCCTTTGTCTGGATCTACTAAATCCTAGTGCGCATGCAGGTATAAGATGTGCAGTATATTTTTTAAGCCAAACGGCTGCAAAAAAACAAAACTGTGGGTCTATTTAAGGTTGAAGTCAGACAGTTTTAAGGCTATCGGTATTCAAGATATTACTGCTTTGTTTTTTGTTATTTAGTATTGCGATGTTTTTCTAGAAGCATCTTTTTGCATTTGCGATTTTGCAACCAATTTTTTGCACTACTCTGCACGTTAGTTGAAAGAGAAGACGTAGCATTTTGTACAATAGACACAAGCGGTAGTTATTTCGATATACTGAAACTGGAAAACTTATTTTGAACTCATCCTCCAAAATTCTTCATGCTTACACCCATGAAATTTTTCGTTTATAGTTTAACGCGTGAGTGACAAAGTTATGCGTTTAAAAGTTCTTCTTAACTATAACCAAATAATTCAGCGGCAACCGATATACAGTAAGTTCCAGCAACAAAATATTTTGGTTTTACACTCCACGAACAAAAATTTGTCCTGCAACATTCTCTGCAAAACAGTTTATGTCACATAATGATGGTACAAAAGTAGAAACTCAGAAAAAAACGATTTTTTTGCTATGCAAGTACACGATTTTCGACAATTTATGCTAAAAGTTTAAAGTTGCAAGGTTTGTGCTTGGGGAGATCGGCTTACCCACACAAGGACAAGAGGAAACCACTTACATTGGTTAACAATGTGTCGAATGGCTTCAGGTCCCAACGTATCATACAAAGTTACAACCACCATTGAAAATGAGTTGCAAGCCTGTTCCGCTATTTTCCATTCGACGCGGTTTTGTGAGAAAATTCCGATAAATTGGTTCGGGTTTGGTTCTACTCCTTCGCAAATTAATCCGGACCCAAACCGTTGAGCTCGATCCAGGACCTAAAAAACATACAAGTCTCACAATCTGACAAATATTGGCTGCAAAATTGTATTTGCTGATCTTTCCCCACGGCAATTTGCAGCTATTAACCGATCAAAACTGCACATATAGAGTAAACATCTTAATCACTGCAACTCATATTCTTTTTTTCTGAAAATGCAGCAACTCAACAAAATTGCTGTAGGCGTTAAACTAAAACTAACATCGGTAATTCTTAATTTAGTAAAAATTTGAACATCACTGCAAGTCATATTCTTTTTTTCTGAAAATGCAGCAACTCAACAAAATTGCTATAGGCGTAAAACTAAAACTAACATCAGTAATTCTTAATTTAGTAAAAATTTGAACGTTTATGATAAAAACCCAAAGATGATGATTTTAAACAGCGTATTTTCAATAAAGTAGCATCTGCAGGCTATTTGCCCGTGACAATTTGGCCTTTCCTACAATATTATATACTGTACATGAGCTATGCTCTGGGTATTGTTACAGAAATGCATACCACAAGTTTGTGAACAGACTCGTCGTACACTGCTATAAAATCGATTGCATTACTATCGATTTGCCAACTGGCAATATACGGACGCAGCCCACTGCAATACGCTGACGCAACATTTTCTAAGCTTATTTCCCATTGGATCCATTGCCATGGTGACCCAGTCCAACAAACATTGTTGGGCATTAACTCGTTTTGTTCGTTAATAACGAAGTTAATTTTTTCATTAAAGAGTTAAAAAGTTAAAAAGCTTTTGTGAGTTAACTTATTCACTATAACTTTTGTTAAACTACATTATTGTTTACGTTAATCCGTTAAACTTCTAGGCTACACCAAGCGTCCTAATGCCATAATAATAGAAATAAAAAAATAAAATAAATACAGGCTTCCACTCTCCATCTTTAATAAAATAGTAATAGAATAGAAAATAGGCTACCTTTAATGCAATAAATAGTAAATACCATAGCAAGAGAAATCAGAATGAGTAATTTTTATCACGTATGGAAATGAAATCATTTTATTGGGCATCAACTGCGGGTAATATTGATTTAAAAAAAAATTAACGAATTAACTTTTAACTTTAACGTGCGTTACTTTTGTTTTTCAGTTGACTATTTAACTTTAACTTAGTTAAAAAATTGGTATACTTTTTCAATTTTGCTCTGCGTGCTGATCGAGTTGCTCTACCTAACTGCCCTGAGAAGATTGTAAATCAATACTATGGAGCGCCAAGTGTATACCTACATTTGCGGTGCTTTTTCTTGCATGTTTATGATTAAATAATCACTATTTATTAATATCCACTTTTTTTTGCCACTATTTAATAAATAGTTACAAAAAAAGTACCGCAAATGTAAGTATACACTTGGCGCAGCAGCTTTTGTATGTTTGCTAGCGGAGCGTGACAGAGCGCTCTTGGCTGCTCTTAAGATGCGCTCCATGTTTCCAACTACAAAAGTATCCTTAGCTGTCAAATTTTAAAGCATTCGTCGCCTTGAACTTTTAAAACCTTGCCCGCTGTGAGAAGTTGAAAAATGACAGAATATGTCGTAGTAAATACTTACTGAAATATCTCTTGTTCTTGTCACGATTTTGGAACCCCTATTAGACATTTTAGTTCAACTTCATGTCAGGGCAGCAACCAGAGCCGGGGGGCAAAAGGGGAAGGTGCCCCCAAACAAAAATTACGTCTCCCTAAAATGCCCAGCATGCCCACCCAAACTCCCCTTTCCTTTGCGGCAGTTTCAAGATGGTGGCTTTTATTTTTGGAAACCAACAGAAAACTAGGTGATAAGTAGAACAATTTGGTGAGATGGCCTTTTTTGGGGGGGAAGGTCAACAAATATCTCGGACAAAAGTAGACCAAATTGGCACGATGACCTTTTTTTTTGAGATCAACAGAAAACTGGGAGAAAAGTAGACCAACTCAAAAATTTTGGCCCCCCCAGAAACAAAATTTGCCCCCTAAGAACAACGTTCAAGCTGCGGCACTGCTTCGTGTCTATTTGCTGACTTGCGTTTTTACTACCTCGTGCTCAATTTGTCATTTACGCTTCAGCGACGCCGTTAGCGAAAAACTTAGCCGATCGCTTTGGCAGTTAGACACGCGGAGCGCATTAAATAGCAGACGAGAGCGCTTCGTTACGCTCCATCAACCAATATACAAAAGCTGCTGCGCCAAGTGTTCACCTACATTTGCGGTACTTTTTGCCACTATTTATTAATAATGACTATTTAATAACTAGTGACCATTTATTCATAAACATGCACGAAAAAGTACCTCAAATAAAGGTATAAACTTGGCGCCCCATCCAATACGCGCAAGTGCACTCGAGCCCAGCAAGTCATTTTCTTATAGCAGCTTGTTCTTACCTCTCCATACTTGATCCAAGAGTACGGCTGATCTGGTCCCGGTCTCCATCCCAAGCATGGTCCGTTGTCTGTTTAAGCGCAAAAATTAATGATAAAAACAAACCTTTACCATCGGAAATTGCTGGAATCCTATTTTCTCCCTATGCCGAAGCAATAAAATGCAAATTGTTTTCCACCTGCTTATCTTCTGCAAACGTCTACCGTAAAAATGTGGTGAAATAACTTTCTACGGCCTTCCACGACTTTGTTAGAATTAGAATTAAGCAGACGTACCGCAGTGGTGAAAAAAAAGCTTTCTTCGGGTGCTATGCGCAAGTTCAGAAACAAGAAGTAATTTGCCAGAATTTCCCCAAACTACCACCACAATAAGAGTTTCGTAGTTGATGGACTGGCCAGCCAAAATCTCCTAAAACTGATGCTTTAATGAAAGAACTGTTCTTGAGCTGTTTTTTTTTTAAATTTTATTTTGCATATTTCATTGCTTGGAAGGGTACAAAACATTTTTGGCAACAAAAAGGTATTATCTGCATTGTGCTGCATTTACTTTTACTACATTGTCCATACGATGGCAATCACCCTCGAAGAGAAAGACTATTTTGATCAATGCACAGAAAATATCATAGACTGTCGCATATTGCAAAAAAGCTCTATCAATTTAAGAGAACTCCGATCGTCTTGTAAAACTGACTCGGGCTATTGGTTATGGCTGCTATATGATACATAGTATTGCATGTCTTGACTAATAAACCGTCTTATAAAGTGGTATATCAGGTTTGCTGCAATCACAGGATGAACTAACTCTCCGCAATCTATATCTGAATGTGTAGCGTAAGAGTGATATACAAGAAGAGCAAAACATAGGCTTGCGTAGTAACCATTTCAACGGTCTTGTCCATTGATCTTTCAAAAGCATAAAAAATGCAAATACATTACAAAACAACAACTGGCATAAAAAAAAAACAGACGTTCCCGCACAATTATATAGAGAACGTGGATTTGTGTGTAGTAACTATTTCAACTGTTTTGGTTTCGAAAGCGGAAAAAAAACTTGCATAAGATGCATCTTTCAACAGTTTGGTTTCACAAGCGGAAAAAAAAAACTTGCATCTGGTACATCACAGAACAGCAACTGACTTAAACAACAAAAGTTTTCTTACTCGAGACTCGCATGCCTCTTAAGAAAATTTCGTGCAAAGTCCGTGCGTTTTCATCCATGTAACTAAGCAACTCGCCACCTTTCAGCAAAGGCGAGCACCTCACTGTTTCATCCCCCTGGAAATAGAAAAACTTAAAAATAAGAAGATGAGGACTCGAGCGGTCTTGCCGGTCTTACAAGCGAGAAATAGCAAGTTTACTGTCTCAGCAAAATGAATTCCATCCATACCACTGCAAAAATAAAGTGGACTTTTTTTGCGGTGATAGAAATTCAGTTTTTGACAACGCACTACAAGCTTCAAATAATGCATCGCAGGAGTTAGTATTCCGTACTTTGCTGTAAAATTACCGCAATTCCGATTTTGCATCTTAAACTATTTTACTCGGGTTGTTTGTACATCGCATTTTACACTAAGTTGATCGAAAATATATACCCGTTAGCTTAACTTTTAAGATGATACTCAATATGACATGAGGGTTGATGTCCAACTAAATTCAAATTTTTTTGGGGGGGTTGATGACGTCATCAGAATGGCATCACCGGTGTCATCAGGTCACTAACATAAAGTCATACAAACAGTTCAAATTTTGCATTTAAATTTGTTTTTTGAGTGAATCTGAATTATAAAATGCTAGGTTGAAGTGATTGCGTAATGAAAACATCTTTTGACGTCATTTAACTTAAACAAACATGGGTTTGAAAAGATCCCGAGTTTGGCTATGTGGCTCAAGCAAATCTCAAAATCGGGTAGCCTCTTTATACCCCAGCAACCTACATTTTTCAGGGTTTATTAGGAATAAATTTGACTCGAAGTCAAGTTAGCTCGAAGCAAAAAGTTTTTTTCTGATTGGATTTATCGCAAAATCACAGAGGTCATTTTGCCCGCATACCAAAGACAATTAATAAATTTTTTCGCGTGAGCGGTTTTTGAGTATTACAAAAAAATTGTGGAAGTTTAAAACATCGCAACATTTACAGTGTATTGATCAGCATAAAGAATCATCCCAGCAATTGCATTTTTTCATTTTTGTCTTATTTTGCATCAAAAGCTCCTTTTACTTTTATTTTATGCTTTTTTCCGCATAAATAAGATTATCAGAATTCTAATCAAAATTTACCTGTAGCAATATCACAATGAATATTAGTTTGAACTGATGGTTCTAGAATTTAGATAGCATATAATAACACGAATGTGCGCGAAAATAGAGCCTCTTACCTTTACAGGGACGGTTTGATGCTTCAGCAATTCTGCTGCAGAAATATTGTTTAAGTCAAGGCTTCTTGCCATGGTAATGCTAACACTCATACAAGACTTGTAAACACTAATATATCAGTAAGCAATACCACTGCGATTAAGATATTTCTATTTAGGCCAGTGTTTTGTCTTAGATTTTGGTAAGTCAGCTTCAGCTAAAAAATCGGTGATTTTTCCGAAGCAAACAATGAAAAATCCAATAATAAGTCTCAGCGAGTGCTAGATCGCTGATAAAAACAGACTTGATGGTTAAAGTAATTTAGACCTTGCAGATACAATATAAAAAATAGATCATGTGATGTCAGAAGGCGAATTACTTTATCCGAAATCAGAAGCAACGGAGGAGGTGCGCAACCAAGATTTTGCCCATGGAAAGGGTCTTGAACTCAAAGCTAATTTTTTGTGATCTCAAAGCTAAATTGCACCAAGCTGGTACCAAGATCTCAAAGCTAAAGTGTTGAGTAAACTGGCGCATTTTAAACGAATCACAGAAGGGGATTTGAACAATTTAAGTTTTTTTTTAAACAAAAACAACATTTTAACGCCATCTAAATAACATTTTGTATGTTTTTAGAGCTACGTGATAAAACCCCTTTGCTAAGAATCGGAAGCCATTTAAAAGAATTAAATTGCTAAGCCTCTTCAGATTTCTCCATTTATTGGTTCAAAACACGTTTAAAAGTTTGCATATTGGGACCTCAGCCCCTTTGATTCCTCTGGTAGCGCCACAGCGACAGAGTCGCTGCATATCCCGTGAGCTAAGTTGCTGCCTAAGCTTCGTGATGCATTAATGCGCAATTCAATTTTTCAATCAACATCGGTAGACACTCAACTGACATTCAGCACTGAAAACATGGGGATGTTTGCTCAACCCACCGAAGAGTGGCGAATCCGGCACCGTAGCAGATGGAAATCCAAGAAAGAAAGGGTACACTTCAAAAATATGCTCCCCCCCCTTTCCGAGAGCCACCCAAAGTGGACACACTAAAACTTCATTTTTGAAAAACTTGAGCTTGATTGATAATTTTTTCAATACTAGCAGATATTTAAAGAGACAAAATATTTTGCCGTAGTTTGGGGGTCCCAATACCCAAGATCAATTTTTTTTAACCGCTTAAAGTTAGAAAGAGCTAATTTCTTAGCATTTGTAATATTGAAGAAACACAAAATTCTGGCACAGTTTGGAGGTGTCTCACCCCGAGAATTTCATCAAATGGATTCCCGAAATCTGTAGTGTGGCCGACAATTGATTGTTAAATGGCTTAAGCTGATGGGATGTTTCTTATCACTAAGATCAGTAACTTTGTGGTAGTCAAATATATCTTGACACCGCTGCTTGGAATTCCAACCTCAGTGGCTTCTAAAAAACACATTATTAAATTGCTCTTTTAAAAGGGAACGAAAAGCTTTTTTGAGGATTGGTTTACTGAACATTCGTCGAACGTTCGCAGGGCTTACTCGCAAACTCCCATGCCTCCAAACGTCTTTAAAATCCCTTCAATTATCTTTGCTACTGTAAGTGTACTGTCATGAACCAGGCAAAGAGCTTGATAACGTTTCGTCAGAGCAAATTACAAATTCTATTTGAAAAAAATTTACTGTCACCCCCTGAAGAGCTGAACGGCGAAACAGCTAGATGGGGCATTATTCAATAGGTGTTTTTATTGATTTTAATTTTGATTTGTCTTTTCTGAAAGATGAAGACCACTGTCAAACCATGGCCTGGTTAGACAAATCAACAACGACAATACAGAAAAGCAGTGCCGTCGCCAGAGCAAACGAAGTGAGGGGGCACTAGCCGAAAGTGGGGGGGGGGGCAATAAAATAGACCGAACTTTCGCACAGAAAAAGTTAAAAACTGATACTTTACGGCTACAAATTATGCGCTATTTTAAAAAGATTGTATTCATGTTTGAAACAAGAGACGTATAAGGCCGGCAGCGTTTAGTAGCTTGCTTCGTATGCCAAATAATCGCTTGAAAAATCTGTCTGCAGCAGTGAATGCGACCAGAAGCGCAAAAAAGGATTTTGCTAAGAGGGAAGTGCTTGAAGCAAGAGTAAATTTTGTTTGCACAAAAATAATCTAATTTAAGCCCCGTGCTGACTGATGCTCCTCAAGAGTATCACAGAGGGGACCTGGGGGGCGGAATCCCCAGCCGCTGGGTGATTTTTGTGATTTTGCGACAAAAATAGTGATTTTAACGCCATTTCAATCACATTTCTCAAGTTTTTGAAGCCATATGACTAATTACAGTAAATTGCAAAAATTCGGAAGTCATTGAAAGAATGAAATTGTCTAGCCCCTTCAGCCCCTCTTATACTTAAGGTGAAGTCTAAAACATGTTTAAGCGCTAGGTTTTTTTGGGTCATATTATCTAAATGACTTGGTTAAAGGGGAAAGAAGACCCCTTTGGCCCATTCCCCCAGGTTGCGCGACTGACTGCGACCTAAGAAAATGTTGAGTGTGCTTTAAAAAAACAAAAACAGCTCGTCTTTAAAATTTTTTTCACGTATTGTTTCAGGTTGTAATCACTAACGAAGTACCGGCAACGATTCTATAGGCTTACATCCCTTTTCCGCGACACATCCTTAAAGGCGTGGTAACAATACGGATTATTGCGTCACATTTATGAACAGCAGTAGGTGGCCAGCAGTTTTGCTAAGAATCGAGAAAACTTTAAACGAGAATTAGCTTTGAAGATTATTATTTCTTTTTCCATTATTGTCTGTTGTCTTGTCGTTACGTGATGCTCAAAAAAAGTATTCCGAGTAAACCGAAAGAGACGGCACTGCAGAAAAGGCACACGCAACTCTGGTCTGTGCTGATTACTTACTGATACATTATGCTACGGGGATAATGGGAGATGGCTAAAGTTTGCCCGGATCTAACTCTTCTATTGTAAAGTTTTAATTGCACACCTGTTGTCAATTGATGTTGCTAAGCGATCTATTAAAATCTGTTTCGTCTGAAAAAATCTGTCACCCCACTTCCAAATCATGCAAAATATACTAATAGTCTCATCTCTATCTTTAGGATATCAAAATTTAGTAAAAAGAAACTAACTAGGACTCGCACGTTCACAAATAAAAAGATAAAACAACTTATTTCACTAGGTTTGGAAATGTGATTCATTCAATTGAGGCAGATATGGAGCAACGCTTAACAGAAAAAACATCAACAAAAACAAGTAAAAGCATTCGAAATTTGGTTCACGCGGAAAAAACGTCGCTGCTGCAGCATTGTCAGGCAGCGATTATGAACAATTCCTGCACACCTCAGGGCTAGCCCATGCTCTTAATTATTATTTTTTCTTGCTGCTGAATCTGGCAATGTTCCAGGCCCGGCGCCAGGATAGCGTGACTGGGGGGGCAGAAATAAATTTTGGGGGGGCACGAGCAGTTTATTTTGTGTGAATTCGAGAGGGGCACGGGGGCACGAGAAATTTATCCCAGTCTGGATCAACTGAACAACGTGAGAAGCAAAGATTCAAAGGGATTTTCCGGCCGAAATCGCAAATTCAAGCACTTTTCCGGCCGAAAACAGGTGATCTCAAAAAAAAAAGGTCTTCACTGAAATTGCAAGGGATTTTCCACCGAAATTGCAAATTCAAGCACTTTTTCCAGCCGAAAACAGGTAATCTCCAAAAAAATAAATAAATAAAAAAGTCTTCACTGAAATTGCAAGGGATTTTCCGCCCGAAATTGCAAATTCAAGCAGTTTTACCGGCCGAAAACAGGTGTTCTCCAAAAAAAAAAGGTCTTCATCCCAAAAACGTCATGAAATCCGTTGTCAGTCCACAAAAACACCAATTTGGGCCTCGATTTGCACTCCAGTAGCCCCGATCTTGTTAACTTCTTCGGGGCACAGTCCTCGCTTGGGGGGCACAGTTTTCGTTTGGGGGGGCACGGCCCCGGTATGCCTTCCCGTAGCGCCGGGTCTGCAATGTTCTTAATTAGATCTTAAATTTTAAGCAAAAATGAGCCTCCTGTTCTTAAAGAATATTTTAGAAACAAAGTTTCTTCAACAGATTGCTTGCAGCTACGGAAAGTTATAATCAGGAAAATACTTGATTAATCTACAGTAATGTTTCGATTCAGAAAATAGCTCAACAATTCTGTCTTGAAACGTTGAAAGGCTTTATTTCATTGGAAATGTCTATCTAGTTTTTTTAATAACTTTGACTCGAATCTAACTCAAGCTTAAATCCTTGCTCTAAAACTCACCTATAATCTAACCCCACCTCAAACTTTAATCTTGACCTTTTACACTCCTTAATTTAAAATTTTCCGGTGAAACAGTCACTCCCTTTTTTCGATCCTCTCCAACACAATCAAAAACGTTGACCACTAAACAACCTTTCACAAAACATGCGAACTTCGGATTACGTCAGTAAAATTGCCTTACGGCGTAAACAATCAAAGTCGACAATTTTGACCTAGAGTAACCTTTGACGACCGTCCCATTTCAAAAGTACGGTAACCCGAGAAAATCTTTTGATATTACGTACTGGGCACGCTTTTTCTACTTGATTTTGGAGAAACAACACTGACGGCAGGCAGCAATCAGCGCAAAAAAATTATTGTCAACAACGATGCAATTAGTACGAAGTTTTCAGACATTATTTTCTGTCATAGAGTGAAAACTCAAATTACATACTCGGCTGACAAGCCGATCTTTTTTACTGTGAATACACACTCTTAGTAGAACACAAAGCTCATTTTTTGCTCTAAATTTAAGAACAAATTAAAAACAATGCCAGCATGAAAAAATACTAGAACGCGTGCCAAATTTGAAAAAGAAAAAATCTACTGTATTTATTCTTTACCGTCCCCTTGTATCGTAATGAATGATTCAAACAACTTAGTTTGAGCAAGCGGTTTAAAGCAGGTCATGATTGATTCATATTATCCTCCACTTACGAGAAAGCGATGGTGATGCTTTCATTTTGGACGAATCTACATCCGCTTTGGGGTTGCCTTTTTCCAAGCTTTCCGATTAACGTTTTGACTTCTTCCCACGTAAATTTTCTGCTTGTCCGAAACCACCAAGCAGAGATAAACATCGTAAAGTTTCTATTCTAAGGACGCATCAACGTCACCAGGGTGTGGGTTGAACCGAGATCATGCGATTAGAGTCGTCACGAAAACGACGCCTTTACCCTCTCGGCCACGCTGTCGGCAAATTACATTGTTCTTATTTCTGTTTTTATTCGGAAGTCTTTTTGTTCTGCAGGTTTGACAATCGACGAAATTTTTGTTTCGAGTTGTGTCACTCTATTTCCTAATAAGATTTAAGAACAAAAATGTGGCTGAAATTGCGAGAAAATTTGAAAGCATCCAGCTTCAACCCAAGATTTACTGTCTTTTTGTTTTATTTAAACATATGAGGTTGGCTTTACGATCAAAAAAGTGTTGTTTAATGGAAAATCCAAAGCAGAATAATAATTCAAATTGTGGTAAACTACCAACAGAAACCTCTGCGGCCTACAGCCTGTTTCACTCTCACGGGATCCTCTGCCAATCTGTGGCAATCTTCTTCAAATAGAATGGACCTCATAAAAAAAAACTGTGCATAATACAAATAGCAATTGAAAAAATATGTAAAATTGTAACGTCTCTGTCAACTAAAATACAATGCTTGATGAATACAGTATATGCAAGCACTGTACAGTTTTTATTAAGCAAACACTTTTGATGTACAAAATTGTAATTGTTCACGAATTTTTATTGGCTTACTAACTAAATTTTAAAATCGCCAGGTTTTGATGTAGATCAGTTATCAATATTGACCATTGGTAGAGCGTCGAACTAGTGATTATTAAAAGATTGCTGATCTCTAATTCGATTCTCAAACTGGCAATGCGTCGTTGTGTCCTTGGGAAAGACACTTCACGCTCATTTCCCATTTGGGCCAAGCACTCTACCTGTTGTGGTGGCCCAGCCTGACAAAAGACTTGTAAAAAGAACCCAAAAAGAGGTGCTCTGCGTTGGTGTGGTTAAACAGACGCAGAGTGCCTGGTTCATGCGAACGAACGAACTATTGATCTCAATTTACCATTTTATCTGATTTACCGTTTCGTTCTCTCTTCTCTGCTTCCAAATAAACTTCTAATATTAACAGCTGCCTTGAGCGAAAGCGTTCTTTTGTAGTAGACTACTCAAACTGAACGCATTACTACTAACTGTAATCAAGCGAAACGTAAACCTTGCAGCGGTAAGATTCAAGTTTAGTTTATGGTTATGGGGCGCAAACGTATACCAACTATGCCAGATGTCACTACGGAGATGAAGTAAAACTATTTTACAATCAACTTAGGATTTTGCAAATTGACGATCTATTAAAGTATGAAATTGCTAAATTTGTTCATTGTAATATAACCAACAAAACTCTTAATTCATTTCGCAATTATTTTTGCAAAACTGCTGAATAATATTCGAGCCGAGTTACGAGACAATCAAGTGATAATTCAAATCTTTATATTCCACGCTACCGAACAAATAAATTGCAAAGGTGCATTAAATATCAGGGAGTCAAGATCTGGAATTCCATACCTCAAAAAATCAGGGTGCTATCTTATAATAGATTTAAAATTCAGTATAAAAATTTTCTGCTAAATCAGTAGCAATTAGTTTCGCTGGCACGTCTCGCAATAACTATTTGGATCTTCCGATTCTTCTTCGGTAGGTTTATGTGGTTTGGTCGATAACATGCTAGTAAAACAAAATCTAATAAAGGTACATTTCACCAAAAAATATTCAAATCTCAATATTACTGGCTAAATCAGTAAATTCTCTTGACATTTAGGGTGGATGCTTGACTTGATGACCGCGAGGTCCCTTCGCAACTTCCCTGTCGCAATTCTAATCAATTTTAATGACTGCCATTGTATTGTTACTGAGTGACTAAATAAAATTTGTCTTGTCTTGTCAACCACAAACTAGGAAAAAATGACATTCTTTTACGATTTTTTATGGTGACAAGTTGTGTATTTAAGCATGGATCTTAAAGCGGGTTTATAACTTGGGAGCGACTATTTTAGCGAAAATTTTTAAATTAAAAAAAAAAACGAAAATATTCATCCGCGCATTTTTTTATTCAGCTTTTAAGCATTAAAATTAGAGTTTGAGTTAGGGTCTGGTTTTGGGTTAGGTTTGAGGTTGCTTTTAAAAAGAAGATATGAGTTTGGATTAGATTTGGATCAGAAGTAATAAAAAAGTTGATGAAATTTTTTCGGTGAAATATTCTCTTCCTGCTAACTTTTACTCGAGTCGAACGTAACGCAACTGTAATTAGGTTATTCGAAAGTAATTTCTATTCGACTCTGCTCAACTCATTGCAACGGCTGAAGCGAGCGATATAGAGTCAAACGAGAAATATTAAAATTGTAATTACTAATTACATGTTTATTTACGAGATTGCGTAAACCAGGAGACAGCGGAGGGACCTTTCGGTCTTCGAGTCAAGCCGCCACCTGCCCACCTGTCTACAACACACGGTGGAGGCTTAACCAGATCAATTGGAATTATTGGCAAACTAAAACATGTGCTGCCTCCGAAAACATTATTGCTTCTGTATCACAGTTGTCCATCCCCATCTCTTGTATGGAATACAGATTTGGGGCAATTCCTATCCAACTTATCTGAGAAACTTAATAGTTCTTTAAAATCGAGCTTTACGCATTATTGGTGGAGGCAAATGGGGTGAAAGAGTTACTCAATATTACATTAAATTTCACATTTTAAAACTATCCTTCATGTACACATATTATCCACAAATGCTGCAATAAGCGTTTGCGATGCAATTTTCATGACTATATTTTAGCAAAGAAAGTTCTGTCGATTCTAAAAACACCTGGAAGGTCATGACATGCTATTCGTTATTTATTGAATGATTGTTATTCAAAAATAGCGAAAAATGCTATTACATGCTTCGAAAAAAACGAATGACCTATTGTAACCTTTCGGAAAATGCGACAAAAATTTCCATCACTATCGAATGTTCGCTATTCGTAATTTCGTATTTTTTGCTTTCGTGATTCGTGATTTAGCATTATTTGCTATTCGTTATTTGGTATTACATGCTCATATTATATGAATAACGAATAGCGAATATTCGATAACTACGATATTTTTCCGGAACTATTTCAAATTCCAAAACCCATTCGTTTAGTGCATTTTTATCGGTTTTCATGTTGCATTTCATTTTCAATTAGCGATAAAATTGTGAACAAGTGATTAAGAATGGCATGTCGCTGTTTTGTTCACAAATTCAAGAGAACACCCAGGAAGATACTACGAAGACGATATTGTTGAAAAGTCCCCAATGGATGCTAACACCGAGGATAACTTTCGAACAGAATTTAGAATGAGCAAGGCTGAAATTATCAAAATGTGTGACATTGTAAAAGATGAAATGTATACCAAAGGATGCCCAAAAATGCATCTATCAATTGAGAAAAAGGTATTAATTAGCATTAGAACTTTGGCTTCGGGAAGTTTCCGAAATCGGTCGAAAAATTTCATCAAAGTATCACAACCGACGGTCAGTAATAGCTTGCAAGCTTTCACTGACTCTATAACGAAAAAGCTAAACAAGCATCTCTATGCAAAGAAATCGCGCTAGGAGGATGCTAACAAATGTTTAATGATTCTCTTCAAACTGCTGACATATAGGATGGCTGCTTTGATTCGATGACCGATGAGGTCTTTTCGTAGTAAGGTATGGGCTGAAATTTTTTTTACAAAAAAGTACCCCCCTAAAAAGTTGTTTTTGGACTAGAAAATAACTTTTGGCCAATAGAAAATTTGTGGCAGGACTTGTGCTTTCAGCCACTAGCCTTATTATTTTAATGCTAATATTAACGAATTTCACACAGCAGTAAAAGCAATCAAGTGCTACAAGACCCATTAATGCTCTCGAAAATATAACGTCCTGTCTTGAGTAAGTCCACTGAGCAGAGATAAAAGTAGAAAATTTTTCTTACCGGTACTGTGCCAGAAGCCCAGAAGACGCAAATAATTTTTTCATAGTTGCTGATCAAAAGAGGCAAATGAGTCTTAGGTATCCACTTATCCAGTCACAAAACCCTAAACGCCTTAATTATAGCTAACACTAAATTTTAACGAACTATAAAATATTAGATAATCCGAGAACGGCTAAAACGCCAATAACTAATTTGTTTCTGGATTAGAATGAATCGCTAATCTGAGACTCGAAACAATGTCCTGTAGTATCGTTGCCTGCAAATTGGAAAGTAAAAGGTTTGCCACAGAACTGCATGGACACGAAATTTGAAAAAGCTATTTGGGGGATAAGCTATTTGGGGGCCCGGCCCCCCCCCCAATTGAAAAAGCTATTTGGGGGATAAGCTATTTGGGGGCCCGGGCCCCCCCCAATTGAAATACCACCAATGATAAAAAACTATGACAACTTAGCTTAGCGATGTTTAGTTGCAGTTACGGACGACGAGGGAGCCACGGGGCCCCTAAGTAACAACCAGAGGGCCCCTAACAAACAACCAGGAGGCCCCTAACCAACAACCAGGAGGCCCCAGGGCCTAACTAACAACCAGGGAGTCTCGGGGCCCCTAACTGAAAAAGGGGGCCCTGGTGCCTCTAATTGACAAACAGAGGACCCCTAACTAACAAGGGGGCCCCTAACTGACAACCATGGGGCCCCTAACCGACAACCAGGGGGCCTTGGGGCCCCTAACTAATGACCAGGAGACCCTGGGGCCCCTAACCGACAACCAGGGGGCCCGGGATCCCGAACTGACAAACGGGGGCCATGGAGCCTCAAACTGACAAACAAGAGGCCCTGGGGCCCCTAATTGACGACCAAGGGCCCCCAGAGCCCCTAACTAACAACCAGGGGACCCAGGGCCCCTAACTGACGACCAAGGATCCCCTAATCGACAACCATGGGGCTCCAGGCCCCTAACTAACGACCAGGGGTCCAAGAGCCCCTAACTAACGACCAGAGGGTCCTGAGGTCCCTAACTGACAAACGGGGCCCTTAATTGGCAACCAGAGACCCTCAGGGCCCCTATCTAACAACCAGGGGGCCCCTAATCGACAACCAGGGAGCCCCGAGGCCCCTAATCGACAACCAAGGGGCCCCAAACTGAAGACCAGGGAGACATGGGGCCCCTAATTGACGACCAAGAGTCCCGGGTCAGAGGCCCCGCAATTCAAATTTTTAACAATATATACGCAAAACCCGTGAAAAATCGAAAAGTTTTGAGCTAAAAGTTGCAATCCCAGACCCTCGTTTAACGTACGAACTTATAACACAAGCGGTAATGCAAACCCCCAACTGAAATACAACCAATCATAAATATAATGAGAGCATAGCCAGTATGTTGTCCTTGTCCGGAATTGCAGTTTCTTTAATTTAGGATTTACGCGTACAAAAGCAAGTAATAATAATGACGACCACCTGTCAACGTCATAATAATGTCATGCAATTCCTGGAGGTTTCAAAAAACTGTCAAGTGACTTGATTCGAGTCCTCCACGTTTTGGAAAAAAAAGTTTTTGTTTTGGATTTTGCTTTAAATGTTTTTTATGAGAGAACTTAAGGGCGCGATCTTATCTCAAAATCATAGGTGTAGCCAGGGGGGTTGGCCCAGTGGGCCCGGGCCCCCTCAATTGAAATGCCACCAATGACAAAAATTTGTCAAAAAAACCTTGTTTCTTCATTTTCAGTTTCTTTTAGCATCTTTGCATACAACAGTACACACATACAACAGTAATTAACAATAAATAATATTGGCGACCAGGGGGCCCGGCGCACCCCTTAATTCAATTTTTCTTACCAGTTTAAATGTATAACCACGGTAAAATCGAAGGTTTTGTCCTAAAAATTGCTACCTCAGGCCCTCGTCTAAACTTTATGAACGTGACGCAATAACCAGTGCCGTATTTGCCATATGGCAGGCACAGCGCCAAGGTCCAGCGCTTAGATGATAGGACTTTTTTGGTCTTAATTTATATTTGGCAGAAAGATGTTAAAAAATCCCCTAAGTGCCAGGGGCCCCGCGAAATGTAAGTCTGGCCCAGGAATAACATGTTTAGTAAGCGTAACCATCTATTGTACCATTTTTCAATAACGATTCCACTCCACCTCGCCAGTTTTTACGCACAAAATACTTTTTAAAAAATAGCTAGTGAGAATGCTCATTGAACAAATCATTGAATCTCGATTAAGGGGGCCTGGGCCCCCTGGCCGTACATGTACTCCTATAACTGGTTAACTTCATGACAAAACAAAAATTTTGAAGGAAAACCTTCAAGTGGATTACTATTTACTGTTAAAATATTGCAGGAGGCAATGTGCCTTACTTACCCCTACATGGACCAAATCACTTACAATTAAAATTTTACGCCGTAATGCAAAGTTTTAAACGTGTTTTGGACTTTAATTGCAAGTAAAAGGAAGATTGAACAGTTAATTTTTTTCGATTGGATTTCAAATCTGCAACATCTTGACGTCCTGAGGACGTCAAGATGTTGCAGTTTTGATTTCCGTGGTCACGCAGAGGGGAATCCTTGTAGGAAGGATAGCCTATGGCTGTCCTTACTACAAGGATCCAGCGATTTTTCACTTGTTTCTAAAGTACCACAAGTGAAAAATCGTTTATTCCCTACTAACCATCTGCCTTTCTGCAAGCCATTAAGGTTTGCCAGTTAGGCCAAGATGTTTGTTCAGCTGGGAATACCTTTGAAAAGATAGCTGAGGGCTGCCGATGAGAGCTAAAAGCTCGAAACAGCGCTGTCCAGCTCTGTGGATTTCAAATGTTAAAAATCTAGTTCTTTCAAATGGCTTTGAACACGTGCGAAATGTGATCCAATGGGATTAAAATAGCTTTTTTTTCCAAAAACGTACAAAAATTACCCAGCGGCTGGGGGCTCCCCCCCAGACCCCCGTCTGCGATACGTTTGAGTACACTAGCTTACTCAACACGTCTCCTAAGTTAGACATTTGCATTTCTAACTATTAGTTTTCGCCCTCTCCCATTACCAAACGTATTTAATCAACCTCCTAGTTAAGTGCCAACAGGCTACGGCTTTAAATCTTCCATTCTACGATATCTTTGGCCCACAAAAAGTTTCTTGTTTGAAAATCTCTGATGACGTCATTGCATGTAATTTGGGCCCCCCCAATCAAAAATCCTGGCTACGTCTATGGTAGTGGTTATCCTTTTTCAAGTTTTGTTGAGCCATGCCACTTGTTGAATGAGCTGCTCTTCTTCCCTTTCCAAGCCAAGTTTTTTCGTATGGCCCTGGATTCCATTTCTCTCACGCACAATACTGACAAAGAGCTGCTTCTCGGCATTGTTCGTAGTGACTGCATTTCTGCTATCAGTGATAATGTTGTTCACAGCGCTGAACCCGCGCTCACACTCGGCGTTACTTGGTGAAAGGGTGTCAATGGCCACCATCAAGTTATTTAGTTGGTCAGGAATGCTTCTTCCTCCACTTGCCTTAAATTCAATATACGCAAGATGAGGTTGTTGCTTGTTGAAACGAAGAGTGCCAAACTTTTCACTTCATCTTCTCCAAAACGAGGATTTTCACGATCAATCTTTTCTGGATTTAACACGTCAATTTGGCCAACAAGGGTTTTGTAGTTCTCTCTTCGAGTTGCATGAACGCTACGCTGTGCTCTGCTTGATGCCGTCGTGAAGAGCCTTTCTTCCATATTGTAAGCTATAGCCGAATAAACTGAGCCTGATTGTAAGCTATAGCCGAATAAACTGTAAGCTATAGCTTACAATTTGTAAGCTATAGCCGATTGTAAGCTATAGCCGAATTTTTCCTTTTTCCAATTTTTCCTTTTTCCGGGCTTTTTCCTTCTCTCAGTTCTACTTGTTGGAATGCCATTGCTTTTTCTGCTTGTTGAGTCAAGATGGAATGTTCCTCCGGGGAAGTAATAACGCTTTTTATATGTTTTGTATACGCATTGAGTAAAGTGTCAGCTTTTGGTAGCGTGGTATTTCGACTTTGCAGTGTTTCTGATAATTTTGTTAATTCGTTCAAGACATCTGCCATCAGCGCTAAATTTTTAGCAAAATTTATTGTACAAAACGTAGATAATATTCCTTGAAATCTGGCCTTTTCTGTACTTCGTCTCGTTTCGTCATTTTGAAGCTTTGTGAAAATGTTGCGCCAAAGCTCGGAAAGAATGCCAGACTGCTGATACTACCCTAAAGGATAAAGCGACTCAGCGAATAGTAAACACCTTTCCGATTTTTTTGAGGGTCGTTTACAAATCATGCTTGGAACATTGGTTAAGCTCACGCTTGTTCTTTGGTGACTGGCTGTACAGCGAATATAAATGTTCAAGAAATGACTGAAAGTCATTTGAACCACTGATACTTTCTATTGCATTTCCTACAGCAAGCTCAAGTCTGTGATTAAAACAATGCCACAATATTATATCAGGAAATTTGTCTTTAAGCAACTTCCCCACTCCTGACTTTGTCACCAGCATCACACTAGCTCCATCACTGCAAAATCCAAAGAATAATTCTTGGAGTAACTCGATAATGTAGCCATTTTTGAGCAAACGGTCCACAATTTTGTCAGCAATATGAGAAGCGCACAGACTTTCCAATTCTACTAAATCTAGCGGAAAGTCAACAGGCGCCGCTTTGCCATCAACACTAGCTCTTAGAAACACGATTAAAGTTGATTTGTCACCCACGCAAGTTGATTCATCCGCTAGAACATTTATCTTTCTTCTGCTCTCTATAATTTTGGTTAAAAGTTTTTTTTCATATGTGAAGATATATGTTCAATTAGGTCAACAGCTACAGTTTTACTGTGAAAAACACGTTCCATGTCTATCGAATTAGCTTACTGAAGGCTAATCAATTTTTCAAAGTCTGTAAAAGATTTGCTATTTTCTGCTACATTATAGGCTGTCTTGAACACTCGAGCTTTGGATTGAAACGCAGTTTGCTCACTCTGTGCATTTAAATTAAGGAGTTCATCTTTCTTTGCCGCCTCAAGAATATTAATAGCTTCTTGGTGCGCTTTTGAGTTCTGGGCTCACGGTTCTTTTTTCGAAGGGATAAAAGTTGAACCGTTTTTGTGCTACCATAAGAAGTAACATTGCCATCTGCCCATTGAGTGGAAATATTAACACCACGAAATGCTCTTACTCCCAACTTATTGACTTCACGACACGGAGTACATTCTGCTTTACCATCACTAGCGTACATCCAACTGTTTTTTTGCTTAAATTCCTCGTATTGTTGTTTACTCCATATTAACGGATAAAGAGTGGAACATTTTTCCTCAACTTGGTCTTGATTCACAGGTAAAGGATTGCTGATTGCACTACTTTGGGCAGTAACATTGCTCTTCGTTCTTTGAACTTTAGTTGCTACTGAACTCAAAGTCTCATCGCTGGTCTCTTTTCTCTTCCAATAATGATTAATTTTTCTTTGTATTTTATAAACGTATATTATTTAGGCTGGAAATATTCCTAAAAATCAAACTTTTAAGTTGTAATACTCGCTACTTTTTATCGGTTATTTTATATTCGTTTAAAAAGAATCGATAACTTGAAATCCAAAATATCTAAAACAACCCCTGTCTGAAGAAGACTCACTACTAAACTGTTGTCTCCACAACACTGCTTTCTATTTAGTCGAGTCTGAGCTGGTCTAAGTTGTGCGTATGCATTGAAACTCGTCCTTCGGCTTTTGCTTTTCGCTGTCGAAATATGTCGCATGGCAGACAGACAGTCTACTTAGGCTACTCCTTTTAGACAGGTAGTAGGCTACTGGTTACGTCGTCATTAAAATGAGGCTATCATTTGCGCGAGAGAAAATTTTAGATTGTGATGTCACACTCAGTGCTGCTTCGCTCTAACAACTAAGTACATTTTGCCATCTCTGCTGCCATAATCCAAATAAGCTTAATTCCTCTCATAAAAATACCAATTTCCACGTCAATGTGACCAAACTTTTGTAAAAAAATGCCTAGGCTAGGCGGGTCCTACAAAACTGGGAATTTTTTGGGCTGCAGGCAAGACCCTCAAACAAACCCGGTGGTCCGTACCCCCATTTCCCCTCTCACAGCCTTGACTTAGCTTACGGGCTCTTTGAGCAAAAGACTGTTCGCATTAAAGAATTTTGATTTCGATGAAAAGTTTCGAAATTAATGTTATAAGAAAATAAAATTTGTTTAATAAAAGTGAGCCCATTCTTGAGTTTTTTTGATAATTTGACTTGCGCAGTGTGCTACAGGCTAAATTTAGATTTAAAATCTTTTACCGGTACGGCGTTCCGGCACCAAATCTTTTACCGGAACGGCGTACCGGACCGTTCCGGCTTACTTTCACCACTGCCAATGAGTTGATAAAGTGCACCGTAGCTGATACCAGGGAGTGCCAGCTACAAAATTGTGACCAAGTATGACCAAATACAATCTCCACAGGGCTTCAAATTTGCTAAACTTGCACCAAA
The DNA here is from genome assembly GCA_963965965.1 of Trididemnum nubilum. Classification (NCBI taxonomy): domain Eukaryota; kingdom Metazoa; phylum Chordata; class Ascidiacea; order Aplousobranchia; family Didemnidae; genus Trididemnum; species Trididemnum nubilum. The sequence continues at coordinate 33,459,201 of OZ014486.1, forward strand.
ACCTGATTAGGCTTAATAAGGGCAAATGGATAACAGTAGCAGATTGCAGCTTGCCAAGGATTTACTTTTCTGAGTCAGTGTCTCATAGCTAATACATTGTGGTAGCTTGACAAATCAGTAGACAAGCCAAAGGTTGTGGTTCAAGTAACGCCATGCTGAAATGGCTTCAATCCGGATAGATTCACTTGCAAGTAACACAATAGTACAACTATAAGCCTACTTGGCAGAAAAGTGTGAAATAGCGTAACAACTAAGCAGTTAAGCCGGGAACTGCAGATTTTAAAGCTAGCATTTTTATTTTCTTTAGAGACAGTAGACTTGTTAGTTAAGTGTAGTGTGTTGCACTGAACTCGAGAGTTGTTACAGAATGAGCTGTAACTAGTTGTTGCAGGTGTCCTGGTCCTGGAAGGAGCTTCCAGGACTTCACCGCTCCGACTCTGACAATTACTTCAACAAAAAGAACTTAATCAAAATTTATTGGGTAATTAACTCAAATCAGCGCGGCAAAAAACAATCAAAAGTATCCCGGAAAAGTAAAATAAAACAGAAATACCGCGAAGTCTTCTCTTGTAAAAAAATACGTCCAACCGCCAGATAACAAAAATCCAAAATGAACAACATGTAGTTCGGTGCTATAACGTAATTAGCAACCGTGCAAAAACGTGAAAAAATGATTTTCTAAAACTGCGAAAAACAAAGCAAAGTAAAGTGCGCAGAAGCTGCAGGCAAACGCTTTTTTTGGTTGCTGCAGAAAATAGGAAATATAAATGAGTTCGAGGCCCAACAACGACAGATAATTAAAATAAAAAAGCTCGGTGCGATAACATAAGCGGCCCCTTGAAACAGAAACATAAAGAAGTTTCAACAAAACATGAACAAGTGAAAAAGGAAAACTTCCAAATACAAAAATCATGAGTGGACAAATAAGGCAATAATAATAAAGCAATAAATGCGGGTGAAAGTGATCAAATAGTAAACACAATCTGGCGGAAAGAGGAACGGTAGTATAATTAAAATAAAATAACAGTTTTTATTACGGCGTTACATTAATAAGCTGGCGAGTATGAACGATAAAATAAAAGTACGACATACGAACAAAACAACACGATAAAACACACTACACAGGAGCGATTTTTGACAAGTCCCGAAGAATATACTCTATCCTTCCAGGGTCCCCAACCGTGTTCTTAGCCAGGACAGCCACAGTAGCCCGGCGAATAATTTCCTTGCCCCTACGTATGTGTGGATGAAGGGAGTGGATCCGTCCCAAACGGTAAGCACCCCTGTAAGTTACGTCTTCCGCATCGCCCACAAGAACTAATTGTCCCACAGTTAAGTTTTTTTGTAGGACCCTCCATTTGTTTCGTCCCTGTAAAGAGGGAAGATAGGACTGCATCCACCCAAGCCAAAAACGATGGGCCAAGTTAGAATTGTACAAATAATCCCTACGAAGATCCCATGTGTCGTGACACTCACCCAAGGGCGTGTTCGGTGCCAGCTCTTGCCCCAAAAAGGATGAGGGAGAAATAGGAGCCAAGTCATTAGGTTGATCACTTAACGTGGTTAAAGGACGGTCGTTTACTATACGTACTGCATCCGAGAAAAAGGTTTGCAATTCGATGAGAGAAGGCATGCGTCGTGTATTTTGCAAAACGCGATGTAGAGCCGTCTTAAATAATTTAACCATGCTCTCCCAGCTACCTCCTTGACTGGGCGCATAGGGAGGGATCTTACGCCAAATAATGTTAGATTTACGCATGGCATTATGAAACTCCGTAGAACTGAGTAATTTAGGCAAATGATCGGAAGCAGCACAGAAGGTAGAAGCGTTATCTGAATAAATTGTATCAACCGCTCCGCGCAAATTAGTAAATCTAGTAAAGGCCAAAAGAAAATTGTTTAAGTCGAGACTAGTTACCAACTCGACGTGAATACAGCGGGTACACAAGCAAACGAATAACAAACCCCACGCTTTGCATTCACTACGGTTTTGTCTGTAGCGAACAGGGCCCAAATAGTCCAATCCGCAGTATTTAAACGGTTTGTTGCATGCAGTAAGCCTGCAAACAGGCAAATCTGCCATTAATTGTCTTATCGGTTTTGCTTTATGAAGACAGCAGCTAGCACATTCCGCAATATAATGTTTTACGCTCGAAATTCCGTGGATTAGCCAGAAGCGTTGGCGGGTTTTCATAAGCGTGTAGGAAGGGCCTGCATGTCCTGCATTCTCATGCGCGTCGAGGACAATCAAGCGCGTCAAGGCATGCCTGCCAGGTAAAATTATAGGATGCTTTGCATCGATAGGAAGCTCAGCATTTTCCAAACGTCCATCGATGCGAAAGAGAGAGTCTTGACCGAGGCAAGGCCGTAAATTTCTTAACGTTTTAAGTTCATTAATCCGTCTTGTACTCTCCGGGTCGCAACGCTTTTCATTAAGACGTCGCAAAATAGCGTCGAAACCATCAGGCGAGCCCCTGCGCAGCGAATCGACTGCGGCCCCGAAGCATTGCCCCTGCACATACTTCACAGTCTTGACAAGCGCGTGATCTAAATATGTAGCGTTTAAGTCCGGTTTTTGAAAGTTTATCTTTTTGAATTTTGCTACGACAAACTCCGCGAAAGCCATAAGATAAGCAAGACGTTTTTTCAACGTATACAGATATCGTGACGTGCCAATGAGCTTATCCAACCCGCACTCGCCCTCCTCTTCAACAGACAAACCACTCACAACACTCACACGAACGACAGCGCTCGAGTCGGAGGTCTGAACGTCAACCCGTACCTGCAACAGGCAACCAGGTCCCTCCAACCACAAACGTACAGAGTCTGGGTTCCTGCAAGCAGCACTACGAGTACCAACATCGGCCGGGTTCTGCGTGGTATGAATGTAGTTCCACGCCGAAGCAGGAGCAACTCGAACTATCTTATCCACCCGACGTTTCACAAAGCGAGCGAGATGCAGATCCGCATTAGTAATCCAGCCAAGGACTACCCGAGAATCAGTCCAAAAATGTAAAGAACAATTAAAATGACGCAAAGACTCTTTAGCCTGTAACATTAGATCGCTGCACAATTTCGCAGCTTCCAGTTCCTTTCTAGATATTATCCAATTTGCCTGTTGTTTTAAAACCACTCTAGATTTTCCTAGAACAAAACTTACAGAAGGTTTATCATTAACCAAACATCGAAGATAAATTACACAAGAAAAGGCCGAGTCAGAAGCGTCACAAAAACCATGCAATTGAAACTTAGCCACAGCAAAATCAAATTCAAGATCAGGTAAACAATTCCGAGGTATAGAAAAATCATTTATTAGACTTAAAGTACCTAACCACTTTTTCCAAGAATCTTGAATGTCGACAGAGAGAGTCTCGTCCCAATCAACACCCAAAGTAGCTACCTTTTGCAATATCAATTTACCCCAAAGCAGGTAAGGTGAGGCCATGCCTAGAGGATCGAACTGGCTAGCAAGTTGACTAGACATTTCTCGCCTGGTAGCAGCGTTGGAAAATTCCTTGATAGTAACACGAAATTTATCATTTTCAGGATCCCAGGTTAAGCCTAGTGTCTTAGAATCGGGGAGGGGATCAGACCAAAGATCAACCTCAGTAACACCTGTCGCCAAATCACATTGAGGCACACAAGACAAAATTTCTTTAGCATGACAGTTAGCCACCCATTTTCGTAGTTTAAACCCACGACTACTAAATAGGTCAAGTCCTTCTTTAACAATCAGTTTAAGATTTTCCAACGAATTGTTGGCAAGCAATACGTCATCCATGTAACGATTATATTCTACAGCATTCAAAGTTAACAAAGAAGCATTAACAGGGTTTTCCTCTATTAAGCGTTTAATAGCAAGTAAAGCAACAAAAGGACTGGAGTTTATCCCCCAGACGTGTCTTGTAAAACGGTAAACTTGAACATCACCAGTTTTTACATCATTATCCTTAAACCAAATTAATCGAAAAAGGTTTCGCTGACTAGGAGGAATTTGAACTTGAAAAAAAACATTTGCTTAAATCGGCCACGCATGCAAATTTACCAAGATGAAACCGAGTCAAAACCTCAACTAGATTATTCAATAAATTTTCACCAGCGAAAACAGCTTGATTCAATGACATACCTTGAACTGCAGCCGCACCATCGTATACCACTCTGGGTTTAGCAGACTTTGTCACAAAAAAGGGCAAATACCACGTAGGTTCAACACAAGATGACAAATCCTCAATAGGTTCAATCCATTTCTTACAAATCAACTCAGAAAAGGTGTCAACAAGTGTTTGTTGCAGCTGAGAATTACGCAACGCGGTTTTACGCAGTGACAAGGTTCTATTTAATGCGTTCTCGTAATTGTTAGGTAACGTTTGAAGTTTTTCCAAGTTAAAGGGTACCGGAATTTCGTACCTGGCGTCTTTCACCTTGATATCAGATTCAATCAGTTTATGAGCAAGCTCATCGTTCCTCGATGGCTGTATCATTTCGTCCTGAAGCTCATATTCGCGGATTGACTGTTTTAACGCAACATTTTCTTTCTTTAGTTTAGCACATTCGCAGTTAGCATTTACCGGCGAACAGACATTAATCCGCATAGTGGACAAGCAATTTGAAGAATTTAAGCGACCACACACTCTTCCCCCACTAGCAATGGGCCACAGTCGCGTGAGGACATAATTCGGCTCCTCCGGATCCATGCCTTCGCGCTCCTCAAGGACAGTCAACAAAGATTTGTCTGACTGACCAATCAGAACATCAACACGTCTCCGACCCGGTGCAACCGGAATATGAACCCCTTCGAAGTGTTCCAGCGTACTAGTGTCCACAGCATGTGGCAGAGTATGGGCATCGTCCGAAAATTGAGGAACAACCAGTGCATCTTTAACATTGAACTCTTCACCATTATAAAGAGATTGAAGTTTAAAGTTAGTGCGACCCTCAACAGGTACAGTTTTATCACCAAGGGTGCGAATAGTTATCGAAGGTTCAGGAACGGTCTCTAAACCAAGTTCAGTTTTCAAGTTATCAGAAATAAGTGTCACTTGAGAACCCGTGTCATGTTGGGCATAGACAAGAGACGACCTGCCCGAAGTGGGGTTAACAATTTTAACAGCGCTAGTACGAAGCAGGATCACACGTTTGTCCGAAGAGTTTGCTTTCAAAACAACTCTTTCATTACGTTCATTTTGCGTAGTTTCATTTTTAGAGCCAGGTTCATCGCTGCCTTTATCCGCGGCCCCAGTGTTTGGAGAAATAAAGCATTCGTGCAACGCGGTTGCATGTTTATTTTGAGAGCGCGGTCCGCATTTACGACATTTAGTAGAGCGGGGACAATTACGCACTATATGATCTAAAGATAGGCAGTTTAAGCACCGCTTGGCTTCGATAACCGTTTGGCGTCTACTTTTAGGTGAAAGGTCATTAAAAATTTCACAATCCATTAAAAAATGCTTGGAGTCCGGTTTGGAGCACACGAAGCATATAGGCGGCGGTTTAGGTTTATCATTAGCGCCATATGAGGGCTTAGAAGGACTAGTTTTACGTGAACTGGTTCTGGGAGTATCAGAAGTGGTCCCAGTAGAGCTCCGGTCCCGGTCTCGATTATCCACCTTAATGCCCACCTGACGCACTCGGAAATCCTTAAAACCGGTCCCGGAATCACGTGGCCCCTCCTTTTCCTCCTGTTTAAAAAAAGCCTGTGCATATTCTGAGGCCATCATAGCAATCTCATGAAGAATAAATTTACGTAGGGACTCAAACCCAGGTTGACTCATATCCAATCCCAATTTGTCAAGATAGTCCAGGTACCTACGTTTTAAAATGATGGGCAAACGACCCGCTGTATCTAGCAGGAGTTGGCCAGAAAGCTTTCCCGGTTCGTCATGGGCGTAAGCAAAAACTTCGAGGGTATTTAAATCCTCATTAAACATCTTCAGTGACGCCGAGTTAAACGAAACTTTAGGGCCGTAACGCACGGCTTTAACTTTAGGTTCCGAAGTAAATCCAGCCGTAACTCCGTATCTTTGCCGCAAACGGCTTAAAGCCTTTTCGATACGCTCCGAGGTAGACATGCTTTTCATAGGTGCACAGAACAAGTTAACCATCTCACGTGGTTGTCCAACGCAAGATGCTCGCAACACCTCGAGTTTACGTTCCTCAAAGGGACTCTCCTCCATAAGCCGTCGAATTTGGTTTTCGTAAAAAACGAAAGCAATATTGTTACCGTCATAAGCAATTTGCGAAGCAAGTGTAATGTACTCGTTCCTGCCTTGACGATCAAGATAGGTGAGCAAATTGACATCTTGGTTATCAATTGAAAGCGTTTGTTTGGCCCGATTGCAAGTTTGAGATTGGAAAGGTGCACTAGTTTCACGGTCAGCGTTTCCAGGAGCCGATTCTGGCACCTTCGCAACTCCGCGATTAGGATACTTAGTTTCCTGCACAATTCTTGGCGCAACGGTCTCCGGTTCGATTCCTACGGAAGCATCCTGACGCGTCTCGTCATTTAACCAAGCATTAACTCGATTAGTAGAATCATTAATGCGATTTATAGCAAGTTTAGGTTTAGTTAAGGTCCGATCAAGTTTAACAGGCATAAAACGAGGCGTTTTCGCACTCAAACGTGTATCAAAATTAAATTCAGGAAAACGCTCGATTTTAATAGCGGAATCTACACGATTAGTGGTATTTGGTTTTGCGAGATTTTCCGAGCCAACTCGTCGTCGAAGCACAGATTCAGCTTTAGAGGTTTTAGATGGAGCAACAATTGAAGACCCACTTTCAGAACAAGCAAGCAGCTGTTCCTCGGCTTCAATATTGACCATTTCCAAGCGTACTTTGGCTAGGGCTTCCGCTTCATCAGCTTCGGCTTCAGCCAACTTCCGCATTTTACGAGCTTTTGCGAGTTCTTGCATGTTTTCAAGTTCAGCACGCTTCTTTTGCAATTCGATACGTTTTACAACTGAAGATTTGCTGGAAGTAGCACTATAGCGACTATCGACTTGCGAGACGCTATCGCACGGTTCGGGATCAGTCTCCTCCTCGCTAGTGTCAGAGACTTCGCAAGTTTTATCATCAGATTTATCGCAAATACGCGAGCAGCATTCATTATACAAGTCAAGGCATTTTTGCAGGCATTTAGTAACGTCAGAAGACAAATCTTTTAAAAGATCGTCTTCTTTAAGTTCTTTTACTGCGCATATGAATTTATCATGAGTCCTAGTTATCACAGAAATTTTACTGGATTCCTGATCTAACTGCGCCTTAGTTTTACATTTTAAAAGAGCTCCGCGACTACGTTTTATATCGACCATTAACTTGCGATGCATGGTAAGCAGTTTGCGGGGTACGTTTCCCGGGGTAGCCTGGACAGCGGGGTTTTCCCTTACTTTCCCAGGATTACCACAATCTGGTAATAGGTTTGAATGACTGGCACGGTCAATCAAATTTGGAGATCCGACCTGGTCGTTCTCCTCACACTTAGCGTCAGCAGGTAAATTACTTTCACTCTTATTAGTATTTGACATTTTGGAGATAAGAGGGAAGGAACAATCTCACAAAATATACAATAAATTAAACACAATACAATACAATAAAGCATAAACTTACGCACTTCAAAGAATTTCTTCACCGTTTTGGTACAAAGTATTGTCCGATGAACAAATTTAAAAATTCAAGTTGCAGTCCGACGATTGAATGGAAAAACGGATTTCTTGCTTGAACAGAAAAGGCACGAAGCCAACGACCACGAATGAAAAGATGACGATCAATGAGATGGACCAGCAGATAGGAGATTGAATGCGACTCGAAGCAGCCAACAACCAACGGAAAATGCCAACTCAGCGATTCACGGTAAAGATGAGCGCTGGTATCGCAACTCGAAGAAAGCAGGTAAAGTTGAATCGTTGAATGACGACGAAAGGAAGGCGCTGGAACCAGAATCCACAACTCAACCGAACGACAGCAAGGATGGTTGCAAGTTCAAATCAGCAATCGACGAAGGTACAGCGAGCGCTGATGGCAGCTCAGCTGATGCAGGGGTCCAAGCAGAAAGGTACCAAGGAATAACCACTGGTACTACAATTCAATTCCCGAATGGGGTTGATTCTTCGGAAAAGATGATTGTTTTTCTTATGTTACAGAATGAGCTGTAACTAGTTGTTGCAGGTGTCCTGGTCCTGGAAGGAGCTTCCAGGACTTCACCGCTCCGACTCTGACAATTACTTCAACAAAAAGAACTTAATCAAAATTTATTGGGTAATTAACTCAAATCAGCGCGGCAAAAAACAATCAAAAGTATCCCGGAAAAGTAAAATAAAACAGAAATACCGCGAAGTCTTCTCTTGTAAAAAAAATACGTCCAACCGCCAGATAACAAAAATCCAAAATGAACAACATGTAGTTCGGTGCTATAACGTAATTAGCAACCGTGCAAAAACGTGAAAAAATGATTTTCTAAAACTGCGAAAAACAAAGCAAAGTAAAGTGCGCAGAAGCTGCAGGCAAACGCTTTTTTTGGTTGCTGCAGAAAATAGGAAATATAAATGAGTTCGAGGCCCAACAACGACAGATAATTAAAATAAAAAAGCTCGGTGCGATAACAAGAGTCATGCCCATGCATAGAACTCGGAAACAGTCGGACAAAGTTATAGGAAATAAAAAATTTACTCCGATTGATGCGTTTCCTCTTGGAAAATTGCCAACTTTGAAGAATGTTATAGGCAGATGTTTATATCACAAAAACTACCTAACTGATAAAACCATAGATGGGCACAACTCCGTTAATCGTTAATCCGTGAATAACGAAGCTAACTTTTTCTTGAACTCGTTAATCCGTTAAAAAGTTTTTTCATGTTAACGGACTAAATTAACTTCCGTTAAGCTCTGTTAACGGACTAAAGTAATTTCCGTTTAGTTCTGTTAACTTCCGTTAAGGTTTTTATTGTTAATATTTTGCACCACTCATTCATCGTACCGGTACAAACCAGTTTGCAGTGGTAGCACTTGTTGCGTATTAGCACGAGTTTTATAGCAGAAAGCGAAGAAAGGAGCTCTTTTTTGTGACAAATAATAAGCTGCAGCCTCATAGGTCTATTAATTATCGCTGTTCACACTTTCCAAAGATTTTCCAATCGCAGCTTCATTAGTGCCTTCGAACTTATTTTATCTTAAAATTAAATTAAACTGTAAAGCGTAACTTCCAAAACCCAAAAAGACCACCATAGCAATAAATATTTTCTTGCAATCAGCTCAACAGAGTGAATATGTGTTTAGAAACGAGAGAATAAAAAGAAATGTAAATCACACGCAAAATATTAACGGATTAACGGACTTAATTAACTTCCGTTAATTAAAGCTAGAAATAGCGGATTAACGTTAACGGAGGTGTGAAGTTTGTTAACGGACTAATGGTTAACGAAGCTAACGTTTTGCGTTAACTTGCCCATCTATGGATAAAACTCTAACAATTGTTTCTGAAGAACTCTTTAACCTTTGGATTAAGTATAGTGTTTACCCAATTTCGATTGCCGGGATTAGGAGAAGATTGAAAACCGAAATGACTGAATTTAGCAGACTGTACAGATATGATAAAAAGAAACGGAAAGAAAAATATAACAGTGATGTTCACAACTTTCTTGAAAAAACTAAAATTTTCTTTGATGTTTTCCAAAAGGACAAAAACCTGCGATCGGAGACGGAAAAAAATCCTTCTTAAAATGGCAAAAGCTGATTATCAGTATTATGAAGATCAACGTACAACCAGAAATGGTTTCTGCACGTTAGATCCAGTGCCATCCACCTCAACTGATATTAGATTTCAGCCTCGCATTATTCAAGTCAAGTAAGCTAAATCTAATTATGATGAAGCAGAGAATGAATTTGCTATTCGTTATGCGTTATGTGATGTTACATGCTCATATTATATGAATAACGAATAGCAAATATTCGATGACTACGTTATTTTTCCGAAACTATTTTGAATTCCAAAACCCATTCGTTTAGTGCATTTTTATCGGTTTTCACCTTGCATTTCATTTTCAATTAGCGTTAAAATTGTGAACAAGTGATTAAAAATGGCATGTCGCTATTTATTCACAAATTTAAGAGAACACTATGGAAGATATTACGAAGACGATATTGTTGAAAAGTCCCCAATGGATGTTTGCACCGAGGGCAGCTTTCGAATAGAATTGTTGAAAAGTCCCCAATGGTTTGCACCGAGGACAGCTTTCGAATAGAATTTTGAATGAGCAAAGTAGAAATTATCAAAATCTGTGACATTGTTGAAGATGAAATGTATAGCAAAGGACGCCGAAAAATGGATCTAACAATCGAGGAAAAGGTATTAATTAGCATTAAAACTTTGGCTTCGGGAAGTTTTCAAAATCGTTCGAAAGATTTCATCAAAGTATCACAACGGACGGTAAGTAATAGCTTGTAAGCTTTTATTGACAGTTTAACAAAAAAAGCCAAACAGTTCATCTACATGCCAAGAAATCGCGCTGAGGAGGAAGCTATCAAATGTTTAATAATTCTCTTCGAATTGCTGACATATACCGTGCTGCTTTGACTCGATCATCGATGAGGTCTTTTCGTAGCCTACCTGTCGCTGAATCACCTAAAGTGTTGTAGCTTCTTTTTAGTTATCATTTGTCATTGCTTTTTCGTGATGATAGCAATTGAAACTGTGTTGTAGTCGCGACAAAAAATAAACAATATTCTGTTTAAGGTGATGGTTCGTTTCAGATATCTTATGTTATTGTTGTTGCTTCTAACCAAATAAAACGGTTGAAGCGTTTTGATTGATATCAGTCATTAAGATGAAATAATTACGACGTAACTATTCGAACCCAGTAATATTTAGTAGCAGCAACTAGTTGATACAATTATGACGTAACAGTCACAACTGAGTTAACGAAGGGATTTCATTCTTTTCGAATAAATTTTCTAACGCATATGAATAACGAATATGAATAACAAATCACGAATACCGAATATGAATAACGAAATACCGCATATGAATAGCGAATTACGAATATGAATAACGAAATACCATAACGAATAACAAATGTTCGATAAATAACGAAGAGCAAGTAATGACCTCCCAGATTATCAAATCAAAAATTAGCACTAAACTTTCCTCGTTTTCGACTGTCCAAATATCAACGTTTAATTAAATTTAAGGGTGCCATAATATGGAATGCTATTCCTAATCATATCAAAAGTCTTTCATATTCGAAGTTCTTGAAAAAATATAAGGAGCATTTGATATCACTTTACGTAGTATGAACAATAACAGCTTACAGTAACAACTCAACCTTTCAATAGTTTGACCAATTAATAATGATACTCACTTTTTTCTGTTTTTTTTTTTAATCCTATTTTACTTTAGGATATAACACCGGTAACAAGATTTGAGTGGTTGCTTGGCTAGATAGATGACCACAAGGTCTTTTCGAAGCATCCATGTCATTAATAATTTTGACCCAATTTTAGTTTTTTTTGTTATGTTTTAGTGTGTTTGTTATTTAATGACAAAATAAACCACTTGTTCGTTCGTTCGCTCTTAACACTGTACCTTTTTAATGCTGAGCGTCAAGCAGAGAAGTTTCCGTGAATACCAATTTTTGTAGTCTTTGGTTTGACCCGATCGGAAATCGAACCCGAGTCAACTGTTTCAATGGCAGGCGCTCTATCCAATGGACCACTGATTGGTTTTAAATAATTATAAACTGACTGCAGCTACGCTACTTTCAAATGGTTCGACTCGAGCAAAAGTTGTAAGTTTATATCCACTTTAAGATTTATTATTGAGCATTTTTGTTGGATCTTTATCAGGCGTGCAAATAGTCAGAAAATATCTAAGTTGCATGTTTTACTAACTTCACAAAATGACTGTTCCAAAGTACAAGTTGGACAAATAAGAATGGGAGTGACGATTACACCGGAAAATTTTAAGTTATGGAAATAAAGCGCGCATTTTCATTTGCATTTTGAAGGGTCAAAGTTAGGGTTTGATGTAGGGTAGGATTTGAGATTAGTTTTAGAGTAAGGATTTGAATTTAAACTAGATTTGGGTCTGAATTATTAAACAAATTAATAAACATTTCCGGTGAAATAGTCTCTTCCAAAAATAATGGCACATTGCAAAATTACAGAAATTGAAAAATTGTTCAAATAGTTACGTACATAATGTAAATAAAACATCCTGATTTCATTATTAATTTTCAATTTGTCTTTGCTAGGATTTTGATATGAAAACTTGCTCATTCCACTGTCCAGGTGTGGTGTTTGAGGGAACACAAGAACAAAATATACGTGGAGCGGAAACCGTCTGCATATCTCTTTGGTGCTACAGGTGGCGGATTAATCACTCCAACCCATTTTTAATGAAATAAAAGTGTTTATTATGAGCAGTACTTATCAATTGCTTTACAGATTTTGAGTGTCCTCAAAACTAAACAAATAGCTTTTTACAGTACAAGTTGGAGAAATTTTTAAGAGGAAACTTAAGACTACTGTTTATTAGTTACGCTGGCGCTATTTGCACATCAGATTTTGCAACAACCAGCAACATTTTGAACAAAAGGTTATTTTGTTATCATATTATCATATTCAGGTTTGAAGTGATTTCCGATACTTGCGTGTGAAATCAATTGGTGTCAAAACAAGAGAACTTGAAGGAGCAAATAGGAAGTTGTAGCCACAATTCAAAAATGCAGCCTCTGACAGCTGAGGAGAAATATTTAAGTAAGCCGTTATGTGATTGTATGAAAATTTAGATGAAACTTTAAGCATTTCAAAAAAACCTTTTTAGTCTTAATTTTCGGTTTATAATACAGTAACAGCATCATATTTGGTCCTGACGATTTTATTGCCTCAGTCATAACTGAAGAAAACCATTCTTAAATAGATTTTGATCAGATTGTAGAAAAATTGAGTTACAATTTTATAGACTTCTAAAGCACTCAAAAATTAGCTTAATGACATATTTAGAATACATTATCTACGTAATTAAAGTATACCAATCTTAGGCTCAAAACTTCCATTGTTTTGTTTCCTTTTTATGATTTAAAACCTTTAGTTCTGGCAATTACTATTTACCCATTTTGGCCCAAAACACTTTTTTTTTGGTTTTGAATTAGCAAAAATTAAAATGAAGCAATAGCCATAATGCGGTAATTGGAAAAAAAACAAAGAAACTTAGTAATATTTTTGCCAATTACTTTGAATTAAATAAATCTTGTTGCAGAAACAGATCAACATAAAAAGCTATACACATACACACACAGAAAAAAGAAAATTGAAATTTAGCACAGTGCAATTAGGTTTAGTGGTCATATTTGTTTTGCCGAAACCGATTTTATAGCCTATTCGATTTATTTCCATTTTTTCAAAAGTTTTAGTTTACAGAAACACTAGTAGGCCTAATTACCTATGTTCTCTCACCAAGCATTTTATTTTGCTAAATTAAAGTTGAAAATATAAAAAACATTTTAGATACTGGCAAACACACTCGTGTTCGTGAATGGGGAATGAAATGTCTTTTATTTTCATCCGTGGTTGTTGCGTGGATTTCCATCATTATCGCATGCTTGGCATTGAACAAAGCGAACACGACAGCAAATATCAATCAAAAAGAGAAGGTATAATTGACGATAACTGATAAAGTTGTGAGTTTCTAAAACAAAAAAAACTGAGGTCGTATGCGCCAACGTAGATTAATTTTGAGCAGAGGATTAACAAAATTTTACTGGGCAAAAATTTAAACAAATAACCGAGCAAATACAATCATTATAATGTACATTACTTCAGAAATAACGTCTCTGAGCTTGCAAATTCAGTTTATTATGATCGAATAAGTTCATCGATGTAAAAGATAGAAAATTGCTGAGTTGTAAGTCGGGCCGGGTTCGGATCTAAAGTTGACAAAAAATTGGGCTTAAATAGGGCCTGAGACGTACTTTTTCTCTTAGGTGCACAAAAGTATAATCAAAATAACTTGGCAACATTGCTTAAATTTTTCAGACCTAACTTAACTTTTGGTTCTTTCGGGCATGATTTGGGCTTCAAATTAGTTTTAGGGTTCGGGCCGAGTTTAGGCCTAAAGTAGTAGGCCTGCTTACAACTCTGGAAAATTGATAACTCGTAGATCTAAGTTGATTCACGTTGCTGCAGACGACTACGAGATTGTTAATACTGAAAATGACGGACTGAAAAATGATATTTTCTGTGATACCAATCTAATTTAAATTTTTTACTGGAAAATGACAATACTGGAAAGCGACGATACTGGAGAAAACGGTCGCGACGACAAAATAATGGCATACTCCATTACCACTGTTGCTTGTAAAGCGCGTATTTATTTAATTAGACCAGGGCTGCTCGCAGTGCGTTTCGAGAGCCGCATGCGGCCCGCATGAAAACATGTTTTTGCGTCCCACGACTGGTTTCAAGATATACCGGCGCCGAAGGTGAGGCACTCCAGCTCAAAAAAGTGTAATGCAGCCTGCTCGTCAAAAACTTTGAGCACCCCTTTGAATTAGACACTTCTATTCTTTTCTATGTTTCTCAGTATATTGTTCGCAAAACTTTTTATTCAGCCAAGAAATTTTTTTACTTTGCAACTTTTTTAATTATTTGTTTAAGAAAATAAAACCGTTTAAATATTTGATCTTCTGCGGTGTGTAAACCTATTGTTCCACAGATCTGGTATTCTTGTGCATTTTCGGCGGTTACCGGCCAGTTGGTCGAGCGGTATATTGCGCTCGTCTCTGGAGCGGGAGGTCTGAAGTTCAAATATCCTGCAAATCATATCAAACACAGTGTTGCCAACGGCTCGCCACCGCTGCGACATTTCTTCGAAAGAAGCTGTGTTGCCCGCAGGCGCAATGACGCGCAGAGGAGCCCCGCCAACTCGGTACACGCTTCGGCGTAATACAGCAAATATAATGAAAGATTTGATTAGATTTGATTTGATTTTCGGCGGTTTCTAAATAAGGGCGGCTTCTATTTTTTTCCATTATGACCTAGGGCGTCTTTTAATTAAGGGCGGTTTATTTTCACAAAATACAGTATTAATAGTTGATGTTTCCTCTTTTATCACTTGTTATGTATCACTTAATCTTACTGGTAATTTTGCTAGCTTAAGGCTATTCAAAGAGGAAAATACGAAGCATTCAGCAGTACCCTTCCCAATTCCCTTCTCAATGATGTCTTTCTTTGTTTATAAAAAAACAAAAAGTTAAGTACTTTTGCTGTAGCATGCCCATTGCCCCATGGAGGGTGAAGCTTTAGTACAGTTAAGAGTTTTTATTTTGTGATTGGTATACTCCTCAAAATTCTTCTACAATGATTATTGGAAAAGAGCCGCTTTTTTACTTTGACATTCATTTTGGGCCCATTTTTTCTTTCTATTTGTTTTTAAGATGGAGAAAAAAACTTTGTACATTAAACTATTTCCAACGGAAATAATATTGCTCTATGCAAATAAACCATCGACAAATTAACTCAAACAAATTCCGTAACATTCGGCCTGTTCATATGAGATGCATTCCTCAAAATGGCCGTTTTTCTAAACTTTGCAGAATACTGTGTTAATTCCTAAATCATCTAGCCAGTGCTTTAACAACGCAATCAAGTCAAGTTTTTCATTGTCGACCAAAATGTTGGAAAAAGCCTAAAATAAATTCTCATCAAGTTTGAACTGTTTACATCTTGCCGCTTTCAAGATATTGCAGTTAAAAATTGACAATTTTCCGCTTGCTTCAGTGAATTGCCGTTTTGCCAGTATCGTGACAGATTAATTTTTGGGAGGTTGACTTAAATTTACTTGAAAAGCAGCTAATTGGTTATTCAGACCCTTTGCTTTGTTTTGACAACAACACTGCAACAAAGCGTTTATTGGAAGTTCGGAACAAGCAGTAAATTGACAAAATTTCTAAAGGTAAAAAGCCCTTCTAAGGAAATCCAAACTGTCTTATCTTGAGAACAGAAGATCGAAGAATTCTCAAATTTGGTGAAATTGATTTTAAGATTGTATCAGAACCTTTTGAGAAAAAAACGAGAACAAAGAACTTTCGACTTGAATGTCCTTTCATTACGTACAGTACACTGTACAGTATAATGTAACATAAAATTGATTGCATTTTGACGTCAGCGTTCGTTACTTGTTTTTTTGATTTTGTGGACGTTTTTGGTTTGAAGCTTATTTGTTTACCCAGCTCTATACTTTTGATCATTTTTATCATGGAGCAGTTTGCAAAATGACTTTTAGTCAATGAACAGTCAATCATTATTACCATAACTTAATTTTTCGCAGACACCATTATTCAATGAACTCGTTAGTGACGCAGAAATTCAAGCTGCAGAAAAACAACTAGCAGAACAAGGTATATCAAAGCTCAATTTTTATTAACTGGAGTATTTTTTAATTAATGTACTGTTGTATCGTTGCCATTGCGTCCCTTAACAGTTTTTCCCATTTTTTCCTCGTTTTTGTACATTTTTTGCTTTGTATTTCTGCAAATTGTAAAACTGTAATAAACTGCTCTAAACAACATCCTCCTGCTCTATTGATTACTAATCGTATATTCAGTGGAATAACTTGAGAAGCTTTTGTAGATTCCAACAATAGTTGTTCGAACAATCCTTGTCAAAATGGTGGCACTCTTTCAGACGGAAGTAGCAGATGTAATTGCCCATACGGCGTCACTGGGCATTTATGTCAATTTGGTAAGAGAAGTTAATAAAGTTGCTTCTTTTTTAGTAATTATCAAAATGTTATGAAAAAAATTAAACGATTGTTTTGAATCAATTTCGCACCAATTTGAGCTTTTGGGAAAATAAATTATTTGTGTTAATGACTAACCTAAAGTTTTTCGTACGATTACCTTACAAATTCTACTTTGATTACAACTATTTAGTAATCACAGATAAAAAGTAAATACTGTTTCTAAAATAATAGTTCACTCTATTACATCATCGTTCGTTTGAATAATTGCAAAGAAAGACCAGGCAGCCATTCTCGCTTTGGACAATCAAGATGAAAGAGGCCCATCTTCTCTCCTGTGGTTGGGTTCAGTGGACGCACGATGATATGGCGCGTCGTTGGTCTTAAGCAGTACTTAAATTGTGGGGGGGACGGGGGGACGCGTCCCCCCATCGAGATTGAGCGTCCCCCATCGAGATTTAGGCGTCCCCCCATCGAGATTTGAGCGCTGGTTTGTGGGAGGAAAACGTCACTGTTTTTGGCTGAAAAAACTGCTTAAATTTTCGATTTCGGCCAGAAAAAGCCTTCGGATTTCGGCGAAGACCTTTTTTTTTTTGAGATCAGCTAATTTTCACTAAAAAATTGCCGAAATCCAATTCAGGAACAATGAAAATTTGGGTCAAGTTCGTTCACGGATCAACCTTCCAAAAAAGCCTCCTCCTTTGCGAAATCCTGTCTACGAGCCTGTTCTTCACTAAGGTTCAGTCAACGCTGAAAAAGCGTCCCCCCATGCAAAATTTTACAATTCAAGAACTGGTCTTAAGTGTAATATTTGGAACAATATTATTAAGAACGATGCAGTGAGAAAATTACTGATAAGCTATATTGACAGTATACAGAGTCTTAGAGGCACAATCAAACCTTTAATTAACAGCCTAAGACATACTGTTTCGGAATCGACATTTGTCTTTTATTCCTCATCAGTATAGCGAGGACTACAGGTATGAATATGAGCGTAGAAAGGCAAGGAATCGCAAACTAACCACTGATAAATTAATGGTAAATTCATTGATAAATTGGTTAAGATGTATGTTTTGAAGATTTTTTATCACAGGTGATATTTGTCATTTTGGCCTTGCTAGCCTTACTGAAGAGCCCTTAGATTGGGCGAAACAGCTGGAAATTACTTTGTATTGAATTATGATATCTCTTGTAATATTGTGATTACTTAATATTTTCGGAAAAAAAAAAATTATTCGGTTATGATCTGGTTAAGTTGCGATTCCTTGCTTTTCTACGCTCATGTTCATACCTGTAGTTCTAGCTATAGTGACGAGCAGAGGTGGAGTCGAGGACACAAGGCTCGAGGCAAAGGCCAAGGACACAAAAAAATCCAAGGCCAAGGACAGCCCTTCCGAGGACAGACCCTTTCGAGGCCAAGGACAGAAATGCTCGAGGCCAAGGCCAAGGACTAAGGACACAGGCGCAAATGTTCTCAAAAACAATATTTTTCAGGCTATCTCCCCCCCCCCAAAGGTCTTGAAAATAGTTTTTGCGAGTGCTAGAGTTAGGTAGCAGAGGCTTTTAGGTTCAAGCCTATGCCGATGATCTAGCAATGTTGGTCACTTGTGCTAATATGCTTTGGATTACATGTATGGCCCAGAAAACAATAAATATTGCTGCAAACTGGGCTTCGGAACAAGAGCTACAGTTTAGCAGCAAGAAAACTGAAATTGTACTGTTCACTCACAAAAGGGTTCCAGATTGGAGTTCCTTGTCACTGAATGGTTCAAAACTTGAACCTTCCAAGGAAGCAAGAATGTTAGGTGTTACGCTGAACAGCAAGCTAACTTGGAAACCACATAGTACCCGAATTACCCGCAAAGCAACTATATAACATTACTGCAATGTAGACAAACTGTGGGTGAAACGTGGGGAATAGAACCATCTATGATGAAATGGATATATACAGCTATGATACGTCCAATCATGTCGTATGCACGTGTGTCCTGGGCTGGCGGTCTCAACAAAAAGTATCTAGTGAGGAAACTCACAATGATGCAGAGACTTGCTTGATGATTTCATCAGCTTTTCCTGGAACTCCTACTGGTGCTCTGGAAATATTGCTCAACATGACTCCCATGGAGGAATTTCTATTGGCTGAGGCAGTGTGAGGGTCATACAGAATCACTGTTAGTGGGCTCTGGCACGTCAACCGAGTTGGTTCCTTTGGGAAAACGAAAAGCCATGTTAATTGATGTTTGCAATGAGGCTAGAAGATTATCACCTCTGCTGCAAATGCCAGCTGACCGAATAAAGAAAACAAAGGTACGTATTAGAGAGAAATTTCGAATGTCTAATTATGGATAAAAAGAATGCTATCAGATCTGAAAGCGTTCTAAATCAGAACACTGTCAAGGTTTACACCGATGACTCAAAACTGGATGGGAGAGTAGATACGGGTTGTTATATCGAATACCCAAACAACTCCCCAAAACAAGCATTTTTCCTCCTTGGAATTTACAGTACTGTGTTCCAAGCAGAAGTCTTAGCTATTTCAGAAGTGGCAAAGAACCTGCTTTTGGAAAAAATGCTCAATCAAAGTATTGTTGTGCTGGTTGATAGTCAAGCAGCTATCAAAACTCTCATAAAGTGCACTGTAACATCAATTACAGAGTTCAACTGCATTAGAAACCTAAATCAGTTAGGTAAACAAAACCACCTCAGTATTGCTTGGATTCCTGGACATGCAGCGGTACATGGTAACGAAGTGGCAGACTATGTAGCCAAATCAGGATCTAAATCAAAAATACATGGCCCTGAAGCTTATATTACGGTCCCGTATGCCAGCTGTGTTAGCACGGTTAAGGTCTGGTCCACAGATAGATGGAAATCTATGTGGAATGAACGAAAGGACTGCTTTAGGATGAAGGAGTCTGTAGGTGGGACGTCTTTACGACTGACAATACGTCTCTTTAACCTTAAGAGGCCTCAATTAAATAGAATGGTGCAAGTTTTAACTGGGCACTGCAATCTACATCGACACAAAAAAATACAGGTCGTGCTGAGTCTTCTTTGTCTCCAAAATGTAGCCTAATGGATGAAACACCAAATCATCATGTAGCCAATTGCAAGCTTTACCCAGATATTCGTGTTGAATATTTTGGAATCACCAAAACCACTGTTCACAATGTGGTAACGAAATGTAACATTAATTAACTGGCCACATACTTAAAGGAAGCTGGAAGGCTTTCTAAGTTCGACCAGTAACCAAACAAAAAATAACATACCAAAGCAGCTACAGTTGCAACGGGTCCAAATGAGGCCTACGCAATGTGTAGGTGAACTTTACTTAACGGTAGCTGAATTGCTTGCACCGCTGCCCATTAATAATGATAAAAAAAAAATTTTTATGACGATCTCCAATTGCGGAAAACGAAAAAGGTCTTCGCAAATTTTCCGCGAGGTTTCAGGCGTTTTCCAACAAGATTTCTATGGTACAAAAAATAGTGCTGTCCTCGATCCGAGGACAGGGCAATTTTCGAGGACTTGAGGCTTCGAGGCCAAGTCAAGGACCTCAAAATGTGTCCTCGAGGCCTAGGACGTCCTCGAGGACTCCACCTCTGCTGACGAGGAATAAAAGACGAATGTCGATTCCGAAACAGTATGTCTTAGGCTGGTAATCAAAGGTTTGAATGTGCCGCTAAGACTCTGGATGCTGAAACAATATTCCTTACGATATAAGTAAAAAAATTTTCGAAGATTCAAAACTGATTACAAAGACCGGCAAATTGCAAATAACAAATTGCAGGTGAACTTAGTTGAATATGTTGAAGTAAAAAACAAGCTGCTAGTGGCATCTAAATACTATTAGGTTTCATTTGAATTAACTGGCAAATTGCCTACGTATGTCTACGCTGCTTGACTCAAAGATCTAACGGTTCCTTCGCAGTTCTCTTATCTTTTCCTCGTTACTATTATGTGCATTAATATGATTTCGTGTATTGTTTTATTTAAGCGCTTAATGAGTTGGACGTAACAAATGTTGAGTTGAGTGCAATCACAGCTACTGTAGGTGAAGCACGCAACTAAAGCAATTTCCAGCAATATCAGCGCGAGTTCATATCAAACCAAATCTTTTATTATACACGCTATATTACGCCGAATCGTGTAGCAAGCTTGCGGCGCCGAATGAGAACTGCCAATCTCAGCGTCATTGTACCCGGGCAACACAACTCTTTTCAAAGAAATGTCGCAGCAGATGGCAAGCCGTTAGAAACACTGTGTCCGATTTGACCAGCCCTAGATTTGAATCTCTGATCTCCCGCTTCAGAGACAAACGCGTTACCGCTGGACTAACTGATTGGTTAGCACGAGTTGAAAGTCCAATTCTTGTCCTCAGGATATTAAAGGTGGCCCATTCACTAAGTTCTCATCCAAGAGGTTGTGGGCAAAGTGGTATGCACTGCAGGCGATATGCCAAACTTGATTATAATCGGAGGCGCGATGAACAGGAACACACATATGTTTGTTCAGACATCCATGATATCGAACAGTTGATGGTGGTCAATAGCGCAAAGTCGTGCGGAAAATTGATCGTCGGGAAAGAGACCCTGTTTTTGAAAGAAACATCCAGGGTTGGTTAAAATACGGTTTTTGAAACAGCAGTATTTATTTGTCATGCAGCACATGAATTACACAGATCAGTAGCCTACATGCAAGGTGTACACAGTTAATCAAATGAGTAAGTTGAGATTAAAAAAAAAAGACATTTTATGAAAAATGCAAACAAATTTATCTTCAATAAAGAAGTAGGGCCATATTAGGGCTCTTGGAAAATGCAGTTAAATAAATACGCTAAATGGCTTAAAAAATATGTGTTGTACTTAGACCCAGGAGAGATTGTAATTGGGGGTCTCCATAGAACATTTTTCTCTTTATCTGACATTAAAATGACTTTCAATGTAATTTTACTGCAAAAAGTGTTAAAGACATTTGTTGGCCGTCATCTTTTTTACTAGTGACCTATTTTTCGGTCATCGTTTACTTTCACTCAAAATTGTGCAATTTTATGTGTTGTTATTGTAATTTCATCTTCTTTCACCAAGTTGTCTTGATGGCCAATGCAGAAGAGAGCGAAGAGACCTCTCGGTTTTTGACGCAAAATCTTTTGTGGCGCATAATTTGTTAATGGAGACCTTTTTTTCTAGACGTCTTTTTTGGGGCGTTTACCCATTTTCGTTAGGATTCTATTGCGGAGCTATAGAGGCATATCTCCCAGATCCCTCTTTTTATTGCGGTCCTGTTAGCCTAGCATAGTGTGAAAAGCATCAAGATTGGATGCTGTCAAGTAAACGCGAGTATTTTTGCTATTCGATTACATTATACAACTACTCAGAGGTGGGCACAAATAACGTTATATCAAAAGCGCAACGCAACAAAGCGCAACGATCTTTTTAACCAGTAAAAGCGTAGCGCAAAATGCGCAATTTAATTTTTTTGCTTTCTGAAGCGCAGCGCGACTTCCGCAATGAACTTTTTCATTCAGTTGAAGCGCAACGCAATTCCGCAATTGCGGAACGGTATTTTCGTACCAAGTTGAAGCGCAACCTAACTTCCGCAATCGAAATTTCACAACACAATACAAATACTGCGTTTTTTGCACTTTTAGATTGAAAAAGAGCAAATAATTTGCTAAACAAGCCCGAAATTTACCAATATTACGATGGAAATGGAGCAAAATTAAGTTCAATGTATAGAATTGCGCTTTTAACTGAAAAAAATTTTGAAAGCGCAACGCAATTAAAGCGCAACAAATTTTAAAGGCTTTATTCCGCAACGCAACTTCCGCAATGTTTCAAAATAAAAAATTAAAGCGCAACGCAACTTACGCAATTGCGGAGGTTGCGGAAGTTGCGCTTTGCGCTTCTAATTGCGCTTTGCCCACTTCTGCAACTACTAGACAATTTTTGTGATTTTTTTATTTTTCAATATGTCAACGTTATTGTGCGCAAAACTATAAAAGTACTTTGGGATATTTTTATTTGAAAATTTTTGGAAATTTGTAACTTACTATGAATGCTTAAATTGAAAACAAAACTTTTACAAATAAAAATAAATTGAAAAGCTTGTTCGTGGTACAGAATTTCAAAATAGCTTTCAATAGCGTCGGAGCTATCGTTTCCACTCTTTGAAATATGGGTAGCCTTGAAAAAAAGCTGTTTTAGATTGAACGTTTTCGTTCAGCTCTCTTCATGAATCTACGCTGGAATGAAGAAAAACTAAAATGCAGTGATATATATAGAGGTTGACTTCATTAAAATGACAATGGGTTGCTATTATGACGTAAAATGCTGCAAAAATCACCTAAAACTGTATATAAAGCTAATGAAAAAGTATAGAAAATATAGAAAATTTCTTGTCGTTCTCTGATTGGTCAAAATTGGTCATTCTGGCAATTTGATTGGTGGAAAAATATTGTTTCGCTTTCGTCGGAAAAGCGAAAATAAAATATAATGTGAAATTTGGAGTGAATAAACGAATTCCTTTTGACGGCAGAGAATAGGCTGTAAGGAATTAATGTAGGTTGCTTCCACAACTGATAAATGGAACGAAGATCTTGCTGTAGCCAAAATGGAAAATTGGACATCGTTGAAATGTTCGGCACATTCTTCATTCTCTAATAAATGCTGTCCGATTACAGAATCACAGTAGACACAAGGGGTGTAAGTGATTTTGCATTCTCGATTGGGCAGATTTTTCGTTGGTCTTTTGTCACTTTTTATGCATCTCGGAATGTGTTGATTAATTCTGTCTTGCAGTCTTTGGGCAGTTCGACCCTCGTACCGACAGTCACAGCGGCTCACGTATTGATATACGACCATACTTTGTTGAAGGGAGGGTAAAACATCTTTATGGATTGCAGGCAAAATTTTTCTCGTTGTAAAAATAATGCGAGGTTCAGCAGCTTGGTAACATCGGTTGATAGCAATCTTGGTTTGCTTTTCAAAATTCAAAGAAATTTTGCCAATCCAAGGAGTTTTCAAGTAAACTGGACACTTTTGCGGTTCTTCTTTTGGTTTACGGTTAAAAAACGCAATTTTCTTAGACATGGTGATTTGAATAATGCTTTCTGGGTATCCATTATTCCGTAGAATCGAGCTGATGTTTTCTAGTTCATGCTGCAGTTTAGTTTTTGAACAAATCATCAATGCTCGATGCACAAGTGTTTCAATCAAGTTGGTTTTACGTTTTGTAGGCCCAAACGAATCCCGACGAAAGTACTATCCAGTAAAAGTGGGTTTTCTGAAAACAGAAGTTAAAAATCCCTCATTGCTTTTCTCCACCAAAAGATCTAAAAACGGGAGCTGATAATTCTCTACTTTTTCAAATGTGAACTTTAATGCCGAATGCATTGAATTTAGGGCGTCAAGAAAAGAAGTGCATTCATCCTCTGATCCAAAAATGGCAAAAATGTCATCCACATGTCGATGATAAAGGAATGGCTTGGTTGTGGACTCAAACATCTTACTCTCATGGTATCCAATAAATATATTGGCTAAAGCAACACTTAGTGGACTACCCATCGCCATCAAAAGGAATTCGTTTACTCACTCCAAATTTCACATTATATTTTATTTTCGCTTTTCCGACGAAAGCGAAACAATATTTTTCCACCAATCAAATTGCCAGAATGACCAATTTTGACCAATCAGAGAACGACAAGAAATTTTCTATATTTTCTATACTTTTTCATTAACTTTATACAGTTTTAGGTGATTTTTGCAGCATTTTACGTCATAATAGCAACCCATTGTCATTTTAATGAAGTCAACCTCTATATATATCACTGCATTTTAGTTTTTCTTCATTCCAGCGTAGATTCATGAAGAGAGCTGAACGAAAACGTTCAATCTAAAACAGCTTTTTTTCAAGGCTACCCATATTTCAAAGAGTGGAAATGACAGCTCCGACGCTATTGAAAGCTATTTTCAAAATAAATTGCGTTAAAACAAAAAAAAATTAGCGTAAAGATTAAAAATTTATCAAGAATAAAGAAGATCCGCCGCAAAATACTGAATCACAGGCGTCGATTCCGTCGAAAAAGACCAGAGGAAGGGGAGGGCGCAAAAAGTAGTAAATTAAGCGTAATGAAGAATATCAACCAATCACGATGAATGAAGAATGTCACCAAATCTATTTGACATACCACATAATTTTTTTGCATATTTTAGAAACAACCAGTGCTTTTATGATGATTATTATAATTCTACAGTTTTACGACTGGTGACTCTAAGACAGTGAACCTTTTTTGCGAGAAACTTGGGGAAATGGCTTCCAATGCTCCCTCTTGTACGGCCCTGCAACAAATTAACGCAAAGATAGCTATTAAGCAAAACAAAACTGTTTTCAAATAGTTACTTCAAGGAAATAAAGTAACCAGCTAGGATTATATGCAAAAGATGAAGCATCCGAAATATGTCTCCAATAAATTTCAACTTTCTATGACCTGCCATTTCTGAGGTATTTTATCTTAAAGTTGGGGAGATTTTCTCTGCAGCGTTGCAAATATAAATCAAAATTTTTCTCAAATATTGTATAAGGTAATTTTCACAATTATTTTGAAAAAGCATGATTGCAAAACTGCGGCAATGGATCCATGGGTCAGTGTTGCAAACATAAATACTTAAGGAAGTTAAATAGAGTCCATAGCCTGAAAAATTACATTTTTACTGGCAACACTGCGAGAGAGATATCTCTAATTTTGAAATGAAATACTGTATCTCAAAAGCAATGGTTAGCAGAATTCTGAAATTTGGTGAAAATAATTTTTCGTGGTTTCTTTGTCTTTCGGTAATGTTTGTAGCTAAATCCTTCACCCTCTTATGAATTAACAAGTTATCTTTTTGGAGATACAACTAAAATCTCTAGGTTGAAAAACTGTGTTGTGTAATGCCTCGTTGCCTTTTTGTTTTGCAGACTTAACTGCCAATTGCTCGTTAGTTAAATGTCAACATGGTGGTAGTTGTCACGAAGTTGCAAGCAGAATTTACAGTTGTTCTTGTCCATCTGGCTACACTGGATATTACTGCGAAGTCGGTATGACATGAGTTGGTAATGATTCATTCTTGCATTGTCATGTTCACGTCGCCATCAATAGACGGTGGTACTACGCTTTCGATGAAGTTGCATTCACGTATAAACCTTCACCATTTCCTATAGTTTGAGCTAATTTTTGACTTTTTCCAGTTGAATCCAGTTTGAGATCATTATTATTGCTGCGATAAAACTTGGGGCCCAGTTTTCAAACGTTTTTAGGTGGGCTTTTCCTATCCTGGAAGGCTCTTTGCGTACCTATCCTGGCCTGGAAGCCTATAGTCCACTTTTCTTAAAAACATTATTTACATGATTTTAACCAAAAATCAGTATAGGTTCAAATCCAGGTTCAAAATAACCGAGTATTTTTTATGTTTTTATGTAGTCTTCACTTGATGAAACTTTGCCTATCCTAACTAGTTTTCTTAATTTTGTTGCTATTTTTTTACAATTTTACCCACCCTAATTCCAAATCTTGAAAAAGACACTACCATATCTTGTATCCAAAGAAGCACAAACGCTAGTAGGAAGCTAGAGGAACCCAATCATACGATCAAGGATTTTTCAGTCCACCGTTTATTGTAATGGTGGAAAACAAACGTCTAAGTCCGCCTAGGATAATCCAAAGAGTGTCTTCTTCATCTTTATTGCGTTGTGCTGCCATCTCTAACAACGGTAACATTGCTCCAACTTTGAAACAAGATTGTTGAAAAGTGAATGAGGTAGCGCAAATTGGCAAAGATTCATTATATCATAAGGCAATTGCTTTTATTTCATCTAGGAAAAAAACGCGAAAAGAACAATAGATTAATATCACACAGGAGATAAACTTCGTAAAATGCATTCGGGTTTTTAATGGCGATGCATCAAAGTTGACAGGATAAAGGGTGATTGCGTCTGGTTTAAAAAATTAAAGCGAATAAATTTATTTGCTTATTTTGATTAACCTATACCTAGATTTGTTTCATTTTGATTCTTTACAATGAAGTTTATTCTAATATGTTGCATCTTTTAACTGCAATTTAAATATGCATCGCAGTAATCACAAAATTGCTCCCATTCTCATTTTCCCACTTGTGGTGCTTTATTTTTTCAAGATTTGTCCATTTTACGCTTGCATTTTGAGTAACTATAGGTAAAGCCAATTTTTGAGCGGTTATGGAGTTTCTGCTGACTAGTTTCCAAACTTCTCAAAAAGAAAATTTTCTGAAAACTGTCATATCGTGATTCTGAGTTAAACTAATCCAAAACTTGGTTTCTACATAGATTACAGGACGCTTTCTTAAACGAATAAATTCTGCATTTTGCGTTGTATCGTTTCTTAATGATTAAAAGTCATCATTGTTGCGCATTTAACAGTTAAGGGTACAGATTTTACTGTGCTTGTTCGTACAGATGTATTTTGTTCTCTGCCTAATTTTTGTGTGTGTGTTTTGCAACTTAAAGGGGAACTCCGGCCTAGCGAGGCTATATATCATAAAATACACCACAAAATTCTAAGACTTTTGCAAAAAAAACGAACTCGCTACGTTTTATAGTTTGATGAAATCCGCAAAAAACTGCGTGAACCGCAAGTCGATTCTGATTGGCTAACGCACTGAAGACGTACGTCTGTACTTAGCCTTTCGCTCATAGTCACTAATCTCAGGTATAAAGATTGCAAGTACGTTTAATATTTTAGCAAAGAAAGCAATACAAGCGCTTCTACTTCGGAGTTTTTAGTCTTAACTAGCAATTTATGCCCAAATAATATAACAGACGTGTTCTGAACATGGAAGTTTCCGCAGTACAATTGTCTAGCGTAGTAATATCCAGCTACATTGCATAGGTTAAGAATATGATATCATATAATAAATAACAAGTGGTTACAGACAGTAACTGTTTGCAGAATGTCTGAACAACAATACGATAGAAAAGTAAATGATCAAGACCCTATTTAATAGGACTACAACTAGTCTGGGTATGTTGTACAATGTAGCTACAGGTTGAACCGGCACCGGTAGGTTTTAGCAATTATGCAATTGTCAGGTACTGTACTGGTATTGCCAGTTACTAAATATCTAATTGTTTTTTGTTTTTTTTTGTATTGTGCACTTTGGTAATGGTGAAATTTTTTTCACTTGGTGTAATTTTTCTGTGATGTTGACTAAACAAATAACTGGGTTCTGTACTAGAGCTGTTTTAGTCTCAATATGTGAAGGATTTCCAGCTCAAAGTATGAATTGCTTCTTGGGTTGCAGGCACTGAAGGACTGTAGCAATAGCATTGTAAAGGTTTTCTAACATTAAACTTAAAATAGCTTAACTGTAAAATACTAGGCTTGCTGTATTATGATGAGAAAATATACCGGTAGCGGCAGCACAAGTGAAATACCCTTGTACTGGTAGTAGTACTACCGGTACCACTCTACCAGTACTTCACAGTTTACGTCTAGACGTGCTTGGGTTAGGGCAATTTGGCACTGGCACTCCAATTTAAGCCAGAGTAGGTATTGGACAATAGTCTAATATTTTCTACACTGACAATGATTTTGTAAAAAGTGTAGGAAGTGTCTAGAGCACTTTTTGTTTTTGCTCTTCGATTTGCTATCTCTCAGGTTGGCATCGCTGCCCGAACCCTAACTCTAATGCAAGCAAGGTTCTGAAGAAAAAAACAGTAAAAAACACAGCGTGAATTAAGCTGATCACGAGATTTGCCAGATGTGCTCAGCACGAATCAAACCCAGCCGCGCAGCTGCACACAAGCGCCCTTACCAATACACCACAAACACAACGCCGCAGATTTGTCAAAATGCCGTTTTTAACTCGAATTAATGAGAAAAAAAGCAATAGATCGAAATGACCGGAGGTGAGCCTTTTCATATTGGAAACTGGTGCTCTAGATACTACCAAAAGTTCAAGTAAATTTACTTTTGTACAAACGTAGTGTAATGACTGTATACACAGTTGAGAAAACTGGCAGTAGGCCTATACTGTACGCAATAACATAACTGCTAAAACCTACCAGTACCGGTTTAACCTGTACAAGATACCCAGACTAGTAAAAGGTTCACTGAAAGGGTCTTAGTTAGTAACCCTTCGTTTTTATCACATTGCTGTTCAGACATTCTGTTAACAGCTACTGTCTGTAAACACTTGTAATTTATTGTATGATATCATACTCTTAACCTATGCAATATAGCTGGATATTACTACGCTAGACAAATGTACTGCGGAAACTTCCATGTTCAGAACACGTCTGTTATATTATTTGGGCATAAAATTGCTAGTTAAGACTAAAAACTCCGAAATAGAAGCGCTTGTATCGCATTCTTTGCTAAAATATTAAACGTACTTGCAATCTTTATACCTGAGATTAGTGACTATGAGCGAAAGGCTAAGTACAGACGTACGTCATCAGAGCGTTAGCCAATCAGAATCGACTTGCGGTTCACGCAGTTTTTTGCGGATTTCATCAAACTATAAAACGTAGCGAGTTCGTTTTTTTTGCAAAAGTCTTAGAATTTTGTGGTGTATTTTATGATATATAGCCTCGCTAGGCCGGAGTTCCCCTTTAATAAAAAGGCAACGCTATAGGATGATAACAACGGTGCTTTTTGATCCTTCGATCTCAGCTCAACTTACTCTCATTGCTCGACAAACTCGAATGAATAAAATTGGCCAAGAGTCGGATTATTCGAACACTAACGGGAACTTGTGCATGTTTATTTTACTAATTAAAAGTGAAGCAGAACAGTTTTTTTATCTATCTCTAAAGCCGCATTAACACGGGCGACTTTTTTGCGTGCGATTTTTTGATACAAATGGATGTGGCAAAGTTGCATATATTCAATAATGGTTCTCAATGTGATAAAAGTTACCTTACTGCTAAAAATGACTGTCTCAAGTTGTTTCCATTCCGATAGTGATGTTCTAAACCTTTTTAAAGCAAAATCCGAGCTGATCTCACTGCGATTTTTTATCGCAACACCGATTCTCTTCTAAAGTTTTCAATTATAATAATATCGGTATGAAACCAACTTAAGACAATTATTTCCATCAGTAAGGCTCCAATTATCATGATCAAAGCCGTAGTTGAGTAAATGCAACTTTGCCAGATCCATTTTTATCAAAAAATCGCACGCAAAAAAGTCGCCCGTGTAAATGCGGCTTAAGAGCTATTGTTTTAGTACAGTACAACATCGCAGTGTTGTCTTACCGTTGCAGATTTTTCCGTCAATTGTTTTGTCGTTCAATGTCAAAATGGCGGCAGTTGCAGAAACATCGCAAACGGTATTTACAGATGTTCTTGTCCATCTGGCTACACTGGTAGTCACTGTGAAGTCGGTAAGACATAAACTACAGTACACAAGTTCGACAATTAAGCTTCACTAAAACCTGAGTCCAGGTGGTTGCGCATTTAGGCTATCTATTGTAATGAACTGCTGCAATAACTAATGTTGTTTTGTTATCTCAGATACTGACAAGCAAAATATTTAGCGCCAAATTAAAAAAAGTTACAGCATTGGTATACCAAAATAGTGTACAGTTAACTATATATCTTTAAAGTCAGAGCGATTTAGAATTTATGTGGATAATGGAGAAAAAAAGCAAGAAAACATGCTTGCAGCGGAGAGCTATCAGTAGGATTAACGTGATCAAACAAGATGGACTAGGCAGAAAAAAGTTTGGGTCTTTTGGTCCAAGTAAACTGTTTCATTTAATTCAATGGTGTTCAAAGTCCTACTGTGAAGGGTTTTACGCGGCTCTCTGCTAGAGTCTACGATCAATGTGTTTTAGCTAAAGACTTTCTTATTCAGAATTTAGCTAGAAAATACGTCGAAGGTCTTTTCTTGATCTTGACAGTTTTTTGGCCGAAATTACCCGGAGTAGAAGAAGATATTTTGTTGATCTAGATTTGTTTTCGCTTGATATTCGTGCCCAAAAATTACGTGGTGCCTTCAAACAATTGTTGGTCCTCAAGCACTTTTCCTGATCTAATCTTGCTCTCCTGGAAAAAGTTTGGACACGTTTACGACGTCTCTAATAGTTCATCTTCAAAACTGTACTTGCCCGTTTTTGTGTTTGTGTAAATCCAATCACGCATAGCTATTTCATACTTAGCACTTTTAAAGCTATTTTCTGGGAAATAAGCAAAATAAAATAAAGTAACCACAAATGCTGAAAAAGTAATCATCCAAAAAGGGCAAACACGACAAGTTTCTATTATTAAAAATTAATCAATAATTTCAGAAAATAACAAGAAAATTAGCAGTGCTAAGTAATTAAATTAAAAGTCATTTAGAGGAGAATGCAACGAGAAGCAATGTTTCACATTTATTTGCATGAAAAATGTTTTTGCTTTTTTATCGTGTTTTTGTTTAGACTTTCAAACTGGAATTTCAAATAAGTGCAACGTAACCAGCAACAGCAAAGATGTCATTAGAAATATGTTAGAAGTATACAAAAAAATGCTATCAAAACTTTCAGAAATAATGCGGCTTCAACAAAATTCATTCGGTAAGCAATAACTTTTATTTACGACCACTACAATTTATTTGTCACAAAAAGATTGTTTTGTACCGCTCAGCCTTAAGTGTTTATAAAAAATTAGAATCAAAGTTAATTGGATTTTTCCAACTTAATTAAAATTAAAGCTAAATTTTAACATCATATTTGTCAAAACAAAATAAAACGTTTTTTTCAGTTTGTTGGCTACAAAATTTTAAGAAATGTGTTTATTTATTTCGTTTCTATACTCCAGGACTGTCCTTCCGCCAGTGCAGGCGATTCGAAATACTGAGCTCCGGCCTGGCGACCTTTTGGGTTACAGCTGACATTAAAATAATTACATCCATTGTAAAATAAATTTAAATTAGAGTCTGTATGTCGTATATCCGACTTAACACATTGTAAAATCTTTTCTTGAGGCAAGAAGTACAACCAAACGAGAAGAAAGGCACTGAAAAATCGAAAATCTTTGACAAGATACCAAAATGAGCCTAAACTAAATTTTAAAAATAGGATGGTTGCAGTTTATACATGCAGACTACGTTTTTTGATTTATTAGATTTTTGTACCGAATTCTCCAACTGCAACCTAAACAGCAACGACTACGACAGCAGTAGTAAAGTTATTGGAAACATTTCACAACAATTAGAAGAAAGGTTCGAATCGGAGGTGCTGCAGATGATCCAGAACCAAACGAATACTCTTAGTCAAAGTATTTTTTTTTTGTATTACGTTGTAGTTTAGCGGATTTTATTGGGCTTTATAGTAGAGGCAAAAAAAAAGTTTGAAAATTTTTTTCGTTTGAATTTGAAAAACCCGACCAAGAAATTTAGTTTGAAATTTGAAAAGACTATTATTCATATATTTTTTCCAGCAAGTGAAAATGGTGGGAGAAATTTAGCTCCCTCAACAACATGCAACGAAACAAAACCAGCAGTCCCAAACCAATCTACCTTGGGACTAGGCAAATTTGAACCAAACAAGCTAACCAGGGGCAATTTTCCAAAAGCGGTGCCTTGGACTCGCGTTTTGCTTAATTCCAAATCTCATTAGCAGGGCTGGCTGTCTTAAACAAGAATACTGGTAACCAATGCTTAAAACCGAAACCATCCTGGCAAAGGAAGGAACCAACCATTAAAAAAACTTTAAACTGGACACTGCACAAGCATTTTTTAGTTGTTTTTTCCATTGTCATCACTTTAGTAAACTTTATTTCACTTCCGTAAGGTTACTGAAAGTGAAGAGCTTATAAGTTGTGAGAGTGTTTGTTTGATTGTTTTCCTCTTATGCAAGTCATGTAAGTGCAACGTGCGAACGCGATGCGAAAGAACAGACCGCAAATCACGCATTGCGCAATGCTGTTCAAAAAATACAGTGCAAACATACGATCATGGGATTTAAAGCTTTACATAGCAACAGTTACACTATTTACTCACGGACTTCTAAATATTAGCATCTGGACTGGAAACGAAAATCGCGGCGCAGACAAGTTGAGGCCTAAGTCAACAAACCAATTTTGCCGATAAATCGTTTCTTTGTTTTTGCTTAGAAGCAGTTTTACTGGCAACTGATATAATAATTCCGAAATCATACTGAAAAGATAGGGACCTCACGATATAATCACAACTTTGGAACTTTAAAACATTTTTATTGACTTGCGGCAAACGTAAAATTAAAAAGATCGCTCGTTGATATACAAACGAAAATTTTAGCGAATCATAAAGTAACACTCGGTACCTCAATTTTGATTAGCAAACGCAATGACCTAGAAATTGATATTCAACGCGAATAGCAATTCACAATTCAACTCGACCTTGTAATCATTTAACAACTTTTACCCAGTATGATTAAGGGCCCACAGGAATAAAATGCTTCTAAGTACAATAACTATTCATAAACATGATGTAACTTATACTCAGAATAAAACTATGTATTCTCAAAAGTAGCTTTTCAAGCACATTAATCAGCATAAAAACATAAAAAATAAATACTGTACCACAAAAAATTAACAGCGATTGCTATATCACTATAATGAGAGTAATACCAGCAAATCATTAATTTAGTCTTTTAGTGACATAGAAAAACTGAATATCGACATTGTAGAACGTTTCAGCAGCAAACAAGTCGCAATTCAGTGAGCGACAAATCAGTAGTAAGTATATCAGTGATATTGGGATCTTTTGTTTCACCAGAATAACCAGACCTGCAGTTGAGAGCTGAACAATTATTGACCACAATTAATAAAACTGGTATTAACTAGAACATAAACTTTAAAATCATGTTAGATTTAGACCCTAGATTCCTGTAACATAAAAAAGCTTGCTAATCAGGCTTGTAGCCAGATCGAAAGTTTCAGGGTGGCTAGCGCAGAACTTGGGAGGGGCAATATTTTTTTCCTTAATCTTTGCAATTGTATGGTTTTGAAACCCATCATTTTTGTTTTGCTTATGCGTTTGCAGAAGCTTCATATTGTTTGTTATCACAATGAAAATTTTCCATCGAAATGCATTTGGTCACACATCGGCTGCATAATTACGGAATATATATATGTTGCATGAAATAGATATGTATTTTTTTAGTTTTGTATTTTATTCCACGACCGCCAAAACACAAAGCAACAACACAAAAACTAGCAAAAGATCGAGGAAAAGGCAGAAGCAACAAAAACGATATACGTTTTAACATGCTCACTAACTATAGGGTTACCATATTTTCATCACCAAAAAAGAGGACACCTTTTTTATGAAATTTATTAACAGCTAGTTGTTCTGCATCGCCTATACGGCAAAAGACAAACGAAAGCAACAATCATTTTAGCTATAGGTCAAAGTGTTATTACCACTAGCGTAAGCAGGATTTTCGAAAACGGTGGGGGGGCAGAAAATTTGAGAATAATGAAGACCAAAAGAAAACTTACGAAGACCAAAACTAAGGCTAACTTAAGAAGTAGCAAAATCATGAATTACTTTGCAAGGTACAATTTAGCCATCGACCATTAATTAGTCAGCTCCTGCATGATTATTAAGCAAAGGTTCTACAATATAACAAAACGATTGTAGCCGAAGTCATGTACAAGATTTCCCCTTAAGGAGGTCCATCATTTATCTAGATTGAATCCTATCAACATCCGACAAGAATCGAAATCAAACATAATGTATAATAACATGATTACACGTGTAGAAATATAAAAGATGTAGCTTATATCAATGAAGAAACGTCACTAATTGGAGAAGCTGCACAACGGCTCAGATGTTTAATTTAATACGCTAGAATGCTGCATTGTGCTAATTTATGTTCCCGTTGACTTAGTAAATTTGATTTTTTTTTTATAAATTCTTTTACAGTTTCGGAATTTTTGCGTAATATAAATGTTAGAAATGACGATGCAACATGGAAACTTTTGGATGGCGCACATATTGTTGGTTTTCACAACTATTGTCGCTTAGATAACATACTGTGCAAAGCCAAATAATACGTTTTTAGCTTCGTATAGCCTCGCTCAGCGCTGCGAACTCTTCAACTAGAACTCGATCGTTTGACGAGCTTAAAACTCAAAAAAATTTTAGAACTCTAACTTCTCAGATGAGCGAAAGTGGGCTGATGTAACCCAGGCAAACCAGACACACAAAACTAGCAGTGGTTTCTTAGCTTGTTTCCCTAACTAATATCGAGTTTAGACTACCTTCACCCAGTAATGGCCTATTACTGTAACCTCTCAAATCAAATCTTTCATTGTACTCGCTCTACTACGCCGAAGCGTGCAGCGAGTTAGCGGGGCCCATGTCCGCGTCATAGCGTCCTGGGAACACAGCTCCTCTCTAAGAAATGTTGCAGCGGTGGCAAGCCATTGGCAACTTGTGTCCGATTTGAACCTCAGATCTCCAGCTTCATAGACGAACGTGTTACCGCTCGATCAACTGGCCGGTTACTGTAATGTCTAATCAGAAAATTGCACATTCATTTTTCAGTTATTTACTACAGTGTAGCATTGGGAAAAATGATTTAATCTAGGATACATTTTTTAATCCAATAACCTACATTATACTATCTTTCTTCTATTGCTTCTACAGCATGCCGGTAGTGATAATGCTTGCTTGTATTGGTGTAATTTCACCAAAATTTTAACTAATTAATGTTATTGTCTTTCATTTTACACAATGTGCTTCTTCATCCATTAGCCGAAGCAGTTCTAGTGTACAAACTTATTTGATTGATACTATACCTATACTTGCAGTTTTTACTTCAGCCAACCAACAGCAAATCGCCTTGTCTTACCAGCTTACTAAAACTAATGATTTCTGATGTAGATTATTGCACTGTTAATAACAAAACTACCTACTTACAGACCACCCAAATAAAGCATAACTAACATTGCACTCTTATTGCCTCTAGTATACAGTACTGTGCTTATGTCTGCAGTACAAAGAATTAAGAATTCTATAGTGAAAAGTCGCTGCTTGTTTGCATGCGAAGCGGCTCAGATGCGCAGACGCACTACTGCGCAGGCCTCAACTTGTCCGCCAACGCGCTGCTTTTTTCTTTCGTTTCCAGTCCAGATGCTAATATTTAGAAGTCCGTGATTTACTGGTTTGCACATTTTTGTTCTTTTATACATAGGCGTGATTTGAAGGTTTTGGCATTTCAATCGCTTTTGAAATTATTCTCCAAAAAAACTAAAACTTCTCAAACAACGAATCAAAAGCTATATTAGCGGCAGCAGGTTTGAGGCCAGCTGAAAAAATTTTGGTTACTACAAGATGCAAGGTTTAGTATAATTTCAATAGCGATTAAAATGCGCCAGAGCCTACATCTCTTTTTGATCTTGGTTCATCCCGCACCCTTTGGTCACGTCAATTTTCAATCAATCGGGTTTTTAACCACAGGCCGTATGGGTGATTATCATGACAACAATATCTATGAGAAATTGTTCTTAAAATAAAGTTACGGCATAGTCGTTATACCGTATATAGTCTGGAAAATCAATGCAACTAGCCTGCGAGGTTGTGTCACGATGCGCGCTTTAGCGACTGTTAGCGGAAAAGTATAATTTTTCGTTGTTTGCTGCTGCAAATCGGTGAAGGCCAATGCCATTCAAAAAGTATTCACTTTAAATCTGGCATTAACGGTAATAAAGCAAAAGCGATTTTATTTGGCTATGTTTATTGAAAGATAATATGATTGAATTAAATTAAATGAAAGCCTTAGAACAGGACTGCCTAACCCGTTGCCTGCGGGCCACATTCGGCCCGCGAAGCTGTTTTGAGTGCCTTGCAACGTCTTTTTGCGAGGTTGATTTCCTTATGAAGAGGCTTACCACTTTGAGGCAAATTAATAACAAGACGGTCTGAACCAAAACCTTCGGTTTGGTTTTCCCAAAATCAGTTCGGATTTGTGGCGAAGATCTTTTTTGTTTTTGTTTTGGTCTTCACCTACTTTTGAGGACAGATCCCGGAAGTACTGGCCGAAGTGAGCACCGATTTTGTACGACAAACTTGCAATTATTTGGAGTTTGATCTTGGTAAAAATGCATGTGGCCCGAAATAACTTTTCTTCTGTAAATATGTCCCGCAATAACTTTTTTACCGTAAATGTGGTCCGTACAAGTAAAAAGGTTGGGCAGGCCTGCCTTAGGAGAACGTAGGCTGCGAAAAAAACATTTGCCCATACTGATTTTGTTTTCGTATAAGCGCCGATACCAACTTTGCTACAGCACACGGCTATGAAAATAAGACTAAAATAAGCGAACTCAGGTAAAATATAAAACTTATGTCATAAATTTTCTTTTAAATTTCGACTGGTGCACGTTATGATACGCATTAGGCATATGGAATATAACTTTTTGTACACTACAAAATGTCTTGACAAAAGTAGTTGAAATTCAGAAAATTTGCTTTAAGAGCTATTGAATTTTGAAAATGCAGATAAATTTATAAGTAAGCTAGGTCAATACCATTTCAAAAACATTATGTGTCTGTTGAAAGCCAATTGAAGCAGCAGTTTACCTTAGAGTTGTAAGTCGGGCCTGGCTTTTCGGGTCGGGTTCGGGCCGAGTTCGGGTCGGAATCGGGCCTAAAGTTGACAAAAATATCGGGCTAAATTTGGGCCTGAGACGGGCTTTTGTCTTAGGTGCACAAAAATGTAATCAAAATAACTTGGCAATATAGCTAAATTTTTCAGATCTAACTTAACTTTCGGGTTTTTTCGGGCATGATTTCGGCTTCAAATTAGTTTTTGGGTTGGGGCCTGAACTAGACGGCACGTTTACAACTCTGGTTTACCTACAGAATTTGCTAGTGAAAATGTAAAATATTGCCTACCATAGTCTCACCAGTATATGATTAAACACAGATCAAGTAACCTTCGACCTACAGATACTAATAATTTTAAATTACTTGTCACCTATCTGTAACTATTTTGAAATTATGGCTTAAATTTCGGCTAAGTGATGGTACTGGTACCAGTAGAAAACACAATTGAACTGCTTTGCTTTGCATGTATTGTGCTTGAATTGAATGAGTGTAGTAGCACACTCAGCAGTGAGCCAGATTAGCTACGATAGCTAATAAAGCCAAGTTTGTATTAATAGCCATAATATTTCTGCTTTTATTAGGAAAATAATAATCAAAACTATGTGTTTCAATTATTCTTTATACCAGTATACTTCGTATTTAGTTGTCAATATTAGCATGATCTCTGGTCAGAACTAGCTTGAATTAAAATAAAGTAACTCCATAAAAACACCCATTAAAAACTTCTTTCCAAAGACCAAAATCGTGAGCAGCCACTTACGTCAACAGAGTGGAAGGAAATTCTTTTAAGTAAAGGAATCAAAGCTGGAGGATGGCCAGGGCGGTTTTCGTTCGGGTCACAGCACTACGGACCAGACCTCCGCTTTGAAGCAAATCTTCGCGAAATCTTCGGATTTTGGCAAAGATCTCTTTGCATGCTTTGTCGATCTTGAAAAAGCATATGACGGAGTTTCTCGGGATTAATTTTGGAAGATTTTGCAGGAGTTTGGCATTGATGGACAGTTGTTACGCGCCATTAAGTCATTCTACTGCCAACTGGAGGTTTGTGTTCGGGCAATGGCAAGCAATCAAAGCCGTTTCATGTAAGCGTTTGACTCCGGCAAGGGTGCGTTTTTTCAACTCTTACATAAATTGGATCGGCAAATGCAGCCAAGCTGATGAGTGTGCCACGATTGGAAATTGCAAAATCAGTCGTGTGTTATTTGCTGATGATTTGGTTCTGCTTTCTTTCACAGAATCTGTTTTTTTCTTTCTAAAAAAAAACCTTTAGAGCAAAATTAAAATAACTTTTTTTCTGAAACGTGGAGGACTCGAGTCAAGTCACTTGACAGTTTTTTGAAACCTTCAAGAATTGCATGATATTTTTAAGACAAGGACACGTGGTCGTCATTATTTTTTACTTTTGTGCGCGTAAATCCTATATTAAAGAAATTGCAATTCCAAACAAGCACAACATACTGGCTCTGCTCTCATTATATTTATCATTGGTACTATTTCAATTGAAGGGTTTGCATTAACACCAATGTTATAGCATTAAGTTCATAATAACGTTAAACGAGGGCCTGGGGTTGCAACTTTTAGGACCAAAGTCTTAGATTTCTCACAGGTTTTGCACATAAACTGTAAAAAATTTGAATTAAGGGACCCTTGGTCGTCAGTTAGGGGCCCGGAAGCCCCCCTGGTCGTCAGTTAGGGGCCCCGGGATCCCTTGGTTGTCGGTTAGGGGCCCCGGGGCCCCATGGTCGTTGGTAATGGCCCTGGGGGCCCCTGGTAGTCAGTTAGGGGCTACGGGGTTCCCTGGTCGTAAATTAGGAGACCTGGGGTTCTCTGGTTGTCAGTTAGGGTCCCCGGGGCCTCCTGGTTGTCGGTTTAGGGCTCCCTGGTTGTTAGTTAGGGGCCCCTCTAGTTGTCAGTTTGGAGCCCTGGGACCTCCTGGTTGTCGGTTAGGAGCTCCGGGGCCCCCTGGTCGTTAGTTAGGGGGCCCGGGGGCCCCCTGTTTTGTCAGTTAAGGGCTCTGGGCTTCCTAGTTGTCGGTTTGGGGCCCTGGGGCCCCCTGGTTGTTAGTAAGGGGGCCTGGGGCTCCCTGGTTGTTAGTTATGGGCTCCCTCGTTGTCATTAGTATTATTGTTAATTACTGTTAATGCGTAATTACTGAAAAAACTGCAACTAAACATCGCTAGGCTATGTTGTCATAATTTTTTATCATTGGTGGGATTTTAATTGAGGGGGGCCGGGCCCCCTGCCTCCACCCCTGACTACGCCTATGCACCGCCAAGATGAACATAAGCACGGCCAAAACTGAGGTACTTGATCTTTCCAGAAACCTTAATCACTGCGTGTTCCAAGTGAATGGAGCAACACTGAAGCAGGTAGAGAAGTTCAAGTATCGTGAAGTTGCATTCACGAGTGACAGAACGCTAGACGAAGAACTGGATACCCAGATTGACAAGGCTAGTGCAGTAATGCGAGCTCTGCACACTATTTGGTAGTCATGAAACGAGTATTGTCAAAAAAGGCAAAGCTTCTCAATTTTAAACTGTTTTTGTCCCATTCTCACCTATGGTCATAAATCTTGGGTAATGACCGAAAGAAAGCGATCGCAAATGCAAGGGCCCGAAATAAGATTTTTTTTTGAAGAATTAAACGAGTTGCACTACTGTATTCAACAAGGTGCGCAACTTTCAGATTCAAAAATCTTTAAATATCGAGCCGCTACTTCTCCGAATTGAAGGATTTCAGCTTAGATGGTTTGGCTATGTAAGCAGAATGCCTCAGAAAAGACTCCTCGAACAACCTTTACTTGCCAAAGCAAATGGAAAAAGACCAGTTGAACGATTAAGAACTAGACGGACCAATTATTGAGGATCTTGGATAGAATCGCTTAAGTGGGACTTCACTCAAGTGAAATTATGGAGGTAATAGGAGACCGTGAAGTGTGGCGGCTTAATTTCGAGCTGCTGCTCCCGCAACCCTCACGGAAAAGCGGGCAATGAAGAAAGAAGAAGAGGTTGATATCGAAATTCAATGCCTACAATCCAGAGGTTAAGTTTTACGCACTCTACCAGAAAAAATAACGAAAATCGAACCTAAATTCTATTTTATCACTTTTTTACACTTTACATCTGCCTTTCTTTTCTGACTGCTATCTTTCTTATTAGAATGCCGGCAAACGGACCTGAGATGGGCACTTGATGTTTTAGTTATGCAGATAAGTATTGCTGAGGCCAGATGTAGGCTACAGTAATATTTTGCATGCTTATATCTTGCATGCTAATATCTTGCCCATTACTTGTCGTGCACTATTAACAGCGCTAGAACTGCACTGAAATGTTTTTTGCATGAAGGCTTTTCCAACATCTCGATTCTCCTTGATCGAATATATTGACTTTTCAAAGTAGCTGCAAACCCAAATCACACTCAGCTCAGTACAAATGGTCGGTTAAACCGATCAGTGGTCGAGTGGCTAGAGCGTCTGCTACTGAAGCGGTAGACTCGGGTTCGATTCCCGGTTGGGTCAAACCAAACACTTTAAAAATTGGTATTCACAGCTTTCCTGCTTGACGTTCAGCATTAAAAGGGACAGTGTGAAGCCTCCGCCGTGTGTGGTAGACAGGTGGGCAGGTGGCAGCTTGACTCGAAGACCGAAAGGTCCCTTCGCTGTGTCCTGGCCAAGGCAACTTGGTGAATAAAATGTAATTACAATTACAATACAATCACAAATGCAACTCAATGCAATTCAAAATCATATTCACTAAATTAGCACATTTCGTATGGGAAAATGTACCATACACCATCTGCCGTAATCGATGTAAAAGCGCCGCCATCAATCATTCAGTTTGATCACTTATTTGCCATACTGAATTGTGACTGACTGTTTGCTCATAGTTTGTTTTTTGCTGAATTGCTTCTTGATTCATGATCATTCACATTATCATCAAATTAAAGTTAAAAATCTTGCTAATTATCAACATATCAAGTTACAAACTGTGCAGTGACAACTACAATAAATCACAACAAGCAGGTTTTCTTATTAGGCTTCTGAAACAAGTCAAACCATAGACTCTTTATTTAGTACACCAGAAACAGACGTGATAAGAAAAAGAGAAGAGCATTGAAGAAAAAAACTTTGCTCTTTTTTGCAAAGTTTTTTTTGCTGTCAGGCGTATTCGACTGGTTTGATTTGACATATTGTTAGCGCGAGTAAACCCAGAAAAAAAAAGTCACGCTGATTAGACGAATCTAAATAATATAGAACATGTGAACCGTGAAGAAAGAAAAGACAAACAGGGGCGCCAAGAGCCGAACGTGGGCCCGGGGCCAGCTCAAATATAACGGATTTCCGGTTGTGTGAACTCCAAAACAGACGTAGATAATGCCGCTTTAAAAAGGTTTTCACCGAAATTCTAACGGTTTTTCCGGCCGAAATTAGATGATCTCCAAAAAAAAAAAAAGGTCTTCAGGCCTCACATGCTGATTTCAGAGTGTCATTTGAGTGGTCCCTCCTGAAGCCCATGGGTCCCCTCGTGAGCCCCCTAAAGTCCATGGGTCCAGGGGTCATTGTCCCCCCTGCCTTCCCCTGTCGGTGGCCCTGAAAACAAAGCTGTCAGTTTCCAGACTACTAATAAAGAGTCTATGGCCAAACAAGATAAAAATTCTTAAGCTACCTTTTTGCGTTATACATTTAGTAATGCATCACAAAAATGATGAATTTGCAGCATAGGCTAGTCTAACACATGAATTTTAGAATGAAATTGCTGCATGAAGCCTGACAACCATTAGGTTATTATATTCAGGATAGACATTGAACTTTCAAGGGGAAATAGACTTTTCATTTCTAAGCTGGTCTATGGTATATACTCGAAATTTTTTCATGATAATGCTAGTTGTGGTCTTACAGCAGAAAGCTTTGTCATCTTCTTGTTTACCCCAGATTGTTTTCACTGTAAATTTATACTTCAACAGTTCTATAAGCTTAATTCTGGCCTGCAAAAGAGCTACATTATATTGTCAGTTGTCATTACTTTATGTCAACTGAAATTACCCAGAGATTTTGGAAGTTTCATTAAGCCATTATGTAGCTCAGGTATATAAATAATTAAGCCAGTAAATTGGTGTTTATGCTGGCCTATATTTTGCACCAAAGCATTAACACAATTGATGAAAAACTACACTGCCTTAGATGTTTTCAGTTTCACAACAACATTTTCTCGATTATAATATACATATAGCACTAGCCAACTTACTAAATCATTAATTTAAAATACTTTTTGTTCAAAAAGGTTCTTCTTAGTCGATCTCTTAATCTTTTGCGAACGACTGCTGTTAGTAGGTATCAGCAAACTTCATTTTACTAATTCGCAAATTATGCTTTTCCGCTAACCGGCGCTAACAAGCACACAATAACACAACCTTTTTCACATGCTTTCCAGACTATATATATCAGGGCAATGGTTATGGCGTAAAGATTTATTTATTTTTTTTGTTTCAGAGAATATCGAAGGATTTTCCAGAGAAAAAATTTTTCAGATTTCACAAATAGTCGAAAACCCACGCTGTAAGTAACTCACAAAAGTTTGTCTCAAACACGAGTATAAGTCAAAAATTTTTTTGTGCACAACAGTTTTTGAGCTTTTGGTTTAACCTAGGTCTTTTTTAGCAAAATCGCGGTTGCGTGTCTGCATTAAAATTGTACTCTATGTTGCAGTTTTGGCTGACTATTGTGGAGCAGGCGTGAAAAATGGAGCAGTACCGGATGGAGCCATTACCGCTTCCAGCACTTGGGATCGTAACCATCGCGCCTCACAAGCGCGATTAGATTATTCAGCAAGTACCGGTAGCTGGAGTGCGAAAAAAAGTTAGTCGATCCCCTTTGCGGAGTTAAAATTCAAGAAAGCCGTACTAAGGATAAGAATTTGGTCTTTTTTTAACAAATCAGGCTTGAGTTCTTGGCGAATTTTTTTCGTTTTGTTTATAGCAAATAAAACAATTTTAATTGTAGGCAAATCGAAACGATATCAGGTTAGGGCAACACTCAATTAGTGATTATTACTGTAATTATAAGCAAAGAATTCGCTTGCACACTCACAATTTAACGTCATACGTGAACAGGCCCTAAGAATTTTTAGCATCAAGGGTCATTGGGCTGCATCATGCGACTGACTGGCTATGCTGAACATTCCAAGAGATTTAATTTGGTTCCTTAATAAGGCTATTGATTTGGTTCTGAGTTGCATTTGTAGATTTGTCAAATAATGTGTCAACAGGGGTCGAAACTACCTTTTTCAACAACTTGCCCGTCGGGC
Source organism: Trididemnum nubilum (assembly GCA_963965965.1). Lineage (NCBI taxonomy): Eukaryota > Metazoa > Chordata > Ascidiacea > Aplousobranchia > Didemnidae > Trididemnum > Trididemnum nubilum. The sequence continues at coordinate 33,502,825 of OZ014486.1, forward strand.
AACTGATGGCAAATGTTTACTTCCCCAAGAAAATCTCAACTTGCCCGAAACAAAGAAGCACAGCGTATTTTGTAGTTTAATTTTGAAAATAATGCGTAATAAGTACCGAATTTACACATGTAATATTGTATTTCGAGAAAATCTAGTTCTTGTGTGCGATTTTAAATTAGAGTGACGTAATAGATGCCTTTTTCTGCAATGGTAATCGCATTGAAAATCGTATTACCGCTTTTTTTCTAAACACATCACATCGAAATACGCAAAAAATCCACATCCATTATCGCAGAAGAGAATTCGTTGTTTTCTTCTGTTTCGTCGTATAGGTCAAATTTTGGGCAGAAGTTTGAGAATATTTTTGCATTCTTTGCGTCACAATACGTAATTAAACTGGAAATCTTGCGCTGGCTGAACTTCAGTATTCATATGGAAAACAATTAACAAATTTTAGTTTCAAAATTAATCAAAAATAACGATAACCGCAAATTAGTGGCAATTTTTTTGCATCGAAAACTTTTTAAATTATTGCAAAAATATTGCATTTATTTATTATTTGCAAAAATAAATTTTAATTCGCTTGATTTGGATTCGATTCCACAACAGAGTTGTAAGTCGACCGGCTTTTCATGTCGGCTTTTGGCCAATTTCGGCCCGTATTCACGCTTTAGGTAGATAAAATTTCGGCCTTAATTCAAGCCTGATACATGCCTGGTGTTTTAGGACCTACAGAAACATAACCAAAATAATTTTGAAACTTTGAATGATATAGACTTTTAAAAAGTTCAAACTCATTCAGCATAATATGGACTTTATTTAAGCATTAATACGATTATGAGTATATAATTATCATTAATACAGCACAATTTATTAATAGTCACTGCAGACTAAAGTTATTTAAGGAAAGTTGAAATTAACCGTATGCGATTTTATACTCAACTTAATTTTCGGGTTCGGGCTTGAACTGGTCGAAACGTTTTACTCTGCACCACTACAACAGTTTAAGACAGTACTATAATATGATAGTAGAATGAGCAACAACTAACAAGTAAAAATAATAAGTTAGTGAAGATGTGTTTTGTTTTGACACATCGAAATGATGTATATTCAATAAAATGGATTCATCAAGAGCAAGTATTAATTTTCATAATTCATTTAATGAAATATTGTTTTGATTTTTGACTTGCTGTTTTGTGTTCAGATGCTGTTGGCGAATGGCTTCAACTTGACTTCAGTAGGCCTGTTCTTGTAACTGGGGTGATTACGCAGGGAAGAAATTCAAACACTTATGACCAGTGGATCACAAGTTACAAAATTTCCTATGGGAACGCAACCGACGCTTTGCAAAACATTCAAAACAAGAACGGCTCTGATCAGGTCAATTTTTACTTAATATAGTCTATTAGTTTGAATGATGCAATAGGAAATATTTTTCCCGTGGATGTGTTATAGTGGATCAAACAATATATGTTTTAAAAAAATTATGCGACTTTGACTCAACTTGCTTCATCAGGCTTACGCAGGAGTAACACGCATTATAAGTAGCACGTTGCACAAGTACTACTTGAAGCAAGCATTTTAGTCGCCTTCCGTTAAGTTCGAGCCCTCGGTAATGTATTGTGATGTACAGTAATTTTGTCTGCATCTAGTTGTGCTGCTGCACGTACTTTTAACTCTTTTAAACAACAAAGTTTTCAGGGACTAATATTTTTTTATCCATTTCTTGCCTGTGTCTCATCATTATTATTTACATTGTTGCACAGATTTTTCAAGGAAATCGAAATGGTAACTCTTACGTCCTGAACAGATTTCCACAGCCTGTTACCGCTCAATATTTTCGACTGCTGGCAGAAACATGGTATGGCCACATTTCTGCAAGATTGGAATTCATCACTTGTTAAGAAAAACTATCTGTATTTTTGTCTGTATCATATGAATCTGTATAAAAATGTTGATTTTGTTTGTTTGAAAAAAGAAAACAATAAAGAATAAAAAGGTAGATAGCTGCATTTACTTTTTGAATAGTGATAACTACGCTTAGGTGTCAATACTGTTCAAGTCCAAAAAGAACGTAGCGTATGACAAAGTACCAGCATTCAAAATTGTAATATTCAGTTTATTAACCAAGCTACCTTGGCTGGGAGACAGCGAAGGGATCTTTGGGTCTTCAAGTCAGGCTGCCACCTGCTCACCTTTCACGCACAGTGGTGACTAAACGATGTCCGTTCTATTCCTAAAAGTCAAGCAAGGAAGCTGTAATTACCAACTTTTCTATTCTTTGGTTTAACCCAACCGTGAATCGAACCCAGTTCTACCGTTATCGGATAGATTGAAAAGCTTGCCAATTCTATAATTGGACAAAAATTAAACTAGTCAACCATTACGCCTAAAAGAATTGGGACTAAGATATTATATTCATTTTAATAAATGTTTTGGAAACCACATTCTCTTTTTCTTCATTGCCAGCTTTTCCGTTTGCATAGCCTGCGGACGAGTGCTGGAGCTTGATGTTAAGCCGTCGCACTTTAAACCCTTCCTTTTTACCCAAGTAATTTTTTAAACATTTTGAAAAAAACTAAAAAGTGTATATTTCAAATAATGCACATGAAATAACTGCCATGTGGTTTGAATTATTCTTTCAAAATTTTGTTAAATAAATACTATTCATTCAAAAAATCAAATTCAATAAAAAATAACTCAGGCAATTATCTCCGCAAGCTGACCAAATATCTGCTTATGTTAAAAAAAAGAATACACTGAGACAATAAGCAACGCAGTTTCAAACTGTTGATTCATCAGCAGACGTCTAGAAAATTTATCACCCAAATGCAACCATTTTAACGTGTTTTGGACTTCACCTGTAAGTACGGAAGGGGCTGGACAATTCAATTTTTGCAAATGTAAGTTCCGATTTTAGCAATTTTGTTCCTTCATATGGCACTGAAAACGAGCGAAGTGTGGTCCAATTGGCGTTAAAATGGCTATTTTTCCGAAAAATCACAAAAACTGTTAAGAGGCTTTGCCCCCATAGATCTCCCGTTTGTGATATGCTTAGTTGCACCAGTTTGTTTAACATGCGTTTCTCTAACATGAGATAGTTTTCGACACAAAAAGAATAGTTTCTGTTCAATTCCCCCTTAGCAAAATGCTGGTAGAGCGCCTTACAGACTTCATGGCTATTTTAGTTTATAAGAATAATCTGAAGAATGCAGTAGGTACCTTTAAAAATTCCTGTACTGTACTTTGCAAATAGACTCATATTTTGTCCAATGAAAGACTCTGCGAGTAAAGCTATATAGAATTGCTCGAAAATTTTAGAAACTATTGACAATTTTTTTACCGATTGTGTTATCTTTTAGAGTGGATTTACACAGTATCATTCTTTGTCCGTTTTCGTGCGTTTTTCTTCTCCATGAAAAAATGATTGTGCTTTTTCATCCGCATTTTTATATGTACATATCCACACCATCCAGGTTGTCAAATACAAGACAAAATTTTTCCGCACAATCTTTTTTGTAAACCGGATTACAGCTCTATTTTGCAATATTGCTGTCATCGTTCAAGTACAAAATTTTTGAACAAAAGTTTTATTATTAGGTAACAGTCTACATAGTGCGGATATGGACTTGTGAAAATGCGGACGAAAATGCAAATACTTTTTCATGCAGAAAAAAAATACGTACAAAAGCGGACAAAACACGGATGCTATATAAATCCACCCTTAGAATAAGTATAATCTTAGTAAAATGTTTTTGAAATTATGAAACAATATGCTGCGGCTTTTAGTTATATTGCATCATGGATTTCAAGACAACCTGGGCAGTCAAATAATATGGAACATTTTAATCTGCAGACTTTTGACTGGTATAGTTATAACTCACCCTTTTAAGCCTTTTTCCACGCAAGCTAACAACTGAGTTTGTCCCTAATCTGGACTTTCCAAATACCGCAATCGATTTCATTTGAATAAGTTTAACCCCTGAAGATTTCATTAAAAGTGAAACAAACTGCAAGGTTCCCAATGCTATTATTTGTGGTGTGCTAAATAATATAACAAATGATTACTAAACGCAATTTATAGACTTACACGAGATGTTCTTGAAAATCAGAATTTAATATTTTGATGAAAAACGAAACCAATAATATACCGCAGTGCAAAACAAACTGTATAAACAGCAATAATTAATACCGCTATCTAACCACAATAAATCAGATGCTGATATTACCGCATAAAACAGTAACTGACAAATTTTTCTGTTATCTTTTAATTTTTGAGTTATTTCAGAAAAATTTAGCCCTGAGACGATATAAATAATGTAGTCGAGTAGATAGGAGACTAGTACTAGAAAAAAAAATGTTAGAAATAGTTTTCAACGGCTAATTTGGTGTTATTGGATATGGAAAACACCAGAATAAAAAAATAATCCATAATAAAACAATTTTCCATTTAAATTCACACAATAATAAGTATTTTTGTTCCTATTTTAGCCTGAATTTATCGTGAAGTTACTCAACTAAAAAAGCAGAAACATCCAATCAAATACAATAAAATTAGCAAGCTCTAAAAGTAAAATTTGTGATACTTGCGTTTTAAATTAATCGCAGACGTTACAGGTGGCTCAAAGATCAGCCTGGTAATTTAGTATTTTTTCAAAACTAATGAAAGTAGTAAAGTAAGTGACTGGTTACTCTTTGTAAAATTATTCTCAACACTGCTGTCTAATAGATTTTAATTTGCGAGGAAATGTTGAAAGTTATTGTTACTGCTTGTTTTAAGATGTATGCATTGTCACTCCATGCAGTCAACCATATTGAAACGCCAGAATTACAGTGTTTGCAAAAATTCTAAAATCCAAAATGTGCTGCAATATTTCAACTGGTTAAACTGCTGTAACGTAGGTTTGCGCATGACTTTAGAAAAAGAACAAAACAAAAATAAAACAAAACGGAAGCTCTGGTTATAGAAAATCTTACCGTAAAGGCATTATAAACCTTGAATTCATAAAAATATCATCATAAATATAACTGATACCATAAAAAATCAAATAAATATTGTAATATTTTTGAATTCACTCAAGTTCTTCATAAAGCGCCGCATAAACAGCTTGGAAGCGTAGCTCACTTGCAGAATATGACCAAGTGCATCAGTTTTCAAAGTTTCAACATGCTGTGAGTTATATTTACTGTAACTTAGTAAAAAAAAATGCATTCGATTAGCCAAGTTTCAGAAGTTAATCAATTTTTTTTCATTGAAGATTTGTAGAGGAATCAGAGAATACAAATGGTTAATTGCAGTGGCAATGTGTCGCAGATCTGGGTTAGAACCGCTTGAAGACTTCATACAAGCGAGATAAAAAAAATGGTGAAAGACCGTGATATGTGGCAACAATCTTAACCTGCTAACTCCGCCACTTCCTCAAAATAGAAGGCAATGAAGAGAGAAAGATGGCGCGTGACTCAATGCTCAGTTTGTAGAGCGTGGGGGCAGTAATTGATAAGTTAAAGGCTGCCAATTTATTTCTCGACTGTCAATATAACGTTCTATTCCGGAGAAAATTTTCTTGAGACTAATTTTCCATCGGGTCGAGCAACTTGCCCGTTGTGGTGGCCAAGCGAAGAAAAGATTTGCAAAAAGAACCTATTTCGCTTCATCGGTGTTTTGTGTTGCTTTGGTAAAGGAAACACAAATCGTCTGATTAATTTATGGGCATTAATGAATGAAATAAAAAAAGTAACGGTATTAAAAAAGATTTGATGAAATGCAAAAGCACAAGTTTTGCAGTTAAACAATAAAAAAGCTTATTATTAACTCATTACTGTAGTACGCGAGAAAAAAATTTTTTTGATCCAAAAAAATGTTTACATAAAAGCATTTTTCGTCTGGTTTTATGAAATAGCGCATGTCTTTGATTGTGGATGGGATGTAGAAGCTCCTTCCATGCTTTGATACATTTCAGCAAACTCGTTCTTGTATCTTTTTTCAACCTGTAGTCGTTTAATTTTAAAGGTAGGAGTGAGTAGGTCGTTCTCCACAGAAAACATTTCTCCAGAAAGATGGATTTTCTTTGGCTAAAAGTTGTACGTTAAGTTTACATTACATCAGCCTGCGCAAATGTTTAATGAATTAATACGAATTTCGAATAAAAGCAAAAAAGCCTTGAAATTAATTTTCATTGTGACGTTTCGAATTAACTTAATTCGTCATTATATTCTTATTCCAATAAAACTTAACTTAAATTCAAAAACTTTTTAGAATTTCTTTCTATTCGAATAAGATTATTTTACTGATGATATGAACTAAGTTAGTTCGAAACGTTTACCATGAAAATTAATTTTAAAGTGTTTTGTTTCTAACAAAAATTACCAAATTTATCATTTTTAATATACCACAAAAAAAAACGCTATTTTTAAAGGATTTAAAAAAAATTACGAGTTTTGAAGCATTTTCGTGTTTATTCTCAATTACACAACACACGTCTGTAGTAGCTGCTTTCTAGGTGTAAAGTTCTACAAGGCTATACAGTACATACAGAAATTAGCAATTGTCCAATTATGCAAGTACAGCACTAACAAACAGACAGTAAACAAAGTCGGAATCAAGAAAAAGCTAAAATTTTGTTTCTTACTGGCTCGGATGATCGCCACTTTCTTTACGCATAAAAGTATATTTTATTTTCATATACATATATTGTTTGCGATATATTAAAAAAATTAGAAATAAATTTCTAAACTTACTTATTCAAAAGCTTTCAGATCCTTTTGCCTTCCCACAGCACACATATCGTCCAGAATCAGCTTGTTGACTTTGCCATTAACTAGCAAGTCTTCGTATTTCCCATTCACTCCTCTACTGGAACACCAAGGCACCAAAGTCTCTGGGTCAGGGACTACAATCGCCACAAGTGTGGACTTCAAGCTTTCGCCATGAACAAAAACCTACAACGAACGGCATGAAATTGATCAGTGAGTTGATACGCGATAGAAAAAATAAGACTCTGAAAGTAATTTTCAAATTAAATGTTTATTACACTCGCTGCATAACACCAAAGCGTGTAACAACTTTGCTAGCCCATCTCCGCGTCATTGCGCCCTGGCAACACAGCTTCTTTCGAAGAAATATTGCAGCGTTAGCGAGCCGTTGGCAACACTGTGTCCAATTTGACCGGCCCGAGATTTGAACCTCATACTTCCCGCTCCAGAGACGAACGCGTTGCTGCTCGACCAACTGACCCTAGTAGGCTAAGTGATTGTGGAAGTGGCATCACTATTATTAAGACAATTATCATAATTAATTGTTATGTTTTGTCATTTGGCAATGTGGTGCAGAGACCTACTCAACTTTTAAGTAATTAATCGTTTGCGTGCTATCATAGTCCCCTAAAGGCTACCAGCGCGGAAGCCTAAGGAAGAGTCACCAGAACGGCGACTTCTTAAAGCTTGATCTATGATGTTAATAATAATTTAGTTGTGAATAAAACATCACAACTAAATTATTATTAACATCATAGATCAAGCATTAAGTTACTGGGTTTAAATAGGCAAAATTAAAAATGCGAGGAGACGTCTTCTCTAGCTCAAGTGGTAGAGCAGTGGACCGGTAATCCGAAGGCTGCAGGTTCGATTCCTGCGGGAAGACAACTTTTTCGCATTGCTTGCTTTTAAGAAGTCGCCGTTCTGGTGACTCTTCCTTAGGCTTCCGCGCTGGTAGCCCTTAGGCCAGATAGCACGCAAACGATTAATTATAAAAGCTCTGGCCAGCAAACGTCAAAACATCACAACTAAATTATTATCAACTTTTTAGGCTATGAAAATGCCTCTATTATGCTCAGAGTTATTCATTTGCTTTAGCTGAAATTATTTCGTCGCTGTCAAATCCGGGTTGCGACTTTGTCGTTTCTCCAAGCTTGTTTTTCAAGTATTATTCCTTCACACATAGATATCGCTTTTGCAAAACCACACATTGTGAAACCAGGCAATAGTAAGCTACCGAAACTTAGCGTGTTAGAAAATCATAAACAGTAACTTTAAAAACAAAATTTTGACAGATTTTGAAGGTAATGTACTTTTAAAGCTTTCAATTTGGGTTGTCAAACCCAGTAAGTTTTGTTAAATCTATGTTTTCAAATTCGCAGCAACAAATCATAATCAGATACAACTTTGGCGAGATGTTAGCACAGATGCTATACAGTTTGGAATGCAAATTACAAGGTTTTTTCGGGTTTCTGGCATCCATTCTATAGTTAATGTTCTTTGCTTTGTATCACATAAGAAATAATCTTTCTCAGATATACTGTTGTAACGTACGTGTCAAAAGGACGCGTCCCTATGCGGTCGACCGGCTCGGTTGAACAACCTCTCGAGCTACTCTCCGGGTTGGCTTATTAATCTTTTTGTCCAATTAATCTTTCACTTGTGGCTACGTTGGAGCTGACGCAACATCATCCCCCTCCCTTTACGCTGGCGACGGCACTCCATCGTCTCCAACCAGCGCAAGGGAGACCGTCCACCACTCCAACGTCCTGGCGTGCTCGCCATTGTAACGTACGTGTCAAAAGGACGCGTCCCAATGCGGTCGACCGGCTCGGTTGAACAACCTCTCGAGCTACTCTCCGGGTTGACTTATTAATCTTTTTGTCCAATTAATCTTTCACTTGTGGCTACGTTGGAGCTGACGCTACATCACTACATCGTTACATAAGTCACTTCCATCACTACATCACTCCCATTGCTACATCGTGAAGCTTATCCTAAGCTGCCCACCGAATACCTCGAAGATCTGTTGGTGCAACGGTTTGTCGAAGGCTTGAATGACATTTCTCTATACTAAGACATTTAGTTATGAGTACTCCACAAACAATGCAAGAAGCTGTAGACGTAGCTGAAAAGTTGCGTTACTGCGACGCCCTCGAAGATCGCGGTAAACCAAAGCCGGTTTTTGAGGAACCAGGCTCGTCACGTATTTCTAACGAAGAAGTTCTACGAGCAATCAAAGACCTTCGCTTAGAACTTAAATCTGGAGAAAAACTGGATCGATATACGTTTTCATTCCCGATGCCGATTAGGCGTGGTGCGTGCTATCGTTGCGGAGAAAATGGACATATTTCACGGAAGTGCACTTCCCGAAGTTTTGGAGTAAATAAATCTCGTGAAGAACAGTCAAACTAGTTCCGACTGGTGCCAATTTGGCCTACGCATCAGTCGGAGAATTACATCAGGACTTGGAGGCCAATGGTTTTGACGAACGATGGTATGTCAGTTGTAACGTGTACGATAACGATGTTAATTTGTTATTGGATAGTGGAGCTAGTGTATGCTTTCTTGATTATGATGTATATTTAGCTATTGCCAGTGTTAAGCGACCTAAACTTGACGAAACTTTTTGTGATGTTAGCATGGTAAATGGGGAAAAATTCGATGTGCAGGTCGATGTGAGATGCGGGTCAATTTCAGTGGGGTTGAGGTATCGCATAATGTTTTGGTGGGCCACTTGGCGGGGTGTGAAGGCCTTTTAGGTATTGACTTTCTAAGCAGGTACAGATGCAACTTGGACTGTTCACGCGGTTTTCTCGAGATAAAACAAAAGTTGGTGACTCTTTCTCATCGACCATTGTTCGAAGAAGTTGTAGTTCGAAGCCCTGAGATGCTGCCCGAACATTTACAGATTTTACTAGACGATATGAAGGACTTGACGGAGGAGCAGCAACAACAGGTACGTGGTGTTTTGCTTGAGTATGCTGACGTGTTTGTTGGTGATGATGGTGTGCTAGGCCGAACGTCAATGGCTCGTCATAGTATTGATACTGGAGACACTCTTCCTGTCAAGCAATCTCCGCGTCGTACGCTTCCTGCAAAATGGCTAATTGCGGCTGACGAAGAGGATAAAACGTTAAGACAGGGAATCATCGAACCTAGTAATAGTCCCTGGTCTTCGCCTATTGTTTTAGAGGACAAAAAAGATGGTACATACAGATTCTGCGTTAATTTTCGCAAATTAAATGAAGCTACTAGGAAAGATGCTTATCCTCTTCCTAGGACGGATGACTTGCAAGACGAACTTGGGGGAAATAAGTGGTTTTCCACACTGGATTTAGCGCGTGGTTATTGGCAAGTAGAAATGGATCCGATTGATAAAGAGAAGACTGCGTTCACATTGCAAGGAAAAGGATTGTTTCACTTTAACGTAATGTGCTTCGGCTTGACAAATGCACCTGCAACTTTTGAGCGTCTCATGGAAAGAGTGTTACTGGGCCTTTTGTGGAAAGTTTGTGTAGTGTATCTTGACGACATTATTTGCTATGGCAACAGCTTTGATTCAGCGTTAATTAATCTTAAGGCAATCTTTCAACGATTGCGTGAGGCTGGTCTTCGACTAAAACCCAAAAAGTGCAAATTTTTACAGCAATCTATCAGATTTCTTCGGCATGCGTTTCTGCACAGGGACGCAAGTTCACATGGATTGGGTGGAGTTCTTTCACAGGTCTAGGGCGGAGAGGAGCGAGTAATTGCTTACGCTAGCAGAGTGCTTTCTAAGGCCCAAAGCCGGTATTGCACCACATATCGGGAGTTGTTGGCATTAGTAGTTTTCTTCAAGCATTTCCGGCAGTATCTATGGGGTAGACATTTCAAAGTGAGGGCTGACCATGCTGCTCTCAAATGGCTTTTAACTTTCCATGAACCGGCAGGAATGTTGGCTAGATGGCTGTCCGTGATCGCAACGTACGACTTTGAAGTGGAACATAGAAAAGGTGTGAATCATTCTAATGCTGATGGACTATCAAGACTGCGTTGCAAAAGTTTCAATTGCCCAAGTTGCGATGAATTTAGTGGTATAGACAAGAAGGATGATGGGTTTCAAGACAAACCTGAAAAAGTAACTCAAATGAATGCATTGACTGGTTGTCCTAGCAGTACCGATAATGGACCGACTAACTGGATGGATACTTGGGGGGCCAGACCAATTGAGACGTTGGCAGAACGAAGATCTCGCTATTTGCACAATGCTACAAATGAAAGCATTCAGCCAATACAAACCAGCCGATTTGAGTCGGTACAATATGAATGCGACCTGCCAAAGGTTAATCAACGATTGGGATTTATTGGAGATCGATGATGGAATACTATACCGACAATGGGTTGTTGAAGACGAGCATTCTCCTTTATGGCTGATTGTTGCTCCAGAAGCATTACGTAGAACCCTGTTTTATCATTTGCATGAAGCCAGAACTGCCGGTCACTTGGGTACCACCCGAACACTTAAAGAAATGCGCCGACGCTTTTATTGGCCTGGTCTCGAAAGAGACATGAGAAATTGGTGCAGGTGGTGCCTTACTTGTGCCAAGCGCAAACCACCTCATGGTAAAAAGAAGGGGTACTTGAAACAAACGTTTGCTAACAACGACCTGCGTATCTTAATGATTATTGCTCATAATTTGATCTGTTTTGTGGCTAATCTTGTTGTTTGGGGGGGAGTGGTGTAGTAAATACTGTATTGTTTCATTATTTGTGACGTCATTATGTAGTTTCACTTTGGCTTTTGTGGTTAGCATTTGCGACATTCAGTAGAAAAGTGGTTGGTTGTATAACGGCAGTAAATTGATTGAAAGTAAAGAGTTGGTTTGATGAATAATGTGGCAGATAAAAAGAGAAAGCGCTACGCTGTAAAACGTTATAGTCACGTAAGCAACGGGATTTAAACATAACTTTACCTCACACGAATAACGTAAACACGTTGTAGTACAATGTTTTAACTTTACCTGAGCCACTGGAACTGAGAGAACAAGCAGCCCTTCAATTTTCTCTGGAGCTATGTATTCGCCTTGTGCAAGTTTAAAAAGGTGCTTCTTTCGATCGATGATTTTCAGAGAACCGTTCTAAAACAAGACGTATTTAAAGTTGTTGAAAGAAAAATTACTGTATTAAACCGATCAGTGGTCGAGTGGATAGAGTGTCTACTACCGAAACAGTGGACTCAAGTTCGATTCCTGATCGAGTCAAACAAAAGACCACAGAAATTGCTATTCATAGCTTCCTGCTTGACGTTCAGCAGTGTGTGGTAGACAGGTGGACAAGTGGCAGCTTGACTCGAAGGCCGAAAGGTCCCTTGCTGTCTACTGGCCAAGACAACGTGGTGAATAAATGTAATTACAATGAAAGCTTTGTAATATTTGACAAAATAGTTGTTTTAAATTGATAAATTGCGTGAAAGCTACCGTATATGTTATGTTTTCCTGCTAGGTCATTAGTTATATTAAAAACAGCTCAGTTTTACATAGAAATTATTGAAAGTACAACATGAAATTGCTCAAGCACTTCAAAAACACAATGATTGATAAACTTTGTCTAGTTTTATTGTTGATCTATTTTGAAATTGTAAACCAGCAATAACTTGCAACAATCAGAATTGTGATGAACCTTACCGGTAACCACATCCCGACATCTCCCGTGTGAAGCCATCCATCCTCATCCAGTGCTTCTTTTGTTTTTTCTTCATCTTTGTAATAACCTTTGAAGATGTTGCTTCCTTTGGCGCAAACTTCTCCTTTCCCATCTTTTGCGTAATAATTCTTTTCGGGAACGTCCACCAGCTTCACGTAGTTGCAAAGAGCAGGAGAACCAACGCTGCCGCTTTTGAAGTCTCCAGGCAGACTCACACTAATTCCAGCAGTTGCCTCAGTCTGCCCATAGCCTGTTTGAAAGTATTTGGTATCAATGACTTTGAGTTGTTTCAACGAATTTAAGTCATTGATCTTGCTATTTACAGCACCGGTACGTTTGCCTTAGTTTGCCTGTCCTGCAGTCAAGAAAAAAAAAAAATGTTAAAGCTTGATACAGTATGTGCAGTAACTTTTTTAAGTTGCAAATGTCGGACTACTGAATATTGACTTGACAGAAAATAAATAGAACAAAAAAAAACAAAAACGAAGGCTACCGTATATACTCGCGTATAGGTCGCAACTTTTTCCTTATATTTTTGTTAAAAAAATATAGGTGCGACCAATCCGCTCGACGTAGGTGCAAATCGTCATCAAGTCGGAACAAAATTGAAAGTTTTCGGCTATTGCAAGTACCGTATTTTCTGGCTAAAAGTCGTTAAAGACGCGAATTGTAGTAGAAATTGGCTATTGCCTCTGTGGTTCTATCGGATGTGGGTGCATGCGCTTGTGCATGCGCTTGTGCATGCACATTGCACATGTGATACCTGCTAATGCGAGACAGTTTTATGAGCGCACACGCACATGCGACCGCTCAGCGAGCGTTGGATTTTCCCGCTTTGTTGAGAAAAAATGGTTTTGCGATTTCAATGCAATGCAGTTCAATGCTAAAAAAAAAACAATTGCAGTAATTTTCGAAGTTATCTGTTCAAAAAAGCTAGGGAAAGGGCCTTTTAAATCCCTAGATTTTCAGTGCGACTTATGTGCAAGTCAACTCTAAATTAAACTTTTTCAACACAAAACTGTTAGTGCGACCTATACGGTGGCGCGACTTATAGGCGAGTATATACGGTAGATATCCAAACCAAACATGAAAAATTTACAACCTCGATTTTCGATTTATATTCATTGCACATTATACTGGTCACGATGGCGAAAAAAAAAAAAAATAGAGTAGACTACGATAGTTTGACAGAAAAAATTGCAGCTGATTTTTGCAAAGAATTTTTTTAGTTATCTTGAAACGTTTAAAATCTTTCAGTTTATCACTAGAATGAAATATTTGATGTAATCAGTGGCGCAACTACAGGTGAGAGGTCTGAGGGGGCTTCAACTAGTGGCTTTGCTAGGGATGGTGGCACCCCGAGCGGAATTTCGTGGTGTCACCCCTTTTCGGTCCAAAACTTGGTGAAGACTAAAAAAAAAAGAAGGTGATTGCCGTCAAAGTAGTGGGTTTTCGGCCCAGAAATATGTGAATTCCAGAACAGAAAGAAAAAAAAGGTCTTCGCCGCTAAATTGGTTGGTTTTCGGTTCAAATGAAGACGGAAAAAAGATCTTCACCACAAATCAGCGGAGATATGGTTTCACTTCATAATCTGATGTCACCCCAAAATGGTGACACAGGGGCGGGCCGCCTCCCTAGAGACGCCACTGGCTTCAACCCTCACTCCCCTTAGTCTAGCCACCTAGAAAATTAATACAAGGGCTTATACTTGTTTTGGACTTTGTCTATAAGTAAAGGGGGGCTGAAAGGACTGGTCAATTTGATTCTTGCAAATGAGTTCCAATTTTAGCAATTTACCTATTTCAAATGGCTCTGAAAACGTGCGAAATGTCATCCTAATGGGGTTAAAATGTCTATTTTTCCAAAATGTCACAAGGGGGCTTCGCCCAAATTGCTTAAAGGAGATATTTTTTTAAACAAAAAAGTTATAATTTTTAGTTTAAGTCCCTTCCTCAGCAAAATCATGATTGCGCGCCTGAAGTTGATGACATGGACGTACATATAGAGGATGGAATATAAGTGTTTGATTGGTACATGTAGGAAAATATTTTCCTGCTTTATTTATTTTTTATAAATTTTGGTGTCCTCACTAAAAACTGCGTTTGATTGCAATAAGAGTAGTCAATAATTAAGCAGCAGCTGCTCTCAACAAACTGACCATAATAATTTACCTCCAAAAAGGAAATAAAAAAGAAGACAGTGCCCTTTTTTCTTTATGAACTTTTTATGAATGCATCTTGATTGCTTACTGTACAGAATATTAAACAAACTATTTCTTAACAGTACTTACGTACCTGGAATATTACAATACGTTGTAAATCTAAAGTGGCAAAATCAGACTTTCTTAGCTAAAGTACAGCGAAACATTAGCAAGCTACTGTATCACCTTCAGTGAATGGAAGTCCAAAGGCAGCTCTCATGAAAGTTATCACTTCCAACGAGACAGGAGCTGCTCCGGTGACGCAGACTTTCAGTCGACCTCCCATGCTGTTTCGAGCATGGCTGAAATGCAGAGGTGGGCACAAAATCGTTAATCGTTAATCCGTTTATAACGAAGATAACTTTTTTATTAGCTAGTTAATTCGTTAAAATTTTTTTTATAATTTAGCGGACTAAATTAACTTATAAGTTTCGTTAATTTACGTTAAGGTTTTTATTGTTAATTTCTTGCACCATTCATACATTATACCTGTACAAGCCAGTTTGCACTGCTGGTAAAACTTGTTGCGTACTTGCACGAGTTTTATAGAAGAAAAAGCTAAGAAAGAGCGCTTTTTTGTGGCAAATAATAAGCTACAGCCTCATAGGTCTATAAATTATTATCGTTGTTCGCAAGTTCCAAAAATTTTCCGATCGCAGCTTCATTTGTGCATATGAACCTATTTTTATCTTGAAATTAGATTAGAATGTAAACTGTAGCTTCCCAAACACAAAATGGCCTCCAGAGCAATAAATTTTTCCATGCAATCAGCTCAACAATGCCATTTCGTGTTCTAGAAGTAAGCGAATAAAAAGAAATGTAAATTACATTTAAAATATTAACGAATTAACGGACTTTATCAACTTCCGTTAATTAAAGCTGAAAACAGCGAATTAACTTTAACGGAAATATGAAGTTTGCTAACAGACTAGTGGTTAACGAAGCTAACGTTGTGCATTAACTTGCCCACCTATGCTGAAATCAATAAATTATTTTTTGTAACACATTAGTTTTTGATGGGCTGTCGGTGATACGCACTGGGTTCCCTACAGATGTACAGTAGGCCCCTACTTAGTATTGGGCTCCCCACCCCAAGGAGAAAAACCTTAATTCGACGAAAAAAGCTGCAGAATTTTGGTTGAAAAAGTTTTTTTTGGGTGGAGTTGCTTTACTAAAATTTCGTCGGAGAGTGGATCCTCCAGAAGTTTTCAAATATCACCAGCAGTGATCAAACTTGTTTTTCTATAAGAAGTGGTACGCGTTCACAACACGCGTTCACAACACGAGATGCCTAAGTGGTATGAGATCGTGAAAAGGTTGAGAACCACTGCTGGCCTAGAGTTATGGTTACTGTTAGATAGGCCTACTATTCCGCAATTAACAACGGTCCATTCAAAATACCACTTCAAACTGGTCCGCTCTACGAGAACGGTTGCCGACTTCTGATATACTGTGTCATAACATCCTTTCAAAAATTGAGCATTTTACAGGGATTTCTGATTCGTAGTGTACCGCCTGAAAAGTTTTCAACTCCATTTTTTTGTTTAGATTTATCGAGTACAATACCTGAACAAATAACGGGTAACCTGGTTATGTGCTGACTGTCGTTTGGTAGATTGGCATTGAGATAATGTTTATGTACGAACTGGCAATAAAAACTGGTTGGCCAATAACTTGTTCTTTATCTATTTGAAACCTTAACTAAATTATTGTTGTTGTTGTGGTGCATTATTTATCCTCCTGCCTCTGGACAGTGTAAGACGATAAGTATTGGACGAGGTGCGTGCTTTTCATTGCAATGACTACTTCGTGCTTGGAGGAATCTGCACCTGCTCAGGAGTTTCCAATTTCTTCGAGTTCTTGTCCATTGAGTTTGCTGCTTGTTCGAAGCTACCAAGCAAAGATAATCATCCTAAAGCGTCTTAACCAAGAACGCAACAACCTGACCAGGGTGCGGGTTGAACCTAGTTCATGTAGTCAAGGTCGTCGTATAAACGACGCCTTCTCGGTCACGCTGCCGATCAAGCTTCGCAAATTACCAATCACAAATCGGACTTAATTCCACCTTGAACCAATCAGCAATCATTATTCAGTACACACTATAATGTTCAAAGACATGGAAACAAAAGAGAATTTCACACAATTTAGCCATTTACTTACACCAAAACACGTCTATCCCAAAAAGTAGCAGTTGTGATGATTCCTTGATCAAGCTTTGCAAGTTTTGACTTTACTGCCTGTTTCATCATAGTCTTGCGGAATAATGATTCAGATGCCGCTCTCTTCCAAAACTGGTGAGCGTAGAAATAGTTAAAGATTATTGCAATATAATTGAGCATTTATTGTATTGTGACTAACTAAAACTAAATAAAACAAAAAAGTTGCAGTTATATTGTAAACGTTTGTTTTGTTGAAAACAAGGAGAAAATGACTTTTCGGCCATTGAGTCGATCTGTCTCTACTCGCTGGTCTATACCACACACGGTGGAGGGTTTGTTTTACACTCTCCCGTTTAGTGGTGAATGTCAAGCAGAAAACTGTGAGTATCAATTTAAATAATAGTTTTAGGTTTCAATGCTGCGCAGTTTGGTGCTTCCACAAAGAGCTCGAATTATTTTGCTCAGAACTATAGTAACTCTATTTTACACAAGGGAGGGGGCATTTTTGAACCCCTCTCGGTTTTTTGGTGATAAACTCTTCAGCAAAAAGATTTTTGCTCCAAGTTAACTTGACTTGGAGTCAAATTTTATCATAAATAACTCATGATACTTTCAATTTGCTAATGTAACGGGAAGCTTCCCAATTTTGAGGTTTCCAAAGTCACTTTCCGAAATCAGAGCATTTTTTGGCCAAAATTTACCTAAAAGACGTCATAAGACGTTTTTGTGACAAAACTACTTTGACTTGAGCGGTTTATGATACACTATTAAAAATCAAACTCATGTAAAAAACTTGAACCACCTGTGACGTCATCGCAAAAATGCCGTCATTTTTCAAAAATTTGTCACAATGTTGTCACAATGATGACGCCATCAAACTATTGTCACAATATTGTCACGATGATGACATCGTCAACTCAAAACCAATTTTTCTGAAAAATTTTGGTGAACACCAATCCGCATGCCAGATTTGGTGTTCCCATTACTTGTTGTGTGGGAGTTAGATTGGGGACATTTTTGTCATCCTCCCCGTGTAAAATGCATTGGTTAAATACCCCGTATAAAATAGGGTTAACAGAGTCAATTATTTTTTTACGGACCATAATATTTAAAATCTAAAAACAATGAAATTAAACCAATAACTAAAACAGTGTTAAATTTTGCATTTTTTTCATGCAGATACCCTCCTGACAAGATGAAAGACGGAATAGACTATAGATTTGTACGAGCTTTTAGTTTGTTGTTTTTGGGTTTTCAATTTTATGGTGTAAATGATGGAGTCGGTTTCATCACTATGTGGGAATCGAAACACCTGAATTTTCAACACTAGTAAGGATTTTCAGCACTAGTGTATATCAGCATGCAAATATCCATTGACAGAAATGCAAAGCGTCTTTCGAGATTACAAACCACGCAGCAGTTTCATAGACAGCGTTTACACTTGTGAACAAACCACAGAAGATAGATATCACAGACAGGAAAGGGTGCAAAGAGTAATAAACAGAATTCGGCCGAAATGTTTCAACCAAATTGAAACAGAATTTGACTAACATTACCGTACATTTTTTTCATGTGTTAGTTTTCTGGTAGAAGAGCGGTTCTAAAATAATAAACGGACAGACACTTTCATTTTGCACGAAAGTGTAATATTGGTTCAGTTAGTTTACATTCAGCAACAGGTGAACATGGAACGAAAATCTTGTAAGAAGACATCGATTTAAAAGATGCTTTATGACATTTTCTGTAACTTATATAAATTTGACAAACCAGTCGTTTTAAAATCAAAAGTGTTCATGATTTGTTTGGTCTAGTAAGGAATGGGTCAAGTCTTGAAAATAAGACAAGACAACAAGACAAGACAAATTTATTTCGTCGCTCAGCAGCTATACTCGTATAATGGCAATCATTAAAATTGATTAGAATTGCGAAGGGACCACGCGGTCATTAAGTCAAGCAACCACCTAAATGTCAAGGGAACTTACTGATTTAGCCAGTAATATTGAGATTTGAATATTTTTTAGTGAAATACACGGTTGTTAGATTTTATTTACTTACTAGCATGTCATCGGCCTAACCATTTAAGCCTGTCTAAGAATCGGAAGATCTAAATAGTTATTGCGAGACGTGGAAGCGAACCTAATTGTTACTGATTTAGCAGAAACTTTTTATACCGGTACTGAATTTTA
The DNA here is from genome assembly GCA_963965965.1 of Trididemnum nubilum. Lineage (NCBI taxonomy): Eukaryota > Metazoa > Chordata > Ascidiacea > Aplousobranchia > Didemnidae > Trididemnum > Trididemnum nubilum. The sequence goes on from OZ014486.1 coordinate 33,521,799, forward strand.
TATCGTTTATAATATAACTCCCTAATTTCTTGAGGAATAGAATTTCAAACCTTGACTCCTGATATTTAATGCACCTTTGCAATTTATTTGTTCGGTAGCGAGGAATGTTAAGATTCGAGTTAACACTTGATTGTCTCGATCGTAACTCGGCTCGAATGTTCAACAGTGTTACGAAAATAATTGCAAAACGAATTAGGAGGTTTGTTGGTTATAAAACAATAAACAAATATAGCAATTTCATACTTTAATAGATCATCCATTTGCAAAATCTTAAATTGAATGTAGTATGGTATTACTTCATCTTGGTAATGACATCAGCGATCGCTCTTATTGCTCGATTCTGTAACGATTTCAATCTTTTAATGTAGGTGGGATAAGTGGCTCCCCAGATTATAATATCGTAGGATAAGAACGGTTGCGCTAATGCATAGCAAAGTTGTAGCATTAGGTTTTGAGGAAAGAAGTGCTTTAATTTGAATAATATTCCGACTGAGAGAATTACTTTTCCACCCATCATTTCAAAGTGCTGTTTAAAATTGAGTTCGTTATCGATCACAACTTCTAAATATTAAGCGCTATCAACAATATTTACCGGAGATCCATTACTTGTCAAGTAAGATGAGGAATTACTGCTTTGGTTTGTTTAGGGGGAATGATTATGATGTTGGTTTTGGTACGTTAATCGAAAGTTTATTTAGGCAACACCATTGATGGAAGTTTTGTAATTTCGAACTAATTTTGATTTGTAATATTTCAGGATTTAAGCCTTTCACAATTACACAGGTGTTGTCAGCAAAGAGTCGCGGTTGGATTTTTAAGGTAAAATTTAGGTTGTTGATGTAAATGAGAAAAAACAAAGGGCCCAGCGGCAAACCATGGGGACCGACCCCACAAGGCCACAATAAATTAACTTTAGGTCAGATTTTGATTGATTGTTAAATACAAACAGCTGTGTATTATGAAGATTAGAGTGAATCAGCTTATGAGCCATATCCCTAATACCACAGTTGCTCAGTTTTACCAGAATTATGGGTTTCATGTGACACTGTATCGAAAGCTTTCCTTAAATCGACAAAAGATAAAGCTGTATAACAAGATTTATTAATATCATCGTAACAGGAGGTAACAACATCCAGCTTTGCAGCACTCTAAAAATATTACTAGGAAAATCATATTGATTTTTGTAGATTATTTTGAGTTTTTTGAGGAAGTTGTACAGTCGTGCGTACAGAATTTTTTCAATAATTTTAGAAAAACAAGTGAGTATCGAAATGGCCCGGTAATTATTCTTGTCACCTTTTGCTCCGGATTTTGTAGGTGGGGGCAACCCTGGCAATTTTGAAAAAGCTAGGAAAAATACCTTCAGTACACTTAGTTGAGAAATAAGTTAAGATATGGGGCAACAATAAATCTGGCTGCTTTACCAAAAAATGACTGGATGTTATCGTGCCCCACTGCTTTATTTTTCAAGGAATTAATTTGATTTAAAATTTCATTATTAGTTGGGGGTTCGAGATAAATGGAATCTGATATCTTTTTTTCAAGAAAATATTTAGGTTGTTTACCCGTAGTAGAAATTATGCTATCGGCCAAATTAGATCCAATGCTACAACATAGGCGTAACCAGGACTTTTGATTGGTGGGGGGGGGGCAAACTACAATAAGCATGCAATGACGTCATCAAAAATTTTCAAAAGAGGAACTTTTTATGGAGGAAAGATGTCGTAGAATGGAAGATCAGAAGCCTTGGCTTGGTGTGGCGCTTAAGCAGGATTTTGCTAAAAGGAGGAGGCTTAAACCAATGGTTAAAAAGAGAAAATGTGTAACTTGAGAGACGTGTTGAGTTAAGTAATGTAACTCATACGCATCACAGACGAGGGTCTGGGGGCAGAGCCCCCAGCTTTCGAAGGTTATGGGGGTCTGGGGGCTTTGCCCCCAGCCGCTAGGCGATATTTTGTAACTTTTTGAAAAAAAAGCTATTTTAATGCTATGGGATCATATTTCGCAGGTGTTCAAAGCTATTTAAAAGAACTAGATTTTTAACATTTGAAAGCCAATTGGAAAAAATTTAATTGTTCAATCCTCCTTTTACTTGCTATTTAAGTCCAAAACTCGCTTAAAATCTTGCATTTTGATGTTAAATTTTGTAAGTGATTTGGCCCAGGTACGGTGAGTAAGGTGCACTGCCTACTGCAATAATTTTGCAATAATTTTGCAGTAAATAGTAATCCACTGGAAGATGTTTGTTTTGTCATGAAATTAACTAGTTATAGGAGTACATGTACAATTAGGGGGGCCCATGCCCCCTCAATTCAAATTTAATAATTTGTTAAATGAGCATTTTCCCCAGCTATTTTATTTTCAAAACTTTATTTTTCGCATAAAAATAAGCAAGGTATAGGTGAATTGTTTTTGAAAAATGGTACAATCGATTGCTACACCTACTAACCATGTTATTCCCGGACCGGATTTACATTGCGCGGGACCCCTGGTACTTTGGCAATTTTCGCAACATCTTCCCGCAAAATATAGGTGAAGACTAAAAAAGAGTCTTACTATCTGAGCGCGGGACCCCAGGCACTGGGCCACTTGAATAAATCCGACCCTGGTTATTGCGTTACATTCATAAAAAAGTAAGAAGGGGGCCTGAGGTAGAGGACAAAAATCCTTAATTTTACGCGGGTTATACATTTAATTTGGTTGGCAAAATTAAATTCAGGGGGCCCGGGCTCCCTGGTTGTCAATATTATTATTAATTACTGGTGTATGCGAAGATGCTAAAAGAAACTGAAACTGGTGAAACAAGACTTTTTTGTCACATTTTAATCATTGGTGGCATTTCGATTGGGTTGATTGTCACATTTTAATTGGTGGCATTTCAGATTCGATTGTCACATTTTAATCATTGGCCCTTCCCCTGGCTATGCATTTGTTATACAAAAGTAATTATTAAATTGATTCGCAATAACGTTTGGGTCCTGTGTTCCTTTCAGCGCAACGGGAGGTTCACGGTTCGGTTTACACGGCAACGCTTATAGTGTTATCCTCCAATATTTTGCGCGGATTCTATTTGGTACGTGCGAATTCAGAATAAAAATGAATCTTTTTGGATAAGACTTTGATTCTAGTTAGTGTATTGGAATAAAGCCTAAACAAAGTTTTTTCAGCTAAATTACCTTAAATGGCATTTTTTCCGTATAGAGATTAAAATTCCTTCAGTAATTTAAGGCTTACTTGCAAGTTTGTTTTTTTTTTGCTTCCGACTCTGACGTTCGAGCGGAGCATGCTTGTCGATGATTTCAGCGATTAAGTTTACAAACTGGTCAAATGTCTTATTAAAATTGTCTCGATTCAAAGGAAAATTATTTAAAATAAGGTTGCCTAATTCCCTACATAGATCCTCAGAAAAAGCTTCTGGACAAAAGTTTGTTTTTTTATTTCTGTAGAGAGGTACAGGTAATTTCTAGCCAAGTTTTTCAACTTTACTAAGTATGCACATGATTGCATAATGATCAGCAAGAGAAGAAAGAATAACATGGGATAAAATTGAGTGCGCTCTATCATTGGTGATAATATGGTTAATTACGGTAGCTCTTTTATCCTTGACCCTTCTGGTTTTAGTTACAAAGAAAACCCTTCATTGCTTGTTATCACTTGCATATATCTGTCAGCTTGAAGACAATTTTGATTAGTTTTATTGGCGTCAATGTTAATATCACCAATAACGTAAAATGTTTTTTTTTCATCTGCGGACTTTTCCATGCCATCCGAAAAATCATCTAAAAACTTGTTTGAGTCTTCGGTTGGATACCGGCAGATGGAGACAATTAGAATTGTTTTTGTAGAATTGTTGGTCCAGATATTTAACCATACGATTTCCGTCCCACAAAGCTAAAAACGTCTGAGCCGAGTAAAATTAAATTTCATACTCAAGTAAACTGCTACACTGCCCGCTTTTTGACTAGGTTTTGCGTTGAAGAAATTATACCCTTGTATAGTTGGATGTTTTTTTAAAGATTGATTTATTCAAGATTCGGATAGACATATAACATTTGGTTTGAAGAGAAGCAAGCTGACAAATTCATGCAAATCGTCAAATTTTTTATAAAGAGATGTAATGTTAAGGTGCACTAGTATCAGGGAGTCATTGCCATTCCAAAGATTTGAACAGTTGTCATAAAAATCAATAAGGTCACAGTTAGCAATTTTAGAAATTATCCAATTAAAAATTTGGTCGCACATTTCCCTAGATTCATGGGCAGGATCGGCTGCTTGACTCGTGCTCAGGGCCAATAATGCTTTTTCGGAGCATAATGGTTAGAGTTACCAGCCGAATTGTCTCTAAAATGAATGGAATATGTTAAAAATTGTCTTGGCTATTTTTTTTTTTAATAAGATTTATTTTTGCTTTGATACTTAGAGATTTTGTCTCATCATAAGTCAATAACGTACCGGTACTGTAATTAATTAAACTTCAAAACAAAAACATAGTTTTACCGCGTCATAAATGCGGTTGATTAGTCGAGGCACAAGCGCAACAACAGTTGGTTTAAGCTCAGCAACGTCATCTGTGAATAACTTGATATCTCCTTGAAAAAATCCAACCCTAAAATGCCATGGGGTTAATTTTTTAGGGATGAAGAAAGGTTGCTATCGTTCTGGTTTAAGTTTTAAACAATCATTTGACTCGTTGTTTCCTTGGGGAGATCGATTCGGTGAAGACAAGTACATTCAAGGTGGTGATTCACTCTACCAAACGAAACTCAGCTTAAAGAACGACTAATTTGCAATAATATACTCAGTTGCGTAGCCATGGGGGGCGTGGGTGGGGGGCAATAGCCCCTCTATTGGCCTGCCGACCAAAATACAAAATAAAGAAAATACCACGTTTTTAGCTCTTCTGAGACTGCCTTTTGCACTGGAATAGACTCAAAAAATGATTCAAAGCATTTAGGAGGGATAATTTGTCAAAAATAAAACTCATAAATCACAATAAACTTTGAAAAATGGCCAAAAATTGATATTCAAAGTTGATCGCTTATTGAAAATGCTTAACACGTGTTTCATCGAAAAATATAATAAGCTCAGGAATAGGGGGGGGGGGGGCTATTCAGTATTAGTTAATCACCAATCACTTCTCTCAAACTTCCTTCCATTAGCCTCCCTAATTATGTATTTCGCTGCAAAATGTAGACGAAATGAATTACTCCTTGAGAGTTTTTATGAACTAACGGTATAGGATTTTATGATTTACTAGCTAGTAAATATGAGAACTGAAATTCTAGCAATACTTACCTCAACATACCCCATTTATGCAAGTAGTATAATCATGTTTTTGCGCTGCTAATTTCTATTCCACGTTTTAATAGCATTAATTTTATCCCAAATTTAAGTTATTTTTGCCAAAAAAATACAAAATTTTCAAGTGCTGGGGGCTCCGTCCTCCGATTCCCGTGCCTTCGGGGGCTGGGGGACTCCCACACTCCCATAATAGCCTTCTATTGCAGATTTCTGGCTACGCGACTGAATATACGTCAATTTGTTAACAATACCATTGTAACTAATAGAGTACAGAGATAAGGGTTGCAAATGAAGAATTCAAAATATTGACTTTTGAAATCCAAAAGCTGATTATGTTGCCTGCTTTGTCCCTCAATCACATTTCAAATACTTACGTTTTTCTCTTTGTTTGAATTAGTTTGACAAATCATGCCTAACGCAACCTTTTTGTTCTAAAAATATGTGGTAGCTACAGAGATGAGTTTTTTATAGCAATCGTCAAACATTTTGACGACAGATTGGCCTCTTCATTAAATCTTAGACGGAAGACTCTGCCCGATAACCTTATTGCTTGTGGCCCTATTAATCTTACATCTTCACATTCCGCAGTTCTTTTTTTGAATAAGGCTTGGCATGTAGCTCCATCGTGACACTTTTAAGGAGAATCTGAAATCTTTTTCGCAGTTTTGAAACCATACATGCACATCTTTTAACTCACCTTGCTCCCACGTAGTACATGGACAACGCCATTAACCTTTCGAACACGTGGGCAAGAGGAAGGAAGGAAAAGTAGATGTCTGACTTGTCAAAGTCAGTAAATGTCTAAACAACAACTTTTCTGACAATTTGCGGTTTCATCTTGAAAGCAGCTAAAACAGCTATTCGCTCCGATCAATAAACTTACATTTTCGCCCATTCCGTATATCCCAGCGTGGTTGGCAACAAGATTAGCATGGGTCAGCATAACTCCCTTCGGTAATCCAGTTGTCCCACTTGTGTAGCAAATGGTGTGGAGATCTTCGGGTTTTGGTGACTAAATTTGATCAGAAATTGAAATCGTGACTAGGAATTATGAATAGCTGATCGAAAATCAAATTATGTTACAGTTCAGCTAAACCAAATACAGAACTAAGAAAATAGATGATATGAAATCACGAGCTGGATATACCATCGGTCCAGTCGTCAGCAAAAAATGACCACGGATATAATTCGAAACCATGCCCGTAACAATCAAAGACACGACTAGTTTCGAAGTTGCAACAGACCTTCAGAAAGTAGTACTTTATGTATATTGTTTGTTTGAAGGATTTACGAAACCTGAGATATCTCAAGAGCTGCTTTCTTGAATAGTTGCACTGAAAATTGTAAAGTTAGTCTCCGGCTCCAATGCTTGCAATGAGAGTGATGAGCAGGTGAGGTTATAGACTTACATCTGCCAGACCCAAATATAATTGTGTGGAGCAAAAAACAACAAAGCTGTACGTAATGGGAAAGGGCAATATTCAGTCATTTATTGCATTAAAGCTCTCTACGCCTAATGCTATCTCAGCTCTTGCGACAGTTTAACCGGTTCAACCTCGCTGTGACGATAAGGTTCGAATAAAATTAAAACTTTTGCCGTCTGTAACAAATTACCAAGGAGAAATCACCATAACATATAAAATTGCTACAGAAACTCTTCTAACTATTGTAGCTTGTTCTAACTACTGTAATATTGCATGCAGTTTTGAATACAGCAAAGTTTTCATTTTGTCGAATCTATGAATAGTTGCAAGGTACTGCAGATTAATTACCGAAAAATAAGCCGATAGTCACATAGGCCTGGCCAACACAAAATGCTTTGTTACGGTTTAGCCCAAGGGTTCTTAATCGGCGGTAAATTTCACGAACCCAGGGGGTAAATTTACTGTCTGGCAAACTGAAGCAAACTTCTATTTTTCAATTGTGCAAAACCTCAAAACCCACGTATGTCTTTCGGTAAATTTGGAGATCAGTCCAAGACACGGAAAATTCTGCGTCTCCCGAACCGAAGACCCTTTTTTTTGGAGATCACCTTAATATCTAAGGGAAACCTGCTGCTTCGCGGACTGAAGACCTTTTTTCTGGAGATCACCGCAAGTGTCGCTGAAGCTGAGTACAACCAAGAAGATGGGGGTAAATTTTCGTGGACCACCAAAAAGATGGGGTTAAATCATTCTTTTATCATTTTCCAAGGGGTAAACGAGACAAAAAAAGGTTAAGAACCCCTGGTTTAGCCAATGTAATGAAGACTAGCTTGACAAATTGTACATCCCAGTAACGAGTTTAATTATATTGCAAACACGAACGAAACGCGTAGCTATAATTCAACACCCTATAAGCTAAAGTTTTCAAAAACACAAAGTTTTTTATTACACAGTGATTGAATCAGAACGTGTTATTGTAATTTGACACTTATCCTTAAGGTGCATAGCTGCTTTGCTGTAAGATGTATAGTAGCGTAAAATAACTCAACTTAAAGGCGATGAAGCATTAGGCTAGGTTTATGTGCAAACAATGATAAAAAATTTAAAACATATCATTGCCAAATTCCAGCTATCTATACGACTTGTTGTTTCTGAAGTATTTCATTTCAAAGTTAGAAGATGTCCCCAAGAGTGTTGCCAGTTAAAATTTCATCTTATCAAAATAATGAAAGCACTTGAATGCAAGGCTGCAGCTTGAATTATTGTTCAACAGAAAATAATACTTTTACAAGTTCGTTACGATAGTCCAATTCCAAGAAAATTCGATTTTGATTGACAATACAGTTGGGTAGATTTCCTAAATTTTGAAATGAATTATTTCAGAAACGATAGGTTGTAAATAGCTGAAATTTAATGAAGATATCTATGTTTGTATGTTTCTGTATCTTTTGCATTCTAGCTGGATGCTTTACCTCCTTTAAAACAAAGCATCATGATTGCACAGTATTTTAGCTGATCCTCCTGTTCAAAAACTTCTAAACAAAGTACCATCTCAATCCATCAACAGTATAACCAGGCCCGGCGCCAAAATAGCCTGACTCGGGGGGCACAAACAAAATTTTGTGGGGGCACAAAAAACTTTAAATCTTTGAATTCGAGAGAGTGGACCAAAAAACAAAGGTGTTCATTGCGAATTGCGATGAAATCTGGGGTAAAGACCTAAAAAAAAGGTTTTCATCTCAAGAAATATGCGAATTTTCACGAATTCTGAGGTGAAGACCAAAAAAAAAGAAAGAAAAAAAAGACTTTATCCCCCAAAATGCGCGAATTGTTATGAATTCTGCGGTGGAACCACAAAAACAAACGGTCTTTAATTATTGCAAAACCTACGAAAAAACAGTTCTTGCTCACGAATTCTGGGGTGATACCCAGTATTTTGTGAGTCTCAGGCCTCGAACTGCACTCCAGCAACACCGAGGTTGTTAATTTCTATGGGGCACAATCCTCGCTTGGGGAACACAATTCTCATTTGGTAGGGCACAAGCAGTGATTTTGGGGGGCACGGCCCCGGAATGCCCTCCCCCCCGTGGCGCCGGGCCTGAGTAAAAGCCTTTAAAACATTCTAATAATATACTACTGTAAATTAATCAGCAATTTAATTTGCTATGCCATTTAATTTTTCAAAAACATTTTAAGCTAATTAGCGGTAGAAAATTTTTGTGACTGTCCTTCCTCAGATTTCTTTGTTTATTACGCAAAGAGGTTGGACGTACACAAGCACAGGAATACCTCGAGACAATTTTGAGGGTCCCTAAACTCTTTAAATTTTTTAATAGTTTCAAAAATCAAAAATGAAAATAATTACCAAAAAGAAGATTACCAGGACTTTATATTTATCTTTGTTAGGCCTCATACCAACGTCGACAAATATAGGACAACTCATTTTATTGTATTGCAGTTGAGATTTTTCCACAGCAATTTTTTGTCAAGAAAGTAGAGTGTAAAAAATAACCGCTTTTTGTGCTTGACTTGGATTTTAAATAATGTTACAGCTGGTTTTAATTTCTCCTTTTAGCTGCATTAAAATGGACTGAAATAATTAACTAAAAAATAATAATACAAAAGTAAAAACAAGCAAACAACAGTATCACGGTACTTGCCACAAACTGTTTCAAATTGTTCTTTCCCTTCTCTTCCAATTCTGAAAATAGTTGAATTTTGGTCTTAGTGTCCGCTGCAAGATTTTTTACATCATCATCCGGTGTTTCCATGATAACAATCATGCCCAAAACAAACTGTTCTTTTTGTACTTCCTTCAGTAAAGTTTTGGCTTTGGAATTTTTATCTACGACGATAAACTTCAGCTCACCTGAACAATGTCATTCTTAAATCTAATTTGACTCAGAAAAAACATAAGTTACGACAAGCAAAAAAAAAAAACAACACACACTCACAAAAAAGCTGATAAAATCAATAGTTTAAAGTAGTGTACTGTATTGCTGGTATAAAAAATGTTTGGCACTGTTACAATCACAATAACAAAAAAATTACATGACGTTTCAGGCAATTTCGGCAACGTCATTTACTTTGGCTTTCTTCAACAGTTTAATTTACTGTATATAAGCAGGTTTTATCTCCACAGCCACTTACATTGATTAACAATATGTCGAATGGCTTCAGGTCCCAACGTATCATACAAAGTTACAACCACCATTGAGAATGAGTTGCACGCCTGCTCCGCTATTTTCCATTCGACTCGGTTTTGTGCGAAAATTCCGATGAATTGTTTCGGGTTTGGTTCTGCTCCTTCTGCAATTAACCCGGACCCAAAACGTTGAGCTCGATCCAGGACCTAAAAATTGCGTGATCGTTTATGCGTTTTAGAAGCATGATTTGATGTAACAGAACGTCAATCTCGTAAATTAGCACCAGCTAAAAAAGAAATATAGGGAGGTTCCGAGCTTGGTGCAAAAAACTAGTTCAATTCACTACACAAAGAAGAACAAACATGAGCGAACGTTTTTACAAAGCTTTTCAAGACACTACTTGGCTTAGCATCAGCAGATTCTTTTAACAAAAAATGTTCGCTCAAGCTTACGTTGCATGATTTAATTTGAGAAAACTTCAAAGTTCCAAATGCTTCGAAGTTCAATTCCAATTCAGATATATTTTTTAATCGCAATTAACACAGCAATTTAAAAAGAATACAGATTTTATAGCATCTCAATACAAAATACTGTATACAAAATAGCGAAACTCAATGTAGGGAGTTTCGAAAATAGCGGAGCAGGCGTGCAACTCATTCTCAATTAAACCGATCAGTGGTCGAGTGGATAGAGCGTCTGCTACTGAAGCGGTAGACACGGGTTCGATTCCCGGTCGAGTCAAACCAAAGACTATAAAAATTGGTATTCACAGCTTCCCTGCTTGACGTTTAGCAATTAAAGGGACAGTGTGAAGCCTCCATCGTGCGTGGTAGACAGATGGGCAGGTGGCAGCTTGACTCGAAGACCGAAAGATCCCTTGCTGTCTCCTGGCCAAGGCAACTTGGTGAATAAAATGTAATTACAATTACAATTACAATGAGAAATTGGCGTTCTACCAGCTATTATTACTTTTCAGCTAGTCCTATTTGCATAGGTGGGCACAAGTCCGTTAATCGTTAATCCGTTAATAACGAAGCTAACTTTTTCACTAACTCGTTAATCCGTTAAAAAGTTTTTTCATGTTAACGGACTAAATTAACTTCCGTTAAGTGCTGTTAATGGACTAAAGTAACTTCCGTTAAGTTCTGTTAACTTCCGTTAAGGTTTTTATCGATTATATCTTGCAGCTTTGTTGTACATTTGAACTTGTTTTTATCTTGAAATTAGATTAGACTGTAAAATGTATCTTTCAAATCAAAACACAAAAAGACCACCATAGCAATAAACATTTCCTTACAATCAGCTCAACAGCGTCAATACGTGTTCTAGGAGCGAGTGAATAAAACGAAATGTAAATCACACGCAAAATGTTAACGGATTAACGGACTATATTAACTTCCGTTAATTAAAGCTGAAAATAACGGATTAACGTTAACGGAGGTGTGCAGTTTGTTAACGGACTAGTGGTTAACGAAGCTAACGTTTTGCATTAACTTGCCCACCTATGCCTATTTGTGATGTCGAGCAAAGGCCTACGCGCGTCGACCACAGGGATCAGTCCATTCTACGCTTCAACAATTAAAAAGCAATTCGTATCTACGTTTGTAAATAATTGAGTAATCTATAAAAAGAATTTGCTTTTTTGACATCAAATAACGAGAGACTGTAAAATGACCATGGAGATCTTTAAATTAAACAAACGCTATAGTTTAATAAGTAACTGATATTTTTAATAATAGCGGCAAATACACGGTATAGCAGCGTTAAACATCGACAACCTTTATCTCTGGCATCAACCAAAATGCAGTGAAACAATAGTAACCAAATACTTAATTGTTTCGGTATTTGCTCAGCAACACTTGATACGCTTTATTTCGCTACAATAGAAAAAACAAACAAATTGCTCAGCAGTTACGCTTCACTGATCAAGAGGAGCTGAACTATGCTAGTTGTGGGTAGGATTAAGTTTTGATCTTCCAACAGTAAGCGAGTTGACTATTTTTGGTATGCGGATAGACTTACTACAATTTTTTTTTGAAAAGTGAATTTTTGGTTGATGACGTCATCATAGCAACGTCTTGACGTATTTTTGACGAATATGACGTTACAAGCGATTCAAATTTTGGGTGTAAGTTAGATTTTTAATTATGATTTCAAAGTGATGATTACAGCAACCGCCTGAAGAAGTCATTTACTTAAAATTTTTGGCGCATTGGTTATATTAAACCCAAAGTTTAGGCATTTTTTTTCACCCCATTGACTTTAAACTGTTTGGAGTTGAATGAATGTGAATCGCTTCTTTACGATCAGATTTTGTCTACATTTTGTTTAAAATATTGTAAAAAATTAAACCTACTTCTCCATATTTGATCCAAGAATAAGACTGATCTGGCCCCGGTCTCCATCCCAAACATGGTCCGTTGCCTGTCAAAAAATACATTAAACATTGCTCGTTAAGTTTCACTTTTCTTGCAATCAATCCAATGTTATGGTTTAAACGCAAATAGAGTTGACCGTCGAGTGTTTGTCTTATTAATTTGTTGAGTAGAGATGCGTTAAACCGAATTCAAACCTGTAAGCAACGCGGTCGTAAACGACCGCTCGCGGAGCGTGCACATTGCGCAACGTAGCAAAGATGCAAGTAACAGATAGGCATGTAGCAGCTTGACTCGGGGACCAAAAGATCGTTTCAATGTCTCCCGGCTACGGCAACTTGGTGAACAAAATGTCATTACAATATGGTTGGCTCCGCTTAACTGGATCATTTTGGGCCGAGGGTTTTTGATCCTGTTAGCCGAAAAGATACAGAACTGTATTTAAAAAAGGTCGTTGTTTTTAGTCAACAAAGAAACCTAAGTTTAAAAAAATAATGAAATGAGGATCAATATATAATCAATAATGCAACTGTGTTTATAAATTAAACCAATATACAGTATTTTATTAGTTCTGCTGAAAAAGAATCGTAAAATATTCGTCTGTTTCATGTCGACTGTAAGTGTTTGACTTGATGCTTTTTCCAACTTCGCGAACAGGTTGTCATGGTCTGCGAAACCTCGTCCCAGCAGACCCCGTTTGAGAGCATTCATAGCGTTACGGGTCTCTAGAACTGTGAGAAATGTAAAATTTGGCTGTGAGTTTTCATGTAAAAGTGACCCAGTTGCACAAAAAATTGATCCAGTGATCCAAAAAAGCGGCGCACTTTAATGTTGAAAATGCCTGTGTAATTTAGGACTTACAAAAATGATCCAGATAACCAAATGATCCAGTTATTAGTGAGCCAGTTAAGCGGAGCCAACTGCTACAATCATTACACGTTGCTCTGCGTCCGGTCAGCGTGAGCGCCAATTGATCACCATTCTGATAAACAACCAACGTTATAAGTGCTACTAATTCTACTCGCAGTGTTAACGGCCTTAAGCTGGTTCACATAAACTCCGTCTACTTCAACATTTTTTAAGTCATTTTTGTTTTTTATTTGAATAAAATAAAGCTTGAAAAGTTGATTATTGGGTTAGCAGAGCATGAGAATTCCTTGTATCAAGATGTTCATTTCTTTTAAGCTTTTTATCAGACGCTTGTTGAGAAGAATCGTCATAATGGAAAGAGCAAAAAACGAACGACTATTATTTTATGGAAAAATAGCGAAGTCGTGATTGGCTGAAAAGGAGGACCAATGAGATCAAGTCCTTTTTAGAAATTTTAATGAAAGTACATGGCTTTAAGAGCAGATAGGTGGAAGAGAGAGCGGCCTTGGGCAAGAATAGAGTATCTACCGTTAAAACTTTTGCAATTTTTTTCAGCGGTAATCATGTATTTGGCTTCTTATGAAACAGAAAACCTAAGGTTATGAAATAGCTCAGAAATCTTGATAAAGCGTAAGCGAAAATCGTAATGACGGTTTAGCTATCAATTCGTTTTAAACTTTTTCCTCTTTCAGCATTTGCTTAAAATTACTTTAAAAATACAAATGCTTAATCTCCTTTAGACAAAACTCGTCTTTTGATAAAGATCCAAGTTTCGATATTTATTCACTCTCTGTTGCTAAAAAATTCCAGATATGATATTTAATTACATACTGTATTTATTCACCAAGTTGCTTAGGCCAGGAGACAGCGAAAAACCTTTTCGGTCTTCGAATCAGTTGCTACCTGCCCACCTGTCTACTGCACACAGTAGAGGCTCCACACTTTCTCTTATAGTTGCTGAACGTCAAGCAGAGAAGCAGTGAACACCAATTTGTAGTTTTTGGTTTGACCCGACCGGGAATTGAACCCACATCTATCTTTTCAGTAGTACGCTCTATCAACTCAACCACCGATGGGTGACATATATTCACAACAACCGCTTTTTTCTCACCTGATGCTTTCATTCCTCGTAGAAAAATTTCGTGTAAAGTTAGCGCGCTTTCATCTTTGTAACTGACCAATTTACCTTGTCTTAACATTGGCGAACATCGCACTGTTTCGTCGCCCTACATTATAACAGTAATGGCATTTCATCCAAAAATAGAATACAATCACTGTATGATTACGCGTTACAAATGCTTTTGCACTGCAGTAAATCAGAAACACTGGTGTTGACTCAATTTTAGGACTCTTTGACACGAAGAAAACCGAACTACTGTATATATGACATACCTTGTAGCTCAAGATACAACAGGTTTCACCTTGGTAAATTACGCAGAAGGTGACCCCACACTCGATTTTTTTAATTTTTCTTTTGTTTTTATGATATACGAAAATGTTCCAGACTTGAATGTAAAAGTGGGTGAAAACAATGCATTTTTATTTAAGATTTTGTAAGTCCTGTTAGAGCGATACACACTCGAACTACGCGCCTTCTTCATATAAACTTAATTTGTATTTACCAAGTTACAGAACACAAAAATTACAAAAAAGTTTTAAGAACCAAGGAGCCAAAGTTTGGAACTCGGCACCAAATAATTAAAAAAATTACCACTGATCAATTTAAATTAAAATGCAAAAAATATTTATTGTTAAATTAGGAATGATTCACAATTCTCTGAAATTGATTAAACTTGGCAAAAACTCAAATTTAACCTATGCGCAATATATTCAAATCAACGTAAAAACTGACCCACCCAGCATCTTGACAGGACTAATTTTTAGGTACTACTTGACGTGATGAGGTAGAGGTCCTTCGCAGCTTCCCGTTCTATTTATTTGTATTTACAAGTACTCTATGTGTGTCCACGAGAGTTTGTTTATTGTTTTTTTTTTCTGATTTTGAATGGAACAACATAAAATAAATGCTTTAAGTTATATGAAAAAGTCTTCTTTTGGTTATCCCTCCCAACAAATAGCAATGCCTGAAACATATTACCTCAAAATGTTATCTTTCCACTTACTTCAACAGCTACGCTTTGCAATTGCAGCATTTTTTTTATGGGAACTTTGTTGTAGTCATTATTTTGCTCCATGGCAACCAAGAAATGCAACCAAGGAATAACACTGTTCTTAGTATTGAAAGATTACAACAGTACAATAAAATTGCTAATTCAAAATGTAAAAAAAAACTTTAGTATTTTGCAGGTGTAGGAAGTGAACAGCAGTACTTTCAAAGTAAAGGCTCAATGAAGCGCAGGCCGGCTATTACCCGCGTTTAGGATCGCAACGTTTAGGCCTCGTACGTAAACTTGATGGCTTGATGAATCTATTCGATGGCGATAAATCAGTTGGCTGAGCGTCGTGCAGATGATCGAAAAATTGCTATGACTTCCACTTCGATTCCAGAAATGGTAATGCTACTTTGGAAAAGACACCTAACACTGATATCTAGGACAAGTTTTTATTGACCTAAAAATTCAAAAAACTTGACTTAAACATTCAAAAAATTAACTTTATTGATCTAACAAAATTTGAACTGAGTAAAAGCTATTTCTTCAGACTTTTTCAATATATTATATTAAAACGAACATTTTAATAAACAGAAGCACTCAAATTCTCAACGAAATTTGCAAAACAAGTCTATGCACGATTGCGAAATAAGTTAAGTATTACGATAAACAGTAATACTGCAAGCTAATTACCTGGCGAACAGGGCAAAGTAAAAAAATCGTTATATAGCAAAGTTGTACTTTGATTTTGAGAAGCTGACCGGCTAAACAAGGCGTTTGAACGAATTTTTGCTTGAGTTAACAAAACACCGGACCCTTCAAAATGTTCACAGTCGCTTTCACTTCAGAATAATTCATTTTTATACATGAAGCAGCATTTAACCAGTTTTCGCGATCTCCTTCTGGTATGAACAGGCTTTGGAGAGTAAGTTGTAGTAGCGAGCTTGGCCTTACTGGTTTTATTTTTAATCATTACTAATTTGACCTCTGAAAATCAGCTAATAGCGATCAACGTCTTGAAAGTGAGATCTGACTCTCAAAGCACAATTGCGCAATAGGCCTGCGTGCACTGCATGGCACGTGAAACAGCTAGGAAACAGAGATTGCAGTGTTACACTTGTAGCCAACAAATATTTTGCGGCATCATAAAATAATCGATTGATAGACTTTCTGCTAGTTCCAAGAGTTCTATCACGCTATAGCCTCCTCCCTCCTTGGTCTGTCGACCAAAATACACAATAAGGAAAATACCATGTTTTTGGCACTTCTGAAACAGTCTTTTAAGTGGTATAGACTTTCAAGTGGCTGAAAGCCACTTTTAAATCATCTTCAGTATTTAGGGGGTGCTAATATTTGTCAAAAATAAAGCTCACAAATCAGTTAAACTTTGAAAATGGCTGAAAATAAGCAATCAAATTCGATCGCTTGATGCAATAGCCTAACGTAGGTTTCATAAAACAAATTATGGATGGGGAGAGAGTATTCGGTAGCCTATTTAACTTATTTAATTGCGAATCACTTCTCCCAAATCTCGTTCCACTAGGCCCTTGCCCAAAATTCTTTTTCTTTATAAACTATACACGAATTAGGTTAATACTTGCGAGTTTTTTTTGAATTATAGGCAGAGTTCTATTGAGAGCGACTGGTCTGAGACCAAGACCGGTCTTGAAACCTAAAGCCCTGATTATACGATTTAATGAATGATATTACTGGCTGGTAATAATAAGACTGAAATGTTACAATTTAGTTAGCCCAGCCCACATAGCCTATATTTACGCATCCAGTTTAATCGTGTTTTTGCAGCCAGTGCTAATTTCTATGCCACGTTTTCAACGCTTTAATTTTATCAAAATAGGCTTAAAATTAAGATACTTTGCCAAAAAATTGCGAAATCTCCTAACGCTTACGGTTCGGCCCCCAGACACCCCCCATTTGGAGGTTTTTGGCTACGCGCCTGGCTGTTGCTATTTACGGGTAATAAACTGAAAAATGAGTGATAATTACAAAAAAATTGGCTCTATTGCCTAATAAAAAGAAAATTGACTTTTTATTGACCAATCAAATTTAGAATATATGAAACTGACTCTTTCTGTCCAGAGTTCTTGCAAAAAATCACATCTCTTCAACTTAGCACCAAAAATTGACTTTATTGAAAAAACTTGTCCTGGTTATAACTCGTATAAAGTCAAGGCAGTCTACGGGTTGTGGTGGTCAAGTCCTAGGAAAGACTTGCAAACTGAACCCAAAAAATGATACCTAAATAAAAATATCACAATTGACTAATTATTAAATGATATCTAGTTAAAAACAACCAAAAATTTATTCCTAAATTTGGTACTAATCGTAACTATAACGTTACCACGTCTCACTTTCGGTAAACCTTTATGACGTTTTTGGGACAAGTTACACTTTTTCTTACTTAATTTATGTTTCATTAGCGGCTCAATAAGGAGAATAAGGGGTCTTAAGCTATTCCTCTTAGACAATTCATTTAGAAGATTAAAAGCTATAGCGTTTAAACGTGTTTTGAACTCGAACTGTAAGGGAAGAAATAGATAAAGAAGCTAAACAATATTTGCACAATTTTGAGGTGGTGCAAAATTTGAATATGACGTTTAGCAAAGTCGACTTTATTTAAGCTTTTACAAGTTCTCGGCCGGAAATCGCAGCTGAAGAGTTCTGTCCAAAAAACTTATTATGAAAACTTTATGAAGTCGACTTTGTTGAAAGTTACATTTAAATTAAGCAATAATTCTTTCAAACGATTTTCGTTGTGGTTTAAACTGAACAAATGATGCTCTCGTTAGCACACAATTTTAGTCCGAAGTGGAACGGGCCTTACAATTGTATTCCTACTGTATATTGTGCAGTAGTCCAGGCATAAACGAAGCAATGTCGAACTTGCATTTCATAAGAATCAGCTTTGCGCTGACATAGGTACTCCACATAAATGTCTGATTTTGATAAAATGCTGTCTATTTCACGAATTATAAATTTTAGCGCAGCAGAACAAAAACTTTTCCATGAAATTCTACAAGGCTATAAATTTGTTAATACTGTAATTGACTAATAGTAGCCAGCAGTTGATTATTTATTGAGTAATGTAGTTATTTACCGATTAGAGCCTTGAAGTTGGTTTAGATAATTTTTTTGAAACTGCTATCTATAATAGTAACCTTTAACACTCTTCTAGCCTGGTGCTAAACAATAGATTTCTTTTGTTTCGCAGCTTGGATTCAGTGTCCGGTGAATGAAACGATTGTTCTACAAAGAAAAAAATAAAATGGCTTTTGTGGATATAGCACAACGTTTTGTCAAAGTCGCTTTATTTCGGTTAAATTTCAAAGCTTTTTAATCATTAATACCGTACTTCTTTACGTTGAGGAGATCGTTTTTTGCTTAATTGTATCCGTCCTTCTCCATAGCAAGGTTGATCTGTAACGTGTTTTGAAACCGTTTGGTTCGTTACTTAGCGTTATGCTCAACGTTATGGATTCTTCGATTCAGCTGCACGCTACGATTTTGAAAATTTGTTGAGTTAGAACCAAAAAATACAAAAACTTACATTCTCCAGGTTTTTAGTTTATATCACACATTACATTTTGCTTGAGGTTGGATGTTCTTAAATTTTTTTACATATTTTATTGGAGAATAAAGAGAAACAAATTCTTTCCTAAGTCAAATTAAATGTTTCATTATAGTCGCTGTATTATGCCGAAGCGTGTTAGTGTTATTGCGCCCTGGGCAACTCAGCTTATTTCGAAGAAATGTCGCTGCGGTGGCGAGCGTTGTCAACGCTGTGTCCGATTTGACCGACCCGAGATTTGACCTTCAGACCTCCCGCTCCAGAGATGAACGCGCTACCGCTCGACCAACAGGCCGGCAAAAATTGTCTTTTATTTTACATTAAGTTCCCATTTGCGTCTTGTGGGTGTGCGTGGATGGCTTTTACTTGCATTGCAAGTGAATGTCTATGTAAAACTGAAATGTAAAAAAACAGCAGTTTTTGCCGACTGTCAAACCTGCGATAACCTGGTTATTTTATAACGATATAGCATTGTGTAATGGTGGCTTATTTAGGTAAAGCAAAAATTGATTTTTTGTTTTTATAATTTGTCTTGTGTTCTTAATTCTTAGTTTTTCATGCTGAGGCTGGCATTGTTCTTAAATTGTTCTTAAATTATGAGCAAAAATATTTGTCACGTCTTTTTATGAAAGTGTTCTTATAAAAGGCAGTGCAGAGTACAGTAATGGAACCTTAATTTTGCGTACAGTTAGGCTACTCTATTTAGAGAAGTATGTTGTTATTCGCTGCTCCAGGCCTTTTAATGGGTTTATAGAGTGGTTGTTTCCCACCAGTCCAGAGTTGTAAGTCGGGCCGGGCTTTTCGGGTAGGGTTGGGGCCGGGTTCGGGCCGGAAGTTGACAAAAATTTCGGGCTTAAATCGGGACTGAGACGTGCTTTTTGTTTTAGGTGAACAAAAATATAATCAAAATAACTTGGCAACATACTAAATTTTTCAGACCTAACATAACTTTCGGTTTTTTTCGGGCATGATTTGGGTTTCAAATTTATTTTCGGATTCGGGCCGGGTTCGGGCCTGAACTAGTCGGCCCGTTTACAACTCTGCACCAGTCTATTGCCCACTTTTTTTGTGAGATATGATTGTCACAATTGTGTGATATGAACCCGAAAACATGGTTCAGAATCATTGATTTCCGAAGCTTAGCCCATGAGCAGAGTTCAAAAGCACGAACCAAGTCAACTTACTGCGAGCCAACAACCAGCACTGACTGCCAACATTAGGGTTACGGTTAGTTGGCGGTCAATTGCTTTGCGGTGGCATAGGCGTAGCCAGGGGGGCCAGGGGGCTCGCCCCCCTGTTAAAACACCACCAATGATAAAAACATGACAAAAAGGCTATTGTTTCTTCAGTTTCAGATTCTTTTAGCATCTTCCGGTACAACATTACACGCTTACTGCAGTAATTAACAGTAATATTGACAACCAGGAAACCTAGGCTCCCTCAATTCAATTTTTGCCAACAATTTTAAATGTATAACCCAAATGAAATCTAGGATTTTTGTCCGAAAATTTGCTACTTCGGGCTCTCATCCAATCTTTTTATGAACTCAATGCAATAACCTTGGCCGGATTTACCATATTGAATTTACCTACATCTCGGCACTTTTTACGCGACAAAATAGTTAGAAAAAAATTAACTAGGGGAAATGTCCATTAAACAAATCATTGAGTTTGAATTAAGAAGCCTGGGCCGCCTGGCCGTACATGCACTCCGATAACTAGTTATTTTCATGACAAAGCAAAAACCTTTAAGAAAAATCTTCGAGAGGATTATTATTTACTGCTAAAATATTGCAGGAGGCAATGCACCTTACTTCACCCAACCTGACCCATATCACTTAAAAAATTCAATACCAAAATGCAAAATTTTAAATATGTTTTGAATTGCAAGTAAAAGGAGGATTAAACAATTTAATTGTTTCCATTGGCTTTCAAATGTTAAAAATCTAGTTCTTTTAAATGGCTCTGAAAATTAAAATAGCGAAATGCGATCCAATGGTATTGAAATAGCTGTTTTTTCCAAAAAATTACAAAAAATCGCTCAGCGGCTGGGGGTTTCGCCCCCAAACCCCCCTCTGTGACACGTTAGATTTACACTAGTTTGCTCTACACGTCTTCCGAATTAGACATTTCCGCATTTTAACTTCTGGTTTAAGCCTCCTCCTTTTCAGCAAAATCCTGGTTACGTGTCAAACCTGGCCACGACTTCTGATCTTTCATTTTACGATATGTTTGCCCCACAAAAAGTTTCTCTTACGAAAATTTCTGATGACGTCATTGCATGTGATTTGTGGTTTGGCCCCCCCCAATCAAAAATCCTGGCTACGCTTATGCGTGGTGGTCAGTTGTTGTGGAAGCGCTAGCTCTCATCAGTAGGGCAAGTTTTCGTTGCTCTAAATTCTGAAAAGTTGCATTTAATTTTAACAAAAGTTTCAGTAAAAAGTTGGATTTAGGCCTATGCACAACGAGTTTAAACAACACTGATTTTGTAGCTACTCACTAGTTCTGCACTTGCTACTCACTAGTTCTGCCCAGCAGTCCTGGTTCTGACACTATGGTACTAGTACTTCTTGGGTTATAGCTGATCGTAGATGAAGCAAATTAACTCTTTCATCGTACATAACATTGAGATACAGCCAATCCTCCACAAAGCTCTTTGTTGTAGCTTACAATTCACAGAGAATTCTAAAATTAAACTGAAATATAATAAAACAGTTACAAAGTTAAATATTTTAGAAAGATTTACTTCAATGTTTGGGATCTCAAACTAGAGATACTAACGTGTTTCGACACAGTCTTATATCATCTTCACGGCGATACATTCAAAAACATAAGCAATACACTGAAAACAATTTAATGCAATATACGCTGAGCTATCGCGATGAGTTTCGACCTTGGTCAAGGGTCTCATTAGGCAACAATGACACAATAAATACATCACTTAAACAAAATTTACGCGTTGTGCGATTGAGTAAATATTCAGGGAGAAAATTATGATGAGACTCTTGAGCAAGGTCGAAACGCGTCGCGATAACTCAGCGCATATTGCATTAAATTGTTTTTAATGTGTTGCTTATGTTTTTGAATGTAACTTCGTAAAGATGACATAAGACTGTCTCGAAACTCGTTAGTATTTCTAGTTTAAGATCCTAAACATCGAAGTAAACCTTTCTAAACTAAAATGCAATAGCATATTTTTCAAATTTTAAGCTAACTGTTACTGCATTTTATTCACCAAGTTGCCTTGGCCAGGAGACAGCAAAGGGATCTTTCAATTTTCGAGTCAAGCTGCCACCTGCCCACCTATCTACGACTCGCAGCGGAGGCTTTACACTGTCCTTCATTATGCAGAGCGTCAAGCAGGGAGGTTGCTGTGAATACCAATTTTGTAGTCTTTGCTTTATCTACTCGACCATCGATCGGTTAAATCACTCTTTTTCGTTTGCACAAAAATTGACAAAAGTTGCAGGAAAGGTTGCACGTAAAATCGAAAAAAGTTGGGAAATGTATGAAAACAGCTCAAAGCACTACGTAAACTCTGAGCATTGTACTACGTAAAGTATGAATGTTTCGTAAGCTGTTAAAAATATGCAATAACTTGCCCTACTCACCAATTAGTAGCCCTCATTAATCACAATGTTGTTTACAAAAAGTCCAATCCCAGCTCATCAGCAGACATTATAAGATTCCAGAAACTGACCACTTCTTAATCACCACAGAAAACATCATCATCATCGCCATATAGTAATTCCCGAAAAAAGCTAAATACAAAAAAAGTTTTGTAGAGTTTTTTTTTCGAAGGTTCTGGGATGTTGCTATGTTTGGAAATGTCTGTTGATGAGCTGGGATCAATAAACTTTGTATGAACAGCATTGTGACTGATGAGGGCTACTAACTGATGAAACCTTGCACTTCTAAACAGCCTTGTTCATTCAGCGTTTAGCTCTATGCCTGTTTTACAGTTGCTCTTCAGTTTTGATGGCTTAAAATCCTTTTTTTGTTGAAAGACTTAAATTGTCATTCAAGGGATTCCAAAGCACTACCTAAACCCTTTATATAAGCAGTAGAATTTTTTTTGTATTGTTTAACTCAGCTGCATGATTCTGTATATAAACCAATTATTCAATTGCCTAAGTGAATGCGGTATTTCATCAAGAACAGAGTTTTGTTTGATCTTGAGTTTGGTAAAAAATGTTTCCACACAAATACTGTAAATCTTCTTTTTTAGCATTTATTTTGCAGCTCTGTGATACGCAAAATGGCAAAGTGTGATTACTCACAATTCAAGCTCTTACCGCTAAATTAGTCGTGTCATAATGACATAAAATGGAACACAGGCTCAAGGAAGTTGGAAGGACAAGCGCTAAGGAGGCTGAAACCTCTTTCCTATCAATTATGCATGCTTTCAAGCATGTTTTGAATTTGGCCATGAGGTAATGGGGGGCTAAAGAGGTGAAGAAATGTATTTCTCTTAAGGGCTTCCTAATCTTAGCAATTGGTTTCTTCAAATGGTTTTACTAACGTGCCGAATGTCAAAAAAATGGTGTTAAAATGGTAATTTTTTTGTGAAAAATCACAAAAAAATTTTTCGTCACCACAACTTCGTCCTCACACCCCCCGTTTGTGAAATGCAGACAATTCTTAGGTTTGTGTTCAAGCCAACCCTCCTTTAGCAAAAAAATCTTATTTATACCGTTGAAATGAAAATCACAATTACTTCACAATCTTGAGTTAAACGACTGCACTTAAACTTACGAAGGTACACTATTATAATCTTCAATGGATTTCAGAGAACCGCTGAGGAGTTGATCATCTACATTTCTCGTTGCTTTCCCATGTTTGCTACTCGTTCACAGCAACCAGTCAAGGGTATAATGGTTGTAAAGCGTACGTACTATCCAGTCACAAAGATGCTACCAGGATGAGGGCTGAACACAGACCTTGTGGTTTTACATTGCTGAATTAAGTTGTTTTTTTTCTGAATTTTATTTTGAATGCCAAGTTACAACGTTGACACCAAAAAAGGAGCTGGGAGAAAAACATGAACTGTCGTTATAACAGGACAAAAAATATAATCATAACAACAACATATATATTTGCAATAGGGAGAGACTGCCATGCTCACGCCACCCTGCTATCAAAACAGCTACTATTAGATAAATAATTATTGTAATTTGGGGCTCAGTTTGAAAATAAAAACTAGTCTCTAGTGTTGAGACCAGTAACCGTTGTCTAATGTCGTTAACACTTTTCAAGAATCTGCAGTACGGTAACAATAATACACGAAAGAAAATTGAACAAATTAAACATCGAATCGTTTGTTATGAAACGTATCGTTTCGTTTGTTATGTAATGAAATCATTCTGCTATGACATCGAATCGTTTGTTATGAAACGTTAAAAAATTTAAAACATCTCCTGATCGCCGGATCGGTCTATCCTCGCTGCACGAGGAGTTTAACACTATTACACAAACATTGCTTTTTAGCTCCCTAGCGCCCCACAGAGAAAAAATTTGCAAGCTTTTTTTCATACTTGATAAGCCGACTACCACAACCGTTGGACTGCTGCATTGCATGGGTAAATGGTAATAACTTAAAGCAATCTACAACGAGTCTGAGATATTTCATTTGTGAAGTTGGGAGATCTCCCCAACAGTGTTGCCATTAAAGATATAATTTTCTAGGAATTGGAATATACTATTTAAATAGTAAAAGTATTTTGGTTGTAACACTAATTCAGGCTTAAGCCTTGCATTCAGGAGCTTTTAAACCAATGTGAACAATTAAAATAAACGTCATTTTTTGAAAAATAAAATTTTAACTGGCAACACTGTTGGGGAAACCTTCTTACTTTGAAAAAGTCGTAAGCTGGTAAAATTTGGTGAAGACACGTTTCAATCTCTTGCACATACCCTCTGCTCCATAAATTGTACCCGTATCATCGAAAATGTTCGAAGTCGAAATGTGAACCGAACCGCTCATCGCGCATGCTAAATATATACGCTGAATTTTGCTTGTTTACTGTTGTGCGACAGACTTAGCGCCGTGTAGACAAATAAGTGACATTCTGGAAACCGGAAAATAACGGGCTCGGCGTTTGGGTTATTATATCGTTTAAGAAGTTTACAAAATCAAAGCACAGCTGCCTTTTTTATGACGTATTAGCTGAAATTGCTTGAAGCAAGATGTTTACGAGTCTGAAACATGACTAAACCTTGGGAGAGAAAAATAGTTTTTGACTGTAAAAATAATAGTACTACGTTAGTGATGACATAAATGCGCAAATTTAATTGAATTGTTTGATTCTCTTTAACCACCGTTGTTTTTTCATAGCAAATAACTGCCCCAGCATCGGAAATTAAGTAGCCGGCTATTCGGAAAACAACGTGATGATTAGTTTGTTATTTGCTGTCGCTATGCCTTATCAACTTGGCTTTACATATCGTAGACCCACATGTCCAAACCATTGTAGTGTTTTGTTCAGTCAGCGAGCGGTTGATTTTACCCCAGAGCGATTTCGCTTTTTAATCCAAGCCTTATTCAGTTTGGAAGACAGTGATCTACCAGGGGCGCTGTGTTACGGAGCTGATGCAGTTTGTCAATAAAGATTTTGGGGGAAAAATCTCTGAGTAGTTTTACTTCAAAGATGGACGGCGCGGGTCGAGAAATCTACGAAGTTACTTTCTCAAGGGAGCTTAAGATAATGTAATGTGCATAGGTGGGCAAGTTAATGCAAAAACGTTAGCTTCGTTAACCACTAGTCCGTTAACAAACTTCACACCTCCGTTAACGTTAATCCATTATTTTCAGTTTTAATTAACGGAAGTTAATAAAGTCCGTTAATCCGTTAACATTTTGCGTGTAATTTACATTTCTTTTTATTCACTCGCTTGTAGAACACGTATTGACGCTGTTTAACTGATTGTAAGGGAATATTTATCGCTATGGAGGTCTTTTTGTGTTTTGGAAGTTACATTTTATAGTCTAATCTAATTTCAAGATAAAAATAAATTTAAATGCACAACGAAGCTGCGATTGGAAAATTTTTGGAAATTGTGAACAGCGATAATTAGACCTATGAGGCTGCAGATTATTATTTGCCTCCAAAAAGAGCTCCTTTCTTCGCTTTCTTCTATAAAACTCGTGCTAATACGCAACAAGTGTTACCAGTGCAAACTGGTTTGTACCGGTCCGATGAATGAATGGTGAAAGATATTAACGATAAAAACGTTAACGGAAGTTAACAGAACCTAACGGAAGTTAATTTATTCCGTTAACAGAACTTAACGGAAGCTAGTTTAGTCCGTTAACATGAAAAAACTTTTTAACGTATTAGCGAGTTAATGAAAAAGTTAGCTTCGTTATTAACGGATTAACGGACTTGCGCCCACCTATGGTAATGTGTTATACGGTTATAAGGCAGCCAGTTCAAGACAAGGTTGTCTTGAACACCCTAATTTGAAAATTCTGTTTTAATCAAACATAATACACTGATGTAATGTTACAACTGAGACAGTGAAGGAAATGAAACCATAAATTAGCACCCTCAACCAGGCGCACAATTACTGCATTGCTATGTTTTGACATTATAAAAACGTTTGAAGAAAATATTCAAGAAATATTGTATTGAATTTTTCGTAATGGCGCTCAATTGTTCAATGTCAAGCGATAACGTTTTCGTCTCTGAAGCGGGAGGTCTAAGGTCCAAATTGGACACAACGGCTCGCCACCGCTAATGTATTGCCTGGGCACAATGATGTGGAGATGGGAACTGTTACCCGCTAACCCACTACACTCTTCGACGTAATACAACAAGTATAGTGGAAGTTTTAATTTACTGCTTCAACCTGTTAACTCCTCCGTTTGTTAACTTTACATATAGTTGAGTGGATAGAGCGTTCCTACTGAAACGCTAGGCATGGATTTGATTCCCAGTCGGGTACGAACAAGACTAACTTACAAAAACTTCGAAGTTTACAGTTTTCCAGCAAAACGTCGAGCCTAAAACAAGGACAATGTGAAGCTTACACATTCCACCGCACGCGGGCAACCAGAAGCTTGAATCGAAAAGCAAAAGATACGTCACTTCGCTGTTCCCCGTCCACGGTAATTTGGCAAACGAACTTGCACCGTAATTACAATTTACCAGTGGGCTTGCTGATATCTTGCAGTGCATGCAATAAGCAAAATGGTCTCAAATTCATCTCATTTTGTATTCGATATTCCAGTTTTTTCTTATTTACTGTAGAGTAAAGTGAATAAAACACAAAGATACCATAAACCCAGATGTATTTGAAATCTTTCCAAACTTCAATGAAAAAAATCTGACAAGCGCAGCTCAATAAACCATCATTGTCAAAAGACACGTAATCAGCATGGGCCAAATGGAAGGTGCATTTGATTAAACACGAGAGCAAAAGTTTTGCAAAAAATAAATTCAGACCGCAATGTTAGAATATGATCAAAGGGAACAGAACTAGAACAGAAGCGGAACAACCAGAGCCATGAAAAGATCTGCTGTAGGCCTACTCAAAAAATTTATAATTTTAGGCTAAAAATGATCAAAATGTAAGGTTTAACAAAGTACTGATTGCAGCAAAAAGCCGGGAGCTTAACACAGTTTGATAAACACTATACATGTAAGTTGAGACTTAAGGGTCGGACCTGCGCCTCGAGCTTATCTTCTGACTATTCAGTGGGTGCGTTAAAAAAAAATGATCACCAAGTGATATTTTATTACAATTCCAAACCGGATAAAACAAAAACTAACAAAAAAAAATGAACAAAAACCAATACTTTCAATTCTGTTTCGTTGATAACTGCATTTTTTCAATCTTATTTTCGGTCTACACGGGGTGCAAAATCGTAGCCTAAGCATATTTTTAGTTTATTTTTTAAACAGAATTCGCTATGCTTGTCTAGCCGCTTTGCCAGCGTGCAACCTGCCAGTCGGTCAAATCAAAGAGGGATACGCTTGAACGTTTACGATTTTACGCCCAATGTAAACCGGGCCTTATGCTCAAACAGGTGTAACCTATGAAATAGTAAACCATGAATCGTATGAAGTAGATAAACGCGTGAGCATCACACAATCAAAGATGCAAGTAAAAAAAAGTACGAAAAGCGCAAAAACACAATTTAAAACAACCAATTTTCAACAATACTTCTCAATAATGTAGCTTTAACATAAAAATATCGAAGCAATAAAAAAACAAACAAGAAGTATGCTTAGTTCCTACGTAATTACATAACTTTTAATTAACTGACATGTGCGAGACGAAAACAAATATCATTTTAAAGCAACAAATTAACCCAAAATGCAATTTAATGTAATGCATACGGGAAATGGCTCAAAAGCATCCACCAACAATACCTGGCCTGCTTGTGGCATCTATTCGAAAGCGGATCAAAAGAGTTTAACTACTGCTCCGGTCCTCGTGTTTTTCGGCAAACCACTGGAGCACTGCGGGTCTATAATTTCATAGCACTGCGGGTCTATAATTTCATAGCACCACGATAAAAAATTTCATAGAAAAAAAAAAAAAACAATACCAAATTCACTATGAAAGTTGATACACTACACCGAGTTGATTAAATTTCATTTAACTCACGATCTAAAAAGGACAACTATGAGTGCAGATCTGTTTGTGGGTGAAATTTTTTAATATTTCGTGAATGCTCGCTTTTTCTTACAGCGGAAATTTCTAATCGTTTTGAAAAATGGAGCCACGTGTTGAAGAAAACTGCCCTCAAAACAAAAGATAAGTGGAGAGCATGCAAAAAGCACAACTGTGTAGGCTAAAATCAAAACGTGATTTTCTAGAAATTCAATTGGTACGCGATACCAAACTCAAATTTATGGTGATCTGCCAAAGGAATCGACCCCTAGGCTACTTCCAAAGATAATCAAACAACTGAAAAAAGGGTGGCAGAAATCTGGTTCCCTCGGTTTCAATAAAATATAATCCAACACTATCAGTTAGTTAATAGGAATTGTGTGCAAATGTTGAGGCAGGTGTTTAAATATATGAATCAATTTTCATTGACAGCAACAATATCTTGTAACCACTTCCAGTTTGGTATTTATGATAAAGCGAAATGCATATTTTGGCGACCTACGATAGTGCTGATATTAATGATGCATCGGAATTTTATGTCAAGTTGCAGTCCAAATTCGATCCAAACAACAAATTCACTCTCTTTATTCATCAAATGGATCAGTTTTTCGTTTTCGATATGCTTCTTGAAACGCTTCATCAAAAAGTGCCAAATCTTCCTCGCTTGTAAGAACACCTTTTGGCAAGTAGCCAAGGAGCTTGGTGGCATGCTCTCGAAGTAATTTCTGGCGTTCTTCTTCAACAATCTGTCTCTTCATAGCTTGCATGGCCTCTTGTTCGCGAAGTTCGTCAATTTCACGTTGTCGATCAGCCTCGAACTGCTTTCGACGGCTTTCGAGTAGCGCCTCTACAGCCCTCTTGTGCTCTAGTTGTTTCATTCGACGCTTTTGGGCGTTCATTTGCTCAATTCTATCATCCTCAGCAAATTTGGCGAGCATCTGTTTCCTGAATTCCTCTTCCTCTAATTGTTCCGCTTTGATTCGCATCTCCTTGAACTCCATCTGTTTTTTATGAGTTTCTTGTAGTTCAATTCTTTGACGGAACCTTCTTTCCTGCTCGTTGAGCTCTTTCTGCCTCTCAGCTTCCTCCTGCTCCTCCAAGTAGAGATCTTGAAGTATCTGCTCCCGTTCTTCCTTCTCCACCAGCTCCCTGGTAATTTTATCAGCAAGTTGTTTTTGAACTAGAGCTTTCGCATTCTCTTGTTGCTGCTGGTGCGCCATCCTCTCATCTTCTCGCGCTTGTTGGAGATCGGCAAATTGACGGATTCTCCTGTTTTCCTCCTCCAACCGTTCCCGCTCTAACCGCTTCCATTCTTCTTGCTTTTCTTTAAATTCTTGCACGAACCGTTGAGTTGCTTTTTGCTTTTCCAGCCTCATCTCTTGCTCTCTTTGATCCTCCTCGTAAATCTTTCGGACGATCTCATCAATCATTAGCTTCTCCTTGAGGAACTCCTCATAGGCCTGCTGCTTTTTGTGTTCTTTTTCCTCCAGCTGTCTCTCCAGGTCTTGTTGGTATCGTACGGTCTCCTGCCAACGTTCCAAATGTTTTTGATGTTCGGCAGCTTCGGCACGTTCATGCTCTGACTTCATAAGTTGCGCAATTTTCGAATCACGGTGCATGTTTTCTAGTTTAATGGCTTCGTGTTCTGCAACCTGTGCAGCACGTTCGCGATTAAGATATCCAGCTTTTAATTTCGCTTCTAATTCACGCAATTCTAAGCTATTGTCTCGTATTTGTTGCCGCATTTTGGCATCGCGTTGCTTTTCAAGTTTGATTGACTCCAACTGACGAGCAAGTGCCTCCTCCTGAGCCATCTGCTGCTCCCGTTGGACCCGATTTTGCTCTGCTTTCAGGACAGCTTCTTCCATCATTCGTTCTTCTTCTTTTTGTTGTAGGTGTCGAACAAAACGTTTGTTAGATACACGGTCCTCACTCAACATGTTCGCTTTGAGCACTTCATCTCTCCTCAGATTCTTAACCACATCTTCGAAAAGCTGCTCTTTTCTCCTATTCTCCGCACGCAACCTCTCTTGTTGCGAGTGGGTCAACGTACGCCGTTGTGATGCAAACATGATTACAAAACTTAAAAATAACAACCTGTAAAACAATATATTTTGACGTTTATTGTTCACCTAGTTGTAGAAAAGGCTAAAACATACTGCTAACATTACATCCCAGCAACGGCTGCGATAGCTAAGTGATAGAATGTTGAGATAGTGATTGAAAGGTTGTTGGCTCTGCGTTCCATTCTCGAGCCGGCAATTCACTGCTGTGCCCTCGGGAAATACAATAAACGCCGTTATCTCATAGGGTCAAACAGTTTGCTCGGTGTGGCGGCCTAGTCTGAAAAAAAATCATACGGATCCAAAATGCTTAGCGCTGTGTGGTTTGGCAAACGGCAGATGCTTGGTTGCTTCACTTAATCAATGCATGAATGAATCAGATTCCAGCAATTCCAAAGGTACATCTCACTCCGACTTTTAAGTCTATTTAGACATACAATATACAGTCTTATACAGTGCACTATTACACGAGGGTATATTGTATATGAAGAAGCACCAAAGGCAAGTTAAGAAAAAGGACAAATTTGTACTTTCCAAATAACGCAGTAAAAAACTACAGCATGGTTTCACATTACTAGCTTGAGAAGTCAAAGTGCTATTTTTCAATCATACAATTGCATTAAACAGCAATATTAGGTCGCTTAAAGTAATTTTATCAACTAATTTTTGTCAGTTGTTCTTGTTGTTGCAGTGCATATTTATCCTACTGTCACTGGACAGCGTCAGATGCTAAATATTGGGCGTTTCGCGCAATTTTCATAGCAATGACTACTTCGTGGTTGGAGGAATCCGCACCTGCTTAGGAGTTTCCAGTGATCCAAATGTTCCTATGGATTTCATCGAATTCTTGTCCAATAAATTTGCTGATAGTTTGAAGCCACCAAGCAAAGATAATCATCGTAAAGCGTCTTATCCAAGACGCAACAATGTGATATCTTTTCCTACTTTTCTGCCTTTTAGAACAATTTTCGCTTTTTCCTACTTTTCCTACTTCTGCCTTTTAGTATTGTTCCCATTGCAACTTCAAATGACAAGCAAAAACTTCAAACAATGCCAAGTCGACTACTCAGTGCTTATGTTTGTTTTTTTGATTTTTCGTTAAGAATTTTTGCTTAAATTCAGTAAGATCTTTTGATTATTTAAAAAAAATTGTGGTTAGTTTTACTATTCAAGAATCACCTTAAAGTTGCGCAAAAAAAAAACAAAAACAGAAAAAGTTATAGCAAAATAAGGAAAAATATAAAAAACACCCATGATAACATTCTTGCTTTGTATATGCTTCCATAATATTAGCTGCCATTTTTTATAGTTAGCTGTTGAAAGGGCATTCAAGTCAAGTTTTTCACTGTTCACCAAACTGTTGGGATAAGCCTAAAATGCATTCTAACCAAATCTGAACTTTCTATGTCTTGCCGTTTTCAAGATATTGCAGTTCAAAGTTAACCATTTTCCTCTTACTTCAGTGTCGTATTTTGCCAGTATTATGACAGAAGGTTCACTTTTGGAAAGTTGGCTTGAATTCACTTGAAAAGCAGCTAATTTGAAAATCTGATCCCTTACTTTGTTTCGACAACAACACTGCCTAAAATACATATTGAAAACTACAAATATGCAGTAACTTTTTGAAATTTTGTTTGTAGCTGGCAACCCCAGCAAAATGTCTAAAGTGAAAAAAGCCTCTGTAAGCGGAAATCTAAACTGTCATATCTCGGGAACAAAAGGTCATAAAAAGCTCTAATTTGGTGAAGTTAATCTTCAGATTTGTCTAATTTTTTGCGAGAAAATTGAGCAAAAAATTTTCTACCTGAATGACCTTTTAAGAATAAAAAAAACAATTTAATAAATTAATTGTTCTCAAATTCTATTGGCATGGCACCTATGCTTGTAATTTACAATCGATAGTATACAGTTAGGCAGCAGTATACGCAGAGATGAACAACAAATTACAAGCCAAAATAAATGTTTTAAATTATTAGTTTTAAATCAACTTTATTGCAAACTTCTTAAAAGGCTAAATACTAAGCTATATTTAATGGATGGAATCAACATTAATGCAAATGACATAGAAAAATGAAGATACTGCTGCAGGCATATGGATAATTGAATAATATCTTCAGCAAAGGAAAGAGTAAATTATTCTGTTAAAGTATCACCTCTAACAAAAAAATACTGTACATTACAGATCATAAAAAGACACTTAGGCTATGCGATTAAAAGCTACCAGGACCATACAAATTAATATCAAACTTGAACACTGCATTGATAAACAGCAAAATAACTATAACGCCAACCGAAATAAACTGACTTTTTGCTTAGCTTTAATCCATTAGCAGTTGATAAATTAGGCTTAAATGCTTGAAAAACAATCAAAATTGTTCTTGAGTTTGTGATTTTATACCCAGTACCCACCATATTACGTGATATAAATTCAATTGTTGGACATTTGAATGAACAGGTTATTGTAGCTACAAACTCACTAAACCAGCTATATCCAAGTATCACATACCATGATATTTATTGCAATCAGATTCTGCAACAACCTACTGGCTTATACTATGGCACTAATTTTGGATCTATATTTAATGGCTGTACTAAAATTGATCAACAATATCAAAGATTTCAAATTGGTAGTGTAAGATGTGATTCTATAAGCATCTCTTCTTTCTGAATGTTGCAAGTGCAAGCTGCAATGCAAAACCAATAAACAACTAGCATCCTTCTGCTATTTTAAATAGACAAAATTTTCCCCCAAAAGTAAACAAATGTTAATCATGTGACTACACAACACAGGCCTGGCGCCAGGATAGCGTGACTGGGGGGCAGAAATAAATTTAGGGGGGCACGAGAAGGATATTTATGTGAATGCGAGAGGGGCACCGAGGCACAAAAAGTTTATTTCAGTGTAGATCAAACAAACAAGGTGAAGACCAAAAAAAAAGTCTTTAGTTCCAACATTTTCACAAATGCTAGTTATCGTCTCAAAATTCTTGCGATTTTTCAAGAATTCTTAAGTGAAGACAAAAAAAAAGTTTTATGAAATCCAGTGTGAGTCCACAAAAATTACGAAAATGCGGGCGGTAAACACCAATTTTGGAGTCTCAGGCCTCGATTTGCATTCCAAAAGCCCCAAGCCTGTTAATTTCTTCGGGGCACTGTCCTCGCTTGGGGGGGGCACAAGCAGTCATTTCGGGGGCACGGCCCCGGAATGTCCCCTCGTGGCACAGGGCCTGACACAAATACCATATCAAACAGCTATTAATTCAAGTGCTGAATATAAACATTGCTTCAAAAATATTCTACTTTACTACATCAATTGTTACAGTTGAATTGAATGAATTAAGGGCACACTACTAATCCACAAGTTCAACAGTAATAACAAGATCTCACAGCAACAAAAAATTACCAAAAAGTTGAAAGAATTTAATTACTAAGGATGAAGATCAAGGCTATTTTATATTCTTTCAAATTCAAGTTTATCTTTGCACTAAAGTTCACTTTTGACTTTATAATCATTTAAATTAGTCTTAAGAATAATGAAAACTTAAACCGGTAAGCTAGGAAAATTCTTCTCAACATAAAAACTTAGACCAAAAACTCTGGATAAACTTTAATTCCAAGGCAAAATGAACTTTAATATGTCGAGACTACATGTGACAAAAATAGATATTTTCTTAAGAGTTTCTTATCATTTTACTTGATAAGAACTTCTAGACCTGAGCTCTGCAATTACCAGTATGGCAAATCAAGCCTTGTACAAGCATTTCTCTACAGCTAGGTTTCTGATTTGGTTAGTATGATTTTTTGCACAGAGCACCAGTAATTAGGTGAACACTGAAAAAATAGGCTTCCGCCAGAATTCATCAAGTTTTTGGTCTTGAAGGGGGTGAAGCATCCAGCTGGGATTATGTGCAAAAATCAAAGAAACATCTAAAACTTTTCTTCACTAAATTTCAGCTTTCTACAATTTATCGTTTCTGAGACATTTCATTTCAAAGTTGGGAGATCTCTCCAACAGTGTGGTCATTTAAGATCTAATTTTCTAGAAATTGGATATACTATTTAAATTGTGAAAGTATTTCTGTTGTAACACTATATCATGCTTAGACCTTGCATTCAGGAGCTTTCAAACTAATGTGAAAGATTCCAATTACTATCATTTTAGGAAGAATGAAATTTTAACTGGCAACACTGTTAGAGAGATCTCCTCACTTTGAAATAAAATATCTCAGAAACAATAAGTCGTACAGAAGTGAAATTTAGTGAAGAGTGTACCTTTAGGGTCTTCTGGGCCTGGGTACAATGTACCCTCTAAAACCCCTTTTGCAGGCCTTGGTCATGCATGGCATCATCATCACCCTCTTTGAGGATATCATGCTGTGCAGGAAATTGGTCAATCAAATTGCTACTCACTAAGTGAAAAAGTTTATTAATTTCAGTTTTGAGTTTGTGCTATATATACTGAAGTTTTTGTTAATCGAGTCATTTCAGTTCTTTCTGATACAAGTTTAGTGAAATTGTTTTCAAATAAAATCATTTTAGTTTGAGTACTTTACGAAGCACATTTTTTTCGCTAATCGGTAACCCTAACATTAGAACAAATTAAAGTTTTGAAGCTTCAAAAAAAATTTGGCAGTTTGAACACCAATGAAGAAACCAAGTAAAGAGTGTGAACAATCCAAAAGGAGACAAAAAAGAAATTAAAAAAAACTGTGATAAATTTCAAGCATGTTTTTATTCTTCGAACCTGCATTAAGTTTTTGCGATCCAAAGGTTAGACTGACATTGGAAATCTTTGGAGTTGGTTTACGATTTATGAACAATTTTGGAACGTTCTGATTGGCTGTGACACATGGCATGATCATCTTCTTTAAGGATATCATGCTGCGCTTAGAATTGGTAAATCAAATTGCTAGTCGTTTGGTGAAAAATAATTTATTCATTCCAGTTGTGATCTTGTGCCTTACAAACGTTTTAGTCAATCAAGTCTTTTCTGCTACATATATACGTTACCAGTGTTCCCTTACATGAAAAAAGTGCAAAATATTTTCCGACATTTTCACACAAATTTTTCACAAGAGCAAAATTGCTTTTAATTCCGGTGTTTTCATTTTAAGAAGTGCGTTTTTTTGTGGAGTTTGTTAGTTTGTAGCAGTTTTTTTTTTTTGAAGTTTGGCATTTTTTTGTGGAGAAGTGATGTCCATTTTTTTTGTAAATGACCCGCAAAACACAGATAGCGATGATTTTTTTTGGGGAGGGATTACCATGAAAGTCGCAAAAAATACCGAGCCTGTGGGGTGATGACATTTTTTTTTGAGATTACTTTTTTTTGAGATCGGCGTTGTGAAAAGGCGGCATTACAAAGCCTGAGCTACGGCATTTTGCAAAAACCTCAGGGCACTTTTGCACATTTTCCAGCATTTATGCAGAAGGTGAAAAGTTAGAGGGAACATCGTTTGTTTGACACTACCGGTACTACATATTCCGACTCAACAAATTAATGGCATGAAAATGGTTATTGATCAAATTGGAATTTATGTTATTGGTTTGCAGATTTGTTGTGCATGCTTTGCTGTGTTTGCATGTAAATTTCTCGCTTACTTGCTTAGTAAAACTATTTTGAAGTAAAATCATTTTAGTTTGATTTCTTTACAATGCATATTTACTTTGGCGAACCAGTACTTCCAAAATGCATTTCTAAAAAACCTCAAAATTCCATTTCATGTACCATACATTTGACATTGTTTACTGGCAGTAGCGCACCCAGGGGGGGGTGGGGGTCAAAACCCCCCTTTGAAACTCAAAAAACAAAATAATTTTGTTGATATAACGCAGTTTGTAACACTTCGCCATATTTGCTTTTCACTAAATAATCACTTAAGTTGTTGTTAATCACTTAAGATGTTGTTTTAGGGCTGTAATTTGATCCTTCAAGCTAAGATGTTTTTGGGCTGTAATTTGATCCTGGAAAATATTAACCAAGCAATTGAGATTTTTGCATTGGTTTCAACTACAACATTGCTTCTACAGTGTTTCAACTACAAGACGAATATATTGTGTAACTATGTATATTCGTTATATCCATCGAATAATGGATAATATTATTCCCAATCGTAAACTTCTGAGCAGAACATAGCTTCACACTAACAAGAGACAGACACCATTTAGTGAAAAAAGTCGTCCTTGTGTAAAAAACACGTACTAAGCCAAATGCACTTTTGCAAAAAACAAAACAAATAAATCTGATGTATGAAGACAAAACCACTACAAAATAACATTCAAAAGTTGACATTTTTATTCTGCAAACGTATTCAGGAATTTAAAAGCAGCTTTTAATAGCGTCAGAGGTATCATTTCCAAATGATTTTTTCTATATTTTTGCATTAACATTATAGTATTTTAGGTGATTTTGCAGCATCATACGTCATAATAACAACCCATTGTCTACTTCAGTGTAATCGACCTCCATATATACCATCACATTTTAGTTTTTCTTCATTTTAGTGTAGATTCACGAAGAAAGCTGTATGAAAACGCTCAATCTACAGAGCCTTTTTCAAGACTACCC
Source organism: Trididemnum nubilum (assembly GCA_963965965.1). Classification (NCBI taxonomy): domain Eukaryota; kingdom Metazoa; phylum Chordata; class Ascidiacea; order Aplousobranchia; family Didemnidae; genus Trididemnum; species Trididemnum nubilum. The sequence continues at coordinate 33,558,857 of OZ014486.1, forward strand.
ATCACTCAAAGAGTGGAAATTATAGCTCTGACGTTAATGAAAGCTATTGTGAAACTCTATGCCACTAACAAGCTTTTTGAATTGAAAAATGTATTGATTTAAAAAATGATTGATTGATTGGTGCATCTTTATCCTCCTATCACGAGAAAGCAATGGTGCGCTATGCTTTGGATGAATCCGCACCCGCTTAGGAGTTGACCATTTTCCAAGCTTTCCTGTTGACGTTTTGACTTCTTCCCACATAAATTTGCTGCTTGTTCAAAGCCACCAAGCAGAGATAATTATCGTAAAGTGTCTTATCCAAGGACGCAACAATGTGACCAGGGTGCGGGTTGAACTCACGAACCTGCAATCAGAGTTGTCGTAAAAACGACGCCTTTACCCATTCGGCCACGCTGCCATCAAATTACTAAGATACAGAAAAAAAGCCATTTTAAAGCCATTTGGATGATAAAAATTTAAGCCAATTTGCAATCTTTCAGCATTTAGACATATTTTGGACTTGACCAGTCAGTGTGCGGGGGCTGACTGGACTGAGCAAAATAAATTCTTTCAAACTCTTCCAAATCTTAGTAATTTAGCTTTTTCTAATTGCTACAGAAACGTTCCTCGCATCATCCAAATGGCTTTAAAACGGCTTTTTTTTCTGTATCTTAGTAATTTAGCTTTTTATAACTGCTCCAAAAACGTGCAAAACGTCATCCAAATGGCTATTTTTTTTTCTGAAAAATTGCAAGAATTGATCAGTGGCTGGGGGCTTTGCTCCTAGGCCTCCATCTTAGTAATTTAACTTTTACTGATTGCTCTAAAAACATCATCCAAATGGCACTAAAATGGCTACATTTTGTCTGAAAAATTGCAGGAATTGCCCAGCGGCAGGGCTTTGCTTACATGGCCCCATAGGAGTAAATTGTTATCTTGCACGCAATCTTCACAACCAACAACTTTCAAAATCATTATTACAAGGTTTTTGAAAAAGCAAATGTTGTAACGATGCAACTATTACCGCGAAACCCTGTTTGGATATATTTAAATTAACTACAATTGGGTACTAGTTGCTTTTTGAATAAATCAACCCCCCCTTTAAAATTGTCTCGAGTATGCCCCTGTTTACTGATACCTACCATATTTTCTTAAATAGAAACCCCACAACTATTTTTTTTGTGGCAGTGTCTACAGCCCTGGCCTGATTTCCAACATGAAAATGCTGCTGCACTGGCAGTACCGGTTGTTTCTTTTTGCACTTTAATTTACTATATCTCAAGCTGGCATCGCTGCCCGAACCCTAACTCTAACGCAAGATTCTGAACGAAAAAAAACAAAAAAACAGCACAAATTCTCTTGATCGCGAGACTTGCCAAGCACGTTCACTGCAAATCGCACCCAATCGCATGATTCAACAGATGAGCAAGTTTACCACTACACCATCAGGGCTACGAATTAAATCAGTCAAAGTGCCGCATTTAAGTCCAATTAATGAGAAAAAAGTCATAGGTTGTAAACAACCATGCTGCCGCTGCAGCATCATTTTCATGTTCGAAGCCGGACCGGTACACTAGACACTATCTTTTTTTTAATTTTTGAAGGTTTTTTACGTAACAGCTTCTATTCAAGGGCGGCTTCTATTTTTTTGCATGAATGTTTTCATCTTTATTAGTGTCATGTGGGCATTCAAATTTATCTACCATAAATGACAAGAAAGCATAACAGGTCAGCTGCAATTCTATTCTCTCTTTTGTAAAACACTCATAAATCCTGCAAACAAGGTTTGCAGTTTCACGTGTCACCCTATCGCTAATCTGCAATTGAATCATTATCTGTTTATAAAGATATGGTTTTGTCTTTGTCTGTTGCAGCTTCTATTTAAGGACAGCGTCTATTGTGTTTTGTTTAATCAATTTGTGCAGTTTCTATGCGAGGGTGTTTTTTACTCAAAGGTCAGAGGGTGGTTTTATTCAAGAAAATACGACAATTACTCTCCTATTTTTTGTGTTTGCTTTATCTTGGTTTATTTAGGCCGTACAATGTCTCATAGAGATTAAGTAGGAATACTGGTAACATGCAAATTTATTTCTATGAATCTACCACGACTAACATTTTAGGGGTGTTGTTAAGTACAAGCCATCCTCTTTTTTTGGAACCTCCTCGACCTGTGTATGTGCTTGCATGCGCTCTCGCTCCTCTCATGCTTGCACTCGTTAGGGTTAGAGCTAGATTTGGGGAATAGCTTAGATTGGAGAGAAGGAGAGAGCACTTGCACACTCATACACGAGTCACCAACCTTCCAAAAAGAAGAGGACAGCTTATACTTTACAACACCCCTTTTTAGGACTAGGCCTACTTCTTTACCACTGGTACAATGTGCTTTAAACAAAGTTCTGCCAACTTGAAAACTGCAGGTCACCCTTTCTTATATGCCTTATTAGTTACGATGTAATCTGTTCAACACAAATAATGCTTCCATTGTCTGTCGCCGAAAGTGAAATGTTTTCAGAAACAAAAAAGGCTAAGTTGAATGATAATCAAAAAGCATCTAAAATTGCAGCTCGAGCAAATTCAGCATTAAAGCAAAAAAAAGGCACTAGGCATAGTTTCAATTGATAACTAGACATGAATTGTTCATAGTTCCAGCTAGGTCTAGGCCATCTGACTGTCCAAATTCTGAAGATATCAGTGGATTTTGTTTTTTAGCCAGTTTGACTAAACGCTTGATTGCGTGAAATCGCCAGGACAACCAATCGATGGATAGGTAATCGAAGTTGCTCTGTACTGCCTTTTAGCGTTGGCAATGGCATGTAAAACGGAGTCGACAAAAACGGTTGTGATTTGCTGTGACTATGGATCTTACAGTTAATTGTAGGATTCATAAAGTGACCTCTACACTGTGAGCATGGATCCTACAATAACGTAGGATCAATGCTGTTATTGTAGGATCCATGCTGTGAGAATAGAATCTTTGTTTAGTTTACAATTTGGAAATTGGAAAGCATTTGTCAAGATACCAAAAATTAAAAAGTAATTTTAAAAACCGTTAAAAAGCGTTTAAACTGGACAAAAAGCAACCAAAATTTAAGGTCATCGATTACTCGCGAAAGGCTTCAACCGGTCGCAAATTTTGAGAGCTGTTGCTTAACTTCAATTAAACAAAAATGTTGGTGAGTGGTAGGCCTATTTCGAGCAAATGACGTAAGCAACCACTCGCGAAGGTTGCCAACCTTTGTTTGGCCTTGCTTCGCGTATAGTGTAAACGCGGCTTTAGTCTTGTTACTGTAGCGTTAGCTCCAACGTAGCCACAAATGGAAGTGCAATTGCATATATGGATTAATTAGTCAACCCGGAGAGCACTTCGATAGATTGTTGAACCGAGCCAGTCGACCGCATTGGGACGCGTCGTTTTGACACGTACGTTTCATTAGCATTTGTAAGTAAAACACAGAATAAAATCAAAATGCTTAAAGGCTGAGGTGGGCACTTGCGGCGCAACTATTTCACTTGCGATAGCGCTTGCGCCGCAAGTATTTTTGCAATTTTGATCGCGATCGCGCAAGCGCAAGTCAAATACGATTATGAATGATTGGTTTTCATTCAAATGTGATTAAAGTTAACAAAAAAACATTGACGACGTGCATAGGCGTAGCCATGATTTTTGATTGGGGAAAGAGGCCAAACTGCAAATCACACACAATGACGTGATCAACATTTTTCGAAAAGAGGGGCTTTTTACGGGACAAAAACCGTGGAATGGAGGATCGGAAGCGTGGGCTGGATTGCCATATAACCTGGGTTTTGCTGAAGAAAAAGGACTTGAACCTAAAGTTAAAAAAATTCCAAAATTGTCCAAGTTGGGAGACGTGGTGAGCAAACTAGTTTAGTCCAAACGTATCACAGACGTGGGTCTGGGGGCCGCCGCTGAGCGATTTTTTGGAATTTTTTTTGGAAAAAAATAGCTCTTTTAATGCCATTTGGATCACATTTCGCACGTTTTTAGACCCATTCAAAATAGCTAAATTTCTAAAAATTGAAAGCCAATTGAAACTATCAAATTATTGAGTCTTCCCTTAACTTAAAGATCAAGTCAAAACACGTTTAAAATCTTGAATTTGGGGGTTAAATTTTGTAATTGACTTGGCCCAGGTTGGAGAAGTAAAGTACATTGCCTTGTGCACTAATTTTAGCAGTAATTTATCAATCAAATATTTTTACCTTGAAAATTTTTATTTTGTCATGAATACGGGTTATACATTTATATTGGATGGCAAAAATGTGATTTGAGGGGGCCCAGGCCACCTATACCTGGTCGTTAATATTAGTCTGTTGTACACGTGTACCGTTGTACGCGAAATGCTTAAAAAAACTGAAGCTGAAAAAACATAACACTTTGTTGTTATTGTTGTTATCATTGATGGCATTTCAATTGGGGGGGCGGTTTTGACCCCTCCTGGCTATGTTTATGACGAGGTAGGTTCATAAACGCTTTGTCTTGGGAAATTCCATTCGTCTACTGCTTGCAATACTTCTATAAGATTCACAGCAGGAGTCATCTTTCGCTGAAACGTTTCTCTTTAAAATGTTTTTTGCCGATTTTTTATAAAAAAAATTTCCAATTGAGTAAGTTAAAAAATGGTTGTAAAATCAAATTTAAACCAAAAAATTGTTTTTGTAATTCTCTTTTTAGAAATATGCCAGTCGTTTTTAAACAATCCTAAACTTGCTTTGATCATTAACCGCGTTACTCGTAACAGTCCTTTTTTACCGTAGATACAAAAACAAAAAACAACGAAAACTATTGATTACAACTTTTTTGCTAGTTCGGGTAAACTTGAAAGATACTGCAAACATGAGTGACAGCATTGGTAAAGCTCTTATAAGTAAACCTTTAGGTGGCTCAATTTCTTTAAACAAAAACAGGATGAGTTTTTAGCGTGCTTCATTCGCCAGAGAGTAATAATTGCTCCAGAAGCACATAATATTTATCCAAGCTTGTAAAAGATTTCCTTGAAGAGCCTTTGAAAAAAACAGTGACTCTGAAGTCATTCGCTTAGCACCACATGCAGACTTTATTGGTGGAATTTTTTAACAACGCGGTTCCTTGAGTGCGAGCGTTGATCGTAATGTTTTTCGTTAGATATAAAGATGTTCTTTGCCCAAAAAAGTTAAGCGATGCGCATTTTCAAATGCTTGTATTTTTTACAGGAAATCAATAATTTTTTGTTTACTGATTTGGTAGCGTGCATAATTTGTTTTGAACATTGGTTTCGTACCGTAACCTAGTGAGGTTTGAACAGTGAGTCAATTCAAATTATTCATTTCAAAACGTCACACTTGCGCTTGCGGCGCAATTATTTTTTTGGGCTTGCGGCGCAAGATTTCCAGAGTAAAACTGCACTATCTTGACGTCCTTCGTGGTCGACTCCTGGGAAGCCATGTCAACTTCCACTGGCAGTTAGGTGGCCATAACAACCACCAATCCTGCAGCTCCAACGATATTTCACATTGTAGCTCAAGTCAAGTATGCACAGAGCTGGACAGCGCTGTTTCGAGCTTTTAGCTCTCATCGGCAGCCCTCAGCTATCTTTTCAAAGGTATTCCCAGCTTTTTTTTTTTTTTTTGTGGATTTTTGGATATGTGTGAAGTTTGGAAGTTGTGGGAGTAGTATTGAGCTCTGCATACACTTTTTCAAGCATCCACAGGGGCTCAGAGTAATGATTGTTTACCGGCTAACTCAAAACAAAGAACACGTTACCGCATCCTGAGTGCTCTGAGCGCCAGTGATTGTTAGGCTCTGCAAACACCAACTTGGCATTTGCAGTAGCGCTGGTAAATATATCGTGGTAAGAGCAGCTCAAACTACTACAGGTAGCCGAACGAACTCTCGTACGAAGCTTTTCAGGAATTAATACAAGTGACCCGCGACGATGGCGGATCACAACTTTTAATCCTGAAAAGAATGATCACTTGATCTTAGCTCTCCCAGCTAAGAAACATCTTGGCCTAACTGGCAAACCTTATTGGCTTGCACAGAGGCAGATGCCTAGTAAGGAATAAACGATTTTTCACTTAAGGTACTTTAGAAACAAGTGAAAAATCGCTGGATCCTTGTAGTAAGGACAGCCATAGGATTTCCGTGGTCACGCAGAGGGGAGTCCTTGTAGTAGGGATAGCCTATGGCTGTCCTTACTACAAGGATCCAGCGATTTTTCACTTGTTTCTAAAGTACCACAAGTGAAAAATTGTGTATTCCCTACTAACCATCTGCCTCTGTGCAAGCCAATAAGCGTTGCTAGTTAGGCCAAAATGTTTGTTCAGCTGGGAATACCTTTGAAAAGATAGCTGAGGGCTGCCGATGAGAGCTAAAAGCTCGAAACAGCGCTGTCCAGCTCTGTGCATAATTTCCAGAGTAGTAGCGCTTGCGGCGCAACTTGTATGACTTGTGCTGTCCAACTCTGCTTAAAGGGTAACTGTACCGCTCTAACTCGGGTTCCTTCCACACTCCGATTTTACTGCCCTTTTTTTCCAATATCAGTATTGTTGTCCTGGGGTCTGATGCAAGTTAAATGTTCAGTTAGTTTAAGGATTGAATATTGCAGTATAATATAATCCAGGGACAATTGGTAGCAAAAAGTTTTGGGTATTCAATTTATTATTACGTCGTATATTTTCGTACATAAAATAATTGCCCATCCGGTCTGCGCATATAAAATTGTGTCCCAACGTAAAGGTGACATTTGTACTGCACTTTTTTTAAACCTAAAAATTGAAAGACGAAGTTTGACTGAAGGGAGGTAGCAAAAACACATGGGAGTAACAAAATAGTTTTGGTTTGAATTGAGGGTAGCGTAGCTGAAGCTAATTTTTCTCGTCTCGCTTCATTCGCTGAGTGAAACGAGCATAGTGGAGGTGTAGAAAACAAAAAAACTATAGCTTCTCTAATGCTACACTCAATTCAAGCAATTAATTAAAACTTTTAACGCACCTTTACAACATGCAATGATCACTGGCCTATAAAAAGCAAAGAAATTGCACAAGCTGAAACAGTTTTGGCCGTTTGATTAGCGATTTAAACAAAGCTGTTTACTGCAACGAGCAGAGCTGCTCTAAAATCGGCAAAATTTAAGAATTACTGTAGATGCAAGAAAGTTATTTAAAAGTAAATTCCATTCGCCTTTCCGCTGAAGCAAATTTTGTTATAACTGCATTCTGAAACGATTCGGTTTCCATGACTTGTGTCAGTAATTTTGGTACGATCGATATAAGGCTAAATCTGAAAGTCTGTCTCCCGTTTTATTTCGAGAGAATGATTTGATACGTTAAGGAAGAAAACGATCTTTCAGCGTATGAAGTTGAAACAAGAATAACAGTAATCAAACTGCAAAGCAAATAAACTTGCGATAAAGCAGCTTTTGAAGCAGGGTTGTTGGAGAAAAATTGCAGCATTTCAGTTGAAGATTTTCCTTGAAATTCAGTCAGTGTATTAGTTGGTTTTTTAAACAAATTTTCATCAAAGGCAAAGACGTAAGTATCAAGCAAGCATTTAAAGGACTCTTCTGGAAACATCTTTAGGTATTCTCTATATTTAGAACTATCCAATAAATCCAGAAATCGAATTTTCACAAAATGAGAAAATATAGTTTGCCAATGCTGAATAATCGTGTCTATTATTTCATTAAAAAGAACACGAAAATTGGTCCGAGCATCACATGTAGCAACAGTACTTCTTCGGCGCGGTGTGGGTATTCCAACGTCATGCTCTGTAGCTTGGTAAAAAGTGTCAAAATCATTTCTTAACTCCTGAATTTTTTTGCGAGGTGACGTCAATTTTCATCCAAGAGCTTAAAATGTCAAACGATGATTTCTGAAGGTATGAAAAAAGAACATCGGTCAAAGAATAAATTTGAGGAACACAGCCAAGCAAAAGCAAAAATTGAAATCTTCCAAATTAGCTAAATGACCCGAAGTCGGAGTTAGCAGAGCAAATGGGATATTGATAGCATTGTCGAGCAACGAATCAAACACCACACGAAGATCATCAAGCTTTTCATGCTCAGTATTTACCAAACACGATGCGTAATTCCAACGAGTTGGGCACACGTGAGGGAGCGGTAAACTCATCTAAAACTTTGGTTCGCTTTGAAGATGGTGTAAAGAAAGCAGCCAAACCGTTCATAGATGCAAAAAATACTTTACAAGTTGAAATTTGTTGCACACTTTGAGACAAAGCTAAATTCAGGACATGAGCGTAGCAGTGAACAAAAAGAGTTTGCGGACAAACATCTTTAATTTTGCTGTGCACTCCGTTGAGTGCCGAAGACATAACTGCTACATCGTCATAAGTTTGGGCTACCAATTTTGTTCCACAATTAGCAAAGTTTTTGATGTGTTTCAAGATAAGACTTGATATAGCAGATGCTGAATTATCCTCGCTTACATCGTTAAAACAAATAAATCTTTCCATTACATTTCCGTTAAAAATGTAGCAATAAACCCAAGAAAACTGAGCCTTGTAAGAAATATCGGTTGTTTTATCTGCCAAAATCGGAACAAACGGTGACATTTTAACCTCATCTTTTATTATTTCTCTCAACGAATAAGCAACAGAACTTATTGAATCATTTTGGATGTGACTGGAAACACCTTTAAACACTTTCGACGAATCAATGTGAGCTTGCAATTCCCGATCCAACTGAGCAGTATAAACTAAACCTCGCGATAATTGCCCATATTCTTGGATCCAATACTCTCATCATTTCCTCGGAAAGCTAGCTCCTGCTTTTCAAGCTAGCACCTATCTTTATCAATTTCCACAAAACTTTTCCAAGTTTTTCGACTATGCGATTTTGTGCGCTAATATTAGCTCGACATTGTCTAACATCTATGCTAACTTGTCTATCCTAACATCATGTCAATGCGTCGTTCTCCAAAAATTGAAGCAGTAATTGTCGCCTTTATGTGAGCTGAAGAATTTGCATGAACTTTTGCTTTCTAGCAAAAGTTGCCTTACGAGTTTATACCTTGTTTATCCCAAGGTCCAGTACGCTCGTTGGAAAAAGAAGACACGTCCAGCAATACATTCGGTTTTTCAACTCACTGCCAGTTAGTAAGTCGTATTTTTCATATTTCGCTACACCAAAATCGTCGGTTTGCATGTTTATTTATTTCAATCAACTGTTCTAATTTGGGTTTGGGACTACCTGCAGCAACGATTGCTTTTTCCTCTTCAAAAGTTTTTCGAGTGAAGGAACATCCCATTAAACTATCCAACGCAATCATGGCGTCATATTTTTGTTGTACAATTTTCTTTGACGACTTTTAGGTTTTCCTAATAGTAGGTTGTTTTTGCTTAAAAATTTTTCAAGTCTTTTACTGTCAATTTTTTGAGAAAGTATTATGATGAATAGGAGAAAGTATTATGATGAATCGTGAACGTAGTGTTTGAGAGTGGTTAATTTAATTGACAAGCCTTTAACGATCGATCTCGCAACCACAGGCGCAGGCAGCAAAGGCAAGGTCTAATCACGCTCACTTTCTAAAAACCTACGATGACGTCATTTGTGACGTTTTTGCACTTGGCCAAATTTGATTGGTTAACACAGAGGCGGGGCGTTACATTTACTTCACTTTGTTACGCTATTTTGGGTTTTCACAACTTTGCTTTGATACCTTACAGCGCAACCAAGCTACAACGAGTGCATTTCAACCAGATGTGGAGTCCTCGAGGACGTCCTTGGCCTCGAGGACGACCTCGAGGACCCATTTTGAAGACCTTGGCCTTGGCCTCGAAGCCTCAAGTCCTTGGCCTTGAAGCCTTAGGTCCTCGGAAATTGCCCTGTCCTCGGCTTGAGGACAGCTCTATTTTTGAACCGTTGAAATTTTGTCGGAAAACGCCAGAAACCTCGCGGAAAATTTGCAAATACCTTTTTCATTTTGCGCAATTGAAGCATAAAATTAGCCAAGCGGGCCTCTCCCCCAATTGAAATTTTACCAATGACAAAAATGTGACAAAAAAGCCTATTGTTTCTTCAGTTTCAGTTTCTTTTTAGAATTTTTCGCTTACACAAGTAGCAAACAACAATATTGAAGACCAGGGGCCCCGGCACCCCTAAAATCAATTTTTGCCAGCCAATTTAAACGTAAACCTGGAAGAAATGGACAGTTTTTGTCCTAAAAGTTGCTATCTCCAAATCACATCTAGCCTTTTTATGAACGTAATGCATTAACCAAGGCCGGATTTACCACATTATGGCGCAGTACCAGCTAAGGACCCTGCGCTCAAATCAAGACTTTTTATGGTCTTCACCTACATTTGGCAAAAAGATGTTGCGAAAATCTCCAAACTGCCAGGGGCCCAGCGCGATGTAAATCCGGCCCGGCAATAACATGGTCAGTAGCGTAGCCAGGGGGGGCGGGGTGGAGGCTGTATCCCCCACCCATTGGCCGGTCAACCAAAATACAGAATAACCAAAACACCACGTTTTTAGCTCTTCTGAAACTGTCTTTTGCGCTGACTAAAAAGTGATTTAAAATATTTTTTGAAACATATATTCAGAGGAGGGGGGCTAATTCGTCAAAAGTTAAAGTCACCAATTAATCAAAACTTTAAAAAATGCCCAAAAATAAGCAATCAAAATTGATCGCAAGTGTAAAAACGCCAAACATAGGTTTTATCAACAAATATATTATAAACTCAGAAATAAGGGGGGGGGGGGGGGGGGGGGGGGGCTATTCAGTGCTGTTAATTACCAATCACTTTTCTCAAACATCTTTCCATTAGCCCCTTCCCCCCCCGATTTTTTTTCTTTATAAAATACAGACGAAATAGATTACTCCGTGTGAGTTTTATTGAATAATAGGATTTTATGATTTACCAGCACGTAAACAAGAGAACTGCAATGTTATCATTAGCCACTTCCCACATGGCCCGATAATGCAACCAGTTGAATCATGTTGCGCTGCCAATTTCTATGCCACGTTTTAAAAGCATTATTTTTTATTAAAATAGCTTTAAAATTAAATTATTTTTGCAAAAAAATGCAAAATTTGCGAGCGCTGGGGGCTCCGCCCCCAGATCCCTGTTGGCCCCCGGCGGCTGGGGGCTTTGCTCCCAGGCTCCCAAAACAGCCCCTACCGATTGCGAATTTCTGGCTACGCGCCTGAACATGGTTAGTAAGCAAAACTACCCATCTATTGCACTATTTTTCAATAACAATTCATACACTTTTCAAAAACCGATCAGTGGTTGAGTGGATAGAGCGTCTGCTACTGAAGCGGTAGACTTGGGTTCGATTCCCGGTCGGGTCAAAACAAAGACTATAAAAATTGGTATTCACAGCTTTCCTGCTTGACGTTCAGCATTAAAAGGGACAGTGTGAAGCCTCCGCCATGTGTGGTAGACAGGTGGGCAGGTGGCAGCTTGACTCGAAGACCGAAAGGTCCCTTCGCTGTCTCCTGACCAAGGCAACTTGGTGAATAAAATGTAATTACAATTACAATTCACCTCCACCTCGCCAGTTTTTACGCACAAAATACTTTTAAAAAAAATTAGCCATGGAAAATGCTGATTGAACAAATCGTTGAACTTCAGTGGAGGGGGCCTGGGCTCCCTGGCCTAACATGCACTTCTATAAGTGGTTATTTTCATGACAAAACAAATATCTCTTAGGAAAATCTTCTAGTGGGTTTTCATTTACTGCTAAAATGTTGCAGGAGTCAATGCACTTTACTTCCCCCTACCTGGACCAAATCACGTACAATTAAACTTTAACACCAAAATGCAAGATGTTAAACGAGTTTTGAACTTAAATTGCAGCTAGAATGAAGATTAAACAATTTAAATTTTTTAATTGGCTTTCAAATGTCAAAAATCTAGTGCTTTCACATGGCTCTAAACATGAGCAAAATGTGATTCAATGGCATTAAAATAGCTTTTTTTCCAAAAAATGACAAAAAATCGCCCAACTGCTGGGGGCTTCTCCCCCAGACCCATGTCTGTGATACCTTTGAGTTACGCTGGTTTTCTCAAAACGTCTCCAAAGTTACGTATTTGCACTTTTCAACTATATTAGTTGAGGCCCTCTTCCTTTGCAAAATCCTGGTTAAGTGCCAACAGGCACATTTTTGATGACGTCATTGCATGTGGTTTTTGGTTTAGACCTCCCCAATCAAAAATTCTGGTTACGCCTATAAAGTAGAGATTGCCTGAAAAAAATTTTTGAAGACATTTTTTTTTTGGAAAACACTTGCAACTGTGTCGTTGGTCCTTGGCCTTGGCCTCGAGCATTCCTGTCCTTGGCCTCGAGACGTCTGTCCTCGGAAAGACTGTCCTTGGCCTCGGATTTTTTTTGTTTCCTTGGCCTTGGCCTCGAGCCTTGTGGCCTCGACTCCACCTCTGATTTCAACCGTTTAGCCGTTAGCGCCACAATGTCGCAAGCTCAAATAATTGACTGCCGCTAGGTTTCGCCAATTGGTAAGCAGAATACGCTTTACTTGTAGCGAACTAGCCATGAAAACAAAAATAAACAACAAAAATATGAAATCATTAAAAGGTTTATTGCTTTGAATAAATACAGAGGAGATGATTTTGTTTGGGTATTCAAAGAATACCCTGATGCCCCTCACCGATCGTCTGCGATATAATCCAATCTTCCAACTTCAGCTCTTCGCACCACAACCTTTACCACAATGATCAGCATGGCCCGAACCATAATTAAAACCTTTCTCAAATAGAACCAAAAGTTAATCACAAAGTAAAAACACTCACAATTTGACACTATACTTAAATTAGTCACCCAAAGCATCTATATTATCGCTGCTAACAATGGGTTACATATCGTCAGCCCAATAAAATAAATGTCTAAGTCACTTTTTGGGCAAAATGAGTTATTCATACCAAAGTGATCAGAGTGGAAAGAAGCACCTTGTAAACTTTTCAGATTTCAAAATTTCCCACCACAGGCATTTTATGGAGTTATAATAAAAATGCCTATAAGTTCAGAGACGGACTTAGGCAATTTCATGATTAGCCAATGTCATTTGATATTCACTTAAGCAATTTCGTGATGAACCTATGTCATTCGATGCTGACTTAAGCATTTAAAAAGTACATTTGGTTTTAGAAAAAAAAATAGTTGTTTAAAAATAGAAAATAGTTTTTTGAAAACAGTACTGCACTGCTCCACAGCAAAACAAGAAAAGGTTTTTGGCATTTTGTGGGTAAATAATTGCTTGAGGTAACTAATCTGCTGCTTATGGTAATCAGTGAGTACTATTTTGGCGGTTACTGTAATTATAATTTACTGCAATTGGTTGAATTCGCTTTCAAGAGCTGCGGTTTATGAAAATAGGCCAGTGCCCAGCATACGCTTCAGCCCAGTTAGATGATGCTAACCAGGTACGCCTCCAGTGCCGTATTTACTCGATATGTAGCCCGGGCCTTATTTTTATAAAATAAACTCACTACCGGACCTTTATTCACACGGGCCCTTATTCAAGCACTAGCGCTTGTTATTTTCAAAGTAAATTTATGCACAAAAATTATCGTTGAAGATAAATATTTCACACATTAATCCTTTTTCATGTCAATTTATTCACGTCAAACGCAAATTATTCATGTCTTAAAGAGTAATTCCCTCATATTAGTTTTCTATTATTTACAAGAAATAACAAATCAAAATTTATATTTATTCAGCTAGTGTATGTTGTTCTCCTCGTCAAAGTCATCATCCTCATCAACACCAAGCTCTTTTTCTGCTGTAGCTTCAACGTCTTACATCGGGCGGGTATTCAAGCACGGGCCCTTGTTTATTTTTATGTTCTGTTCACACTGGCGGCTATTCAAACGGGCCCTTAATCAAGATCGCGCGGTAAAAAAAGGATGTACGGTAATCTAAATCCTTGCTTCTATGAGTCAACATCATAGGTGTAGACTGGAGGGAGCCCGATACCCCCAATGGAAGTACCACCAGTGATAAAAATGTGAAAAAAAAGTTTAGAGTTTCTTCAGTTTCAGTTTCTTTTAGTATTTTCGCGTACAACAGTAATTAACGATAATACTGACGACCATCGGGCTCGGGCCTTCCCAGTTCAATTTTTGCCAACCAATTTAAATGCATAACCCAGTTGAAGTTAAGGGTTTTTGTCCTAAAAGTTGCTACCTCAGGCACACATTCAAAATTTTTATGAATGCAATGCAACCCTATATGGCCGGATTTACCACATGGCACAGTGCCAAGGGTCCCGGGCTTAGATGGTAGGACTTTTTTTTGGTTTTCACCTATATTTGGTAGGAAGATGTCGCGAAAATCTCCAAAGTGCCTAAGGTCCTGCACAATGTAAATCCGGCCCGGGCAATAACAGGGTTAGTAAGCGTAACCATCATTCTATTGTACAATTTTTCAATTACCATTCACCTCCATCTTGCCAGTTTTTACGCGTAAAAATACTTTTGAAAAAAATCGGCTTGGGGAAATAAAATTATTGAATATGAATTTGAATCGAGGGGGCCTGGGCCCCCTGGCCGTACATTTACTTCTACAACTGGTTATTTTTATGACAAAACAAAAATATCTAAGAAATTTCTTCGAGTGGATTATTATTTACTGCTAAAATATTGCAGGAGGCGATGTGCATTACCTTCCTCTACTTGGGCCAAATCACTTACAAAATTCAACTGCAAAATGCAAGATTTTAAACGTGTTTTGGACTTAAATTGTGAAAAGTGAAAGGAGGATCGAACAATTTAATTTTTAACTGACTTTCAGATGTTAAAAATTCAGTTTTTTCAAATGCCTTAAAACACGTGCAAAATGTGATCCAATGGCATTGAAATAACTTTTTTTCCATAAATCGCCCAGCGGCTGAAAGCTTTGCCCCCAAAACCCCCATAGCCTCCGGCAGCTGAGGGCTCTGCCCCCAGACTCCCGTCTTTCATACGATTGAGTTATACAAGTTTACTCAACACTTCTCCTAATTTTGACATTTTAACTTTTTAACTTTTGGCAAACCAGGCCACGGCGTCTATTCTACGATATCTTTGTTCCACAAAATATTTCTCTTTTGAAAATTTATGAATCTATACTATGAATCTATGAATCTATACTTTTCCAGACCACTTCTAGGCAGAAGATGTATTACCGCTGCATGGATGACACTTTCGGGTATTCAGCAACAAAGATGAGTGCAATCTTTTCTTAGACAGCCTAAACTCGCTTCTCTACCCTTTACTTTTGAAAAAGAATCTAACCTGGCTCTTCCTTTTCTGGACCTCCACCTACAGGAAACCCACATTCACCGGTCAATACAGACTAATGGATAGTAGGAGCACATTATCAAGTTGTTTGTGGCTAAGAAGATAAAGCAATTTCAAGCTCTGCCTAAATTCGGACCGGAGAAATGTCCCGTCTACCTACGTCTCCCATGGCTTGGTTCTGCTTCTACCCGGTTTGAAAGGCAAGTAAAAACTGCTGTCAAGCAGTACTTATCCGTTGTGAAATCACGCGTTGTGTGCTCTACCAAGGAGCTTCTCACCGCTACCAACAAGGATGTACTGCCTGCTTTACAGAAAAGCAACGTAATTTATCGATTCAATTCGTCTCAAATAAATTGTAAAAAAATTACACTCCTCTTAAAAAATCGTAACTCCTAAGTGACCTTTTTTACGTAAAAGCCAGTGGGCTGGCCTTTGTTGGGAGCGTAGCCCTTAGCGGAAAGGAGTCTTTTTTACGACAATTATGATCACATAATCTGGATACAACCCGCACGCTGGGCACTTTGTTACGTCCTTGGTTAAAGCGGTTTATGATGATTGTCTCTGATTGGTGGTTTCGAAGCAGTGGCGCAGCCAGGGAGGCCTTGGAGTTTGTCCCCCCCATTATGCAGAATAAGAAAAATTCCACGTTTTTAGTCCTTCTAAGACTGTTTTTTTTGCTCTGAAATGGGCTAAAAAGTGATTTTAAGCATATTTTGAAACATTTATTTAAGGGGAGGGGGCTAATTTGTCAAAAGATAAAACTCATAAATCATTGAAAACTTTGAAAACTGGTCAAAAATAACCAATCAAATTTATCGCAAGTGTAAAAATGCCAAGTATCGGTTTTATCAGCAAATATATTATAAACTCAGAAATAGGGAGGCTATTCACTATTAGTTTCTTAATAATCACTTCTCTCTAATATCTTTTCATTAGCCCCACCTTTCCAATTATCTTTCTCTACAAAATATAGACGAAAGAGATTTTTCCGTGTGAGTTTATTGAACTGTAGGATACTATGATTTGACAGCATGTAAACAAGGGTACTAAAATTTTACCATTAGCCACCTCCCAAATAGCCCATTCATGCTACCAGTTGAATCATGTTTGCACTGCCAATTTTTTGCCACGTTTTAAAAGCATTATTTTTTAACAAAAAACCCTAAAATTAAGTTATTTTTTCAAAAAAATGCAAAATTTTCGAGCGCTGGCGGCTCCGCTTTCAGACCCCGAGCCTCCGGCGGCTGAGGGATTCGCGCCCA
Organism: Trididemnum nubilum; assembly: GCA_963965965.1. Taxonomy (NCBI): domain Eukaryota; kingdom Metazoa; phylum Chordata; class Ascidiacea; order Aplousobranchia; family Didemnidae; genus Trididemnum; species Trididemnum nubilum. The sequence continues at coordinate 33,575,360 of OZ014486.1, forward strand.
AACCCCCAATGGCCTCCGGCGGCTGGGGACACCGCCCTAGACCCCCAAAACAGCTCTCCCATTGCGAATTTCTGGCTACGCGCCTGCTTCGAACAAGCAGCAAATTTAGAGGACAAAACCTTTCACAAACCCGTAGAAAATCACTGCGTGGAAGCAGGTACGCGGATTCCTCCAAACACAAAATCGTTAGAAATACGATACCACAATAAAAAGCTCGCGAATATACCACCACCAGCATAGCCAGAGGGGGTGGTATTTTCCCTCACAGTGGTCTGTCGACTAAAATGCACAATATAAAAAATACCACGTTTTTGCACTTTTGAGGCAATCTAATGCAATTATATGAACTCTAAGGCAATTTAAAGGCACTTTCGAAAAATTTACTTAGGGGGGAGGGGGACTAATATTTGTTAAAAATGAAGCTATTTCATCACATGATGTAAAATGTTTAACGTGAACTTCACAATTGTTCAGTGGAATAGGGAGGGGGGCTATTCAGTATTTAATTCAGATTATTACCAACCCCTTCTCTCCAATCTTGTTCCATTAGTTCCTCTCCCAAAATTATCTTTTTTTAAAAGCAGACGAGTTAGTTTATACCATTAGCCACCGCCTTACAGCCATAGGTGGGCAAGTTAATGCAAAACGTTAACTTCGTTAACCACTAATCCGTTAACAAACTTCACACCTCCGTTAACGTTAATCCGTTATTTTCAGCTTTAATTAACGGAAGTTAATAAAGTCCGTTCGTTAATATTTTGCGTGTAATTTACTTTTCGTTTTATTCACTCGCTTTTAGAACATTTATTTACGTTGTTGAGCTGATTGCAAGGAAAAAAATTATCGCTATGGTGGTCTTTTTGTGTTTTGTTAGTTACATTTGACAGTCTAATCTAATTTCAAGATAAAAATAAGTTCAAATGCACTAACGAAGCTGCGAACGGAAAATCTTTGGAAATTGTGAACAGCGATAATTAATAGACCTATGAGGCTGCAGATTATTATTTGCCTCAAAAAAGCGCTCCTTTCTTCGGTTTCTTCTATAAAACTAGTGCAAATACGCAACTAGTGTTACCAGTGCAAACTGGTTTGAACCGGTACGATGAATGAATTGCAAGGTATTAACGATAGAAACTTTAACGGAAGTTAACAGAACTTAACGGAAGTTGGTTCAGTCCGTTAACAGAAGTTAACGGAAGTTAATTTAGTCCGTTAACATGAAAAAAAATTTTAACGGATTAACGAGTTAATGAAAAAGTTAGCTTCGTTATTAACGGATTAACGATTAACGGACTTGTGCCCACCTTTGCTATAGCCTATTTGCACTGCCAATTTAATGATGTTTTTGCACATATGCAGAAAGAGCCGCCGGAAGCCATGGGGTCTGAGAACAAAGCCGCTGGGCAATTTTTGTAATTTTTTGAGAAAATTAACCGCTTAAACGACAGTTGAATCACATTTCGCGCATTTTTAAGCCATTTGAAAAAACTACATCGCTAAGATTTTGAAGCCAGTTGAAGGATAATTAAATTGTTCAGCCCCTTAGCACCCTTCACTTACATGTCAAGTCTAAAACATGTTTAAATGTCAGCAATTTGCTTTATTTAGTCAGTAAACCGCAATAACAAAAAAACCAAGAAAAAAAATTTTTTTTTCTTACTGCTACATTTTTGTAATTTAAATAAATTACTGGACTGTACGAAAGAACTGAAAAGTTAAACAAAACTTATCCAAGAAAAGGAAAATTAGAGTACAGCAGTCAAGTATAGCATTACTTGATGTGGAAATGCCAGTGCAGCACCTTTCGACGCGATTTATTTTTTTCTTCTTACGGCTTACGGAAACTGACGCTCAAGCCCTGACTCATTCTTACAATCGCTACATAGCAACTAATTTCCGGTCTCAATTATCAGGAATCCTTTGGTAGAAGCAAGCTGAAGCAATAAGCTTTGAGAATCGTACAAATACTTCTAAGATACATGTAGCATTCCGTAAACAGATGTGAAAGAAGAAAACTTCGCTTTTTATACGAACTAAAAACTCGTATGTCAGTAACAGGATTAGTGGATGTTAGATAATGAACTTGTTTTGAAGCCGCGGTGGACTTAAAATGAGGATAATATTAGAATTTTTTTGCAAAATTTGAGTGAGGCTTAGACAAGGGTCTTAGTCAAGAGATTCTCAAACCGAGAGAGCTCCAACCTGTAGTGCTGAGCATAAATCATTATTTTACTATATACCGCACTGCGATTTTTTTCTATATACTGTGAAGTACTTTTATACTGTCTCAATCTATTTCTTTAGTTCAAACCAAAAAGAAGTTCGTCAGTTGAAAAGATTACAGGTTCAGATTCATTTTGTCTAAAGTTGCAAAACACAACAAAGTTTAATTTGCAATATTAGCTAGTTCCGGGCAGTCTTTTAGTGCCAAGCAAAGATTGAATGGCAATCACCGCTTAAGCCTGGTTGGCTATCGGTGTAGAAAAGAGGTCACCAAACTTTTTTCAAAGAGAGCCGGATTACTGCGGGATTAGCGGCTACGGGCCGGATGCGAATTGAGAACATATACACAATATTAAGAATTTCCATTGATTCGAATTGAGCACAATAAATAGCAAAGTCAGCGGTGGTATAGCAAAAATTGCGATGGAAATCGATATAGGTTGCTGAAACAGCGAAGTAACTCATGCTGTGATGTACTACAGGGCATCGTGTTCTCGAAAAAACACTACATCTTTCAGCCCAATCTGTAGAGCCTAATGCTTGGAAAACACAATTCCAAAAGCTACCCGTGGTATGTGGCAAACATTAATTTGTTAGTATTGCGACAGATTGACTTTTGGAAAGTTGGCCTACGCAGTAACTATTTAAAACTTTTGTTTCTAATTGGCAACCTTGGAAAAATGTCTTAGTAGAAAAGGCCTTTCTAAGAAGAAATTTAATCTCAGGAACGGACGATTGCAGAAAACTCAAATTTGGTGAAGTTAGTCTTCAGATTGGTCAACTTTTTTTTGAGAGAAAATCGAGTAAAAAGTGTCCGACCTAAATGCCCTTTGAAACTTGTAAGGTAGATCTGTTGAAAAAAATGTAGAAATTCAACAAACAAAAAGTCAGCAATGAACTAAGAACCAACGATTTCAACAAGGAGGTTTCTATAACACAAAAAACAAAATAAACCCGAAGAAACAGCTAATACACCAGATTGGACAATTCGGATATTTTAGCAAATGTTTGGTGGCATAGTGCCGACAAAGATTACACTCTTTCAAGACATTGTCACTTGTTGGATACCAGCAGGCAACTAGCTATTTCATTATTGGCTTCCGCAAAAAATGCTGTTCTTCCCATTTTTTCATTAAACACACGTCACTCAGAATCTATTCTTTTTTTTTTGGTAGTCATTTTAAGTGTACAGTATCGGTAATACAAGGTTCAACAACAATGTCAATCTTTTGTAAAAAATTTGGTAACCTTTTTGCATATCCATTGCAGTTTAGCTTTTATTTCCTCGACATGTAGCGGGCCGGATCCGGCCCGCGGGCCGTAGTTGGTGACCTCTGGTATAGAATCGTGAGCGTGTAAGCTTTAATTTACTTTAAGAGAAATTCAGTACGCCCAGGGCACTGCCTTACAAGCGTAGAGTCGCCGGTTGGTTATAACAAACGAACTCTTACCAGGGGCGGATCCAGGATTCTCCGTTAGGGGGGGCGCAATTTTTAAAAAAATGTAAACTATTCTTGTTAGAGGCAGGAGTCGGGGGTCCGGGGGCTCCGCCCCCGGCCGCCGGAGGCAAAGGATAAATCTGGGCTCCGCCCCCTGCCGCCGCAGGCCCGGGGGTTTGGGGGCGGAGCCCCCAGAAGCTAGCGATTTTTTAATATTTTACTCAAAATAATTCATTTTGGTGAACTATTTATCGACTTTTGTACTCTAAAAAATGTAGAAATTCTTGTGAAATTGCACCTTCCTCTATGCTAGTGGGTGGCTATTGACCGATGAGCGAATTGCGCTTGTTAGTGTTGAAAATTTTTTCGAAAGACAATACTTTTGCGTAGTTTTGTAAAAGTCTGACTGGCCAATGGGGGGCTATAGCTCCCCCCCTAGCTACGCTGCTGGTTAGAGGGGTTGCTGAAACGGAGTCCTAGCCAGCGAAAAAAGGGCGCCTCCTGGGTTTTGGGCGCCCCCTGCCCCCCCATCTGCATTTACACTTAGATATCAAGAATAGGCTTACTAATGAACAAGAGGTCGTGCAAGTGAAAACATTTGTGGTTGTTTTAAGTTTTTTTTTAATAATTGACCTCTAAATGTGTTCTGCGTTTAGGGGGGGCGCGCGCCCCTCGCGCCCCCCCTTGGATCCGCCTATGCTTACCATTTTACGCACTGTGTAAAACAAGCCTTTGGATGAATCGCTTTTTTGTTTTAAATCACTGTTGAACACTACCTATATATAAACTTTGATTTTGCTTTCGTATTGTGTACTTCACAGCGTCACCAGCAATTATTAAAAACATACAATGGATATTTAAAAACGGACTTTTAAGGTGGTTTAATAACTTTTTTATCCAATTTTGTTTCTTTTTTGAAATAATTCTTTCTTCATCACCAGTTGGGATGTCAATTGTGCATTAGCCGTTAACTGAAGTTGTCATCCATGTTTAGGAGTTTACCAGCTGGAAGCTTGTATACCAAATTTACGAGATGCTGTGGTGTGGTATACGAGTAAATTATGGTCTTATCTTCCACCTAGCATTTGCATGTCCAGCTAATTGCATTGTAAACAGGCAACCTTGCGACAAATTTTGTGGCAGCGTTATATGTACATCAGAAAAGTTTTTTTCGAGCAGTTTAATTTTGTACGGGTATAAACTACTAAAATTCTTGGAGCCAGCTGAGAGTTAATTGCAGCTTTATTTAAATCAATTAAAGAGGTTGACGTAAAAAAACCAACACTACTCGTATGTAATTGTTTTTGCCACACTACTGTATGCACTGTGAGTCTCTAACAGTATCCATTATCGATTTATGTGCTAGCATTTATAATATTGGAAGTGATTGCATGAAATTATTGTACATCTACACTATATCTGCCATGAAATTATCATTCAATTTCTTTTGGCTCTATTTTTTTTTTCCTTTTTTTTCTTAAAATTTTTCACATCGTGTCATTTTTCTGCTCTGAAATTATATTTACAGTACTTAAAATAAGACTTACTCGACAAGTTCGAGGGGTTTTGCTTTTGTGGATTAAACACTTTTCGACAATTTTTAATCTTGTGCTCTTCTACAAGCAGCAAAATTAATTAAAAGTCAAAAGTATCATTTGTAAAAATTGGAACACAGTCAACTCCAAAACAAATTAAATGCTCGTACAATTTCAAAAATTATGTACCTTTATTTTCTTGTGGCTCAGAACTAGAATCAGTCCCAATTAACCTTATTTTACAGGGGTATTTGACCAACGCATTTACACGGGACGGGGGGTGAGGGGCAAAAATGCCCCCTATCTAACTCCCAAACCAAATGTCATGGAAACACCAAATTTCGCAAGCGGGTTGGCAGTGCCGGATTTATGCGTTGAAGTGCCCTGGAGCCCAGGTTTGGTGTGGGCTCCATTTTTTGATGGTGTAAAAATTAAACCAAGAGTATTTTAGCAAAATGCTTAAAAGATTAGTCGTTGTAGGCACGCAAATAGGATTTTGTTAAGTGGGAGGGCTTGAATCAAAGCTCAAATTGTTTTGCTTGAAAAATTTCTCATTTGGGCAGTGTGCTGAGAAAAAGGGTGCAGCTCACGCCGGTTATAGACGGGAGTCTGGGGGCGGATCCCCCAGCCGCCGAAGCCATGGAGGTCTGCACTGGGCAATTTTTGCGATTTTGTAGCAACAAAATAGCCATTTTAATGCTATCTGAATAAAGTTTCATACTTTGTTAGATCAATTTCATAGAACTAAATTGCTAAGATTTGAAAATCAGTTGAAGAATTAAATTGCCCAGTCCCTTCAAGATTCCCCCTTTCTCACAAGTCAAGTTCAAAACCCCTGGTTGCACCACTGAGTCGTCGGCATATAAAGCAGCGAAAGATAGTAATTGTTACGACCAACTGATTACAAAATTGTTTTACGCCGACCCACTTTTTGGAGTAAAGATTTGGAGTAAATGTGCGTCTGTGACCTCAAAATATCAGAATTATCGTTTTGCGATAGAAGGGGAAAAGCTGATCAAATTAGTTTGTTACAAAACAAATATTTTCAAATGTTTTTATTTTACGCAACACTGCACAAATGCACAGACTGCTAGTGGTGGATGGTGGGGTGCACGGGCCCCTTTCCTCCTAAATCCGGCCCTGCAGGTTGGTATTCACCAAAATGTTTTTAAAAAATTGGTTTTGAGTTGAGGACATTATCGTAGTGACGTCAAGTCCTTTTTTTTTAAATAATGTCATTTTTTGAGACGCCACAAGCGGTTCAAATTTTGTACATGGGCTTGTCTTTTAGTGCTGAATCATACAATGCCTAAGTCAGATTGATCACGGCACAAAAACCTCCTATGATATCATTTAAGTTAAATATGGGGAAAAATGATTAGATTTCAGAGAGTGACTTTGGGATACCTTAAAATTGAGAAAATTTCCTTTACTTTAACAACTTAGAATTTTTAAGAGTTTTTTGCGAATAAATTGACTTAAAGTCAAGTTGATTCAAAACAGAAATCAATTTCCTGAAAAAACATATCACGAAAAAACCGAGAGGGCGGGCAAAAAAGCCTCCCGTGTAAAATAGAGTTAGGATTAATCAATCAAAATCAATGCATAATTTGAACGACGCTTTACGATATTGTATCTCTGCTTGATGGCTTTGAAAAAACAGCAAATTCAGTAGACAAGAATTCGTAGAAATCAAGAGGAACTTTGGACAACGGAAACTCCCTAGCATCAGGTGCAGATTTCTCTAATCACAAAGAGTAGTCATTGCAATGAAGAGTGTTCGAATTGGTCCAACAATTGACGTTTGACGCTTTTCTTTGACTGGACGATGAATATGCACTTCAGTACAAACAAAAAAACAAAACAAAAAAACAGCAACAAGAAACAATAAACTCAGCACTTTTTTCTAAAAATTAAAGGCGCACCCGCAACATGATACTACAATTTAGTAGCGTATATAGTTTACGTTCACCTGCACCCAGCAACAAAAGTTTCAATTCGATGTCAGGTCAAATGGTTTCAAGCTTTATTTATAACTCACCATCATTGCAACAACATTTTGTTGTAAAAAGCTGTAGAGTAGCCTACTGTACGTAATCAAAAATAAAGCTGCCCAGGTCCCATAGGCACAACAACGTAAAGAGAGGTCCAGCCAACATTTCTTACAGGCTTTTACATGATTCGACGTATCTGATGAAGATTTAAGATGATTTTTTGTGAGCTAAACAGTTTTTTTAGAGATTTAATTGTTATATTAGCTGATAAAGAATACGGTAGGTGTGCAGGATCCCCCGAATGTAATCACTCTGTATGGTGTTGATCATGCTACTATTTCGGTTATGTTGCGTCGCAATATTTGTCATTCACAATGCAAGTCCGAGTAAGTTTAATTTTAAAACTTATGACCCATGTACCTTTTATTTGTGCTTACTCTCTGCTCTGAATAGTCTTGTACAGATAGTGTTTGAAAATTAGGACTTATTCTGGAAATTTATGAAGTTTTCTGTTCTCGTCTGTTGTCAAGATAAAATATTATCTGTTTACCATTCGTTTATTTTAACGATAAATAACAAAATTTGCTTGTTTTGTACAGATATAGCTAAATGTAAGCCTGCATTAAAATCACAATAAAATACGGTAAAAATACGCTAAAACACTACAGCCTGTTTCGTACTAGGTACTCATCAGGTGCTATGCGTATAAACTGAAGAAAAGGAGAAATAAGCTTACAGTGCAGTATACTGAAGCGAAGCTATAAACTCTGCTGCAACGCCTTCCAAGCAAACAGTCTGTAAAGAAACAGCGTTTGCCGAGAAAGAGCGCAGCGAGTAGTTGCAGATCTGCACACTGCACCAAGAACAAGGGCTGGGAGTAAGCGCCTACAAAGGGGCAAAATAGCACAAGATATTTAAATGCACACTTGGCAAAGCGAAGCGTTTGAAAAGCAGTAACATCGCGTTGGAAAACCTGGACTTCTATGAATACAGTTGCACCAAATTAAAAATTAAAATCAAGAACAAATATTTTTCAATTTAAATTTGTTTTTATGTCTTCTAAACTGCACTTACTTCTGAACGCTGAAGATTTTGCAACGCAATATTTTTAATGTAAGCCGGTAAAGAAACGCGAGGTTAAGTCGAAAGCTTGAATTTTAATTACAACTTATGAAAATTACAATCCTCTTTATAAATTTAACTAAAATTGTTTTTTTTAATGGTGCTCTGGTGGTAATTAGATTGTTCGATTCGAGTGTTTTTCTAAACCCGGGTTTATTGGATTTTTTCTTCGAAAAACCCGATTTTATCTGCTTCTAAAAGTTGGTGCTGCTTTTAGTTGCTAAAATGTGCTCCTCTGCATTCAATTACTGCCAGCGTTCTTTCAGGCACGTCATTGATTATGGCACGCAACTGTTTTGGGGTTATACTTGCCAATGGCTCAGTCAAAACGTTTTTTTAAACTTCCCATCTTTTTTCTCCAAAATCTTTTTCAGCTAAATTCTTCAACATTGTAAGAATTTTCGTGCAATAATACACCGAAGTCGTGCAATAACACAACGTAATAAAACTCAGGTTTTGCATCCAAAACTACTTGAATTTCGAAAATTACCCCGAAACCCGGTTTTTAGGTTTGGGGAAACTCGGAGCGGACACACTAATAGTAATTAGGACAGCCTATCCCATTATCATCACTTTATTTAATGCATATACCAAGATAAGGTGGTTATCACAAAAACTAAGCATAAAAAATAACGTTAATTTTCGATACGTCAGGAAAAGAAGTTGCATTGAAATCTAAGTTTTTAATTGTGTTAATTTTTCATACGTCAGGAAAAGAAGCTGCATTAAAATCTAAGTTTTTAATTGTGGAAACGCCAAAAGCAACTTATAGCACAGCAGTAAGGATTGTACCAATAGTTTTAGACTTCAATTTTTTGTAATCCGGCGACACTTTTAAAAGGTAAATGTTAGTTTTTATTCAGCTGCTGTTTTTCTAGTACAGCAAACTAGTATTTGGGAAAAATATGAATAAAACAACATTAAATCACTCGAAAACTAGAAACAGTAGTGAGGCGTCTAATACTACAGCACTATTTCTTACCCTCAATTTTGTAGTGCTCAGTAAAGTGCTTAGAAATGAAAACCTAAATGTGCAATTTTCAATTTATTGTTTTGTATTGTATTGTCACAACAGTATTGGTGTCACGCAGAATACCAATTTCTTCCAGCACGCCAATTTTTGTGCAATTATCTTTAAACGACAAAAAAATTACTCTAAGAAAAATAAAACAAAACCAAAAGTGATTTCAAATTGCCACTTTCTTTACCTTGTTCACAAACTCAAAATTTTACGTTAAGTGTAGAGTGGAACAGATTTTTCAATTTTAATTAGTTGGTAACGGTACTGCAAGTTGCGGGTATCCAACTACTTCCCGCTCATGCAAAATTCCGAAGACCCTTTGTAGCTCATCCGGCATGACTTGCTTTTCTGATGCTGGTTGCCTATTGTGTAACCACAGATTCTTCGAAACGTTCCTACCGCCATCTTAAATTAAATGTCAAGTAAAATTTGTCTTGCTCCAAATGCGATACTTCATTTAAAAATTCCCCAATATACAATTTTAGAATTAACATTTTACGAATCGAAGTTTTTTTCAAAAACACATCAGAGCGTCTAGAATGGACAATTTAGAAATAAAAAAAATTCTGTGTTAGTCCTCTACTGGTTAGTGGAAAATTATCAGTGAGAAGAAACTGTCCGTTTAGAAAATTTTTTTAAAATGGCCTGAATAATGATGCATTTTGGAGATAAAAAAGGATCTTTTTAGTACAGTACATCATATTGGTCAAATTGTACATTGGGAGTAAGTTGATTGATGAGCACGCTATACTCGCTATCTAGATTTGACTTTGTTAAGTTATAAATTTATTTTGGCAGTGGACATTGAAGACCCTGTGGCATACAACATGACTGTGAGAGATATCCTTAATGACGTTGAAGAAAAAAACCCAACGGTTGGAATTTTGCGACTGCCGAGTTTTTGCCTGGATGATCCATTGGAGTGCTTTTTCATATTCACTGAGATTCTTTTGGATACATTGCAGGATATAGAAGATGTGTTTCAGCCAGAAGAGCATTTCACTGTCGGAGGTATGGCCAAATCCAATAACATATTATACTCTTTGTAATACGCCGAAGCTTATTACGATTTAGCGGAGCCATCTTTGTGTCATTGCGCCTGCTAGTCCAGTCAAAAAACGCGTTTACGGGCCCCGAAAAGATATGTTTTTTTACCTATTTAGCAATGCTCTATATAGTCTGAAGTTTTCTGCTGAGGTTGTCCTCACCCCACTTTTCCTGCCCTTTTACGTCATAATGACGTCATTTCTGCAAGAGTTGACTAAACAAACCATATTTTTTTAATCACTTTTGCTTAGCAAAAAATTTAGTGATTGAGTTTATTTGTCTCCATACATTAAGCAAGTAACTGACTTCAGATCTTTAAATAATTGGTTCAAAACTTCCCACTCATAGCCAAGTTTTCTGCAAAACAATGTTTTTTATGTTATGGAATTTGTCTAAATATCTACTCATTTTAACCTTTATTCTACTAGTGTTGCCACATGGCAACAGGGTTTAGAAAATTAACAAAATATTTTTTGACCATGTTTCTTGGATTTCAATAACTTTTAAGTACTCTATTTTTATTGTAGTTGTATGTCTATTTACAGTATAAAATAATAGTTCGTATCATTTCAAGTTTTATCTCCAGCACAAAAACAATTTTGAAGAAATTTTCAAAAAATTGCTTGATCACTCAGATTAAATTTTGGATTTCTGCTGTAGTTTTTTTTGAAAATTATTCTTTGGTGTTTGTTTTATTGCAAGAGCATGAATGGCCCAAAACACAAGTTATAGGATAAAATGGAACGAGTGGCAAAAAATTGGAGCACAGGCTTAGCCAGGATTTTTGATTGGGGGGCAAACTGCAAATTACATGCAATGACGTCATCAGAAATTTTTGACAGAGGAAGTTTTGTTGGGACAAAGATATCGTAGAATGGAAGATCAGAAGCCGTGGCCTGGTTTGGCACTCAACAAAGACTTTGCTAAAGCGAGAAAGCTTAAACCAAAAGCCAAAAAATGGTAATGTCTGAATTGGGAGACGTGTCGAGCAAACCAGTGCAACTCAAAGGTTTTTTGCACTTCTTTGGAAAAACAAGCTATTTTAATGCCATTAGATCACATTTCGCATGTGCTCAGAGCCATTTGAAAGAACTAGATTTTTCACATTTGGAAGCCCATGGAAAAAATTACATTGTTCCATCCTCGTTTTAATGACAGTTTAAGTCCAAGCCACATTTGAAACTCTCCATTTTGAGATTAAATTTTGTTATTTGGCCCTAGTTGGGGGAAGTAAGGTACATTTGCTCCTACAATATTTAGGCAGTAAAAAATAATCTCCTGGAAGATTTTGCCCAGAGATTTTTGTTTTTTTCAAGAAAATAACCACTTGTAGGAGTACAAGTACGACCAGGAGGCCCAGACCCCTTAGTCCAAATTCAATAATTTGTTCAATGAGCATCTACCCGAGCTAATTTATTTTTAAATGGAAGTATTTTGTCGCGGAAAAAACAGGCGAGGTGGATGTAAATTGTTCCAATTGAAAAATGGTGCAATAGATAGTCACACATGCTAACAATGTTATTCCCCGGGCCGGATTTTGCATTGCGCAAGGCCCCAAGCACTTTAGAGATTTTCGCAACATCTCCTTGCAAAATATAGTTGAAGACCAAAAAAAGTTTCACCATCAGAGTGCGGAGCCCCTGGCTCATGTGGTAAATCCTCCCTGGTTATTGCAGTACGTCCTTAAAAAAACTTTTTAGGACACAAACCCTTAGTTTCATCCGAGTTATACATTTCAATTGGTTGGCCCGGACCTGCCCCCTCCTGCGCTCGCCTATGAATTGAAACGTGTCCATATGGCAGCATTAGTATAATACGGGTACTTTGTTATAATTTTGTTTGTTCTAGACTGTTGCCATAAAGTGTTATTTTTTGCTAAATATTAACCCTATTCGGCCCAGGGGGGGATCGATTAGCTCCCCCCCTTCACTTTTTTTGAAATTTTGTTATGAAGCAGTTAAGCCACAATAATCAAATTTCTTGACTTTTCCTAAAATTTACTGCTTCAACTTTCGTTTGTAAAACCATTGTCGTACGACAACTAGATTCGGAGTTATTAAACGTTTCTCAAGGTCGACCCTGCGTTTCTGGCAAAATTTTCGAAAAATTAATTTAATCCTGTTAGTCCCAATGGTTCTGTGGTAATTAATAATTTTACGCTTTTTCGAACGTAAATCCAGTGACCACTTGAACGGCTTTTGTTTTTATCGATGTTCTAAAAGAGCTGTGACAATAGATTTTCATTTACTAGTTTGCCTGAGGCATTATAATTTTCATTATGATTTCAAAAGCTCGCAGCTGAATTTCTGTGATAATTTTGTATAGTTTTACCGAATTTCAAACTAAGCTTTATTTTTAGCATTTCGCTAATAAGTAAGAATTGCGATTTAGCAAAATAAACGTATTTATTGATAAAAGAATTAGAGGCCAACATAAGCGCAAATCCTTTTGTTTTTTGTCTGTATTTTTTTTCACGTTGCTGATATACGAGTAGTACAGTAGTCAAAAGTGTCCATAAGTTATCACGTGTGTGGCATGTAGCATGAATTTCGGTAGTCTTTATGTTGGAAATTTGTTTTTAGAATAACAAAAAAAAAAAAAAAAAAAATGTTTTTGGTGACTAAAAAAAAGAAAAATGACGCAAATTTTAAATAAATTTTTAGTTTCTGCTAAGCGGCAGTATCAGTAGAAAGATGTTCATTTCATTTTTCACAAAAACATACGCATAATTTTGACTGCCTAAAGTTTTTTCATGAAGTTCAAGTGATAACATCCAAAACAAAAATTTGCCCGAGTGTCTTTGCGCGTGACGTAGCAGCACACTGATAACTTCATTGTGCGCATACGCTTTGTTTTCACCAAATTGCAACATTTCATACGAGTATGCCTTTGCGATATTCAATAACATTGCAAGAAGTAGAGAGTTTTTAATAATACTTGTTTCGGAATCATTATTTTCAATTTTTACCTGTTTTGTTATTCAAGGTTATTATTACTAAAATCTTTGTGTAAAAAATGCTTTTCGAAGCAATACCCAATAACTAGTGTAAAATGTTACCAATTTTTTATAAACTTCCCATCAAACTAAACAATAATTATTGAGCATATACAATGTACGTTGTAAAATGTGCTATTTCATGTGGTATATTCTACTTGCTACCGCATTTATTTTCGTATTAGATGCTACTACAGGCCTACAGCATGGCATACTGTTGCAAATATTACTGAGTTTCACATTGATTTTTCATTTGTGGTCTATAATGATTGCTGGCAACCGTGGCATGCTGAATTTGAAAAATTTATGTGTTTCGTTACTTCTTAATTTTCGGTTTTATGTGTGTACATTCACAACCAACAAAAAATATGTTTGTAGATACAAAACATTAAAACGGAAAGCAAATTCTCTACTAGCAGACTTTGCATGTAACAATCCGATTAGCTGACCGTTTAGTAAATGAATTTATTCTGATTTTTTTTGTGATCATAAATGACTAAGATATCTAAATTCACTGATGTTGTTAGCAAATTTTTTAATGTTTCTAATTTGCTGCAACTGTCTAACGGCTTTGTCGCATACAAACAATATTGTTGGTTCTGGATGTGAGGACTAGGGGCGTATTTAGGGGGACATGGTGCCATGGCCACTCCCTTTGGGTCGTCAGTGTAGTATAATTAGCATAGAATAGTATGTAAAATTGCGGCATACCCCCCTATTTGTAATTTGAGCAGAAAGTTTGAGCACAAAAACGGACAAAATCTGACTAATAACCTTTTTTTTTTCTATCTTCACCTAATTTTGGGCAGGAAAACGGATTGATTCTGAGTGGAGAAATTTTTCTTTTGGTCTTCATTATTCTCAAATTTCCTGGCACCCCCCCTTTGAAAATTCTGTATACGCTAGTGGTGAGGACAATAGAAGTAGAATAGCATTGAAGATTTTGATCAAAGATGAGAACTGGCAAATAAATTTCTAGCCTTGGGATTATACTATCTTTTTTAATGTTTTTTCTAAACTTATTCAGCACTAATCCCAGTAACAACCAAACTTTGCAACAATTTGTAATAAGCCATCTCTGAAATAAAATCTGAAAGATCATCAAGACAAAATCGTTACGTTTGAGAATTAGATATTCTTTGTAGAATGATACAAATAGTGATAAAAAGAATGATATTTTGATCAGTACAACCATTAATTGTAATTACGATGTTGGAAACAATTGTAATTTTTGCTTTTTAGTTCTGAAATCATTTGTGATAATACACTAGAAGGTAAGCCATTTGGGTACTATGTAAGATTTTGGAAAATCTTATGATGAGCAATGATCAACTTAATTTAGGTTTTCTTATATAAACGTCATAAAAACCAAAGAATTTTTGAATTTTTGAGAAAAAATTACTCTCCAATATTAGACAACGTAATCTTTCACAACGTAAGCAACAAAAAAAAATTATTCGGACGCCAAAACCTATTACAGACTCAGTACTCCAAATTATCCAAACTATTATTCTAAAAATTAACCAAGAATCCGACTACCAAGTTAGACAAATTTCTTTTTTTTCTTGTAATTCAAAAGTCCGTGAAAAATCGTGCAAAAAATAGTTTGAAAAAATCAACATTTACTACTCTCCGTGCGACACATTTTGAAAGTTTTTTTCGTAAGTTCGAAATAACTGCATTTTTATTTACCAAGTTGTATACAGACAGCGAAAAAATCGTACTTTTTTTTAGAAAAGGCTGTCGTTTGCCCACCTGTCTACCACACGCGGTGAAAGCTTCACACTGCTCACTTTATTGCTAATATTTAGCCGAGAAGCTGGATGTAAATTAGGATGTTTCATTTTTTCATCAATTTTGAGAAAAGCTTAGTTTGGGCAATTTTATGACGGGGTTTTGGGTACAAGTAACGAATCGAGAGTTTTTTTTCGATTATGACGTCATTCACCGGTGGCACCGGCCGTTTGAAGTTTATGACGTCATATAAGGCGCCGAAATTAGCATATCTCGCGAACGGATCGGGTTAGGAACCTCATATTGGTGTCAAACGACGCAGAATAGCCGGTTTCCTATCTGCTCTTAATACATTTCATACGTCTATCTGCTACTACAAACCGATAAATCAAGAAAAACCGTTTTTTTAGCAAAATATTAGTCTTTTTATCGCAATTGGCAGCTCTGAAACTTGTTCAATTAGCTTGCCCAATAAGTTTTGTTAGCTGACAATATGTTAGTTACTACGACATAATAAAATTATAGAACATTTCATTATTTCGGTCGCAATCAATTGCTAAATCAGTTTTCGAGTGACATATAATATGAGCTAAAGTTTCCAAAATGCCAGTTACTAGGCACGAAGCAGCCAGTACCCAAAAATTAGACGAGGATTTGAAAGGTAACCGTTTGCCGTTAGCAGCAGAAGTCTTAGGTTATTATAACTTTTTGAGGAGATCTGAATCCGAAAGCAATCCAAAATTTTTGCTGCAATTACCAAACTTTACTGACGTCAAGAATCAACTGATCAGTAATGTGATTGGGTTGTGGGGGAAAGCCAGTCTTCCAATTATTTCCACAAAAAGAGTTGAAACTAAACTAAAGGAACTCATTAAAAAGTATACCCTTGGTCTAAAAAGAGTTAGAAAGACTAAAGAAAAGGATTTATCAGGTGAAAAATGGTTATTTGAGTTGTTTGATTTGAGCGGGTGCAAAAGTAAAATTAGCGATCATCCAAAGATCCATCAAACAAAAGTGCTGTGCCCTTGCCCATTCGAAGATCGTGTACCTGAAAAGGAAGCATCTTTCTTGAAGGATCAACGAGGTGAACGTAGAATGATGATTTCTGCCAGTAAAGACTTAACTCACACAAAGCAGTTTTTAAAACGGTTAGCTCATAAACCCAAGAACAGCTCGGAGGATGATGAACCTTGTACTTCCTCATCTTTGGCTACAACATTTAATATTACAGTTGATCCCGATGATGCTGATCCAACTGAAGATAAGGGCGATGCTAAAGAGTATTCGCCAGTAGGTATACCGGTTGGTGAAAAAAAATCCATAAAACGAAAATCGTTGCACTTAAAGGATGAGAGTTGCGTGCGTGCAGACAAGCGCATGTTATCTGTTCGTCAACAGTCGAATGCTATTCTTTCTGTTGTAGGAAAAGATGCTGTTGCTGCTTCAGCTTCTACTGTATTTCGCAAGCGCCAGAAATTCAGATTAACTGCCCTTGAAGAGTGTGAAGCTGCCTTGAACAGAGCTGAAGCTCTACAGCTTTGCTATGATGGTCGAGTAGTCAATAAAGTTGATAGGTACGTTTTTCTAGGTCAAGGTGTAGGTTCCAATCAAACCATCAAGTCGGAGCATGTTATGGGTGTTAAATCTTTTCCAAAAACATCGTCTGTAACTGGAGAAGCTATATTTGCAACCATTGTAGATCAAATTTGTGGCGGTTACATAAACAAGATTGTATCGGTAATGGCAGATACTACAGCTATTAATACTGGCAAGAAGTCAGGGGTAAATGTCCGTTTAGAAAAGTACTTTCAAGAAAAGGTAGGACAGGGCATTCACACACTCGAGTGTTTGTTCCATGTGAACGAAATATATTTGTCGCATGTCATTCAATCTCTTGAGGGAATTACAAAGGGTCCATCTTCGCTAGAAGGTGATGCACTTATGAATCTGATACATAATATTGGCAAGCCAAACATGAAAGATCTTCTTTCAAGACAAAGACTTGACATCCGAACCACTCAAATTGCTTCTCTTCATATAAAGTCAAAAGTGGAATGGTTTAGCCAATTAAAATCCGATCATAAAACAGATGACAAGTTTCGCAGTGACCAAATGGTGATGCTGACTCTGGCAAGCTATTTAATTATGGATGTGCCGGAAAATCTTATCAATTTTGGATAACAACCGCAAATGGCTATTTGCGACTTCTGCTGTTTTACTATGATAAACTAAACCGCCACCAGCAAACGACTCTGAAACGATTGGTTTCTTACATTGTTTCTGTGTATGTTCCATCTTTCATAATGATGCATTTGAAACCACAAGCTGCTGAAGGACCACAGTTAACTCTCTTTCAGAGAGATTTGTTGAATTCCTACCAAGAAATTGATAGAGAAATTGCTGATGTTGTTTTCAAGTATTTTTTGGATCATGCTGTTCATTGGCTTTCACCTAAAAACGTTTCCCTCAGTGTGTTCTCTGAAGTGCCACCATACTGCATGGAAGCTGTAAAAACTGCTTCGTTTCCAGATGTGGTCAATACTCGAGCTCTTTTGCAAGATCGGACCTCCCGTCTTCGTCATTTTTTCACTTCCGCAAGTAAAAATGCACCCTGCATCACCATGACTTCAGTTAGTCCCAATTTTTGGAAAACAATTGATAATAACAACCGTTCCACTGAACGAAGAATTGGTAAATTGAGATCAATTGTACAGAGTAAAATTAGTGACAATGCTGCAAGTGGTTTAGTCGATGTGAAGATTAGAGCATATTTATGTGCAATGGAATATTTGCAAAAATAATGCGGTTTTAAAAATCACATTGCCGTCTTTGTTTGATGTGTTATGCTTTATGTTTTAATGTTATCTACTATTAAAAATTATTCTCTTACTAATTGTTTGTTATAAGATTTGGAAGAGGTACGCTAGTCAGCCATCATCTCTTAGGTGAATTAGAACTTCGGTAATAAAAAATGTTAAAAATACCGGTATCTTAAGCATGAAAAAGCTGGATACTTGAGCTAAATAAAATCTGGTGTAAGTAAAGAAGTCTGCAAAACAAGATCGGAAACATAACTCAAAAACTAAGATTCTGAGCCATATAAAAAAAAACTTCTAGATCCTTACAACTAACCAAAAACTGTACGAATTGCTGTGTAGTGTTAAAAATTTCAAATTTTTCTAAAAAACACGGTTTTTCTTGATTTATCGGTTTGTAGTAGCAGATAGACGTATGAAATGTATTAAGAGCAGATAGAAAACCGGCTATTCTGCGTCGTTTGACACCAATATGAGGTTCCTAACCCGATCCGTTCGCGAGATATGCTAATTTCGGCGCCTTATATGACGTCATAAACTTCAAACGGCCGGTGCCACCGGTGAATGACGTCATAATCGAAAAAAAACGCTCGATTCGTTACTTGTACCCAAAACCCCGTCATAAAATCGCCCAAACTAAGCTTTTCTCGAAATTGATGAAAAAATGAAACATCCTAATGTAAATACAAACTTTTTTAAAATTTTGGTTTGACCAGAGCGGTAATCGAACCCAAATCTACTGTATCAGCAGCAGACGCTTATCAACTCGACTAATGACAAAAATGTTGTTATAAAAAAATTTTATGACAGTGTTGTTATATACAGAATGCTATGCTGCACTTTTGATTAGGTTTAGCATTGCCAGGTATACCATTATGAGAATGAAACCCATAGTACAAGTTTTCTAAGTGAAAACTCTTACTATATTATATTAGACTGCGAATCTTCAGCTTACCAAAAATTACATCAAAATTCAACCAATTTTATTGACGTTTGTTACAGCTATGTTATATACATTTACACACAAAATGTAAATGAGAAAAATTAGAGGTTTGAGGCTTGTTCTTTTATAAACCTTTGTACAAAAAATACCATATTTTGTAGTGTTTAGCAAAAGGAACTACAAGAGTAACAAATATTCAGCTTGCAATTAATCCAGCAACAAACTAATGATTTAGATATTTTAGCACAATAGAAATAATCTTTTAATTTAATCCGTAATTATCTCGGAGTTACTGAATAAAACTCCAGCTGCGATGCCGCGTCACGGCAATCAAACGCTTATTAACATTGTGCAGATAAAAAGCGAACCGATCGCTTCTGATAGTCCTTGACTTATGATCAAATTAATTGAAGATCAAGGTTGCAAACATAAGGACAAAAAGTTTGGACTTTTTGTCAGAAAATTGTGCTTCTCGAGAAGCAAAAACGGATTTTTTATCTTTTGTAGTTCGGGAGTTACTAACGTTTGAATTTGTTGTGTCGAATCGATCCCCCCCTGGGCCATTAATCAAAAATTTTTGCCTGGTCCAAATAGGGTTAAGTTATTTAACTTGTGTTATGGCATGTTTAATAAAAAATAACGAAGTTTACATTATCCCAGGATGACTACAAATTTTTTCTTTTAGCTGGAGGTCTGCGGTTCGAATTCCGGGCCGGATAAATCAAGTAAAAGTAAATCCTTTTAAATACTTTTACCTAAAGTAAAAGGATTTAAAAGGAAAAAGATTTGAAAATTCTCACACTAAAGTTTTAAAAATAAACCTGGTTTGTAAAGGGTTAAGACTTTGTTTTGTACTTGAAAATCTTCTTGATGGTGTGGTCGATTCAATTTTTTTAGAAGACTCAATTATCTTTTTCCCTTAAAATGCACTCGTAACGTCTTTTACCAGTGAACATGCAAATTCCCTCAAGCATAGAACAATACTTTTTTCCAAACTTTTGATCCAGAAAATTGATGTTAAACTTTTGACGATATTTTCCAGAGCAATATCAAGTATAATTTGAATGCTGAATTTGAACATAATTTTGGGTTCGCGTTCTATTATGATTGATTGATACTCAACTAAAGGCAGGTACTCAACTCATTGCATAGAATCGCAGAACTAGTTTAAGAGACCATCTGTCTCAAAGCAAACCGGTTAACCAGCAGCTACTTTTGCAAATTTGTAGAAAAGCTAGCTTGTTTGTAAGTTTGGGTTAGATTTAGCCGGCCCGGGATTCGAACCTCAAACCACCAGTTTAAAGAAAAAATTTGTAGTCATCCTGGGATAATGCAAATTTTGATGATTTTTCATTATACATGCCGTAACACAAGTTAAATAACTTAATATTTAGCAAAAAATAACACTTTATGACAACAGTCTAGAACAAACAAAATTATAACAAAGCACCCATATCATACTAATGCTGCCGTATGGACACGCTCCAATTCAGAAGCGAGGCCAGGAGGGGGCAGGCCCGGGCCAACCAATTGAGATGTATAACTCGGATAAAACTGAGGGCTTTTGACCTAAAAGGTTTTTTGTGGACGTAATGCTTGTTTTTCCAAAGAAGTGCAAAAAATAGCTCAGCGGCTTAGCCCCCAGACCCCCGTTTGTGATACGTTTGAGTTGCACTGGTTTGCTCGACACGTCTCCCAATTCAGACATTATCATTTTTTGACTTTTGGTTTAAGCTTTCTCGCTTTAGCAAAGTCTTTGTTGAGTGCCAAACCAGGCCACGGCTTCTGATCTTCCATTCTACGATATCTTTGTCCCAACAAAACTTCCTCTGTCAAAAATTTCTGATGACGTCATTGCATGTAATTTGCAGTTTGCCCCCCAATCAAAAATCCTGGCTAAGCCTGTGCTCCAATTTTTTGCCACTCGTTCCATTTTATCCTATAACTTGTGTTTTGGGCCATTCATGCTCTTGCAATAAAACAAACACCAAAGAATAATTTTCAAAAAAAACTACAGCAGAAATCCAAAATTTAATCTGAGTGATCAAGCAATTTTTTGAAAATTTCTTCAAAATTGTTTTTGTGCTGGAGATAAAACTTGAAATGATACGAACTATTATTTTATACTGTAAATAGACATACAACTACAATAAAAATAGAGTACTTAAAAGTTATTGAAATCCAAGAAACATGGTCAAAAAATATTTTGTTAATTTTCTAAACCCTGTTGCCATGTGGCAACACTAGTAGAATAAAGGTTAAAATGAGTAGATATTTAGACAAATTCCATAACATAAAAAACATTGTTTTGCAGAAAACTTGGCTATGAGTGGGAAGTTTTGAACCAATTATTTAAAGATCTGAAATCAGTTACTTGCTTAATGTATGGAGACAAATAAACTCAATCACTAAATTTTTTGCTAAGCAAAAGTGATTAAAAAAATATGGTTGGAGACAATCTAACTCTTACATCAAATTCTAAAATTTATTTGGCTAGAGTTCCACCGTGCTTTAGTAATTTGCTTCCTCACATATAGGCCTGCAATCCCTACATAGAAAATCATCGCCTTGCCTTTTATAAACAAACTGATGAACCATTCATGGAAGCACCAAATCTTTATGACGGCAAGCAAGGTGGCTCAAAAACCGAAATAACCTTTTGAAACCGATTTGGCAAGTAGGACCCATTTTTCCAAGCGCTTTGGTAGACATCGTAGATAGCGTAGAACAAGAACGTGAGGAGGAATTGCTCATTGAATTAGATAATTTTGGTGATTGTATTGAGGAGTAGAAGAATTTTCTAGACGGACTAATAGTCAAGCTACTTGTTTTTGTGATAAAAAAATTAACTGTTGAGGTTAGACTATTCATCACTTGTAAAACTTGTAGAATGTTTTATTTAAATGTGACATCATCACTTGCAACATCAAAATTTTATAAAATCAAAAAAATTGTAAAGTACGTTGCTTAAATTTGTGTAAAAATTTTCCGTTATCAATTACAGCAATAATTGCAAAAAGAAATATTTTCGGAAATATGACTTCATAAATGATGACGTCATCACTTTTTTGCTCTCATTTGAGCGGTTAGTGAAAAACTTTTTAACATCTTTTCTGTGAAACACCAGCACAAACTTGGGGCCATTTTTGTGAATATTTACTAAAATATGACGTCATCAATATGACGTTTTAACTTTTTCACCTTTATAATACTTTTAAAATTTTCTAATTTTGAAAAAAGTGTATGATGGAAGCAAATATTATTATAAGAATAATTTCAGTCTTGGATGGCAAGCAAACTAATGCACGATATAAAGAAATACGATAAATATTGCAAAATGGGTGTCATACTTTCAGTGTAATTTATTGTATGAAAATGCTACGCAACGTGAACGAAATTCAAACGGTATCTTGTAACATGCATTTATTTTCTTCAATAGTAATATCAAGGCTCTATATTAAATATAACAAAAGTTATAGGAGTTGACAATCACCTAAAATGGTATTATTTTACAATTTTGGTAATATTTTTGGTTCCTGCATTGTGACGTCATAATCATAATCATTGTGACGTCATAAACGCATCTGAAAGTTGCCCATGTCCTGCTCATTGAGTGACCCAAGTTTGGAAATTCCGGATGAACCATAAGATAAGTGAGAACGATTAAAGTAAAAGTCAACAAAGCTAAAAAGTTTACTCAACTCTTACAGCATGACGTCATTATGACGTAAATGGGCAGGAAAAGTGGGGTGGGACAACCCTAGCCACAAACTTCAGACTATGTTGAGCACCAGGGGCGTTGCCAGCTTAGTGAGATCGGGGGGTAGGGCAAAGCTGAAATCAGGGGGGCAAAGCTGAAAACCAGCGTTGAACTTGACCCAAATTTTCATTATTCCTGAATTGGATTTAGGCAAATTTTTAGTAAAAATCAGATGATCTCCAAAAAAAGAAAGGTCTTCGCCGAAATCCGGAGGCTTTTTCTGGTCGAAATCAGAAATTTGAACGGTTTTTCCGACCAAAAACAGGTGATCTCCAAAAAAAGAAAAGGTCTTCGCCGAAATCCAAAGGCTTTTTCTGGCCGAAATCAGAAATTTATACGGTTTTTCCGCCCTAAAACAGGCGATGCTCACTTTTAAGCAAAAATACAGTGGGGGGCAAGAAATAAATCGGGGGGGGGGGGGGGCAAAAACAAAAATCGGGGAGGCAATGCCCCCTGCCACCCCGCTGGCGACGGGCCTGTTGAGCATCGCTAAATAGGTAAAAAAAAATTTTTAAGGGCCCGTATACGCGTTTTTTGACTAGATTATACAGGCAACAGCAGCTTCTTTCGAAGAAACGTCGCAGCTAGCGGTGGCGAACCGTCAGCAATACTGCTGTGTCTGACTTGAATGCTCCAAGATTTGAACCACAGACACTCCAGAAACGAGCGCGTTACCACTCGATCATCTAGCTGGTTGGCGGTAAGGTTCTTTCGACATAATTAATATAATTAATATAATAATCAGGGTTGGGCAAAGTTGTTTAAAGAAAGAGCCGTTTGCCGAAAATCATAAACACGAGCAAGCCGTAAAATCAGTTTGCACAAAATAACACAACAGCAATAAAAACACAAAGATTGTTAATCCGTATCAGTCTTGCACTTGACCAGGGTCTCCGAGAGAGGGGCAGGGGGGACAATGACCCCGGGACCCATGGATTTTAGGAGGCCCATCAGGCGGCCCATGGGGTTTCGGGGACACATAGGCTTGAAGGGCTCATGAGAGGGCTCACTGGGCTTCATAGGGCCCATCGAAGGGGAAGAACGAAGACCTTTTTTTTTGAGAGATCACTTAAAAATCCAGAGAAAATTGAGCCATTTCGCCGCTAAGACCCTTTTTTTTTGAGAACACTGGAAAATTGTGCTATTTTCCTTGCTTCTTTTGGACTGCACATAACCAGAGATATGTACTATTTTAGCTGACCCAGGGCCCACCCATGGCTCTCGGTGCCCCTGCACTTGACTCGCTCATCTCTGAAAATTTGGACAATAATTTGTGAATGAATTGCGAGAAGACAATTTGTTCTTCGCCTATATTGACCGGCAAGTGTTTGAGACTTAAGCGCTTCAACAACTTTGAAAACCTCCCTCCCACTGCAAGTTCCAGGAATAAATTAAATGGAAACAGCGCATTTTGTCAATCCCCCTCCCAGTGCTGTTGCTATGGCGGGGCCAGGGGAGGCCGTGCCCCCCCTAGCGACTGCTTGTGCTCCCCCATTTCGGTTTTCTCAGAATACGGTTTTGGAACACCACGCAGCAACAAGGCAACAGACAATAAGGGGAAAAAAATAATAACGTTCAAACTTAATTCTCGTTTGAAGTTTAGTCGATTCTTTGCGAAGTTGCTGGCAACCAACCGCTGTGCATAAATGTGACGCAATATTCCGCCTTATAAACGCGCATTTACGGATGTGTTGCGGAAGATAGATGTAAGCCTATAGAATCGTTATCGGCACCGGTACTTTGCTAGTGATTATGACTTAAAGCAGTACGTAAAAACATGTTTTAAAGGACAGGCTGTTTTTGTTTTTTTAAAGCACACTCAAGATTTTTTTAGGTCGCGGTCAGTGATGCAACCAAGGAGAAGGGGCTAAGGGACTTCAGCCCCTTTAGCCAAGTCATTTAGAAGATTAAACCCCAAAATACAAGCGTTTAAACATGTTTTGGACTTGATCTGAAGAATAAGAGGGGCAAAAGGGTCAGGCAATTTAATTCTTTCAATGACTTCTGAGTTTTAGGAATTTACTGCAGTTATCATATCGCTTCAAAAACGTGCAAAATGTAATTGAAATGGCGTTAAAATTGCTATGTTTGCTGCAAAATCACAAAAATCGCCCAGCGGCAGGAGGCTCTGCCTCCCTCTGTGATACGCTCGAGTGGCATCAGTTTGTTCAGCACGGGGCCTAAAATAGACAAATTTTGTGCAAAAAAATTTTGCTTTTCGTTCAAGCCCTCTCTCTAAGAGCAAAATCCTAAGAGCAAAATCTCTGAGCAAAAAATCCTAAAAGGTCTGTGTGCTACCAAAAAGAAAAAGTGAAAATGTCTAAATTTTGGAGACGTGTGTAAGTTAACTAGTGCATAACTCAAATAGGTATTACAGACGGGGGTCTGGGGCGAAGCTCCCAGCCGCTGGACGATTTTTTGGAAAAACGAGCTATTTTAATGCCATTGGATCACATTCCGCACGTTTTCAGAGCCATTTGAAAGAACTAGATTTTTAACATTTGAAAGCCAATTGAACAAATGAAATTGTTCAATTCTCCAAAACACGTTTAAAATCTTACATTTAGGGGTTAAATTTTGTAGATGATTTGGCCCAATGGGGATAGTAAGGTATATTGCCTCCTGCAATACTTTACCAGTAAATAATGAAATAATCCACTCGAAGATCTTCCTTAGAGACTTTTGTTTTGTCACGAAAATAACCAGTTGGTTGGAAAACATGTACGGCCAGGGGGCCCAAGCCCCTCAATTCATATTCAATAATTTGTTCCGTTCAATGAAGATTTCCTTTGTAGCTAGATTTTGTTTTTTCAAAAGTATATTGTCGCGTAAAAATTGGCAAGGTGGAGGTGAATTGTTATTGAAAAATAGTACAATGGATGGTTACGTTTACTTACCATGCTATTGCCATGGTCGAATTTGCATTGCTTGGGGCCCCTGGCACTTTGGAGATTTTCTCAAAATCTTCTTGTCAAATATAGGTGAAGACCCTCCAAAAAAGTCTTACCTTTTTAGAGCGGGGGCCCATGGCACTGTGCAACATGGTAAACCCTGCCCCTGATTATTGCATCACTTTCATAAAAAGCATAGATGAGGCCCTAAGATAGCAACTTTTAGGACAAAAACTTTTAATTTTACCCAGATTACAAATATAAATTGGTTGACAAAAATCGAATTGAAGGGTTCCGGGCCCCCTGGTCGTCAATATTTTTGTTAATTGCTGTTGTAAGCGTGTATGTTGTACGCGACAGTGCTGAAAGAAAACAAAACTGAAGAACCAATAGGCTTTTTTGCCACATTTTTATCATTGTAGCATTTCGATTGGGGGCTGCCCACCCCTGGCTACGCTTATGGCGACGTGACAATAATATTTTGTCGATCATACTTTTAAAGAAAAAGGCAGTTCAAAGAGTTAAATCTTGAAATTCATAAAAAAAAGTTCTAACAGTTGAAACTTGAAATTTATAAAAATTCAACACAACAGCCACAAAATTTATGTCGGCGAGCGAGCCACAGTTTGCCCACCGTTGAAATGAATCATAACTGATTTGCAAAATAAAAAATTCAGTCTACGATTTACTGCACAAAAATTCACATGCTGGTAGTTGCAAGTTAAATTATAAGCAGAATGTTGGCATAGGCATATATGAGCAATATCGTAGCCACAATTGGAAAAATTGCAAAAGCGCTTACTCTAGTGCAAAAAAATGTCATAATCATTGCAATTAGTCAGCAGTGAGACTGAGACACAGTCCATGCTGCGGTACGTCAGGAAAATTGATAACAATGTCTATATTAAAAGTTAGTTTGTCTAGAGTTCGGCCAATATTTCAAAAACGTATGAAAGAAACGTGTGAAAACGTAATTTACCTAGTTGCAGCAACATCGTGCGTTTCGAATCCGTCAATTATTTGTAGAGATGACAATACGAAAAAGGTAAAAAATCACTAATTTTCCTGAACTATTGCGAAAAAGTTGTAACGGTTTTTTTGCTATAGATTTAAACGAGTGCTTGGACGAAAGTATTAATGACTGTGCTGAAGAAGCTAATTGCATTAACGAGATTGGAACCTATCAGTGCGTTTGCAAGATAGGTTTCAGAGATGCGGACGACTTTTCACCTCCGGGAAGAAATTGTGAAGGTGATACAATTCAATTTAAAATGCTCTAAAAAATATTTGAGAATTTTCTAACCTTAGACTTTCTGTGCAATATCTCTCTGTTGAAAGTTTAAAATAAAAACGACCAAGACTCTCTATTTTGTACGGTTGTCAATTTATTGTGCAAAGTTACCTCACTTAAAATAAAACGCCAACTAATCTATGGGTGGTAGAGTACGAAAAACGATACGAATAACACTTCCATATATCGTTACACCTTTCTGACTTGAACACCATCTGAATGATTGATTACTTTTTTATCATTCTTTTATGGATTTTTCACAAGTTGTGTTTTTTTATTTCATTCCAGACTACAGTCTTATAGAAAACTTTCTTGTTGTATTTTGTTGGCATTTACAAAAATTAATGCATTTCATTGCAAGTAAAAAAACAAGGAGCTTCTGGAACACTGACCATTGGGTTAGTAAGAATTGTAATTGCCAACTAAATTGAGAAAGCATTTTTGACTCAGATGAACTGCTAAGATTTCAAGTCATTCTGTAGTTAAATGAGGACCGTAGACTTTTGTTCCATACAATCGGATTAGTGCTGCATTTTCTGTAACATGGTTTTCTGTTGAAACTAGCAGAGGTGGAGTCGAGGACACAACGTTCGAGGCCAAAGCCTAGGTCTCAAAAAAAATTCGAGGCCAAAGTCTCAAAAAAATCCGAGGCCAAGCCCAAGTAACGACTTCTCGAGGACAGACTTTTTCTAGGCCAAGGACAGGAATGATCGGGGCCAAGGTCAAGGACACAATTTTTCTAAACTATGGTCGGCAAATTTGCAATAATTTTTGAACCCAAAAGTGTTTGACATATTGCATTTGGTTAAGTTTATGATGATAATTCGAATAGTTTTTAAAATAATGAACGCAATTTTGAAGTTTTCCACGTTAGCAGCCGATATTGATTATGTACCGTAGCGGTATCGTGGTAGTGAAACAAGGCCTAACTCTTGAGTTGAAATAAACCTTTATAAACATTGAAGTAATCAATTTTAATGCCTTTAATTTCATCAGTTACGGCCACGTTGAAAACGTTTACTGATTATGGATCTCCACTTTTTTAGTAGTTTCCTAAACGCAAACCATACTTTTTGGGTAAACAATATCTTTTTACAAAATTTTTTAAGTATTATTATCTGAAAGTATTGGAAAATACTGTAAATTATTGTTTTTAACATGAACTGAGATACCTACCAGGTATACTTGTCACCTTTAGGTATTGAAAAAAAAAACGGGAAACGGGGTTTTGGGGCGAGGACAAAATCCTTATGCCCCATGTTGAATAGATTTAGCGAATATATATATTTTTCGGAAAAAATAGCATTTTTGTGACTAGAAAGAAGATTACACACTCAGATTTTCAAAGCAGTTAGAAAAGAAAGTACCATATATGTTAAGTTAGAAAAACTTTAGTTTTCCCTAAATTTAATTCCCAACTCTATACTTTAAACCAATCTTTTCTTCACATTTCACTTCAGTGTACGTGATGTTTTTCTTCATGTAAAAAATGAATTGTTGCGAACGTTTCAATGAATTGTTGCGAAGCCTATCAATGAATTGTTGCGAACGTTTCGGCCGCCAAAAGACTCTTTGCTAAATTTAACATAATGTGTTTAATTAACGAAAAATAATCCAAGGATCCCAGCAGGGTTGCATTAAGAAGGAAAGCATTGGGCACATTTTCCTCTTATGCCCCTTCAAAGGGTCCACAATCGTCAAAACGAAAAAATATGTTATTTTTCTAAAAATACCCAAACTTTTGCAGGAGCTTCACCTCTTCATCTTATAATGACGTGGTGCATAAAATTTATTCATTCCAGTGACCAGCGCTCATTTCTCCAGGCATTCAAACAGTTATTATAGTTAAATTTAAATTTACTATTAATTTTTTAATATTTCTAATGCAGCGTTTTTTGTGATCCATAAGTTTTCCATTTGGGATTCTTAGCGGCGATTTTCAACACACTAATTGTTCAATGGATGTGGTTCTGCCCCCCCCCCGCAGACCGCTTGCCAGTGGTTAGAGTTGTTCTTTCTTATCTCAAAACAAATTCTTTGCGCTCGCGTATTTTCAGAGCAAGGGTTTTGTTCTCGTAAGATACGTTTGTTAGTTATATCGAGATATACTAACATGTTTACTGCAGTATAATATCAATGTGCTATCCTTGGTAATACTGTATTACATTTCATTATTTCTCACATACTCTGTTTTAAATCACACGCAGAATAAGAATAAGCATGTTTTAGCATTAGCAACTCAAAATTCTTTGTGTGCAGAACCTCGGATTTCTTGTTATGGCTGTAGATGACTTTAGTGCTTCGTAGTTTGTACCGCTTGCACCGAAAGTATTCGCAGAAATAAAAACAACGAATTTCTACAATGCTTTTTGCAATTTCTTTCTCCGATAATAGCTTTCTCACAATGCCATTTAAAATGAATTTCAGTATGACGTGGATTACTTGGCATCTCGTTGTATTATTTTTCAAATAAGGAAAGGACGACCAGAGAAGTTTCTGTTGTCTTTTGTTTGTTTATTTCCTTTTTAACAAACCAAAAAATAATGCTGTTTTCGAGCCGAGTACAGGATATTTTTGAAGACTTTAGGCTTCGAGGCCAAGGCCAAGGACTTTAAAATGTGTCCTCGCTGCCAAGGACGTCCTCGAGGACACCACCTTCGCAAAGTAGTTGTTACAGCAATCCAAGAATTGAGCTTAAATATCTGAAAACAATTGCACTAACAGCTGTTTCACTGCCTGGCGCTGTGACGAGTTTTTGTACGGTTGAGATGCTATTACGATAGTCACCCAGAAGGTGTTAGCTTCGCTAAAGCAAAAAAATTGCCAAAATTATAAAAGGCTTAAAAACGCTAAAGCTAACGTCTTTTGTGTGAATAAACCTTATAAAACATATAGCAAGATTATGTGACTATAGACTTTTAAAACTACAGCAGTAGTTTAGTTTGTAACGTATTTTGTAATTTTTAAAGATATTGACGAATGCGAGGAAGGCACTCATGATTGCTTTGGAGAATATATCTTATGCTTGAATACTTTTGGCTCTTATCAATGCACCTGTTTTCCTGGGTTTAGGTACACAGGACTTGCATGCGAAGATATCAATGAATGCATTGAAGGTGAGTTAATTCTAAAGTTTGTAATCATGACCTACATACCCACTTCACTTACTGTAGCACATTTTACTGCTAAGTTGGTGAAGCATCCAACTAGAATTATGTGCAACAGATAAAAAAACAAAACATAATTATCTTCACCAAAATTAGGCTTTCTACAACCTATCGCGTCTGAGATATTTTATTCAAAGTCAAGAGATTTGTCTAACAGAGTAGCCGGAAAGTTTAATCTTCTAAAAATTAGGATTTCCTACCGAACTTGCGAAGTATTCTGCTGCAACACTAATTCAGGTTGAAATCCTTACGTCCATGTTTGTTCTTTCTTTTCGAATCAGTAGTAAAAGATAAAGTTTGATTTTGAAAACTGTTCATTTTTTCAAAGCAACTTTTTGTCTAACACTTGTTAAGAAGAATTGTCAGAATGGAGAGCCTAGGAAAAAGAATGACTATTTATGAGAAAAAGCAGAACCGTGATTGGCTGCAAAAAGGCCAATGAGAAAGCGTTATTGGGGTACTAACTTTTAAGATATGCACGAGTTCTGCGGACAAATAAATATTCGTGCATAGCTTAAAGATTGTTCACAAATGACACTCTCTTACTGGTCTTTTTCCAGCCAATCACGGCTTTGCTTTTTCCCATGAATAGTCGCTCCTTTTCTTGAGCTCTCCATTCTGTTGATTCTTCTTGACAAGTGCCAGACAAAAAATTGCTTCGAAGAAATGAAAGTTTTGATTAAAGCAATTCTTTTGTTCAGTATCACCAAACAAGTTTTCTATTTTAGAAAAGATAAAATTTTAACTGGCAACACTGTTGGGGAGATCTAACTTTGAAATATTATCACGGGAACTATTAGCGATTGGAAGTTGAAATTTGATGAAGATGTGTTTTAGATCAATCTTTATCTTTTGCACATATACCCCTAGCTGGGTGTTTCACTCTCTTTCACGGCTATTGCCAATGACAAACTCTGCTCAAGAACTCGTGACAAGCTACAATTTGATTCAAATGTGGGAGTGTCTTACCAGTTGAATTTTGAATTAAAAGTTTGCTTTATATTTCATACAAACAGCAACTTTTAAGTTTTTATTGTTTTCTAAGCAAAAGTCTACCAGCATTAAGTTTTCCACTACATTCTAGACCGATGAATGCTTAAAACAAGCATTGCGAAAGAGTTAAATCCTCTCACAAGATTTGGACCTGTTTCCTGTAGGTTCTCTGTCCCATGCTCTAAATGATCCACTGCCCAAATCTACCAATCAATTACCGTCCTCTACTTCTCGTGCAAGTTCAAATTCTATGGTAGAGCAGGGAAATAATTTTTTTTTATTACTCGTCAAAAAGTTGAAAGTTCAACCCTAGCCAAAATCATTATAATTAATCACAGCAATTTCGTTTCAAAAACTCGTGAATAAATGTTTTACGTGTTTCTTGAGGTTATGCTTTTTAATTCTGGCTAGATGGCAAGCTTCCTGTAAAAGTTTAAAAAGTCTTGTTGGCTGAATGAGATAATTGGCTCCAGTTTTACTGCAAATATTGTAATGAGCAGCGTGCCGGCAAACATCATCAAGCTGATGAAACTTTACATACCGATAACCGAAAAATTGTTTTTACCTCTCGAAAATATATTCCTTCTATTCATAACTCAACAGAGCCAAGCATTTTATATACACTATTGCAGTTCAACTAAAAGACCTGACTGTATTACTGCAATGGGCTCAAGCAAAAAGTAAGGTCAAAATACCATCACAATAATCACGATGGAAATTTGTTCATTTTCATTTATTTTTGTTCAAATCATTACTGAGAAATAGAAAAAAAAATACAAAGAAGTTAATAAGCACAATATGGTTTTACCTGTGAAAAGCTTTAAAAAAACCTAGAGTCCATGCCCCGAAAGAAACGGCGCAGTCATCGAGTCTGCAGCCTCTCACAATGGGACAATAGAATCTTCATTTAATAGACTAGAAAGAAACGCGCTGAGAAAAAGAGAAGAACATTGAAGAAAAAAACGTTGCTCTTGTTGCGAAGTTTTTTTCGGTCACGCCAATTCGGCTGATTTGATATATTCCTAGAACAAGTGAATCGTGACTAACAAAAGAAAGAACTGTCGCTTTCCAGTCTACTGATCAGAAGATATCATTAATACATTAGGTCAAACTGATGTTATTATTGTACGTTATAGACTTGGATACTTGTGATGAACACAGTGTGTGTACTAACACTCTTGGAGCTCACGAGTGCGAATGTTGGGAAGGATTCAGCGGGGATGGTCGTACCTGTGTCGATATTGACGAGTGCCAAAGCGGGCATTTTTGTCACTCTGATGCAAGCTGCAGCAATACTCCAGGTTTGCATTTTATGAGTGTAGTCACAGAAAAAGACGATTATCAGCCGGTAGGCAATTTCTTAAATGTTTGAACATTGGCACTCTTATGTTACGCGAAAGATCACTAAGCTGAAATTCAGTTAGTGCAGATTGCAAAAACTAGCATTTTTGATGGAATGAAGGGACTTCTAATCAACGCTATTTTAGTTGAATGAAGTATGATGATCACTTGCTTTTGTATGCACTTTGCTGAACTTCAATTCCTATTTTTTTATTGTTTTAAATCTTTTAAAACAAATTTTCTATGTACTGTTACAGTAGTTTAGTTTAATTTATTGATATTTGACAATGCACGTATATGAGCAAAAGAAAAAATACACATAGGGTAAATAAAATAGTTGCAATAGCTGGGGCACCAAAAACTCACTGGTTTTTTAATTAAAATTCCCCCTCCTCTTCTTTTTAAGACTTAGCACATAACAGTTTAAAAAGGTCGAACATTTCTTCTAAAATATGATAAACAGAAAAGCACAATTTAATTTCAGAATTCAATTCTTTAGTTTTCACGCAACAACCTTAGTTTCCGTATTGTTCTCGCAAATTTGTTGGAATTGTTTTTTGAAGGTGGTAAAATTTTTATTTTTTAATTCCTCGTTAACTTCGTTTCATATTTTGGTTCCTCAAAAAGTCAAAGAGTTTTGACAAACAGATTTTGTTATTCGTGGTAAGAAATAGTTACACTTTTTGACACTTCTAGTTTCATGTGAGTGAACCTGAACAGTTTTTACAAAACGGCATTGAAAGATTAGTGGCAATTTATCATTATGAAGTTTATGCATGGATTTAGCAAGCTCAAATTTATACATGTCATTTAATTTTAAAAAATCTTTTTTATACAAATGAGTGACGTGACAAAATCTTTTTTTCCAAGTTATTGTGCGCACAATACTATTTAGTCGAATTTCTATTTCATGTAATGTGGTTTTAGTTGCAGGGTCCCAAACTGAAATTCCGTATTGTACACGGCTACATATGAAAGTGTAGTATAGTATTTTTAAAGTGTGCTCACTGCTCATTCACAAATTCTCAAATTTGATACAACATAGCACCAAACTTAGCCAATTGCAAAGAGAGATTGTTGATATGTTCTATCTACGTACACTGCACAGTATACGTACACTGCACAGTTCTTCTTAGCTACACTTAACTTGGACAAAACATATCAACAATCTGTCTTTGCAATTGGCTAAGTATGATGTTATGTTATATCAAACAGCTGTAAATTTGAGCATCTACAACTTGATGATCGCTGCTATTAGTAAGACAGGCTGCTCGCCTATACAAACTTTCCACAGAAAAGTTTAATGAAGTTGCTTAATATTTAAATCCAAAAACTAAACTAGTTGAAAATCATTTTAAAGGTTTTCCTTAGGTTTTCTAGCGCAGAGCTGGGATTCCGTGTTGCTGTGACGTTGCATCACGCCACATCCTTGGGAAAGATATGCGCAAACCAAAACTAAGTGATAATGTGACCAAATAAAAATTAAGTAACCGAGCTTTTTGTATATTCTGTTACATGCAGGAAACTATGATTGCTCATGCAATAATGGGTTCAGTGGCGACGGTTACTGGTGCCAGGACATTAATGAATGTGCGGATTCTCAAACTTGCGCTGACGTAGCGGATTCATTTTGTCAGAATGCTCACGGATCATATGAATGCGCTTGTCTAAATGGATATGAAATTGTAAGCTTTGTGTATGTGTTTTTATCGTACATTATAACCTACGATATGTTAGCGTGCTCGTAATAACATTGAGGCAAGGTAGCAAAGTGGTTTAGAGCCAATTCTCCGATGACAACATAGACACTAGAATGCAGGTCTCTGGTTGTTGCCAGTTTCGGTTTAAATGTCATTTCTAATAATTTTTTTGGACTATTTGATGTACACCCAGCTTGTGACGTTGTCGTAAAATTGAAACTTTTTTATTGGTCACCTAATGTAAAAGTGTATGTTGGCGTGGTAGAAGACTACCAAACTCGTCTCAGATTTAACTTTTCCAAATTCGATCAAGATTGTTCTAATCCAAAGTATATCTACAATAATGTTTTGTAAATATTTATTAAAGCTTTCATATTTTTCATAATGTGATGGTCTCAAAGGTCTGCATTTTAACTGTATTTGTTTTTGCTAGGTAACACAGGGCAGTGTAAGCATGTGCGCGGACAAAGATGAATGTGCTCAGGATCCCGACATTTGTCACGCGGAATCCAATTGTGTAAATACAGACGGTGGATTTGTTTGTCAGTGTCAGTCTGGTTTCTACAGCGACGGTTCGTCTTGCGTTGATATCAACGAATGTATTGATGACGTGTGCACCGGAGAGTTCGAGTTTTGCGAGAATTTGGAAGTAAAAATGATTGTTATCGTTTTCAAATATCAAGTCAATTTTTTTTTTATACTCGCCGTGTTACGCCGAAGCATGTAACGAGTTAGCGGGACCCATTTCCGCGTCGTTGCGCCCGGGCAAACAGTTCGTTTTGAAGAAATATCGCTGCGGGGGCGAATCGATGGCAACACTGTGTCCGATTTGATCAGCCCGATGTTTGAACCTCAAACCTCCTATTTCAGAAACGAACGCGTTACTGCTCAAACAAAGGTCGGTTGTCATCATTTTGATAAATTTATTGCAGTTGTCACCTGGAAAAAGCATCTGTTACTGGAATGATAAACTCGGGTCGAATTCCTGATTGGGTCAAACTAAAAGCTATAAGACTTATAGTTTACTACTTTCCCTCCTTGACAGTCAGCATTAAGTGGGCCATTATGAAGCTTTTAACGTGAGTGCCAGACAGGGGGTGTAGCAGACTTTCAAATTTAACTACTGACTTTACAGGGCACAGAAACTCTAAATTAGGCTGTCAGCAATAAAACAGTTGAAGCTATCTTAAAATCCAATATGTATATATTGTCAGTAAGTTTTAGAAAATTTTGCCAAACAGCAGAACATCTTGTCGAAAATTATCCAAAAAAACTCAAAGGTTCACTATAGTCAGTTCAAATGTTCAAATGCAATTCCAACATCAGGTTTCAAGTTCAGACACACAAGATTAGCAAGCACATTCAGAAGTCCAGAAAATTTAAGGTAAGCTTGGTTCAGCCAAGTTTCAAGTAGGTTTAGATTATGAAGATGAAGAAGATTTACAACTGATTTTGGGCTAACAACCTTATTCCAATAAAATGCTGGAATCATTAAAAAAGGCAGTTAACTACCTTAAAACCCTGAATACAGTCACTCAATGCGGTAACCTTGGCCAAAACTAAACTCTAACGCTGACCCCAAGTCAAACACGCTTGAAAACTTAATTAAAAACAGAAATGTTTCCATAGACAAAACTATAAAAATTCGACTCCGTAGCTGTGGATAACGAAGGGAGAGCAAGCAACATAGTCCAAAAAATAACACTCAAGTCCTATGCAAAGTAATAATCCGCAATTGCAAGCAAATCACTACAAAATAAAACACGAAACTAGGCGGTGAAAAAAGAATGGATTTAATAATAGCTCTCTGGAACAGGTGGGTAAGTGGCAGCTTAACCCAAAAACCAAATGGTCCTTCGTTATTTTCTGGACAAAGAAACTTGGTAAAAGTGGATAAAATGTGATTACAATTAATTCAAAATTTTTGTCTTTGTTTTACACTAATTCATTTATCAATTCAATTTATCGTTGGTATTTTAAAAAAGTTTAAACATTTTGAAGAGTATACTGTATGGTGTAGAATGAGAAAATAACCGCACTAGTCTATGCCTAAATTTGTTTTAATTCAAAAATTTTGTCAGCACGATACTGGCAATGAATTATTTCAATGTTAGTGCTAAATTTCGAATTTTTTTCATTGTCATTGGTCGATTGGATAGAGCGTATATGCTATCGAAACGGCAAATTAGGGATCGATTCCCGGTCTTCAAATCAAACAAGAGGTTTTAAAAATGTCTTTTTTAGCTTTTTTGCTTGACGTTCACCATTATATAAAACAGTTTGAAACTTTCACAATGTGCCGTAGACAAGTGGTCACTTGACTCGAAGAGCAAAAATTCCCTTTGCTGTTTTTAGGCCAAACCAACTTGGTGAATAAAGATGACGTAATTAACAATTTACATGACAGGGATCGTATGGTTGTTTCTGTGTCCCTGGTTATGCAGAGAATTCTGGCGGGATTTGCGAGGCTGTTCAATCCGACACATGCAATGAAACTTGCACTGGCTCCTCTGTCTGCACAGTAAACGGATTATGTGAATGCGAATTAGGTAAGAACTTTGCTTAATGCTTCGTTTAAGTTTAGTTATTTCCCAAGATTTATGAGGTAAAAAATTTTTCATACTTTGCTTGTTTCGGGATTTTATCCATTCGAGTTTTTTCCACCGAGTTATCAACGGGCCGACTAGTTTAAGCCCGAACCCTAAAATGTAAGCTCGGAGGTGGCCCAAAACCGAGAAATGATTCTAAGCTCAAACCGGGGCCAAAAAAGCCCTAAAGTTAGGTCTGAAAAACGCAAACGATTAGTTGGTTTTTTTTTTTTAACCCTATTTTACATGGGTAGGGAAGCATTTTTGCCCCCTATCTAACTTCTTAATCAACAGTCAAGGGAACACTAAATTTGGCATACGGGTTGGTATTTTCCAATTTTTTTAGAAAAATAGGTTTTGAGTTGACGACATCATCATTTTGACGTCACGGCCATATTTTTGAATATTGACGTCGTTTTTGCAATGACGTCACAGGCGGTTCAAATTTTGTACACCATACTTTTTTATACTGAATCATAAAATGCCTAACTCAAGTTAGTTACGTTACAAAAACGTCTTTTGACGACATTTAAGTTAAGTGTTGGCCAAAAAATGCTCATTTGGGAAAGTGATTTTGGGAAAACCTCAAGAGTCGGGATACTTTCCGTTACCTTTGCAACTTCAAATTTTCAGGAGTGGTTTATAACGAATTTTGACTCAAAGTCAACTTAACTATAAAAAAAATTTTTTTTTGAAGGAATTTAATCCAAAAATGAAACGAGAGGGAGGCACAAGTAAAATAAGGTTAAATAATTATAGTCTGCTATGACCTAATAAAACTATGCTAAAAGAATAGAAAAGGAATAGTTGTAGCGTTTCCTGTTACTGAATAGACTGTTAGCTGGCAGAACGCCAATTTTTCACTAAATAAAACTAGTTATTGATGAATTGTGATGCAATAATATAAGTTATTGATCGTGTTCTAATAATCGTATTGATGCTTAAATGAAGTCTTCATTTAGTGTTGCTAACTCACCACACGTATCAGATCCAAATTAAGCCCAAAATTTTGTTAATCAGCCCGAACCCAACCTAGAAAGCCCTGCCCGACGTACAACTCTGTTTTGGCATCGTGGGATTTTGTCGATTTCGGGAGTTAAAATTATTCGGTAGGGTATATTGTCCATTTTGGTATTTCGTCCATTCGGTGTTTTGTTCAATTCGATTGTTCTTTGAAGATTTTGTTCAATTTGGCCGGCATTTTGGTTGTATTTTGTTCTATTCGGGATTTTATCCGTTTGGGATTTCTCTCCAATATGAGATTTTGTTTTTTTTTGATTTTGTACCGGATCTTTACTAAAAATTAATGATATTGTTAATAACGACGAAAAGGTAACAAAACGCGCATTATTGCCGGATACCACGTATGTTCAAAATTTGTATTGCTTTTTCTTTAACCTTCGAGCGGATATGAATTTCATTATAATAACTTTCTGTGAGTGAAGGTTACGAAGGATTAAATTGCACGGATCGAGATGAATGCCTTCAACTCCCTTGTGGTGCGAATGCGATTTGTGAAAATGCTCTTGGAAGTTTTGCTTGCGCTTGTAAACCGGGCTATCGCGAGAGCGCAGCGGTTTGTGGCGACATAGATGAATGCAGAGAAGATCCTGGTATTTGTTATGATGCTACTTGCCATAACACTGAAGGTATATCAGCTTAGGCTGCATGATTTTCGTGTTTCTTCAACAATATCAAGTCAAAAAATAACGCTTTCGCCTATTAACGGGGTGTTTGGAGTTCAATTCCCGTGCGGTTAAATCGTTGCTAACAGCCTGAGATTTCTTCGAAAAAATCTGTGTTGTCCACAGGCACAATGACGTGGATGTAAACTAAAACTCACTGCACGCTTTGGCTTAATTTAGCAAAATGCAAAGAAGACTTGATTTTGATTTTCTTTAGATTAACAGATAAAATGGCAATAATATTGGCCTATAAAAATAAGCAGTAATTGACAATTATAATTGTGTTTACATTCTTCTTTGAATAGTAGTTCTCTCTGGCCTACGCTGCCGAGTACTTTTTTGAATCGGTTGAATTCAAACCTTACTCATCATAGTAGTACAGTATATTATTTTTTTTTTAAAAAATTAATTTGCTGGTCTTCATTCAAATCTTTTATTATACTCGCTGTATTACGCCGAAGCATGTAACGAGTTTGCGGGCCCCATCTCTGCGTCATTGCGCCCGGAAACGCAGCTCCTTTGGGAGAAATGTTTTAGCAGTGGCGAGTCGCTGGCATCACTGTTTTTGATTTGACCGGCCCGAGATTTAATTCTCAAACCTTCCGCTCCGTAAGCGAACGCGCTACCGCCCGAATTGCAATATCAGATTGATATTATACTTGCTGAATTACCAGAAGCGTGTGACGAATTGTTGGCTCCACCTCTTTGTGGTGGCGTCAGGGCAACTCAGCTCCTTTTGAAGAAACGTTGCAGTTGAAACAAGTTGTTGGTAACTCTGGGTGTAATTTCAACCGCAGGGAATTCAAAATTGAACTATGGGGCTCCCGCTCCAGAGACTAACGCGTCACGTTGCGATCACCAGGCCAGAATCTGATGTAATACGCTGTTAAGAATTTACTGTAATTCTGATCGTGTCCAGATTTGAAACTTTAAAAGTCAAAGTCAAACTTGATTTTCTCAGGTTTAATTTAAACCCTTTAAAGTTGGTATCAAAAATTCTTTTTTTAGACTTAGACTCATAGTCTGGTCTCGTTGTGAGGGCAAATGATCTATTAGCTTCGGCTTGGTAGTACTGGTTTCTGCAAAGTGTCACAGTTTAGAAAAATTTGCGATACACAAGACTTACGGTACTTTAATCACAGGTGGATACGAGTGTGTTTGCCAAAGAGGATATAACTATGATGGAAGCAGTTGCATTGATGTTGATGAATGCTCTTTACTGTCACCTTGCGATAAAAATGCTGACTGCAGTAACACCGTTGGAGGGTATACCTGCGAATGCATTAGTGGATTCACTGGGAACGGAGAAGTGTGTCAGGACATAAATGAATGCACATTAGAAACTAGTAAGTTGGATTTGCAAAGCTATAGTTGCAACTAATGTATGATATTTAAATTTCAAGGAATATAGTGGAGACCTAAGACCCGGTCAACACTGGAAGTAAAATCGTGAGCGTACGAACGTATTTTGTTTTATTTTCAACAAAACTTCGGTACGCCTGGCATACTGTCGTACCAGCGTACAAGCTTCCAGCTGGTTATAGCAATCTACGGATACGATCGTATGCTTACGATTTTACACATAGCGTAGACCGCAGACACACAGCCTAAGTGTAACCAACTAAGGTGTTCCTATCTCTGTTATATTGCTCTAACGCAATCTAGCTCTTCTGCTTAATTGTTACACAATGTTTTTCTTGTTTTCGTTCAATTTGCAAGTGCATGAAAAGTTTAGATAAATAAGTAAATAAATGCTTAGCTTTAACTAACGCATTCATGCTATTTTGTTGATGCAAGTAAACCATGCTAATGTGTCATAAATCAAACTAAATTAAAGTATGTAACGTGGTGTTCAGGTGAATGTGATCTGGACGCGCACTGCATAAATTACGACGGCTCATACTCGTGCGTCTGCAATAACGGATTTACTGGCTCTGGGACAATGTGCGAAGATTATAATGAATGCTCTACAGGTAATAAAGTTGGTTGTGACAAAATAACTTATTATTTCTTAATGGGGAGACACAGCCCATTTGTCATAGCTACAGTACTTGGCCTGGCTTGCTTGCAAATTCGTCGACAAATCTGAAGTGACTGCTTAGGCTATTTTGTTACTTATGAGACATTGGTTCTTGAATCAATATCAAAATAATACTGCAGTAACGCGAGCTTTACACTTTTCGGTTATGATGAAACGAGAATTGTTGAAAAAGACAAAGCTCTCAATTTTCAAAACAGTTTTTGTATCCATTCTCACCTATGGTCATGAATCTTTGGTAATGACCAAAAGAATGCGATCAGTAGTGCAAGCGTCCGAAATGAGTTTTTACGAAGAATCGAAGGAGATACACGTATAACAAGGTGCGTAGCTCTGAGATTCGAAAATCTCTCAACATCGAGCCGTTACTTCTTCGCACATTGAAAAATCCCAGCTTAGATGGTTTGGCCATGTAAGTAGAATGCCATGTAAGCAGAAGGAAAGACCTCCAAAACAAGCTTTACTTGCCAAACCAAATGGCAAAAGACCAGTTGGACGACCTAGAACTATATTGACCAATTACATTAAGGATCTCGGATGAAATCGCTTGGGTCTCCACCCGAGCAAAATGATGGATGTAGTGGAAGACCATGAAGTGTAGCGGCTTAATCTCGAGCTGCTGCTCCCGCAACCCTCACGGAAAAGCGGGCAATGAAGAAAGAAGAAGAAAACTAAATGTGTACTTTCTACGTCTTGCCGTTTTCAGCATATTACAGTTCAAAATTAATGATTTTCCTCTTACTTCATTGTTGCCATTTTGTCAGTATCATATCGTGACAGAAGATTAACTTTTGAAAAGCTCATTTATTTGCTTGAAAAGCAGCTAATTTATAATTTTAACTCAACTTTGTTTTTGCAACAACTCGGCTGCAATTCACTTATTGAAAATTCTTAGGAACATGTAACAACTCTTTGAAATTGTGTTTTAATTGGCAACTCTGGCCAAATTTTTTACAGAGGAAATTCCTTTCTGTGGAGAAATCTAGGCTTCTTTATCTCGAAAAAGGAAGATTGAGATATAATGGATATAACAGTTTAAATGTGGTACAACTAGTCTTTATCTGTCAAAATTTTCTGAGAGAAAACCAAACAAAAAAATTTCAAACTTGATTGCTCTTTTTATACATTCGTAGGACAGAGGTGCAATTTGAAACAAATTTATAGTGAAATTGCTTTTCAGCACAAATTAAGGAAGGTAAAATTTTTAACGTCTTTGGCTTCTACGAAATTTTGTTCCGCTTTAGCAGCATACAATTCTTTAGCTTGTCGTTGACAACCGCTTCTTTATTTTTTGGCATATATTTGCATCACCACGATAATAAGTAATAACACTTTTGTAATTCAGATGTCTGTGGAGAGTTGGCCATGTGTAACAACACAAGAGGATCGTATGTGTGTACGTGTCCAAGTGGATACTCTGAAGAAGAAGGTGGTAATTGCGGGGACGAAAATGAATGTCTGACAGGAAAGAATCGTTGCCCT
This sequence comes from Trididemnum nubilum, assembly GCA_963965965.1. Lineage (NCBI taxonomy): Eukaryota > Metazoa > Chordata > Ascidiacea > Aplousobranchia > Didemnidae > Trididemnum > Trididemnum nubilum. The sequence goes on from OZ014486.1 coordinate 33,617,165, forward strand.
GCGGACACTACCTGCATTAACCTAATTGGTAGTTACACATGCAGGTGTGAATATGGATTCAGATACGACTCGTTACTTGATGTGTGCTTGGATGTTGACGAGTGTAGCGACCCAACGTCATGCACGAACGCGAACACGGTTTGTGTAAACGAGTTTGGAAGTTATACGTGCCGGTGTAGAAGTGGGTTTGAAGAAAATAACTTTGGCCAGTGTGTTGATATAAATGAATGCACGGATGAGGATACTGCTTATTGTAGCTGGATTGGAGCAACTTGTGTAAACGGAGTCAGCGGATACAGCTGTGTTTGTGGAGCTGGAAAAGAGAAGGTTGGGTTTTCATGCGTAGAAGAAAACGACGAATGTGGGGAAAACAACCCATGCGACGAAAACGCTCTCTGTGCAGTACAAGACGGAACTTACACGTGTGAATGCACAGAGGGTTTTTATGGGGAAGGAACCCTATGCTTTTCACCGTCTGAGGCATGTCAGTCTGGAATTTCAGAAAAGGCTTGCAGTGAAGTAGGTGGAAAATCCAACTCCATAGCACCAAACGTCATTCTTCTCACATTACTTGTTTTATTGATCACTTTAGGTGTTTTTAATTAGTTTTTTGAACCTCTTTTAATTTTCTCCCTCCTATTACCTGTTGAGCATCGAAATTGTTATTTGTTTAAACCTCAATAATCACAATCCATTACTATTTTATTTTTCTGAAAATTTTATCTCGATATTGCGCTTGCCTAAACGTTTTTTCTTTAAATTAAAGTATCTACTTCGTCAACTTGAAAGCGAAAGAAGAAAATTTTATGGCATGATAAGTTTGGAGTTTCATCAAAATGACCAGTTAAATGTAAGTTTTGTTTTTGCTTTCTATGGTTAACGATATGCAGTTATCATTCATCAGATGCAGAGTCGTATATATTATCAACAACAACAGTCCATGCTGTAACTTAAGAAATATTTCATGGTTAGCATTGATGTTCCTGTTTGCAGCACTGTGCTGTATTATAACCGAATCAATTCATTTGATTATCGGCTTGCTCTGTACAGAAGTTATTTTTTTGTGGTACACTTATTTTGCACCGGTATTAACAGCATTTTAACATCAATGTATTGGTTAGAAACATTAGGCCAGATTTAATTTCTGCAACATTTCAGCTTTTTTATTCAAATCGTTGTAAAATATGAATAATTGCGTCATATTGTTCATAACTGCATATATCGGTACATTTACTGTAGTTAAAAGATTATTAAAAGTTTGCTTTCTTTTGTTGTCTGTATATTTTGTTGATTTTTATTATTCAAGCAGAAACATATTATTATAATAAACAATGGTAACACCAATTTGAAATCGCTTAAACGTTGAAAAGTACGTGGTAGCTGCAGGAATTGAAATAAGAAATATTGAGTCTTGCAAATTTTAATCAGTGCAGAGTGGCGAGAGAACTCAGGCAACCAGTAAATGGCCGAACGCTTTTGGTGGCTTGTTTTAAACAGCTGTTTGCCGTTGAAAGTTTCAACAGACAAAAGTGGAGAGTCCATTACCACAAAACAGCATTTTGGGCTGAACCGGAGGATGTAAAAAGCTGACAAAAAAAAAACAAGAAAAAAACAGAGACCAAATAAAATTTGAAATATCCTAAAGTACTAAAAAATTGAAGGTTTCGTTTTGTCTTGGCTTTTTTTGCCAAAATTTGTTAGTCTATTTTAGTTTTCTATTTAAAGATGACTTTTAGCAAAATCAAAGTCGTGCTTTTTGTCAGAATCTTGTCAGGCAAAACTCTTCAGCCATGAAATGCGGTAAGCAGATAAGTAGCAGAGGCTGTTCGCCCATTTGGCTTTAAAGCATTCGGCTTAATTCGATCCTGAACGGTTTAGTTGTGCAACCTACGTACCGACTATTACAGTGGCAAACGAATTCATAAATGGTCAAATTCACCATACTTAACGTATATGATTGGCAGGTAGCACAACCTTTTTGCCACCAGGTAATATGCATTGGATTGAGAAGATTAAGCGCTGAGATACTGTTTCATAACAATTTTCCACATCAGTTTTAATTTGGTGTTCTAGCTAGTGGGAGCTGAGCCGACCTTTGTGTCTTTTATAGGCACGGCATGGTTTGGAACGAAATGTAAGACAATTTTTCCATATTCCATACTGGCAATTTTCTTCCATTTCGTATCCATTCCATACTAGAATAATTCCATACCAAAATTTTTTCTAAAGGAAGCAACACAACGCATTGTTTGTACTTTTGCAATGTTAAGCGCACCTTCGGAGTTGTCGCTCGCAAAGGCGTATCATTGCGAAGATGCAAATTACGAAATGCGCTGTTTTGCTTTCGGTCTAAATAACTACGCAACTATTCCACGAGATCTTGTTTTTATAGCATGGGAAGCCCTTGATGGATTTAATTGAGCGGTCAAATTTTACAAACAGTCTAAGCTTCTACACGTATAAATACAATGCTGAAACATGATTGAAAAAACTTATGGGAAGCTAAAATTTGAAAAAAATTAAATTTGTTCTACAGTGTATACCGGGGTCCTGAACTACAGTTTTTCACATGCACCATTAAATAGAAAATTGTTGATCGTCAATCTTCTGTGATTTTACTGTGATTTTTATTGTTGCCCCACTACGTATTAGGATAAAAATTATCATAGCAAACACATAGCTGTATTATACTTGTGAGTTGCTATCGTTTTTTTTTACGGTTTGATTTTTTTTATTCCATAATCGAAGCACTATCACAATAAGCTGCTGTATCAACCACAAACCATGTACGTAATTTTAATCAACAGACGATAGATCGGGAGGTATCGGATATGCGGTGCACAAGATTAAATGATTACAACTTTGCATTCACATTAACTATAAAATTTGGTATGACTAAATTGCTAAAGAACATGTAGAAACCGTAATAAAAATACTAAGCTTCCACATCGAAAATAACTATAAGCTTAAACATGAAAATAATTAAAACAAGCCGAGTGGGAAATGAAATAGCGAATGAATGAATTTTCGTTTTTGTAGCGATAGAAGTAAAAAATTTACAACTTGGCAAATTGCCAATCTCGAAATAAAAATACAAGACAAACCTGTCAAAGCCGTCAGCTACATCATTGGTACTGCAAATTGCAGAGTACAACAGTACTTACATACCATATGATACAATACGTACACAGTACACTGTTGACGCTATGTACACGCAACCGAAGTATCGCGATTCGTCGACAAATTATAGAACAGATGTTGAGCACTTCTGTGAGAATAGTATTTATCACTATCCGTATATATTTTACTATAAATACCGTGATCAAAGTCTAGGATGGAATCATTATGGCAGTATGGAAGATCGTCTTCCATTCCATCCTTGAAATCTTCGCTTCCATTCTTGAAATCTTCCATTCCTTTCCATTTTAAGATCTTCCATATTTCATATCAAAATTTCCATTCCATTGCATCTCCATTTCATTTCATTCCATTTCCATTTCATTCCATTCCATACCATGCCCTGCTCTTAATTAAACTTGACACTTTCAGGTCTTGTAGCTGAGTAGTGTATTACTATGTACTGGGTTCTTGGGTAGTTTACACAACAAATCAAAGAATGCAAAAAAAATTCCAGGTTGCAAATCAGTGCAATTGAATAAAGCATAAAGCGTGACATCGAACCGTCTACAGTATTAATTTGAACAGGAATAAATACTGTATTTTACCACATTTTAGGGGAAACTGTCAAAACAGTTTAGCAATTACAGCATAAAACATATCCAATCTATTTGAATTTGGGATCGCTACTATTTAATGTAATTTTTAGAGATCAGCAAAATAAAAGTCAAAGATTGCCAGGAAAGTAACTCGACTACATTTTCAATTAAGAAGGTATAATTACACAACGCGTAGCTTACAGTAGACAGAATTGCAAAAAGCATCAAGGTAAAATCGTCACCATAAATTAAAAAAAAGTTTATATACAAAGTCGTACGGCAAAGCGATATGGGAACACTATCGGTATTTATTTACTGAAGAGCATTGCACAAAAGTACAGTCAATTAGAAACAAATAAGGCGTGTTTTCAACGTTATTTTAAAAAAGCACTTTAATTTTATTTTGCCAACTATACTGTAGCATGTACAACCATAATAAAAAAAAACACACAATCATAATTAAATCACACCAAAATAATAAACCAATCAATAATACACTGAAGCATACGATAAAATTCGATATTTGATCTAAAATAACAGCTTAAATGCTCTTAGAACAATATAATTCCAGCAATAAAATCAGCGCGTGCCAACTTGACAAAAGCAACTCATTCTTAAAGTTTCAGTAAAAAATAATTTTATCAACTTTTGCTTCTGGTTGGGTGAAAAAAAAATTTAAGTTTTGGATGAATGATTTGAAACTCAGTACTTTAAAATTTTAAGATAAAATTATAGGTAACATGTGATCAGTGCTCTTCAAATTTTTCAAGAACCGGATCTGTAACCTGGTCTTTAAACGTAGCAACCAGTTTTTTCGAGCCAAGATTGCAGGATATCTATTCAAGCGTTTTGAAAAACAACCGGTTCTCTAAGTTTAGTTACCGCTTCGTGCGAAGCGTTGAGAACGCTGAACAGCACCACTGTTACATACTACATGGGTTGATGCTCTCAGTAATATAACCAAAATTCTGCTTAACTTGACCGTGGGTAACTCTATTAGTGGTAGGCTTTGTTCAGAGACCCAATGTTTTTTTATTGCCAAATTCTTAATCCTACGAGTTTTACACCAGCTATTTGTCCAAATAGCTCCACAAGATTTTGCAAGGGGTGGGGGACGTCCTCTCCCTTTTTGACGTAACTCCTTTATCAAAAGTCATAGAATCATAAAACTGGAATGTGGATTTATGTTCACCAAGTTTGTTTTTCTTTTGAAATTTTAGTTTTAGTTGATAACAAAATTGCAGTGACGTTATTTTTGTTGCCAAGAAATTTGTTATTTTTAATAAAGTCTTTGGCAGTTTAATTTTTACTTGTAAGTTTGCTCTTTTATCGAAATCATATTATCTCGATAGCGTCACGAAAACGCCTAATAACGTTAAATGCAATTTAGTTAAATAGTATGAGCCAAAATTCCAAAGCTTTGGTAAAGTGAGTTATTTGTAAATGCATTTAACTCAAAGTCAAATCGATTTCGAGTAAAATCTTTTCTGAAGGAATTTGTAACGAATAAAACGAGAGTGAATTTTTTTCCTTCCGTATGAAAAGGGCTAAAACTTAAAAACTGTTGAGTCATCTAGAAGTTAATCTCGAGAAATTTTAGTACTGCTTAGACGCTTTTTGTCAAGTCACCCGTTTGTAAGATTAAGTTGTTGGAGAACGTACGCAGAAAACCAAGCTCAGACCAAAAAGCACCAACGGGCAATTTTTTGGCAATGATTATTTTGTGGAAGGTGACTTTTGGTACGGTATATAGCAACAAATTTGCATATATGATTCATTTCGATATTTTAAAAATTATTATTAGTTTCTTATCAAAATAAAAAAAAATTTAGGCTTTGTTTAAGTAAGATACTGAATAGTTCTATGGGACAATAATCAGTTTTATTATCACAGAAATTTACTTTATATCTTTGGTGTTTTTAAATAATTGGTAGCGTTAATCAGCAAAATTTTGCATCTACGTATGTATACAATTTTGCACATTGTAAACCCGTACATAGCGACAAAAACGATTGTTCAATTTCAAATCAAGTAATTTTTGCCTCGCACTTGTCAAAAATGAGTGTGATAAAAAAAATCAAAGCAAATTAAATCTTTCATTATACTTGCTGCTTTATGCCGAAGCGTGTAACGAGTTTGCTGGGCCCATCTCCGCGTAATTGCACCCGGGCAACACAGCTAGCTTCAAAGAAATGTTGCAGCGGGGTATAGCCGTAGGCAACTCTTTGTTCGATTTGACCGACCCGAGATTTGAACCTCAGACATTTCGTTACATAGACGAATGCGTGACCGCTCGACCATTAGGCCAAAAAAAATTGCCCAAATGCAAATGTAAAGCCAATACTCCATCAAAATCAACTGCGTTGTGATTCGGCCCTTGAACTACATTTTACTTCAAAATGTTGACTGTTCTGCCCACTACGATTATCAACAATTTTCAATTTTGGCAAAAGTTAGAACTCAATTTCACTTAGCAGAATTATTAAAACCTATTTTTATCAAAACGCGGTTAACAGTTTTTTTTCGAATTACTTTGTCCAATTCTACAGTGATGTGTCGTAAAGTGGCAAAAGTTGGAATTTTGACAATCATACATACAATTAGAAAACTCTGATCTTTGTTTTTTTTGTGGAATTTTCGACGACTAAAAATAGAAGTACATAAAAGACTAATTATTACGTTGAATCTTGACAAGTGAGTGACGAAAACTGTTTCGATTGGAAATTTAACAACCTTTTTAAAAGCTACTAATTTTGAAAAAGACATCATAAATCCGATGTTGTTTATAAAACTTATTTAAAATTTTGTACCGCCACAAGCTGTTCAAAAATTCATTAATAAAGATCACTAATTTTGCAAAGAAAATTGTAAAAATTTTCTTTTTCTTATCCACCGTATTTTGCACGAGGGGGATAAAAATTCCCCCCTTATTTTTTGTTTTGTGATAAATCCCTTCAAAAAAAAAGATAATATTTACTCCAAACCAATTTGAATTTAAGTCAAATTTGCAAATTTATTCACAAATAACGCTTAAAAATTGGAAGTTGCTCAAGTGAGATGATTTCTAATTTTAAGATTTGCGTAAGTCACTTTCCAAAATTTCAGCATTTTTTGGTCTATATTTAACTTAAATGACGTCATAAAATGTTTCTATAACGTCACTCTTCGACTTAAACATTGATGATTCAGTAACAAAAAACAAACTTATGTACAAAATTTGAGCCGCTTATGCATTTTTCGAAATTTAGTTCTCGCGTCACTATGATGACGTCATCAGCTCAAAATTATTTTTCCTATAAAGTTTTAGTAAAAACCAACCCGTATGCCAATTTTAGTACTCTCACGCAATTTGGTTTTTAGAGGTTAAATAAAGCGTAAAATGCTTTGGTCAAATAATCTGGGCCAAATAGGGTTATTAACTACTTTTCTGAGCATTAGTTTTCTGCTTGCATATAATGATTAACGATTTCTTATAGCGCGAAACATTTATAAATTAATTTCTTAAAGCAATGATACCCATTTCGCGTCCAAGCTTTAGCAGTTTGTAGCGTAGTACAGATTTGAAGAGTTGGTTGGTGGTACAGAACTTGAGAATTGCCTTGATTAAAATGTTCATATCTTCGAAGCTTTTCGTCTGACACTTGTCAAGAAGAATCGTCAGAATGGAGAGCGTAGGAAAATGAGCGGCTATTTATAGGAAAAAGCCGAGCCGTGATTGGCTGGAAAAGGACCAATGAGAAAGCGTCATTAGTGTACAATTTTTAAGCTGTATACGAATTCTTTTTGTCGGCAGAGGGCGGAGTTAGAAGTTTTGATGAAAGTGGCTTCCAGAGCAGATAGATGAAAAGGTGAGCGGCCTTGGGCACAAACAGAAAATCTGCTGTCATCATAATGTTGAGCGCAGGTAGGATTTTGTAAAAGATGAAGTCCAAAGGCTGAATCAGAAGCAAGAGACTGGCTATTAGTCTGGGTGGAAGATTTGCACAGACTAGCAGGAAGTAAACGTTTTTGGGAAGAAGAGCAAGAACGAATAGATTTGGGGACATGTTGTTTGATTCTGTCCTGCAGCCTTTGGGAAGTACGGCCTACATACCGACTGTCACAGTGGGATGAGAATTGATCAATCACGTTGCTTTTCTGTAAAGCAGGCAGTACATCCTTGTTGGTAGCGAAGAGAAGCTCGTTGGTAGAGTAAACAACACGTGGTTCCACAGCGGAAAAGCACTGTTTGACAGCAGATTTAACGTGCTTTTCAAACCGGGTAGAAACAGAACCGAGCCATGGGAGACGTAAATAAACAGGGCATTTTTCGGGTCCAAATTTGGGCAGACCGTGAAATTGCTTCATCTTCATAGCCATAAACGACTTGATCACGTGCTCAGGGTATCCATTAGTCAGTAGAATGGACTTGATTTTGTCTAGTTCCGATGGCAATCTTTCAGGAAAACAGATGGCAAGAGCCCGGTGAGTTAATGTCAGGATCAGGTTAGTTTTGCGTTTCCGAGGACTGAAGGAATTCCTGCGTAGATATAGACCGGTGAATGTGGGTTTCCGATAGATGGAAGTAATGAACTTGGAAGGGGATTTTTCAACAAGAACATCCAGAAATGGGAGAGCCAGGTTGGATTCTTTTTCGAAAGTAAAGCGGAGAGAAGGGTGAAGCGAGTTGAGGCTGTCTAAGAAAAGATCGCATTCATCTTCGTTGCTGAATACTACGAAGGTGTCATCCATATAGCGGTAATACATCTCCGGTTTTGAAGTGGTCTGAAAAAGTTTAGATTCGTAGTAGCCAGCAAAAATATTGGCAAGGGCTGGTTCAAGAGGTGATCCCATGGCGACTCCGTCGATTTGGCGATGCATGATGTCATTAAAGCTAAACTCAACTGAAGAAGTAGCCATCTCCATAAGTTCGACGAAGATTTGCCGTGGAAAAGGTGCAAAAGGGTGTTCCGAACTGTAGAGAGCGTCAGCACACATTTGAATAGTCTCCGCTAGAGGGACATTAGTAAATAAACTCGAAATGTCGAAAAAGCAGAGAAAGACGGAAGAAGGGTCCAAATTTGAAGTTTTAATGATGTCAGCAAAGGTGAAAGAGTCCCGTATGCAGTTGCTTGAATAAATAGTGAGAGCAGGTTCGAGAAGAGAAGAGAGATATTTGGCTAGCTGGTGTTGCGCTGAACCGGTCATAGACAGAATGGGTCGGAGTGGCACATCTTTTTTGTGTGTTTTGGGAAGGCCGTACATGCGCGGCCGTTGAGAGCCAGTCGGTCGAATAAGATCAATTTGCAGGGAGCAAATCGTCTTTGTGCAACTGCAGCAGGCGGCGTTGTATCCGGGATTCGATCTTTGAAGTGTTGTCCATTTTACTTGATGGGCCGAGAGTCAGAAATTTCGTTTCGTCTTCAAGAATGGAGTTCATCTTTTTGACGTAGTCGGTTTTGTTCAAAATCACCACGCCGGATCCTTTGTCTGGTTTGGTGATCACAATATTGCTGTTTGATCGCAGGGATTTGATAGCACTGAGACATTCCCTGTGCATGAGAAAATCGCCAGCATCAACAGGCGTGCCGCAGTAAGCGTGCGCCAAATCGCTCAGTTTGGCTTTCAAAGCCGAGTGCTTTTCGGGTGATTGAGGTTGATGGTGCTGAAGTTGAGCAATGAGTACTTCGAACTCTGCAAAAATTCCTTCTCTCTTCGAATTAGTAGGTGGAAGGCAGAAGTTGAGTCCGTGCGAAAGCACGAATTCTTCTGTTGGTGAAAGTTTGTAATCCGAAAGGTTAGTGATGTTTTTGTGGTCCGGGTTAGCTGTGTTGCCAAATCGTTGCAGTCGAAGTAAACGAAGGTTGCGTTCGTTTTTCGACAGATTTTCTTTTTCCTTCACGTTGTCGATCTTGGCAACGTAGCGATAGAAACGCAGTAGGTCAAAAAAGGAAAGAATTGTTCGAACATGTGACTACAGCGTGCGGTAATGACTCTTTTGCATTTTGATAAGAGAACGCTTTTTCTCGATTTCATCGCGCATGAAAGCGCGCTCCATATTGGAAGTGTGTCGGGCGCGTGACTTATCAATACGTGCGTGAATCCATTTAGGAACAACTCTTTGAGAAATGGCAGCCTTTAATACGGTTGAGCAAAAATTGAAACATTTAGAAACTCGCTTTACGTGCTTTGAAAAGAGAATAATTGCAAATGAAACTCGAATTGATAAACTTGAGAAAAATCAAGTCGAAAGTCAAAAATTAATTACCGATCTTCAAAAACAAACTGATGAACTCAAAAGAGAAAATGAACAAGTGAAAAGGAGAGCAAAACATCAAGAGCTTAGCAGTGAACTTTACAGCAAGAGGTTCAATTACCTTATTTATGGGATGACGAAATTGCTTGGGAGACAAAAGAACAAACAAAAAAACTATTTAGAAAATCTTTAAATGAAGCTTTAAAAATTCCCGACCCTAATGCCATTGCTCTTGCCGATATTCACCGACTACCACAGCGCCCCATCTACAAGAAAGGACGAAAAAAAAATTACTCGCCCAATAATTATAAAATTTGTGAATATTTTTGAAAAATACAAATTTACTCAAAATTTGAAAAATTTAAAAGCCTATAATGCTGAACGAAAGGCGAAGCGACCGACCGCTTTTTACGTATACGCTACCGAACACCTTCCAAAAGAACTACAAAAGCAAAAGAAGGCACTAATGCCGTTATTTCAAAAAGCAAAACAAAATAAACAAAAGACTGCCTGGAAATTACAAGACAGTGAATACTGTCTTCTTGTCGACGACGAGCGAGCGGAACTACCTGACAAAAACTTAACCAAAAGAAGTGATCAGATTAGCTATGAACAGTCTAACAGTGATTCTTCTGACGAAGAAAAATAATATCGTTTTAACCAGTGCTATAGCGTATTTAAAATATGTTAAGTTAAGTACTGCAAATTTCACCAATATCAACTTTACAGTTAAGCGGATGCATTTTCCAGGGCTGTAGTCGAGACCGACTCGTCCGAGACCAAGACCGAGACCGAGACCGCGAAATTTTTCCGAGACCAAGACCGAGACCAAGACCGGTCTCGATCTCAATTTTGGCTTCGAGACCGAGACCGGCAAAGTTCGAGACCAAGACCGAGACCGAGACCGAAAAAATGACGTCATCAATAGCTTTTTCGATTTTTTGAAAAAAAGTTTTTGGAGCTCATATTTGCTCATAAATTGGTTTTATGGTTATATAAATTGATTTAGATGACAAAGTGCTTTAGTCCTAGTGACGATTACTTCATCAAAACATCTAAACATATCATTTTATGGAGATTTTCACCAAAAAAAAGAGATCCTTTAACTAAACTTAATGCCTCTTATTCAAAGCTCGAAGCTTGGTCACCTTTATTTTTGTCAGGAATTACGGGTCAATAAAACCGATGCAAACTTAATGAAATAAAGTTACTAAAAAATTGTAAAAAGCTATTTGTATATTTGAAGTACCGTATTAAAGGTATAGCTACAAAAACGCAGCCAGGAGTTTCAATTAGGAGATGAGGGGGATTTCTAAGCGCGTAACTACGATTATACTAAGAGAAGGCTTAAACAAAACAATACAATTTTTACCCGAAAAATATTTTGTTGCAGGGTTGCAAACTCGATCGATTTTTATTTGAGTTCAAGTTTGAGTTCGGTCTATTTTAGAAAGCCCAAGTTCGAGTTCAAAAATTTAAATTTTTTTGAGTTTAAGTTCGATAAAATTATCAACGGCTCTACGCTATGAATATTTCATTATTTGCCACTACGAAATTAATGAAACAATAAATGATAATTCAAGGACTATCATATGTTGTTTAATATTCTGTTAAAGTAAAATATAGATTTTTGAATTTATCAAATACGATAAACAACGTTCTTTTCTGTCACGAATAGACCGCACTAATTTGCTTAAAAACTATTTTCACTAAGACTTCATACTTTTGCGTTGTGCTAGCCTATTAAATACAAAATTTTGTATGAAGCTTTCATTTCGAAAATTGTGTAACCAAAATTAATTTTGTTGCATTAATTAACCGCCGCGACTTATTTCATATATCGTGAATCTTTTCAATCTCAAACTCATTTCTTATAATTGCTCATTTTTTGAAAAAAATTAAACTCGCAGATTTATTCCACTGGCTGCAAATACTATCCAAATTTCCTACTTTTTTTACAAACTGTAGAGTAGACCATTGGTTCTCAACCTATTTTCAAAGCGACTTAAGTTTATTGAAAAAATTAATGGTGTAAAATTTTGTGGCGCATGTATATTCTGATGCATAGTTTAAATTAAAAGCTATGTAGGAAAAAAACTTTTCATGATGACAGAACTGTGTTGAAAATCATACAAAGAAGTTTTCACTGAAATGTTTATGAATATTTGCTATTTAGCTTTCAATATCCTTACCAAAAACGTCCTTACGTAGTCTGACATACATGACATTTGATTTCTAGTCTCCCCAAGCACAAAGTTTCTTCACTGCGTGAATTCTATGCTAGTTGGTCGAGCGGTAACGCGTTCGTCTCTGGAGCGGGAGGTCTGAGATTCAAATCTCGGGCCGGTCAAATCGGACACAGTGTTGCCAACGGCTCGCCACCGCTGCGATATTTCTCCGAAAAGAGCTGTGTTGCCACGGCGCAATGACGCGGAGATAGGCCCAGTAAACTTGTTACACGCTTCGGCGTATTACAGCAAGCATAATGAAAGATTTAATTTGAAAATATGTCGTTTACCACTACTAAGCGTTTTATACCTTTGCGATCTTGAGAAACTCAAAATTTCACTGCTGGAGTTTTTTGTTACAAAAATGCAACTAGGGTTGACTACTATATGCGTTTATTTTATTACTGTATTGCTTTCTGCAAGTTTCACTCTTTGCAGATGTTTACAAAAAAAAAATACCCTAAAAAATTTTAGGTGAACCATAGGTTGAGAATCATGGGAGTAGACAGGCGCGTAGCCAGGATTTGGAAAAGGGGGGGCTATTTTGAAAGAGTGAGAAGTGTGCAAACGACCTTGACTCGAATTTTCATTGACCTTGAATCAGTTTCAGACGGTTTGTCCGAAATTTGAGACGAAATGTCTCGGAAAGATTGGAATTTCAAAGGTTTTTTCCGCCCAAAATTAGGTGATCTCCAAAAAAAAAAAGTTCTTCGCCAATATTCAGGGCGATTTTTCTCCCAATTTCGCAAGTTCAAACGTATGAGGGGGGGCTCTTTTCGTATGGGGGGGGCTATTTTCCATTTTTCACAGAAAATCGGCCTCAAAAGCACAAAAAACATGCGATTTTGCATCCTTCACAAGCCAATGGAGGGGGCTCGAGCCCCCCCCCCGCCCCCCCCCCTGGCTACGCTACTGGGAGTAGATAACTGTTAACGCAATGATAGTAAAGTTTTCGCTATATAAGATACAAATTTCTTATCACTTAATTAACTCAAGATAAAACGTTGCGTCGCTTTTCCACCTTAATCGTTTCTTTTTTTATACTCCTAGCTGTTTTTCTAGGTCGCAAAAGCATAAACAGTGAAAAGCATGCACTGTTGGGAAAATCGCAATCTCAATTTACAAAGCTTGATCAACCAAAATATTTCAAAGGATTTTTTAATCGTTAAATTTCGTTTTGCGAACTCGGCCAATTTTATTCGAATTGAAGTTTGAGGTCAGCAAAAGCGAGTTCGGCAAAAATACCGAGTTTTTTTGAGTTCAAGTTCGGGTCCGCAGCACTGTATTGTCGTCGCGCTGAGCATACTGTTGCAACTTAATCATATCTCATCCAGAAGTTTGCCTCAGTCGCTGGACAATTTTTGTTATTTTTTGTAAAAAATAACCATTTGAATCATATTTCGCACGTTTTTAGAACTACTTAATTGCTAAAACAGCTAAGAATTTACTTGCTAAGATTCGGAAGCCGTTTGAAAGAATTAAATTGCTCAACCACTTTAGCCCCTCTTCTTTACTTGTACAGGTCAGTCCATGACACGTTTTAATGCTTGCATTCATGAATCAAATTTTGTAAGTGATATGACTAAAAAGAGGAGAGCTGCAACCCACTTTGCCCTCCTGTTTGCGTCACTTGCCATTTTACATTTAGCTTAGGCCTATACATCATGAACAAACAAAATTTGCCAATTTTAAAGTAGTGGGTTTATTCGCTGTTGACAAAGAGACAAAATATATACTGTAGGTTAGCATATCACTGTTGTCGACAATCGACCAGTAGCTTAGCCAGCGGGGGGTGGGGGAAGCTCGAACCCCCCATTGGCCTGAAAAATATGCAAAATAGCACGTTTTTAGTGGTTTTGAGGCCGATTTTTGCTCCAAAAATGAAAACAGCCCCCCCAAAAAGATTCTGGAGCCAAAGTTGTGAAGAACTTGCCGTTGTTTGGACCAGAATAGTGGATTTTTTTGGTTCTGGAGCTCACTCAAAGTCGGTGAAGACCTTTCTTTTTTTTTTTTTTTGAGATCACCTAATTTCGGCCAGAAAAACCCTTTGAATTTCTAATTTCGGCCAGAAAAACCCTTTGAATTTCGGTGAAGACACTTTTTTTCTTTTTTTTTTTGGAGATCACCTAATTTGACAAAAAAAACACCTCAATCTAATTTAAGACTAATGAAAACTTGGGTCAAGTTCGTTTTCGGTTGTATCAAACTTCCAAAAAGGCCCCCCCTTGCGAAATCCTGGCTACGCGACTGCAATCGACAATAAAGTAATATGTACACAATGTATTCACTCTTTTTTGATAAGAACCAGTAAATTTTGAATTGTGACTGGTTGTTTTTAATTTTTTGCCGATTTTCAGCCTCATTTGTTTTTTAATTTGTTCTTAAATTTTGAGAGCATCGACGTCAATTTTAGCGACTATGTTTGTAAAACAGGTTAATTCCCATAGCTTTGCCTACTTCGAATTGAGGTTTTTTGCTTCTTTAGCAGCGTCGTAAAATTGCAAAAGCGAAAAGGCGAACTTTTTTCAACAATTGCTTAAACAACTGCCAAAAAATTTCTCACTTATTTGTGCAGCACTCTATAATCTCAAAATAGTAGCATTTGCGTACAACTGTACATACTTTGACACAAAAACTTCTATCACATGGGGATTAAAAAAGTCGTTAAAACATCTGCAGTGCTCGAATTGGGCAAGAACTCTGTAGTTTTGCTAGGACTCTAGTTTCGTTCCTCGTCATCAAAACTGCTATGTATGAATGACATCTTTTCTCATGTAAAAACGCGACAATCTTAATCTCCAGGTGCAAAACCTCTTCGTCCAAGCGATAATGTAACCGCTTCGTTAGCTTCTTACAAAACTACATTTTACTTACAAAATTTACACGATCTCGCTATCATTTTTTCTAAGAAAAAATACAAAATTAACTTTTTTTTTACTTACAAAAATTACCCGGTCTCGAGACCAATTTTTGAGCTACGAGACCAAGACCACAACGATTCGAGACCAAGACCAAGACCGGTACAAAACAGCCGAGACCAAGACCGAGACTGAGACCACAAAAAATTGGTCTCGAGACCGGTCTCAAGACCGAGACCGGTCTCGAGACCTACAGCCCTGGCATTTTCTGTGACTTATTGGGGTGATCGAACTTCGTTTGTGACGCGGAGCTCAATTTCAATATTCTTATAAGGTCGTATGCGCGTGGTTTCCTTCCGCAGAGTAATAATAAACCCGGAGAAAAGTTTGAATTAGTGGCAGGGCAGATTGCTGAAAGGATAATGTACTTTAAGATTATCTTTCTATCGTAAATTTTTTTTTCGCGTAAGAAGTAGAGTTAACATTAGAAGATAAAGCGCTAATGCTCCGTGAATTGTAGTTGATCTGCAGCTGGTGCTAACCACTTTTATGCATTTCAATCATGATATCACTGCAGCGCGTATGAAATGATCCAAATCGAGGGTACAATTTAATAATTTCGAACTGCGTAATTTACTAAAAAACTGAAATTTAAGTGTATCCATTTCAATTCATTAAAATTTGGATAAAATTGCGTATTGCATTGCAAATGGTGTTCTTTAATATATTTGACAAATGCACCGTATATCTATACTAAGTATACAGTAAAGTGAGTTTGGCAACTTGATAGCTGTTTGTTATGATGGGTTTTGTTTTTGACGAACATTGTGAGTTCCATGCAGTTCTTATTTTATTCATATCTTGTTTGTTTGTTGTTTTTTTGTTTTTGCTCGGTCATGGCGCTACGTCTTTCGTGTGATGGGGAATTGTCAGAGGCCCTGAGCACGAGTAGGGCAGCCGACCCTAACAATGAACCTAGTGAAATATGCGACCAAATTTTTAATTCGATAACTTCTAATATTGCTGACTGTGATTTTATTGACTTTTATGACAACAGTTCAAATTTATGGAATGGTAACGACTCTCTGATACTAGAGCACCTTAATATTAGATCACTTCATAAAAATTTTGACAATTTGCATGAATTTGTCAGCTTGCTTCCCTTCAAACCAGACGTAATATGTCTATCCGAATCTCGAATTAATCAACCTTTGAAAAACATCCAACTACAAGGGCATAATTTTCTCAATGCTAAACCTGGTAAAAAAGCGGGCGGTGTAGCAGTTTACTTGAGTATCAAATTTAATTTTACTCAACTCAAAAGTTTTCAGGTGTATGGGACGGAATCCATATGGATAAAAATCTGGAACAACAATTCTACAAAAACAATTCTAATTGGCTCTATCTACCGGCATCCATCCGAAGACTCAAATAAGTTTTTAGATGATTTTTTAGATTGTATGGAAAAGCTCGCTGATGAAAAGATTTTACATTATTGGTGATATAAACATTGACGCCATTAGAACTAATCAAAATACAATCTAGATTGGGAATTAGATTGGGAATTAGGCAACCTTATTTCAAATATTTTTCCTTTGAATCGTGACAATTTTAATAAGACGTTTGACCAGTTAGTAAATTTAATCGCTAAAATCATCGAT
The DNA here is from genome assembly GCA_963965965.1 of Trididemnum nubilum. NCBI lineage: Eukaryota > Metazoa > Chordata > Ascidiacea > Aplousobranchia > Didemnidae > Trididemnum > Trididemnum nubilum. The sequence goes on from OZ014486.1 coordinate 33,633,863, forward strand.
AAGCATGCTCCGCTCCAACGTCTGAGTCGGAAGCAAAAAAAACTTGCAAGATAAATCTTGGATTACTAAAGGAATATTGATCTTCATACGAAAAAAAATGCCATGTTTAGAACTCATTTCATTAAAGGTAATCTCGCAGAAAAAACCCTGTTTAGGCTTTATTCCGATACTCTTACAAGAATAAAAGCCTTATCTAAAAAGATTTATTTTTGCTCCGAATTTGCACGTAACAAAAAGAATCCGCGCAAAACATGGGAAATAATACGCTCAGCGTTGCCGTGTAAACCGAACCGTGAACCCCCTGTTGCGTTTAAAGAAACATAGGACCCAAACGTTATTGCGAATCAAATTAATGATTATTTCTGTAGCATAAGATCTAATTTGGCCGATAGCATAATTTGTACTACGCGTAAACAACCTAAATATTTTCTTGAAAAAAGGTATCTGATTTCATTTATCTTGAACCTCCAACTAATAATGAAATCTTAAATCAAATTACTTCCCTGAAAAATAAAGCAGTGGGACACGACAACATCCAGCCATTTTTTATTAAAGTAGCCAGATTTGTTATCGCCCCATATCTCAACTTATTTCTTGACTTCGTGTTTACTGAAGCTATTTTTCCTAGCAATTACAAAGTTGCCAGGGTCGACCCGTCTACAAAACCGGAGCAAAAGACGACATGAATAATTACCGATCCATTTCGATACTTACCTGCTTTTCTAAAATTTTTGAGAAAATTCTGTATGCACGACTCTACAAATTCCTCAAAAAACACAACGTAATCTACGAAAATCAATATGGATTTCAAAGTAATGCTTCTATTGTGCATGCAATGCTGGATGTTGTGACCTTCTGTTACGATAATATTAACGAATCCTGTTATACAGCTTTATCTTTTGTCGATTTAAGAAAAGCTTTCGATACAGTGTCACATGAAACACTTTTGATAAAACTGAGCAACTACGGTATTAGGGGTGTGGCTTATGATTTGATTCACTCTTATCTTCATAATAGACAACAGTTTGTATCTAACAACCAATCAAAATCCGACCTAAAATCAACTCATTGTGGAGTACCCCAGGGTTCGTCGCTTGGCCCCTTGTTTTTTCTTGTTTACATCAACGACCTAAATTTTGCCTTAAAAAGCCAACCTAGACTTTTTGCTGACGACACCTGTTTAATTGTGAAAGGCTTAGATTCTGAACAATTGCAAATCAAAATTAATTCGGAATTACAAAACCTCTATCAATGGTGTTGTATAAATAAACTTTCGATCAACCCTTCCACAACCAACATCATAATTATTCCCCCTAAATAAACGAATGCAACAGCTTCTCATCTTCACTTGACAAGTAATGGATCCGCGATAACTATTGTTGATAGCGCTAAATATGTAAGAGTTGTGATCGATAACGAACTCAATTTAAAACAGAACATTAAAATTGTGGAAGTAAAAGTGGCTCGCTCCGTTGGAATATTATTCAAATTAAAGCACTTAATTCTTTCCTCAAAACATTATGTTGCAACTTTATTATACATTAGTGCATCCATTCTTATCCTACGGTATTATTATCTGGGGAGCCACTTATCCCACGTACATTGAAAGATTGAAATCTTTACAGAATTGAGCAATACGAGCGGTCGCCAGATGTCACTACCGAGATGAATTAAAACTATTTTACAATCAATTTAAGATTTTGCAAATTGACCATCTATTAAAATATGAAATTGCTAAATTTGTTCATTGTAATATAACCACAAAACTCCCAATTCGTTTCGCAATTGTTTTTGCAAAACTGCTGAATATTCGAGCCGAGTTACGAGACAATCAAGTGATAATTCGAATCTTTATATTCCACGCTACCGAAGAAATAAATTGCAAAGATGCATTAAATATCAGGGAATCAAGATCTGGAATTCCATACCTCAAAAACTTAGGGTGCTATCTTACAACAGATTTAAAATTCAGTATAAAAATTGTCTGCTAAATCAGTAGCAATTAGTTTTGCTTGCACGTCTCGCAATAACTATTTGGATCTTCCAATTCTTCTTCGGTAGGTTTATGAGGTTTGGTCGATGACATGCTAGGAAAACAATAAAATTTAATAAAGGTACATTTCACTAAAAAATATTCCAATCTCAATATTACTGGCTAAATCAGTAAATTCTCTTGACATTTAGGGTGGTTGCTTGACTTGATGACCGCGAGGTCCCTTCGCAACTTCCCTGTCGCAATTCTAATCAATTTTAATGACTGCCATTGTATTGTTACTGAGCGACTAAATAAAATTTGTCTAGTCTTGTCTTGTCTTGTCTTGTGACAACTGGCTATCTTATGTAGTTTTATGAACGCCAGAATTAAGCATTTTGAACTGTTGAAGTAAAAATTTACCAGTACAGTTTTTATACGAGAAACAAGTTTATTTATTAGTGTTAATCAAATGCAAAGATGACCAAAACTTTCTGCTGTAAGGCCACAACTAGAATTATCATGTTAAAAAGTTTTAAGTAAACCGTTGTCCAGTTAGAAATGAAAAACCTTTTACCTAGTGATGTAAATAAAAAAAACGAAGCTTGTTTTTTTTATAAAAAACGGGTTTTTTTGCTTGTTTTTTTTGGTTTCAAAAAAAACATTGTTTTTTGTTTTTTTTGTTTTTAGTTGTTATTTTTAAATAATATCACATTGTTGTTTTGTAACACCCTTAAGCGAGCCGATCCTGAAAACCGTGAAAATCTCTAACAGGTTAAAAGCTTGAAAAAAGACATCAAAACTAATATTTCCTTATTGATGGATTGCACGTGACGTCATCACGCTGCTAGTCAAACCGCTGGACGTCAAAATTGCGCATCGGCCCTATGTAAATGCATGCAAAAACAGTGATAGTTATGATATAGGGCGTATTTTCAGGCTTTAAATCAGTTGACTCTTTGTAACATCAAAGTTGACTAGCAGATAAAAGCTTGCAAAAACTGAAAAAGAATTTAATTAGTCAGAATTCGGTTTTTGTTTGCTTTTTTCAGTGACGTAAATTCGGCTTGCTGTCTAATAACCACGAGAATTATGTAATTAAGATGGTGGTATTTATCTTCGGTTATCAAATCATGATCAAATTCGAGGTTATTATTGACGGCGCTGAAATAGAACAGTTGTATCTCCTTCATTTGTGACAAAATCAGCGCTTCTTTAAACTTTTGTAATTTTAAAAGTTTATTTTGCAGGATCTATGTTGATTTTTTGGATTTAGTGTTGTCATTAACGGCTAGCGCTACGGTTGCTTATAAGTCAAAACGCATAAATTGTGTTTTTCATTGAGTTATATTTCGTAGATATGTCATTTAAATTTAAATTAATGATTTAACTACCCTCAGTGTAATGTTTTTCGAGCCTTAATTTGCATCTATTTCGACTTTAACTAGTGGTGTTAACAATTATTCGTAATTATAGTGCTTGATTTAAACGTTAATCTATCGCATGGTATTGCTGTGGCGTAAAATTTTATGTATTTTAGGATATGGCCAAATTTACGGTGTGAACCAAAGCCAAAAACCGGGCAAAGTAGACAATAGCAGGCACAATGGACGAAGAGATTTCACAAAAGACATAACTTTCTAGATCGGTTAAGTTATATAAGCTGCTTAAATTGCTCCTGGTAAATTTCGACTAAAGCCGGCTACCTACAAAAGTTTAAACTTTAAAATCAAATGCTTTAAATATGCCCACTGAACAAATTAAACATTCGTTTTTACCTTTAGTCACTTTCCATATAGCCACTGCCCATGTATGCAACCAGTTTAATGGTGTTTTTCACCGCTAATTTCTTTGCACATTTCAAAAGCATCAATTTTTATCAAAATACGCCTAAAATTAAGTTATTTTTGCAAAAAAATACAAAATTTTTGAACTCTGGGCTCCGCCCCCATACCCCCAGAACAGCCCCATTGCAGATTTCTGGTTAAGAGTCTAACCATGTTTTTGCTCATTCTATGCCACCAGAATTTTCCCTGATGCCACGTTTTAAAAGCATTTTATCAAAATAAGCCTAAAATTAAGTTATTTTTGAAAAAAAATTTAAATTTTTTGAGTGCTCGGGGCTCTACGCCCAGACCACCAATGGCCTCCGGCGGAGCTTACAGACCCCCAAAACAGCTTCTCCCCCATTGCAGATTTCTAGTTACACGCCTGAATATAAACGTGTGCTGCCACGGTGCTGCTCATACTTTTAAGTAATCGAATCTTACAATGATGATAATTTATTGAGCTAGCCAAATAACAACCTCTATCTACGGAAATGAAGTAGTACCGTTATCTTTAAAATAACACCTTTTGCAGCTTGCTAAACATTATAAAGGTGACACCACAAAATTCCATCCCGAGTGTCTCTATCCTTAGCGACGCCACTGCGAATTGTCGTGAAATAAACCAGTCAGTGAGTAAGAAAGTAGCAGAGTTGCCATTCCACCTTAACTACCCAAACTTCCGCATTTTACTTTCTCAGCAAGAAATTATTAGGTCTATGTAGCTCAAAAGAAGTAGAGTACCTAACCAAATCTTGAAAAACCATTTAACTGTTCTCAATCATCTAAAAACTACAATTACAAATAAAAAAAACAAAAAAACAAGGAAAAAAACGCCCTTCAAAAAAACCGTTTTTTTACAGCACTACTTTTACCCCTTGAAAATTCAGTGTCTATAACAGCCTAGACATTGAACAGTGATGTAGCTTATACCACAATTTAAACTTTTAAATTTTGCTGGTTGGTGTAAACTTTCAAACTCTAACGTTTTTTCAACTAAAATAACTAAATTAGAATTGTGTGTATTTTTGCTCAAATTTCAGTTTCGAAAACCTTTTAAAAAGTAAACATTCATAAAAATAACTAGGGAACATAAATTATTTCGATTGTCATCCTACACGCATACCATCAACCAAGGAATGACATTATATTCGACTATGCGATCGAGATGGTAAAAGCGTCGTTTTTTGGACGACCATAATAGTAATAGTTCAAAGTATATTGACCAGAGTAGCGGGTCCAAGGGGTCCGGACCTCCTCTACTCAAGCCGGAGAAATACAAGAAAAAAACTGTAGCTCATAAAATTCATTGCAATAACTGGAGCAAGATCCATTTCTTGTCTGGATTCAACAGTAAAATACTCGGAGGGATGGGTGAGTAGAGTAATGAACTTCTTTTTTATTTAATCTTAGTAACTCTGTTGCAATAAAACATAGCAATTGAAAATATTGTAAAGTAACAATGACAATAATCTGTTTAGTTTATAATGTAAATACCGGAAGTCCGGCGCGCAACCACGATTTCGCTGAGGAGCTTGGTCTCAAAGTTAAGAATTTTTTTGTCGATTACTGCTTTAATGAGGTGACCTTCTGAGCAAACTGATGCAACTAAGCACATCATAAAGGGAGGTCAGGGGGCGGACACCCCAGCCACTGACGTTTATGGGGTCTGGAGGCAAAGTCCTCTAGCTACTGAGCCATTAATAAATTTTTTTGGAAAAAATGGACATTTCGAAGTCATTTGAATCATATTTCGCATGTTTTAGAGCAAATTCAAAATTTAAGTTTTTAAAACCAAAATTTACAGTATTTGCAAGAATTAAATTGCCCAGCTCATGCATCCCCCTCCTTACTTAATTATGAAGTCCAAAGCACGTTTAAACGCTTGTATTTTGGGATAAATTTTCTGCTTGTCTTGGCTAAGGGGTAGGCTGAAGCCCCGTTTGCGCCCTGTTGGCGCCACTGTCTGTAGTGTTTCAGCTTATAGCTGTAGTCATCGCTACTGATCTTGCACTAACTGCACTGCAGGCCTCTTGAGTCTGTTGATATCAATTCGCTGATACCACATGTTCATTGGGGCAACCAGAGGGTCTAAGGGGGTTTTAGCCCCTTTTAGCCAAGTCAGTTAGAACATTTAAACCCAAAAACCACAAAAGGTTAAACCTGTTTTGAACTTGACCTGCAAGGAAGGGTGGGTTAAATGGGGCTGACTATTTAATTTTTTTAAATAACTTTCGAATTTTTGAAATTTAGTTGTTTCAAATGGCTCTAAAAACGTGCTAAATATGATTCAAATGGCGCTGAAATGCTATTTATGGCTGAAAATTCACAAAAATTGGTCAGCAAATGGTGGCTTCGCCCTCAGATCCCTTCTGCGATACGCTTGAATCGCACCAGTTTGCTCTGCGCTCCGCCTAAATGAGACATTTTTCAACAAATTTTTTTTGACTTTTTGTTCAAGTCTCTCTTTAGTAAAATACCATTTGAATGCCTGCTGGTGGTGGCTATTTGCATCTAAATCTATTAAACTGAGAGTGGAAATCGTTAAAAAACGTTTGCAAAAATATTAAATCTTGAGCCAAACCCTCTGCAAAAATTTCTGGCTCCACCCCTAAGGGTTCAAACCCCACCCTGTTGTTATGTTTTTGGGTCCTTAGATAAGGGGCTTTGCAATGACTATCTCCATAACCCTGTGGCGTCGAACAAGCCGCAAATTCACATGAGAGCAAGTCAAACATCCACAGGAAAACTTGGAAAATGGTCACCTTTTAAACTGCGTGCAAATTTGTCCGAACGATAATGTAATTGTCCCTGTCTTGTGATAAAACGATAAGGCGAATCAGTCATCAAGATATGTCATTGTAATGTGTTTGGAATGCTGATTCACTTATCTTTTTCAATGTACGGTACCAGGCGCGTAGCCAGGATTTGAAAAAGGGGGGGCTTTTTTGAAAGAGTGAGACAACTGCAAGCGACTTTGACCCGAATTTTCATTGTTTTTGAGCCCAAAAGCAGATGATCTCCAAAGGCAAAGAAAAAAAAGGTCTTCACCGAAATTGAGACGGTTTTTTAGGCCAAAATCGGAAATTCAAACGGTTTTTCAGGCCGAATCACGGCAACTACTTCACAACTTCGGCACCCAAATTCCTTTGGGGAGGGGGGGCGGTTTTCATTTTTTCAGCAAAAATCGGCCTCAGAAGCACCAAAAACTTGCGATTTTGCATACTTTACAGGCCAATGGGGGGGGGCTCGAGCCCCCCTGGCTACGCTACTGTAAGGTACTAATAACAAGTATCTAGTGAGAAAAAAGTATCCAGTGAGGAAACTCACAAAGGTGCAGAGACTTATTTGCCTGATGATTTCATCGGCTTTTCTTAGCACCCCTACTGGTGCTCTGAAAATATTGCTCAATAAAGTTCCCATTGAGGAGCTCCTATTGACTGAGGCAGTGCGAGGGTCATACAGAATCACTGTTAGTGGGCTCTGGCAAGTCAACCCAATTGGTTTCTTTGGGAAAATGAAAAGCCATGTTGATGTTTGCAATGAGGCAAGAAGATTCTTACCTCTGCTGCAAATGACAGCTGACGGAATAAAGAAAACAAAGGTATTCCAGAGAAATTTCGAATTTCAAATTATGGATGAAAAGAATGCTATCAGATTTGAAAGCGTTCTAAATCAAAGCACTGTCAAGGTTTACACTGATGGTTCGAAACTAAATGGGAGAGTCGGTGCGGGTTTTTATACAGAATGCCCCAACAACTCCCCAAAACAAGCATTTTTTCACCTTGGAATTTACAGCACTGTGTTCCAGGTAGAAGTCTTAGCTATTTCAGAAGTGGCAAAGAGCCTGCCTTGGGAAAAAATGCACAATCAAAATTTTGTTGTGCTGGTTGATAGCCAAGCAGCTATCCATTCCAAGCACTTATAAAGTGCACTGTAACATCAATTACAGTGCTCAACTGCATTAGAAACTTAAATCAGTTAGGTAAACCAAACCACGCCAGCATTGCCTGGATTCTTGGACATGCAGGGGTGCATGGTAATGAAGTGGCAGACTATCTAGCCAAATCAGGATCAAAAATACATTGTCCTGAACCTTTTGTTACAGTCCCGTATGCCAGTTGTGTTAGCATGGTTAAGGACTGGTCCACAGTTAGATGGAAATCTATGTGGAATAAACGGAAAGACTGCTTGAGGATGAAGGAGTCTGTATGTTGGACGTCTTCTCGACTAACAATACGTCTACTTAACTTTAAGAGGCCTCAATTAAATAGAGTAGTGCAAGTTTTAACTGGGCACAGCAATTTACAACGGCACAAGAAAACTACAGGTCGTGCTGAGTCTCCTTCGTGTCCAAAATGTAGCCTGGAGGATAAAACACAAAATGATCATGTTGGCAATTGCAAGCTTTTCCAAGATATTTGTGTTAAATATTTTGGAATCACTAAAACCACTGTTCACAATGTGGTAACGAAATGTAACATTCACAAACTGGCCGCGTACTTAAAAGAAGTTGGAAGGCTTTCTGAGTTCGACCAGTATCCAAACAAAACATTAACATAGCAGCTACAGTTGCAATGGGCCCGAATGAGGCCTACGCAATGTGTAGGTGGTCTTTACCTAACGGTAGTAGATTCGCTTGCACCGCTGCCCATTAATAATAATAATAAGTTGCAGTAAAATAGCGCTGATTATCACAAAATTTGAAAAAAAATTTAATAATATATTTTTTGGTGCTTTAGTGGTTTCAGTTAATATCGGAAATTGCCTCTAATGCTTTTCTGTGGTGCTGATTTTTTTTTTTAGCATTCATCAGGCCCGAACCCCCAAAAAATGAGCCCAGACACGAATTCAGAAAATAATTTGAAGCTCAAACCTGTCCCGCTGAAATTCAAGTTTGGCCTAGGTCTAAAATTGCATGCGTTTAATTGTTTCTTTTTGTTTTAAGTAACTTCAATCAGCTGTGACTAGAAGAAATTACTTATTGATGATGATGAATTTCGATGCAATAATAACAATTGTGTACTAACAACTCTATTGATGCTTAGAATTATGAACTTTTCATTTAGAGTTGATTTTATTTTAAAATATGTAAGTTTACTCATAGGTGCACGCACCTAAAATTTAAGTCTTGCGTGTCAGGCTCGATTTAAGTCCGAGATTTTGTCAATCTTAAGCCCGAACTCAGCTCAAACCCATTCAAAACCAGAGCCAGACCCAAAAACCCGGCTCTATTTACGAATCTGCGTAACACCGTCTATTTGTCCAACCGTAGTCACTTAATATGATCCAACGCTCTTCAAGTAAATTTTTCAGATTGTTCCAAGTCCCACGTACTTTAGGTAAAATTGTTTTCAGATCACTCTCTAAATTTTTTTTTTCAGATTATTTATTGATTTTAAAACCAATAAACTGTTTTTGCAGTGAAAGGAATCGAAGGGAAAGAGATTTGGTGATTAGACAAATAGGACTTCAAAATGTGCCAGCTAGCGAATATATGCGTATTACGATCAATCCGGAATTTAATGGGTTGTACTTAACGCAACCCACTAATATGACCGAAAGAATAATGCTCTTATATTCTATTTCAGCGTACTAAGTTCAAAAATTGCGCAATGAGGATTGGTTGTAAAATGTTGTTTACCTAAGGCAAGAGCAATTTATTAAATCTTACCAACTTCATTCTTGTTTATTTGTTTCAATTGTGTTTAGAAATGCTGTTGCTTTGCGATTATAACTACCGATATTGCGGCGCTCCGATAAAAAACAAATAGCATCTCCGCTGAGAACCATTTTTCCATTGGTGGCGAAAGCAACTGTGGTAGGCCCAGGCCTCCCTACTTTTTTTCGGGAGGAGTCTTGCGGGGTCCAAATTTACGCGTTTATTTCTAGAATAATGCTTTTGTATAAAATGAATTTGTAACTTAATTCAATGTAAATGGCTGAACTAAAAAAAGTGCAGACTTTGTAAGGGTGGGAGGGGAGTGGTACCCATGGTCTAAGCACTGAATTTTAAAACAATAACTCAAAGCATGGCACTGAATTTTAAGACAATCACTCAAAAGCGACTTATTTGTGACGTAATTTCTCGTAATGGGCTTCCAAAGAATCGATTCCATTCCCGATTATGATGCCCATGTTAGAAGTATGATGCCTTTGGTTTTGGTTAAGCCTAATAGAGCTATCGTTTTGGCAACTATACAGTATGGTGCCTGCGGTATTTTTTCAGATAATAGCCGATTTTACAATTGCGATTTTTTTAGCAAGATTATCAAAGCGTTAATTTTTTTTGTTTTTGCTGCTAAAAGTGGTATTATTGTTATTATTTACAATCTCGCAACAAGTTTACAGCCATCACTCGGTATCATTTTCAATTACACTTGTATGATCGCAGAATTAATTAATTGGAAAGTTATTTGTGGTGTAGCCTAATACAACCTTGAATAATGAAAGAGCACATTCTGATAAAAATGTGATCCGTTATTTTTCGAACATGTTAGTTTAAAATTATTCTTGAATAATTTTCTCCATGTAAGTTAGCTGTTTGCCTAACAATATTGCACCCCCGTTTAATGTTTTTATTATAATTGTTACTACAGCGACCTCGTCATCGTTAATATGGCTGCACTGAATTTTAAAACAATAACTCAAAGCATGGCACTGAATTTTAAGACAATCACTCAAAAGCGACTTATTTGTGGCGTACTTTCTCGTAGTTGGGGTCATTCCATGTCAAAACAGCAAATTTTCAGAAAAATTCCCACTTGACCCTCTCAGATTTTGCTGAAACTTTATCAAAATGGGTTTTTTAATGAATAATGAAGATTTGCAAAGTTTTAGCTTCGGGTCATTTTTTGTTCAAAAAATATGCCCCCCCAAATTTTGCAACCCCCCTCCAGCTGCAAAAAATTTTTTGCATTTTCGCCCAACTTTGAGTCCTTATATCTTTGGATTGAAGTTACTCAGATTGCTCAAACTTAAAATTTTTACACTTGATTTTCCCACTAATTTCAGATATGGTTTTGAATTTTTGATACCGTGTTTAACTTTTGAGTTACAGACCTTCAAAAATGCTCGTTTTTTCAAAAACATACTTTTTTACCCTTTTTTTGAGGGGGTATATCTTACATCGCAAATATTAGAGCCTCATCAAACTTGCAATGCTCCTTAAGTATATATATGAGACTGTTATAAAACAATATGAAGGGGGTAGCTGCAACAGATTTTGGGTAATTATGAATCAAATACGGCCCATTGTCTGAAAAAATCGAAATTGCGCCATCTTGTGAGCCCTGGTTGACAATGTGGGCAACATTTTAGAAATCTGAAATTTTGCACAAAGTTTGCTCACAGCCACAACTATATCATACGTGAATTTCAAGAATGTGCCTCAACTGTAAAGTAATACTCTAAGGTGGTAAACATTTACCTATTTCACTAAATTTGCTTGTGCAATTTCCCTAGCAACGGCCATAGCAACCATTTTTTCTGTGCATTAGGACGCTCCAAATTGACAAAAAAGTTATTTTTAATGAAAAATAGCAACTTCTGCAATGAAAACGTACAGTTTTTAATCAATTCTGATATTTAAATCTGTGCTTAATTGCAGAAAAATTCAGTGAATAGAACACCAAGGTAACATATTTTGCTCAAAAATAGCCTTTATCACTGTTTATTCAAGACACCAAGCCAACATTTCAACATTAGTCATGTTTCAGTGAGCGCACAGTACAGAACACATTGTACAGCAAAATATACTTGTATGCAATGTTTCAAAGCCTTGAAAAGCATCAAATTTCATACGATACGTATTTGCGATAAAAAGCAAATAACGCAACTAACCGATTTGAAGTTCTGCAGCTTTGAAGGCTCATACACTGTACAACAACCAATTCATTAAAATGCATAAAACGATCTTGTCAGTATTATGGTTAGTTAGCATTGCAGTTTATCATCAGTGATCATTGCATGTCAAGACGTAAAGAGTTTGTATCAATTAAATATGGAAGTGAAAAAATTCCAAAACAAAACCATCTTCTGTTAGTTAACTTAAAAGAACTTTACGAACAATTTCAACGGAACAACAGTGGTTCAATTGGGTTTTCAAAGTTTTGTGAACTTCGACCAAATGGTGTGTGACCGTTAACTCTAAGGGTATGCATTCTGTGTGTGTGTTTGTAAGAACAATCAAAATGCAAAGCTTCTTCGCAGTGGTCTTCCTGAAAAAGTTTCATTTCGAGACTTTCTAATGCACATGGTTTGCAGTGTGTAAAATCGAAACAACATGATGCAGCAATGTTTGCAATGGCCTGGAAAAGTTCATCTTAAGGATGTATTGAAACAGACCTTCGATCAAAATGAGGTCGACCTGGAAGATATTATTATCGTCAATCAGTGGTTTACACGGATAGGACAAAACTTTGAATTTGCAGTATACTGTAGCTGAGTTCATTGAAACCACTTGTGAAAATTTTGGTTTGTTGAGACAGCGTCAGTATAATCTCAATCAGCTTTTTTGAAAGAATAAAAGAACAAATCAATGGCAATGAAATTATTGTTCTTCTTGATTTTGCAGAAAGTTATAGCTTTGTGGTTCAAGACGCTGTACAATGATATCATTGGAAAAACAGCCAAGCTACCCTCTGCCCATTTTCTGTTTACTTCAAGAATGATGTTGGTGAAGTCAAGTGTTTAAGTATCTGCATCATATCTGATAGCATGAAGCATAACAGTTCATATATTTATCCACAGTGTGCTCATCTATATACGAGAAAAGCTTCCAACAGTTTCCAAAGTACAGTAGTAAATTTCAGCGATGGCGCTGCAAGCCAATACAATACCTTTAAGAAATTGGTGAATTTGAGCCACCATAGAAGAGATCATGACCTTGATGCTGAGTGGCATTTTTTGTTACTAGCCATGGAAAATCGTCCAGCAACGAAAACAAGCTTACAAGCAACTGTAACAAGCCAAATTTTAACTCCACAACACATGTTTGCTGTGGCTATTGCTGGCATAAAATATCTGTACATCAATGAAAACGATATTGCCAAGAATTTTCAAGATTTTGCACATGAAGAGCGCTATGACACGTGTAAAACTATCCCAGGTACTCGATCACTTCACAGTTTCATACCTATTTCTGAAACTGTCCTGGAAATGAAAAGGCTTTCTTCGGATGTTGTTGGCAACCAATTTTCTTTTGGAGTTGAAAAACATGCATCTTTCTGTTTTCAGATTGTACCAATTCAAAATGATGCACAATTCCAACTTGGTCACTAGATGGCATGCAATTACGATCAACAGTGGTATGTTTGGATTACCATGGAATGATGCGATTAGCAGAAAGATGCTTACGTTAAATTCATGCATTGCAATCAAAACCGCACTTTATCATGGCAATACGATACAAGAAACGAGTGCTGGGTTCCATTTCAAGATATCTTGTGTGTTGTAGATGCATCTGTTCTTCAAATTTAGAGTAAATGATACTATAAACTAAGTTCTTCAGATCTGAATTGCATTATTTCTCTTTTCAATGCCCTGTAAACAGCATGCAAGAGAACGGACGTGAATAAATTCGAGTTAATCTGGTTGCGCAAATTTCAGATCTAAAAAGCAAAGTTTTTGCATTGTTTTGAGAAACTGACTACTGCAGCTGTGAAAAGGTGTTTACCAATGGAAGCTATAAACAGCAAACTTGACAAAATTATTGGAGGGTTAAGAAAATTAGAAAACCGAATGGATTCGTTAGAAAAATGTTTGTACAGCAACACCAGTAAGTTGACTGAAATTGAAAATAGCCTGAACCTACGCTGTGATGCTATTGAACTGGAGCTAAAGAATACAGTAAAAAAGTCAACCTTTGAGAATTTAGAAAAACGAGTAAATCTTTTAGAAACCTCCTTGCAAAACAAGTCGACCAAATTTCGAAAATTATCAGGAAAAATCTGGCCCAATTCCAGAACGATACTACCCAAGAGCTTCTAGAAAAGGAAATCTATGCTAAACGATTTAATATTTTAATACACGGCATTGAAGAAAATCTGGAAAGCGCCTGGGAAACCAAATGGGAATCAGAGAAAAAAGTAAGGGAGTTTTTACATGAATGTTTAAAAATCCCCAGAACTCATGTGATGGCGATGGCTGATGTACATCGTTTACCACAGCATAACATTACAAAAAATGGCGTGCGCATTACTCGTCCGATAATAGTTAAGCTTACAAGCTATTCAGATAAAAATCTTATAATGAGGTCACTAAAAAACTTGAAACCCTACAACGAAGAAAGGAAAAGGAAATTTGGCAACAATGCTAAATCTGTTTATGTAACTGAACATTTGCCACAGCAAGTGCAGCAACCAAAGAAGAAGCTACTGTCTACTTTCAAAGAAGCGAGGGAAGCCGGAAAGAAAGCATTCTGGAGAATTGAACGAGCAACGTATTGCTTGTATATTGACAATGTTAAATATCGCAATGACAATTCTGCTTCAAATGGTAGTAGTAGCGATTCCAGCGCTAATAGTGAGTGATTTGTTGTTTTGTGTTATATCTTAATTTTGACAGCAATGCTTCACCGGAAAATTTAATTGTTTATTGACTCTTGCCCTGAAATTTCTCGAGTAAATAATTATTTGTTCTAATTCAAACCAGGGGGAACAACCCTTACGACTTAATTTTCTTCTCAACCAAAAATTCTTCGGTGAAACAGGCATTTTTTCGATCTTTTGTAATGCGTGATCATGTTTTCTCGCTCCCTTTCCGTTTATTATTCTTGCATCAAAAGTTAGCAGCGCTCAGTCGAGTCAAACAGCTCATACAATTGTAGGACAGGAATTTTCTGTTTCTGAATTAATTGAAAAGTTAGATTCCAAATTACCTTCTTGTATTAACCAATGTTATGTTTATCAAGCCTCTTTGAAGAACATAAATTTTGATAAAAGTAATACGGTTTTTATTCTGCATTTAAACATTGCTTCTCTGCAGAAGCATTTTGATGAACTGCATGAATTGCTCTCCTTAATTCCTCATAAGCCTGATATTTTGTGCATCACAGAAACTCGCATTGCAGATGTTCCCCTCATAAACATCTCAATCCCTGGTTATAAGTTTTTTCATCGCAATTCCGCAACTGTTATTGGAGGTGTTGGTATTTATATAAACGATAGTTTAAATTTTGAAATCCTTGATGATTTCAATTTAGATATAGCCGGGGTAGAAGAAATATGGATCGAATTCACTGGTAGTGGCTTTCCTAAAGACACCAAACGTGTACTTGGTTGTATATACAGATATCCCTCCCAAAAAACTGAAATATTTTTAGATAAACTAAATGACCGTTTACTACATTTAAACTCCATTTGTAAACAATACTATATTATTGGTGACATGAACATTAATATTCTTTGTAATAACTATCAAATAGGAATAGCTAAAAAATATAATTTGATATTAAACAGCAACGGCTGTTATTCGGCAATTACAACAGCGACTCGTGAGACAAATCACTCAAAAACACTTTTGGATCATATCTTAACGAACGAACAAACGCTTGAAGTAACACCTGGCGTAATTGATTTCCAAATCTCGGATCATTGCCTCACATTTGCCATGTTAAAAAATTCCAATAGTACTATGCCAAAAAGACCTTTGAAAGACACCAAAACATTCCAGGTTTGTTGTTTCCGCGATTTCGAATCATACAAATTTTGCGAAGATCGTAAAAAAACATTAGAGTTGCACTTTAATTGTATTTCCGAAATAAATTCTGATAATTTTAACGATGAATTTAATAAGTTTAATGAATGTATATTAAATGTAATTAACAAATATGCATCCATGCAGAAAGCTAGTAGAAAACAAAAGAGACTATTAATGAAGCCTTGGATAACAAAAGAATTAATGGATACTATTCGCCGGAAGCAGAAACTCTACAAAACTCATTTTAAAAGTGGCGATTCAAGTAAAATTGCATATGATCTAACTCGAAAGAAAGAAAGCTGCAAGAAAAAAAATTTTTTGATGAACTGAATAAACATAAATCTAACCCAAGGAAATTATGGGAAACGATGCGTTTAATACTTCCTCCTAGCAAAAAGCAAAATCGTTTCAGCGAGCAACCTAATAAACTAAACGTTAAAGGAAAAACCATCAAAAATTCTTTGATATCGCCGAAACGTTTAACAATTATTTTGTGAAAGTGGGTAAAATGCTTGCAGACAAAATTTTGCCTACTCCTCCGCAAACTTGCAAAAAATATTTGCGTAATCGAATTCAAAATTCTTTTTTTCGTGATGCGCCAAGACCAAATGAAGTCTACAACATTATTAACTCCTTTAAATGCAAAAAGTCGTCAAAAGAAAATGTAATACCCTCTTATTTCATTAGAGTAGCAGGTCACTTGTTGGCACCTTATTTAAATTACTTCTTCACACTCTCGTTTGATTTTGGCATTTTTCCAGATATACTTAAGATTGCCGCTGTAACTCCAATTCATAAAACTGACTCAACAACGTTAACTTCAAATTATCGTCCAATCTCAGTATTGCCTTGTTTGTCTAAAATTTTAGAAAAATTGATGAAGACAAGACTTACATCCTTTTTGGAAAAAAAACAGCATCCTATATCCAAAGCAATACGGATTTCGCACAAAGCATTCCACTACACATGCTGTATTAAATATTACTTCTAGTTTATTTGACAACATTAATGATAAAAATTTTTCATGCCTCGTCTTGCTAGGTCTCCGCAAAGCGTTTGACACTATATCACATGAACGACTTCTTTTAAAATTAGAGCATTATGGGATAAGGGGAACAGCGCTTGCACTACTTAAAAGTTACTTAACAAACCGCATGCAATTTGTCAACATAGATGGTTTTAGTTCTACAGTAGTTTAAAAGAAATATCAGTAGGAGTACCACAGGGTTCAATATTAGGACCGCTATTGTACATCATATATATGAATGACTTTCAGTGCACAGTCGAATGCACGCCAAGGTTATATGCTGACGACACGTGTCTATTGATTCAAAAAAGTAATCTAGACAAATTTACAAACTGCTGTTGACGCTGAAATGGACAAAATCTCAAATTGGATGGTTGTAAATAAACTAACAATAAACCCGAAAAAATCTTCTATTCTAACAATTCAACCATCAATAAAAGGCACTCCTATACACGTTCATGCTAACATTAACGGACATCAAATTAATTCTAGTGATAAGGTGACATATTTAGGAATTGTTTTAGACCAATATCTGAATTTTAAACCACATATTGAAAAGGTTACAAAACAAATTGTGAGAGCAACAGGTATATTGTGGAGAGTGGGAAGATTTCTGCCAGTGGAGTCAATGACTACTGTATATCACGCATTAATTAATCCAACCTCATCTACTGTATGGATTGGCAATTTAGGGTTCCCCAGTTTTTTGTGATGCACAAAAGCAACTACAGATACTGCAAATAACGCTGTAAAAGCCATAGTTGGAAGTAGAAAATATGGTCATGTTACCTCCTTTTACAAAAATCTTAAGATCCTAAAAATTCACGATTTATGTAAATTAGAGATTGCAACTTTGATGCATAAATATGATAATTCAAAACTTCTTTCAGCTTTCGACGGCCATTTTGTAAAATCATCTAATATTCATCGTTATTCAACCAAGAGTAATCAAAATCACACATATTATATTCCCAAATTTAGATTGGTCAGGCTTCAAAAATCATTTAGATATACAGGTGTAAAAATTTGGAACAACATTGAAAAAGAAATAAAACTACAAACGATAAGCAAATTCTGTAAAAATTATAAAAACTATCTGTTTCAAGAATATTAAAGTAAACTCTAGATGCTTTGCTCATACTGATAGAAACATAAATTAATTAATTCTAATTCAAAATATTTAATTTCATTTTTTAATTTTTTACTAAGGAGCTGTTTGACTCGAAGACCTTTGCGGTAACTTCCAGCTTCTTTGTTGACAAATATTATAAAATTCACATTTAAAATATTGCGTTTTACTTATCATTTTTTAATTTTCCATTTATGCCGCATTGCATGCGTTTAGTTTTTTTGTGTTTATAATGGTTAACAATAAACCTTTGTCTGTCTGTCTGTCTGTTCTGTAATTTTTATCCTTTCAAGAAGTTTCCAGTTTTTAATGGTATTAAGTCTCATGCTTATTGCTCAACAGACTTAGAAACTCTCAGTCCAAGTTTAATTCGTTAGCTGTTCTTCATTTCTGCTTTGAATGAAAAGGATCAGGATCTCTAAAGTGATGGTGTTTGGGGTATTGCACAGTTTTTTTATAAGAACCTGTGAATTTTTTGGTGCGGATGACTGTTCTTTAATGTTCGGAAGTTTTCAGCCTTATTTGTGCTTGACTCAAACTTATTCTCGCTTAGTTAAAAGGGCTCTGTCTGTAGTTATAGATCATGACTACTGTTACACAAATCAACAACGGCAAAAAAAAAGCCGAGGAAAACACTGCTGGTTACACAAATGCGTTGTTCTAGCACTTGTTCTGGATTAATTTTTTGATGCTGAGCCTTGTATTGCTCTTAATTTGTGTTCTTATAAAACTGTTGTTATAAAAAAAGAAGTCTAATACAAGACTGTCTAGATACCGGTATACACAATATTTTTGAATTTTTTCACTTCCATATTTAATTGATACAAACTCTTTACGTCTTGACATGCAATGATCACTGATGATAAACTGCAATGCTAACTAACCATAATACTGACAAGATCGTTTTATGCATTTTAATGAATTGGTTGTTGTACAGTGTATGAGCCTTCAAAGCTGCAGAACTTCAAATCGGTTAGTTGCGTTATTTGCTTTTTATCGCAAATACGTATCGTATGAAATTTGATGCTTTTCAAGGCTTTGAAACATTGCATACAAGTATATTTTGCTGTACAATGTGTTCTGTACTGTGCGCTCACTGAAACATGACTAATGTTGAAATGTTGGCTTGGTGTCTTGAATAAACAGTGATAAAGGCTATTTTTGAGCAAAATATGTTACCTTGGTGTTCTATTCACTGAATTTTTCTGCAATTAAGCACAGATTTAAATATCAGAATTGATTAAAAACTGTACGTTTTCATTGCAGAAGTTGCTATTTTTCATTAAAAATAACTTTTTTGTCAATTTGGAGCGTCCTAATGCACAGAAAAAATGGTTGCTATGGCCGTTGCTAGGGAAATTGCACAAGCAAATTTAGTGAAATAGGTAAATGTTTACCACCTTAGAGTATTACTTTACAGTTGAGGC
Source organism: Trididemnum nubilum (assembly GCA_963965965.1). NCBI lineage: Eukaryota > Metazoa > Chordata > Ascidiacea > Aplousobranchia > Didemnidae > Trididemnum > Trididemnum nubilum. The sequence continues at coordinate 33,652,944 of OZ014486.1, forward strand.
ACATTCTTGAAATTCACGTATGATATAGTTGTGGCTGTGAGCAAACTTTGTGCAAAATTTCAGATTTCTAAAATGTTGCCCACATTGTCAACCAGGGCTCACAAGATGGCGCAATTTCGATTTTTTCAGACAATGGGCCGTATTTGATTCATAATTACCCAAAATCTGTTGCAGCTACCCCCTTCATATTGTTTTATAACAGTCTCATATATATACTTAAGGAGCATTGCAAGTTTGATGAGGCTCTAATATTTGCGATGTAAGATATACCCCCTCAAAAAAAGGGTAAAAAAGTATGTTTTTGAAAAAACGAGCATTTTTGAAGGTCTGTAACTCAAAAGTTAAACACGGTATCAAAAATTCAAAACCATATCTGAAATTAGTGGGAAAATCAAGTGTAAAAATTTTAAGTTTGAGCAATCTGAGTAACTTCAATCCAAAGATATAAGGACTCAAAGTTGGGCGAAAATGCAAAAAATTTTTTGCAGCTGGAGGGGGGTTGCAAAATTTGGGGGGGCATATTTTTTGAACAAAAAATGACCCGAAGCTAAAACTTTGCAAATCTTCATTATTCATTAAAAAACCCATTTTGATAAAGTTTCAGCAAAATCTGAGAGGGTCAAGTGGGAATTTTTCTGAAAATTTGCTGTTTTGACATGGAATGACTCTGTAACGTTTTGTCAAAAGGACGCGTCCCAATGCGGTTAACCGGCTCGGTTGCACAACCTATCGAGCTACTCTCCGGGTTGACTTATTAATCCATGCGCATTCGGTTTCACTTCTACTTGTGGCTACGTTGGAGCTGACGCTACATCATCCCCCTCCCATTACGCTGGCGACGGCACTCCATGTCTCCAACCTGCGCAAGGGAGAGCGTCCACCACTCCAACGTCCTGGCGTGCTCGCCATTGTAACGTTTTGTCAAAAGGACTCCTCGTAATGCTGTCGACCGCCTCGGTTGCACAACCTATCGAGCTACTCTCCGGGTTGACTTATTAATCAATACGTTCGGGTTCACTTCTACATGTGGCTACGTTGGAGCTGACGCTACAACCCTATAATCAGTTTTTGGTTTGAGAACCTACTGCAGTCCGCTGCTCCAAATAAGCTAGACGCTTATTATATTTAATATCATCATTGTCGTTACACTGCATAGTCTGGAAAGTCAATGCGTTTAGCTTGCGAGGTTGCGACACGACGAGTTCTCTAGTGACTATTAGTGAGAAAGTACAGTGTAATTTTTCATTGGTTGCTGATGAGTATCGGTAGGCTAGTGCACTTCTGCCTAGTATTTGAGCTACATCTGGCGTTAGCGGTTAAAAAGTAAGAGTGAATTTTATATGACCACTTTTATTACATATTAATTTAGTTAAAATTAATCAAATTAAAACCTTCAAATGAATATAAGCTGATTCATGTTATAAATTTTCTTCAAGCTTTGTCTGGTGATCTTTATGAAGCGCATTACGCCTTTAGAATATTGTGTAGTAACAACCTAAAGTAAACTACAAATTATGAGATAAGTGGTTGAAATTTAAAAAATTTGTTAAAGCAATCGAAAATTACAAATTAAACCTACCAATTATGACATAAGTGGATGAAATTTTAAAAATTTGTTAAAGCAATCGAACTGCTAAATTTTGAAAATGTAAACTATATTTGAACTTTGTTAGTCTATGTCAATACCAATTTAGAACCATTATGTGTTTTTGAAAACCAATTGAAACAGCATTTTACCAATAACTTTTGCTCGCGCAAATTGGAATAACCCTAGGCGTACCAGTACAATGAAAACACAGATCTTTAACTTTCAACCACTGGCCGCGTAATTGATGGAGGGCAACTATGGCCCTTCTGCAGCTCAAATGTTGCTCCTGTAATCATAAGCCCCCTAAGCGCATATCACACAATGTGAAAAAAGCGATGAATATTTTGTAGATTTTCATGAATCTCTGCGTTACTGAATGAAACCTCAGCAACGACGCAGCTTCACGGCAATCAAACGCATGTTAACAACGCGCAGATGAAAAGAAATAAACTGATCGCTTCTGATAGTCCTTTGCTTACGTTGGTATTAGCACAAGAACAAGTCCGCAAATGTACTTTTGAAAAGGTGGAACGTTTCGTTAGGAAGTTGCTCTTCTCATAGTGCAAAAACTATTTATTTATCGTTTGTAGTTCTGGAGTTATTAACGTTTAATATGTTGAGTCGAATCGATCCCTATTTGGGCCATTGATCGCGAAATTTACCTTTGAGAATGTTGTCACTCTTTGATAAATTTATTTGTCTTTCAAAAGGGTAAATCAAAATTTATTTATCTTTCAAAAGGCAAGAAATTATAGCTAAATCTTTTAACAACTGTCTGGTGTTCTAATTACGCAGCTGTTTGTTTTATTCTAATTTATAACTTTGCGCTGTGTTTGAAATTATACACACTTTATTTAGATGACATTAGAAAAACAAAAGTTAGTTGTGGAGTATTTATCCTGCAGCACAAACCGCTTATTGTTAATCTGCTGTAAAACGCGAGATTGTTACTGACATTTCGAGACTGTTGAAAAACGAGAAAGCAAATTGATCTTGTGTTAAATTTAATTCCGCTTCTTGATTTGCTCTACTGCTTCTTAGTTATCTGCCAGTTTAGTTTCGTCAATTTTTGGTGTGATGTGACAAGGGGCTCATTTGATGGGGCAAAAATATGCGAACTGATAGGTCTTTACGTACTCGACCAACCATCAAACATACTTATACCAGTAGAATCATTCGGCCTCTGCCGTGATGACGGTCAAGCAATCTTTCCGGCATTTCACGACCAGATACGGAAGGAATTGTCAAGAACATTAGAAACTTGTTTACAACCAACAATCTCAAAAGAACTATCGAAGGTATGCAACAAACTGAATTTTTTTGATGTCACGTTCAAAGCATGTAACAGAAAATATTGGCCCTACAAGAAATCTAACTCACAACTGCAATACACTCTTACCCAGTCAAACCACCCTCCCATCATCAAAAAGCAGCTTCTCAAAATTATAGAGAAAATACTTTGCCAAGATGATAGAGAAATGCTCCTGAGCTAAACAACTGCTAAACAGCAGCCTTATTTATCAAGCTTATTAGTCAAACTTAAAATTGTCATTTAAAGTTCATCTCATCTCAAAACAAGCTTAGTAGAAAGTCTTTCCAAAATTTTTCATAATAGTCCTTGTTTCGTCACATTCAATAAAACAATTTTTTCAGAAACTATTGGTGCTAGAATCAACATGCAAAATGCAATCTTGTAATTATATAGGCGATAAACGAAAGACAAAAAGAAATAACGAAGATACCATTGACGCTGCAATCGACAACAAATAAGTTCTGCTTGGTCAAAATTGGGCAAAAGTTTTTCTGACAAAGCGATTAAAGATTTGTTTTCTGTCATTCTGTATATTATGGTTCAATTCTTATTTTGTCTTGACAAATCCTCGAAACGTAGAGCAATGGGGAAATATATACATCGCTATTCAATACATTTGTTATTATATAGGTTATAGGATTAAAACTTTTGATGAAGAGCAAGAAGATTGCCGTGTAAGACTAGGTGGTTTTTTGGGTGTTCCTAGAAAGCGTTATGAAGCCTCTCGCATAAAATATTGGTTTAAAAATGATTTGGAACTGAGTAAGTAACAAATAAATTTAACAAAGAATAAAAAAATGTCGTTTATTGCAGTACAATGGATCCGAAGCGCAAAAACAAGAAAGTGACATTATCGACTTAATTATCTACGGTACAATGTACATCTTGCGATTGATACTGCTCAATTATAAAGATCTGCACTAGGCATAAATCCAAAAGCGTATGAACGAGCGTAAATCCTTTCTTTTGCAATTATAGAAATTAAACAAAAATTTGTTTAAATTAAACAAAAAATAAAGCAAAACCCATGGATAACAATGGGATTTCTTGTTTCTAGTCGTCATGAACAAAAACTTTATATACCTCACTGTTTGAATGGTTCAGAATGGCAAAAACGTTTTTACAAACCTCTGCTAAAAACGGAACAAAATGACGGGATCGGCAAACAATTATCAGTAAAAAGCACAGAGCCAATACAACTGAAAACATTCTTTTATTGCTTACGTTTCGAGATTGTACTTATCTCATTATCAAAGATGATTTATGAGTAGGCAAAAAAACTTGAACGAAAACAAGCAAATTGGGAATTACGTCATAAAAGTTCATAATAATACAGTGTTGATGAACAAACAATGTTACCGTACAATCGTAGTTAGGGTGTTAAATTGCAAAATCACTAAAATATTGAGAATTGCGTAACGAATTAGTGAAATAGTTGACGCCAGGACAACAAGCTAAAATTCCATGAATATAGTGCAATATAAACAAGTCTGAGGCTTATAGGAAAGAAAAAAAAAAAAAACAAGCAAAGATCTAAAATAAGCTTATGCCTTTGGTTGTTTGTTTTTGTTTTTTTTTTTCTCCCCTGTAACACTCAGACTTGTTTATATTGCAGTATATGTATGGAGTTTAGCTTATTGTCTTGTCGTCAACTATTTCACTAATTGGTAACGCAATTCTCAATATTTTAGTGATTTTGCAATTTAACACCGTAACTACAATTGTACGGTAACATTGTTTGTTCTTCAACATTACTTTCGTTTCGGACACCGAATTTATTTATTAATGTATCAGACGGAGGTGGAATCGAGAACACAAGGCTCGAAGCCAAGGCCAAGGACAGCTCTTTGGAGGACAGACCCCCTCATGGCAAAAGACAGGAATGCTCAAGGCCAAGGCAAGAACCAAGGACACAGGCGCAAGTGTTCTCCAAAAAAAGGTCGACAAAATTTTTTTTCAAAAAAAAGGTCATTTTTCAGACGATATCCAAAAGAAGAAAAAAAGGGTCCTCAAAAATTTTTTTAGGTGATTTCCAAAAAAGAAAAACAAAAAAGGTCTTCGCAAAGTTTTCCGCAAGATTTCTGGCGTTTTCCAACAAAATTTTAACGGTTCAAAAAATAGTGCTGTTCTCAAGCCGAGGACAAGGCAATTTTCGAGGACTTGAGGCCTCGAGGCCAAGGCCAAGGACTTGACCTTCGAGGCCAAGAGCTTCAAAATGTGTCCTCGAGGTCGTCCTCGATGGCAACGACGTCCACAAGGACTCTACCTCTGATATCAGATGACGAGTTGTGGTGAGAAACAAACTGAAAGTGATCTGACAAAAAAGATTTAAAAAGTTGGCTTTCGACACCACGATTTCCGTAGTGCTATATAGTTTAGAAAGAAATATTAAACGCGAGACAGTATCGAACGCTTTTTTGAAATCCAATAGTATTAAGTCTGTGTATTCATTGTTGTTTGTATGTTCATTGGCTGTCGTTAATACATCTGGTATAGCATGACGAGAAGTTGACTTGTAGCTGAAAATCCATATTGTCCAACAATCAAAGCTGGGCACCCGCTACTTGAAAAGTAGCGGCGCTGCCGCGAGTATTGTTTTGGCAAAAACAGCAGCGGCGCTGCCGCTTGTAGCTACTTGAATTAAAAAGTAGCGCTGCTGCCGCTACTTGCATACAAAACAGCGGCCGCTGCCGCTACTTCACAAAAATATCTAGCACAAAGAACGATGGCATTGAAATACGGTAGGCCTACCCAAAAGTGAAATTTTAACTTTATTTGCGAAAGTTACAATTCAAGCTTTTAAAGTATTGGTGCAGGTTACAATCGGCATTAGCAAGCAGGCTTAAAGGGTAAACAAGTAAGCAAATCACAATTTAATTGATTGTTGGCCTACTCCTTTCAAAAAACAAGCATTTCAAAACGCTGGTTGGTCAAACCAGCGGTGTATAAACTACTTTAAGAAGTTACCATAGGAAGTTGCACTAGGAAGTTAAATTCCTTGTTGCATTTTCTACACGAATAAAAAGCAATAAGAAATAGTTTAAATCACTTAAATAAGGTAAGGTTTTAACACGATGGCAGACAGTATTCAGTTTCTGTACACTTCTGTCCCGGCTCTTATAGCTCTGAAGTAGTCAATGTTTTTATCACACGCTCGGCCGTCAACCTCTATAATAATTCCTTGTGTAGAGATATGATAGGAAGATTTATCAATCGACCGAGTTACAAACATTTCCAGGAATTTTGTAGAAATGATAGGTGATTAACATCCCTGCGGTGATTTCATCCAACTTCGATAAAAAAGAAGATCGAGCGGTTAAGAACTGGTGTTTATGAACTCGCAGGTGATACATACGCAGTAATGACATATTCTACAGCGCGGGCAACTTGCTACTCGCTGCTATATATATGCATGTTAAGTAAATGATTCACGATGCGATTTACGTTACACGTATTTTTTCGTCGAGTTTAACTCCGTAACTAAATTTTCTTTCAGACTTAATTATTACCTGATTCGATTTATTAGTTCAATTTTCAGCGCATTGTAAATTTAATTTTCAGTATTACTGTTTACTGTTGTAGCAAAATTTATTTTGCCATGCATTCATGTGTTTACTGCCCTTCTTGCAGTGCGCGAAGTATACTGTGGTCTGTAACCAGATAGCCAACAAATCATTTGTCCAACTCAATGCCAGCATTTCGCGATAATATCGCGAAAAACCGTCTTCGCGATCTGCAAGTCATGCCCGGCGCCAGGATAGCGTGACTGGGGGGAGGAGCATTATCAAATTGGGGGGGGGCACAAAAAGTTTAATACTTCAAATCCGAGAGTGTGGACCAAAAAAAGGTCTTCATCTCAAAAAATGCGCGAATTTTTACGAATTCCGGGGTGAAACCACGAAAAAAAGATTCTTTATTACAAAATCTGCAAAAAACAGTTCTTGTTCACGAATTCTGGGATAAAAACCAGTATCTTGGGAGTCTCAGGCCTCGAACTGCACTTCAGTGGCACCGAGCCTGTTACTTTCTTTTGGGCACAATCTTCGCTTGGGAGGCATAATTTTTGTTTGGGGGCACAAGCAGTGATTTGGGGGGCACGGCCCTGGAATGCCCCCCGTGGCGTTGGGCCTGCTGCAAAATTACAGAAATTTATCGAACTGTACCTATCGTATTTTCGTTGAAGAGATACTGCTCTAAATCGGTTTTATTGAAGAAATGTGAACTATTTGAGGTAACAAAGAGGTTGTGCCAATAACCGGATACCGCAGACAAAATTACACAAGAACAAAATATATTAATTCACTCGGTCACCACAAGGTGTACCCCAAACTTTTTTTCACAATTTCCTTCATTTGCCAAAATACGATTTATTTCGTTTGACTCCGTACCATTGTCAACCCTGCATTCGCAATTTTGTAACATTACAAAAGGTATAATTTTGCAAAAATTCTTGCAAACTAAAAAACGCCATTATTAACTAGCAGCAGTGAGTTGCCTAGGTATCACCAAATCTGAAAATTTGGCTATTGTCACTGGAACCTGTAATTGTAGGCTACCAGTACTGATCTGCAGTATAGTACGCCTTTTGTGATTTTACAAAATTGCGAAAAGCAGGGTTGCCAATAGTACTAGTCATAGGTGGGCATAAGTCCGTTAATCATTTATCCGTTAATAACGAAGCTAACTTTTTCATTAACTCGTTAATCCGTTAAAAAGTTTTTTCATGTTAACGGACTAAACTAACTTCCGCTAAGTTCTATTAACTTCCGTTAAGGTTTTTATCGTTAACATCTAGCACCATTCATTCATCGTACCGGTACAAACCAGTTTGCACTGGTAACACTTGTTGCGTATTAGCACGGGTTTTATCGAAGAAAGCGAAGAAAGGAGCTCTTTTTTTGTGGCAAATAATAAGCTGCAGCCTCATAGGTCCATTAATTATCGCTGTTCGCAATTTCCAAAAGTTTTTCGATCGCAGCTTCGTCAGTGCATTTGAACTTATTTTTACCTTGAAGTTATATTAGACTGTAAAATGTAATTTCCAAAACACAAAAAGACCACCATAGCAGTAAATATTTCCTTACAATCAGCTCAACAGCGTCAAAACATGTTCTAGAAACGAGCAAAAAAAAGAAAAGTAAATTACACGCAAAATATTAACGAAATACCGGACTGTACTAACTTCCGTTAATTAAAGCTGAAAATAACGGATTAACGATAACGAAGGTGTGAAGTTTGTTAACGGACTAATGGTCAGAGGTGGAGTCGAGGACACAAGGCTCGAGGCCAAGGCCAAGGACACAAAAAAAATCCGAGGCCAAGGCCAAGGCCAAGGACAGCCTTTCCGAGGACAGAACCTCTCGAGGCCAAGGACAGGAATGCTCGAGGCCAAGGCCAAGGACCAAGGACACAGCCGCAAGTGTTCTCCAAAAAAAGGTCTTCAAAAAAGTTTTCCAGGCAATCTCCAATTTAAAGGCGTAGCCAGAATTTTAGATTGGGGAGGCCTAAACCACAAATCACATGCAATGACGTCATCAAAAAATTGCCTGCTTTTCACTTTACCAGGATTTTGCAAAGGGAGAGGACCTCAACTAATATAGTTGAAAAGTGCAAATACGTAACTTTGGAGACGTTTTGAGAAAGCCAGTGTAACTCAAACGTATCACAGACGGGGGTCTGGGGGCGAAGCCCCCAGCTGTTGGTCGATTTTTTGTAATTTTTTGGTAAAAAAAGCTATTTTAATGCCATTGAATCACACTTTGCACATGTTTAGAATCATTTTAAAGCACTAGATTTTTGACATTTGAAAGCCAATTAGAAAAATTAAATTGTTTAATCCTCCTTCTAGTTGCAATTTAAGTTCAAAACACGTTTAACATCTTGCATTTTGGAGTTAAAGTTTAATTGTACGTGATTTGCTCCCGGTAGGGGGAAGTAAGGTGCATTGTCTCGTGCAACATTTTAGCAGTAAATGAAAACCCACTCGAAGATTTTCCTTAGAGATTTTTGTTTTGTCATGAAAATAGCCAGTTATAGAAGTGCATGTTAGGCCAGGCGGCCCAGGCTCCCTTTACTGAAGTTCAACGATTTGTTCAATCAGCATTTTCCATGGCTAATTTTTTTTAAAAGTATTTTGAGCGTAAAAACTGGCGAGGTGGAAGTGAATTTATAAATTGTTATTGAAAAATAGTGCAATAGATGGGTAGTTTCGCTTACTAACCATGGGTCAGGCGCGCAGCCAGAAATTCGCAATGGGGGGGGGGCTGTTTTGGGGTCTGGGAGCAAAGCCCCCAGCCGCCGGAGGCACGGGGGTTTGGGGGCGGAGCCTCCAGCGCTCGCAAATTTTGCATTTTTTTGCAAATATAACTTAATTTTAGAGCTATTTTAATAAAAAATAATGCTTTTAAAACGTAGCATAGAAATTGCCAGCGCAACATGATTCAACTGGTTGCATTATCGGGCTATGAGTGAAGTGGCTAATGATAACATTGCAGTTCTCTTGTTTACATGCAGGTAAATCATAAAATCCTATTATTAAACAAAACTCACACGAAGTAATCTATTTCGTCTGTATTTTATAAAGAAAAATAATCGGGGGGGGGGGGGGGGGAGCTAATGGAAAGATATTTGAGAGAAGTAATTGGCAATTAACTAACACTGAGTAGCCACCCCCCATCTTTATTCCTGTTATAATATATAAGAGTTTATAATACATTTGTTGATAAAACCTATATTTGGCGTTTTTACACTAGCGATCAAATTTGATTGCTTATTTTTGGGTATTTTCTAAAGTTTTCATTGATTGGTGACTTTAATTTTTGACAAATTAGCCCCCCCTCTGAATGTATGTTTCAAAAAATGCCTTAAATCACTTTTTAGTCAATTCCAGCGCAAAAGACAGTCTCAGAAGAGCTAAAAACGTGGTGTTTTTCTTATTCTACATTTTGGTTAACAGGCCAATGGGGGGGATATAGCCCCCCCCCCCCCGCCCCCGGCTACGCTACTGGCCACGTTATTGCCGATCCGGATTTCCATCGCGTTGGGCCCCTGGCACCTTGGAGATTTTCGCAACATCTTTCTGCCAAATGTAGGTGAAGACCAAAAAAAGTCTTAAGATTTGAGCGCAGAGCCCTTAGCTGGTACTGCGCCATAATGTGGTAAATCCGGCCTTGGTTAATGCATTACGTTCATAAAAAGGCTAGATGTGATCCTGAGATAGCAACTTTTAGGATGAAAACTATCCATTTCTTTTAGATTTACGTTCAAAATGGCTGGCAAAAATTGATTTTAGGGGGTCTCGGGGCCCTTGGTCTTCAGTATTGTTGTTTGCTACTGGTGTAAACGAAAAACGCTAAAAAGAAACTGAAACTGAAGAAACAATACGCTTTTTTGTCACATTTTTGTCATTGATGAAATTTCAATTGGGGGGGGAGGCCCGCTTGGCTAAGCCTACGCTCCAATTGCGCAAAATAAAAAAGGTATTTACAAATTTTCTGCGAGGTTTCTGGCGTTTTCAACAAAATTTCAACTGTTCAAAAATAGTGCTGTCCTCGAGCCGAGGACAAGGCAATTTTCGAGGACCTAAGGCTTCGAGGCCAAGGCCAAGGCCAAGGACTTGAGGCTTCGAGGCCAAGGCCAAGGCCAAGGCCAAGGACTTCAAAATGTGTCCTCGAGGACGTCCTCGAGGCCAAGGACGTCCTCGAGGACTCCACCTCTGCTAATGGTTAACGAAGCAAATCTTTTGCATTAACTTGCCCACTGTTACTGCCGCTCACAGAAATGAGTGTTGTTGTCTCGAAATGGGCACTCCCTGGATCTTAACTTTCTGCCTTTGAGAAACAAGACTTCACGAGTATGATAATAATTGATATTCAGTAGCTTAGAAAACGTAAACACAAAACCAAAACTTAAACGCTCCAGCTTTAATACAAAGAAAACGCTAAGCTTAATTCTAAAACCACCGGCCACGTACAATACCATCCAAAGTTTCTTAATCTCTCTAGCAAAGGCGAGCAAACAAAAAGGGCTAGCGTTCATAAAACTACTTGCAGGCGTGCGTGCGTTTCAAACAAAATTGTCACTGCTCACTCGATGCCGGCAAAATTCAATTGTCCACAGAAATTGCAATTATTTCGAAAACAGAGCTGGACAGCGCTGTTTCGAGCTTTTAGCTCTCATCGGCAGCCCTCAGCTCTCATCGGCAGCCCTCAGCTAGTGGAAGTTGACATATGGCTTCCCAGGAGTCGACCATGAAGGACGTCAAGATATTGCAATTTCGAAAACGGTTGACGCCTATCGCTTCAAATATGTCCTTATTTGGAAATAGTCAAAAATTTGCATTTAACCGTGAAAAGTGCGCAGTCAAGCGTAGCAAAACAGTGTTTCCAAAAATCAATTAAGTTGCGTTTCTAACACCCACCTATGGTACTAGTCAAACGGATTAAAACGTATTTTCGCGAATAAGAGAAAGTTGGAATTGTGGAAAAAAATTTGGGGCACCTCTTTATTACCTCAATTAGTTCTCATTTCTTCATAAAAACCGATTTCAAACAGTATCTCTTGGCAATAACGAAGAACACCTGCATCAAAATCAACTGACTAGTGTGTATGTGCATTCTGTACGAATAAGAAGGGAGTGTCAGAAACCGACTGTCAAGTAGCATTAGTACTTAGTACTTGCTTTCATAAAAAAATGATTGGTCTTGTTCTGTGCGAAGTTTAGTTGCTTGCAATTTTTTCAAGACGATGTCAACAGATAAACTTTACCAACGCATTGATTTCAATGTTAATTTACACACAGAGTTTAATTTGGCCCGCTACCTGACCTCATTATTTGTTGAATTTTGGTTCAGAAAAAATAGGACCACGTACGACAAAACTCGCCTTTATTAACCACGACAAAACGTCACACAAGTAGCATTGGTTGTTCTACTAAACTAAAATAATGTAGTACGAAGAGCAAAGTGAAAAAAAATTGTAAAGACTCCAAACGGTAACGCGTAAAACTTTAAATCGAAAAAAGTCTTGGAACAAGTTTATTAGCAGTAGCGGCATCGGCAGAAAATTTGCTAAAAAAATAACTCTGCAACGCTGCCGCTTTTTTGACTGAAAAAACAGCGACGCTGCCGCTTTTTGCTGGTGACAAAAAAAGCAGCGGCGCTGCCGCTATTTTACTAAAAAAGTAGCGGCGCTAGTAGCGGCGGTGGTGAACATCGCAGCTGAGCCCAACCCTGCCAACAATCATATTTTGATTTTAATTTTATAGGCTAGTTTAGTCATATTTTGAATTTCGGTTCAGAGGCCAGCTTAGTTTAGCTTTTGAATTTTGGTTTGAACGTCAGCCCTGACAATGAGTTTTGGTATTAAGCAAAACTCGTATATAGGGAAGTACGTCGAAAACTTTTAGTTTTTCTTTTTAATAACTGAAGTTAACAGATGAAGACGATAGCCTATACTCCAGCATGCTTAGCCAATTCAAAATTGACCAGTTGAGTGAGCCTAATTCAGGGATCAAAATTTCTTGCATTGTGTCGACTCCTCTTCGCACTGATGATGAAGTCAGTTGACTTCGAAACACGGGAATGCTCTCACAATGGGAAATCCGCCTCACCTGCGTCGTTAGGGGTCGAAACGATTACACATTTAGACGTAGAGACAGCATTGAAGTGTTGTCAAAAGAAGTAAGATTGTAAGACTTGGTATCTCTGTGAACTATTAAATCAGTTCTGCTTATTTCACTTCAGGAATTGATTCAAAAATTTTATTGATTTAAAAAAAATTTATTGATTCAAAAAAGTAATCTAGACAATTTACAAACTGCTGTTGACGCTGAAATGGACAAAATCTCAAATTGGATGGTTGTAAATAAACTAACAAAAAACCCGAAAAAATCTTCTATTCTAACAATTCAACCATCAATAAAAGGCACTCCTATACACGTTCATGCTAACATTAACGGACATCAAATTAATTCTAGTGATAAGGTGACATATTTAGGAATTGTTTTAGACCAATATCTGAATTTTAAACCACATATTGAAAAGGTTACAAAACAAATTGTGAGAGCAACAGGTATATTGTGGAGAGTGGGAAGATTTCTGCCAGTGGAGTCAATGACTACTGTATATCACGCATTAATTAATCCAACCTCATGTACTGTATGGATTGGCAATTTAGTGTTCCCCAGTTTTTTGTGATGCACAAAAGCAACTACAGATACTGCAAATAACGCTGTAAAAGCCATAGTTGGAAGTAGAAAATATGGTCATGTTACCTCCTTTTACAAAAATCTTAAGATCCTAAAAATTCACGATTTATGTAAATTAGAGATTGCAACTTTGATGCATAAATATGATAATTCAAAACTTCTTTCAGCTTTCGACGGCCATTTTGTAAAATCGTCTAATATTCATCGTTATTCAATCAAGAGTAATCAAAATCACACATATTATATTCCCAAATTTAGATTGTTCAGGCTTCAAAAATCATTTAGATATACAGGTGTAAAAATTTGGAACAACATTGAAAAAGAAATAAAACTACAAACGATAAGCAAATTCTGTAAAAATTATAAAAACTATCTGTTTCAAGAATATTAAAGTAAACTCTAGATGCTTTGCTCATACTGATAGAAACATAAATTAATTAATTCTAATTCAAAATATTTAATTTCATTTTTTAATTTTTTACTAAGGAGCTGTTTGACTCGAAGACCTTTGCGGTCACTTCCAGCTTCTTTGTTAACAAATATTATAAAATTCACATTTAAAATATTGCGTTTTACTTATCATTTTTTAATTTTCCATTTATGCCGCATTGCATGCGTTTAGTTTTTTTGTGTTTATAATGGTTAACAATAAACCTTTGTCTGTCTGTCTGTCTGTCTGTCTGTTCTGTAATTTTTATCCTTTCAAGAAGTTTCCAGTATCCTTTCAAGAAGTTTCCAGTTTTTAATGGTATTAAGTCTCATGCTTATTGCTCAACAGACTTAGAAACTCTCAGTCCAAGTTTAATTCGTTAGCTGTTCTTCATTTCTCCTTTGAATGAAAAGGATCAGGATCTCTAAAGTGATGGTGTTTGGGGTATTGCACAGTTTTTTTATAAGAACCTGTGAATTTTTTGGTGCGGATGACTGTTCTTTAATGTTCGGAAGTTTTCAGCCTTATTTGTGCTTGACTCAAACTTATTCTCGCTTAGTTAAAAGGGCTCTGTCTGTAGTTATAGATCATGACTACTGTTACACAAATCAACAACGGCAAAAAAAAAGCCGAGGAAAACACTGCTGGTTACACAAATGCGTTGTTCTAGCACTTGTTCTGGATTAATTTTTTGATGCTGAGCCTTGTATTGCTCTTAATTTGTGTTCTTATAAAACTGTTGTTATAAAAAAAGAAGTCTAATACAAGACTGTCTAGATACTGGTATACACAATATTTTTGAATTTTTTCACTTCCATATTTAATTGATACAAACTCTTTACGTCTTGACATGCAATGATCACTGATGATAAACTGCAATGCTAACTAACCATAATACTGACAAGATCGTTTTATGCATTTTAATGAATTGGTTGTTGTACAGTGTATGAGCCTTCAAAGCTGCAGAACTTCAAATCGGTTAGTTGCGTTATTTGCTTTTTATCGCAAATACGTATCGTATGAAATTTGATGCTTTTCAAGGCTTTGAAACATTGCATACAAGTATATTTTGCTGTACAATGTGTTCTGTACTGTGCGCTCACTGAAACATGACTAATGTTGAAATGTTGGCTTGGTGTCTTGAATAGCAAAATATGTTACCTTGGTGTTCTATTCACTGAATTTTTCTGCAATTAAGCACAGATTTAAATATCAGAATTGATTAAAAACTGTACGTTTTCATTGCAGAAGTTGCTATTTTTCATTAAAAATAACTTTTTTGTCAATTTGGAGCGTCCTAATGCACAGAAAAAATGGTTGCTATGGCCGTTGCTAGGGAAATTGCACAAGCAAATTTAGTGAAATAGGTAAATGTTTACCACCTTAGAGTATTACTTTACAGTTGAGGCACATTCTTGAAATTCACGTATGATATAGTTGTGGCTGTGAGCAAACTTTGTGCAAAATTTCAGATTTCTAAAATGTTGCCCACATTGTCAACCAGGGCTCACAAGATGGCGCAATTTCGATTTTTTCAGACAATGGGCCGTATTTGATTCATAATTACCCAAAATCTGTTGCAGCTACCCCCTTCATATTGTTTTATAACAGTCTCATATATATACTTAAGGAGCATTGCAAGTTTGATGAGGCTCTAATATTTGCGATGTAAGATATACCCCCTCAAAAAAAGGGTAAAAAAGTATGTTTTTGAAAAAACGAGCATTTTTGAAGGTCTGTAACTCAAAATTTAAACACGATATCAAAAATTCAAAACCATATCTGAAATTAGTGGGAAAATCAACTGTAAAAATTTTAAGTTTGAGCAATCTGAGTAACTTCAATCCAAAGATGTAAGGACTTAAAGTTGGGCGAAAATGCAAAAAATTTTTTGCAGCTGAAGGAGGGGTTGCAAAATTTGGGGGGCATATTTTTTGAACAAAAAATGACCCGAAGCTAAAACTTTGCAAATCTTCATTATTCATTAAAAAACCCATTTTGATAAAGTTTCAGCAAAATCTGAGAGGGTCAAGTGGGAATTTTTCTGAAAATTTGCTGTTTTGACATGGAATGACTCTGTAACGTTTTGTCAAAAGGACGCGTCCCAATGCGGTTAACCGGCTCGGTTGCACAACCTATCGAGCTACTCTCCGGGTTGACTTATTAATCCATGCGCATTCGGTTTCACTTCTACTTGTGGCTACGTTGGAGCTGACGCTACATCATCCCCCTCCCATTACGCTGGCGACGGCACTCCATGTCTCCAACCTGCGCAAGGGAGAGCGTCCACCACTCCAACGTCCTGGCGTGCTCGCCATTGTAACGTTTTGTCAAAAGGACTCCTCGTAATGCTGTCGACCGCCTCGGTTGCACAACCTATCGAGCTACTCTCCGGGTTGACTTATTAATCAATACGTTCGGGTTCACTTCTACATGTGGCTACGTTGGAGCTGACGCTACAACCCTATAATCAGTTTTTGGTTTGAGAACCTACTGCAGTCCGCTGCTCCAAATAAGCTAGACGCTTATTATATTTAATATCATCATTGTCGTTACACTGCATAGTCTGGAAAGTCAATGCGTTTAGCTTGCGAGGTTGCGACACGACGAGTTCTCTAGTGACTATTAGTGAGAAAGTACAGTGTAATTTTTCATTGGTTGCTGATGAGTATCGGTAGGCTAGTGCACTTCTGCCTAGTATTTGAGCTACATCTGGCGTTAGCGGTTAAAAAGTAAGAGTGAATTTTATATGACCACTTTTATTACATATTAATTTAGTTAAAATTAATCAAATTAAAACCTTCAAATGAATATAAGCTGATTCATGTTATAAATTTTCTTCAAGCTTTGTCTGGTGATCTTTATGAAGCGCATTACGCCTTTAGAATATTGTGTAGTAACAACCTAAAGTAAACTACAAATTATGAGATAAGTGGTTGAAATTTAAAAAATTTGTTAAAGCAATCGAAAATTACAAATTAAACCTACCAATTATGACATAAGTGGATGAAATTTTAAAAATTTGTTAAAGCAATCGAACTGCTAAATTTTGAAAATGTAAACTATATTTGAACTTTGTTAGTCTATGTCAATACCAATTTAGAACCATTATGTGTTTTTGAAAACCAATTGAAACAGCATTTTACCAATAACTTTTGCTCGCGCAAATTGGAATAACCCTAGGCGTACCAGTACAATGAAAACACAGATCTTTAACTTTCAACCACTGGCCGCGTAATTGATGGAGGGCAACTATGGCCCTTCTGCAGCTCAAATGTTGCTCCTGTAATCATAAGCCCCCTAAGCGCATATCACACAATGTGAAAAAAGCGATGAATATTTTGTAGATTTTCATGAATCTCTGCGTTACTGAATGAAACCTCAGCAACGACGCAGCTTCACGGCAATCAAACGCATGTTAACAACGCGCAGATGAAAAGAAATAAACTGATCGCTTCTGATAGTCCTTTGCTTACGTTGGCATTAGCACAAGAACAAGTCCGCAAATGTACTTTTGAAAAGGTGGAACGTTTCGTTAGGAAGTTGCTCTTCTCATAGTGCAAAAACTATTTATTTATCGTTTGTAGTTCTGGAGTTATTAACGTTTAATATGTTGAGTCGAATCGATCCCTATTTGGGCCATTGATCGCGAAATTTACCTTTGAGAATGTTGTCACTCTTTGATAAATTTATTTGTCTTTCAAAAGGGTAAATCAAAATTTATTTATCTTTCAAAAGGCAAGAAATTATAGCTAAATCTTTTAACAACTGTCTGGTGTTCTAATTACGCAGCTGTTTGTTTTATTCTAATTTATAACTTTGCGCTGTGTTTGAAATTATACACACTTTATTTAGATGACATTAGAAAAACAAAAGTTAGTTGTAGAGTATTTATCCTGCAGCACAAACCGCTTATTGTTAATCTGCTGTAAAACGTGAGATTGTTACTGACATTTCGAGACTGTTGAAAAACGAGAAAGCAAATTGATCTTGTGTTAAATTTAATTCCGCTTCTTGATTTGCTCTACTGCTTCTTAGTTATCTGCCAGTTTAGTTTCGTCAATTTTTGGTGTGATGTGACAATGGGCTCATTTGATGGGGCAAAAATATGCGAACTGATAGGTCTTTACGTACTCGACCAACCATCAAACATACTTATACCAGTAGAATCATTCGGCCTCTGCCGTGATGACGGTCAAGCAATCTTTCCGGCATTTCACGACCAGATACGGAAGGAATTGTCAAGAACATTAGAAACTTGTTTACAACCAACAATCTCAAAAGAACTATCGAAGGTATGCAACAAACTGAATTTTTTTGATGTCACGTTCAAAGCATGTAACAGAAAATATTGGCCCTACAAGAAATCTAACTCACAACTGCAATACACTCTTACCCAGTCAAACCACCCTCCCATCATCAAAAAGCAGCTTCTCAAAATTATAGAGAAAATACTTTGCCAAGATGATAGAGAAATGCTCCTGAGCTAAACAACTGCTAAACAGCAGCCTTATTTATCAAGCTTATTAGTCAAACTTAAAATTGTCATTTAAAGTTCATCTCATCTCAAAACAAGCTTAGTAGAAAGTCTTTCCAAAATTTTTCATAATAGTCCTTGTTTCGTCACATTCAATAAAACAATTTTTTCAGAAACTATTGGTGCTAGAATCAACATGCAAAATGCAATCTTGTAATTATATAGGCGATAAACGAAAGACAAAAAGAAATAACGAAGATACCATTGACGCTGCAATCGACAACAAATAAGTTCTGCTTGGTCAAAATTGGGCAAAAGTTTTTCTGACAAAGCGATTAAAGATTTGTTTTCTGTCATTCTGTATATTATGGTTCAATTCTTATTTTGTCTTGACAAATCCTCGAAACGTAGAGCAATGGGGAAATATATACATCGCTATCCAATACATTCGTTATTATATGGGTTATAGGATTAAAACTTTTAATGAAGAGCAAGAAGATTGCCGTGTAAGACTAGGTGGTTTTTTGGGTGTTCCTAGAAAGCGTTATAAAGCCTCTTGCATAAAATATTGGTTTAAAAATGATTTGGAACCGAGTAAGTAACAAATAAATTTAACAAAGAATAAAAAAATGTTGTTTATTGCAGTACAATGGATCCGAAGCGCAAAAACAAGAAAGTGACATTATCGACTTAATTATCTACGGTACTATGTACATCTTACGATTGATACTGCTCAATTATAAAGATCTGCACTAGGCATAAATCCAAAAGCGTATGAACGAGCGTAAATCCTTTCTTTTGCAATTATAGAAATTAAACAAAAATTTGTTTAAATTAAACAAAAAATAAAGCAAAACCCATGGATAACAAAGGGAATTCTTGTTTCTAGTCGTCATGAACAAAAACTTTATATACCTCACTGTTTGAATGATTCAGAATGGCAAAAACGTTTTTACAAACCTATGCTAACAACGAAGCAAAATGACGGGATCGGCAAACAATTATCAGTAAAAAGCACAGAGCCAACACAACTGAAAACATTCTTTTATTGCTTACGTTTCGAGATTGTACTTATCTCATTATCAAAGATGATTTATGAGTAGGCAAAAAAACTTGAACGAAAACAAGCAAATCGGGAATTACGTCATAAAAGTTCATAATAATACGGTGTTGATGAACAAACAATGTTACCGTACAATCGTAGTTGGGGTGTTAAATTACAAAATCACTAAAATATTGAGAATTGCGTAACGAATTAGTGAAATAGTTGACGCCAGGGCAACAAGCTAAAATTCCATGAATATACTGCAATATAAACAAGTCTGAGGCTTATAGGAAACAAAAAAAAAACAAAACAAGCAAAGATCTAAAATAAGCTTATGCCTTTGGTTGTTTGTTTTTGTTTTTTTTTTCTCTCCCTGTAACACTCAGACTTGTTTATATTGCAGTAGATTTATGGAGTTTAGCTTGTTGTCTTGTCGTCAACTATTTCACTAATTCGTAACGCAATTCTCAATATTTTAGTGATTTTGCAATTTAACACCGTAACTACAATTGTACGGTAACATTGTTTGTTCTTCAACATTACTTTCGTTTCGCACACCGAATTTATTTATTAATGTATCAGACGGAGGTGGAATCGAGAACACAAGGCTCGAAGCCAAGGCCAAGGACAGCTCTTTGGAGGACAGACCCCCTCATGGCAAAAGACAGGAATGCTCAGGGCCAAGGCAAGAACCAAGGACACAGGCGCGAGTGTTCTCCAAAAAAAAGGTCTACAAAATTTTTTTTCAAAAAAAAGGTCATTTTTCAGACGATATCCAAAAGAAGAAAAAAGGGTCCTCAAAAATTTTTTTTAGGTGATCTCCAAAAAAGAAAAACAAAAAAGGTCTTCGCAAAGTTTTCCGCAAGATTTCTGGCGTTTTCCAACAAAATTTTAACGGTTCAAAAAATAGTGCTGTTCTCAAGCCGAGGACAAGGCAATTTTCGAGGACTTGAGGTCTCGAGGCCAAGGCCAAGGACTTGACCTTCGAGGCCAAGAGCTTCAAAATGTGTCCTTGAGGTCGTCCTCGATGGCAACGACGTCCACAAGGACTCTACCTTTGATACCAGATGACGAGTTGCGTTGAGAAACAAACTGAAAGTGATCTGACAAAAAAGATATAAAAAGTTGGCTTTCGACACCACGATTTTCGTAGTGCCATGGGCGTAGCCAGGGGGGGGCCCAGGGGGCTCGGCCTCCCCCAATTGAAATACCACCAGTGATAAAAAATTATGACAACATAGCCTAGCGATGTTTAGTTGCGGTTACGGACGACGAGGGAGCCCCGGGGCCCCTAAGTAACAACCAGGGGGCCCCTAACCGACAACCAGGAAGCCCCGGGTCTCCTAACTGAAAAAAGAGGGCCCTGGGGCCTCTAACTGACAAACAGGGGGCCCCTAATTGGCACCTGAGGCCCCCAGGGCCCTTAACTGACCACCAGGGGGCCTCTAATCCACTAACTAATGACCAAGAGAACCCGGGGACCATAACCGACAACCAGGGGCTCCTAACTGACAAACGGGAGCCATGGAGCCTCTAACTGACAAATAGGAGGCCCTGGGGGCCCCTAATTGACGATCAGGGAGCCCCTAATCAACAACCATGGGGCCCCGGGCCCCTAACTAACAACCAGGGGGCCCCAGAACCCCTAACTAACGACCAGAGGGTCCCGAGGCCCTTAACTGACAAACGAGGGCCCTGGATCCTCTAACTGACTAACGGGGCCCCTAATTGGCAACCAGAGACCTTCAGGGCCCCTAACTAACAACCAAGGGGCCCCGGAGTCCGTAACTGACGACCAGGGGACCCCTAACCGACAACCAGGGTGCCCCGACGCACCTAACTAATAACCAGGGGGCCCCAGGGCCCCTACCTAACGACCAGGAGACCCTGGGGCCCCTAACCGACAACCAGGGGACCCGAGGCCCCTAACTAATAACCAGGGGGCCCCAGTGCCCCTGCCTAACGACCAGGAGACCCCGGAGCCCCTAACCGACAACCAAGGGGACCCGGATCCCCTAACTGACGACCAGGGGGACATGCGGCCCTTAACTGACGACCAAGGATCCCGGGCCGGAGGCCCCATAATTCAAATTTTTAACAACATATACGCAAAACCTGTGAAAAATCTAAAAGTTTTGTGCTAAAAGTTACAATCCCAGACCCTCGTTTAACGTTACTATGAACTTAATGCTATAACTCAGACGGTAATGCAAACCCCCAACTGAAATACTACCAACTATAAATTAAATGAGAGCATAGCCAGTATGTTGTCCTTCTCCAGAATTGCAGTGTCTTTAATTTGAAATGAAATGCCACCAATGACAAAAATTTAACAAAAAACTTTGTTTCCTCATTTTCAGTTTCTTTTAGCATTTTTGCGTACAACAGTAATTAACAAATAATATTGACGACCAAGAGGCCCGGCGCACCCCCTTAATTCAATTTTTCCGACCAGTTTAAATGTATAACCAGGGTGAAATCAAGGGTTTTTGTCCTAAAAATTGCTACCTCAGGCCCTCATTTAAACTTGTGAACGTGACGCAATAACCAGCGCCGTATTTGCCATATGGCACAGCGCCAGGGCCCAGCGCTCAGATGATAAGACTTTTTTTGGTCTTCATTTATATTTGGCAGGAAGATGTTGCAAAAATCCCCTAAGTGCCAAGGGCCCCGCGCAATGTAAATCCGGCCCAGGAATAACATGTTTAGTAAGCGTAACCATCTATTGTACCATTTTTCAATAGCGATTCAACTCCACCTCGCCAGTTTTTACTCACAAAGTACTTTTAAAAAAATAGCTAGAGAGAATGCTCATTGAACAAATCATTGAATTTTAATTGAGGGGGCCAGGGCCCTTTGGCCGTACATGTACTCCTATAACCGGTTAACTTCATGACAAAACAAAAATTTTGAAGGAAAATCTTCGAGTGGATTCTATTTACTGCTAAAATATTGCAGGAGGCAATGTGCCTTACTTACCTCTACATGGACCAAATCACTTACAATTACAATTTTACGCCATAATGCAAAATTTTAAACGTGTTTTGGACTTTAATTGCAAGTAAAAGGAAAACTGAACAATTAAAATTTTTCAATTGGCTTTCAAATGTTAAAAATCTAGTTCTTTCAAATGGCAGTGAACACGTGCGAAATGTGATCCAATGGGATTAAAATAGCTTTTTTTTCCAAAAACTTACAAAAACTGCCCAGCGGCTGGGGGCTTTGCCCCCAGACCCCCATAGCGACCGGCGGCTGAGGGCTCCGCTCTTAGACCCCCGTTTGTGATACATTTGAGTACACTAGATTACTCAACACATCTCCTAAGTTAGACATTTGCTTTTTCTAACGATTAGTTTTCACCCTCTCCCTTTACCAAAATCCTGGTTGAGTGCCAACACACTACAGTTTCAGATCTAGCATTCTACGATATCTTTGCCCCACAAAAAGTTCCTTTTTTGAAAATTTTTGATGACGTCATTGCACGTGATTTGTGGTTTGGGCCCCCCCAATCAAAAATTCTGGCTACGCCTATGTGTAGTGCTATATAGTTTATAAAGAAATATTAAACGCGAGACAGTATCGAACGCTTTTTTGCAATCCAGTAGTATTAAGTCTGTGTATTCATTGTTGTTTGTATGTTCATTGGCTGTCGTTAATACATCTGGTATAGCATGACAAGAAGTTGACTTGTAGCTGAAAATCCATATTGTCCAACAATCAAAGCTGGGCACCCGCTACTTGAAAAGTAGCGGCGCTGCCGCGAGTATTGTTTTGGCAAAAACAGCAGCGGCGCTGCCGCTTGTAGCTACTTGAATTAAAAAGTAGCGCTGCTGCCGCTACTTGCATACAAAACAGCGGCCGCTGCCGCTACTTCACAAAAATATCTAGCACAAAGAACGATGGCATTGAAATACGGTAGGCCTACCCAAAAGTGAAATTTTAACTTTATTTGCGAAAGTTACAATTCAAGCTTTTAAAGTATTGGTGCAGGTTACAATCGGCATTAGCAAGCAGGCTTAAAGGGTAAACAAGTAAGCAAATCACAATTTAATTGATTGTTGGTTTAAGACAAATCACATTAAGAAGCAAATCACAATTTAATTGATTCCTTTCAAAAAACAAGCATTTCAAAACGCTGATTGGTCAAACCAGCGGTGTATAAACTACTTTAAGAAGTTACCATAGGAAGTTGCACTAGGAAGTTAAATTCCTTGTCGCATTTTCTACACGAATGAAAGCAATAAGAAATAGTTTAAATCACTTAAATAAGGTACGGTTTTAACACGATGGCAGACAGTATTCAGTTTCTGTACACTTCTGTCCCGGCTCTTATAGCTCTGAAGTAGTCAATGTTTTTATCACACGCTCGGCCCTCAACCTCTATAATAATTCCTTGTGTAGAGATACGATAGGAAAATTTATCAATCGACCGAGTTACAAACATTTCTAGGAATTTTGCAGAAATGATAGGTGATTAACATCCCTGCGGTGATTTCATCCAACTTCGATAAAAAAGAAGATCGAGCGGTTAAGAACTGGTGTTTATGAACTCGCAGGTGATACGTACGCAGTAATGACATATACTATAGCGCGGGCAACTTGCTACTCGCTGCTAAATATATGCATGTTAAGTAAATGATTCACGATGCGATTTACGTTACACGTATTTTTTCGTCGAGTTTAACTCCGTAACTAAATTTTCTTTCAGACTTAATTATTACCTGATTCGATTTATTAGTTCAATTTTCAGCGCACTATAAATTTAATTCTCAGTATTACTGTTTACTGTTGTAGCAAAATTTATTTTGCCATGCATTCATGTGTTTACTGCCCTTCTTGCAGTGCACGAAGTATACTGTGGTCTGTAACCAGATAGCCAACAAATCATTTGTCCAAATCAATGCCAGCATTTCGCGATAATATCGCGAAAAACCGTCTTTGCGATCTGCAAGTCATGCCCGGCGCCAGGATAGCGTGACTGGGGGAGAAGCATTATGAAATTGGGGGGGGGCACAAAAAGTTTAATACTTCAAATCCGAGAGTGTGGACCAAAAAAAAGGTCTTCATCTCAAAAAATGCGCGAATTTTTACGAATTCCGGGGTGAAACCACGAAAAAAAGATTCTTTATTACAAAATCTGCAAAAAACAGTTCTTGTTCACGAATTCTGGGGTAAAAACCAGTATCTTGGGAGTCTCAGGCCTTGAGCTGCACTTCAGTGGCACCGAGCCTGTTACTTTCTTTTGGGCACAATCCTCGCTTGGGGGGCACAATTCTTGTTTGGGGGCACAAGCAGTGATTTGGGGGACACGGCCCTGGAATGCCCCCCGTGGCGTTGGGCCTGCTGCAAAATTACAGAAATTTATCGAACTGTACCTATCGTATTTTCGTTGAAGAGATACTGCTCTAAATCGGTTTTATTGAAGAAATGAGAACTATTTGAGGTAACAAAGAGGTTGTGCCAATAACCGGATACCGCAGACAAAATTACACAAGAACAAAATAGATTAATTCATTCGGTCACCACAAGGTGTACCCCAAACTTTTTTTCACAATTTCCTTTATTTGCGAAAACACGATTTATTTCGTTTGACTCCGTACCATTGTCAACCCTGCATTCGCAATTTTGTGACATTACAAAAGGTATAATTTTGCAAAAATTCTTGCAAACTAAAAACGCCCTTATTAACTTGTAGCAGTGAGTAGCCTAGGTATCACCAAATCTGAAAACTTGGCTATTGTCACTTGAACCTGTAATCCTAGGCTAGCAGTACTGATCTGCAGTACAGTACGCCTTTTGCGATTTTACAAAATTGCGAAAAGCAGGGTTGCCGATAGTACTAGTCATAGGTGGGCACAAGTCCGTTAATCGTTTATCCGTTAATAACCAAGTTAACTTTTTATTAACTCGTTAATCCGTTGTTAAAAAGTTTTTTCATGTTAACGGACTAATTTAACTTTCAGTTATGTTCTGTTAATTTCCATTAAGGCTTTTATCGTTAACATCTAGCACCCAAGCGCGTAGCCAGGAATTCGCAATGGGGGGTTGTTTTGGGGGTCTGGGAGCGAAGCCCCCAGCCACCGGAGGCACGGGGGTCTGGGGGCGGAGCCTCCAGCATTCGAAAATTTTGGATTTTTTTGCAAAAATAACTTAATTTTAAGGCTATTTTGATAAAAAAATAATGCTTTTGAAACGTAGCATAGAAATTGGCAGTGTAAACATGATTAAACTGGTTGCACAAACGGGCTATTTGGGAGGTAGCTAATGGTAAAATTTTAGTTCTCTTATTTAGATGCTGGTAAATTATAATCTCGTATAGTTCAATAAAACTTACATGGAGTAATCTGCAGTATTTCGTCTACAGTTTATGCAGAAAAATAATTGGGGGGGAGGGGGCTATTGCAAAAAGACTTGAGAGGAATGATTGGTATTAACTAATACTGGATAGCCCCCTCCCCCCTATTTCTAAGTTTATGACATATTTGTTAATGACATCTATGTTTAGCATTTTCAGTCTAGCGATCAAACTTGAATGCTTATTTTGGGCTATTTTTCAAAGTTTTCATTTATTTGTGAGTTGTATGTTTGACAAATTAGCCTCTCCCCTGAATGTATGTTTAAATAAATGTTGTAAATCACTATTTAATTCATTCCAGTGCATACAACAGTCTCAAAAGTGCTAAAAACGTGTTTTTTTCTTATTCTGCATTTTGGTCGACATGCCAACGAGGGGGCTATAGCCCTCCCCCCCGCCCCCGCTGGCTACGCTACTGCTAGCACCATTCATTCATCGTACCGGTACAAACCAGTTTGCACTGGTAACACTTGTTGCGTATTAGCAGTTTAGCACGGGTTTTATCGAAGAAAGCGAAGAAAGGATTCTTTTTTTTGTTTCAAATAATAAGCTGCAGCCTTCTAGGTCCATTAATTATCGCTGTTCGCAATTTCCAAAAGTTTTTCGATCGCAGCTTCGTCAGTGCATTTAAACTTATTTTTACCTTGAAGTTAGATTAGACTGTAAAATGTAATTTCCAAAACACAAAAAGACCACCATAGCAATAAATATTTCCTTACAATCAGCTCAACAGCGTCAAAACGTGTTCTAGAAGCGAGCAAAAAAAAAAGAAAAGTAAATTACACGCAAAATATTAACGAAATACCGAACTGTACTAACTTCCGTTAATTAAAGCTGAAAATAACGGATTAACGATAACGGTGGTGTGAAGTTTGTTAACGGACTAATGGTTAACGAAGCAAATCTTTTGCATTAACTTGCCCACTGTTACTGCCGCTCACAGAAATGAGTGTTGTTGTCTCGAAATGGGCACTCCCTGGATCTTAACTTTCTGCCTTTGAGAAACAAGACTTCACGAGTATGATAATAATTGATATTCAGTAGCTTAGAAAACGTAAACACAAAACCAAAACTTAAACGCTCCAGCTTTAATACAAAGAAAACGCTAAGCTTAATTCTAAAACCACCGGCCACGTACAATACCATCCAAAGTTTCTTAATCTCTCTAGCAAAGGCGAGCAAACAAAAAGGGCTAGCGTTCATAAAACTACTTGCAGGCGTGCGTGCGTTTCAAACAAAATTGTCACTGCTCACTCGATGCCGGCAAAATTCAACTGTCCACAGAAATTGCAATTATTTCGAAAACAGAGCTGGACAGCGCTGTTTCGAGCTTTTAGCTCTCATCGGCAGCCCTCAGCTATCTTTTTTAAAGGTATTCCCAGCTGAACAAACATCTTGGCCTAACTGGCAAACCTTATGGGCTTGCACAGAGGCAGATGGTTAGTAGGGAATAAACGATTTTTCACTTGTGGTACTTTAGAAACAAGTGAAAAATCGCTGGATCCTTGTAGTAAGGACAGCCATAGGCTATCCCTACTACAAGGACTCCCCTCTGCGTGACCACGGAAATCAAAACTGCAATATCTTGACGTCCTTCATGGTCGACTCCTGGGAAGCCATATGTCAACTTCCACTGGCAGTTAGGTGGCCATAACAACCACCAACCCTGCAGCTCCAATGATATTTCACATTGTAGCTCAAATCAAGTATGCACAGAGCTGGACAGCGCTGTTTCGAGCTTTTAGCTCTCATCGGCAGCCCTCAGCTCTCATCGGCAGCCCTCAGCTAGTGGAAGTTGACATATGGCTTCCCAGGAGTCGACCATGAAGGACGTCAAGATATTGCAGTTTTGATTTCCGTGGTCACGCAGAGGAGAGTCCTTGTAGTAGGGATAGCCTATGGCTGTCCTTACTACAAGGATCCAGCGATTTTTCACTTGTTTCTAAAGTACCACAAGTGAAAAATCGTTTATTCCCTACTAACCATCTGCCTCTGTGCAAGCCCATAAGGTTTGCCAGTTAGGCCAAGATGTTTGTTCAGCTGGGAATACCTTTGAAAAAGATAGCTGAGGGCTGCCGATCAGAGCTAAAAGCTCGAAACAGCGCTGTCCAGCTCTGTGCATACTTGACTTGAGCTACAATGTGAAATATCATTGGAGCTGCAGGGTTGGTGGTTGTTATGGCCACCTAACTGCCAGTGGAAGTTGACATATGGCTTCCCAGGAGTCGACCATGAAGGACGTCAAGATATTGCAATTTCGAAAACAGTTAACGCCTATCGCTTCAAATATGTCCTTATTTGGAAATAGTCAAAAATTTGCATTTAACAGTGAAAAGTGCGCAGTCAAGCGTAGCAAAACAGTGTTTCCAAAAATCAATTAAGTTGCGTTTCTAACACCCACCTATGGTACTAGTCAAACGGATTAAAACGTATTTTCGCGAATAAGAGAAAGTTGGAATTGTGGAAAAAAATTTGGGGCACCTCTTTATTACCTCAATTAGTTCTCATTTCTTCATAAAAACCGATTTCAAACAGTATCTCTTGGCAATAACGAAGAACACCTGCATCAAAATCAACTGACTAGTGTGTATGTGCATTCTGTACGAATAAGAAGGGAGTGTCAGAAACCGACTGTCAAGTAGCATTAGTACTTAGTACTTGCTTTCATAAAAAAATGATTGGTCTTGTTCTGTGCGAAGTTTAGTTGCTTGCAATTTTTTCAAGACGATGTCAACAGATAAACTTTACCAACGCATTGATTTCAATGTTAATTTACACACAGAGTTTAATTTGGCCCGCTACCTGACCTCATTATTTGTTGAATTTTGGTTCAGAAAAAATAGGACCACGTACGACAAAACTCGCCTTTATTAACCACGACAAAACGTCACACAAGTAGCATTGGTTGTTCTACTAAACTAAAATAATGTAGTACGAAGAGCAAAGTGAAAAAAAATTGTAAAGACTCCAAACGGTAACGCGTAAAACTTTAAATCGAAAAAAGTCTTGGAACAAGTTTATTAGCAGTAGCGGCATCGGCAGAAAATTTGCTAAAAAAATAACTCTGCAACGCTGCCGCTTTTTTGACTGAAAAAACAGCGACGCTGCCGCTTTTTGCTGGTGACAAAAAAAGCAGCGGCGCTGCCGCTATTTTACTAAAAAAGTAGCGGCGCTAGTAGCGGCGGTGGTGAACATCGCAGCTGAGCCCAACCCTGCCAACAATCATATTTTGATTTTAATTTTATAGGCTAGTTTAGTCATATTTTGAATTTCGGTTTAGAGGCCAGCTTAGTTTAGCTTTTGAATTTTGGTTTGAACGTCAGCCCTGACAATGAGTTTTGGTATTAAGCAAAACTCGTATATAGGGAAGTACGTCGAAAACTTTTAGTTTTTCTTTTTAATAACTGAAGTTAACAGATGAAGACGATAGCCTATACTCCAGCATGCTTAGCCAATTCAAAATTGACCAGTTGAGTGAGCCTAATTCAGGGATCAAAATTTCTTGCATTGTGTCGACTCCTCTTCGCACTGATGATGAAGTCAGTTGACTTCGAAACACGGGAATGCTCTCACAATGGGAAATCCGCCTCACCTGCGTCGTTAGGGGTCGAAACGATTACACATTTAGACGTAGAGACAGCATTGAAGTGTTGTCAAAAGAAGTAAGATTGTAAGACTTGGTATCTCCGTGAACTATTAAATTAGTTCTGGTTATTTCACTTCAGGAATAATCTTACTTACGTATTTGTAAATTAATTTCTAGATTATTTTCGAAAAATAAGTTAAGATAGAAATTGATCGATAATTAGTCTAAAAGCATTGTTTATAAAGTACCGTAAAAACTGGTGCTAGAATATCTGATGCAATACGTAAATAATGCGGTGATATGTTGTTATGCCCTACTGGTTCGAGTAAACTCCAAGAGTTCATTGAATTTTTCAATTCATTTACCCGTAGCAGTTCCATAAATATACATTTTTGTAATCCATGGCTTAAATTTTAGTTGTTTTTTTTTCGTTCGCAGGATAATAATTGATTCAAAGGTGCATGCTTATTAATAGCTCTTTGTATTAAAGAACTAAAAGCATCAAAATTCTAGTTGAGTTTGGTTTTTCAGGAAAGATCAAAAAAAATTATTCATTATTACTCTAATACCGTAGTGATGAAATTTTGGAGTAGAATATCACGACAGACTGTATCAAAAACTCTATCTAGATCAAGCAGCACCAGAACAATAAGAGTTTGACTTGTTCTGACCGCGTAAATACAATTTAATATTTGTCCTTCTGTAGTATTGTCTGCGGTATCCAGTTATTGGCACATATCGCTCATTGCTATGGGTGGTACTGTCTGGTGAACGGATATTGCGAGACAAAAGGAATTTAATTAGTATTGTCTTTGATCTCGCTTTTCTTTGTTCACTCGCTGTATATATACCGCTACTTTGCTTCACGTCATTATTATTATTATTATTAGTAGTAGTAGTAGTAGTAGTTTATAACGTTCTACTTGTTGATAATAAAGCATTACGTTTTGAGACTCATTGCGTGTGGACTCACTGAAGGCTCGATATTATTGTAAGTATAGGATACCGGTACAGTAAATATATCCCAGAATTTGGAAGCAAAAGTGGAAGCTGGAAGCGGAAGCGGTGAAAGCGATTAATTTTGTGAAGAAGCGGAAGCGCTTTGATAAAAGGGATTGGAAGCGGAAGCAAACTCGAAAGCAAAAGTGTTAAAAAGGAGCTAGAAGCGCAAGCAATTTTTTTTAAATCAGCTGCTTCCGGATTTTCAAACTGGCTACAACCGTTGGGGTAAAATGTAACAATAATAATATTATTTCTAGGTACATAACTATGTGTGCATAATTTCCTCTTTAGTCACTGACATAATTTTTAGCGTTTGTGTTGCCTTAAATTATCGTAATTAATAAGGAGTCATGAGCACAACATCTTTGCGAGAGATCATGGGTATGATATACGTGGTAAACCACCACAGTACCGTCGCCAGAGCAAATGTAGTGAGAGGGCACGAGGTGAAAGTGGGGGGCACTAAAATAAACTGAACTTTTGCATAATTATAAAAACTGATCTTCAGATCTTGCACGGCTACCAATATGCGCAATTTTAACATTTCTGTGTTTATGTCTAAAAAAAGAGAGACCTATAAGGCCGGCAGGCGTTTTTTAGCTTATTTCGTCTGCGGCCCACAACTGCCCGAAAAACCTATTTACAGAAGTGAATGCTACCAGACACGCAACCAGGATTTTGCAAACAAGTGTGAACGAAAAGTAGATTTTTTGCACAAAAATTGTCTGATTTAGGCTCCGTGCTAAACAAACTGATGCAACTCAAGCGTGTTACAAACAGGGCATAGTCATTACATATATAATGACTGCGGACGGGGGCCTGGGGGCGGAGCCTCCAGCCACTTGGCAATTTTTGTGACTTTGCACGTTTTTAAGCTTTGCACCTTTTAAGACTTTGCACCTTGGCAATTTTTGCCACCAGCCACTTGGCAATTTTTGTGACTTTGCAGCAAAAAAAAGCATTTTTTACGTCATTTTAATCGCACTTCGCACGTTTTTAAGCCATACAAATCATTAAATTGTTAAAGTTCAGAAATTATTTTAAAGAAAACTTAAATTTTGTTGCCTCTTTAGCTCCTCCTCACTTCAGATCAAGTATAAAATACGTTTAAGCGTTCGTATTTTGAGGACAAACTTTTAAGTGACTTGGCTTAGGGAGCTAAAGCCCCTTCGCTCTAGTTGCGCCTCAGACCGCGACCTTAAAATCTTACGTGTACTTTGAAAATCAAAACAACTGGTCTCTGAATAAATGTTTTCACGTATTGTTTCATGTCATGATCACTAACAAAGTAGCGGTAACGATTTTGCAGGCTCACTTCTCTCTTCCGCGACACATCCGTCCAGGGGCATCCGTCAAAGGTATGTTAATAAGACGGATCATTACGTCAGATTTATGTACAGCAGTTGGTTGCCAGCAATTTCGCAAAGAATTAAGAAAACTTCAAAGGAGAATTATGTTTGAACGTAATTACTGATCCTTTTACCTTCATTGTTATTGTCTAGCTTTTATTTGACGTTCCAAAAACAGTAATTATGAGTCAACCAAAAAGGGGGAACACAAGCAGTCGTTAGGGGGGCTCGGCCCCCTGGCCCCCCCGTAGCGACGGCACTGTATACCACTAATACTGCCATGGCATCAGACTTTGAGGTTTTACTCTGGCCAGCAGTGGCTACGATGTGGTTATGGTAGGCTCCATCTTAGTTTGCTGTGGCTTCTGCTCGCTCTAGCAAGTGGCACTGCCAAGTAAGCCTAGTAGTGTCACCTGTAGTTTATGAATCCTTGTTCCTAGCAAGTCGCAGCTGTTACAAACAGGGATGTGAAAGCGGAAGCGGTGGAAGCGATTAAATTTTTGTGGAAGCGGAAGCACTTTAATGAAAGAGACTGGAAGCGGAAGCGAACTCGGAAGCATAAAACTTCAAGAGGAGCTGGAACTGGAAGCATTAAAAATTTGACTGCTTCCTTATCTCTGATTATATGCCAAAACTCATAATTTGTAGAATGAGCAGAACGAAACCGATATTGAGTTGGATTGAAATATGACGAGAATTCATAAAATCAACTGTTCTAGAATGACGTAACTTCTCGAAAAATTTTGGTGAACAGGAAACTAACAGAAAAATAGGACTATAATTAGTTAATTTTTGTAATTACCCGGATTTAAACACAGGAATAACTATGGCTGTTTTAAGGCAGGAAGGAAATGAAAATCCCAAGGGCAAAATAGTGATTATACAAATTGGTTAGAACACGAGCAATGATTTTTGCTGCAAATTTCACAAATGAAGCACGTTGTTGCAAAAGTTGATAAATGACATTTTTCAAAAAATGAGTTTTTCATAGATTTTGATTTATTTACTAAAACTAATTTCTCTGAGAAAAAAATTGCTTTAGTTTTCAATGAATTTTCCGTAATAAATAGCTTAGTATGTCGCACTTGACAACAGGGCCAAATGGAAATTTAAAACTTTAAACGCGATTTACTCGAAACAGCGAAATGCGACTTATCAACTTTTGCCAAAACATGCTTCAAATTTAGTTTTAATTCCGTCGAATTTAACTGATTAATAGTGCTGAATACTTCAGCGGCTGAGATCGATCGAGAATACATAAAGGAAAATGCATGATTTGGTTTATAAAAATTAAACTTCATAATGGAATCAAATAATTTTTTGCCGATACTACAAAGTAACTCGTAAACTTGTCTGTAATTATTACAACTGTACAGTACTATCAATGATTTTTCCATCAACAAAAAAAGAATATGGCAATTTTATTATAGCTTTTTGAAGAGTCAGAGTATTCATGATGCTCCAAAATTTTGTGTTGTCGAGTCTTAAATTAAGAATTTCTGATCAAAATTCAATTTATTTGCCTTTTAATGTTAGTCAACTTTTCAACATCGTTCTCAGCAAAAAGCACACAGCCAATGTACAACCGAAAACATTATTTTATTGCTTACGTTTTGAGATTGTACTTATCTCATTATCAAAGCTGGTTCAAGAGTAAACAAAAACTTGAAAGAATCACTAAAATATTGAGAATTGCGTTACGAATTAGAGAAATAATTGACACCAGGACAACAAAGTTCAAATATAGTTTACATTTTCAAAATTTAGTAGTTTGATTGCTTTTACAAATTTTTAAAATTTTAACCACTTATGTCATAATTTGTAGTTTAGCTTAGGTTGTTACTGCACAGCATTCTAAAGGCGAATGCGCTTCATAAAGAGCACCAGACAAAGCCTAAAGAAAATTTATAACATGAATCAGCTTATATTTATTTGACGGTTTTAATTTGATGAATTTTAACTAATGTAGCGTGTAATAAAAATAGGCAAATAAAATTCGCTCTTGCGTTTTAATTGCTTACGCCAGATTTAGCTCAAATACTCAGCAAAAGTGCACTAGCTTACCAATACTCAAGCTCCTCGCAACCTCGCAAGCTCGCAAAGCTAAACGCATTGACTTTCCAGACTATATTGTATATCCAGTATAACGACTACGATAATATTTAATATAATAAGCGTCTTATTCGGAGCAGCAGACTGCTCATAGGTTTTCAAACCAAAAACTGATTATAGTTGAAAGCAGCCATATTAACGATGACGAGGTCGCTGTAGCAACAATCATAATAAAGACATTAAACGGGGGTGCAATATTGTCTGGCAAGCAGCTAACTTGCATGGAAAAAATTATTCAAGAATAATTTTAGACTAACATGTTCGAAAAATAACGGATCACATTTTTATCAAAATGTGTTCTTTCATTATTCAAGGTTGTTTTAGTCGACACCACAAATAACTTTCCGCGATCATAGAAGTGTGATTGAAAATGATATCGAGTGATGGCTGTAAATTTGTTGCGAGATTGTAAATGATAACAATGATACCACTTTTAGCAGCAAAAAAAAAATTGAAACGCTTTAATAATCTTGCTAAAAAGATTGCGATTGTAAAATCGGCTATTATCTGAAAAAATACCGCAGGCATCATATTGTACAGTTGCCAAAACGATAGCTCTATTAGGCTAAACCTAAACCAAAGGCATCATAATTCTGACATGGGCATCATAATCGGGAATGGAATCGATTCCTTGGAGAAATTTCACCACAAATAAGTCGCTTTTGAGTGATTGTCTTAAAATTCAGTGCCATGCTTTGAGTTATTGTTTTAAAATTCAGTGCATAGACCATGGGTGCCACTCCCCTCCCAGCCTTGCAAAGTGTGAGTAAGCGCTTTTTTTTAGTTCTGCCATCTGCATTGAATTAAGTTGCAAATTCATTTATTACAAAAGCATTATTCTAGAAATAAACGCGTAAATTAGGATCCTGCAAGACTCCTCCTGAAAAAAAGTAGGGAGGCCTGGGCCTACCACAGTCCTGCTTTCGCCACCTTTGGAAAATGGTTCTCATCGGGGATGCTATTTGTTTTTCATCGGAGCGCCGCAATATCGGTAGTTATAATCGCAAAGCGACAGCTTTTCAAAGCACAATTGAA
This sequence comes from Trididemnum nubilum, assembly GCA_963965965.1. NCBI lineage: Eukaryota > Metazoa > Chordata > Ascidiacea > Aplousobranchia > Didemnidae > Trididemnum > Trididemnum nubilum. Next base: position 33,687,442 of record OZ014486.1, read on the forward strand.
ACAAACAAACAAACAAGAATCAAGTTGGTAAGATTTAATAAATTGCTCTTGCCTTACGTAAACAACGTTTCACAACCCTCATCGTACAATTTTAAAATTTGGTACGCTGAAATAGAATAGAAGAGCAGTAATCCTTCCTGTCATAATAATGGGTTGCGTTAAGTACAACACTTTAAATTCCGGATTGATCGTAATACGCATATTCGGTAGCTGGCACATATTGAAGTTCTATCTGTCTAATCAACAAATCTTTTTCTCTTGCATTCCTCTTACTGCAAAAACAATTTATTGGTTTTAAAATCAATAAATAATCTGAAAAAAGTAATTTTACTCAGAGAATGATCTGAAAACAATTTTACCTAAAGAACGTGGGACTTAGAATAATCTGTAAAAAAATTGCTTAAAAAGCGTTGGATCATATTAAGTGACTATGGTTGGACAAATAGACGGTGCAAAGCAGAGTTGTAAATAGAACCGGGTTTTTGGGGTCTGGTTCTGGTTTTGATTAAGTTTTTGCTTAGGATACATGTTTAAACGTGTAAGCAAAATGTAAGTAACATAAGCAAAGCAAATTTAAAGTGTAACCAAAATTATCTAAAACAGTAGCCAAGTACTATGTCAAGCTCAAATTAAACCCGATAATTAATTTGTCAATCTCAATACCTAACCCGACCCGAATAGCCAAGCCCGATTTAAAACTCCGACATGCCAATTCAGACCCCGGCTTCTGATCCTTCATTTGACTGAACCTTTGTCCTGCACAAAATGCTACTCTTCGAAAAGTTCAGACCACATCATTACATGCAATTTGGGTCCCCCCCAACCCAATGAAACATCTTGTTTACATCAACAAGGTTTTCAGTCGTTTTTTTATTGTAGTGAACTCTGCTGTTGTTGGCTTTGTTTCGTTGAGCGTTACTATCAGCTGCAGTAAAGCAAACTGACACGTTTGTTCAGATAAGCTTTCGAGGGCGTGTAGGCTCCTTTTACTCAGGCGACATGTCTCGCGCGACAACTGTCGCTTTCAAGTGCATGCACTGTACATAAATCAACTTTAGGCTCTTACAAAGAGTTTTAGAAAACTGAAAACGAACTTTCTTATAATTGCAAATATAACCATCAAAACGCCAAACACAATTGCTGCCACTGCGACAATCCATTTGGGTGATATGCTTTTGACATCAACAGTTTCGACACTGCCATTATCGGTTTCTGTGATTGTTAGAGTAGTTGTGGTCGAGGTTTTTGTCGTTGTTGTTAATGTTGTTGTTGTTCTTATTGATGTCGTTGTTGTCGTTGTTGTCGTTGTTGTCGTTGTTGTCGTTGTTGTCGTTGTTGTCGTTGTCGTCGTTGTCGCTGTAGTTCCCGCTGTGAAATAAAGTCAAATTCAGGCGCGTAATCAGGATTTTGCTAAAAAGGGGCCAGGTAGCTTAAGCCCTACGCAAACATTTGTCTGCGTTTCAAAAACGGGGTCTTCCAAAGCCCGAGCCGCTGGACAATTTCTTTGTCGGAAAAAATTACCCGTATTAACGTGAGTTTCCGTAGAGTGGCAAGCATGGCGAATCCTCTGCGAAAGCGTTGAGAATTGATTTCTACTAAAGTAAAACAAAAAAATTTTCAAAAAAAACTTTTTTCAAAAAAGCTTGTTTTTTCAAAAAAGTTTTTCTCCAAAAAACAAATTTTTTTTCAAAAACAATTTTTTTGTTTGAACTTTTTTTTCAGAAACCAGTTTTTTTTAAACTTTTTTTCAAAAAACAGTATTTTCATTATTAAGAACTTTTTTTAAATAAAAGTTTTTTTCCAAAAAAAGATTTTTCAAAAAAAAAGTTTTATCTTGCGTAAAATGTTAATATCCTCAAAGTTTTTAATCTGAAACTTATCAAGAAAAATCGTCAAAATAGAGAGCGTAGGAAAAGTAGCGGCTACCCAGATAGCAAGCCTATCTCGGTTCCACTTGTGTTTTGAACTGGGCTACTGGGTTACGAATGGGTTAAACACGATTTTAATTTGGCCCCAACTGGGCATGCTCACGCAAATTCTGTCAAGTATTTTTGTTATCATGCGTTTTTCTTTGATAGGTATGATGTAAATTTTCTTAAAAAAGTGCTTAAAGAACATATCATTATTGTTTTTACTAAATTTTGTGACTGGGTTGTTGCGGGGTTGCCCACTTGAAATTTGTATTTGAGTAACTCAGTTGCTACCCATGCATTATTTTATTGGGCAACCCATTGAGCATTTATAGCTTTAATTATAGTGTGCTGTTTGTATTAAAGTATGTTGTACCTAAAATTTTCAAAGTTGGACTTTTTTCTTTTTTGAAAGGATTTTGATCGCTTACTTTGAATGAAACTGATAAAGTTGTCTACTTACAAAGTTTTCGGAAGCACAGATTTTTCTTAGCCAATAAATCAGGTACAGTGTTGCAGATAAACTTAATTTATTAGTACCGGTAAGCCTACTAATAATACTAAAACTAACCTTGGAAACCATTTCCAGTTTCAAAGAGTGAGTTACTTGTCGAAAAATTGCAATAATGAAAGTCGACAGTGCTAAAATTAAAAAAAAAAAAACTTGCAAAAAATGAACAAAATTAACATTTTGAATTTGAAATGGTCATGTGACGGCGGGGAAAAAAAACAACCCAAAATTTGCTAATAGTGCCAAAGTTATAGAGAAGTAGACCTATGTCACTAAGTTAAGTAAATTACTAGTAGTTAAGTGAGAAATTGTTTCCAAACTTTGTTTAGAAATGTTTTGTGTTATTATTTTGATTGTGCTAAAAGAAGCAATATAGATAGGGTACCAATACTAGCCTATTTCAGAAAAACTTACGGTCTGACAGTGGTACTGGATCTCTGGTCTAGCAGTTTGGCAGCAGGATTTATATCAGCCCATACAATACAATTGACTAGCCTATAGTGTAGCGTATTAGCAAGCTTACCACAGACTAACAATCAATTCAGTAACTTACTGGTAGCCCAAAATAGGCAGTATCGTTATGCAAATATCAGTAATAGGCCTGTAGCCTACTGCTACTTGTGCACAGTAATGCCATTTGAAATTTGTGAAACCCGTGGAATGAAAACATTTTTTTTTCGTTTATTTTAGAGATCAAGTTGCGGAGCTAGGAGTTTTCCAAGATTCTTGCAGCAAATGTTAGGCTATGTGTCTGTATCGGCACGCTTTTCGCACTTTCAGCTTTGGGTAGGCCACTGTACAGCACAAAACTTATTTGGGTTTTAGGTTGGTGAAAAAATCTAGCGCAGTGTAGCTGAATTTTCCAACCTGGGTTAGGGTTAAGATATTGTTTTTTTAAGCAAACATAAAGTAACCGGTGTTCACTTTAATTTTTTGCGAAGTAATAAGCAAGTGTCCAAATTTTCTTAAAACAATTGTGTCCAAAGCTGTAAAATTACAGTTTACATCTGTGCACTTATGTGCTCTAATTTTTGTACCAATCTGGTTGCCTATTAAGATAGATTAAAAATCATGTTTTGTCTAATTTGTCGACTTTTCTGAAGCTACTGTATCATGCTGCCAAAAATTATTTGCTCTTGATCCAACAAATTGCTGATTTGCTAACAAAAATCAGCTCAGTAGGAACACCAAAAGTAGCAATAGCCTTTGTTAAAAAATTAAACCAGATTTTATGCTTAATTAATAAATTTTTTGTGGTGTTATAGTTTGCTGTATACTGTAGGATTAACTCTGGTAAATCCGGACAAAATTCTGCTATTTTTGTTCCATCTTTTCTCTTTTACAATCATTTCCAAAACTATTACTTCCATTTGTGCTTTTCAATATTGGACTCAAGTATTTTCACACTGGTTCAAAAAAAAAAAAAATTTAAGAAATTGATGAAAAAATCGATCTGAGCGGACATGTCCAGAATTACCCTTAAAAGGGTAATTCGGAACATATACGTATTTAAGGCAAAAGTGCAAAATTGATATTTTTTGGTAACAGATTAACAAAAATATTAAACTAAAATAATATGGGAAGAAACATAATTGGGTACTTTTTTGGAAATTTTAGTACACTCCGCCGGACATTTGCGCCACAGTAATGGCAATTTAGTCACTACGCCATGTCGATTAAAATGGATAAGCCCCAGCCATGGTGATTAAAATTTCCCTTTCAATACCTTCACCGTGGTTAAATCACTGAATAATATCATTTCTTAACAAATGCGTTTGAATTGGCAATCTTCTTAAATTAACAGCCTCTCCAAAATTATCGTAGAATAAGGTTTTGATTAGTTTTGCGCCACGCCGTTGCCATATTTATGATTTTGTCTTAGCTTTTCTGCTGCGGATCGTGGATTTATTGACTGCAGTTTGTCCTTTTTAATGCATAGGTTTTTTAGCAAAAAAGCAATGTAATATTTTTATTTTTTACCCCCAAGCTATCCTCCAAATTTTTATTTTCTTTTGCAATTGTTTTTACTCCCAAACTCATTCGTTACGGATTTTTAAAAGTCAGATTTGAGCACGGAGTAACAATGAAATACACTTTTTTCCATAAAAAATTGGAATTATGATAAAATACACTTAATAGGATTTTGATTTGCGTATAATGCAGGTTTTGAGGGCGTGTTTGGCTACAATATAAGGCAAATTAATATCTAGCCTAATCTATAAACGAAAGTGGAGAGCAACTACGTAGAACTGTTTTATCACACATAAAATAACGAGCCAATTATTTGATTACTGCAATAATAATCTACAATGATATAGGTAGTACAAAAACATAATATGCAATTTTACTTTCATATCTGGAATTACCCTAGGCTGTCCGGAATTTTCCTTGTCCGGAATTACCCGAGGTAACCCTAGCATAATCTATTTAATGAAGTATTAGAGTAGGCCTATACGTGCACTTGGACCAAATTACTTTATGAAATTGCTGGAATCATTAAACACATAGACAGTCGCTGCAGCTAGTTTTTTTGTATCAAAATTAGATAGTTTTTTTGTCAAAACTGGTTGAAACTAACACAGTACAAATAATTGGGACTAAAATGATTTCTAAGTTGGTTTGCATGTAATAAATAATTAGTTTTTGATCACTATGTCTAGTTTTTTCTTTAAATTAACCAAAGATTGGTAAGTTTATTAATAGACTTTTTTGTAAGATTTATCGAAACAGGCTACTAACCTAAGCTCTAACTTTTATTCTTTTTTTGTTTATTAAATGTTCAGTAGTGCTTATGCGCAATGAAGCAGTCAAGTGATTAAATTTACTAATAGAAGTACCTAAATCCTTGATTTAATTATGACGTTTTTGATGTGCAGTGATCTTCATAGGTGAACAGTAGGCCGTACCAAATTTTGATGACTTTCTTCAATTTCTTAGAAGCTCAACCAAAAACCATGGTTCAACTACCGGTATCAACTCAATTTACCACCAAAATTTTTTGGTTAAGTTTTTGTTTTACGCTGTCTCAAAATGCGTTTCCATGGCAAGACGACAAAAATCGAAAAACTGGCCATAATTTTGCAACCGCTCATGCTTAGTGCAAATTTTTTTTTAAAGATGTACCATAGAATACTAAAATTTCTATCCGCCCTCAATGCATTTTATCAGTCTAACTGCTCCATTTTAAAGTAAGAGCAAGAAACTCATGTTGTTTTCTAAGTATTGAATTTTCTATTGATATATCTCATTGCATTGAGGAGTTATGGAATTTTTCTGGTACAATATATTAATAACTTTTTATCGGCTGTACTGTTATTAGACTATTAGGGTAATTATTGCATTAGAACAAATGTTGGTTGCTTCTCAAAGTGTTCACTGATAGGATAGTTAGTACTGTAAGTGTTGAAAAGCAGTAAAATGATGACAGAAATGTAATCTTTAACGTATTATTATTAATTACTGCTGTATTGTTATTTTCACATGTTATTTTTGGGGTTTGAAACTTGTTAAAATATCAGTAAAAAAGTTGGCTGCTCTCTGCCCGAAAAAAAAAAAAACTTTGACAGAACTGCATTTCTCAGAACAAATCTCTTTGCAGTTAAAGATATGCTCAACTGCTCATGAATTTTGATAGTTATCATGCTACGCTTCAATAAGAAATAAAAACACCAATCAAAAGCAACAGGTGCTGCTGAAAAGACTGCTTTTAAAGTAAAGAGTGGTGTTCAAACTATATGATTTTGACTTATACCATATCAAGTTTTATTCAAAAAATTTTGGCTTCACTTGGTACATACCATGCATTGGATTGTTTTTTAGAAGCGTAAGTAAATCAGAACTCGAGATTTCTGCAGACAAATACAGGGTTGGCACTAAGTCCTGCACCAAAGCATTTAAAGCAGTCCCAATAAGTTAAATGACCTGATAAATGCAAGCAATGTTTTTTTATTCTACACGAGAACATGTATCCTATGCCCAAGAAAAGGAAAAGGTACCTCACCGTGTTGATTTTACAGTGCTTCACATCACTCGCCACATATTTTTTGTGCACACAGCTCAACTTATGACCCATTAGATGCATTGGGTTATATCTGAAAATCTCTTAAATATATAAGCTTGATAAACAGCTTGCATTTAAACTAAAATCATAATGGATTTTAGTACTTGCTTTTGTGATGAAAATGAAATCAGCTTATAATGCATGTGATTGAGGTATTATTGAAATAAAGGGTAATTGACTCATATTCAACACTCTTGATGATGTTGTATATCTTGAAGCATTTTATCACTCCATTGCAGTAAAACAAAAAAGCCTCAATGCTGTATCCAGAAGCAAGTTTAACAGCAGTCTGTTTCGGACGCTTTAATTGTTGCACTTTTAGTAACCACAAATTCTGCTGAAGCTCTGTGTTCTGCTCTTGGATGCTGGCTGACTTGAACATGTCAATTCAAACTTTTCTTCATCTCTTTAACTACTGATATCAATGTAAGTTTTGTTCCTAGTATTGATACCTTCGGCTTTAGATTTTTTTGCTGTTAAACATTCATTCTTTTTTTTCTACACTTTTTTTGTGATGATGTCTTTTTAAGCTTTTAATGTTGTAAACATTAGAAGTTTTCGACTAATGTCAAGTTACTTGATACACATTGCTTTTACAGTAGTTTAAACTTTCCGTACGGAACACAATATATTTGTTTACAGCTTTCTAAAAACGGTTGCTTTGACTCTTGAGTTAGCCTGGTTTTCCAAAGATCTTTGTAAAGCATGGTTTGTATCATATGATGGTAAGTCAACATCAATTTTTATCCATCAATTCTTCACTTTGAAAGCAGACTTCGCAGCAGCACATGCTGCATTATTTTGTTTCTTTTGTGGGCAGAAAGTAGTAAATTTTATTAAAATTTTGAACATTTTTAAAGCAAAAAGAATTAAGTTGTTTTCCTACATAGTAGTATGATGCATACCGATGGCGTGTTGGCTTGGGAGTTTACTATACTATTCCTATTTAGTAATTGCTATACCTAGGCACAATACGCATGGTATTGTTCAGAGCCAAAATTATATGCTTGTTTAGAAAAATCGCAAAAAATTTAGATGTGAAAATAATAAGAATACAATGAATAATTATAAATAAGTTAGTACTTTAAATTCTGTCGAAATGGTTTGTCACTTTTTAACACTTACAGTACAAGCTATCCCATCGGTGAACACTGTGAGAATCAATAAACATTTTCTAATACAACAATTACTTTATAATGACAGAATAGCTAATCAAAACTTACCTTATTTTACTACTCAAATTCCATAACGCCTCTATGCAATGAAATATATCACAGAAAATTTAATAAAATTACTGAAAAACATGTTTTATTGATTTTACTTCAAAAATAGAGCAGTTAAACTGATATAATGTATTGAGAGCGGATAGAAACTTGGATATTCTGCGTCTTTAGCAAAAAAATTTGCATCTAGCATGAGCGGTTGCAAAGTTAGGGCCATTTTTTCGATTTTTGTTGTCTTGCAATGGAAACGCGTTTTGAGACGGCGTAAAACGAAAATTAAATCAAAAAGATGTTGGCGGTAAATTGAATGGAAGTTAAACCACAAGTTTTAGGAGAGTTCCTAAGAAATTTGAAGAAAGTCACCAAAATTTGGTACGGCTTAGTGAACGGTCATTGGTGGAGTTCACTAATCTTTTGTACAGAATTGTGATGTCAATCTATACTAAAAAGGATCACCAAAACTTTTTTGACTAGAATTTTTGCTAAATAAATTTTAAAAAACAAAAATTAAGGCTTAAAAACTTGGTATTTGTTGCCCACAACATGCACTAAAACTTAAATATTATTCTGCACTAAAACTTAAATATTATTCTGTTTCAAGTTACTGCACACCGAATGTGCAATTTTTGAACTGAGCAAGATCAGAGATCTGGTATCAACTGAAGCTGAGAGTCTCTTGACACTTTTGAACTTTTTAATGCTTTTTTAAACTTTATTTTTAAACACTTATAAAGCTAACGGTTCCAAGATTTTTCAGAATTAGGAGCTAGTTTGCAAAACAAGAGTTGCTACCACTAGTTTTTTGTAGCTTCACCTACCAGAAATATACTAGCGTAATTTTATGAAGTCGAAACTATCTGAGGTGAAACTATATGAGTTGAAACTACATGAGATGAGTTAAAACTACAATCACTATAGACGCAATTTTTTTCATTAATCAATGCAGGTAAATCTACTCAAAATAATAGATTGCTTTTGTTAGATTAGGGGAGCAGATATGTCTGTTGGTTTTCATTAACAATTGGGTAAGTTTCATAAGTAAATCATAATTTTTATTGGATGCAAGTTGACTGCTTTTTGCGGTTTTACTCTATTGCTTGTTTTGAAAAAAGGAAGTTGTCTAGTGTAACATTACGTAACTTCCATAAAGAGATTAAGAGAGCAAAGATTGAGCGCTCATTTGCTCATTTAGTCTTTTTTATTTTTTAAATTATCATTAGGCTGTTAAGATTTGGGTTACATTTTGAGTTTGAGTTGAGATTAACGTTAGGGTTAGAACTAGGTTTAAAGTTTGGGTAAGAGTTAGGGCAGAATAGCGATTTTGTTATTCTTACGTAACGTAACAGCAGCCTCTGCCATGAAAAAAACAATCATTTTTTGAGATATGGTCAATCTCAAATTTGATGCATTATCGAATTATTGAAATTTTGAAGCAAACTAATTTTTCTCTATGCAGTATTTATAGATAATTGCTATTTTTTTTGTTGGTTAATATTATCATTAGGGCAAGTTTTTATTGACCTAAAAACAAAAAAATTGACCTAAAAATTCAAAAAAATTGTCTTTATTCACCTAAAAAATTTAGACTGAATAAACAATATTTTTTGAGATTTTATATTAAAGCAAATATTTAAGAAACGAAAACACCCACATTTTCTTAGCGAAACTTGCTATACAAGGCTATTGCTATTTCAAAACAAGTCAAGTCTTGGGACATAATTAACTCTGCAAGCTAGTAATCACCAGGTGGACGCATTACAGAGTAAAATAATGTAATGTCGCACATTTTTGGACGTAAAATTTTTGTCCTTGGCCAACAGTTTTTTCAACATGGAAAAGCTCCTTTCTACAGAAGCAGATGTGGGCTGAGAATTTCGAAGCATGTGATACACAGCAGGTGAAATATCTTGCCTTTCATAGTAATTATTTCAGAAGTGTTATTATTTTGCATTCTTTTTTTAATGTATTGGTTGAAGTTACAAGTATCTTTACCAAAGTTAAGTTCTTTGGTTGCTTGCACTGCTTCTTTAATGGTATACTTCGCACTTATCATTTTTTTTTTATAAGCTTAATGCTATAAGCTTCTATAAGCATTCATAGTGGCCTTTGATTGTGAGCAGTTGACCAGCTAAACCACTTTTTTGCGAGCTAACCTTTGCTTGAGTTACCAAAATCCCAAAACCTACAAAACTTTCCACAATTGCTTTCACTTCAGGCAAATTTTTTGCGTAATACAAGGCTGCATTTAATCAGCTTCCCCATCTTGTAGGAACAGGCTGAGGTGGGTAACCAATAGCAGACAATTTTGCCGGTCTGGTTTTATGTTTAATTGTTACTGCTTTGATTTTTGCAATTAGCTGATCCACATCTTCAAAGTGAGATTTGATTTTCATAGCACAATTGTGCAATAAATGTGCTACGCACGTCACGCAAAACAGCTTGGGATACAGAGACTTTAGTGTTATACCAGCAGCAATCATATATTTTGCGGCATCTGACAATAACAGGTAGAAGAAGCTTCTTTTGATTCCAAGATTTCTAACAGCATCGTCAACTGCTTGAGCAATGATGTTGCTATTAGGAGCACATTTTAGAGGTTGACAGTCATACAAGTAAGTGAAGTAACTGACGTTTGGAGTTTCAAGGCTTCCCACTAGAATATTCAAGTATTGCGTGCCAGACACAGTGCTTTCATCAACAATAAGAAAAGTTCATTTGTCATGAACAGCATTTCGTATTCGCTTTAATTAATCTTCGCTTAATTGCAATGCTGTTTGTCTACAAGTAGTTTCAGATGGCAATCTGTGACCAGTGTCGCAAAAGAGGTTTTTAATGTGCGTATTGTTAAGCTTGTACAAGGGAATATCAGCAGACAAAAATGCCTTGGTTACCTTTTTAACAAAATCGGTGCCACTACTCCTTAAAAGCGTTTGCGAAGTGTGAGGGATAAGTTCTTCAGATCTGCTGTCAAACGGTTTTTGATGATTCGACGTATTTCGGTGAGAATCAACAAGAAAGCGTTTGCACAGAGCTGGACAGCGCTGTTTCGAGCTTTTAGCTCTCATCGTCAGCCCTCAGCTTCTCTAACAAAGTTATTCCCCAGCTGGACAAGACTCTTGGCCGAACTGGACAAACCTTAAGGGCTTGCACAGCGGCAGAGTTGAAATCGAAATTGAAATCGGCATAATTGAATTGAAATTGAAATTAATTGAAATCGAAATACCTAAAGACATCAAACTTGTCGGTTAAGAAAGCGTTTGTTGCAAGAAACCGCACAGTTACACAAACTGCAATATAATCCGTTGCTAATACTTTGCATAAATTCGTCAGGGAATTCTTTAACTATGAATTGAATTTTATACGCATAGGTAGTTTTAACTTTCGGCATTATTTAAAAATCTAAATCATTATCTAAAGGCAAATTTAAATACTTTATTAATTGGAATCGAAATACCTAGAGGTAAAAAAAAATTAATAAAAAAAACTTGCGCAACAGTTTGTTTCACCAATCATCAGGGGCATCTACGTGTTTTAATATTAAATCAGCTCTAACATGTTATCGAGCACTTTCTGAAGTACTGGCACCACAAATTTTTTAAATGTGTTACTTCACCAATTTGAAAGTTGAATTCACAGTCAACTGTAACCTGTTTGGCTACATTTGCACAAAATCTGAAAACGAGCTGTTTTCCTTTTCCTAAAAAATGAAAGACTAAAAATGTTTTGTTTATTTAGTTCCGTTTGATAACTAAACTAAATCGATTTGAAATAAAAGTGCCTTCTACATTTTGCGCTGTAAAAGCCACAGCTAACAAAAATTGGCTGTCCCAGCATTTAATTACCCTCGAAGTTTTTGTAAGTGAGACCTTACGCAAACATATAGCCTTAGTTAGTTTGCAGACTGCACTTGCATAAATAAACTATAACTTATTTCTTTATTTTTATTTACCATATAGCAGACTAAATAATAAAATGTTAGTCCAAACTAACAACGCAGATGCTTCTTTGCTTCTAAACTAACAACCTAGATGCCTGTCTGCCCTACACTGCTATCATTTTTCGCAAAAAAACTTAAACAATGTTGTTCCTGCTAAACTAGCCACAGGACGCACAAGTCACAAGCAACTATTCAATCGCAACATGCTCGCATGTTTTCTTATCCAATTTTAACTATTGCATCACAATCCCTTGATTGTGACAGATATGGTAATCTGCACTACTACCGTGTAACAAGTAGTTGACATTGCAAAACAAAATAAAGAACGTGCAAGTAAACTTTAAATTTGTTACGTTTTTACACCAATGCTAAAGAGAAATTTTAAATAATGGTGATGATAACGACAACACAAAATTGACTTTATTGACCTATGAAAAAGAAATTGACCTTACGGTAAAAAATTGACTTTGATTGACCTTTCAAATTAAAACCACGAAACTTCATTCAAGCTTACTCAAAAAAGCACGTCATTCAAGCTTACTACCAAAAAATTGACTTTATTGAAAAAACTTGCCTAGTTACTTTATTTTCAGATTTGATTTTTGAATGACAAAAAAATTTGTGAAAAATGCCAATATCGATGTTGTGTGCAACACAAAATTTTGCTATATGATACCACGATACTTAGCATGCGAACGAAGCAAGAAATGCTAATGCAAGATGCCTGTCAACCGAAAAATCTTGCTATGAATGTACAATTGCACATGTAAGCTATGTTTAATTGTCTATCCTCAGATTGTTAAGCTTTTAGTCGGCCATTGCTTTATTGTTGTTTTTCTAGACACTAGAATAGTTTGCTAATGCAGCAACAAGGCATTGTTGGATAAACATTATTTTTCTGACTTTTATTTAGCTAACCCAAAAAATTACATTTCACAAAAGAAAAATTTTGCAAACTAATTTCAGTAGAACGCCAATGATCTGAACTAATTGAGGCTAGTTGTGGTTTGGATAAATGATTTGTTTGGATAATTGAGCAAAATGCAAGCTGACAAAAACATCATATACACACGCATTATGATTTGTATTTTATTAGCAACACAATAATTACTGTTTTTTTGTTTTTGTGAGCCATTTTCACTATGATATCAAGTTTAGCAGCATTTATAATGAATTGTTTTGAGCTTTCTGCCCTTTGCTACATTGTTCTTCTAATGCTTTTTGCTAGTCGATGTCATATGCTAATGACTTATGTTAAAGTGTTTATAATAATCGGTGTTTCGGATAATAATCAGCATTCTACAGGAACATTGTTTTTTGTAAGGAATCTATAGGATACAAACTTACTGAAAGTAGATGTATGGAACTTTTCTCCAAGTAATACCATTACTACTTAAATCAAACTTTAATGTTTCGTTCATGTGATATGCGTATATGGCACATAATATTCTTTTGGAAACTGATTTATGTCTGGGTTTATTTTTTGCTTAAAATTTTCTTTCAAATGTTCATATTTGTAAGTATTTTTGAAAACTTAAAGTCATTTTTACAATTGCAAATGCAAAGCTCTGTCTATTTATCATTCAGGTAGCTATGATGTCAGTTTGTATTAGGTTGGTTCTAAATTTGACTCGAGTAATGAGCTCTTTAGTCATTGTGAGGTAAATGAATACATTTTTTTTCAGTGATTAACCTAAAATAAACCTTTTTGCTATAACATGAGGGTTTGGTCCAATTTTTAATATTAATGAACAATGTTTTTACAATTACAGATTCTTGTTCTGATAAGTTCATATACCAAAAAAATTACTTTACGACAGCAAGCTATAATACATGCATCAAATGAGGAAGGAATGTTTCTGTGATCCTATTTGTGGTGAGCAACTAAGAATGATTGCGATTGTAGTCCAGATGTTTTTTTTTATATGAGGTCAAGTTAGTGTTGTTTTCGACTAAATTAGAGAAAATGCAGAGGATATAGCTTACGCCTTTCAGGAAATGAAAAAAATTGCTTGTCAGACTTGGCGCTATCCCACTTTCTTTAATATTAATTCATTCATGTGCATAAAACTGAATATCGTATTGGGTGCAATGATAAATATGTGTTATTCTTAAGGACCCAGCATTGCATTGTTTGTTCAGAAAGCTAATTAGTAGGTGTATCTTTTGGTTAGTATCGAACACAAGGTTAGTGGCACCTATTTCTGACGGCTTTGTGAGGTTTGAAAACAGACATGCTATAACAGTCTACGCGGGACTATGCATAGAGGTTACAATAATAAATAATTGTATAGACAGTGTTGGATAAGCAATGCAGTGGTTAAAAGAAGATTCAACTGCCGGTACTAAACAAAAAGGCTTTTAGTGACTGGATTATGTTCGATACTCATTGCGAGTTAACTAAAAAAACATTTCATTATTTGGGCTTTAAGTTTCCTGGATGCCTTAGGTGCAAAAAGAGTTTGTACCAGAACCTGACCTGCCAGTGCGACCTTGGCCCTTTTCTTGGATAAGGATTGAATTACTCACCAAATGATGAGCTGATGACTTCATTCTAAATGCTTAAATACTCGTTTAACCTTCCATCTCTGGTTGAACGTTTTTCGTTTTTCCTGTTCAAAATTATAGGGTGTGGCTGGTCTATTCTTGTTCTTCTTAAAGTTTCTCAATGCTCCCGTTTCTCAAAGGTGGTGGATTATTGCCAACACTACGTCCTAAAAGTTAAGATTTGTATCACCAGGATTTGATTATTTTCCTTGCCGAATTTGAAAGTTTACATTGCAGGATGACTTGAGTGTAGTACAAATTCACTAATTTATTGTTTTATTTAAATATGTTGCAGCAATTTAAGAAACAAAGAAAGAAATGAAATTGCTTATGGAATAGTGGTTGGTTAGTATTTGTAGTCGAACTAGTTACACGACTCTTCGAGCTACAAGGGAGAATAATCACCGATTCGCATTTTCTAAATTTTTGATGGTGCAGTATTATTTGGGTTTGATTTTTGTTTGCAATTGATTGCTGTAAGAAAAATTAGTAAGGCTGCATTAATTACGCTTGGTGTAAACCTATCTGCTAATTTCTGAGCTGTCGAATGCCTATTTACATCCTATGAGCGCTACTTTGTTTTTCTGGACTACCCATTACTCCATACACTTGCGCAACCTGCGTAAGTGTGTACTCGTACAGGGGGTGCCCAGAAACGCAAAACAGTGCTCATAAATTGTTAACGGGCAGCCCAGTGAACCATTGGGTTAAAGGTAGAATCTGGTTAGGCTGCCCAGTAAATCATTGTGTAAAGGTAGAACCTGTTTGGCTGCCCACTAAGCAGCCATTACTGATCAGCATGTCAAGATACTCCGATGCATGCCTATGTGGAAATCTTAAATCAGGTAGATATTTGGTATTTAAATTAAGGTCACCTACTAAAAATACCTTATTAGGTCTAACTTTTTCAAGATTTGTGTTTAATGCTTCAATAAATACTTGTGCATCAATTTTCGGATGTCTATTGATTGATAGCACTAATAATTAAATTGCTATTATGTAATTTTATCCAAATATTTTCAAATTCATTCACAGTTAATTGTAAATTATAAAGCACAGAGTTGCAGCGAGTTACTAATATACATTGCTACTCCGCCAGCAATACACGACAACTCCGTCAGCAGGTTGAAGGTTCGAGTGGCCTGCCAGGATAGGCTATGTGTGAATTCAGATGCTGATGAAACACTAGCCTAATGGGAAAGCAGATACGTGAAGGAAGTGCTACCTCACAGTTGCGAAAAAAGTTTGTGTTCCAAATCTATCATGTAACTTCTGAATCTTTAAGCTGTACACGAATTCTTTTTGTCGACGAAGAGCGGGGTTAGAAGTTTCGATAAAGGTGACTGCCGAGCCCATTTTCCTTTTTCTCTATCAATCGTTGACTTCTGAGCTCTGGCTCAGACCTTGGGTGTGGTCTAATTGCTGGGTGTCATCAAAGTTCCTTTGTGACCTCAACCCTCTTAAGAATGAGGTAAAATGACAGATCGTAGGACTACCCTCACCGACAGCACTGTGTGCAGTATAAAGAGAGCTCATCTCTCGTCAATTTATGTTTGTTGAAGGGAATGCAGTGAGACTGAAGAAATTTGAACTATTATGATAGCACGTGTATGAAAAGCTTTACATGAAAAATTGTAAAAAGAACTGCTTTTTCGAAAAAAAACTGTTTAAAAAAATTTTTTTTGGAAAACAATTTTTTTGGATAAAATACGTTTTTTTTTTTTGAAAAAAACTTTCTTTGAAAAAAAAATTAAAAAAATCTTTTAAATAAAAAAACAGTTTTTTTAGACTTCGTTTGAAAACAAAAAACTTTGGAAAATTGTTTTTCACCTCTGGCGCCTAAGCGTCCCGCCTTCCGCGCGTAATCGTTGGCGCCTAAAAGTTGTAGACCGTTCTGCAAAGGTCATACATGGTTCCATGTAGTAGCCATGGAGGGGGGCTTGAGGGTTAGAACTCGCCTCATTGAGAAATGGAGAAGCCAATAAAAAGGAGTTGATGAGAAAATCGACCCCGCATAATAGCCAAAAATTGCTCGAAAATATGCTCTTAAAGTGCTGAAAAATCTTTTTTGCTCTTCATTTATATTGACCAGGAAATTTGTGAGACTTAAGAGCTACACCAAGTTTGCAAGCCCCCCATTTTTCCCCAATTGCAAATTTCAGAAATAACTTGAATGGAAACAGCACCTTGCACCTTTTGCGCAAACCTATCCCTTCCAATGAAAAAATTCTGCCAACGCCACTGCATGCGTTTATGTAAACATTCTTTTGCTTGTCAGTGACCAGATTAAAGTATCTATCTAAGATTAAAGTATCAAAGTATAAAATAACCATAGAACTCTGCCTAAAAAGTCTTCACCGTCTACCTGAGTCTACGTTAGTAACAACCACTAATGTCCTTGTGGAAATCAGTGCCGTCGCTACGGGCGGCCAGGGGGCCGTGCCCTCTAACGGCTGCTTGCCCCCCCATTTCGGTATACTCAAAATACTTTTTTGGAACATCACAAGGCCTCAAAAAAACAGTCAATAAAGTAAAAAGAAATAATAACATTCAAACATAATTCTCGTTTGACGTGATCTTGATAATTTGCGAAATTGCTTGCAATCAACTGCTGTAACATAATTTTGATGCAGCATTACGTCTTAGTTTTATTGATACGGAGCACATTACTGCACAGGTGTTCATTTTTGCTTATTCGTTGTTCATTGAACGTTTTACAAACCATGCGTCGCGACGCACATTACAGTCGCTACGCGTTTACGGATGTGTCGCAGAATGGAGATGTAAGCCTACAAAATCGTTTCATGGTTAGTAATCATCAGTGCTGGGCACCGCAAGTTTTTTTTTTAAGTCCGCAAATCCGCACCCAAATTTCAATTTTATTAATCCACAACCGCAAGTCTGCAGTTGCACGTTTAAAAGCTTAGTCCGCAACCGCAAGTCTGCGACGACGTTTGCGGATTCATAAATCCGCTACCGCAAGTCCGCAACTTCATAATTCTTGAACTCCGCACCGCAAGTCCGCAACTTTTTATGAACCGAGTGGAAGAGTTTTGCAATTAACCATGTCCCTAATTGATCTGCTCAGAGTTGGTTAGCAAACATAAGTCAAAATTTGTGACTTTTTCCCAGCCCAGGCAGTAAAAAGAATTACTCACAGTTGTTGATTGTAGTAAATGTACACAACATGACTTGTTATTGAGCTGCTTTTTCGAATAGCAAACTTAAGAATTGCCCAGCCCTTCTTACTTTTAGGTCCAACTCAAAACAGATTAAACCCCTGTATTTTTGGTTAAAGTTTTTAAGTGACTTGGCTTACGGGAGTTGTAGCTCCCAGCCCTGCTGGTTGCGCTCCTGTTTATACAGTAGGTGCTTAAACTGCATGGAAGCACAATGCACAACCCACCAACAAACCCTTAAAAAGGGGTGTTGTACTGTTATTTATCCAGCTCTGTCGATTCATTGATCCGTAAAAACGTACTTTATTGAAAATGCAAAAAAACGATTCCAGCGATGTTGCTGCTTTGCGGATTTGCAGTAAATTTCAATTTTCTACCGCGACTGTTAGCGGTAAAAAATCGGTTCCCAAATCCGCAAATCAAAACCTTGAGTCTGCAATGCGCGGATTTGCGGACTGATTTGCAAAAATGCCCAGCACAGGTCCCTGAAGAGAAAGTAAACGACGAGGCGGTATATTTATGGCAAGCTTTTCTGCGGTTAAGAGGATATGTGCTCAGCAAATCGGCACAGTTTTTGTTATACAGCTCAAATCGGCCAGTTGGTCGAGCGGTAACGCGTACGCCTCTGGAGCGGGAGGTCTGAGGTTTAAATCTCGGACCGGTTAAGTCGGAAACAGTGTTGCCAACGGCTTGCTACCGCTGGACATTTCTTTGAAAGGAGCTTTAATGCCAGGGCGCAATGACGCGGAGATGAGACCCAAAAACTCGTTACACGCTTTGGCGTAATACAGCGAGTATAATGAAAGTTTTGATTAGATTGCACACAAATATAATTTTTAAAATGTTTGACACTGCTGCTGCCTTTATGACACTGCTGTTGCTTTTATGCACCCCCAGACCCCCGTCTGTGGACGCATTTGAGTTATACTATTTTACTCAACGCTTTTCCCAAGTTAGACATTTGCTTTTTTCGATTATTGGTTTAAGCCCTAAAGCAAAATCCTGCTAAATTAAAAAAACAGGCCACGGCTTCTGATCTTTCATTTTACGATATTTTTGCTCCATAAAGAGTTTATCTTTTGAAAATTTATAATCACGTCATCGCATGTGATTTGTGGTTTGCCCCCTTCTCCCCAAATAAAGAATCCTGGCTATGCTTATGATTACTGCTGAGATTCCTACGATTCGGGTCAGTTTTAGCTTGCTGATAAACTGCAAGTGTTCATGCGGAATTAAGTCACGTGACAAGTTTGCAGTTTGTGATGGCCATTAAGTCTAAATAAGAAAATGTTAACTAAGCTCAACAAAACTTGGTGACTATGTAGCTTATTGCACATGGTTTCTTTTGAAAATGTTTAAAGATTTTGAATCAAACAGTAAATATAAAAACTAAAATCAAATCGCATTTAAACTTGGGCAACAACGGAGTGTGTATTTCGATGGTCAAAAAATGATGACCTCATCAGTTTATTACGTCATTGACTTTTTTCAATTTTGAGCATGTGTAGTAAACTGTAACAGATGTCTAAAGCTCGTTATATGTCACGTGATAATCTGGTGGCTTGCAATAATCAATGAATATCAAAAGAAGACTTAGGCTACATTTAACAAAAGCCGTAAAGTTAGAAGTCAAAGACATATATCTTTCCTAATAAAATTAGTTTTGTGGTACTGCCTCGTCAGGTAAAAAATAAGAGCAAACGTAACCCGTCAAAATTCGTAAAATTTCAGAATTTTCATACAAAACAGTAGTTTATGTTGTCTGTGACGCCACAAGTTTTATTGTTTAAGGTCGGTTGGTTAACAAACTAATAAGGAAAAAGATCTAAATTTGGGCATATACGAGAGATAAAACAATGAGATGCAAATGAATATTGCTAGTAACAGCTTTGGTTTTGACAGAGTGACGTAAATTTGACGTCAGATGGTCACAATGTGCCCACATGCGCATTTGAAGAAACGTGGATTTCGATTCAATGTTTCAAAAGCCACATTTGTGTTGTAAATTTCAGATTGTTCCAAAGTAGGTGCCACAAAAATCTTTCAATATAAAAGCATTTTTTGCCTGGATTAACAAGGCCTACAACGCTTTTTGCATCGGGAAGAGGGGCTAAAATGCCCCCTCATCTAACTCTTAAACTAAATGCCATGGAACACCAAATTTGGCATGGGGGTTCACCGAGGCTTTTAAGAAAATTTGGTGTTGAGTTGACGACATCATGATAGCGACACCATGGTCATGTTTTTGAAAATTGACGTCTTATTTTGCAATGACGTATTAGGCGGTTAAAATTCTGTTCATATGCTATATCAATCCTGAATCATAAAATGTCTTGGTCAAGGTGGTTGCGTCCCAAAAACGTCTTTTGACATGATTAAAACTAAATTCTCGCCAAAAAAGGCTTAGAAACATGACTTCGGGAAACATGACTTTTGCAAAATAACTTCGGGAAACCTCAAAATTGGGAAATTTTCCGATACTTTAGCAACTTGGAATTTTCAGGAAGTATTTGTGAATAAATTTAACTCAAATTCAAAACTGCAAAATTTTTGCTGGCAAAATTGCCTCTAGATAAAAAAGGATTAAAGCAAACTTTGTTAGATTGTAGGTAACGAGGTAAAATAGAATTCTGCCAGGTTTTTGCTGCGGCTTTAGTGATCGAGGTAAGTTGGTTTTCAATTGTCGGCCTAAAATGGTTTTCAAAATGTATTCGTATTTGCTTCTTTTAGCAAAAATATATTCAATTTGCTACACTTGGAAACAAAATTGAAAAAATATTCTTAGGCTGATCGATTAATATTAGCTAATGATAATTTAAGTTAGTGGTTGTTATCTTAAAATTTCAAGATTAAATTATATCTAAATGAACCGTTAGACTAGGTTTGAAGTTTATTGGATTTTCTAGTAGTGGTAATAAGCTTCTCGTGGTGGTATTACATTCATGTATTTTACATTAGGTTTCGGCATAATAGATATATATCTTAAATCTGTGGTAAGAAAAAATTAGGCTTTTCAAATTCTGTAGTGATGACGTGTTGCATTGCTGATATTTGTGGTAAACTTTTTTAGAATTTTAAATCGGACAAAGTTCAAGTTTGGTGTGGAAAAGTGCAATTGGCCACCAAAATCTATGCTATCACGAAAAGGCTAGAATAGACTAATCAGTGATAAATTTTTTCTTGTTTGTAATCGTGATTATAATAATTAGCAATTGTTGCATAACAATTTTTCAAAAGCGCGTAAAAAAATTAAATATTAAACCAGTATATTTGGGGTGAGGTGAATATTGTCACATATGATCAGCTTCTTGATTTGTTGTTAAATTTTAATAAAAAATAAAGTGACACACAATTTTACTTCGTGGTTAGTAGTTATGTATATGGCGTGTTCGGTGCACAGAGGTCACGTGACTGCACTGTAACCGTCCTTGTGTCTCAAATTAAGAGAGGTCACGTGACTGCACTGTCTCAATAAAAATCATTCAGTGCAAAGCAGGTCACCTGACTCTTAAAAAATGCACTGGAAACAAAATGACTTAAAATGCACTGAAACCGTCCTTGTGTTTCAAATTTTTTTTTAAATCGTGGTTCTCAGTCCACCCCTCCCGATGTTAGTAGGAGGTATTAAACTCGCAATTGAGCGCTTGTCACATGTAACCAACTTGTGCTCATAATTACGCTTCAGTCGCGTTTAATTCTTTTCAATAATTAGTTTGATTTTGTCATTTTCTATAGGTTTCACTTTAATTGTAAAGCCATTGCTATCAAATATTTTCACTTTGGGTTTACCGTACGCCTTTTGTATTCTTTCAATGTCTTCTTTTGATAGAACATCACTTGATACTTTTGACCACTCGTGTTTATAAGTAGGATACATGATAGAATCTGTACTTTGTGAATGGGTTAAACCTAAACAATGACCTATTTCATGAACAGCTACTACAAATAAGTTGTGTTTGGGAGGTGTGGCTGTCAACAAACACTGCATTAGCATTTTATTCATTTCAATAATCACTTTTATTTTGTTTATTTATTTATTTATTTATTTATTTATTTGTGTCAAGCGCAAAAGCGCAAACAAACACATTGGTAGACCTGTGGCAACGATTCATAAAACGAAATAAAAGTTTGCGAACAAGGGCATCAAAAGTATCAACATTAGCCTCCACTTGAATCATTGTAAAACACTCGAAGACGTCTATAGCTCTCATGGATATAACAACACCACAGCTGACTAGCATACAATACACAACAATGAACCCGAAATAACATATTTTTGATATCAGTTAATAATCACAATTATGGTGTATTTGACCAGTATTCTCGAATGTTAGGATAAGCATCCAACATAGCTTTTATATCACTTTTTAGGTTACAGACTTCCGAAAATGAAAGAGTCAGAAATTGAAATCGTGGTAAATTACCGATCAAATCAGCAATTTCTCTCTTCTTTCTGACACTTCGATCACCAATATTGATGTTTTCTTCCACCCATGCTTTCCATGTTTTGTAAATATAGCCTTTTGCTCTTTCTTCTCGCCATAATGCGTGGAGAATGTTCAAAGCTTTTCCACAACGAACATGAAAGCAAAGAGACTGCTTGTTTACGTTCTTTTCTAGTTGAACACATTTTGTTAAATATTCAGTCAACGAATTGATCGTCTTTTCTTCCGGTTCAATAAGCCCTGGTTGAAAATCTGCAGTGGAAAGATTTTGAACTAAATATTCATGCAACTTTTCGCCAACAAGTCTCTCTTTTTTTTTATAAGGAATCGGCAACTTGCTTGAAGATTTGTTTGGTTCAATATTTAATGGTCCGTTTATCTCCAACTCATCTAGGTAATTTAACATGTCTTCATGATACTTTTTATGCTCTCTGATGATTTGCAATTCACTTTCATTCCAATAGTTGTTAATCATTTTATCGCAGCTGCTCCACACTCTTCTAATCAACTTGTTACAACCAACGTAAACGTCTAAATGTCCTTTCTCTTTCATACAAACAGCTTATTAAGCTTGTCTGTGACGTAATCACGTATTTAGTTAAAGTACGCGTTTTTTCCATATAAAGTTACAACCAACGTAAACGTCTAAATGTCCTTTCTCTTTCATACAAACAGCTTATTAAGCTTGTCTGTGACGTAATCACGTATTTAGTTTAAGTACGCGTTTTTTCCATTATAATAATCAAGACGCGATGGTCGAGTGGGTAAAGCTGTCGCTTTACTTTTACAGTAACGAGCAGGTTCGAATCCCAGTGAAGTCAAAGAACATTCTGGAATGCCGCGGAACCACCAGTTCCGCGAAATTACGTCACTCAAGAGAAGAACATTCTGGAATGCCGCGGAACCACCAGTTCCGCGAAATTACGTCACTCAAGAGAAGAACATTCTAGAATGCCGCGGAACCACCAGTTCCGCGAAATTACGTCACTCAAGAAACAGAAGACCAGGTTCGAATCCCAGTGAAGTCGGAGAAAATCCAAAATAGTAGGTTCGATTCTCAGTGAAGTTAAAGAAACAGAAGATCAGGTTCGAATCCCAGTGAAGTCAAAGAAAATGCTTGATTAACAAGTTAAACGTAGCTTATCTTTTTGTTTGTCGAAATTTTTACAATAATTTCATTTGAACTTCTAAGCTTTAAATTCATTAATCTGTTGTCATAACGTATTTTGTTAATGTGTTTTATTTTTTCACCATTTTTTAATAGCCCATGATGACATTCCCATATAAAATTATGAACCAAGATTCTATCCCAGTAATCTTCAACAGTGATTTCATAATAACCTCTTTCATTTATGCTTCCAAATGTTGGTTCTCTAGCAACAACATGAACAACGCATCCATCAATGCTCCCAGCGTATGCTTTGTGTGTTGGATGAAAATAAAACTCACGATTTTCAATGACTAATTTATCATTCATTTTTATTTAACTACAGACAAAATTTTCTTAAGCATAAAAATTACTTAAAGATTATATTTCTATTATAATAAAAATGAACCAATCAAATATTTTAGATCAGGCGGTTCCAGATATTGGAGTTTCTACTTTAAAACCGTCACCCTTTAGAAATTTTCCCCCAACCTTAAAGAAAATAGCTCTTAATGCAGCTGGTAAAGTTCAAAAGCGTATAAATGATTTTGCCGATTGGCTGATGGCTTACGTACCACCAACTATTAAAGCAAGTGCTTCAGCAGCATTTCAAAAAATTTTAAATCTTTTTCCTAAACGGGTAATTAAAGTGCAGTTACTCAAAACTGCTCTGAAAAACTATACTAAATCTTATGATGTAGATATTGTTGATTTTAACCCATTAAAACAATTGAATGAAACACAAAAAGTCGTACAAGATAAATTACGGTTAGACCTGGTTAAAATGAAAGGATTGAAAGCAACAATCACTCTTAAAATTACCTTTGAAAAACAAACAGAAGACAAAGCAGTAACCAAGACGGCTTTTTTTAACAGCAGAGCAATTGTCATCTTAAATAAAGATGATGTAAGTGAAACATTACAAAATGCATCTAATCAAATAATAAATAAAATTGGAAATTGGCTTAGTGAAGGTTCTGGATGGTCTATATTTTCTGTCGATGGGCACTTCGTTAACTTAGTTCAATATACCCCTCTTCATGGATCAACTTATACTGCATTACCGGAAGAACTTCGAAATGCTAAGAAAGGACTAATTAACATCAAAAACAAAGACAAAGAATGCTTTAGGTGGTGTCATTTAGCTAAAGTATACAGTGAGAAAGTAAAAAGCCATCGTGAAAGAATAAGTCATTACAAAAAATATGTAGACACACTAAATTATGATGGTATAAAGTTTCCAGTGTCTATCAAGCAAATACCAAAAATTGAAGAACAAAATAACATCAGCATTAATGTTATTGGTTATGAAAACAAGCAACGCTTTCCTTCATTTGTGTCTAAAAAGGTGTGTGAAACAACTCTCGATTTGTTATTGATAATGGAAGACGAAAAGCAACATTATGTTTGGATAAAAGACTTTAATAGATTTATGTATAATCAAAGCAAGCACCAACACAGAAAACATTTCTGCAGATATTGTCTTCAATGTTTTAGCAGCGAGGAAATTCTACACAAACACACACCAAACTGCATAATAATAAATGGAAAGCAAGCAATAGAAATGCCCAAAAAAGGTAGCGCGGTGAAGTTTAATAACTTTCATAAACAGCTACCAGTTCCCTTTGTTATATATGCTGATTTTGAAGCAATAACTCAAAAGATTGACAGCTGTCAGCCAAATGATGAAAAGTCCTACACAGAAAGATACCAAAAACACATCGATTGCGGCTATTCCTACAAAGTAGTTTGTTGCTATGACGATAAATTCAGTAGACCAATTCAACTGTATAGAGGTAAAAACGCTGTTTATAAATTTTTGGAAGCTATGTTGGAAGAAGTTGACTATTGTGAAAAAACGAAAAATGAACATTTCAATCAACCTATGGATTTAACGAACAAAGATGAAGAAAACTTTCAAGCAGCTACAAAATGCCACATTTGTAAAAAAGGCTTTTCTGGGGAAGACAAAAGGGTTAGAGATCATTGTCACGTTACAGGAAAATACAGAGGGGCGGCACATAATGAATGTAATAGAAACTTCAGACTTACTCATAAGATACCAGTAATCTTTCATAATTTAAGGGGTTATGATTCACATTTTATTATGCAAGAAATAGGAAAGTTTGAAAAGGATATTAAAGTAATTCCAAACAATCTAGAAAAATACATGGCTTTTTTCTTAGGCAAATATTTAAAATTTATCGATAGCTTCCAATTCATGAGTAGCTCATTAGAAACTCTGGTTAAGAACGTTCCACTTTCTGACCTAAAACACACATCACAAGAATTTCAGGATGAAAAACTAGAACTAATGAAAAGAAAAGGAGTTTATCCCTACGATTATATGAACAGCTTTGATAAGTTTGACGACAGAAACCTCCCATCAAAAAAGGAATTCTATAGTCTTTTAACCGATGAAGATATAAACAATGAGGATTACAAGCATGCTCAGAATGTGTGGACTACTTTCATGTTAGAATCATGGGACAATACCACGACTTGTACCTTAAATCAGATGTTTTGCTGTTAGCAGATGTATTTGAGAAATTTCGAATGACTTGTCTTCAATATTACGAATTAGACCCTTGCCATTATTTTACTTCTCCCGGTTTATCATGGGATGCAATGCTTAAAATGACTGAAATAAAATTGGAATTAATGACAGATATTGACAAATTTCTTTTCATTGAAAAAGGTGTGAGAGGGGGAGTTTCATACATTTCTAAAAGATATGCTAAAGCTAACAACAAATACATGAATAATTACGATTCAAAGCAGCCATCAAATTATATTACATATCTTGATGCAAACAATTTATATGGATGGGCAATGAGCCAAAATTTACCAACGGGTGGTTTTAAATGGCTATCAGAAAAAGAAATTGATTTAGCAAATTTACCTAAAGGAAAAGGACTAATACTAGAAGTTGACCTGGACTATCCTGAACACCTTCATGATAGTCACAATGACTATCCACTAGCTCCAGAAAAAATGGAAATTAAACATCACCTCCTTTCAGACTACTGTAAACAATTACAAACTCAGTTTAATATAAAAGTTGAAGGAGTTAAAAAATTAATACCTAATTTAAAACCAAAAAAGAGTTATGTTCTTTATTACAAAAACTTAAAGCAGTATATTGAATTAGGCTTAAAAGTTACAAAAGTACATCGGGTATTAGAATTTAACGAATCACCTTGGTTAAAAAAGTATATTGATTTCAATACAGAAAAGCGAAAAACCGCCAAGTCTGACTTTGAGAAAGATTTTTTTAAACTTATGAACAACTCAGTGTTTGGAAAAACAATTGAAAATCTTCGTAAACGTGTCAATGTTACTCTGATCAACGAACCAGAAAAACTATTAAAGCATTGTGCAAAACCAACCTACGTTAGCAGCAAAATATTTAATAAAAATCTTGTTGCAGTTCATAAAATTAAAGAATCTTTAACCCTAAACCGCCCCGCGTATGTAGGAATGTGTATTCTCGATATTTCAAAAACATTGATGTATGATTTTCATTACAACTACATTAAAAAGAAATATGGCAAGAATGCAAAACTCTTATTTACAGATACAGATTCAGTAACATATGATATAAAAACAGAAGACGTATATAAAGATTTTTGGGCTGACAAAGACAAATTCGACTTCAGTGGTTACAAAGAAACCTCAGAATTTTATGACCTAAAAAACAAGAAAGTAATTGGAAAGATGAAAGATGAAACCGCAGGTGTGCCAATAGTAGAATTTGTTGGACTTAGATCTAAAATGTACAGCTACGTCACAAACGATGAAAAAGGAAGCAAAACAGCAAAAGGAATTAAGAAAAATGTTGTGAGGAATCTGTTAAAGCACGAAGATTACAAAAACACGCTCTTCAATAATCGTCAAATGTTTCATAAAATGAAATCAATTAGAAGTGAAAACCACAAAATTTATTCCGTTGAAATCAACAAGAAGTCTCTTTCGTGTTTTGATGATAAACGATATATTCTTTCTAATGGAATTGATAGTTTTGCCTATGGTCATTATTAATTTTAAAAAATATATGCTATTATAAAAAAAGATGGATGAAAATTGTTGTGAAAATCTTGACATAAAAATTATAAATGGAAATAGAACTTGTATTAACTGTGGTGTAGTTCATCACCCATATTTTGTAAACGACTGGATTGATTATAATCCACGTAATGTTGTCTTACGTAAATCAGTTTACAGTAGAACTGCTTATGTTAAAAATAAATTACAACGTCTTGAATTGTCTGCTGATGAAATACAAGCATTTATGAACATTTGGACAACCGTGGAAAACCAACTACAAAGCTTCACTGGTAAAAGGTTTCCCAAGATAGATTTTTTTATAAATAAAATCTTAGAATATTTAGACATTCCCAAACAACCTTCATACAAAATTAGTGATGCATTACGTAAAAAATATGAAATCATGTGGAAACAAATCGTTTAGCATGTAATTTTTCATAGCTTTCAGAAATTGGTGGACATATATCAGCAACTTGGTCATCAACCATAGCAAGTTCTCTTTCGAAAAACTCGTCAATATCACCAGATCTTAAAAACAATTTTAACTTGTTGAGTAATTTCTGATACGATTGATAAGCATATCTACAAGACTCAGTTTTTTTGGAAAAATTTTTCTGCGTCGTTATTGTCTGTAAAAGAACACCTGTACCACTAACAGACGCCAAGAAAATCGGATTTA
This sequence comes from Trididemnum nubilum, assembly GCA_963965965.1. Classification (NCBI taxonomy): domain Eukaryota; kingdom Metazoa; phylum Chordata; class Ascidiacea; order Aplousobranchia; family Didemnidae; genus Trididemnum; species Trididemnum nubilum. The sequence goes on from OZ014486.1 coordinate 33,715,127, forward strand.
ATGTAACAGAACCAACCACGGCCCCAGTTGTAGTAAAAATAACAGATGACAGCTTTAGAGCTAAGTCCATTCTTTTAAATTTTTTAAACATTTTCTTATAACACCAATACTGTTTGTGATAAGTGTGATACAGTTTTGTCAATTCATTCGCTTGTTCTTGAGTCAATTTTCTACTAATGTGGTTAAAGTCCATTGTTATTTTACGATATACAATTACGCTTCTGGTTGATCACCCACTTCAAGCTGTTTAACTTTAATTACAACGCTGCTCATATTCATTGATACCGAAGAATTTGAAGAAACATACTGTAGTTGTATTGTATGCGAAACACATCTCGAGAAGGATTAGGAAAAACAATGCAGTTTAAATTAAAGCAATCGAATGGGGGTGTTACTGTTGTTTTACATATTTTATCTGTTTCTCCTTGACTAACACGGATTATATCAATATGTAATTTGTCTTCATCATCATAACTGGTAACTTTCACAAGTCCGCTTACGCTTATTTCGATGTAACTGCTGGTTACCTCATCTCTCAAATGAATACTATCGGATTGCAAAGACAGAAAATCGTTCCCAGCGACAAGAGGTGCACTCACGAAATGTAAATTGTGATCTGTATTAGTACGAACTGAATGAATAGCACTTGATGGAATTGGCCTCGAAGAAGCACCCAAAAATATTTGAAATTTTGGGCGATATATATTTCGTTTAAAATAACATTTATTTATTGCACTGGTAGGTTCGGAAGGTCTACCTACGTTGAAAATGGTATGATTTTTCATATCTAAGTTTCGTGAAATGGTTACATTATCGTCTTCGGTTTGAATGTGTTGCGTTATTTGGTCAACATAATTTTTGTTTGCTGCTTCACCCGGTGCTGTGGGATCTCGTAAATTTATGATAGTGTGTAATCCTTGTAAGTTAATATTATCTCTCACATTTGTAACTAAATTTTCAACAAATTGTTTAGTTGCCGCATCAGAAGGTAGAATGGGTTCAACAAGTCCTTTTAGAATCAATGATTCATCTAATTCAATTGATGCGTTGTTAGGTGGAATATTTTCTATACGAAAGACCCTGTTTGGTAAACGACCAAGTACTTCTACACCATATATTTGAGACCTCTGAATTTGAATTTGAGAGGGCGATACAACATATTGATCATCGTTGTTTATACCTAAAGTAGCCAACCTCGAACCAAACTCAGAGCTTTCGGCAAAGTGGACAATGTTGCTAATTGCATTATCCAAGAATCCTTTATTTACACTATCTGATTCTGTTACAGGATTGGCTAAGTTTGTAATTTTGTGGTTGTTTAAGTTTAAATCACCATACATTATATCTCCTGACTTGGAAACTTTGTGTTCAATACCTACAACCTTAACAGTACTTGAAGATTGACTTCCACTTGTTCCAAATTTTGAAATATTCATTTTGTCCTTCTTTATTATAAATGAACATAATAAACTTTGATAAATATTTAAGTGGGGACAACAAGCAAATCAAACATCATTATCTTCTACCAGATTGTCATTACATGATAGTAGGATCGACAGGGTCAGGAAAAACAAATTTGCTTTTAAACATGGTTCTCAAGTGGATGAATTACGACCTTTGTTGTGTTTATACTGTTAATCCTGAGCAAGATAAGTATCGATTTTTAAAAGAGCAAGGTATTGAAGTGCTAAGCCCTGAAGACTTGCCTCCAGTAGAAGAGCTTGACCCTCAACAGAAAGTAATAGTTTTTGACGACATTAAGCTAGACAACATGAAAAAACTGATGGAATACTTTTCTTTATCTAGAAACAGAAATTGCAACTGTATTTACCTCACCCAGTCATACTTCAACACTCCAAAGTACATAAGAAGAAACACTAACTGTTTTGTTTTTTTCGGGAACTTAGACAACAAAGATATCAGACACATTACTGACGATCATGCTAAAGGTATAACAAAAGAAGAAATGGAGTCGATTTACCGTGAAGCAACCAAAGATCCTTACAATTTTATGGTGCTGGACAAAACAGCCAAACACCTACCCCTTCGTTACAGAAAATGCTTTGACCATTTTTGGGCTTAAGCTTTATATGCTATATAGTAAACATGCCATTTGTAAATGAAGAAGAGTTGAAAAACAAAAATAAACTTGTAAAGGATTATATTAATAACCGAAAGCTTTTGAAACAAAAGCTGCAAAAAGAAATTGTAGCCAAACAACAACTGCAAAAGTCTGCCTCTGAAATATTTCGTCCCATTACTAAAACGTTTGAAGAAACTCAGAAAAAAACTGATAAAAGGCAAGACCAACTAATTCAACACATACAGCAACAGCTTGCCATTGAAGATAAACCTCGATCAATTTATACTGTGCACTTTGAGAGTGCTTTCGATAATGAAGAAAAAGAATTGCTTACACAAAACAATTTTGAGACTGATATTGTTGAGCTTGTAAAACGCGGGCCAGATTACATAAACGCATTGAAAGACAGAGCTAGATTAATCAATCAAAGATTAGGTGGTTTACGAAGAAGACGTGATGCTGATACAGAAGTGATTGATGAGCAAATAAAAACTTTTAAAAAGTACAGAGAAAAATTAAATAAATTATTAGGAGGAATGGAACTTACCTTTGGAAAAGGGTTTAAAGATCCCAACAAACTTTGTGAAAGACTTAATTTACTAGTAGCAGCCAAACAAGCCGGCAATAACAACAAACGTTTGGATCAAGAAATTGCAAACATTTTGAAAAAACTAAAATCGAACAAATGCATTTCACACTGCGACCACCAAAAATTATTTGACAATATATTAAAATGACATCAATACCACTTTTCTTTGACTCTAGGAAAGGACAAGGAAAATCAGAAGATTTTATAACTAGCTTTAATCCACCGTTGCAACTAGACATTAAAAAAAGTTACGAGATGTCCTTAATCAATGCTCAAATATGGTACTCTTGGCATAACATAACGAGCAGCAATAATAAATTTTTTTATTCACCAGATGGAGTAGCTGCACGACTATTATCGATTCCTCCAGGGAGCTATAATATTGAAGATCTCAATAATGAAATAAAGTACTTGATGGAACAGAGACGAGATGACAAAAATAATATAACTATAACACCAAATTTTAATACATTAAAATCAAGAATTGAACTTAAAAATGATTACATAGTTGATTTTCGAATTCCAAATTCAATAGGTGACGTTTTAGGATTTGATTCGGCATTTTTGGGTGTAAATGGAATTCATAATAGTCAAAATCCTGTAAATATTACAAATATCAACAGCCTTCAGATTCATTGCAGCTTAATTGATGGAAGTTACATAAACGGAGCGTCTAGTGACTTACTTTATACTCTTAGTCCAAACGTACCACCGGGATATTTGATTCAAGTTGAACCTAAGCAAAACATTTACGTTCCAATCAAAAATTTAAGTCAAATTGATAGTATCCGATTCTCTATAAAAGATCAAGATAACAATTTTGTAAATATGAATAATGAACGAGTGACTTACTATGTTCACCTGAGAGAGATTATGTAGTTTAACTATAAATGTTATCACAAAGAGAAACTAGATTTCATAAAAAGAAAATCATAGGTGGAAGTTTGCTTAAAAATGTTTACGACAAGGTAAGGAACGTAATCAGCACTGGTTCTAAGATTCTTAACAGAATTCCTACTGGAGTGAAGACTGAGATTAAAAAACTAGCTGCACCTTTACTGAAAAAAGCCTTAGAACCCACAAAAAAGACATTAGAACCAGTCTTAGAAAATATAACAATAAACAAGCGTATTATCAATGACAGAGAATTAGAAAATCTCAACGACAGATCGAGAGCTATCTTAAGTAATTTAATTGCTGGATCAGGATTTAAAAATTATATGTCTTAATTATAAAATGACAGAACTAACGAATCCATATTTGCAAATTAAAGAAACAAACTTAGTGGACAATTCAATTACTGAGTTTGAATATGTCGAATACCTTCCGAGAGACTCAAATAATATGAACAAAGATGGTCAGCACATTATTGAAACAAAAGATGAAGATGTTTTTCTTCTACCGCATAAAGCATACCTAGAAATCAGAGGAAAACTTCAAACTAATGCGAATGCTAATTACAATAACAATGACATAATTTCATTAGTAAATAACGGTTGGTCTTTATTTCAAACTGCGCAATATCAATTAAATAACCAAACTATAGAAAACATAAACCTTTATCTACCTCAAGCATCAACAATACTCAATTTAGTTAGCTTTAGTGATGATTATTCAAGATCAACCGCCTCTAACATGCTGTGGTTTAAAGACACTGGAACTGGTTCCCCATCTCTTAAACAAAATTTTGGTGGTGTAGCTGATGATGCAAATGCAAATGCTGTACGTGATGGTATTAGAGCAATCGTAGAAATATACAACAACAATCTACAAGCAAATATTGGTTTCACCGCAAGACAGAACATTACAACGGGAAATAAGCAAATTACTTTAATGCTTCCTCTTTCCCAAATATTTGGATTTTGTCGTGATATCGATAAGGTTTTTAGGGGTGTTAAACACAGTATAGTCGTGGATAGAGAAACATCTAATAACTATATTTTACGTGCTAATGGTGTAGCTGCTGGTAAGTTTAACATAAGTCATATCTCTTTGTGGATGCCTAAAGTGAAACCAAGTTTAAAAGTTGAATCGGAAATAGATGCTATGTTAGTAAAAGGACTTATAAAACAGCTATACTTTGAACAAATGAGAGTGTATCGAACAATGTTTCAGTCAACAGAAACAAGCATGACTTGGAGAATAACAACCCAGCCGGGAACAGAGCTTCCTAGACATGTCTTTGTTGCGTTTCAATCGAGTGAACGAGATAACAACCAGCAGCTAAATAATATGATTTTTGACAATGCAAACTTAAGACGTATTAGTTGCAGAATAAACAGCATTCAATATCCTGAACGAGAATTTGAATGTAATTTTACTCCACAAAATAGAAATTATTCGCGCTTATACATGAGTTTTCTAGAGGCTGTAAACAAATACCAAGATGCCGACACGGGCTGTCAATTATCAGCTGAAGACTGGGCTAGTTTGTATCCAATTCATCATTTTGATGTTAGTAAACACAATGAACGACTTAAAAACAGCTCGGCAGATATTGAAATAAGGTTTAGTCTTGGTGGTAACTTTAGAAATATTGCAAATAACGCTGACCAAGCTTTCTATGTTTATGCAGTCGTACTTTCTGATAGATACCTTCAGTTAGAAGGACTTTCAGGTCGAATGAATATAATTATCTGAGTATAAATAAAAATGTATGTTAAAATCGGATTAAATTTATCACAATTTCAAAAAGAAAAAATAAAACAAGCTTTTCAAAACAAAATTGGGCTTACACTCACATTTAATAACCACCAGTTACAGGGATCAGACTTTCTTGGTTTAACAAAGACGCAAGTTAACAAAATGAATGATGCTAAAGCAAAAGGTTCAGGTGTTACTTTGAAGCTATCAAAACTACAAATTTCAAAACAGGGTGGTTTTATTGGAACTCTTTTAGCAGGTTTAGCAGGTAGCTTGCTACCCAGTTTGTTAGGAGGAAAAGGACTTGTGTTACCTGGATCAAAGGGTAAAGGGCTTATGTTGCCTGGAACAAAAAGACAAGGTAGGTCTTATCGCTTCGACGAACCTCAGATTCTCGGAAAAGGTTTAATACTAGGAAAAAATTCTCCTTTCAAAAATGTTCCGATCTTGGGTTTGATTTTATAAAGTCTAATATAAAATGTACCACGATTACTCATTGAACTTGACACAAAATCAAAAGAAAAAAATTGCAAATGCATATAAAAGCAAAACTAGTGTAAGTGTTAGACTAACAAATGCAAGTTTACAGACTAAAGGCAACGTTAGTTTGCAACTGACGAGTCGACAGATAAATAGAATTAACAAATCAAAAGCGTCTGGACACGGTATACAAATAAACTTTAGTAAAACGCAATTGCAAAAACAAGGTGGTTTCTTAAGTAGCTTACTTAATTTAGGAAAACTAGTGTTACCGTTTTTAGCTAAAAAGGTTTTGCCAACTTTAGGATTAGCAGCTGCTTCCGGGGCCATCCAAGGAGCAACTAATAAAGCAGTAAATAAATGAAACCATTAACAAACTTAGACATTGATAAAATCATGATTAAGTGTGACAATTATCGAGGAACATTTAGCAAAGATATGTTACCAAAAGCAATGAATAAAAATGAGTCAGCTGTCGTAAACTTGCAAGATTATTTTGCGGGTAGTGGAACTCATTGGGTTTGTGTTTACAACGAAGAAAAATCAGATAAAGTAGAATACTTCGACAGCTTTGGACTTGTACCCCCAAATGAAGTTGTTAAATATATGAAGACTACAAACAAAAACATTATTTACAATGATGCACAAATTCAAAATATTAACTCAATTCTTTGCGGTTACTACTGTGTGTATTATATAACAGAGCGAAATAAGGGGAGAACAGCAAACGAACTATTGTTAGATTTTCATGAAAAACCTACACCTTTTAATGAAATGTTTATGAAGTTTTATGTATCATATATTAAAGATGGAAACTTATTGTGTTAGAGAAAAGAAAAAAACTAAATGTGTTCCAGGTTCTGATGAAATTATAAAAGCAAAAGGAAATGGTCGCCTAATGTTACGTTGCATTTGTGCTAGTTGTGGTATTACAAAGCACTGTTTCATTAAAACCAACAAAAAAGGAGGCTTGTTAGACCTTCATGCTGCGATAGGAAAATTACCAAAACCAAAGGTGGGTTCACTCTTCCAAGTCACAAGTACACTGGGCCATATAATCCTTTGGATAAACAACTTGATTCGAACGACCAACCTTTACCGGGGCAAGAACCTTACAATCAAATAGATGCTATTGCAATGAAACATGATATTTGTTATCGTGATAATGACAATAAAAAAGGTAAACTAAAATGTGATAAAGATATGTTAGACAGTTTATCGCAAACAAAAACGAAAGGTATCCGGGAATCGTTTGATAAAAAGTTAGTACAAGCAGCAATTGGAACTAAATATAAGTTGGGGTTAGGTGCAAAAAACGTGAAAAGGCGTCGTGGCAAACAGAACTAGCTGATGAACTACACAAACCAGTAAAGAAAAAGTTTCTGCGACGCCGAGTTATAAGCAAATCAATTGATGAAATATGGGCGGTTGATTTAGTGGAAATGCAAAAGTTTAGCAAATGGAATAAAGGTTACCGATATTTACTGATGGTGATTGACGTATTTTCTAAATTCGGATGGATAGTCCCTTTGAAAGACAAAACGGGTAAAACTGTTGCTAATGCTTTCAAGAAAATCTTCAAAGAAAAAAGAATTCCAAAATTCTTATGGACTGATAAGGGAAAAGAATTTTACAACAAAAATACGAAAAGCCTGTTGGACCAACACAGCATTAAATTATACTCAACTGAAAATGAAGAAAAAAGTTCTGTTGTTGAACGCTGGAATCGCACTATCAAAAATAAAATGTGGAAGCAATTTACAAAACAAAGTTCAACTCAGTACTTAGACATGCTACCTGAGATAGTTGATGAGTACAATAACAGCTATCATTCATCCGTGAAAATGACGCCTGTTCAAGCAAGCGAAAAAGAAAATCAAGGAATTGTTTACTATAATTTGTACGCTAAAATTAAACCAATAAAAACAAAAGCAAAATTTAAAGTTGGTGACACAGTTAGACTTTCAAAATACAAGCGAAAACTTTTTGACAAGAGTTTTACTCCAAACTGGACAGAGGAACTGTTTTTAATTTCTAAAGTTTTAAATACCAATCCACACACTTACGAAATCACTGATCTTCGTGGTGATTCAATTTCTGGAACTTTCTATGAACAAGAACTTTTGAAAACGAATCAAACTAAATTCAGAATAGAAAAAGTTGTTCGCAAAGATAATAAAAAGAAATCGGCATTAGTTAAGTGGTCTGGATACAGCAATAATTTTAATAGCTGGATTCTGATTGAAGAATTAGAGCAACTTAAATCTACATATAAATAAAAGATGTTTTGTGGATTTCAACCTTCAAACTTATCAGTTCCAGAAAATATAGAAGATATAAAACAAAAGTGGAATAAACGTGTTTTAACTTACTGTATCACGAACTTAACACCAAAACTTACAGAAGAATCGATACACAAACAAATTGATGCTGCTTTTAAAGTTTGGGATAAACCTACAGCACTTAAATTTAAGAAAGTACAGCCAAATGAGCCCTGTGACATAAAAATTAGTTTTTGTGCCAAGGAACATGGCGATGGATTCCCTTTTAAAGGTAAAGGCGGTGTTTTAGCTCATGGATTTTATCCAGGTTCAGGAATTGGGGGTGATTTACATTTTGATGCTGATGAAGATTGGACAGACCAAGAAACACCTCCCAAACACAACTTATTTGTAGTAGCTGTTCATGAAATAGGTCATTGTTTAGGTTTAACCCATTCACAAAGTACAGATTCTATCATGTATCCTACTTATAAACACGAGTGGTCAAAAGTATCAAGTGATGTTCTATCAAAAGAAGACATTGAAAGAATACAAAAGGCGTACGGTAAACCCAAAGTGAAAATATTTGATAGCAATGGCTTTACAATTAAAGTGAAACCTATAGAAAATGACAAAATCAAACTAATTATTGAAAAGATTTAAACACGACTGAAGCGCAATTATGAGCACAAGTTGGTTACATGTGACAAGCGCTCAATTGCGAGTTTAATACCTCCTACTAACATCGGGAGGGGGGACTGAGAACCACGATTTAAAAAAAAATTTGAAACACAAGGACGGTTTCAGTGCATTTTAAGTCATTTTGTTTCCAGTGCATTTTTGAGATTCAGGTGACCTGCTTTGCACTGAATGATTTTTATTGAGACAGTGCAGTCACGTGACCTCTCTTAATTTGAGACACAAGGACGGTTACAGTGCAGTCACGTGACCTCTGTGCACCGAACACGCCATATACATAACTACTGTGGTTAGAACTTGACTTTTGTTATTGATTATGTTTATTGAAATACTGTGGTCTTTAAACAAAGCAGCAATGAAAATAATCATAGAAAACGATATACTGTACAATATAATAAAAAGACAATCTTTTGTAATAAAAATTTAGGTTATGTTCTTAGATTTTTTGTCTAATCGAGGCTGGAATTGCTCTTAATTTGGTTTTAAATTTTGAACAAGCATAATTGTATATAAATTTTAAGCAAAAATTAGCTACGTGTACTTATAAAATTGTTCTAATTATAAAAATATTTTGTAATTCAACTACAATCAACACAAAATTTTGCGGCAAATTTGGAAAATTAAAACATGGAGCAAAATTTTAAAAGTTGAGAAGCTGTTGCGATTTGCAAAATAGTTTTTCGTTAATTGCTGAATTCTTAAAGTGAAGATCTGCTACGACTTGCCAATCAGAACCGTTTTGTATTTTCTGTACGGCAGCGATGCGGAGTTTTGTAGCCAACTTCAATAACGTGTAGGAGAGCTACGTCAAACTCTCTTAATCCCTTTCTCCTTGGACTAGCTGAACGCTTGATTTAATATTTTTTAATGGTTTATTTTTATAACGAATAAAGAAAAGTAGAGAAAACGGAGTAGTCTCAAATTCGATGTAAAGACCACTTAAGGGCCTTTCTTCTATAGAAAATCCATAGAAAATTCTCTCAAAATCCATAGAAAAGGAGCATCGCAAAACGCAATTTACCGAAGTTAAGCAGCATTAACACGTTTCACAAAAAAATGACACTGTTTTTAGTATCCTTGCAGTCGCTACTGAGATCTCAAGCTCCATGAACGATTTAAATAGTTCCAGGCAGTGATAGCACGTGGTAGATCGCCTTTGTGTAGCATTCCAAAGCCAAAAATTAATCAACAAAGGTTGGCAGCTGGCAATCTAAAGTCGTCTTGAAAAACAAATAATGTAAAAGACCTTCCAATACAAGTTAACGATTCTCAAAAGACGGCCTTCCAACGCAATAACGATTCTTAAAAGTTAACGTTTCTTAAAAAAAGCGTTAATTAACTGGTTATTTTTAACAAAGGATGAATGATTACTCAGTAATTTGACTTAAACACCAATTAGACAATGACAAACAATTGTTTTATAAAGTCACATGGTTGCTAAAAACCAATTTAATTCAACACAAATGCACAAACAAAGATTTAAATTGGGTCTTCAGTCACGAGTAGAAATGTAGGGCAGATTTTTTTTGTAAGATTTTAACAGAAGCATAGTTTAAAAATTATGAACGTAAAGATACAGTACAGCTTAAACGAGTAGAAAAATAATCGTTTTGATGATGTGTTACATTTATTTAGCCACCCAAAGGTGGAAATGGTATGATCAAAAATAAACCAATGTTGGAGAGTCAGATTTTTTCAGGCAGTTACTGGGAGTCCTCCGGTTACGACGGTCTCGACTTACGCTGTTTCGAGGTTACAAACGTAAATATAAAAGATATTAATACTGTATCGATGCTGTAAAACTTGATCATTGAAATCAAGAATTAGTTGCATACAGCTGTTTCAGACTCATAGGCCTCCTTTCTTTGCGTCGTAAGTGGCGTAAACAATTGCGAACTTCTATGATTACGAATGAATAATACTATCTCGTGGCATCATACTTACAGCATAGTACGTACAGAGCAACTTATTTATCATGTTCCGGCTTTCACTTAAATTCGGGTTACACCGCATTTTAAGAACGGATCAACGTCGTAAGTCGAAAACACCCTGTAGTATATGCCAATTATTAACCTTAATCCTAATTGAACGGGGAAAAACCGTTCATTGCAACTTTTAGGGCAACTACACAAAATTGCCGCAAAGGCACTCTAGTATATTGCAACTACGCAAAATTGAACATTTTGTTCAGAGTTATAAAACTTATATAATTATTATTAGGGTTTGATGTTACCATTAAAAGAATCCTCAATAGAAAATCCAGAGCAGAGTAGTCCAAATTACATTAAACAAGAGATAGGAAACCCCTACAGCTGTTTCACCCTCACAATGTTGAGTTATGAAAGTAATTAATATGAATACCACTTTTCTAAACAAGCTGAAAAATACAAATTTTGATTAATTTTGTGCTCAAAAAAAAATTGAATTGGAAGCTAAAAAAACAATATCAAGTTTGACTTTACAAACCTTAGAATAGCACCTGAAAAAAAATTGAAAAAAACCTTGCAACCGCTATCTTCGAACAATTTTACATTCCTACGCAAGAAAAGCTGCTGATTGCTATAATAATGATGAAAATGAACCGATACCGATCCAGCACAATTGTGCCACGACAAAATTAAAAAAACAAAATCATCCATCATACCAAATGCATAATACTGTATCATCATTCCAAATATATTCCATCAACAATGTGATTCAAATCAGTTCAGTATGAAGTTGATCTTACATTAAATGTATTCAGTATGATCGAAATCAGATCCAAATCAGTTCAGTATAAATCTATTTATCTTAGATATTTGTACCTCCCAGGATAAACTACTGTATAAGTTATCGAATTATCAGTTATGAATTATTCACATTAATTTGAATAATAATTTAACCCTGGAAGATCTCTTTAAGGTAAAACAGACTGCAGGTTTTTTATTGTTTTTATCTATGGCGTATAAACATATAAAGGTAATATAAGAATAATTAATGTTAACTTCCAAGTTTATTATTTTGCGTGCTTACAAGCTCATCTTTCATTCATGGGCATAAACCATGCTCTTCTTCGCCGTCTGTCTAGCCACATAACAAAGATCATCTTAAGGTTTGGTTTTCTGTTTACGAGTCCGTCATCAAACTAGTCTCGATAGCAAGTATGGACTGCTTGGTCTCAATGGAAAACAAATGTTAAGTGTTTTTACCAACCACACAACGAAGTATGACCAATTCGGGAAATGAAACCGGAGCCGACATTTATCGATCACGACATCGAAGTTTTATCAACTGAGCCTGGCCGCCAGCGCTTATGCTTGTATAGCTGCTATATACTTGGTAGAGTTTGTCGTATAAAGCCTACAATTTTGCCGTTTCAACAAATTTCAAAAATTGTGCTTCCACGCCAACTCTAAAACTGGCGTTATTTTTAAGGGGATTTAAGCAGATTTAGAAAATTTGATGCAGATTTTTTTTAAAGATTTACTGCTCAAGATAGGTTTTATTTAATAAATAACAACTGCAAACCTCAAATAATAACGACAGGCTTCTTGCCCTACTATTACCTCTTATCCAAAAAAATGGATTTAATCAGCTTGACTCCATACCATTGGCAACCTTGCACTTCAAAATTTCGTGATCATCAAAACATGACTTTGCAAAATTTTTGCAAAAGTAATCGAATATCTTGATCAATGATAGTACAGTACTTCCTCGATTATCCGTACCTCGTTTATACGGCATTCGATTATCCGTCCATTGGGTCAGATAATAATTTATGATATAACCAACACTTTTCCAGTTAATGTGGGGCAATAGATAGCCCTACTGTAATTTTAACGATCATGCAAATTTACATTGCTTTCAATAAAAAAGTACTGAGATCCCTCAATGCGGTACATTATTTGATGTTGAACCTCGTTTAAGTTTTGGTGCATTCGAATCTGCTTCTTGCTGCGTTGTTTTGGTTTAAATAAAGAAATTCAATTATGCGGTTTTTTTACTTATCCGTTCAGGTTTTGAAGAAATGCTGTCCCGACTAGACCGGATAATCGAGGAAGTACTGTACAAAACAAATGTACATTAGATCTTGATCAAACATAGCGTTGTTCATTCTGCAAAAGTTCGGAAAGCCATCCTTTTTATTGTCACGAAATTTCGAACGCAGTGTTGCCAATGGTACGGAGTCAAATGGTTAAATCTATTCTTTCTGATAAAGAAAATGGTAGAAATAAATCTGGGGCACTTCTTAGTTCTAATTTTTTAAACAAAATTGGTTTAGAACAGTACTTTTAATTGGATCAATGTTGCAAAACATCGAATTTTGAGGAACCATTATCAATCAAAAAATGCATATAAGACCAACATCAATAGAATCGAGAGAAAAACATCCTTTGATTTTAGGGCGAACAAAATTAGGCGCTAGACAAGCAATCATTTATTCACCTAGAAATTTACACCTAAAACTGGGTGCTTTACTTACTATCTCTTTGGCAGAGATATGGATGTTGATTGAGACATGGTGTGCTTTTCATATGAAGAATGCCATTTTGTGACATCTTGAGACAAACGCAATTATTAAATATATTTGGATGTCCTCGTTTCCACGGATATCCTTCACGCGCTTTAATTTCCAAATTGTTGTCAGCCCAAATAAAGTTTTGCCCTTGATTTCTTCTTGACAAACCAAAGAAAAAGCATTCCTCACCTGTAAACAAAATACTTATGCGACACAAACATCGAAAAATGAACCACCATTATTTGCAAAATAATGAACATTGTTTTTTGTAATACCGGTATTATTTTTTGCTGTTGCACTTGCTGTTTTTTCTGTTTACATTCAGTAGATTAACAACAATGCAGTGTGTTCTAAGCTTTTCAAAGTTCAAACAGAACTCTTCAGCAATCTGCCTGGTATGAAATGCTGTGTAATTATTACTCTTACGCTCGGTTTCACAGAGAATAAAATATTTCCATTCTAAAGAGAACAGCAATCTGCAATAAAACTAAGAATTGCTATCTAAAGTGCAACAAGCTTTGAAGTTGATCATATTTGTTAAAGCAGAATTGTTCAAAAGAGAAATACAATTGTAAGCTAAAGGAAATAACAATCTGCACCAGAGTTGTAATTTGATCCGGGTTATTCGGATCGGGTTCGGGCGTATATTTTTGAGTTCGGGTCTGTATTAGTCGGCCGGTTTACAACTCTGATCTAATCAAATCATATCTTTTATTATACTTGCTGTATTACGCCGAAGTGTATGACAAGTTTATGAGATTTTATATTCTGAAATAGATTAAAGTCCAGCCACTACTATTTAAATTGAAAGTTTTCAAACTTACATTGTTACACCCAGCCCCAAACAATACACAGAGATTCAAAAATGTATTATGACTAGGGCAAGTTTTTATTGCTCTAAAAATTTTTTAAAATGCATTTATTTTCAGCAAAATCTGCGAAAAGTTGCATTTGTGCAAAAACATATTAAAGGACAGTGATTTACTCAAAAGATTTATTTACGTACGCATAATGCTAAATGTTTGCAAACGTTATTTGGGGAAAAATGGTGATCTTTTGCCGATAGTTTGCCTAGCATGCTAAAACTTCGATTCACAGTGCACGAAGTTGTAAGCCAACTGTTGCCTCTAAGACAACATTGGAACGCAGATAATCCGTCACATAGCTCTTTGTTATGCAAATCAAAGGCAATATAGAACTGTATTGATATAGTTTTATATCATGCTTTTTAAATCACATTAACATTTTGCGCCATCTTAAATAAAAATTGTAGTAAAAACTTGCATGTAAAAAAAGTTGCAATCTGAAGCTCCTAAAAACTGCTTAAAAAATTGTTACACATAAATTCTTAGTAATTTGGGAGCTGTCAGAAGCTGTAAAAATGTTACAAAAACTTGACCTAATTATGAATCTGAGTTGCCGTTTGTGTTAACATTAATGGAAATTCATGCAGCCATTTTCGCTCGGGGCCTTTGATATGAATGAGGCCTGTCTTGCCGCTTGGGCTAGCCGGGTTTCAACGACAATTAGATGGTTGTGGTTAGCGATTTGGTCTTTTTTTGCCGCAATTACACTTGAGTGAGGCACTTAAATGACGCTATTTCTAGCGATATAAGCAGTAAGCACAAGTTGAAACGTCAACTCCTGTCCTTCGGGGATTCACAGTGATCCAATCACTTTGCTGAAGTCCTGATCCCAAAATAAGCTAATGATTCGTAGAGATGTAAAAATTTAGCAAGAAATAGTAATTGCCTGGTACGGAAGTTACTTATATTTGAGTAACCATATTGCTACACCACTTAAAAACGCCACTGGGGCGGCGCCAGGGGGGCACCGCCATTTTAGGACTGGTAAAGACATGTCCTCCCCAATCACCTTTAGCGTCATTTTTACAAATCGCCAAAACCCGTTGAGTTTTTTTTAGGGTATAAGGGTGTGACGTCATTCTGTATGAGTTGGGTTGAATCCATCCTCAAACTGATTTACTGCATCTAAACTACTGTAGGCCTACTTACATTTTTTTTGCATATTTATAGTTGTTTTTTCTAAATTAGCTAATATACCGCGATACGTATCATTTTTTGGGGTTTTGATTTTGTGGAATTCATCCAAAATAGATTTTTTGGAATGGCTTTAGCCGCCAAATTGAAATGCATCAATCTTCTGCTGTGTTACGTTCAGAGCTTCGGAATCGAAAAAATAATTTTTCTAATCTCCATCTTGAACTCCAATAAAACTGTTTAAGTTCATTAAAAGAAAATTTAAAAATTAAAACATTTCTGGAAACAAATACTTTTTGTTGATCAAGCTGTGTAAATTGAGATTGCGTTCAGTTTTTTATGCCGTGACAACCAAGAAAAACAGCATGTCTAAGGAAAGTAATTACGTTGAAAAGTAACTTGTATTTTTGTCAGCCTGTACTCTTGATTTGCAGCAGTCTTGAAAAACTTGATATTTTTGCGGAACTTCAACTCGAATTTGAACTTCAAAAAACTTGAATTAGAGAACCTGAACTCGACCTGCTAAAATAGGTTGAACTCGAATTCGGACTTGAACTCGAGTAAAAGGAGATCGAGTTCGCTGCTCTCGTTGTGTTTGTGCAGAATAACGTACATCTTCTCTAATCTTTCAAAGGCATTGGAAGATGTCATTAATATGCCACTAGATGCAATCTCAATTTCTGATCTTGCTATCTTCATGTCAAATATGTTATTCGAATGACATTAAAAATTGCTAGTTTTTTGTAAAATCACAAAAATGAAACATAAAACTTCATTTTTAGACTGTGACCAATTTTGGAAAACTTTATTTTTAGACCATTTTTAAAAATTTCATTTCATTTTTTCATTTTTAACTTCACAGTGGCATGAAACTTCATTTTTAGACCTCCATTAAAGGCCTTCAGTTGATAAAGGTTCTGTCATCAGGATTTTGCCAAAAGAGAACGGGCTTTAAACCCGAAGTTAAATTTTGACTGCATTTCACAGATGGAGGTCGGTTTTGTGAGAGTTTTAAAAAAAGTATTTATTTTAACGCCTTTTTGATGGCAAATCGCACGGTTGTAAATCCATTTGAAAAAGCTAGAGTAATTGCTGTTATTTGAAACCTCTTAAAAAGAATAAAATTACTAGCCTCCACGGCCTCCTTTACTTTGTAGTTAAGTACAAAACACGTTTAAAAGCATGGTCATTTGGGTTAAAAAATTTAAGTGACTTATAGCAATAAGCAGGCCCTCAGAGAGAAAATTTTCCAGGGGATACGAAGGTCGATACTGAGCCCCCCAAATCTTATTGAGCCACCTAAGCCTTATCGGGGACCTTGCAATTAATTTATTTTTTGCTCACTGGGTGTAGGTCTTCATTTAAAAGTGAGGGATTAACGATATTCGCATACAGTTAGGACCTATAAAAAATACAACTAGACATAAAATTGGTTTAAATCCAGCTAGGGGGTGTGGGGGAACGCTGTGAGCTCCCCCAGCAGGGTCCAGGGCAGAGCCCCGGAAGCTTTTGCACTTTTTCCATTTCCCAAGCGTAAAATACAGCATTTGATCAACATCCCAGCACCAAACTTGCTTAAATTGACAAGCAGAAAACGTGATATACATGAAAGAAAGTGTGTGAAGTGGGGGATGATGACATTAACACAATATTATACAAGATAGCCTAATGACTTTAAAACTGCAAATCCAAATATTTTACTGATAAAAGTTTTAAGAAGTCATCTGCAATCATATAGCCTTGACAAACCCAAATACCTATTAAACTCATACAGATAGAAAGAGTTACAAAAGGATAGTAGTATAATACGGTTGAAAACTAATGCTTTTGGATCTCTGGGAAAGTGGGCCCTCATGCATTGTTATACTGTAGAATTAGGGCTCTCAAGTCAGAGAAATGTAACAAAACGTTAATTTCGGTGCAAGTCTATGGCTTTTGATACATTTTCCTCTTTTTTTAATGAAATAGGCTACTCTTGGATGCCCTAAAGGCTGTGTAGCAAAAATAGCGATCAATTACCAGTACCGAATAGGCTGACTGACATTTTTGCTGTAGACAATTTTGATTAGGGTGTTATTGTGCGATACCAGAACTTAACACGGAAACCTGAACTCTTCCGGGCCCCTTGAGCCCAAGCCTGGGTACAATGTACCCCCTGAACCCCCTCTCACAGGCCCTGGCAATAAGGGAGGAGGGGGCTTTGGCTTTTTAGCCTCTCTGTCTATGTTAGTGACTGGCCAATATCGACTAAGCAGGATACGTAGATATACATCGAGACTCTCAATGTACGTCAAAATTGTTGGATGCATATCTGCTAATGACTATTTAGACGTTGTGGGATTGAAACCGCCCAGATATTGACCAGCCCTAGTTAAGTTGACCTCTCTGGATCAAAACCTTCTCGCATCCGCTGCATGCAAAGTTAACCATTTGTGTGATTAAGAGCTTTTGCGTGAAGCTCACGTGACAAGCATTTTAAGTATGGAAACTGAGTCAACTGGCAGTTTCTTATCGAGTATTTGCAGTTAATCTGCGATAATTTAGACTATAGAAATGCTTAAAATGCGTTGGCATAATTCCGGGGCTCTACCTCAGGCCCCGCAGGGGGAGTTTACAGTGCTCCCCAGACTGTAACAGCAAGTCAGCTGCATTTAAACTTTTTATTTGAAGCAATGTTCTCGGATGTACTATTTTTATTTAACTTGACGTTTCGGGCCCCAGTCCAGAAACTTATTTGGCTCCCTCGTTAGCAGACATTAAGCAAGAAATGCGCTACTGTTCTGATGATGCTGCCCGGACTGCGGAGCGAAACGGTAAAGTTAAATAAAAATACATTGGACGGCGTGGCGTCAAATAAAATGTTTCATACCGATGAACGCATTCCTAGCTGCATTTGAACTTAGGGCACCGGTGTGTCATTAGGCTATTAAATTATTTCGAAATAATAAACTGCCTGGTTATGAATTTTTTCTTTCTCTTTTAGTTGCTCTAAATTACACACAAATCGTGACCATATTAAGGGAAGCAATATTTTTTGCTCTTTTAAACAAAAATTTTATGGCATCTTTTTGATTTCTTCCAAAAAAAATCTACGCCTGACATTTCTATTAATTTTTTCCTCTACAATCATTTTGGGCTTGCGCCGCCCCTGACCGTGGCCACCAAAACAACAGGGCCCCATGCTTGGTTTGTGACGTAGTCCGATGACTGTCCTACGTTCCTCTGATGTTTATTTTGTTCGCTGACCAAAGTACGAAATCGCCTAGATTTGCATTACTTTGTAGCACGCAGTTAGAAGCGTTGAAGTAATGCAGTAGCAGTTTAGCAAAGTGCGTTTTGCTCAGCTTAGAGTATTACGTATATAAATACTGTATGTTGTTACTGTTTACCGTATTTAGCAAAGTGCTTTAGTGGTCGGTATGTTAAGAAATTGCCAAATTATTGCCAGCAACTAACGTGATTAGTACCAGTGTGTAATCAAATTATTTTGCAGTGTAAGCCATTTCATTTTAGTATGAATCCTTTGCAACGACTAAAAATACAATATAATTAGCAGCGTTCAATAGTTTTAAAAATACTTAGAATCACACTGAAATGATTAGAGTCGACAGAACCGCTGAAAATTGTTAAACCATGATTTTTTGAAAGTTTCAATGTAATTAGGTCATGTTCATTATTGTGTTGTGTGAAATCGCTTGCAATGAGAACGTGTACCATTTTTACATACATCAGCATGCACGCAAAATATTGAATGTATGAGTTAAGACAAGAATACAGTAGTAAGTTAATGTTGCTGAACTAAGTTTTTTGCAGATGCAATACAGTACTGCCTTTGTTTTCAATTTACTCCTGTTGTTGTTTCAGGACAGAACTTTAATTTATGTAATTAAATTCTATCAACCTACTGTCACTGTGAAACCTATCTTTGTAGTGATGCCTCATAGATGTACTGTACAAATGGGTTAATTTTCGAATTGCTGGTGGAAAGCTGACAAAAAAAACTTTTAGTGCTTTGTTATACCATACTATGGTCTTCAAGAAATATCTGAGTAATGCATTTACAAACTCTGAGCAAAATATCTTTTACTTGACAAATTCCAAACCGATTGATTAGAATCCGATTGGAACGGTACAGACAACTTGCTGGTGGAAAATTGCTGGGAAGACATTTGTTCTGCTAACGATTTCGTGATTGCTTATATTGGCACTTAATGTTGTTATAACATCAACAAGAAATTAAATTGCGCAGATGTAAACTTCGCACAGTTGTCTATCCATCGATGGGGATGAAACCAGCTTCAACCCAAAAGATTGCATTCTTTGAGAAATTTCTCCGGTTAAATTCACAACGTGCTCTTTTCGTAAATTCATTTTAGCCGCACTGGAAGATAAGGTGAAGTGCTGTTTGCTCGAATTTTTTGTTCTCTGTTCATCCAATTATGAGTCAATTCTATTGGTTAAAATTGAGTCTACTTGTGTTAACATATTACTAAATAATTATTGCTTTATAAAAACCGGTGTATAGGGGGGCGCAAAGTCAGCAAAAAGAAGAAAATTGGCAACTCTTCAATAACGT
Organism: Trididemnum nubilum; assembly: GCA_963965965.1. NCBI lineage: Eukaryota > Metazoa > Chordata > Ascidiacea > Aplousobranchia > Didemnidae > Trididemnum > Trididemnum nubilum. The sequence continues at coordinate 33,734,956 of OZ014486.1, forward strand.
ATTACTGTACAATGCCGTACAATCGTTCGGTATTAATTATTGCGCGGTACAGTAATGCTTTTTTTTCTCTCATTCGATTTTATGTCTAATAGCTATCATCAACTTCGGTCAATGCGTTGCGTTGCAAAATCTAGAAGCTAAATCGGTAATGGCATAAGTGTACTAACTGTGATATTGCACAAAATAATGTATCATATGTTTTTGTTTTCCTGCAAAAGTTATTGGAAATGAAGGTGTAATTTTGTTTTTAATGTTGTGATCAACTATGCATATTTTAGTAAAGGAGTTTTCAAAATAAAATAGAACCGTCTGAAACCATTTTGAACATAAATTTTAAGTTAAAATAATAACTCTGCAATAAAGGTTTGTCGCTGCGATCAAGGTTTGCGCTGTTAAATACTGTACTTGCCCAGATAGCAAGTTCATCTGGCCCAGACCAGGAATTTATCGGGCATGCCATGGCATGCACTGAAACTGCTTGTTCCAGATCTGGCCCAGTTCTTTCCCAGATCTTTAACCACAGACGAATTTTTATCCATTCTTTCCAGATCTGGTCCTGATGTGCTTCATAGTGATTAAAAAAATTCAATATTTGAGTTGCTTATGCCAGATCTGACCCAGACCATTTGACACATGCTATGTTTTTTTTTAAACACAAATGATTTTGTGAGATGCAACAAGTTTGGTTTATAATTTACAAAATATTTCTTAACTATTATGATAAAAAGAAGGATAGTTTGTTTGAGTAAGCTATAGTTAGTAGCGTACGCAGGATTTTCGAAAGGGGAGGGGGGGGCAGAAATTTTGAGATTAATGAAGACCAGAATGAAAATTTTCCAGCCCAAAACTAAGTCCGTTTTTCTGCCCAAAATTAGGTGTGAAGACCAAAATAAAAAAAAAAAGGTCCTCACTCAAATTTAGTCCGGTTTTTGGCCAAAAAAGGTCTTCGCCCACTGTTTCTGTGCTCAAACCTTCTGCCCATGTAAAAAAAGGGGGCCATGCCACAATTTTGCATACTTTTCTATGCTAATTATACTACCCTGGCGACCCAAAGGGGAGGGCCATGGCCCAATGGCCTACCTTAAATACGTCCTTGGCTTTGGTATATTATAAACGGCCAAAAATCGCAGTTTTGAATGTATAATGATGCAAAATGGAAATCATTTATTGATAGGGGACATGGCACTTTCCAGATGGGAAAGTTTTATTGGAACAACAAAATTCAAACAAAGAAAACGAAGAGTGTTCGTATATATTTTAGTTGTCAAACCTGCTGTTATTTAGTCCCTTAATGAATTTTAATAAATTTACAATTACTGAGTACTGAAGCAGAACAACGTCAACTTCTTTGAAAAAAGTGATTTTAAACGTGTTTAAATGGTTTTTAGGATCAGTTGTTGGTGAGTGTTTTGAGGTTGACGATTTGGCGTTGCTTTAAACGTATCGAGTGCATTTCGAAGACTATATCAAGAATTTTAGAATGTTAGGCCTATGTGCTGATAATTTGAATCGAAAAGAGTTGGAATTACTGTCCTACACTAACCAGTAGGCCTACTTGCTTATTAGGGGTGTGGTACCGTTAGATGTTTACTACCGGTAGTTTAGGTTAGAGTGAGATTGCAATTTAGGTAGCCTAGCCTATGACTTTTGGTGTAATGGGTTTCAAAACACAAAGGAAGAGTCTAATTTGCCTCTAGAGGCAAAAAGCATTTTCCCTCTTGTAAGGTTAGCATTGGGGTAAGGGTTAGCAAGTTAGGTCTACACTGTACAGTAGGTTACTGTAAGACTACGGTAGGGTACTGGTAAGGGTTAGCAGGTTGGGGCTACAGTAGGTTACTGTAAGACTACGGTAGTGATTGGTAGCATAATACATGTAATAGGCGTAGTCATTTGAGCTATTTTGTCTCCAGAGGCAAGATAGCCACTGCTTTTTAAAATTGACAGGCTGCTGTAACCTATTGTTATGTAAGAATGAAAAAAAACTTACAAAATTTTTTCAATCATCGTGTTGTACCATTATGGTACCTTTATGGAATGATCTCCGTGAGAATATAGTTTCTGCTCCAATGTTGCATGTGTTCAAAAATTGTCTCAAACACTTTAATTTATGTAACATTCCAACAACTCGGGTAATTCCGAACAGGAAAAATTTCAGACAGCTTGGGGTAATTTCGGACATGAAACTAAAATTGCAAGTATTATGATTTTGTATTACCTACTGGTACGGTATGTCATTGTCAGAGGTGGAGTCGAGGACACAAGGCTCGAGGCCGAGGCCAAGGACAGCCTTTCCGAGGACAGACACTCTCGAGGCCAAGGACAGGAATGCTCGAGGCCAAGGACAGGAATGCTCGAGGACACAAGCGCAAGTGCTCTCCAAAAAAAAAAAAAAGGTCTTCACAAAAATTTTTCAGGGGATCTCCAAAAAAAAAGGTCTTCACAAAAATTTTTCAAGCGATCTCCACAAAAAAACGTTTTCCAAAAAATTTTTCAAGTGCTCCACAAAATTTTAGCAATTCAAAAAATACTGCTGTCCTCGAGCCGAGAACAGGCCAATTTTCAAGGACTTGAGGCCTCGAGGCCAAGGCCAAGGACTTCAAAATGTGTCCTCGAGGCCAAGGACGTCCTCGAGGATTCCACCTCTGGTCATTGTAGATTATTATTTTAAGAATCTAACAATTGTCTGGTCATTTTAGGAGCAATAAAACGATTCTGCATAGTTGCTCTCTACTTTCGCTTAGGCCTATAGAGTAGGTTAGATATTAATTTGTGCTATGTTGTAACCAAACACGCTCTCAAAACCTATATAGGCTATTCTTTGCAAACCAGATTCTGATCAAGGTTATTTTTTCATAATTTCAATTTTTTGCAAAAAAAAGTAAAATCTATTCCTACTCTGTGTCCGAATCTCACTTCAAAAAATCTGTAAAAAATGAGTTTAGGAAGAAAAAATGATTGTAAAAGAAAAACAACTGTAGAGGATAACTTGGGGGTAAATAATGAAAAACTTACATAGTTTCATTTACTTTAAGGCCTATGCATTAAAAAGTTACAAGTTGCACTTGATAAATCTGGGATCCGCGGCAGAAAATCACAGATAAAATTATAAATCTGGCTACAGCGTCGTGCAAAACTAACCTCATCCACAGCTCAGGCTCTACGGTAGTTTCGGAGTGGTTGTTAATTTAGGACGGCTGCCAATTCAAGCGCATTTGCGGAGTAGCCTAATGATCTTTATTAGTGATTTAACCACAGGAAAGGCATTAAAATGAAAGTTTTAATCAACACGGCTTAGGTTTATCAGTTTTAATCAGTGTGGCGCAGTGGCTAAATTGGTGCTAGGGTGGCGTAAATATCCGGCGGAGTGTTTTAAAATTTCCAAAAAAGTAGTCATAATGCTTAGCATATTACTCTAGTTTAAAATGTTTATTAATTTGTTACCGTATCAAAAAATATCAATTTTGCACTTTTGTTTTAAACACGTTTATGTTTGCTTTGTCCGGAATTACCCTATCAAAGGTAATTCCAGACATGTCCGTTCAAACCAATTTTTGTATCCATTTCTTAAATATTTTTTTGAACCGGTGTGAAAATACTAAAGTCCTATATTGAAATGCACAATTAAAAGCAACAGTTTTGGAAATGATTGTAGTAGAGAGCAGACAGAGCAAAAATAGCAGAATTTTGTCTGGAATTACGTGAGGTAACCCTATTAGGTCTGTTAGGTGATGTGGCTGTGTGAAAACATGTTTTTTGTATGTGCTCGAGACTATTTCACCTCTGTTTGTTTTTGTGTGCTATACATTCAAACATTCAGTTATTGCTTTTTTTGCACATTTAAGTGTCTCTAGGTGTTAACCTAACACTATTGTATCCTTGCCAAAAACTTAATCCAAACTCAAAAGTCTCATCAGACATTCTTGTCTACAGTACCAGAGCACAAGCTAGTTCGGAGTTGATGGCCTAGGCTATACCGACTGACTGTAATCCTAACCAAACTCCAAAAATAATTCTGAAATCAAACCCTAACCCTGAACCTGTATCACTAATGAATAAAAAAATGAAAAATAGTACATTTAATGAGCAAATAAATATCCTTAGCACTCACTCTTTGCTCTCTTATTCTCTTTTTGAGTGTTACAGTGGAATTTGGTTAATAAATCCACGGTTAATAAATCCAGCCGCTTATTACGTCCAATTTGCTTGGAACGGAATCGTCTTGTGCATTTTAGAAAACGCCGTTTGTTAAAGCCACCGTGTATTAAAGCCAAAACCGGCTGTCCCGAGGTGGATTTATTAACCGAATTCCACTGTATTGTTAATGTTTTCAAAAACTGCCCTATTTTCAGAGATTACTGTTATAGGTTAGAGCTATGTCTAGAGTAGCCTATGGGGTTAGCTGGGTTCTAAATTAACGCTTGGCCCAAGCAAGCTGAAATCACCTTGGGCAACTTTTTTTTGGTCTAACTTTTCCAATGGGCTAGCTAACAAAATAGCCTACAGGTAAAACATTAAACAAGATTAAAAAATGCAATTTATATCTGCTCTTGTAATAATAGAATAAAATATGTTGCCAGAGAAAGCTGTTGCTTGCTTTATTTAGTTTAGTTGCCTGTAAGTAGGCCTACTTTGCAATCATCAAAATTAGCACTTTGCTTAATTGTCTGCATATTATTAATTGCAATTAACTCTTATTATTCGCGCACAGATTTTTTTTTAACTCATTTACCAAAATGCTACTTTTTTTTTTTAATTTTCCCATGCCTGTTGCGATAATTAACTACTGTTTCAGATATCACAAGTACTTCTCTAAGCTGCATGAGGAAAGCATCAAGAATTTCGCAATTTTTTTGAAATGATTATTTTTAAGATTGTAACCAAAATGCTGCTTTTTTTTTTAATTTTTCCACGCTTGTTGCAATAATTAACCCCTGTTTCAGATATCACAAGTATTTCTCTAAGGTGCATAAGGAAAGCATCAAGAATTTTGCAAATTTTTTGTTAATGATTATTTTTAAGATTTCAGCTTTTTGCAAAAAATTTCAGCTCTCTAACTGGTGTGGCATAGTTTCTAAATTATTTGCGATTAAAAATGTGCTTGTAGCAAAGTTACAAACATTTTGTTGCAACAAACCGTAAAGTAATAATTAAAATAATTATGGTTAAAAAATCATTCTTGCATAATGCATGATTGGAAAAAGTTAGTTATTCTCCTGCGTCACATTAACATCTGGCATAACAACGCGCACAAAAATTTGATTTGCTAAATACGACTTGCGCTTCACTTATTTCTGATTTTGCAAATTCAGTGTTTTTTGCCAAGAAGTACATTTTACAAATTTTTTTCTGAAGTTAGCCTTAAATCTTACTGTATGGTACTTATTTGTTTGGAGGCAAGGAGACATTAAATATTACTTGCCAAAAAGCAAGTTGTTAAAATAGTTAATTTTGACTGCTGGTTAGGTTTTTAAAGGGTCATTCCATGCCAAATGAGCAAATGGGTTACACCATATGTTTTGTATTTTCATAAAATTTAGCACAGTTGTAGACCTTAATGAAAAAACATGAATGGAAAATTTTTTTCGAAGAACTCCAATTATTTTCAAAGTTATGATCAATTGAAAAAACGCCATTTTTGCTTGTTCTGCTTCATTGCACATGCTTAAAACTGTCTTAAATCTTTAATTTTTTTACTGTGGTCGTAGGAGACTGCTGAAAATTGCTAGACAGAGGTTTTGAGACCCAAAAAATCCAAGAATCTAACTTAAAAAATAATAAAAAAACGATTTCATGGAGTAACTAAGCTTTCAATTTATTTATTGCGTTTTTTGGATGCCCAACTTCAAGAACTTGTTAAAAAAAATGGGTATGAAATTTAAAAGCTGAAATTCACAAATTTATTTCTACTACCACTGCTCTTTTATTTCATATAACAAAATTGAATTAATTTTAATGCCTACCATAAAAATTTTTGTTTTTAAGTGACATGCGTTTTTTCAATAAAAATAGCATTGAATCGGTTTAAGATAAAAAGCAAAACAGCTCTAAATCAATGGAAAACAGTTGAGAAAAAAGAATGGACAATAACTGACTCAAACATGCTAAACAGAGTTTTTATCTAAGGGAAAATCTGCAACACTGATTACTGAGCAGTTGTTTTATAGACAGAGCATGAACCCTAAAGTATGATGATAACTAGCACATGTTCTGGCTTTTTAGACCACGTGGGCTCTTTTATGCACATTGTGTTGTGTGACAGGAATGATGAAAAGCATATGATTGCAAAAGTTTGATGGATTTGATTTGTGTTTATTCAATCATATTTCACTATAAATTTTTGTTACTATCAACTCAAATAGTTGGAAATGTACGGTAAAACATTAGTGATTTTAATATTAAATACCAGAAATTTTTCAGAAAAATTTCATTTCCTAGCTTTGCAAACGTTAGTATTATTGTGATTATATCAGCTTAATGTAGCACAGTTTCAATAGGTAATGGCCAACTGCTTTGTAACTGTGATATTCATTTTCAATTGTTTTATGTTGTATCAGTAGCTCTGCAGTGTTTCCCAATAACATCAATGCAAGGAGTTTGCTACAAAAATGTGGCTTTGGAACAAAATTGAATGGGATACTTGTGCCAAAATTATGAATTGTCAACAAGATCCACTTTGCTTAAAGCATGTTGAATTAATCTGTTGTAGTACCTCAGTGCTGAGAGATGAGATTCAAACCATAAAACCAGTCAAGACAAGTTTGGAAGCATTTCTCTGCTTTAAGCTAACAAATGGTGCATGTTACAAGTCTCAAGTGCTGATGACACTACCATTACCAGCACATCATCATCCACAGAGAGTAAGGTAGAAACTCCCACCTATTCAACTATGGATGCTGAAGTTGTGAACACATCATTTGAATTGTGCTCTATATCTAATATCACGGCCCTTATAACGACATGGTAAAAATTTTAAGCTTGCTGCAAAATTCTAAAAACTGCTATTTATACTTTTGAGCAAAGCGACCAGGAAAAATATGTGACAAACAATACAATCCTGTTACAAAAAAAAGTTAAGAGAAAGATTGAACTTTCAGACCATTTTGCCAAGCCTTTAAGTGAGAAGGTATAATCAGCTAGCCAAAGCATCCTAATCAAATCTATCACTTTAATCTCTGGTATCTGGACAATGAACAAAGACTGTACAATATACCTTTCTTCTTCATTTTTTGTTCCTTCTTCACTTGATCACCCCAAAATGTTATGCTGCTTTTTTTCTGACAAGGTATCAGAGATTAAAGGGAGAGGTTTGGTTTTGGTACTTTGGTTAGCTGATTGTAGCTTCTCACTAAAGGCTTGGCAAAGTCTGTCTGAATGTTCAATCTTTTCACTTTTTTTGTGATACTATCGTCTTGTTTGTCACAAATCTTTCTTCATGTGCTTTCCTGGTTTGTTTTACTCGGAAGTATATTAGCAGTTATCAGAATTTTGCTGCAAGCTTCAATCGCCTGTGTTAGCTTGCTTTTACTTCAGACAGACAGAATTAATTTATTTGTCAAGTTGCAGAAAACCAAATATGTATGAATAATCAAAACAAAACAACAAAAATTTAAAGATCCTTTAAAAGATTCGCCCCTTTAAAGATCGTGATATGGACCAAAATTCAAATAATGTGTTCATAACTTCAGAATCCATAGTTGAATAGGTGGGAGCTTCCATCTCACTTTCTTTGTGTGATGATGTGCTGGTGATGGTAGCGTCATCAGCACTAACAACTTGGTAACATGCGCCAACATGCTCATCAGATCTTCTGACCTAGTACAGTATAACAATTTTTTCACTGCCCAAATGCACATTTGTTACCTTGAAGCAGAGAAATGCGTCCAGACCTGCCTTAATTGGTTTTTAAGATTTGCATATGATTCACAGCTTTTTTTCACTGCAAATGATATTTTGAGAGGTATGCTACACAATAAGGTGATGCTTGTAGAACTTGTAATCTCATCTCGCGGCACTGAAGTTCTGCAGTAGATTAGTTCAACATGCTCAAACTTAAGTTCTTTTTGCAAAGTGAATTTTGTGGGCAGTTGTGGCACATCTCATTCAGTTTTCTTCCAATGCCACAATTTTGTAGCAAACTTATTATATTTAATCATATTTTAAAACACGACAGAACTACTGATATAACATAAAACAATCTGAAATGAAAATCTCAGTTAAAAAGCAGTTGGCCATTACCTATTGAAACTGTGCTACATTTAAGCAGATATGATTACAACAATATTAGCTTGCAAAGCTTGGAAATGGTATTTTCTTGAAAGATTTCTGGTTTTTAATATTGGAATCAGCAATTTTTCCACCTACATTTCTAACCATTCGAGTCGATGTCATTAAAAGTTTAATGAAATGTGCATTGATTGAACACAAATCAATTCCATTTTAAACTTTTGCAATCATATGCTTTTCATCATTCTTGTCACGCAACACAATGTGAATAAAACAGCCTATGTAGTCCAAAAAAGCAAACTGTTAAGCCAGAGCATGTGCTAGATATCATGGTACTTGAGTGTTCAGTCTTTGCCCTTAAAACAACTGCTCAGTAATCGGTGTTGCAGATTTTCTAGGAGCTAAAAGATCTTCAAAATAATAATAACAAACAAATTGCAAAATTCTGAACATTGGTTTTACGCAGCACAGGGTATAGTTGTACTTGTGATATTAGAAACGGCGATTAACGCAGCAAGCATGGAAAATTTTTTCTTGAAAAAAGCCAAAAAGTTGCAAAGCGCGTCTGAGTATCGAAAAGTTTTTATGTAATGAAGAAGTGTTAATTGTAATCGTTGCAAAGTGCTAAAATGAACCAAGTAACATCTTTCTCTACTTGCATTGTATTTTATTCCAACAAAAAGCGGACCTAAATTGCATTTTTAAATAATCTTGTTTGATGTTGTGTAACATGCTGTATTTTGTTAGTTGAGGCGATTTTAGCTTGCCTTGGGCAAATGTTAATTTTGAACCCTGCTCGGGCTAGTAAACATTTGATATCACTTGCACGATGGGCAAGTTGATGAAAAAGTAATTTTGACCCCTGCTCTGTTGTAATGACTTTGTAACATCACTGGCAACTAAGCTAAAGGAGTTAAGTAATTAAAATTCGTTAAAGATTTAATGGTCAGATGGTCCAATCTGAGCATTTAGCAATAAAAAGATAACAAATTTTTATCATAGTTTATAACTTTAAATGAATAAAACATCTATATCAATACTATAGACCAGGGGTGTGCAAACTTTTTCAATAGCAAGCCAAATAGCAATAAGCTCAATATACTTCGGGCTGCACCTTTAAATTGGATATTTTACCAACTATTAATATTGCCATCGTTAAAGATAAAACTGCAATTATATCAAAAACAGTAATACCAGTATTTTGTGAAAAAAATTGTTTTGTTAAAAAGCAAAAACATAGCAATACGATTTAATCTTCCTAGAAACAATTCAGTGAGAAGCATGCAGCTGGCTTTTTTTCTGAACCACTCTATTCCAATTTACTTTAATTGAGGTGCTGGCAACCCTAAGCCGATTTTTCAAGTGTTTGTCTGTAGTTACTGATCGATAAGAAGATTTCATGAAACCCATTTCAGAAAAAAATTGTTCACACAAGTACGTTGAGCCAAAAAATGCCATTTTAGAAGCCATAAACTTTCTTAAACTTGGGAACTTCTCTTGGTCAAGATATTTCCGATAAAAATAGCCGAGATCCATTTTCACATACTTAGCCTCCAGGTCAGTTCTCTCCTGAAGATCAATCAGTTCCATTTGGATATCCATGGGGGCTTTTTCAATGTCAGTGTGAAATGGTGAAGAAAATATTTCAAATAAATGTTTGTGGGATTTGAAGTCTTTAAAGCAAGCCGAAAATTCATTAAAGGGACAGGGAACACAACTGTAATTCTTATCGAGGTTTAGTCATTTAAATAGTACTTGTAACACCTTACAAAGCTGATCCGGTGATAGTTTAAATTTTTTTTTCGTAACTGAGTTTTATTTAATTTTTTCTCAAGTAGCTGTAAACATAGTAACATTTTCAATCGAGGTATCTATGACGTTACAATGGCCTGTGACGCATGGTTCATTCATAATTATCGAGTGGACTAATCGCGTACACGTAATAACGTTGCACCATTTCGGTCTGTTTTGAAGAAAAAAAGCACCGTCTTGCTCAAAAAGCAAGCGTGCTTTTTTGCTAATTCAATAAAACGGGTAGCGCAGTATAGCGTAATGTACGTTTTAATGGAAAAGCTGAATGCACAAATATACAGCATCAGTGTTCACACGATTTCGAGAGAAAAACTGCATAACACACTATAGGCCTATGTTGTCAGCCAAAACCTGTGCTGCGATTTCTGCTGCTGCTTTTTCGAAAAGCCATCATCTAAGTCTAGAGCAGATTTCATTTTTTTGTGCTTCGAGACCTCAGTGATTAGAAGCAGTAAGCAAGTCCTTGAAGTGTAGATGGTAGTCATAGCATACAAGTTTAAAAGTTTGAAGAAAATAGAAACGCCGTTTTGCTAGAAAGCAAGCCTGCTTTTTGGCTAATTCGAAAGTATAGTTATAGGACGGTATAGCACAGCTGTATGTAGCCTAGTGTACGTTTTAGCGGAAAAGCTGAATGCAAATACTGTAATTGCTAATTTTAATAGACAACCTAGGTGAGGTAAAGGAGTGCCAGGCACCCATCTACTTCTAGCAAAAACAGTCAGAAAACAAGAATAAAATTTTGTATAGTATCCGATTGTAAAGTATAAGTATGCACTGTTTTGCTTGTAGTGGAGGGTGCGTGGCACTCCGTTATCTCCCCTCTGAAGATGCTCGGCCATATACGCTCTGGTATCAACTTTTATTTTGCGTCAATTGGTGGTCAATTCTGACAATTTTGATTGGTGATTGCCATAGTTTTGCGGTAGCAACCAGGTCCGTTGCTACGGTAAAACTACTGTACGTAGTTTGGTTTCAGAGCGTAAACCAGCCGAGCGAAAAGTTAGGTTGAATAAATAACGTTGTTCATTGTTTCTTTGATACCTCTATCGGAAGAGTAGTGAGGCTGGGCTAACCTATTATTAATTACCATCCCCGGTAGACCTGGTGATAACAACCATTCTTATTCTCTAATTTAGTTGTAGATATGTTCAAAAAATCAAATTTTCATTACACGCGCTGTATTAAGCCGAAGCGTGAAACGAGTTTGCGGGGCCCATTGCCGCGACATTGCGCCTGGACAACACAGCTCCTTTCGAAGAAAAGTTGCAGCAGTGGCGAGCCGTCGGCAACTCTCCAATTTGACCGATCCAGGATTTGAACCTAGACCTACCGTACCAGAGTCGAGCTCGTTACCGCTCGGCCATCTTGCCGATTTTTGTTGTAGATAATGCGCATAATGCATGACAGAATGCATGAATGTATTTGCTACGACTAACATGGTCGGTAGTGTGGTCAAGCGCCGTTTTTACGGTGGTCATGATCGAAAGGTCTGCAGTTCAACTCGCGCCCTCGTGGCATTGTTTCGTCCTTAGATAAAACGCTTCACGACGCTTATCTCTGCTTGGTGGAAATGGGAAGGAGCAATAAAACGTTTGACAAAACACTGGTAACTCCTAAGCGTGTGAGGGTTCATCCAACGTATAGCACCATTGTCGCTTTCTCGTGAAAGAAGGATAAAGATGGAACCAATCAATCAATCAGAATAGGTAATGCAATTGCAGGAGCGTAGTCAGGTGGGGGAAGGTGGCCATGCCCCTCACTTCGATAGTGTGTAACCAAAAAAAGTTCCAGTGTGAACCCAGGTATACGCTGATTGTGAAACGCTGCAAAAATGTGGAGCAAATCGAATCATCCTGACGAAGATAATGCATATAATATCTGCTTTGTGCTGCATTTTATTTGGAATTAAGCCGGCTGTCAAGTGCGTCATTTTTCCATTTTTTTCATTTTTTATTTGCAAATTCATTTTTTTTTCTTTTTTATTTAAAAGTTGTCATTTTTTTCATTTTTTTCTTGATTTTGCCAGCTAGGTAAATGATGCTTTAATTAACAAGTAAAAGTTATTGAATTTTGTGTTTTTATTAGTGTGTTGTTGAATGTTAAAATGATCTTGAAGTAACCCTGTGCTTCATCGGGGCAGAATAGTGAAGCCACCACCCAGTGTGTCGTAAGAGGCGACAGTTGGGAAGGCATCTGGAGTTGACAGTAGATGTGACTGAGATAAAGATACATTGTCAAGCGATTTATGATTTGCTTGGTACTTTATAGAGTATTTCTACCCAGCGCCGAAATCGTTTTACAGTGTGTATTTCACAGGTGCTCTGTGCAATGTGTTTTTCCTTGGGTTGTAGTTTGGTATCACATAATAATGCTTTTCTATTTGAGCATAAAAATTAGTGGTAATTTATTGTTTCAATAGCTGTTAAATAGGTTTAGAAATTTTGTAGTAGAAGCAAGAGCATTGTAGTTCATTTGTGGAGTGAATTATATTTCAACAGCCATGGTGAAGTGGTCGAACACGTGGCTAGACAAAAAAGACAACAATGGAACATTGGTTCGCTTATTGGGCATCTAAGGAAAATGACACGTATGCTAGGTGCAATGTTTGTACTTGCGAACTGAAGTTTAGCACTCTTGGATTCCATGCTCTATTACAACATTCAACGAAACCAAAACATAAAGCTAAGGCTGATGTACGATTTTCTAGCTCGATCCAACATTTTACTTTTCAAGGAAGTACCAGTTCAACCAGTAACCAAAGTGCTAGCTCTTCTTCAACTACCAGTACTGGTACTCGTACTCTTGTATTGGATTTATTACTGAATGATAAAGTAACAGCTGCAGAAACCACGTGGTTATTTAAAGTTACAGAGTGTGATTTATCACTTAGAGATGCAGATCAAACCCCTGAAATGTTCAAAAGAATGTTTCCTGACAGTGCTATCGCTAATTCCTTCACCATGAGCCGACAGAAAGCATCGTACAACAGCCAAGATGGGATTGGTCCATTACTGAAAAAAAGCATTGTTAAAGATGTAAGTGATTCTTTTGCTTGTTTCACACTAATGTTTGATGAAACTACCACTTCACAAGAGCAAAAACAAATGGATTTGCTTTTAAGATACTGGTCAGAAACTGAAAACAAAGTAGTCACAAAATACTTTCTTTCACTATTTTTTGGCCGCGCCAAAGCAACCGACATTGTTACTATGCTCCAACAACTACAAGAAACAGAGCAACTTCCTTGGAGGAAGTTTTGTAATATCTCAACGGATGGGCCTAACATTAATAGAGCAATTTGGCGTCTTTTTAATGATGATCTTAGAGAACAAGGTTTCAGTGGTCTACTTCCTTTTTTGCCATGCACTCTTCACATCATTCACAATGGTTTCCGGAAGATTTTTGATGTTTGAGGAGACGATGTCACTGCTTTAATGTTTGATCTTCACGCCTGGTTTAAGAATTATCCATGCAAGAAAGAAGATTTTATCAAGTTAACAGTAGAACTTATTTATGTACTCTTTTGACAGTTATTTATAATGCACATTTTGTGTAGATAGACCGTTTATTTGTCGCATTCTGTAGAAAATCATTTATTTTTTTCTTTTTTTTTCCATTAAAAATTCATTTGTTAGCATTTTTTTTTCAAAAATTGTCATTTTTTTTTCATTTTTTTGACTCAAGTTGACTTGACAGCCTGATTAAGCTACCTCACAACGACCGACAGAAAATCTTTTTTTAAATGTGCTGCTGCACTTACATAGGTTGACTCCGAATGATCAATAGATAATAATTAAACCCCTTTTAAATTCTACTGTAATTGCATAGATTGCAAAACAGAATAGATTTTCGCTGACAACATAAAATGCAGGTTCAATGTATAAAAACATAGCTAAAATAAAACGTAAAACCAGATCTAAAAGCTTTAGATCTGGTTTTACGTTTTATTTTAGCTAATGTAAAAACCAGATCTAAAAGCTTTAGATCTGGTTTTACGTTTTATTTTAGCTCTGTTTTTATACATTGAGTGCTTTCTGCAAGCGCGTAAAATGCAGGTTCTCTCGAAATCAGCGACTGTTTGCATTCAGCTTTTCCATTCGTACACTAAGCAATACTGCACTAGACCCGTTCCATTGAATTAGCAAAAAAAGTACGCTTGCTTTTCCAGCAAGACGGTGCTTTTTTTTCTTCAAAACAGACCGAAATGGTGCAACGTTGTTAGGCGTACGCGATTAGTCCACTGGATTATTATGAATGAACCATGCGCCACTGGTCATTATGACGTCTTAGATACCTCGATAGAAAATGTTACTATGTTTACAGCTACTTGAGAAGAAACCAAAAAAAGCTCAGTTTTGAAAAAAGTTATAAAAATATCACCGGATCATCTCTATAAGGTGTTGCAAGTACTATTAACACGATTCAAAACTCAAAAAATATTGATTTTGAGTTCCCTGTCCCTTTAAGCAATTGTTGAAGTTGATCTGCAGAATCGGTCTTCTTTTCTGGAAGCTTTCCCATTTCTTTTGAAGTTGGAAAGTGAGCGAGATTTGCATTCTGTATGTGTGCGTGCCAACGCCTCAACTTGTTTATAAAACCTTTTATGTGACCATACATTTCACTCGCATACTGGGCTTTTCGTTGCAGCTTAGTATTGAGTTCATTCATGCGAGTAGTAGTATTTTGATCAAGAAAGCTAGATCACACACCCAACTTTCGTCTTTCATTTCAGCCATTGGTTGTCCTTTACTTTTTAAAAATAGTATGACTACTTTTCGCAGTTCGTAAAATCGTTGCAACATGCTATCCTTGCTTAGCCAACACACCTCGGAAAAGTAAGCTAGATCTTGATATTTGGTGTCGAGATCCTCCAGAAACTTTTGCAACTGCCGGTAGTTAAGTCCTCAAGCTCGAATAAAATTTACACCCTTAATGACTGGGCCCATGACATGTTTGGACTTCAAGGATTTTGCACATAGATTTTGTTGATGAATGATGCAGTGGAAAATCGTTATATCGATTTTCTCTTTCAAAGCAGATTTCAAGATACCTACAAATCCTATGCCAGTTCCGGACATGGCTTGAGCACCATCAGTTGCGATTCTGCATAAAGTGGATCGGTCCAACCCAAACTCATCAAAAGCATTGAAAACTTCAGAAAAGATTTTAGCACCAGTTGTGGTGTCCTTCATACACTGCAGTGACAGAAGTTCTTCGGTTTCCTTCAACTTCTTGTCTATTCCTTTTATAAATATAGCCAACTGTGCC
Source organism: Trididemnum nubilum (assembly GCA_963965965.1). Taxonomy (NCBI): domain Eukaryota; kingdom Metazoa; phylum Chordata; class Ascidiacea; order Aplousobranchia; family Didemnidae; genus Trididemnum; species Trididemnum nubilum. Next base: position 33,750,259 of record OZ014486.1, read on the forward strand.
ACGTCCTTCACATCTGTACTTTCATCGATTGCAAAGCTCCATGATACAAAGTTTTTCACTTTGTCTTTAAGAGTGTCACAAACATCACCAGCAAGTTCATCGATGCGACTTGCTATCGTCCAACGCGATTACCTTATTTTCTCAAACTCCTGTACCATTTTAGGACACAATTCTTCTTCGACTTCAGTGAGGCACTTTTTCACAAAATCACCTTCAGAATACAGCTTCATAGTTTGAGCTATTCTCTGCGCAATTAAGAAACTGCATCGAACTGTTTTTTCATTATCAGTATGCATTTTTTGAAACATCAAATGCTGGCTCTTCAACTGTTCCTTCAATTGCTCAACTTTCAGCTCTATGTTTCGTCCTTTTAGCTTTCCGTAAACACTGTTAGCATGTTTTGAGTCATAATGTCGTTTAATGTTGTGCTCTTTATTAACACTTACAGTTTGCTCGCAAATCAAACTCAAGGGTCTACTGTCTGCATTTTCGATAAAAAAATATTCAGAAGTCCATTTTTCATTAAAATTTTGCATCTCTTTCTCTATTTTTCTCTTTCTTGTCTCTTTTAAATTTGCCATTGCGAAGTGATGACGTTGAAACCAAGGTTCAAATTTACTAAACTCTTGCACATGTTGATTAGAATAAGACAAAATCGACAGATATGCTGAAACCAAAATTCACAAAGTGAAAAAATGTGCTGACAGAAATGGACGAAGAATGAATGAAGTACATCTTTGCTAAACTAGGCTGTAGCCATGTATATTGTAATTGTAATTAGGTGGAGTACATCTTAGGTGGAGTACGAATGAAGTACATCTTCGCTAAACTATAGGCTGTAGCAAAGCACACAATAGCTGGTTTGCACTACAAATCACTCATGCCAGCATGTAAAACACTTTCTGGAAAGATCGTTATATAGCAAACTGTTAACTAATCAAATCAAACCATATGTCGTGGTGGTTACATAGCACTGTAATCTTGGTGATTACATAACACTGTAATTATACGATAATTAATCCCGGGATCGGGATTGACAAAGATAGGTTGAAAGCCCGTCATTTCGGGATTTGCCAGGTTTCCAAACGCTAATACCTACACTGTATGCGTACCAGTAGGCAACCACATCCAGCTGTCGAGTACTTTTGCTGACTGCCATGTGCTTAACTGCAAATTTGAGTAAAAAAACAACCTAACTACTTACCAATAGACTTAGCTTTTTCGTTTTTTGCACCTAATCATAAAATGACAATAACCACCATACAATGACAATAACCACGTGTTACTAACTTTCTTCACCTATGAAAACTCCAAAACCTAGCTCTACGCAGTATCGGCACCTTTCTGCCTTTTCCTCGATCGTTTGTTAGTTTTTGTGCTGCTGCTTTGTGCTTTGGCGTTCGTGGAATAAAATACAAACTACACTAAACTAAACTAAATTTCTTTGATTCAAATGCTGAATGACACAACTTGCGTTTTTAACATCTAGTAGCTTGGTTTCTTGAAACAACCTTCATCAATGACGTCATGCACCTTTCCCACACAAAAATTCTCGCGTTTTGAGCATAAGCAAATTACACATGTTTGAAACTTAATAATTTTATCAATCCGAGATGAAAATTGGAAAAAACTTACAAAACTTTTAATTGGCCAATGTACTATCCAAAATAGGATAGCAAGTTAATATTACTTGTTTTTTGGCACTTGATTTTTTAGCTATTCTCTTTCCACATTCTTTGTGTCAAAACGCTTTATTTATTCTTCCATATTTTATCAAGCACCTCAAAAAACACATGAAACGTTCGAGGGCCGCAATCTATTTAAAAACTGCAACCCTTTGCCGGGCTGCAATCTATTCAAAAACCACAACCCTTCGCGGGCTGCACATTTTCTGGGCGTGGGCCGCAGTTTGCACACCCCTGAGTTACAGTGAAGATGCCATTTAAGTGAAATACGAGTATATTTGCTATACTTTTGGATCTAGTGTGCCAGGTTGATATGGTTTTTGAAACTTGCATTTTAATATTTTTATTACTATCTGATTTCATAAAAGTTTTTAGATCTGATTCGCTTTTACTTGCAAAATTTTTAATACTTATTAAATATCAATTTTGCATTTGTGAAATACATAATGTGACACAGGCTCTACTGTACATGCAAATGTTGATCTTCATTTTTACATTGATTTTTACAATAAGTTGTATTGATTGCTATTTTAAAGTAGTTGAGCAAACTATGGTGATGCGATATTAGATTTATTAATTTTAAAAAGTTAACTGCCGGTAAAATCATGAGGGGACGTAGTGGTATCTAATGTCAGAGCAATCATATTAGATTAGATTGTGGTGGACTTTATCCTTCATGATTAAACTGTTTCAGAGATAGTTTAGTTCAAATACGACATAGGACCTCCTGAATTAGAAGTTAGTAACATTGGTGATGCCATCCCAGTTCTATCTTAAGACAACGTTGCAATTAGATTATGGTACAGCATTGAGCTTTGTTGCTATGCGTTAATCGGTTTGATCTCTTCAGTGAACAATATATCATCATTATTACAGATGTTATAAATGTTAAGGTTGTCAATAAAAATTATAATGAGGAGACTCCTTTGTTGCGTTTAAAGCAGTGTTTCCACTAACATTTTTGCTAATATGTGGATACCTAATTTTCTTTAAATAGTTGTGCCCAAAGCTTTGAGAATATGTTTATGAGTCCTAAATTTTGTTTCGATTACAATTTAGTATTAAAGTAGGTACAGTCAACTTCTGTGTTTCCTCTAACTTTAAGGCTAGTCGGCGAGTGCCCAAATTATCAAAAAACAATTGTGCCCAAAGCTCTAAAAAGATGTTTATGTACCCAAATTTTGTGTCAATCCAGTATTAAAGTATACCAAATGTCATATTTCCACAAATTTGTAGAATTTTCTAAAGCTTTGTTTACTATATTGCCAAAACATATTTGCCCTTGCTCCAACAAATTGCTGATTCGCTGAAAAACATCAGCTTAGTGGGAACACTGGTCAACTTCCATTAATTGACCACGATTTGTTGCAGTAATTCCATTCCTTGACGATATGTGTCTGATGAAAGGGAGTTGACTGTATATCAAAGTCATATTTGTTCAAATTTGTCGACTTTTTTAAAAGCTATGTTTATCATATTGCCAAAAATTAAGGGATCACGTCTTTTCAGCGCCACCTATTTCGTTGCCAAACGTTTTCTGCTCAGATTGTTTCGGCTCCAATTCGGTGCTGTATGACAGTTCACTTATTTAGGGTTAGGGTTAGGGCTTTGGGTTAGGGTTTGTAAAAAGCACCGAATATTGGCGCTGAAAAGGCCCACGCCGAAAAGTCGTGTACCCAAAATTAATTGCCCTTGATCCAAGAATCGTTGATTTTTTGACAAAAATTGGATTAGTTGGAAGAAGACAAATTTTATTTACTGTTGCGCAGTAGCAATACACTGCACTCAAAGATTGCTTAGAACTGAGACAGGAAAACTGTAAAAGCATCTTTCGGTCATCAAACTGGTTTTAAGTGCAAAATCTCTGAAATGGCTTGGTCAAGAGGGTTGCAGTTAACGCCAATCTAATCAATTGATATCTGCATTAGTTGGGCCTGCAGTTTTCATAAATTGCGATGATTTGTGATTTGTTGTATATTTATCTTATTGCAACCAAGCAACAATGGCACTTACCTTTTAGAAAAATTCGCTTAGAAGTTGACCAATTCTGATTTGCTTTGGCTTTTCTTGTAAATTTGCTGCTTGTTTTAAAGCTACTTAGCAGAAATAATTGTGCTTTATCCAATGTTACAACAACGCGACTTGCGTGCATGTCAGTGTTCCTTTTAACATTCTGTTTAATCAGCAAGTGCTTAAATTTTCTCAAACAATTTATTGCCGATCAGTGGTCAAGTGGATAGAGCGTCTGCTACTGAAGCGGTAGACTCCGGTTCAATTCCCATTCGGGTCAAACCAAAGACTATAAAAAAAGGTATTCACAGCTTCCCTGCTTGACGTTCAGCAATCAAAGGGACAGTGTGAAGCCTCCGCTGCGTGTGGTAGACAGGTGGGCAAGTGGCAGCTTGGCTCGAAGATCAAAAGGTCCATTCGCTCTCTCCTGGCCAAGGCAACTTGGTGAATAACACGTAATTACAATTACAGTTGGCCTACTCGAAGCTCTAAAAATATTTTGTGTGCCTTAAATTTTGCACTAATTCAGTATTAAAGTATACTAAAAGTCATTTTTCCAAAAATTTAAGCTGATCGTATCATTGCCAAAAATTGGCTTGCTGGGACGCTGGTGTAGGTTGAGCCTTGATTAAGCAATTAGAACCATTGTAAAAAGGATGCTTTTACCCTCTTAGTCTTGGCCATGCTGCCAACCAATAGGTAATATCTTACCCAGCACTTCAGCAGCCTGATACACATTACCAAATGCCAATAATGCAATCACACCTTTTTGTTGGATTTTGAGTTGGTGAATTAAAATGCTTTAGATGAATAATGTAAAAACAAGTTTTTTACATTATTTCTTTTAAGCACAGAAGGGTTTATTTGATTAAATAGTTTAAGTGGTGCTGCTTACCAAAATAAAACTTTGTTTTTTCACAGCACACAGGAATCATCTATATATAATCATTTTTTACACATGTATTATCAAGGCCTTACCGAGTTGTCGGCATGTGATAATTTTGTATTTAAGTGAATGTATGCTTTGGCATCTGACAAAGTTGATTGATTTATTTATTTCGGCATCAAATATTACAAAACTGATTAAAACGAAATAAAATAAAATGCGACGCCGCAGTGTCTATGAGACGAAGCAGGACATCCTGACGCGACCGACCCGACGCAAGACTTTTCATCCGGGAATTCTGACGCCATGGACATCCTGCCATTAGGGTTAGGGAGATTGTTATGGTTAATGTTAGGGCGTCAGGATGTCCCTAGCCTCAAGAATTCCAGAGTGAATTTTCTCGTGTCAGGTCTGTCGCATCAGGATGTCGCGGACCCCTATGAGAAGCCCAAAGATGGCTTTTAATCGGTAGTTCACAGTGGAACTACCAATTCAGAGACTCTGCATCAAAAGGAAAACCAACAAAAAAACAAAACAATGAACCAACTAAAAGGATAAAGATGCGAGATCCCGAGAGTGCTTGAGAAAATAATGCTATTATAAAAATGATGTAATTTAATAATTATTTAAAATATATTGTTTCATTTTTTTTCTAAATTGAGTTAAATTTTTTGATCATTTAATTTCATTGGGTATTTCATTCCAATGTTTGACACCGACTAATTTAATTGACTGCTTGCATATGCTTTTTTTAAATAGAGGAAAGTGCAGGTTGTTTGATTGCCTTGTTTGTCGAGAATAAACTTCGGAGTTGCACTGAAAAAAAATGTTAAAACAATCAGGTAGCAAACGGAATAGTGGAAATTTAGTGTTGCTGTTAAAGGTTATTTACATACTTAAAAGTTATTTACATACTTACCAATTAACAAGTGTCAATAATGCTTAGCTAAATGTGTGTTATTAGTTCAAGTCATTATTTACAACTGGTGCTTTATTGTAAATTGCATCTTTCAACTATATGAGTGGATGCAAAATTTGAAAATTGTCATTTTAAAATTTCTCATTTTATGATGTTGGGACATTTCCTTTTCGCTGTAATATCGGTAGTGATTTGACTTGATCACCATTACTTTCGCTAGGGTGAACCACTAGCCAGACATTCTGAGTGTCAATTATAACCTGTAGGTTGTTTTTTTCTGTCAAATATTCAGATTTGTAAATAAATTCATAAAGCACTGCTTAGTTTGTTTAATTATCTGGCTTTTTTTGTTTTATGCCTAAGCTCTTTTTAAATTGAAAATTAAATCACATTCACCGGAAATAACAGGGAACAAAGCCATACTAGGTTATGTTGATTTAATATTGATTCTTTTTAGCACTCATTAAACGTATACTGTTTTAAATTCGTAAGATGAAGCAAGAATTTGGTTTGGAGTATGTTGTGGTGGAATTCATCAAAGATAAATCTTTGGCAGTTATTCCAAAAAATTGGTTGCAAGAAAATTATGCTTCCTTTCCTCCACATACGGACGCACGAAAGGTGGAAAGTGCCGCTAAAAGTGGAGAGATTCCGACCAAAAATTGTAAAATATTCCAAGTCAAAGAGTGGTTTCGATCAGGTATGTAGGTTTGGTCACATTCAACAACTGTGGCTTCATTGTGCCGAGTTTAAGTAAAAGGGCTACAAATTTTTTGGTTTGTAAACAAAATACTGGACCTTAGTCCTAGGTCTTTTAAAAATTGTTTTTTTTCTTGTTTGAAACAGCAAATGATCTCTAAAATTTACTGCAATAATAATTTTGTTAAAGATACCACCAAATAGTAAATATGTAAGATATTGTTGCTTTATGTAGAATTTGTAGATGTGGTGTAAAGTCTGATTTAAAGTATATATTAAAAATTTTTAATCTTTAAATTTAAGTCTTAACTTCATGCAGATGATTGGAACAAAGCCCAAGAAAAGACTGATCACTTGGAAAATCTCTCCAATCTGGAATTAACCGATGATGGAAATTTGGCAAAGCCGAAAGTGTAAGATTTAATTTACTAAAGTATTCTGCAATTGTCATTACCAACATTTAGATTATGACACGTTTAACAATTTCACAGTTTTACATGTTCTGATTTTGAACCAAAAGTTGTATTGTTGATTGCTTTGCATTGACATAACATTTCGAATCAAGATTATAGATTAGCAGATTGTACAGCGGCATAAAGTTACAGGTTTTCAACATTGTTTATGTAAATGGTTCTCAGTATGTAAATTTGCATATAACAATCATGTTGAAAAATTGCTTTATGTAAAAAAAAATTGTAATTTGGTATTCTAGGAACATTTTTAGAACGATTTTATTGTTTTGAGAAATAGTTCTGATTTTTTAGACTGTCGTAAACTTTCTCAATAGCATAAAAACTTACTTTATTTCTAGGACAGTTTACACATATAGTACATTGTCTCTGCCCCATCAAATGCCTCAAACTAGTCCCAGATTTTTTTTGGTGTAAAAGACGCACCTGAGTTACTTTAAAATTTTTATATAATTGAGCGTGTGCCTAATATTCAGCTGTTTCTTAATATATAGATCAGGTTGTACGGTACTCTATAACTGAACTTCCTGCATCGTTAACTGGCTCTAGCCCGTTGTCCATTGAGCACTTTGGAAAGTTGAAAGACTGTGTTCGAGTTACTTTGAGAGTTATGTATAGCTTTACTATTGTAAAATCTGATAACTATTGTTATTTATTATGTGCATCTTATTTATGAAAGTGGAGGAAAAGGTGCATGATTATTTTCATGTAGTTCCTTGCTTGAAAGGGGTCTACGACAACTGACCGCGACAAACTGACCACGAACAAGCTGACCGCGAGCAACGCCGATTGGCTGAGAAGGGCGATTCTAAATATATTTTTACTATCGTCAGAGCTATCTTGCCCAAAGCCTGACTTAGTGACGAAATCAATGTAACGAAACCGTTGGTTCGCGGTCAGTTTGTCACGGTCAGTTGACTTGGCTCGGCTTGAAAGAGCACATGTGCATTGCGCAACATATTATGATTAAAGGAGAAATGCTAGTGGACTTTGTTTATCAGGTAGGTCAACTTTTAAACTGCAGCCTGTGGCTGTCTATTGTGTTTGTTACAATATCTTTTGATTGATCACGGCCACAGAATAAACTAAGGCCAGGAAACGCTGAGGATTTGCATAAAACGCACAATGTTTGTGTCTAGAGCTTGCAACCTCTGTTTTTATTTCATTTGTATTTGGTTCCAGATTGTATTGCACCTAGACTCGCCACAGTTATGCTCCAGTTCAAAATTCAGCAGCTGATCTTATTTCTAGGTTGGAACCAATATTCGGTAAGTTGCTTTGTGTATTGTCGTTTGAGTAAGTGTGGTCTACTACTTTTGGTGCTCTTGTTAAGTGAACAAACAAGTTCAATGAAGTGAACAAAAAGCAAAGTTGGGGCTAGCTTGGTTTTTGCAGGATACCGCAAAACCTCGCATAGCTTGCGTGACTTTAACAAATTTTAGAAGACTTGTGAAATTTACAAAACAAAAAGGATAGACGTGACTTGACTTTAACAAAAGGGATAGCGCGAAAAGGTTTGTGTCAAGCGCCCAAAACATTAAAAAATTGCGATACAGCCTATGCTCAGTGTTGACTGTTAATGGTAGCGGCCCGCCCATTTTTAAACCAAGTCAAGTGCCAACATTAGGGTTAATTTGCGGCGGTCAGCTGTCGTGGATGCCTCGTATTCATTAAATTAGTAAGGTCCTAGCAGACCGCAGATTTGTTAAGTCATGCCTGGAAGCTCTTGCAAAAAAAATCTTCATCACAAATTTTATGATTGGATCCTGACAGTCTTGACTTGAATCCACTTGATTTGTGGTTTCCAGAGCAGCAAAGGGAAACGTCTATGCCAACAAACTGATGTCAAATAAATGTGGCAGTTTTCGCTGTGGAAATCATCTCGTTGAGACATTTTAAAAAATGAAAATTTCTGCAATCATGAAAAAGCATGCTTTACAAAAATGGAGCTCACATCAAGAATATAGACTAAAAAAAGTTTGTGCGACTTTAAAGCATACTGGTAATCAATAGTCATCCTCCAACTTTTTTAACTTTGGATGTTTCGAGTTTTCAGCTTGTCATTTAAATATTGCCTGAAGGCACCCTGTATATAATTATTCATCCAAAAGTCGATTTAACTATAGTTTTTTTGTTCATTGCATTATCACAAGTTAAACATTTTAGAACGAATTTTCAATACATTAGAAGAAATTAAAACGAGACAGAAGAAAAAATTGTTGCGCGACAAAAAACATTCGGATGTCATGTCGTCTGGATTTTTAAACGAGTTTCCCATGCAAACATTTAAAGTTTAGCATTGCGGTATTGGATGAAGTTTTTGTATTTTACCAGACAGAGCAAATATATAACTTGTCTTGCTAATATTTTAATGAATGCACTTCTGCTTAGGTTGAGCATTTAACTGCCTTTAATGGCAGATCTCCAGCAGAGACTGTTAGAAAAATGTTGGAAGAGACCTTTGCTGTGGAGTTATCCTTAAAATGCAACTTAAGTGGCAAAGGAGCCTAGGCTAAGAAGGCGTTTCTCAGCTGCGACTGTACAAAGTCATGTTTGGTAAGAGGCATTAATTTTTATTTCCTTGGTAAAGTAATGGAAAGCCAAGGAAGGCCCAATCTGTTAGCGTGTGTGGCTACTAGAGTTATCAGTCGAATCGACTTTTCCTCGATTTTTAGCATTTAACCAAATGTTATTTATCTACACCAGGGGTCGGCAACGTTTTCGTCTCTTGGGCCACATCTAGACCCAATAAGGTTCCAGCGGTCCATCACCATTTCAATTGACCCAAAAAAAAAATTAAGCATTTTACAGCCGATTTAATGGCGATGCCAAAAGAAACGGGTCCGGACATCCTGACGCGAGCGACCTGATGCGAGAAAATTCACTTCGGTATTCTTGAGGCCAGGTACATCTTGACGCCCTAACTCTATCCCTAACACTCTCCCTAACCCTAATGTCAGGATGTCCATGGCGTCAGAATTCCCGGGTGAAAAGTCTCGCGTCAGGATGTCCTGCTTCGAAAGGAAACAGCAGTTCGGCGGGGTTGTTCGTAAATTTTAATCATAAAAAAGGTCTTGGGCCAGATAAGCATAAAACTGCACAGGCTGAGTGAGTGAAAGTGCTTGGCGGGCCGGATCCGGAGGTTGCCGACCCTTGATCTACACCATTAAGTGGATGGTCATTAACTGAGTTTGCTGGCAAATAGTTAGCTCAAGTCGAAGTGTAAGAGAGTTTGTTGATATGTGCAACAAATTTTTTGTTGTTCTAACTCTTATAGAAGTTATTCAAATACAGCTGAATGAGTATCGTTATGCTGCTGCTCCGGTATCTGATTTTTATGTATCTGTACTCGAAAGTCGGTGCTATCGCGTAAAATTGTGCTTTTAACTTGGCAAATTAATCACAATTTCATTGTTTAGTGCACAGCAAACAATCAAGATATCTTGAAGTATTGTGCTGTATGCGCACTTACTCAATTTATGCTAGATCTCTGCTATATTAAAACAGTCTGTTCTAGTGTTAAGTTTTTCATGCTATATTCTTGTTTAGTTGCTCTCCGTCGATCTTATTCTGATGCCAGCGAACAAGATTATCGTAACACAGTGACGATTTGGTTGGACGGGTCAAAAGATCGTAACGGCGGAAGGAAAAGACGTTTCGAATCTCATGCAATTGCCAGGGATGACTCTGACAGTACAGAAAAAAATTAATACCCTAGTATATCTGTCATGGTTACGTTTTCTGATGGAAATTTTTGCATCAGTTTAAATTTAAGCTCTAAATGACAACTCTTGATTTTGTGCTAAAGTCGTTTTAACGCAATTTTTAATTCGACGCAATTGCAAATCAGTAAAATGTTTCGAGTCCTACTTGGTTCTTAAAATTCCAGTTTGACAATTATCACTTTCCCACGTATTTTGCTAATGTTTGTGTGATGATCGCCTTGTGTATTGTGAAATAAAGTTTTGATTCGAAAGCTAATTGCTGTCGTAATTTAGCGGTCAAAATGCCGCAGATCATTGAAGTTTATTATCTGGGCCAGATCTGGATCTGACCTGGCACGAGTAACAAGTGCTCTAACGCCCGATCAGGACCAGATGTTGAAAACCAGCTGTGTTGGATTTTAAGGTGGAATGCCATAGCTGGTGTTGATCTAGACCAGAGCTGGTCACAACTTTTTACGTCGGGACCAGATCTGGATTTGATCTGTCTCAAACTACAAGTGCTCTCTTGCCCGGTCAGGGCCAGATGTTAATGCCAGATCGGGGCCTGTTTTGCTCGCCCGACCAGGCACAGATCTGGCTGAGTGGTGCTAGGTCTGGCCCCGGTTGCTCGAAACACATGATGCCTGGTCTGGCGCGGATGTGAGCGCGATGAAATTGCTATCTGGATGGTTTATTGTTGCAATGCCTAATTTTGCAAATCACAGTATTATATTACTCTATTTGTACTGTAACCTGTATTTGAATTTGGTATAAGAGCAGTATTTGTTGTTACACTATTATTCTTTGATATGTGATGTTCGTACTGTTAAAATAATCTGCCCTGCTTTTCAACTTGTGACTAAAGACCCAATTTTAAATCTTTGTTTGTGCATTTGTGTCTGATTAATTATTGGATTTCGCAATCTTGTGACTTAAATTGAAAAGATTCTTTGTCATTGTCTAATCGGTGTTTTAGTTAAATTACTGAGTAACTATTTTCCTTTGTTAAAAATAAGCTGTTAATTAGCGCATCTTCAAAGACCACATCTTCCAAGGCGCATTTTCTAAAACCTTCCAAGGCTAATTAGCGCATATTTAGAATCGTTGTTTTTAGAAGATTTCTTTTTGTGCATTATTTGTATTTCAAGACGACTGTAGAAGTAGCAGCTGACAACCTTTGTTTGTTGATTTCCGGCCTTTGATGCTAGACAAAAGCGACTCCACGTGCTTTCACTGCTTGGAACTATTTAAACGTGCTTGGACCCTGGGAGCTGAGTAGTGACAAAAATGAGTCAAGTGAGCAGTGTCAGTTTTTGGTGAGACGTGTTAAATGCTGCTTAACTTGGGTAAATTGCGTTTTGCGATCCCTTGCCTTCTCTTCCTCTCCATCTTTGTTTATGGATTCGACTATTGACTGTAAGGGAACAGTTTTGTAGATTGGAAGAAAGGCCCTGAATTGGCCTGTACATCGTATTTGAGACTACTTTGTTTTTTCTGTATTTTTCTTTATTCAATATTATAATAAATTCCATTAAAAATCAGTGAATCAAGTGTTCAGCTATCAGAATGAGAAAGGGATTGGGAGAGTTTGGCATAGCTCTCCTACACGTTATTGAAGTTGGCTATAATACTCCGCATCGTCGCCGTGCAGAACACATAAAACGGTTCTGATTGGCAAGTCTTGGTAGATCTTCAAATTTAGGAATTAAGCTTTAAGGTATGATTAACTTAAACAACTGCACAAATCATTTCGTGTTTTATTGTGCTAAGATCAAAAACAGAATGTTTGTTTATTTGAATTTTTTAATATTACAAGAATATGGTGTATCATTTTATGCACCCATAATTTTTTGTCATTAATTGTGTTCACAATATTTTTAATTACATTACAGTACTTAATTTTAAGTGTTGACTAATGCAGTTTTTCACCGCAGCCACCTACCGCTAGCAAGCAAACAGCTTCGCCAGACGGACTACTCGCTATGACGTCATCAACTTTTTCAAAACAACGCGAGAGGCTTTGTTGTTTCGGTGGCCACGCCCTGACTCCATTTATCATCTTGCTGCGTCACACTGCATCATAGACCTGGACAACTTTGTTTTACTGTAATTGAACACAAACTTTTCGGCGTTATCATCACGCTCTCATCACGAAACTAAAAATACTGTAAAATAAATAAAATCACAATACGAAATATTTTCAAATTAGTTGAAAACATAGCAACTATTTTTTTCAATTTATATTGGTTTGGGCTAACAATGTGGCAGCCTATTATAATCTAATTACTATACGTAGTAAAATGATAAATGGAATATGCCGTGTAAGAATTACAGTAGATACAAGACGTAAAAAGAATATACATAAGCTCGTTATTATAATACATATAAAAAAAGAATATACACTCATTTATGCGCTCTTGGTTTATGCCGTGCGCAGATTTCAATAATTTAGCACTATCAATTATTAGCTTATTGAACGTCGAGTAGTCGTTAACGGCACGTTTTACGCGCCTTCGCTTCGGATCCATTACAAAAACAACTATATTTTATTCTTTAATTAATTTATTTGTTACTTACTCAGTCCCAAAGCATTCTTAAGCCACTTGTTTATGTGAATGATTATGTAGAGTTCTCTAAAAACACCCAAATGACCGCCTAGTCTTGCACGGCAATCTTCATACGCTTCCGCAAAATTTTTCTTCGGATAACGCAGATAAAAACAAAAGGGTCCTACATTGGTGTACACATTTCCCGATGGATCTACGTTTTGAGAATTTGTCAAGACAAAATAAGAATTGAACCATAATATAAAGAATGAAAGAAGAACATATCTCGAATTGCTTTTCCAGAAAAGCTTTGCCCAATTTTGACCATAGCAGGACTTATTTCTTGCCGATTGCAGGTCAATGGCATCTTCGTTATTTCTTTTTGCTTTTCGTTTATTGCCTATATAATTTTGAGATTGCATTTTGCATATTAATTCTTGCACCAATAATTTCTGGGAAAATAGTTTCATTGAATGTGATGAAACAATATTTATATTATGAAAAATATCGGAAAGATTTTTTATTAACCTCGTTTTGAGATGACAAAAACATTAATGACAATTTTTAAAACTAACAGGAGACGCCTGATAAATAAGACTGCTGTTTAGCAGCTATTTAGCTCAGGAGCGATTTGTCGTTTTCAAATTTGATTATACCAATTGTGTAATCATGTTATCTTACTGCAGTTATTTGTCATAATTTAACTTTCATAAGAAACACTTACATAAAGTGAAAAAAAGACGAATCGTAATTCTTTGGAAAAAGTACCATTAAAAGCGCGACAGGTTGGTGCAAAATCCTTGCTCAATTTACGAAATTTTTGGCCTGTGAAAAATGACTTTAGAAATTTTAATAAAAGTGGCTTCATGATCAGATATATGAGGAAGCGAAGGAGAGCTGACGGCTCTGAGCAAGAATAAAGAATCGACTGATATCGCAATTTTGAATACGGACAAGAATTTGCAAACGTACCTTCGTTTTGTAACCATCTGTTTATTTTTTGTCAATTGGCGCTAGAAATATTGTGCGAGGATTATTGGCTAATGAAGCGCTTGCACGAGTTAAGCAGCGACTTAATATTGTTACCCCATTTTGGGTTCTGCTGCTACAACTCCGGTTCAAAGAATACACTAACCTGTCACCTTCGCTGCTTTTTGCAGATCAGGGCCCACATGACAGAAATTTTCTCGCTCGCATTAATAACGAGAATTTTTAAAAGGCGCTACCGCAAGAAAAACTCGCTAAAGGCAAGAAGTTATTTTTACACGTGCATCTGAAGCTCTAAGAGCTGGATAACGTCATTTTCGCTCGTAAAATTGCTTGGATCGATTGCGAGATATAACTGGAGTAAAAAAACTTCACACTTTGCTTGCCAACTTAACGAAAATTTTGAGGCTTTCTTCAAGCCTACGAGACGTTTTTTTTGGTCAGAAATTTAATGGCAAAATGTTGAAAACTCTAATTAAAGCAAATTTTTGCAGAAAATTACTTAAAATGGTCTCCATGTTTGCTACTAGGCTGCTAAGAAGAAAGCGAATTGCTTTGAGAACCGTTTGCTGATGAAGAAATATTGATTACGGCGAGTTGACGATAATAGCAACACACTCTTTGTATTAAAACAATTTCTAAGAACATGAAACTCATTTTTGCTCAAAATTTAGGAACAAATTAAAAACAATTCTCGGCAGCAAAAGAAACTAAAAGCAAACAGAAAAAAAAATTCAAATCAAAAAAAAGAAACGAAATTTTGTACTGATTCAAAACGTAAATTTTAATGATTTTCTTATGCTTGCAAGCAAGAAGTCGGGGCCTGGATTGGCATGTCATAGTTTTGATGCGGGCTTGGCTATTCAGTCTTGAAATTGACTAATTAAACCGGGTTTAATTCGGGCTTGAATAGTACTTGTCTACTTTTTTGGTTGATTTTGCTTACATTTTAAATTTGCTTTACTAATTTTACCTACATTTTGCTTACGCGTTTAAACTTCTTACTTACATTTTGCTTACACGTTTAAAATCAGGCGAGAAGAAGCAGGGTACAACATTGCCTCCTGCAATACTTTTAGCAGTTAAAAATAAATTTTTCACTTGAAGATTTGCATTGGAGGTGTTACTTTTGTCATGAAAATAACCAGTTTTAGAAGTAATATTGTACAAGTACGACCATTGGGCACAGGCCCTCTCAATTTAATTCAGCTATTCGTTCAAAAAGCGTTTCCCTTAGCTAATTTTTTTTTTCAAAAGCAATCTGTCGCGTAAAAATTGACTAGATGGAGGAAATTGTTATTTAAAATTGACACTGTACAACAGATGATTACTAATCGTGTTATTGCATTACGTTCATAAAAAAATTTTTAAGATAACTGGCCCTTAAACATGCCGATTAGTGAGGGAAAATTCTTGAAAAGAAGTGAAGTCGGGAAAATACTTTGAGGGCCTGAGGTTTCAGGTTTAGAACAAAAATTCTGAATTTCTCCCGGGTTATCCTTTTAAATCGGTTGGCAAAAAATTGAATTGAGAAGGCCTGGGCCCCCTGGTCGTCAAATTTATATTATTGTTAATTATTGTTGAAAACAAAAATGTTAAAAGAAACCGAAACTAAATAAGCTTTACTAAAAATTAGCAGCATTTTAGAATCATTAAAATTTTTATTCAATGATTGTCAACCTAAAACTATAGGTTTTCGTATTACGACCAGTAACTTAGGGCTCTCCCTATGATTTTTTTATGAGCATGTCATACGTTGTTTGACGTCATGAAAAATTTGCAGAGGCAAAGCAGATGTGTTTATCGATGCAATTTTGTTTCCAAATTTTTTAGTTTCAGTTTTATATCATTGCATGTATATGTGTTGTTCTTTTCGCCTAATGAGATCATTGAGCAAGGTCGAAACGCGTTGCGATAGCTCATTCGCACAGTGTAATACAACAATAAATTGTATTGATGAATAATTTATGCTTCTAAATGCTAGCCGTGAAGATGGCCTAAGTTACTGGTCGAAACACGAAAACCTATAGTTTTAGGTAGACAATCATTGAATAAAAATTTTAATGAATAAGCTTGTTGTCAATATTTTTATCATTTGTGGTATTCCAATAGGGAACGGACGCCTGCCTCCCTTGGCTTCGTCTATGAACAGTGATGTAGCTTATACAACAATTTACACTTTCGAATTTTGCTGGTTGGTGTAAAGTTTCAAACTTTAACGTTTTTTCAACTAAAATAACTAAATTAGAATTGTGTGTATTATTGTTCAAATTTCTGTTTCGAATACTATAGTACTATACCATAAACTATAATAGTGCTGATCATCACAAAATTTGAAAAAAAAGTAACAATATATTCTTTGGCACTTTAGTGGTATCAGTAATATCGGAAATTGTCTCTAATGCTTTCCTGTGGTGCTGATTTTTCTTTTTAACATTTATCAGGTCCGAACTCCCCAAAAAATAAGCCAAGAGTCGAATCCGCAAAACGATTTGAAGCTCAAACCTGTCCCGATGAAATTGAAGTTAGGCCTAGGTCTAAAATCGCATGCGTTTAATAGCTTCTTTTTGTTTTAAGTAACTTCAATTAGGTGTGAGATAAAAAACTACTTATTGATGATGATGAATTTTGATGCAATAATAACAATTGTGTACTAACAACTCTATTGATGCTTAAAATTATGAACTTTTCATTTAAAGTAGCTTTTGTTTAAAATATGTAAGTTTATTCATAGCTGCATCTAAAATTTAACTCTTGCTTGTCAGGCTCGATTTAAGTCCGAGATTTTGTCAATCTTAATCCCGAACCCAGCACAAACCTATTCAAAAGCAAAACCAGTCCCTAAAAACCCTGCTCTATTTACAACTCTGCTTTACACCGTCTATTTGTTCAACTAGAGTCATTTAAATATGATTCAACGCTTTTTAAGTAAATTTTTTTCAGATTATTATAAGTCCCACGTTCTCTAGGTAAAATTGTTTTCAGATCACTCTCTAATAAAATTATTTTTTTCAGATCGTTTTGTGATTTCAAAACCAATAAATTGTTTTTGCAGTAAGAGGAATGCAAGAGAAAAAGATTTGGTGATAAGGCAGATAGGACTTCAAAATGTGCCAGCTAGCGGATATGCGTATTACGATCAATCCGGAATTTTATGTGTTGAACTAAACGCCACCCATTATTATGACAGGAAGGATTATTGCTCTTCTATCCTATTTTAGCGTACTAAGTTTAAAAATTGTACGATGAGGGTTGTGAAATGTTGTTTACGTAAGGCAAGAGCAATTCATTCAATCTTACCAACTTCATTCTTGTTTGTTTGTTTGTTTCAATTATGTTTAGAAAAGCTGTTCCTTTGCAATTTTAAATACCGATATTGCGGCGCTCCGACAAAAACAAATAGCATCCCCGCTGAGAACCATTTTTCCATAGGTGGCGGAACCAGGACTGCGGTAGGCCCAGGCCTCCCCATTTTTTTCAGGAGGAGTCTTGCGGGATCGTAATTTACGCGTTTATTTCTCGAATAATGCTTTTGTAATAAATGAATTTGCAACTTAATTCAATGTAGATGGCTGAACTAAAAAAAGTGCAGACTCACACTTTGCAAGGGTGGGAGGGGAGTGGTACCCATGCTCTATGAACCGAAGTTTAAGCCAATCAATCAAAGTATGGCACTGAATTTTAAGACAATCACTCAAAATCGACTTATTCGGAGTGTAATTTCTCGTAATGGGCTTCCAAAGAATCGATTCCATTCCCGATTATGATGCTCATGTTAGAAGTATGATGCCTTTGGTTTCGGTTTAGCCTTATAGAGCTATCGTTTTGGCAACTATACAGTATGATGCCTGCGGTATTTTTTCAGATAATAGCCGATTTTACAATCGCGAGTTTTTTAGCAAGATTATTATCAAAGCGTTTCAATTTTATCTTGTTTTTGCTGCTAAAAGTGGTATCATTGTTATCATTTACAATTTTGCAACGAATTTGCAGCCATCACTAGTTATCATTTTCAATCACACTTCTATGATCGCGGAAAGTTATTTGTGGTGTCGACTAAAACAACCTTGAATAATGAAAGAACACATTTTGATAAAAATGTGAAAAGCCAATCTGAAAAAAAGAGCCATAGTAAGGACAGCCATAGGCTATCCCTACTACAAGGGTTCCCCTTGTGTGACCACAGAAATCATAACCGACAAGTTTGACGTCCTTCATGGTCGACTCCTGGGAAATCATAACGACTTCCACTGGCAGTTAGGTGGCCAGATCAACCACCAACCCTGCAGATACAAAGCAGCTCAAGTCATAAGATGCACAGAGCTGTTTCGAGCTTTTAGCTCTCATCGGCAGCCCTCAGCTTCTCTAACAAAGTTATTCCCCAGCTTTTTTTTTTTTTTTGTGGGTTTTTGGAAATGTGTGGAGTTTGTGGGATGGTAGTGGGAGTAGTTTTGAGAGCTGCAGACATTTTTTCAAGCATCCACAGCCGCTCTGAGTGAAGGTATTCCCCAGCTGGACAAGACTCTTGGCGGAACTGGAAGACTCTTAGCCGAACTGGACAAACCTTAAGGGCTTGCACAGCGGCAGAGGCTTTGTAGGGAATAAACGATTTTTCACTTGTGGTACTTAAAAAAAACAAGTGAAAAAATCGTTGAACCCTTGTAGTAAGGACAGCCATAGGCTATCCCTACTACAAGGGTTTCTCAGTCATATGTCAATAACTTTCTTTTTTTTTTTTTTGTCGATTAACAATATATGTCACCAGTGTATTATATCTGTCGCTGTTCTTATCCAAATAAAATTTTGTTTGTTTTAGTGCTGTGCTGCCCATATTAATAGTTAATAGTGCTGTGCTGCCGACATTGATCCTTATTGTGCTTCAAGTTGATTGTTTTATGTTCCTTTCATTTGCTTCACGCAATACCGTTTGTAATTTAGTACATCATATATTGCATCATCCTTCATCGTGTTCTTATCCTTAAATAATGGCTGTCTCTCTTTTTCTGTCCGCTTCTTGCTTTCTGTCCGCTGTTTGTTTCTTTTTTTGTTATTTTGCAATTAGTTTAATTATTTTTTGCTCTCTGTACTGCTGTGCTTTCTGGCTGTTTTCTCTTCGCAATGTTTGAACGAATTTAGTCAGGGAGCACCTTGATTTAAAAACTTCCGGGTTGTTCGGTGCTTCCTGGCCTAATTGTTAGGCTTATTGTGCAATATCTTTAATGTTCTATTGATCAGGCGAAACAATAAAAAATGAATGAAAGGGTTCCCCTTGTGTGACCACGGAAATCATAACCGTCAAGTTTGACGTCCTAACTAAGGTAAACTACAAATTATGACATAAGTGGTTGAAATTTTAAAAATTTGTTAAAGCAATAGAACTGCTGAATTTTGAAAATGTAAACTACATTTGGACTTTATTAGTCTAGGTCAATACCAATTTGTGTTTTTTGAAAACCAATTGAAACAGCATTTTACCAACAGCTTTTTTTCGTGCAAATTGAAATAACCCCAGGCCTACCAGTACGATTAAAACACAGATCTTTAACCTTCAACCATTGGCTTCTGAAATTTAACTGGTGCTTATTGGTTTTAGATAGTGCATAAATAACCAATGAAGTGCCAGTTAAATTTTAGAAGTTTCTTTTGTACAAGCAAGAAATAATTTCGCTTTCCAGGTAAGCAGCGAAGTCGATATTGGCAGCTTACTCTAGCCTAGCAGCTTAACAATGATATACGGGGCTGTCTGCGCAACGTACATAGCAGTGGTGCCACTCCTAGTGAATTTTCACTAGATCTAGTGAATTGTGGTCCGCTCTAGTGACCTAGTGAATTTTTTCAACGATCTAGTGAATTTTTTGTAGAATGTGAAAATAGGTATCTGAAAGCAGTGGAGGGCAGTAACTAGTTACAATTGTAACTATTTACTGTAACTAGTTACTTTTTAGTAACTGTAACTGTAACTTCGTTACTTTTTTTCAGATGTAACGATATTTGTAACTAGTTACCAGTTTAGAGCCCTAAAAAAAGTTACAGTTACGTTTTGTACTACATGGTTTGAAGCAAGTTGCAGATTTTTATGAATTCCATTCAAAATAATTGTATTGCACTGGCAACACAGGACGCACAGTCGCATGTCTGATCAACCACACCCTTTTAGCCATATTTTCTTCACTGTGTTCACTGGACTATACATGTCATCATCATCATCATCATCATCATATTTATTTATTTACCAAGTGACGTCATATCATAAGAAAAAAACTGCAACTTCCTCTTGGTCTATCACCAAAGCATCGAATTATGCGATTCCTTTAAAACCAAACACACAAACTTGCAGAGTCAAAGCGATATTTAGTCACTTGGGGAGGAGACAGCGAAGGACCGAAAGGTCATCTAAGTCTACTGCCACCTCACCAAGTTAAGGTTAAAAAAAAAACAGTTTCTAGATTTTCTCAGTCTGCTACTTTCTATGATAAAAAATTTTAACGCAAAATTAAAACAAAGTGTTGCAAAGATATGTACATTTTGTACAGTGTATACACAAAACTCACAGTCACCATGTAAAAAAAATGCAAGACAACATTAGAATTGTTCTAACTCTAAGCATTCTAAAAAATAAAAAAATAAAAATGCTGCAACTACAGATTGGATAGAAATAAAATTAATAAAGTTCATAATGCTTATTTATGTTTTATAGTATTTAAAGTGGGCAATTGGAGTGAAAAAAAAACCTCCTTGCTTTGTTTTGTATTGTTTGCCAATATGTCATTAGTACTGGTACAATTTCCAATACCAGTATATATCAACCTCAGTCAGTTATTGCAAAATTACTAATAATTCAAGGGCACATCAAAATGAGAGATGACGTATTGTAATAAGTGTGTGATAGATGAATGCACCATCTCATGCTATTCAAGCAATAGAATAGGTTATTGTTGAACTCAAGCATAAATATGCAACTATGATTCCTGTAATTACTACTGCATTGCTGATAGAAAGCTGTTATTCTAGCTTTTATCGGTTTCATAGTTTGATAAAAAATGAGCTTTAACAGCTTTTTTGAATCTGTAGAATGAAACTTCTTTCATACTGCTTGGAATTTCATTCCAAACTTTAATTCCTGCGAATGATAGAGACTTTTGCCCTAATCTTGTTCTAGTTCTTGGAAGAAAGAAGTTGTTTTTGTGGCTCAATCTTGTCTCATGTGTATAGCAGTTTTTTATTAGGTTAAACTTATCTGAATTTGCAACAGATAATACATTATTGTGAATTTTGTACATTAGCTTTGCAGTTTCCAGAGAGTAAATATCCTTGAGTTTTAAGCATTTAGCTCGATAGAACAAAGGATTAGTATGCTCACGATATCCACTTCCAGTTAACAATCTGATGCTTCTTTTTTGCAGAATAAAAAGAGGTGCTCTTATTATTTTTGAAGCAGTCCCCCAACTACTTATGCAGTATTGTAGATGAGAGTATATGAGGCAGTGGTAAACAGATCTTAAGGTTTGCTCATCTACAAAGTGTTTTAATTGATTAAGGGCCCAAGATCCCCTTGCCACCTTTGAACATTGTTCCTTGATTTGTTGTTTCCAGTTTAGATTGTCGTCTATGAGAACGCCTAGATATTTTACGTGATGTGATTGCTTGATTGGATTATTATCTATTGATACTTTGAGTTCAGGTTTATTTTGTTTTGTTGTCACTACCATAAACTCAGTTTTATTAAAGTTAATTGATAATTTATTCACCTTGAACCAATTGCTTACATTGACTAATTCATCGTTAATATTTTGTTGCAGTGTTGAAACATTAGAATGGGAGAGAGTAAGGTTAGTATCATCTGCAAAAACATGAATTGTGGAATTTGAGGCAAGTGGTAGATCATTGATATAAATATTAAATAACAACGGACATAGAGTTGATCCCTGAGGAATACCGCAAATAACATCTCTTGACTTGGATTTATATTGATTTACGATTGTATACTGTTGACGGTCAGTCAGGTAACTTGCTAGTAACTGTAATGGTAATCCTCTAATTCCATACTTTTGTAGTTTCTTGATCAGTATTGTGTGATTGATGGTATCATATGCTTTTCTTAAATCTAAGAAAATACAACATGTAATGAGCTTTTTATCCATATTGTCAAGTAGCTTATTGTAAATATCTAAAACGGCTTCATTTGTTGAGCAATTTTTCTTAAAACCATACTGGTTTGGACTAATCAAATTATTGCTCACAAAATAATTGTTTAGTTGACCAAGCAGACACTTTTCAAAAAGTTTGGCAAAAGGATTTAAAATAGAAATAGGGCGATAATTACTGCATAACTCTCTTTCGCCTTTTTTGAAAATTGGAACAACTTCAGCGGTTTTTAACACTTTTGGAAAATATCCTGTTGATATGCATGCATTAAAAATGTTAGTTAGAACTGGAGCTATAACAGAGCCTGACATTTTTATATACTTTGCAGGAATTCCATGTCTTCCTGTACTTTTTGATGGATTCATAGCTCTGATGTAATTTACTACTTCTTCTTCAACTATTGGTTCTAGAAAAAACGAATTGCAACTACTCTGAGTCAAAGATGTGGCATTAAATTTGCCATCAATTATAGCTGGTGTTTCGATTGTAGACGCAAGGTTAACTCCTATCTCTATGAAATATTTATTGAACAAGTTACTGATGGCCTGTGGACCTCGTGCACTTTCACTTGAGGAAGCATACATTTTATTAGGAATGTTATTTTTCTTCACATTTTTCAAGTGAATAATTTTATTTATAATTTTCCAAAGCGACGAGGTGTCATGCTGATTATCATTCACTAAATTTTTAATGTAAAGTCGTTCACTAAATTTTTATCATAACTTAAACATGTGGTTGCTGGTTAAAGTGAAGGCAGTAACAGTTTTTCAACTTCGCTTTCTGGTGATTAAAACCGTTTGGGAATTCAGTGCTGAGTAGACCTACTGCACAGCTGTACGTGTACTAGCAGTCAGTGTTAGTTTGCAATTTCAGTGAGGTGCATTTCTAATCAGTGCAGCCTAGTTCAAGAGGCTGGAGCAAGAAGAATCGGAGGGGTTGGAGATTATCTCGTCTGTTGTGGTAAAAGTGCGTTTGGGGTTCTGGATCAAGTTTCTGGGTCAACTGTAAGATTAACGTTTAAGTTTCCAGGTTTCGTATTTGGAGTTTGCAGTTAAAGTTCGGTTTTGATTTATGGATTGTGGGTTACAATTTTGCAGTTTAAAATAAAAGGTTGGGATTTTGGGTTAGGGTTTAGTCTTTGAGTTTTAGGAAGGGTGTCAGGCAACCTTCTAGTTGTTCTGTATTGATTTGCACAGTCCTCTTGCCTCCACTTAAACTGATAGGTTCTGGTATCGATAACACGTTTTCAAACCAGCTTTCAGGCTTTAGAGTTTGAGTTTAAGAGTTTGATATCACATTAAATAACCCCCATAAGTTACCAAACTGTTGTATACCGGAAGCACATTGATTACCGGTATGGCATGAGATACTTTTTGTGTTCAGGAGTCTATGTTACGTAGCTGCCTGGTACCGGTACTGATGCGATGCTACATTACAGTGTACTGGTGGACGGTGGTACTGTTGGCCTTGTTTACCACAAATTACCGGCAGCCGGTAGCTTACTGGTTTATACTATAGCCTACTAGTGAAGCATGTACAAGGTAAGTTAAGCCTACCTTAAGTTAATATATCAAAAGCTGAAGGAAGTGTCTAGTGCTACTCCACGCTACTATCGCGCGTCAACGACAATAGCGCTTACGTTGTTCACGGTTGATTGAGCACGCGATGTTTCAAGAACGCAGTTCTTCCAATCGCTGATGTCAGCTTCGGTGGCGTAACGGTACAATGCGCTGTGCGAAGAGTCACGAGGTCTTCGGCTCGATTCTTACCAACGCAATGTTATAAAGGGTTAGTGCTGAGTTCAGGAAATAGTATAAAATAGAACAGAGTTCAGTTAAGAATGAGTATGAGAATAGTAATGAGAATTGACTTCGGTGTAATAGCTAGGCCGAAGGTTCGAAATATTCTACAGTGGTAGCAGATACTGCCAAAGCTGAAGGGTTTCGGACAAATGGGGTACGGTAGCCTACTTAACAGTCTTCCCTTTTAAGGTTTGTTTTTTTACGCCTGTTTTTAGACCAAATTTTTAATCAATAAAAGTAACTGTAACTTGTAACTGTAACTATAACTTGTTACTTTTTCAAATTTGTCACTGTAACTTAGTTACTTTTTTGCCTAGTAGCTGTAACTTGTAACTAGTTACTTTTAGTAAGTAACTTGCCCACCACTGCCTGAAAGTAGACTTACTAGGTGAAGACCTTTTTTTTTCGGTTGATGACCAAGAAAATTAGGCTACGCGAAAACTGTGGGTCGCTGGAGTAAAGACCTTTTTTTTTAATTTCACAAAATTATAGAAAATTTTGGAGAATAGCCTGTGGCAGCATTGGTGTGAAGGGGCGTAAAGTATTCAAAAAACCGGAAATTTGAAATCTTGTGATATTTTTCTTAGATCTGGTGATATTTTTTGGTAATTCTAGTGAATTTTGAAAAGTTGCTTGTGGCAGCATTGGTACATAGTCAAAGGTATTGTGAATTCAGGGCTATTGCGGACAAAAAGGTTTGGAACGCTCAAGTCCTAATGCAAAAAAAAACATTTTGTTCATCATTTCGGCAACTGATTCATTAATTGTAACTGAGTATGCTTGTTTTTTGTAAAATACTAGCACTTAGTCTAAGCTGGAGGTTTTCAAACTGTCGGACATGGCTTAGTAGCAAGCCAAGAACACATTTTAAGAGGAGCATAAACTATGATGTGAAAGTAGGCCATTAAATATCGATCAGTATGTATCGGTGGAAACTACGGCTAATGGATACATGAGACTTTTACTGTTTGGAAACGACATGACAGAAGTGCAGAGAACGAACTTGCTTCGTATTATCTTCTACCTTGTTCCTGTATAAGTGCTAATGTTTTTATGAATTCACTTGTAGCCCCGCTTACTAGAGGGCCCAACCAATATGCAGTTTCTACAAGACCATCTTTTGGACTATCGTGAAAAAGATAAGATATTGGTTGACAAAAGTTTGAAGAAAGTGTTTATAAAACATTTTACTTCAGGATGAATCCAGTCAACGCGGCTCTAAACATCTACTCAAAAAAAATGCATATCAAATTAAGCATCTGGAAGATCCACATCAAAATCTTTCTGATGATGTGGATATTTAACAGCTTGCATGGAAGAGAGTACCTCTCAAATCATACTTTACCTCTTGCAGCAAAGTCGACCCATGTCTTTTGGTACCAAACAAAAATTTTTGGAATTTGGTAGATAATCATAACAGATCATGTGAACGATTCATCGCCATCACCGATCTTATGTCTCATTGCCTTACAGACAGGAAAGTGAGATATTTCAAGACTTTTGAGAAAAAGGATCGCACGGATAGCAAGATGCTGGGATACATAAAATATGGAAGCAACGAATAAGCTATTTGGAGTGAAGAGCTTTTTCGCAGAGATGGAGTTGAGGACACAAGGCTCGAGGCCAAGGCCAAGGACCAAGGACAAAGTGGCACGTGTTCTCTAAAAAAAATGCTTTCAAAAATTATTTTCTGGCAATCTCAAAAAAAAGCTAAAAAAAGGTCTTCAAACAAATTTTTCCCGCAAAGTAAAACAAAAGGTGTTGAAAAAAATTTTTTAGGCGATCTACAAAATTTTAACAATTCAAAAAATAGTGCTGTACTCGAGCAGAAGACGGGCGATTTTTGAGGATTTAAGGCTTTGAGGCCAAGGACTTGACCTTCAAGGCCAAGGACTTCAAAATGTGCCTTCGAGGCCAAGGACGTTCTCGAGGACTTCACCTTTGCTTTTTCGTATGATATGAAAATTGGCAAGTAAATAAATTTGTTGTGCAATTAAAAGGTGACGAAAATGGCAAAAATGCATTGTTTTTGAAAATAACTCAAAAACTAAAGAAGTTAGCGCAACATAATGTATTACGGATAGATAGGAAACTGGGGTTACTGAATCCATTGGTGAAAAATTATGATTCTAAATGCTATACTTTTCAAGATATAAAAACTTTAAGCTTTCGTCTCCCCCAAAAAATCTTTGCCCCCCTGCAAAGTATCAAGACGGCGAAATTTTGAAAAAAAATTTTGCTTTGATGTTTGGGGTCGATTTGTCCCCTCAAAATCATATAAACTAAGCGATCAGAGAGAAAAGTGGAAAAAGTGCACACCATATTGTATATGCGCGTCACCTTCTATTGAGCAGAAACCAAGCAGCTGGGGAAAAGGTAGCCGGGTATCTTCAAGCTTTGAGGCTACTTGCCAAGGAATGCAGCTTTCAAGACTTACTGCGGTTGTTTACCGGGAAGATTCGTTTGTTAATGGACTGACCTCACCTAGCATTTGACATCATCGATGGGCCAGAATATCCCAACATAGTTTGTGGCTTTGACCCAGCAAAGAAATATTTCTGAAAAGCTCGTTA
Organism: Trididemnum nubilum; assembly: GCA_963965965.1. Lineage (NCBI taxonomy): Eukaryota > Metazoa > Chordata > Ascidiacea > Aplousobranchia > Didemnidae > Trididemnum > Trididemnum nubilum. The sequence continues at coordinate 33,776,685 of OZ014486.1, forward strand.
TAGCCTTTAATAAAATGACCTAATGGAAGATGCCGCAGCAGCTTGCTATACAAACTCTCCTAAACCACGATGAACACAGCCCAAGCCCAAACGCTTGTATTATTGTTGCGAAGTTCTGTTTATCCTAGAAACGTGTGCCCTGCTCGTGAATGATCTTGTCATAATTGCGGGAAACAAGAACACCACGGCAATGTATACCCCAACAGCCACTGTCAAACTATCACTTAAGTCTCGTCCACGGTGACCTCAGCCAGTAAGGTGCAAGACGAACGCTATCTAGTGTACAGTAGTTACGTTTGAAAACCTTTTTGCTACTAGAGCATTGATCTGTTTACAAAGAACTGTTGTGGATGCGACATTTTTAGAACATACTGTAAAAGCTCTCCTTGACTCGGGGGCTTCTTAAACTGTATCAGCAAGGCTCTGGTGGAACAATTCTGAGTTCGGTATGTCAAAAAATATTCCAGTGTCACAATGGCTTCTACCCAGCTTCATCTCCGAGCACCAGGGCAAGTACATTTGAATTTGAAAGTGCAAGGATGTACGTACAAAAATACCGCGTTGGAAGTACTGTAATGCTTCAGGCTTGTGCTAATGTCATTTTAGGCCAAAAGTTTTTCAATGGGCACGAGGCGGTAGTTTTTGAGTTGGGGGAAAGCAGGATCTGTTGTTTGTTCATCCTACAAGACCAAAAAAGCATTGGTTTTAACTGCAGCAAAAGTGCAGGCGTCGCGTTTATTGGAATTTATGTTACCCAATTGCAAGGCCATACACCAAGTCGACTTTATAGCAGCGAAGACCAGACGTTTTTTAATAGAGAAGTCAAAAGATTGCTGGCAAGTGGAATAATTGAACCCTCCGAATCCCCATGGCAATCACAAGTACTAGTTGTACGTAATTCTACAAAATTACGTTTTGTCATCGATTATTCTCAAACAGTGAATCGATGTACTCTATTGGATACGTACCCCTTGCCTAAAATTGACAAAATTGTGAATTAAGTAATCAATGATGATTGTTATAGCTCGCTGGATCTTAAATCGGCGTATCGCTAAGTGCCGCTTTCGGAAAGAGAAAGACCCTACACTGCATTTGAGGCTTTGGGAAAATTCTACCAATACCGACGTAAAGGATTTGTTTTGTTGAAACTGGAGCTTGCAAACATATGCCTTGGTGCCATATGCGAAGACATCCAGTTCGTTCTTGAAAGCGATGCGTCTGTTTTGCCATTGCTGCCATTTTTTCGCAAAAAGGTAGGCAAGTGGCCTTTATGACAAGAACGCTTAACGCTTGTGAGCGACGTTATTCCGCTACTGAGAAAGAGGTGACAGCCATCATTGAATCTGCGCGAAAGTTGGCACATTTTCCTAAAGCCCGAACCTTTACGTTGGTCACCGACCAAAAATCGCTGTAGTTTGTGATGAACAAAGGCAATCACGGCAAAATAAAGAGCAATAAAACTATGATTTGAAGTTTAGAATTAAGCCAGTATGATTATGAAATTCGACACAAACTAGAAAAAGAGAACATTGCTTAGTACGCTTTTTCTCGAGCTTGCGCAACGGTTGACTCCACCGAGAAGCTGCAGTTGCTACATAATTCCTTAGGTCACCAGGCTATACAAAGTTGTATCATTTTGTGAAAACCAGGAATTTACCGTATACTAGCAAAGGAACAATAAGCGTTTGCCAGTCTTATACGATTTGTGCCGAGGTAAAAGCAAGATTTTTTAAGCCGGAAATCCAAACACTTGTAAAAGCTTTAAGATCCTTGGAGAGGTTGTCAATAGATTTTAAAGGTCTGGTGAAAGGGCCACGACCGTACCTTTTTACCCTAGTGGACGAGTTTTGTCGATACCTTTTTGCATTTTCTTGCTAAAATATGACGTCCCAGACTGAACTCGATTGTCTGTCTACTCTCTTTTGTTTGGTTTCCAACCTTCATATTGACAGTGTTGGGTGTACTTCCTTTTTGCGTGCGAGAAGGGTAAATTGAACTATCTGGAATACGGTTAAATTGTTTCTACAATCTATGAACGCCTCTGAAGATCAGTGGAAAAGAGTGATTCCCAAAGTTTTGCATGCAACAAGATCTCGACTTTCCACAGCGACAAATGAGACATCACACGAAAGGATTTTTTGTTTCCTCGTGGAGCAATCTCAGGAAAGACCACGCCATCTTGAATTTTACACCGAAATATGACCGTATTGTTGCGGAGGTTTCTTTGCCGCAAAGTATCAGTATTTATTCACCAAAAACGCAACAATACGCTCAGGCAGGAACAGCGAAAGACCAAAATAGTCACCTAGTCTACCAAACGTTTGTGAGACATACAGGTAATGCGATGAGAGGCAACAAACACCAGCGATAGCAAGGCGTAGAAAAAAAAAAGTTTTAATGATAGCAGTTAGCTGAAAACAATGTGATTTATTACAACAACACTTAGGTACTAGTTGTGACGAATGAAAATTATTACAATCAATACCTAGATAATGCCTACGTGAATCCAACAGCGTCACCAAAATATAACTCAAAACTTAGGCAAAAAATCACACGACAGCAAACCATAAAAACAGAAAAGTATTAGGTTATACAACGATCAGCGTCTGAGGGAAAAAATATAAAGATATTAGTAACAATAATACTTAAACACAAATCAGTTTTCTTTATACTGGGCAAACAGATTCTACTAAATCTCTAATTTTTACCGGTAAATAGTTAAAGGGAAAAGAAAAAAAATCGGTTTAGAATTCAGACCCTACATGAAAACTTTTACTAATTAACAATGCAAATAATAAAATAACGATAATAATTAGCTTATTTGATTTTTGCGGTGGACTCCAGCCTGCTACAGCAACAAATTTTTATCCCTAAGTCAGCTCAATAAGAAGACCAAAACAATGCTAACGACTTGTGCAATTTCTGTTCAAAGACTTAATTTGAAGTCTAATTGTAGCCGTTTCAGATACTGTAACAGTTGAAAACTCACCTTCAGTTAAAACCAGAAAACCAGCAAAGATAGATTGAATTTAATTGAATAAAAATAAAGGTTTTTATCGAATTAAATAATGAGTGGTCCGGTTCCGAGACGTAAAAAATAAAGTTCCTAAAATTATAAAGTCAAGTCCCACGATGAAACAAAAATCGTTGTTTGAGTGCAATGAGTCAAGCGGCCGAGTGGGTGGGCAGATGAATAGACCGACAAGCAGGTGATCCGGTGAACAAGCTGGCGTTCCAACTGACAAACTGGCAGTGCTACTTGGCGATGTGGCCGTTTTATCTGCAGATAGAAATAAAAAAGTCCAATACATAATACTAGATGAGCCTACGCCTAACACAAAAAACACATGAAAAAGGCACACTTACCAACCATTTTGAGTCCCAAAAATAATTGGCTTTCGAAACAGTTGCCAATTTCAAAACAGTAGTCATACAGCAAGGTCTTTCCAAAACAGTTGTTTTAAACAGCGGAAGTCAAAAAATGATAAGACAAAAAAGGTCAAGCGTCGGCTTATATAGCATTACGTAATTCGATCAGAAACGCAAAAGACGTCGAGAAAAAACGCAAGACTGAATAATGCGGCAAAAATCTGAAAACGACAAAGAACTGAAATCCGGAGTTTGAAACTGCGCTAACAGATACATTGTTTATACATGTTTTTAAACTTAAAATACGAATAATTTTTTTGTTCTAAGGGTAATTTTTCCCAAACCTCTAGCGCTGCACGTTGCAATTTCTTTTTGCCCCACTCAGTTCTAGCATAAGTGTGAAAAAAGTTTTTTTTTGCTTTTTTTCTGGTACTATGTTGATGAACTGTTCCCAAATCATCCAAATAGTTTTTAAAATAATCGGTTAACATTTTGTGGCTGAATCGGTGTAAAAATTTGGCGTATTCCATTGCTAACATGTCTTCTAATTTTAATACTCCAAACTCACTATACATGACATTTAGAGGACAACGTCTTTCAAGGAACAGACTGGCACGGAAGAAACGATTTTGTAAAGTTTTAATTTTCTGCAAATGGCATCGAGATGCTCTTCCCAAATTTAGCAACGAATACTGAAGAATAGAATTAAACATGCCATAGTAAATTAGTTTCAGAGTAGAAAGCGGTACGTAATGGCGTAGTTTGATAACCATGCCACAAGATTTTGAAAGTTTTTTTGCTTAGTTTGTCAATGTGAGGCTGCGACGTGAGATTATTGTCTAAAATCACATCAAGATATTTTACCGTGTTTAACTGAGAAATTACGTTATTATTAATTGTCAAGTTGAAGGTGTTCTTTTTAGACAAGCGATTTCCAATAATCATATAACCATAGGTGGGCACAAGTCCGTTAATCGTTAATCCGTTAATAACGAAGCTAACTTTTTCATTAACTCGTTAATCCGTTAAAAAGTTTTTTCATGTTAACGGACTAAATTAACTTCCGTTAAGTGCTGTTAACGGACTAAAGTAACTTCCGTTAAGGTTTTTATCGTTAATATCTTGAAGCTTTGTTGTGCATTTGAACTTGTTTTTATCTTGAAATTAGATTAGACTGTAAAATGTAACTTTCAAAACACAAAAAGACCACCATAGCAGTAAATATTTCCTTACAATCAGCTCAACAGCGTCAATACGTGTTCTAAAAGCGAGTGAATAAAACGAAATGTAAATTACACGCAAAATGTTAACGGATTAACGGACTTTATTAACTTCCGTTAATTAAAGCTGAAAATAACGGATTAACGTTAACGTAGGTGTGAAGTTTGTTAACGGACTAGTGGTTAACGAAGCTAACGTTTTGCATTAACTTGCCCACCTATGCATATAACTAGATTTGTTGTAATTCAAGCTCACCTTATTTTCCTCAGCCATGAATCTACTTTAGTCATTTCCTGCGAAACTTCCGTCAAAAGCAGTGAAATGTTAGAGTGACTTAGATGCAAATTGGTGTCGTCAGCAAAAAGAGTAGTTTTGAATTTGGAAACATTTGGAAGGTCGTTTACGCACAATAAAAACAATATAGGCCCAAGGACTGATCCTTGTGGAACACTATATGATATGCTGTGAAATCTCGACATAGTGAAATGAAGTTTGGTACAAATTTTTCTATTTTTTCAATAAGACTCAAAAAAAATTAATGTGTTACCACGAAATCCATAATGGTTTAGTTTTTTCAACAAAGAAGAGCCAATTTGTGACCCTGTGCATTACTGTGCAACTATTAGATGCTAACCCAACTTATATCAGAGTTTGGCATACCGACAGGAGAAAAAGTACCGTATCAATTTCGATTTAGCACCGGTTCCAAGCGTGGCTTGCAATCTTGCCTTTGATTCATCAGCGAAATCATCAGCTGAATCTGCGTATGATAAAGATTGCGAAAAACTCATAATACTTGACAACTTCAAGTTCACTTGTTTCAGAAGCTTCATAAGATACATCTGTTGATAAACTGCCGAGTACGGAAGAGGCTCAAAATGTCGAACTCAGTCGCTCTAAAAACCAACAGAGACCACTAAAACAATAGAGTTATCATTAATTCTATCATCTGAACATATAAACTTTGTCGGATCATGAACACTGACATGTAATATTCAATGAACAATATGGACTGTATGCCCTCGTATTATATGTATGCTCAAGCTTAACGGACGTTGAAAATGTATGTGAAATCGTTCGTTGGTTCTCGTGGTGCAGCGATCTTGTTTGGTGCAGTGTTGTATTGTTTAAAAACTTTGTTTAGTAAGTTTATTTTGACAAGGTAAGAATGTTGTTGTGTATTTACGTTACTAAGTCATTGCTTATTGAACAGTTACAAAACATTCATTGATTTTATTTGGAAAACAGCTGCATGGCTCTGCGATTTGCATCTTGCGTGCAGTTCCTTTTTGTTCCGGGCTTTTGAGTTTATTAAAGCAAAAATAATTTCGTTAAATTAAAAGTAAAATAATTTCTCTAAAAATTGCTAAAATAATACCTATATATAAATCTGGTGATAAATCCGATGTTAGTAATCATTGACCAAATTCCATGCTTTCCCAATTTCTAAAATTCTTGAAAAACTTATTCACGTCTGATCAATCAATTTTTTCAATGAACACTCGGTCTTGCTGCTCACGCAGTATAGATTTAGGGCTAAGGATTCAACATTACATGCTTTAACTGATGTATTAACTTCATTGCATGATAATATTAATAATGACAATTACACTGCTCTATTGTTACTTGATCTCAAAACGGTTTTCGATACAGTCTATATTAATGATATTAGTACCAGTGTTTCTTGCACATCAAGACGTTTGCTGATGATACCTGTTTAATTGTAGAAGATAAAAATATAAGTGATCATTATAAAAAAATTACGGCTGAAATTTCTTCATTAAGTAAGTGGATGATAGCTATAAACTAACTCTTAATTCATCAGAATCAAATTTGATAGTAATACAACTAAAAAGTTCACGTCATAGAGTTGACTTATCCTTAATTTTGTCTCCATTTGATTCTAATCTTCCTTCTATCGGCATGTCAAAATGCTTGGGTCTTATCTTTGATAATTCGTTGTCTTCTGAACCTCACATTGTCATTTAAAGTAATGGGAATCCTTTCGAAAGTTAAAGTGTATTTTAACACATCGACCTTATGTAGTTTACACTATGCCTTATTTCACTGTCATGTTGAGTACAGGATAATCACTTGGAGCTCAACGTATAAAACGTACCTTAGGAAATTAGCTCCTCTTCAAAACAAAGCAGTAAAAATTGTAGGTAATGGAACATGGAATTATAGAGCAACTTCTTATTATGCAAAACTTAAAATTCTTAAATTACAAGACTTAGTTAAACTAGGAACTGCAGCATTTATTCACATCTATAAATCGGAACAACTTTCATCTACTTTTCAAAATTATTTTACAGAACCTTATAATATTCATGTTAAACCTACCAGAGCTACCTCCTCACATAATTTTTTTGTACCTTTTTTTTAAACTCTGAAACTTCAAAGATTTATTAAATATCAGGGTCCAAACCTGTGGAATTCACTTGACCTTGAAATTAAAAAATCTAAATCTGTAAAAACATTTAAATCAAGACTAAAATATTTATTGCTAAAAAGTTACCAGTATTAAATCCAATGATTATAAATTTTGTGTTCTATCTGTCTACAAAATTACTATAAAATTTGTCTTGATAATGTTTTTGTTCTACTTTGCTCTTTATACAACAAGATGTTTGTGTTTGTGAATCATTCAAATTGACTTTAAACAACATTAAATTCTTGAGTTAAATATTTCAGCAAGTACTTAAGTTCAAAACTTTAAGTCTGGGGATCTAGTCTGGTATGATTGGAATAAATAGTAGGTAAGGGTTACTGTTTTTTTAACTTTGAGAAATACTGCTCCCCAAATTATCAATGAACAAACTATTACTACTGCATAGGTTAATTAAACTCGGTTGTTGCTAACACTTAGTTTCTGATGACGATAATAATACATTTAAACTCGTTGTTGCTTTTTAGTGTAATTAATGGCAGAAGTAAAATTTTTATTATCGGTTCTTAACAATTGAATTTTCAGACTGTCCTACTGTATATTTATTGTAATTACATTTTATTCACCAAGTTGACATGGTCAGCAGACAGCGAAAGGACTTTTCGTTTTTTGAGTAAAGCTGCCACCTGCCTACCTGTCCACTACACTTATACGTATAACTCGTTGCTCGAGATAATTTGCTTTATGTATGTGTGTCCTTCAGTATGTTTTTATCTTCGTTATAGATACTTTACGTGAGCTACATTGCTGCGGTTATACAGTTCTACTGTAAAGCAGACTGTTACTCTGAGCTGTGCATTTTAGTACAGTGCTTTTTGATTTAGGTAATGAATACAAAGCAACAAATTAAAACGGATTATCTAAGTCGCTCTCTAAACGAATCGACGCACTGAAGTCACCCTTTTAATTTTTCGGACTGTTAAGCGAGATGTATGGCCATCTTTTTTTAGTAGGCCATGCTCTATTTTGAACGCTTTTTGAGCAGTTCGAAAAAACTTAAATGCCAAGATTTGAAAGCGAGATAAAAAATAAGTTTTTCAAACTTTTCAGCCATGCTTCCTACCCCCCTTTACTTACAGGCTTTAAAAGTTTACATTTTAGGGTAAATTTTTTTAGCGACTTTACTAAGTTTACATTTTAGGGTAAATTTTTTTAGCGACTTTACTAAGGAGGAGGCTAAAGACCCCTGAGGTGGAGTCCTTGAGGACGTTCTTGGCCTCGAGAACACATTTTGAAGTCCTTGGTTTTGGCCTCAAAGCCTCAAGTCCTCGAAAATTGGCCTGTCCTCGGCTCGAGGACAGTGCTATTTTTTTAAATTGTTAAAATTTTGTGGGGTGCCTGAAACATTTTTTGGAAGACGTCGTTTTATGGAGATCGCCTGAAAAATTTTTGTGAAAAATTTTTTTTTTGGAGATTGCCTGAAAAATTTTTCTGAAGACGTTTTTTTTTTGGAGAGCACTTGCGCATGTGTCCTTGGTCTTTGGCCTTGGCCTCGAGCGTTCCTGTCCTTGGCTTCGAGAGGGGCTGTCCTCGGAAGAGATGTCCTTGGCTTTGACCGCGGATTTTTTGTGTCCTTGGCCTTGGCCTCGAGCCTTGTGTCCTCGACTCCACCTCTGGAAAACTCCTTAGCGGCCTCTGGTTGCGCTACTGAACACCAACCCAGTCTAGTTATTCCACTTAAAGTCCACTTTCCAGCTAATCCACTACATGACCAACTTTCGAGTCAGAACAGTCCATGTCCGACTTGTTTTTCAATACAAAAACCGAATGATCTAAAATCACTTCCAGTGGCGTTGCTAAGAATGGTGGCACCCTGACCGAGATTTTGTGGTGGCACCCTTTTTTGGTCCAAAAACAGGTGAAGATCAAAAAAAGGTCTTTGCCGCCAAAGGAGTCGGTTTTCGGTCCAAATGAGGAAAGGGACCAAACAAAGGAAGAGAAAAAGATATTCACCACAAATCGGTGGAGTTACGGTTTCACACCACAATCTGCATGGTGTCACCCCAAAATGTTGACACTTGGAGTGAGCCGCCCCTCGCGCCGCCTAGCAACGCCACTGATCACTTACAGTATGCCTACAACCCCATGCAGAATAGTTTTTGACATTCTCATCTGAATTTGCGTTGCTGTCTCATTCTAAGCTTTTTGTCTGAATTGATTTTGAATAATACAGGTGACAAATTACACAAAGACAACAAATACTATTCAAATGTTTACTTTGATAAAAAATCGCTAAATTGCCTCTAAAAATCACTATATCACTAGATCAGACCGAAAATCACTGGAGCTAGTAAAATATCTCTAGCCGTGGCATCCTATGCTGGTTGTAGTTCATGTATGTGGATACAATCTCAAAAATTATTGCCTCATTAGTCTTTCTTTCGTCACAATTTAAAACGAAAAATATTCTCAGAATTTATTCATTTAACAATTAGTACGGTATTCAAGATGTAATCGCAAAATTATTGTAGACGAAAAACGAAAAACAACAAGAAAAAAAAATGCCGATTGCGTTGCTGTTGAAAAGAAATACGACTGGCAATTCAGAGTTGTAAAGGGGCCGACTAGTTCAGGCCCAAAAATAAAAGCCCGAACCCGGCCCGAAATCGGCCCGAACCCGAAAATTAATTTGAAGCCCAAATCATGCCCGAAAAATCCGAAAGTTAAACTAGGTCTGAAAAATTTAGCAATTTTGCCAAGTTATTTTAATTATATTTTTGTGCACCTAAAACAAAAAGCACGTTTCAAGCCCGAATTTAGCCCGAAATGTTTGTCAACTTTAGGCCCGAACCAGACCGAAAAGCCCGGTCCGACTTACAACTCTGTGGCAGCTCTATTTAAAATAGCGTAAAAGTATTTACGGAAAAGCTGTTCCAAGTTAGTTTTGTATTATTCTTTTTATAGCTCAATTTCTATTTTGTGTAGACGAATTTCGAAACATCATTGATTAGCCATTATCAAAACATGCGCTTTCAACTGGTTAATGACCATGGAGATTAATTTTCAGCTATAACTCAATGTGCCCAAAAATTTAGAACACATTTGGCTTTTGTTCCTGATGAAGTCGAATTAAAAATTCGAATTTTATGAATGCTGAATTTTTCTGGAGTAGGTAAGTAATAGAGTAAAGTTTAAATAGATAAAAAATTTGAGATTACGCCTGATCCCAAAGAAAATAGCACAAAAAAGTTTGACCTTCCGACGACTTGCTCAATTCACTGCATTTTGAGATCGGCAAATTTTGTTGAATTACTGATTCCCTTCTGCATTTGGGGTAAAACTGAAAGCCCATAAACGAACGTATTGTTTACCTTTGTACATTTGTACAAAATTTTCGCAACGCTGGTTTACCAAACTATATCACGCAAAATCAAAATCATATCCCGCGTTAAACTAATTAAAATAAACGAAAAGTACACTACTACGTTTCAAATGCTTTTATGCGATGAAGCAAAAGTTTGAAATTCGCAATATGTTAATATGTGTATTGCTTAGTTTTCGAACTATATTTCGCTTGAACTAAAGGGGTTTCAGAAGTTAGCGGTTGAGAAGCACACCATTGCAAAAGATCGCAAAAATATCACTCTTCAAGTTTATTGATTCAAAGAAAACATCATTTCAGCAAAACAACTTCATTTTTCGTTATAAGCTTTTGGGAAAATTCTTTGGAAGCTTCTCCATCTGATTAGAAATGTGGCTTAAGAAGCTCTTTTGCTTATGCGTTTTCACGCTAGATTTAAGTAAAAACAATCACCAGAAAAGTTTGTATACTGAAAAGAATAGCAATCTACATTAAAGAGAACTTGCTCGAGATCAGTTTTCTTAAAGAAATGATAACTGCTTGAGATGATAAAGAGATGCTCCAAACCTATTTCCTTTATCCGCAAAAACATATTTAATGCTTTTGATTTCATAACATTGTGGCAACTTTGCGTTTCGAATTTTTGTGACATCAAAAAACGATGACTTAGCACAACTTCTGGCAAAATAAGCAACACGATGCTCGATTATCTGCAAAAATTTTTAAAGTCATTTTTTTGTCACAAAAGTTCGGAACTCAGGGTTGCTAATGGTACGTAGTCAAACGGATTAAATCTATTTCCGCGTGTGGTGAACTTTGAATCGTGTCAGCCCTTCACCTTAGTTTATACGTAATCACATATTTAATTCTTGTCGCTGCTGTTGTTCATTTCAAATGGAATTACGCACGAGCGTTGCTTCACAAATTTTTGTAGAGTCTTATTGGTACCTGTTGCAGTTTAGCTGAAAGATGATAGAATGTGTGTGAATTAGGTTTGCTAGCAGGAATGCTATTTTATATTAATTTTTAGATGTTAAAGTAATAGTTTTTAAAAGCCTAAATAAACGTATTAATAAGAAATAGCTGATGCCATAATACAGTACATCGCGGATATGGGAAATAGTGAAACAAAGATTGAGGCTTCTTGATTAACTGAAGCAGTTCTCATTTCTTCAATAAACCGATTTCGGAGCAAAATTTCAAAAGCCAAATTCCCCCTATTTAAATGAGAACACCAAATTTAACGTGCGGATTGGAGTTTACTAAAATGTTTCAAAAAAATTGGTCATGAATTTAATGGCTTTATCAGGGTGACGTCACAGCCAAATAATGTTTGAAAAATGACGTCGTTTTTGCGATGACGTCGCAGGCTGTTCAAATGTTGTACATAGGATTGTTTTTTAACTCTGCCAATCACAAAAGGTCTAAGTCAAAGTAGTTGAGTCACAAAAAGGTCTTTTGACGTCATTTTAGTTCAATTTTGGCTAAAAAATGCGTCGATTTTAGAAATTAATTTTTGGCAACCTCATAATTGAAAAAATTTTTGCTATATTTTTAACAATTCAAAAATTTCAGATTTATAAAAAAATTCGACTTAAAGTCAAATTGATTTGAAATAAAAATCTTTTTGTTGATCGGATTTATCACAAACAAAATGAGAGTGGGGAAAATGCTTGTACCATGCTTTGAATTGGGTTAAAAAGTAAATAATTCAAAACTATTGACCGAGGTGGACGTGTTCTCGAAGACACTATCGTCTTTGTTCTTGGCCTCGTAACTCAAATCCTTGGCCATGCAACCTACAAGTCCTCAAAAATGTCCTGACCTCGGCCCCAGGACAGCCTTAGTATTTGACCAAATAAAAATGGGAATACTCTCACGAAGCAAAAGATAACATAAACTTCTCGCCAGTGAGTTCTTTTCCTTATTAGAAAAAAAAAAAAGTGTGGCAGCCATGTAGCAAGCAATGCCGAAGCCTAATTTAGATGGTTTTGTGTAAAATCTTTAATTGGAGAATGTGAGGGAAAAGGGCAATTTGTAGAAAATTACTGGTTTAAAATTTTTGCTAATACAATGGTGCAAAAGCGATGGTGCAGGAAGTGCAAACGCATTGATGCCCTTTGAAGTATAATAAGCTGGGTAATTTTTATTTTGCTAAAAAAATTTTTTTACTTTATTTTATTTAAATTTTGTTGCACAATTTTTTGTTTCTGAAAAAGCTTGACGTCCTTTGTGGCGACTCGAGGAAAGTCAAAACGACTTCCACTGGCAGTTAGGTGGCAACAGCCTCAAGCAGTTCGAGTCAATATATGCTGCTAGCAGCTTCAGTCAATACGCATACTTTCAAGTAGGGTGCTTATTTTGCCTCAAAATTTTTATTTTCTTTTCACATGTGTTCAAAAAGTGTAATTTGTATAAAAAACGTTCTCTTTGAAATATTTTTAAAAACATTCAGTTTCTAGGGGGTCCTCTGGCAAAATCTCAAGAACCATTGTGAAAATAAACAAAAACATCTTTAACTTCTTAATCGTTCTTGTTAGAAACTTCATTTTGGGCTCCATATCTACTAATTCAAACCTGAGGGTGCTTTTGGAGTAGATTAAAATGTGATCAAATTTAAGCTTAGTTTGATTCTCGCATAATTTCACTACAAAGTACCAAAATTACTGTATTGCGGTAAATTTTCATATTATGTAGCATAGTAATATGTTACCCAAATCAATTTTTAGGTAAAATTTTTAGTATGAGGTGACAATGGTAAAATTAGAAAGTTTTAATGCTTCCTTATACCGTAACTTTGTTAACTTAGAATTTAGTTATGATAGTTTTGCAACATGGTAGTGTGGTAGCCTCTTCATACTGTTTTATTATAGAAAGCATAGAAAGATTACTGCAGGCTATGTGATGTGCAGATTACTAGTAAACTTTTGAACAAATACTTCAATTTTTAGTTGGCGAGCTTAGTACAAGCTAAATTGGCTGTCGTTCCAAAAAGTTTCTGTACTAACCCCTTCGGACACCATATAGTAGTTCTTTATGTAAAAATTTTATTTTTCGTCCTATAGGGTCTTATATGCCTCTAAACTCAAAAACTATTTAATTTTTAATTTTCTTTTATAAATATGCAAATTAGGCGGGTGTACAATTGTACGACTTGTGACTGACTTGGTTGTACAATATACGGTTTGTGACTCACCTGGTCAAAACGTACACACTGTATGTATTTATTGCTGCCGTTTTGGGTGGGCTCGGCAAACCAAATTTCTTTGATAGAAACTTTTTTTGAAAGAAACTTGCTTTGGTTTTCTTTTTTTATGCACAGTAGAGTCGAATAGAAATTAAATTATCGAACATGTATTAAATTGTTATTTATTTGCTGTTTGTTATATGTTTTATTTCCTAGGTTATTTTCAAACATAGGTAAAGTTCGAGACCTCCTCCTGAAGATGATTAAAGTGTTTTCTAATTTCCTAATGTTTACTTGAATGTTTAAGGGTAGAGGCAGCATGCTTTTTTTTAATTGATTTTAGTTTTTGGTTTATGCACTGCTGACTTTGTTTTCTTATGGTTGTACTATGTAATTGCTTTGCATGCTTGTACTAACAGCATACGTATTTCCTGATTTCCTGCTATTGAGATGTCTTGTGTATGCTTATTGTTTGACTGTACTGGAAACTAGAGATGACAACAGCACAGTGTACGCGGCCGCGCGCTGTTGTTGGTGCACCGCGCCGCTCAGCGTGGCAACTAAAATCTGCATTACGTCACAGCGTCAGCGCAGCGCCGCTAACTCTAATTTTTTACAATTTTTTTTTACAATTATTGCTGGTGAACTATTTTTATATGTCCAAGAAAGGTTAGTCATGATGCAACTATAACATGAATTGAAGACAATAACAATGTCTTGTTGTGACAATACATATGGTTTGGCAACTAAAAGAGTAAAAGGTGCCTTCGGTTTAAGTTTATTTTTTCAGAATTCGGAGCATCCTAAAATAGGCTATTTTAGCTACAACAAACTTAGTTTTGGTTGGCTGAACTTGTTTCTTCACACCAATAAAAAGATTTGGGTTTTGGTTGGCTAGACTAGGAAAAGTTTAGGACGTTTGGTGAGCAGATGAAACAAAGGCAGACAAAAAAATGTAGAAGAAACAGGTTTGTGGGAAACAATCATCAAAGCAGAGGCACATAGCCTAGCCACATACCCGCCCTGTATGCAGTAGGCCTATGGTATTGGTACAACGCTTGCATTTCAAAGTGACAGACTTAGTTCAGTGTAGCCTATAGTATTCGTCAACAGGTCATGGCATAAAGCACTAGGCTTTCGGTCCTAAATGTCTGTTGTCTATCTGGTATGAGGCAGAGTAGGAAGACTAGGCTACACAAAGTTGCTACGACAAAATAACCTACGAGGTAGTAGCAGATGATTAAAGGGTTCCAGGTTCACAGACAAGTAAGCTACCGGTAGTTCACCCAATATTGAATACCTATGTATAGTCGATACTATAGGTAGGCTAGCCTACTAACTGTTCTTCCGGTAAAAGGCACACGATTAGCATAACGCTAATTTATTACCTTGGCGTTTCGCTCAGCTGAAAACGCCGAGTATCTTCAGAAGTTGAGTTGTAGGAATGTCGAGCACTTCTCCTCCAATACTAGCACAAACAGTATATATCGCAGATAAGTTACAACAAAATAAATATCAAAAGAACCGAATAAATTAAGTGAGTTATAGATGATTATAACGTCATAATGATCAACTTGCGAGTTAGGACTAGTTCAACAAAACGTAAAAATTCAATTGCTTTACTGTCATGTAACGAGAGAACGTGGCTAAGTCATATGTGGTAAAAAAATTCGCAAAAAACAAAACAAAACAGCATTTATTGAGCACTTTTGGCTAAAGATCGGTACACTGATGGCAATGTCTCAGCAACCGAACGGTTGATAACGTTAGTGTGGGCATCGATAAACCAACTTTCAGCAATTAACCGTCTACGATAACTATTAACATATTTTAAAACAGTGGATTCTTCCCAATTAATACGATGATCAAACAACATTAAATGTTCACATAAAGCGGATTTTTCTGGTTCCGCATTTTTGACGGCTCTTTTATGTTCTGCAACACGGCTTTTTAAATCCCGTTTCGTTTGCCCCACATACACAAACTCACAATCAGCACAAGGTATCTTATAAACTAATCGACTCTTTTCATGCTCTGCAATAGGATCTTTGGGTGAGGTAAGAATGTTACCAATGGTTTTAACCGGCTTCATCGCAACTTTCACACCAGCTTCGTTAAGAATACGACCGATGCGTTTTGAAGTACCCTGTACATAAGGTATGGAGGTGAAGTGCTTAAGATGCCGTGTTGTGTTCCGTTGTTGACCTTGGGGATGGGGTAGGAGTGCCGGAGAGGGAAACCGTTGAGTTGTAGAACAGACAGAACATGGGTAGTTTCGTGTCGTGCATCTGCTGGGATGGTGTAGTGTGTTAGCTCTGTCATGTAGTGTCTTGGTAACTGCGAGTTTCTGGTGCTGAGGATGATGAGAATCAAAGTGAAGGTATCTGTCTGTGTGGGTGGGTTTGCGGTAGACTTGTGTGCGAAGAGTTTTGTCATGTCGTGTTACTAGAACATCCAAGAACGGTAAAGAGAGATTCTGCTTTTCTTCCATAATGAACTGTATATGATGACAAACCGAGTTGATATGTTGGTGAAATTCTGTCATGTGCTCTTTTTTTAATACACAGAATGCATCATCTACATATCGAAGCCTGAGTTTAGATGGCGTGTGAAATGTCGTGAGTGCGGCTTTCTCTATATGCTCCATGAAGATGTCAGCCACAATGGGAGAGATGCATGATCCCATGAGAATACCAAACGTTTGTTTGTACAAAACGTTTTGAAAAGAAAAAACAGTCGAATTAGAACAGATTTCAAGGCCAGTTTTTATGTCATGAGCATTGAGTTGTGTACGTGTAGGCAAAGAATCATCAACCACGAGTAAATCAAAAATACACTTAATGGCGCAATCAACAGGTACAGAAGTAAAAAGGCTCACAACATCAAACGACACCTAAATATCATCTTTTTTAATAACAACATCTTTAATGCGATCTATAAAATCAATTGAATGTGGGGTAAACGAAACGGGATTTAAAAAGCCGTGTTGCAGAACATAAAAGAGCCGTCAAAAATGCGGAACCAGAAAAATCCGCTTTATGTGAATATTTAATGTTGTTTGATCATCGTATTAATTGGGAAGAATCCACTGTTTTAAAATATGTTAATAGTTATCGTAGACGGTTAATTGCTGAAAGTTGGTTTATCGATGCCCACACTAACGTTATCAACCGTTCGGTTGCTGAGACATTGCCATCAGTGTACCGATCTTTAGCCAAAAGCGCTCAATAAATGCTGTTTTGTTTTGTTTTTTGCGAATTTTTTTACCACATATGACTTAGCCACGTTCTCTCGTTACATGACAGTAAAGCAATTGAATTTTTACGTTTTGTTGAACTAGTCCTAACTCGCAAGTTGATCATTATGACGTTATAATCATCTATAACTCACTTAATTTATTCGGTTCTTTTGATATTTATTTTGTTGTAACTTATCTGCGATATATACTGTTTGTGCTAGTATTGGAGGAGAAGTGCTCGACATTCCTACAACTCAACTTCTGAAGATGCTCGGCGTTTTCAGCTGAGCGAAACGCCAAGGTAATAAATTAGCGTTATGCTAATCGTGTGCCTTTTACCGGAAGAACAGTCAGTAGGCTAGCCTATCTATAGTATCGATTTTCATGCCCGGTAGACCAGTTGGTTTTAGAAACCACACTTTTACCTATATATAGCTTACGTTGGGAAGCAGCAAAGTTATTTTTATCAAGTTGGGCAGTTACAGTAAATATAACTGTAGTAACTTGTGACAGCTGCTTGCAGAGCACGTGGTATAACAGTATTTGGGCTATTGGCAGGATTAGTACAGTAATTTCATGAATCATCAGGTAAACAGGTAGATTGTTTTTGATTGCCAAAACACGGCGCAGAAAAACTGATAACAAACGCACACAAGGCAGATAAAATCAGTACAATTCGAACGACTGACCTCGCGTCACGTGTTCCTTTGTTTTTACTCGCCCATTTTCAAAGTTAACGAGTGCGAAGTTTCAGACTTTTACGTAAAACTCGAGAACAGTGAAGTCTAGCTGTCTGAAATTTTAACAGCAGTTTGAGATTAATAAGTTATAATTTTGTGCTAAATTTCAAGGCAATGAGTCACGTGACTTCGGTTTTAGGACCTGAAAACCGAAATTGGTGCAAACAGTGGTCTTATTCAAAAACGTCTTAAATACGGCAAAAAATAGATACCTTTTCATCCCTACCAACCCATTTTCGGCCTCGATGATTTTTTTCTTTTTTTTTCTTTTCCTAAATCTCGTGCGCTCTTCTTTTTCTAAACCACAACTCATGGAAATTTAATTTTTGTGTAAAGTTGTTAAGCTGCAAACGCAATTTGTCTCCCGAAAGTTTTTGAGGCCACTCCTCCTGATACCCCCCAATATGGGGCCCCCAAAATTAATTTTTTTGATTGCTCAAGCGAGAGCGATAGTTTTTTTAATATCAGTAGATATTTAAGCAACAAATGTTTTGACATACATTGGGGGTACTACCCCCCCCCCCCAGGGGCCCCCAAATGGACCCTCCAAAAATCACTTTTTGATTGGCTCAAGCTTGGGAATTAGTTTTTTTTTGTTATCAGCAGATGTTTAAAAATAAATAGTTTGACATTGCTTGAGAGGGCCACCCCTCTGAAAACTGTCCAAAATGATACCCCGAAAATCAATTTGTTTGTATGTCATAAGCAATAGAGCAAATTTTTTTTTTTTCTGATGTGTGTGGAAATTTGAAGAATAGATAACTTGCGGTGCTGTGTGGTGTAGCGTGAACTTTGTTGCGTTTGTATGCGGTGTGGTGCAGCATGCGGACAAGGTTTGTGGACACTGCGCAGCATGCAAATGCATTTTTTGTTATCCGCACCATCTGTACTGCAAACTGTTTTTATACGGCTATGTTTCTGCTTAAGTAATTTACTGCTAAATTGCTTTTATGCAGCTATGTTTCTGCTTGTGTGTGTTCTGCTGGACTATTTTTATAATATGTGCTTAAATACACTAAAAGTTTTTTTTCCTGAATATGACCTACTAAAATGGGAAGCGTCTTACATGCCCGTGCGTCTTATATGCCGTCAAACACAGTAATGAGATAGCCACAGCTATAATTGTATAGTTCAAAAACATTATTAACCCTTAAACGCCTATGTACGTCTCCAGCAACCCGATCATTTTTTTCCTCCTTTATCTCCCGGAGCGTTTAACTCCGATCTGCGTAACTTGCAGTATTCTTAAAGCATGTACTCTCTACCGTTGCACATTAATAGCTTTAAATTTTTTCATCTGGTTTAATTGATATTGAGGTTTTAAAGCAAAACTCTTATAGGATCTTTAGGGACCTAGGTTAGGTAATAGCGTAATTTGTTTGTAAATGATTACTTTTTTTTTATCAAAATTAGTTTCGAAAGTACCACGAATGATAAAGTTAAGTCAAATTCTAAACAGTACTTTAACCACTGACATTAACTTTTAATATTCACGCAAGTTTTATCAATACAGCTGGCAGCTTGGTCAGATTTGGAGGACAACATTTTGGACGATTTCAGTCGCGTTATAAAAAAGTATTCTGAAGATAACCTACTGCCAGCAGGAAATGATGACGATGAGACTAACGATAATATGAATGATCCATCTCCTGTAAACAACCCAGGTGCACGGACGAGTACAGAAGGTGAAATGAGTGATAGCAGCGAGAAGAGAGTGACAGTGATGATTCTAAGGAAAGCAGTGACATTGTGACTCAAAGCACATTTAAGGGAAGAAATGGTGAGGTGAGGGGTGCCACATGTCTTCCACCATCAAGAACACGTGAATATACAGGGTGTTCCAAAATGGTTGACCCCATTCTAAATACCCATATCTCGGAAACTACTTGATGGATCATAATGAAACTAAATACACTTTATGTTCAAGGTCATAACTTCTATTGGTTAAATTTACAAAGAAAGTACAAATATTTGTTGGTTCTATGACAGATTTTTATAAATGTTCAATATGAGCGCCGCCTGTGACTCTGCACACGTCGAGTCGGTATTCAAGCTCGTGCCAAACTCGCTGTAGCATGTCTTCGGTAACAGTTTCCAGTGCAGCAGTAATTCTCTGTTTCAATTCTTCAATGTTAGCTGGAAGAGGAGATACGAAGACTAGTCCTTTCACATAACCCCAGAGGAAAAAATCACACGGAGAAAGGTCGGGCGATCGTGGTGAAATGGCCACCACGATTACCCGACCTTTCTCCGTGTGATTTTTCTCCGTGGCCATTTCACCACGATCGCCCGACCTTTCTCCGTGTGATTTTTTCCTCTGGGGTTATGTGAAAGGACTAGTCTTCGTATCTCCTCTTCCAGCTAACATTGAAGAATTGAAACAGAGAATTACTACTGCACTGGAAACTGTTACCGAAGACATGCTACAGCGAGTTTGGCACGAGCTCGAATACCGACTCGACGTGTGCAGAGTCACAGGCGGCGCTCATATTGAACATTTATAAAAATCTGTCATAGAACCAACAAATATTTGTACTTTCTTTGTAAATTTAACCAATAGAAGTTATGACCTTGAACATAAAGTGTATTTAGTTTCATTATGATCCATCAAGTAGTTTCCGAGATATGGGTATTAGAATGGGGTCAACCATTTTGGAACACTCTCTAATACTAGACACACCAGAGAAGGGCCAGTCGGAAATGCGAAAGACATTGCAAATGAAGTAGATACTTTTACATGCTTTCTTGACGAAGATATGCTGAAGCAAGTCGTCAAGCACACAAACAATCGAGCAAGGCGGGATATGAGAGCAAAGGGCAAAATTCCGGACGAGTGGGCGACAGTTTACTTGTGTAAAATTAGAGGTATTTTTGGTCAACTGTACCTCATTGATGTGTATCGTTCGCAAAGCGAAACGGTTCGCTTGTTGTGGTCATCTGGTCCATCCGGAAGGGTTATATTTCCAGCTTCTTTTGGTCGTAATCGCTTGGAGCAGCCTGTAGCAAACCTACGGTTTGGCAGTCGTGAAGATCGCAACACAGATGACAAATTGGCTCAATTTCAACGTATGTGGGACCAGTTTATTGAAAATTATAGAAAATGTTATATTGTGAGTGCATTTGTAAAAGTAGATTAACAACTCGTACCATTTCGAAGTCTTTGTAGTTTCAAACAGTACATGTCCACGAAGCCAGAAAAGTACGGAATGAAGTTTTTTTGTTGTGTGACTGTCTCACTGGCTACGCATTCAATGGAAAGGCTTATCTTGGGGGTCAAGGAAATCAGAGAAACATTGGCTTGGCAAATGATGTATTGAAAACCCTTTTTAGACCTTTGAACTTTTTTGAAATAAATATTACAACTAATCATTGGTTCACCAGCTCTCAGCTTGCTGCTGACTTACTTCAAAAGCAAATAACCTTACTAGGTACCATCAGAAAAAAAAAGAAGGAACTTCCATGTAAATTCGCAACGGAAAAAAGAAGAAGCGTCTGATCAAGTTTGTTTGAATTTAATGAAAGGCAAGCTTTAGTATCTCTTGTACTCAAGAACAACAAAGCAGTAGTTCTACTTTCGATTATGCACAACGATAACAAAGGTGACGAAGAAACAAGTTTTCCCGAAATGATACTCGACTGCAATGCTACTAAAGCAGCTGTTGATTGAGTTGATCAATTATGTCGTAACTATAGCGTACAGAAAAGGACAAAGCGCTTACCAGTTACCACTTGCCTACTTGTACAACTGCTTCAATATCGCTGCAATCAACAGCATGGTCATCTTTCGAGCAAAATTTTTACTAGGTAAAAGTAAAGCAACTCATGAACGCCGAGTCTTCTAAGAAAATTTGGGCTGGAGTTTGCTTCATTCATGGCTACAGCGTAAAGAGCAAGTGAAAAAACTTCCCAAAGATACTAAACTTGCACTGCATAAATGTGGGTACAGAGCAGACACTGAGGCTTCTTCGTCAGCTACACATCAAGGTGAAAAACGTAAAAAGCGACGGTGCTACATCTGCCCAGCTTCAATGGATCGCAAAACAGCTGACGTGGGCAAAAAATGTGGTGAGCCGCGTTGTGTCGATCATAAACAAGTGACGGTTTTACGTTCGTACTGTGCGGCATGATTCAAACCTACTATGCTTTGATCAGCGGAATTATGGCTTCTCTACTAAAAGCTAGTAAACTGAAACTGTTTTAGTGTTATTTGATTTTCTCAGTGTTGAAGCCTTTTCAGTGTTTCTGGTTGACTGATTGCAGTACATTTCTAACCTTGCCTTTCTTGTAGTACATTTGCAACCTAGCTGTTCCGTTGCAGTCTTTTTAACTGTTTCTTATTGACTGATTGCACTTTATTTGTAACCGACATAAACAATCTTGCAATTGGAAACTAACTTCACAATTGTTTGTTCTGACAATGATTATCGTTTGTGTTGAATTAAAATAAGGCTACATCAGGCTGAAGCTTTCATGGAAAATGAGATAAATATTTTCTAAGTTTCTTAATCTAAGTTTTCTAAGATCTAAGATAAATAAAACTAAGTTTCTTAATCTAAGTTTCTTAATCTAAGATAAATAAAACTAAGTTTTCTGAAGATAAACAAATATAGAAACCGCAGAGTGCCATTTAGCAGATCGGGTGGTTAGCAACCCAGTTAGATCATAGTTCTCAGCAAAACGCTTAGGCGTGGGTTAAAATGAAAAAGCCAAAAACACCAACAAATTTTTGCAAGTTGGACAACAGCACTAAAATTAAAAAGTCGATGTTAAATGTCCTTTCATTCAGATTTTATTTGAAACTTGAAGACCTCCGTACAAGCAAGTATTTTAAATCTGAGAAAACAATTATTGTGAAACACGTTTGTCTATCGTAGTGTTGGAGTAGAGCATTGCAATCCTAGCTTCGATTGCATATTGTATAACCAGCAAAGCCAAGCACTCCAAAATAGTAAATCATACATGAACTTTGAAGATGTATAGTGTTGCTCCAGCTATTATTATTTTTACTGGCACTCTAAAAACTCCGATAATATTTTGTTTGGAAAAAAACGGATGCCTTCTAAAACAGAAAGCAGAACACGCAACAACAAAGGTCAGCCTTTTGGTGAAAACAGTGTTGAGCTCACCCTTAATTAAACTTTTGACGTTACAGTAGTTTCTTAGCCGTCAACAGCTTTAATATGAAAATGTGATTAACTAAATTCAAGTCATTTTCCATGAAAGCTTAAAACCGACAATCGAAGTCAATGCCTAGCTCTAAGCTGAGTCTTAAAGTCAAACTGAAAAAACCTCAAAAGAAATTCACAGCTTTTTTGCTTGACATTTAATATTTAAAGCCAAAGAGGCTATTTGAATTGTAAATACTAAACCATAAAATGACGACCGCATAAAAGATATCAACTTGGCTCGATGGCTACAAGATCTCACAATATTGTCGTTTAGTCAAAAACTATTTAAAGAAAAATATAGTAATCAATCTGAACTAATATAGAAATAGTTGTTCTGTGAAAATTTGTTTGTTTTAAAAATAGAAGTAAATTTGTGACTTAAACGCAAACGGATTTAAATCTCGGTGAAGAGCGACAAAAAATATACAGCTATTCTACAACATAAAAATAACGTTATAACGAAGTTTTGGAATATCCATTGCTGAAATTTTTATTCCAAATATCATTACCGTTGTTCTGGATTAAGAAACTACAAAATTTTACCAATATCCATGATTTTAAATGTAGCGCCACATAGTGGTAGAAATCAAAAATGACCACAATATTGCATTTACAACACATACGAGTGTCAAATTTTGACAAATATGGGATGACACATCATTCTAAAACCATTTGTTACAGCTTTTGATAAAAAAAAAAACAAAAAAACATTGAAGTAAACATCTCCAAAATTTGACAAAATTTCCAAATTTTGAGGAACCTGGTGGGCACCCTTAAACATAAAAATTTTTCAAAAAAATTTTACGTAAGTTATTTTTAAATGAATGACTCAAGTTGAAGGAGTCAGACATAAATTTTTCAAAAGTCGATCAAATATAGACCATTCTACTGATCAATTAACAAAACTGTGATAAAGTAATCGGAAATATATTATGGCATCGTCAAAATGTTTTTCAGCAAATATCTAATGATAACGGACAAAGATTTACCCAAAAATTACATAACGGACAAAGATTTTGTCCCGTGAACCCCGACAGAACTTCCGGCGGCTGGGAGCTTCGCTCCCAGACCTTCATTTGAGATACGCTTAAGTTGCATCAGTTTGTTTAGCACGTCGTTTTGATTAGACGATTTATGTACATAAAAATTACTTTGGGTTCAAAGTCCCACCCCTTCCCCTTTAGCAAAACTTTGGTTTTGCGCCTGCTGTTTACTGTAGTTTGATTTGAGACATAAGATCAGGATCAAAGCGTGCCCTGCTTTTTGGATCGCAATTCGCTTCTCTTTTGCTGTAATTATTGTTAATCTGAACATCGGAAAATCAAGCTTCAACCGGCTAAGTAAAAGGTAATGATTTCATGGAGGCGGTAAATAAAAAGTTATCTTTTTGCAAATTGCTATTCTTCTCTACCAACAATACTTTAAGAGTAAATAGGCGTAGCCAGGGAGGGTCCAAGAGGCCCGCCTCCCCAATCAAAATGCCACCAATGACAAAACGGTGACAAAAAAAGCTTGTTTCTTTAGTTTTTTTTAGAGTCTTCGCGTGCAACAGTACAAGCGTACAACAGTACTTAAAAATAATATTGACAAACAGGAGTCTCTGGGTCCCCTCAATTTAATTTTGCTAACCAATTTAAATATATAACCCCGATGAAATTAAGTTTTTTTTTCCTAAAAATTAGTATCTCAGGACCTCTTCTAACCTTTTTATAAACAAAATGCAGAGCCGGATTTATTATATGGCATAGGGACAGGGTCCTGCGCTCAGATGGTAAGACTTTTTGTTTGATCTTCGCCTATATTTGGCAGCAAGATGTAGCAAAAATCCCCTAACTGCCAGTGGCCCAACGCAAGATAAATCCGGCCGGGAAAAAACATGGTTAGTAAGGGTAAACATCTATTTTATCATTTTTCAATAACAATTCACTTCCACCACGCCAATTTTTAAGCACAAAATACTTTTTAAAAAATAGCAAGAAAAATGCTTATTGAACAAATCATTGAATTTCAATTGAGGGAGCCTAGGCCCCCTGGCCGTATATGTGCTCCTATGACTGGTTAATTTCATGACAAAACAAAAATCTCCAAGGCTAATCTTCGAATGGATTATTATTTACTGCTCAAATATTGCAGGAGGCAATGCACCATACTTTCCCCTGCCTGGGCCAAATCACTTAAAAAATTTAACACTAAAATGCAAAATTTTAAATTTGTTTCGGACTTAAATTGCAAGCAAAAGGAGGATTGAATACTGTAATTTAATTTCTTCAATTGGCTTTCAAATGTTAAAAATCTAGAGCTTTCAAATGGCTCTGAACACTCACGAAATGCAATCCAATAGCATTAAAATAGCTAGTTTTTTTTCAAAAAAGTTACAAAAAGTCGCCTAGCGGCTGGGGGCTCCGCCCTTAGACCCTGTCTGTCATACGTTTGAGTTACACTAGCTTATTCAATACGTTTCCCAAGTTAGACATTTTTACTTTTTAACTATTAGCTTTATCCCCACTCCCTTTTCAAAAAGATCCATAGGTAAAAAGTTGTAATACATGTGGGTGAAGGCAAGAATTTTACGTTTTTTTACAAAAATAATTCAATTTGAAGACTATTTTAAGCTAAATTTTGCTTTAAAAGAATTAACTATAACAGCACAAAACACCCAAGAAATAAACATGAAACCGACTGGAAGGCCGAAGCCATTTAGCCATCATTAGCAATCAACACCAGAAAAAAAACTAAAATTTTAATAATATCTATTGATGACATTGGCAACAGATTAGACAAAAGTTCTCAATTAGACAAGAGTGCCATTGAGCACTGTATTAATGACAGATTAATTATATTTGCTACTAGCCAAGCCGCAAACGCTAAACTGTTATTGGCAACCATGGGCAGGTAAACATCTGAATTGTGCCCCAGCAGCTGCTTGCATTTATTGTACATGACAAGCCGTCTTTGAATATGTCTCACCTATAGATGAGAAAACTAGGGGAGCACACAAGACATTCTAAAACGTTTCGCGTCACCGCAATCAAACTTTTTCAGCCTCTGTTTGTAATAAGAACCAAAGGGAAATGATGTGGCACAGTTTCATTCTCACGTAAAAAGTTTAATGGGAAAACAGATATGTGAGGAAGTGCTACCTCACAGTAGTGAAAAAAAACTTAAAAAGTTATTGGGAATGAAATAGAGCTATTTTATTTTTGCTTCGCAAGCGAATATGAGGTTATTGAGTTAAAAAAAACTTAAGGCAGCAAAATATTGTTTTGGAATAAAAAAAACACTTGAAATCCACACTGCCCCTACCCTCATGCTGATTAAAATGATGCTAAAATGCCTGTTGCGAAAACCTTTTCCATGCGCATACCCACTTTAATTTCAGAACGCTGATTTTAACGCTTTATACAGATTTTTTGCATTGTGCCATGGTCCAGAGAGGACCTCCAATTAATGTGAAGCCCAAACAAAGCCCAAAAATTTTCCAGAACTTAAGTTGGATATACAAAACATTTTGGGTTAATTACTTCTTTTAGTCTACTGTGACCATTGTCCAGTGTCCACTTTTGTAACCATGCCTGGCCTCGCACTGGTCACTTTAACCTCTTTCTTTATCAAAAAACTATTAAAACAACTACCAAGCTTTTAAATTTATTTAAATCTTGTTTTCTTATACGTATATGTTGATAAAAGTGAATAGACTTACCACATTGTACTGTACAAGTAAATGTTTCAGTAAGATAGGCGTAGTCAAAGTTCAGAACTCAGATGTAGCAACCGTGGTGATAAAAATCGCTTGGTTTAGAGTCATTATTTTTTGCATATTTTAACGTTTGACGTTGTGTCGCTACTTTTCTTGACTCTGCAGTACATGCTATATATCTCTTATTATACTTTCGCTATTATTGGGGAGGTTAAGACGCAAGAATAAAACGAATTGCTTTAATCAAGATGTTTATTTTTTCAAAGTTTTCGTCTGTCACCTGTCAAGAGAAGAATTGTCAGAACAAACATTTTTCTTAAAATGCTTTCTTTAACAGGCTCAACTTGCTTCACCCTTCTCTTCACTTTGCTTTCAAAAAAGATTCTCATCGTGCTCGTCCTTTTCTGAACGTGTTGGTTGAAAATTTTCCTTCCAATTTCATCACCTCCATTTACAGAAGCCCACATTCACCGGTCAAAATACCGTACGCTGAAATTCCTTTATTCTACAGAAATGCAAAATTAATTTAATCCTGAGCTTCAATCCGATGGACTCTTGCCATCTGTTCTGCAAAAAGTTTGTACACTAATGACGTTTTTATGAAGGTTATATGAAGTCGATTTTTCTGAAAGTCATGTTCAAATTTTGCACCACCTCAAATCGTTTGAAAGTACACTCGAAAAAAAACTTTAATTTATATCCCAGTTTAGTTTATTAAATCCGATTTTAATTTACGGCATATTTCCGAAAAAGTCAACTTTTGGAGCGGAACGGATGTTTTAGCGGCCGTAAGCTATTGAGGTTTTATTGGACAATTTTTGTGATTTTTCAAAAAAAAAAACGTTTTAAACACCATTTAAATAACATTTTGCGCATTGGCACAGTAAAGAGGCAAGAAAAAACTTTTTTTGCCCAAAAACAGGCTGTCACCCCCTCGAATTTTGAAGTTTACAGAAAAATGCCCCACAAATGAAACGAAAACAAAAAATAAAAATATATAAATAAAGCATAGTGTTTAAAACAAATTTGGATTTTCGACGTCGTAAGTGTTGTTGTGGAAATGTAGCAAGTTCAATGCTGATTTTTACTTAGGGTACTATAAAGTTAGAGCGTGGGCAAGAGCATTGTGTATTGCAAATATTTGGTTGAAATCAGCTACACAACACACTGGACTTCAATAAAAGTGGTCATTTTGACCCTGTCACTTAATAAGGCTGCGTTTACACATAGCGGGTTTTGCGAGCAGGAATGAAACTTCAGTTCAGCCACGATGTAAAGAAAGCTAAAGGATGACGTTTTAGCTCGTCAAAATATGGTGGTTGTAATCTGATTTTTCGAACTGTCCTTACATTTGACTTCCCTCTAAAGCAGGTTCGAGCGACACCAACACAAGGGGTCGGACGTTAGCGCGAATCTGTTCTTCTAAATCTACACCTTTTATTGACAGGTGGTCAAACATCAGTATTCCTCTTCTCCTCCATTCACCAACAAGTGTCATATCTTGCCAAGTCTAAAACCAAGCGATGTAAACTTACCGATCTATGGTCGAGTGGATAGAGCTTCTGCTACTGAAATGAGGTAGACTCGGGTTCGATTCCCGGTAGGGTCAAACCAAAGACTGTAAAAATTGGTGTTCACAGCTTTCCTGCTTGACGTTCAGCAATTAAAAGGAACAGTGTGAAGCCTTCGCCTTGTGTGGTAGACAGGTGGGCTGGTGGCAGCTTGACTCGAAGACCGAAAGGTCCCTTCGCTGTTTCCTGGCCAAGGCAACTTGGTGAATAAAGTGTAATTACAATTGAAGGGTACAGAACTAAAAATGACTAAGTCACATTTTATCAAAATTGAGTTTTCACTCACAATGCATTTAGCTTTGAATTCTTCACAACCTTTGCTATATATTTTTCGACAAAGAACTGCCTAAGTCCATTTACCAGAGATTGCAGTTTCTCAGAGAACGTCATTTTTTGGGCTAGAAATACTCAAGTCCACTTATTTTGGAGAAAAAATGACCTAGTCCAAATCAGCCAATCAAAATTGCCCAATCGTGTGACTCAGCAGCAGTTTGTACTTAGTCATCAAGAAATCAAACACAAGTCAGGTAGATGAGATTGTTGCACAAATGCTCAAGTAGGCTGCTGCGATTTCTAGTTATGGGGGCAAAATGTAGAGTAGTTAGTTAAATTTTGTTGCAAACATGCGATAGCGTCTACCTGATCAGTTTTTCTAATTACTGTATAGCAGGGATGTGTAGGCCAAAAGCCTACGGTACAGTTGATTACAAACGGTTTGCTGTTTAGGCCTAACAGTATTCTATTAAGAACAAAAGTTTTTTAGGTTTCCTATTCTTAGTCACATAAACAATTGCGGCAGCATAGGTAATAGTAAATCTTATTACGTGTCAGTACTAACCCATTTTTTGAAAATACAGAATTTGTAGTACAGGGTGGGACAGAAAAACCTCCAGTATTTTAAAACCTTACTAAATACTATGCTAATGCTTTTTCAGCTACCCACATAGTCAAAGCTGAAAGAGAATTAATGAAGTGATTGGATTACCATTTGATTTAGAATAAGAAATTTAAAAATCTAGATGAGAGCTTGCTGAGGAGCGCCGCAAATATCCACTGATATCAAAAAACTAGCGCCCTAGCTAAGCCGTTCGAAAAATTCACTTTGGAAAGATCCGTTTAGGAGGTTTCCGACGAGATAGTACCCCCAAACTATGTCAAAATATTTTTTTTAAACATCTACTGATATCAAAAAAAAAAATACTAGCACCTTATCTTAAACTGTTCAAAACATGTTTTTTAGGGTCCATTTGAGGAGGATTTTTCTGGAAAGAGGGGATGGTAACCCAATGTTACGCCAAAATATTTGTGACTTAAATGTTAACTGATATTAAAAAAAAAACTTGCGCCGTAAGTTAAGCCATTCAAAAAAACGTTTTTTTGTTCAGTTGGGGGGTGCCCGGGGGTGGTACCCCCAAACTACGTCAAAATATTTTTTTCTTAAATATCTACTGATAAAAAAACTGGCACTCTAAATTAATCCACTTAAAAAAAATGAATTTTAGGGTGTCCATTTGGGGAGGTGTTCTGAAGGGGGTGGTACCCCCAAGCTATATCAAAATAGTTGTTTGTTAAATGTCTACTGATAAAAAAACTGGTATCTTAAGTTAAGCTGTTCAAAAATTGATTTTGGGTAGGTCTCTGCGAAGTGGCACCTCCAAACTATGTCAAAATATTTGCCTATTACATAGCTACTGAGTACTGATATCAAAAAAAAAAAAAAAGCTGGCACCATAGCTTACCTCGTTCAAAAAATTGATTTTTTAGTGGTCGAATTGGAGGGGTATTGGTGTAGTACCTCCAAAGTATGTCAAAAAATTTTCTGCTAAATATCTACTGGTATAAAAAAAACTGGCGCCCTAGCTTGAGCCGTTCAAAAAATTAATTTTGGGGGGCTCTATTTTGGGGGAGTTTCCACAAAAGTGACCCAAAAAATTTTGGGAGACAAAGTTGCGTTTGCAGCTTAACAACTTTACACAAAAATTAAGTTTCGATGCTATGTGGTTTAGGAGAATAAGAGCGTACAAGACTTAGGAAAAAAAAAAAAGGAAAAAACACAACAAAAAATAGAAAAACCTCATCGCGGCCAAAAGTGGTTGGAGGATAAAAAGGTATCTTAAGACATGCAACCATGGGAAAAAAAATTTTTGCCGTACTTAAGCCGTCTTTGAATGAAACCGCTTTTTATGCCAAATGTTTGTGGCGGTTTTTGGGTGCTAAAACCAAAGCCACGTGACTTATTGCCTCGAAATTTGGTACAATGATACAACTTATTGATTTCGAACAGCTGCCAAAATTTCATGTAGCTTGACCTAATCGTTTTTGAGATATAAGCATAAGTCTCCGACTTTGCTTCATTGGTTTGAAACTGGCTAGTTTGAAAATTCATTAGTTTGAAAAAAATACAAAAAAACACGCTACGCGAACGTCGATCGTTCCAACTAGTGATAAGTTTGTTCAACCGTCGTGGCAGAGCCAGATGAAAAGGGAACAAGGGGTTCCAGGGCTCCCATAATTTCGGGGTCTCACAAAAAAGTAATCTACAAAATCCAAGAAATTCTTTACGTTGGTCGTTGGGGCCTTCAACAAAATCTGAGTCTCTGAATACTTCACCCTCAATTACGGCCCTGCACCCTTGTCCTGACTTGTTTCAATCGTAAAAATATTGCTAGAAGCATTTAAATTAAAACTAACGGTTGTTTGAGAAATTTGAGAAAAGTGCCCAATCACTTTGTACTCCAAGCACTTAATTTTAATGCTGAAAATGACCAAGTCCACAATTTGGGACAAAAATTACTAAGTCCAAAAGTTTATTTGTTTATAAAATTTTTTTATAAAAGTCGATCGTACAATTATTGTTGATTATATCTCTTCAGCTACCAATACCAATATTAAAACCAGTCAAAACACAATAAATGTGATTGTGCTGTATTTAAATCTTCAATTAAAAACTTTAAATGCTTCTAACTCAAATCTGTTATTTTGTGACTTAGTCACTTTTAGTTCTAAACCCTTCAATTACAAAGCCACGAACTTTGCGGCTCAAATTTGTAATGAAAACCAGCAGCGATACAATTGAATTACAAATCCAGAAAAGTATACAGGCATGCAGAGTTGCAAAAACCTGAAAACCCCTATTTTGCAAATGTCTAAAAATTAAGAAGTATATGCAGTAAAAAACTGCAGAGATGTAGAATCAAAACCAACAAGTGTGCAACAACTTTTTTGTCACAACTAAAAAGCATCTAAAAAAATGAAAATCTGAGTAAAAATGCCGTTTTATGCGCCAGTTTTGAATAAAAAATCTCTTTTAAAAGAATGGCGTCATGAATTACGTCATTAACTACCTGCGATGCGCAGTGGTTACAGCATCAATCAGTCAAGCTTGAATACCTCTAAAAAACGAAGATACGTAAAAAATGTTATTAAAACTAGAGAAATTCCGAACTTTCATTAAAAGACAAAAAATCAATTTTCGGAACAATTGGTCCAAATTTTTTTGTAGGGTGTTTTTTCAGTTAACCTCACGTATTGAGGGTGTGATAGCGTGTTTTTGGGAAAATAAAATTTTTTGAACCATCTTATTGCACAAACATTTCAAAAAAGTACCATGCTAAAGTTTGAAAGCTCTTTCAAAGAACTAAATTTCTTTATCTCTTTTGTAACAACCCATTGCTTCTGTTCAAGTTCAAAGCATGTTCAAAACCATGCATACTCATAATTGCATATTTGGGAAAAATTCTTGATCATTTTGAAGCATTGGAGTATTGCTAATATGAGTAGCAATGGCGTAACTATAACGAAAAGGGTTTTACTCCTCTTAGCCCTCCCTTTTTACTCGAATGCTACGCAGATTTAAAAATAATCTAAAATTACTTACAAGACACGTTTCTTTTTGTATTCTACTTCAAACGAAACAACTCAACTAGAAGTACTACTAAACCGAAATCCACTACTGCAGTTGCAAAACTTGCAATTAAAACAAATTGTCATCGACATTTTTATGCGCACATAAATAATTGAGAGCGGTTGACAATTACACAGTTTTAAGGAATCTTGGGGTAGCATAAGAGCAGTGATGCAAGCAAAGAAATAAAAAGGTTTGCAGTTTTATGCCTAAAGCGAGTGGCCCCTGTTCCCCGTTCGCAGGGTACTATATCAGAGCATGGAGCCGCTGGCATTGTGTCAAGTACCATGTGGTAAATCTGGACCCAGATAGAGCTAAAGTTAAAGTTAAAGTTACGATTAACGTTGAGGTCAGAGTTTAGAGCAATAAGTTTATAGCTGCAGAGTTAGAGATTGATTTAGAGCTGTAGAGCTTAAGTTAAAGATAGTACTAAGATAGAGGTAAATGGTAAAGTTAGGATTACATTCAGAATCTATACTTTTACCGCCGTATGTTTTTCATCTGCTAATGGCACTAATGTGTTTCAGCTTCACCCAATGCCGATTTAGATGTTAATTCTTATGCACCATCGCCCGTAGCTACTACGCTTCCTACTTCGTCCATACAAAATGCTTTGCACAGTTTAATGCAACGTGATTATGACACAAATAGCCCTTTTTTCAGGGGCCCATTTTCCGGAGCTCCCAATTCTAGTTTTTCATCAGCAATCTGTATGGTTCGGGGCACTGGTGGGCCTGGCGGTAGGGGTTGCCTTTCCTAACCCAGGGACAACTGACGCATGGTACAATCACGTGGGTTTTCGCCATTTCCTCAGTACCCTGTTTTGTGCTATCCTGGACAATACATCTTTTTGCCCATGCTTAAGTTTCCTAAGTTTAATGGAAAACTTTACAACCTTCAAAAATGAATTTGTTAAGTACGTTGTACCTAAGCTTTCGGATCACAAAATTTGGCTTTGTTTTTGTCACGAATAATAATTTTGAATGCCTGATATATGATTAAATGCTGCATTTTAATGCGTACGTGACTGATTTACTAATTTTGCCGCTTTTTTGATTTGGAATTT
Source organism: Trididemnum nubilum (assembly GCA_963965965.1). NCBI lineage: Eukaryota > Metazoa > Chordata > Ascidiacea > Aplousobranchia > Didemnidae > Trididemnum > Trididemnum nubilum. The sequence continues at coordinate 33,809,596 of OZ014486.1, forward strand.
TTGAGATATTATGGATAATTCCTTTCTAGTATTTTCTACTGTCTTCTATTAGTCACCAGAATTATTAGTTGTTTACATTTCTTAATTGCTATATTTAGACTTGAAGTTTGTGACGTCACAATTATGCTACCGTTGTGTTTTCGTAATCGCGTATATTTTTTCTATTGTGACGTATCATGGATTGTTTTGGGATTTTCGATAGCTTTTGCCGTAGCATAAATTGGTGGGTCGTTTTTGATTGTATTATTCTGATATTCTAAAAGTGGATGATTTTTAGGTATTAGTTTCGTAGGCAGTTAAGCCGAGTTTGTGTATCTGGGGTTGGCTCGTATAGCCGTGTAGTAAAAGTGTTAGTGGAGCAATTTTGCTCAGTGAGTTTGTTTGTGTTTTAGTCTTAAATAAAAGTTTTAGTTTAAGATTGTGTGCTGCTTTCTGAGATTCAAGAAGCTAAAGAAACTGTCAACTGCCATTTTCGATTCGTCAATTAACATCTCAGTCGTTCTCTAGTTTCAGCCGACGTGGGCAATTCTATAGATTAAAGGTTGTACTCTAGCCAAGTATCAACGATTGCGACATCTGGGGGCTCGTCCGAGATTTTGTTGGTTGACGATCATCATGGCGAAGTTTGTTTCAGAGGCTTTCGAGGAATCAAAGAAGCAAGTGGAGTCTTTGGGCTTAGATGAGAAGTCCAAGAGCAAATTTCTGATGGAGGAATGGCGCAAAATGCGCAAAGTAGAGGCAGAAGAAAAGAGGGCCGAGCGAGAGGTGGAAGAGAAGAGGGCTGAACGTGAAGGAGAAGAAAGAAAACTGCTCGCTATGCGCGAAGCAGAAGAGAGAAAAGCCGCCATGGAATTGGAACGGCTGAAACTGGAGTTAGAAGCCAAGAGGCTGGAAACTGCAGCTCGACCCGCGGGGATTTCCGAAGAAGTGGTACGGCGAAGTGCTAGAATTGCACGATCGTCCGAGTTACCTGCCTCTGTTGATGGCAGAGATGATTCAGATAATTATCTCTTACGATTTGAGTGATATACTACAGTTGCAGGCTGGGAAAAGGAGGCGTGGGCTACTCAGCTGAGCCCGTTGTTATCTGGCCGGGCGTTGGAAATTTATTCAAGGTTGTCAAAAGACGATGCGATGGACTATGGCGTTGAAATTGGCGTTGACTATGGCGTTGACTAAGGACTATGAAATTGGCGTTGTTGAAGAGGTACGACTTTACGGAGTTCGGATACCGTAGAAGATTTCGTGATGCGAAGCCAGAAGGACAGGAAAGCCCAGACCAGTTTATAGTACGATTGAAAAATTACCTCACCAAGTGGGTAAAATTGGCTAAAGTTGAAGAATCTTTTGACGGAGTGGTGGAATTGATGGTACGAGAGCAATTTACTAACGCGTGTCCAAAGGAGCTTTCAGTGTATTTGAATGAGAGGAGTCCAAAAACTTTAGATGAGCTAGTGACATAGGCAGAGCAGTATTTAATGGCTCATAATAAAAAGCTCTCTAGTTCGCAATCAAGACAAGAAGATGTGAAGAATGGAAGCAGAGGGGGAAACTCGGAAAGACCCCGCAGCGCGCTGCAGTGTTTCCGATGAGGTAGCGAAGGACATCGTGCCACAGAATGCATATCCAGGATGGCAGATGGGCGTCGCAGAGAGGGAGAAAGATACGAAAGGAGATTTTCATGCCAGAAGTGTGGCGGTTATGGGCATGAAACCACAGATTGTCTCTCTACGCCACGCAATCACTATGCACAGCATCCCGGACCAAACGGATCTAAGCCTCCACCATCGGTGCGTCGTGCGGGATGTGCGGTTGAGATTCGAGAGTTGCCTCGAATGAATTCCAAAAAAGAAACTCAGTTATTCGAGTTTAAACCTGGAAGGCAAATGGAAGTGATGAAGTCTGGAGTGTGTTTGAATGTTGATGAAAAGGACAAGCTGCAATTAGTCAATGGAAAAGTAGGCGAAAAATGTGTCGAGGTATTTCGTGATACCGGCCGTACTGGACTACTAATCAAATGGGATTTGGTGAATCAAGGAGAGCTAACTGGCGAAAAGGTTTATGTTACAACCTTTGACAAAACCCTTCTAATAAGAGCACCGATCGCCAAAATTCAGGTGGACACTCCGTATTACGTGGGAGAAGTAGAAGCATTGTGTGTCCAGAAGCCAGTTGCTGACTTGATTATTGGCAACATTACAGGAGCCAGGGAGGCAGACAATCCGGATCCGAAATGGAAACTTGCTGCTGCAGCGATCACTCGGGCGCAAGCTCGATAAGGAGATAATGTTAAGGCACTGAATGTGAAAGAAATCTCTTCTCGATTTTCTGTGTCAAGGGAGGAACTTTGTAAGCTGCAAAGCGAAGACGACGAGTTAAAGGCTTTTTCCGAAAAAAGGGACGTTACAAAGCATGAGGAGTTCGAAGTGAAATTTGAGAAACGTCAAGGAATACTTTACCGGATTCGCCGCATGATTGATGGATTAGGAGAAACGTGGAAGCAGATCATGGTTCCTAAAAGCTTTCGGATTCGTGTTATGGAAGTCGCTCATGATTCGATATTTGGCGGACATTTGGGGGTGAAGAAGACTAAAGACAGAATTCAAACTAACTTCTACTGGCCTAGAATGCATAATGACGTCAGTGAATTTTGCCGATCCTGCCATGTATGTCAAAAGACCGTTGACAAGGAAACTGTTGCCAGAGCTCCTCTTGGCGAAATGCCGTTGATTGATACACCGTTTAAACGAGTTGCCGTGGATTTAGTTGGTCCGATAACACCAGCAAGCGAAAGAGGGCATAGATATATTCTTACCTTGGTAGATTACGCTACGAGGTATCCCGAAGCTGTGCCTCTCAAAAATATCGACTCCGAAACTGTAGCTGAAGCTTTGCTGGACATGTGTAGTCGCCTCGGAATTCCAGAAGAGGTCCTAGGCGATCAGGGAACTCAATCTGTGTCAAGTTGTATGCAGGAAGTGTCACGACTGCTGTCCATCAATCGACTGATCACGATGCCATACCATCCTATCTGCAACGGATTAGTCGAATGATTTTATGGTACTCTAAAGAAGATGCTACTCTGTAGCGAGCAACCTCGACAATGGCATCGTTTCATAAAGCCACTTTTGTTTGCTTATAGAGAGGCTCCTCAGGAAGCCACTGGATTTTCTCCATTTGAACTGCTCTACGGAAGAACAGTGAGGGGGCCGGTCCAGATTCTGAAGGAATTGTGGACTAAGGAAACTGATGTCCCGGAAGTAACGACCAGCTACCATTGTGTCTTGAACTTAAAGAGAGGCTGGATGATACTATGAAAATTGCCCAAGAAGAATTGAAGTCAGTGGAAGAATAAAAGACTGTATGATCGGGGGACCAAAAGAAGAGCGTTTCAAGTTGGTGACAAGGTGTTGATTCTATTACCCACTGACAACAATAAGTTGCTGTTGCAGTGGCGCGGTCCATTTGCAGTTGAGAGATGTGGAAATGGAAACAATTATGGGGTAGAGGTTAATAAAAGGATATAGACTTATCTGTAAATATGCTCAAGCCATATTTTGAAAGGAAGTCCGATGTTGAATCTTTTGGCGATACCACCACGAAACCGGAAGAAACCAAAACCATCCAAGCAAGCGTTGGTATTGTTGGGAACCATACAGGGAGCAATTCTAAGGTACATGAATCTGACAGCTACGACGATAAACCCAGTGTTGATGAGGAAGAGCTGTTAAAGTTGGGAAGCCACAGCCAAAAGGAGACGTTAAAGGATGTGAAGCTGGGTCTCGGGTTAACCAAATCTCAGGAAGAGAATGTCTGGCAAGTTTTGGGAGCCTACGACAGTGTGTTCACCCTTATGCCGGGGAAGTCCAATGTCATTCAACACCAAATCACGTTGACTGACAGCACTCCGATTCGATCTAAACCCTATCCTTTTCCGTATGCTATCAGAGAGAACCTGAAGACTGAAATTCAAGAAATGCTTGATCTTGGAATAATTCGGACTTCTGCTTCGCCATACGCTTCTCCAACTGTCATCGCAAAGACGAAAGATGGATCAAACCGAATTTGCGTTGATTACCGCAAACTGAATAAAGTAACTGTTGCCGATCCTGAGCTAATGAAAACTCCCGAGGACCTGTTCCAACGTTTGGGGAAGAGCAACTACTTCTCCAAGATTGACCTGAGTAAAGGATATTGGCAGATCCCTGTGGCGGAAGAGGACGTGAAGAAGACGGCTTTTGTCACTCCTGACAGAAATTACGAGTTTATACGAATGCTATTCGGAATGAAGAATTCAGGAGCAACTTTAGTGCGGGAACTGAGAATGCTAATTTCCGACCTTGAGAACGTGGATAGCTACATCGACGACCTGATTGTTTATACGGAGGACTGGGATACCCGCATTCGAGTGTTGGATGAACTGATGAATCGACCTCAGCAAGCAAATCTGACCGCTCGTCCGACTAAGTGCGTGTTCGTGGCCAAATCAGTTGAATTTTTTGGCCATCAAGTTGGCTTTGATTGGATCACAGTCAACGACGATAATCTTGAGAAAATTAGGATGGCTCAGCGACCGACAACAAAGAAAGAGGTTAGATCATATTTGGGACTTGTGAATTACTACTGCGCTCATATTCCATTGTTTGCTGCCATTTCGGCACCACTGAGCAACCTTACTCGGAAGGGGCAACCGAACAAAGTTCAATGGGGCGAAGCACAAGAAAGAGCTTTTTTGACTTTGCAGAACGTCTACTGAAAAAGGCCATTTTGAAACTTCCAGACCTTCAAAAACCTTTTATCTTGCGGACAGACGCTTCAAGTTGTGGACTCGGAGCATCGCTTATGCAAGAGCACGATGATAAACTGTACCCTGTGGCTTATGCCAGCAAAAAACTGTCTTCAGCCGCGTGCAACTACTCAACTTTAGAGCGGTAATGCCTGGCGATTGTGTGGGGAGTGACTAAATTTCGATTGTATTTAGCAGGAAAGCCTTTTATACTGCAAACAGACCATAAACCGTTATCGTATTTAAATCAGGCCAAGTTCCAAAACGATCGAATTATGAGGTGGGCCCTAGCATTACAAAGGTATGATTATAAGGTTGAGAGTATCCCAGGCAAAGACAATGTTGTTGCCGACTACTTAAGTCGGATAATTGGTTGAAATGTGATGGTGTATATATTTCGTGTGCATTTGCTTGTTCTTTGTGTATTGGTTAGTAGGATGTGTTTTTACTGAGTTTAAATCTGATTTTTCTAGATTTTTCGAGAGATGACGATCATAATTGGGATAGAGCATAGATTGGGGTTTGCATTTATTCGGCAATTATCATTGTGATGTTTTTGGATATCATTTGCAATAATATTCTTAAGGTGGGGAGTATGTCACGAATAATAATTTTGAATGCCTGATATATAATTAAATGCTGTATTTTAATGCGTACGTGACTGATTTACTAATTTTGCCGCTTTTTTGATTTGGAATGTTCGAAATATTCTGAATAATTCCTTTCTAGTATTTTCTACTGTCTTCTATTAGTCACCAGAATTATTAGTTATTTACATGTCTTAATTGCTATATATAGACTTGAAGTTTGTGACGTCACAATTATGCTACCGTTGTGTTTTCGTAATCGCGTATATTTTTTCTATTGTGACGTATCGATAGTTTCTATGGATTGTTCTGGAATATTCGATAGTTTTTGCCGCAGTGTAAATTGGCGGGTCGTTTTTGATTGTATTATTCTGATATTCTAAAAGTGGATGATTTTTAGGTATTAGTTTCGTAGGCAGTTAAGTCGAGTTTGTGTATCTGGGGTTGGCTCGTATAGCCGTTTAGTAAAAGTGTAGTGGAGCAATTTTGCTCAGTGAGTTTGTTTGTGTTTTAGTCTTAAATAAAAGTTTTAGTTTAAGATTATGTGCTGCTTTCTGAGATTCAAGAAGCTAAAGAAACTGTCAACTGCCATTTTCGATTCGTCAATTAACATCTCAGTCGTTCTCTAGTTTCAGCCGACGTGGGCAATTCTATAGATTAAAGGTTGTACTTTAGCCAAGTATCAACGATCTCGACAGTATTGTGCTACAACATGGCCGAAAGGGTAAAGGCGCGTTTTTACAACGACCCTGATCCCATTATCTGAGCTTAACCCGCACCCTGGTCACGTTCTTGCGTCCTTGGATAAGACGTTTACGATAATTATCTCTGCTTGGTGGCTTTGAACAAGCAGCAAATTCAGTGGACAAGAGTTTAAAGAAATCCACAGAAACATTTGGATCACTGAAAACTTCTAACCAGGTGCGGATTCCTCCAAGCACAAAGTAATAATTGCAATAAAAAGTGCGCAGATTGTCCAATTTTTAGCGTCTGACGCAGTTCGGTGGCAGGAGGACAAATATGTGCAAAAACCAGGGTTGCAGAGTCGAAGCAAAAGCAGTGCGACTCCGACTCTGACTCTCAGCCATTTTTTCAGTTCGACTCCAACTCCGAATCTGACTCCCGGGCTTTATTTCCGTTCGAATCCGACTTCCGACTCTTTAAAATGGTAAAATTTCGACTCCGACTCTGACTCCGATTCCCCGTAAAAACCTACGACTCTGCAACACTGCCCTGCACGACTAAAGTCGCTTGTAACAAAAGCCCAGTATAGTTCGGCAACGAAAGATTTAAGTCTCGTTTAACGATGTTATTAGCCTAGTCAGTACTCACAGAAACTATTGCGAGGCTATTGGTATGTTTGAAAATTTATTTATTGCAAAACGCAAAGACAACAAATGTTTCGAAAAAGAATGGCTTGTGCAAATCAGATTAGATCCCGAAAAAATTTTGCAAGCACGTCGCACATTATCCACTAACCAGCCAGTTTAATATTTCGTTGTTGATTTGTCTGCGCATGCTATTGCGTACTGTACTGTAGCAATTAGCAACTCTCTGGCAACTTGTGTGTGATTGCGCTTACTGCTTAGTAACTTATGGGCTATTATACTGTTTTAGTACCGATAGTTTTATGTAAAATCAAGTTGGCCGAAGGCTTGAAGCCCAGCCCTGCGCGATACCACTGAACTTCGGTTTCGTCTTCAGTGCAGCGGGTTCACTACGCCGCCGATAGCTTACTTGCAAGTACAGCGAACTTTTATTGCGTTGTAGGCCATATTCCAGGAGTGCAGCCAAAGGGGAACCCAGGAGGCCTGCCCCCTCCAATCGAAATGTTACTTAACTGCTCAAAAGTTAAACTTGCAATAAACAGTAGTCTACTGTTTCATTAAACATCTTTGTGTATCGAATCCAAAGTCCATTTGTACCTTTGATCCATAAATGGCGGAGGTAAGGAGGGGCTGGGGAGGTCTGGACTCCATTGTTTTAGGTTCAAAATAATCTGGAATCACCAAACTCTTATCACAAAAAAACTAACGTGTTTTGACTGCGGAAGCGACACCCTGCGCATCTAACTGTCATCAGTATTAATCTTTTGAACGCATATCAATACATACAGTAGATTGCAGATTGAGGTATAAATCGCGAAACAAGGGACAACGGTCTAGCTAAATCCGTTTTTGATAGGGCCAAGCCTCCACTTTACATAAAACATCATAAAATCAACTTTTTTCCCTAAAAAACGGAAGTTTTTCAAGTGGCCAGGTTCTAACGATGTTGCTTTGTTATCTCCGACGTTTTAGTTTAAACAGTTTTGATTATGTAAATCGCTTTTGTAGACTATCAGTTTTACCCATAGGTGGGCAAGTTAATGCAAAACGTTAGCTTCGTTAACCACTAGTCCGTTAACAAACTTCACACCTCCGTTAACGTTAATCCGTTATCTTCAGCTTTAATTAACTGAAGTTAATAAAGTCAGTAAATCCGTTAACATTTTGCGTGTAATTTACAATTCGTTTTATTTACTCGCTTCTAGAACACGTATTGACGCTGTTGAGCTGATTGTAAGGAAACATTTATTGCTATGGTGGTCTTTTTGTGTTTTGAAAGTTACATTTTACAGTCTAATCTAATTTCAAGATAAAAACAAGTTCAAATGCACAACAAAGCTTCAAGATATTAACGATAAAAACCTTAACGGAAGTTACTTTAGTCCGTTAACAGCACTTAACGGAAGTTAATTTAGTCCGTTAACATGAAAAAACTTTTAACGGATTAACGAGTTAATGAAAAAGTTAGCTTCGTTATTAACGGATTAACGATTAACGGACTTGTGCCCACCTATGGTTTTACCTGTAAATTGATAATAATTTGATATCTTTTGCTGACATAAATTTTGATATATAGTCTTATATATTTGCCGTTGAATTTCGATATTTACACAGTTGCCTTTTTTTGTCACCCTGTATTGGCTTGCAAATTTTGGTGTTACAACATTATCAAATGCTGCATTTTACTCTAGAAAAACATCGAAAAGGCTAAAGCTTCCGGGGCTTCGCCCCGTTACCCGATGGGGGAGCTTACAGCGCTTCTCTAGACCCCCTAGCTGGATTTGAACTTTTTTTCACATACTTCACATTCGTGTTTGCAATGAATTTAGTTGGAATCTCATCTTACCAGAGATCTTATTTGCAAGTAACTATGTATTTCGTTTGAAAATTTGCCTCCACTCCATTTTTGTCCCAAACCCTCTGCAAAAACTTTTGTACTTGTTCTTGACCACACGTTACACACGGTTCCACCATCTTCATTTGCCCCCCCCCCAATCAAAATTCCTGGCTACGCAAGTGCCCTATCCTCATTCTGTGATAACCTCCTGACTTGCTAACCTTTTTCTTTGAAAATGCACGTTTTGGCACCACTGATACGCTAAACGTTTCTGATACAAGCGGTAGGCTCCGCCATCTTGGATGTTGACAACGCTGTCGCTACCCTCGTTACTCTTTTTGTCTTAACAACAACTCTGCTTAACGGCTTTATCGCACCCGAATTTTTGTCAGATTAGCATAGTACGGCAGCAAACTAAATACAAACCTATTCAAAAATGTGAAGATGTATATATAAGCGTGTACTGTTGCAGCCAGACTAATGCGTGCTACTGCTATATGCAACTTGACTACAGTTACGTTAACAAAGGACCTAGTGAACATTTTAATCAGATTTTGTGCAACAGTGGGAGTCAGGAGTTGAGCATATATTTTTCGACTCTGACTCCGACTCCCGACTCCAGCAAAATCTTTTTTTCAACTCTGACTCCGACTCCCGACTCTGGCAAAATCCTTTTTTCGACTCTGATTCCCCTTAAAAACTTTTGACTCCCTCAACTCCGACTCTGCAACACTGGACGTATCATCAATGAATTTTGTCACATTTGGTTCGTCACTGTTTAAAACGCTATAATTGAAATCTCCTAATAAGAAATTTTCCCTTTTATTTATTTTTCTCAGAATATCGTCTAGATCAGCAAGGAACATTTTTTGTGCATTACCATTATTACAAGGAGAACGATATATGTTCCTGCAAGTTATAACTTTATCTTGAAATTTGATATCTACAAAGATAGATTCAAATATTTCTTCATTCATTATACCTCGGTCTATGCGATGAGTAAACTCAATGTTGTCTCTAATGTAAAATGCAGCACCATCTCCATGGTATTTTGATCTAGGGTTTGAGAGAAAACTTCAATTGGAGAGATTGTTGTGGAGTCCAAGTTCATCTGGTTTGAGCCAGGTTTTAGTAACTGAAATGATACTGGGTTTAAATGTAAGTGCTGATAAAAGACTTTCATGTTTTGCAAAATTCTATAGTTGTTTAAAGATCTAATGTTGACACTAATGGCTTTGAAGTTAAAACGGGAAGTCGAATCATTTATCAATGATTTTTTAACTAGATTGGTTGTTACGTATTGTGAATTTGAATTTATAGTATTTGAATTTAATTGTATTTAATTGTATTTATTATATTTAATTGTATTTATTGTATTTGAATTTATAGTAAATGGGTCATCCTCTTCTGAAATAATTTCATTATCAGTATCATTGATTGATGTATTGTCACTGTTTGTAGTGTTGCTGAACAATAAATTCAAATCATGGGTATGAGGAGTTTTGTCATAACAAGAGTCAGAAGGGTTAAAAATGTCATTAAATTCAACTTCAGAACAAGAAGCTAAAGGAAATGACAAATCACAGAGGCTACATCTCCAGTCAGCGGTTGTTATACGTTTAGTTTCAGGGTCGTTTTGGGTTTTCTGCCGGGGCATTTTAAGTGCTTAAATTGTGAGCAAGTTAATAGTTTTTGATTTTTTTCTGATTGTTTTCTCTCAGTCAAGACAAGTTTTTGAAATTTGCTATGGCATAAAGGTGTCAAATATCAAAAAAAAAAAAGTAATAATAATGCAATAAAAAAATATGCAATAAAAAGACAAAAAAAAAGTAGAGAAGGAGCAATAAAAAGACAAAAAAAAAGTAGTCTTGAGAGTGCAACTAGTACAAGCTGACAGGTAAAAAAAGCTATAAGCTTCTGTTAAGGATTGAAGTTTAAAAAAATTAAGGGAAAAGTAACAGGTTGCTATATTATAACCTGTATAAGATTAATTTAGGAGTACACACCATCTGATTCCCAACACCACCGGGTTAGCCTGTCTGCTGTCTGGAAAAAATCTTGAATCTTATTTCATTCGCAAAAATGTACGAAAAGAATGCTTGTAAATCAAACATATTCTCCAGATCACAAAAAGTACTTAAGGTACCAGAAGCGTTTAAGAATCTGAAGGTATATATCATGCTCAGGTGCACATTGCATTTAATATAGTGTACCTGGTGTAACAGATTAAAAGCAATAGAAGCCATAATGATACTGCGTCTAATAGTCCAAACTTTATGATTTATAAATTTACTGGTACTGCAACTATATAGTCGCAATAACTTAAGAATCTAGCAATCTATTAATATCTCCAAAGCCATCAATTACTTGCCTTTTGTTTTTGAAGAAGCAATATACATTACCGTTAAAAGTCCAAACGTTCCGAAACCCAAAAGCATTTTTGGCCTCCTCCACTAATGCCAACCGTCGTTTTGTTAAAGGGGCATTGAAGTTTAATTTTTGAATTTTAACACCAAATTTATAAAAAATATTTGATTAGCAACGTTTTTGTCCCGTTTTTTCATTGTTTGAGGTTAAATAGCTTCAAGGGAAAAGAATCTGAAATGAGGGAAAAAATTTTGCAAGGGCAACACTACATCATTTTTGCATAAGCGATTTCAAAACCAACTTTGCCAAATTATAGGACTGGCAGTGACAATGTGCCTTTGGCAGGTTTTCTGCTGTGGCTTCGGTACTTAGATGAGTTTTCAAAAGTATATAATTCATCTTAGTAGTTTAAATTTGCAACTTTTAGCACAAGCATATTTGATTTAGTGCACTTAGAAGAAAAAATGAAAAGTAGGCCTATTTTTGGCCTAGTTGTTCTTTGTAAGTATCAGAGGTGGAGTCGAGACACAAGGCTTGAGGCCAAGGCCAAGGACACAAAAAAAATCCGAGGCCAAGGCCAAGGACAGCCTTTCCGAGGACAGACTCTCTCGAGGCCAACAACAGGAATGCTCGAGGCCAAGGCCAAAGGCCAAGGACACAAGCGCTTGTGCTCTCCAAAGAAAAAAGGTCTTCACAAAAATTTTTCAAGCGATCTCCAAAAAAAAAAAGGTCTTCACAAATATTTTTAAGCGATCTCCACAAAAAAACGTTTTTCAAAAAATTTTTCAAGCGCTCCACAAAATTTTAACAATTCAAAAAATAGTGCTGTCCTCGAGCCGAAGACATGAGGCCTCGAGGCCAAGGACTTGACCTTCGAGGCCAAGGACTTCAAAATGTGTCCTCGAGGACTCCACCTCTGGTAATTATTATAGGGTAAACCAACCTGTATAAATTGCTGTAGATTAGACTAGACTACTATTTTTTATAATTTCTTAATAGGCTAGGCTTACGTACCGTAAGTAATGATTAATGTCAGCTAGCGTATAGTAGCCCTAGTAACGGTAACAGCGACAAAAAAGTGGAAGAAATTCTACGAAATAAGGGAAAATATAAATGTTATTATCTTTTGATGTAGTAATCGTAGAATTCTAAAGTTGAGCTCAAAAATTACTTAAAAAATACAAATTTTGTTTCAAATGCAATAAATCAATAAAACTAAAGCTTCAATGCCCCTTTAATGACTCGGTGATGGATAACTTTTCCCCATTTTCTTCTTCAGATTTCAGGTTCTTTTTAGAGCTGAAGATGGAGTCCCCACTGACCGCCTTACAAACTTGATGATGATGGGGGATGTGTCCTTTTTCCTAGAAGGAAGAATATGACAAGTATCAATGTCAAAGGTCTTAATACGGTGACTTAGTCCTAGCCTAAAGTTAAGCATATTTACAACATAAGATTCAAACTCAGCATAGCTACTCTCCTTTTTCGGAATATCCCGACATACATGTAAGATTAGACAGTTGCGCCGACTGTACTGCTCCAGGTCATTGATGGCTCTTTCGTTCTCGTTAGTTTGTCGCGCAATCTCCTTTACGGTGGTTTCCAGTCGATTGATAGCTTTCTCCATCTTTTTGAGCTGTTGAACTTAGATTTCAAGATTTGCACTGTCTGTAGGCCTATTTGTTTCGGTGGTATCTGAAATAAATATGATCTTATTAGCAGCACTAGAGGGTTTTGCATGTAAATATTGCTTTGCATATCTTTGTTGAGTAGCCTTGAGTTCTAAGACTCAGACATGAACTTCTCAAGGCTATACTTACCACCATAGGGGGGCACAAGTCCGTTAATCGTTAATCCGTTAATAACGAAGCTAACTCTTTCACTAACTTGTTAATCCGTTAAAAAGTTTTTTCATGTTAACGGACTAAATTAACTTCCGTTAAGTGCTGTTAACGGACTAAAGTAACGCCATTATTTCATCGTACTGGTACAAGCCAGTTTGCACTGGTAAGACTTGTTGCGTATTCGTACGAGTTTTATAGAAGAAAGCGAAGAAAGATACTCTTTTTTGTGACAAATAGTAAGCTGTAGCCTCATAGGTCTATAATTATCGCTATTTGCAATTCCCAAAAATTTTCCGATCGCAGCTTCGTTAGTGCATTTGAACTTGTTTTTATCTTGAAATTAGATTAGACTGTAAAATATAACTTCCAAACCACAAAAAGACCACAATTGCAATATGTATTTCCTTACAATTAGCTCAACAGCGTCAATACGTGTTCTAGAAGCGAGTGAATAAAAAGAAATCTAAATTACCAGCAAAACGTTAACGAATTAACGGACTTTATTAACTTCCGTTAATTAAAGCTGAAGATAACGGATTATTGTTAATGGAGGTGTGAAGTTTGTTAACGGACTAGTGGTTAACGAAGCTAACGTTTTGCATTTACTTGCCCACCTATGCTTACCACTACCAGCAGAATTTCCAGCCATGATCTTTATGAACCTGAATAATTTGCAACTTAGTACGCTGTTTTGACCAAATTAGAAATATGATATTTAGCCTAGGTTTATAGTCTACTGTTAATAACTACAGTTAGTTCTACCAATCAACTAAATTCACTCTTAACCAATCATCTGAAACTTATTCAAATAGAATGAAACTTATTCAAAAAGAATGATGAAAGTCTGATTCAAAATATTTGGAGCAAATATAGTGTTTTAATAAAAATTTGATTGAAACTAACGCAAATAATTTAGCAGGTTGAAAAAATGAGGTCGTGAAAGAGGTTGCAACAAGGTCTTCACCAAATTTATTTGGACTAACAATTGGAGAAAGGCGATCTCAAAAAAAATTGTTGTCTAGGAAAAAATGTTTGGAAGATAGCTGTTTTCCTGGAAAAAGCTCTTCAGGCCATTTTAAATCTTGTTTTTATTGAATGTTTTTGTTGAAAATTCGTTGAAAAAGCCAGGTTTTGATGTTTTTTGATACAAGTCGGACATGATCCATTTTGACTCAGAAGTCAGAATCGTGAAGTGGATGGAACTTTCAAAACTGAAATTAAAGTGGACTAACTCAGCTAGTCTTGATTCCAATGGCACCAAAAGGTGGAATGCTGAGTGGTTTTCAGCTTTCTTCTTTGCTCTTGGCATAGTCACTTAGAAAATTTAACCCCAAAACGCAAGCGTTTAAACGTGTTGTATACTTAGCCAGCTTGTAAAGGGGCTGAAGCATGGCTGAAGAAAAATGCTGTATTTCTTTAACTCGTTTCCAAATTTTAGCATTTAATTTAGTTTTTTTAATTGCTCCAAAAGGGTTTGAAATTTGGTCCAAATGGAGTTAACAAGTTTATTTTTGACGAAAAATCACAAAAATCATCCAGCGATGTGGTCTTTACCACAGAACCTCATAGCATCCGGTGTCTGGGGGCTCTGATAGACAGTGTTAGTGCTTGCAATACGTTTGAGTTGCATTAGTTTGCTCGCTCACCGCCCATTTGTGACAGTTTTCAAACAAAAAGTATTAACTTTTGTTCACCCCCCTTCAGCAAAATTTTGGTTGCGTGCCTGCTAGAGTCTAAGCCTCCACGAGGGAAAGAAATACTAAATGCTATCTGCAGTACAAATAAAATGGTGCTTTTGCTGTTTCAGTGATCATTAGTTCTGGAGGATTTACAAGTCAAAATAAAGTCAAAATTTTGGCCGAGATTAAAATTTGTCAAAATTGTGCGTCATCAAAAATTCTTTTTCAAAAGCAAACGAAGTTTTTTTATCTTCATTTTTCTAAATATTTGAGCACCAATGCAACTTTTTGAGCAATTATCTACATGTTTAAACGAAGTTTTGCTACTCAAAATTGTGCAAATAGTTGCAAAATGCCTCAATGCAATTGCCTGTATTAAATTCTTTCTAAAAGCAATTTTATAATAACGCAAACCTCTTTTTTTAATTCAAAACAAATTAAGAATGTTGCCTCGACATTAATAAAACAATTAAGAACACTTTGTCCAAGCTAAGAAATCAAAAAGTCCATTTTGATTTTGCAGTACCAAAAGTGCCGTCGCCAGAGCAACCGAAGTGAGGGAGCACTAGCCGAAAGTGGGAGGGCACCAAAATAAACTGAACGTTTGTACATAAAAAATGATATTTTACTTCTACAAATTATGTGCTATTTTTACACTTTTGCATTCATGTCTGAAAAAAGTAACGTATAAGGCTAGTAGCGTTTCTTAGCTCGTTTTGTATTCGGCCCATATATTGCTTGAAAAATCTGTCTGCAGCAATAAATGCGACCAGAGGGGCAGTCAGGATTTTGATGAAAAGGGGGCTTGAACCAAAAGTAACATTTTTTTGCACAATAATTGTCTTAATTTAGGCCCCGTACTAAACAAACTGATGCAACCAAAGCGTATCACAACGGGGGTCTGGGGGAGGGGGCAGAGCCTTCATCCGCTGAGCAATTTTTGAGATTTTGCGGCAAAAATATCAATTTTAACGCCATTTCAATCTCATTTGGCACTTTTCTGAACCATAGGCAGTACTTAAATTGTAGGGGGGAAGCGGGAGTTAAGTCCCCCTATCGAGATTTAGCGTCCCCCCATCGAGGTTTAGACGACCACCTATCGAAATTTAAGCGCTGGATGATGAGACAATCAAGAGCCAGCCAGCACGAATAAATCCTTTCAAATTCCGTCCTAATATAGTCCCAAATTGCGGTGAAGACCCTTTTTTTGATCTTCACATGATTTCAGGGAAAAAACACTTCAATATTTGGCGAAGACCTTTTTTTTTGGTCCTCACCTAGTTTCGGGGAAAAACGCTTCAATTCGCGGGTATGGAATTACATAATTTCTACTGAAGTTTGGTCAAGGCTGCAAAAGCGTCCCCCATGCAAAATTTTACAATTTAAGTACTGACCATAGGAATAACTACAGTAACTTGCTGAAATTCAGAAGTCGTTGAAAAAAAATTGCTCAGCTCCTTATGCCCCCCTCCTTATACTTCAAGTCCTAAAGTCCCCTTCCCCCTAATTGAGTGTGCTCTGAAAAACAAAAACAGCTGTTTTTTTACAAAAATGTTTTCACGTATTGTTTCAGTTCATAATCAATAACGAAGTACCGGAGCCGGTATCGATTCTGTAGGCTTACATCTCCCTTCCACGACACATCGGTAAATGCGTGCTAATCAGACAGATTATTGCGTCACCATTATGCAAAACAGTTGGTGGCCAGCAATTTCGCAAAAAATCGTGAAAACTTCAAACGAGAATTATGCTTGAAAGTCATAATTTTTTTTTTGATTATTGTTTGTTGTCTAGTCGTTACGTGATGTTTCAAAAACGAATTCTGAGTAAATTAAAACGGTGGACACAAGCAGTGGTTAGGGGAGCGTAGCCCCCCTGGTCCCCCGCAGCGACGGCACTGAGTACCAAGGATGGCAGTACGGTACAGTACACCTCAGTTTTTGCTAAAAAGTACGGTACGCGCTTTTTGTGAAGGTACGAGTACGGTACGTTTGGTACCCTGTTTGATTGTGCGATCTAAACGTATCAACGTATAGTGCCATGCAAGGACGTTACGTAACAACGTTTCTAAATTACTGACGATGCTACATACCGTTTTTGCGTTAGTACAACGTATTGTTACGCGTCCGTAAATTATTTATGATATGTGTTTTGACTTTCGAATTCTGATAATTTGTTCCCCTCCTTTTTGTTCCCCAAGAATTAAAATCAAAAGTCGTCATATGAGTTAAACAACTCAAAACTTGGCAAAGCTAATGTTTCAGAATATACATCCAGTTAAACCATTTTTAAAGCGAAGAAAACGAGAACTTCGGCAAAACCTTAGCATTTTTTTTATCTACGTACCGCATTTTTTAGATTTATAGAGCTTTTTTAGAGCTTTTTTAGTACATTTTTAGAGCTTTGATTGACCTATGCATCTTACCTTTTAAGTATGGTATGTTTAGAGCGTACCCTCCGATGAAAAGTACATAGGTACGGTATGTATGCAAAAAAATTTTCGGTACGTTAGGTGTTAGTACGGTGCAATAAATTTTTGAAGTACGCCGTGTTCGAATTTTGAACGTACGGTACTGCCATCCTTGTACAGTACTGTAAATCGCAACGAAATAACCAGATTTTTGAAATCTTTTTGTACTGTCCTATTTTGCTTTTACAGCTATAGCAATCGACAAAAATTTTACACAGCACAACTTTTTACCGAGCAAGAATGAAATTGTATCAATTTACTTTCCAATAAAAATTTTAAATCAAATGAGGCCGAAAATTTTAGAAAATTTAAGAGCAGCCAATCTGGTTACAAAAAAAAGTGTAATGACATGGAAATGTTTGCAAAATACTAGTTTTTTGTCCTGCATTGCTAAGTTGCTTTAATCACATAACTAACTGATTAAGATTTTTTTCTAAATGTTGTTAAAGAAAAGCAAGAAACTTACCTTCTTCAACCTTACGTGAATTGTGAACTACAAAGCATTGTTTTTTGGTCAAAGTTCGCAAGTTAATAAGGCAAAAAGACTTGAAATCAAAATAAAGTCAAAATTTAGCTAATATAAAATCAAAATTCAGCTAAAATAAAGTCGAAATTAATTGTTTAGATCAAAATAAAAATGGCCTTAGCCATCATAGTTGTTTTTGTTTCTCTTGAAACAAACAAACAAAAAAAAAAAGAACGTCTTTCGGAATCATAAAACTTTTCATTTTCTGGAACTGTAGGTTTACTACACAATAGACAGTGGTCTGGAAACAAAGTAATTTTTGATATTTTTTTTTGCTAGAGTGACGATTTTCAATGTAACTTAAAAAAATACCAGGCTTATTTTTTACGTCAAAACCACACTAATTCAGTATCAGATGCTTCGTATGTGGTACGGTAAGTAATCTTATCAATTTTGCGAGAATCCCAGTCGCTGCTTAAAAAGTTTAAAACACAGCCACGTTAACACTTCGATGTTATAAAAATCAGGTGGTGATTTGTTTACAGTAGGTCATGAACACTTTTATACTTGTAATTTTTCAAAAAAAAAGTATTTTACTCATTCTGTCGTGATGTCAAGACCAGTATTGGTTTTTGAAAACTTGCAAACAAGTAACAAATGGGCCACAAAATTTACGGCTACTACCGGTATACAGTAGAGTAATAGCGTTTAAACTTTGCCAGAATCTGATTTGTTCTCATGGAAAAGGATAACCTTAACCAAATTTGGCGTGATCAACAATCGTAGATTAGCAAATGTATGGGTGCAGCATTGAATTTTGCAGCTACTTTGTTATTTGAATATGCGTACAAGCCAACAATTGACTTTGATGACTTTATAGCAAAATCGAGGAACTTTATCTACTTTTTGCTATACAAAGCAACTTTGATCTTTTACGAAAACATACGTAAATAATACGATGTTAATTCAAAAAAAACAACACTTATTATTAAAGCAACAAAAAATGCAGTCAGTTAAAGCGCAGTACAAATGCAGTACAAGTGATTGCAAGGGTTTTAACCATAAAAATAATTTCACAACTTCAAAAACATGTATGGTTCTATTAAATGAAATTCGGACGCATTGTAGCACTTTTACGTTAAACACCACGATTCAACATCAATATTATTGCAACTCGATAACATTTTCTAGCCGCAATCCCTCTTTTATTTCATAAAAATTGTAAAAGATTAGCTTTTTTGAACACAATTAAAACAAACGAAAATGAAATTAGTAAACTTTAATAGACTGCCCTTGCCTACGTAAAAAACATGTCGCCATGTGTAAAAAACTTCACAACACTTGCTGTGCAGTTTTTAAATTAGTAAGCCGAAAAGAAATAGGAAAGCATTGGTCTCTCCTGATTCATTAGTGGGTGGCGTTAAGTGTACAACACTTTAAATTCCAGATTGATCGTAATATGAATATTCGGTAGCTGGCACATTCTGAAGTTCTATCTGTCTTATTACCAAATCTCTTTCTCTTTGGTTCCTATTTCTGCAAAAACAAGTTATCAGTTTAAAAACGATAAAAATAATCTGAAAAAAATTACTTACAACAAAAAATGTGTTTGACGTTATTAAAAAAGTAGTCATTTTTGGTAAAAAAAAAACTCTGCAGTCACTACGTAGACGTCATCAACTAAAAAAAATGATTAAAAAAAACTTTTTGCCTATCAATCGAAGTTCCAAATTTGGTGGTAAACTAAGGTAACTTGCAGTTAAAGAGTTAGAGTTGCGTAGGGGGCTTCCGTTTTCCCCCTCCTCCCGATGGAAAACGTTAGAGAAATAGATAGCGTAAAGCAGAGTTGTAAATTAAGCCGGGATTCTGGGGGTTGGGTCTAATTAGGTTTGTGCTGGGTTTGAGCATAAGATTTGGAAAATTCTTGGGATTAGTCCAGGTCAAATAGGGATGACTTGAATTTAAGATGCTATAAAAACATAGTTCAAAAAAAGCAATTTTAAAGGAAAACTTTATTTACACACATAAGTACAGTTATTGGTACACAATTCTTGTTATCGCATCAAAATTTATTTATTACTGGTTTTTATTTAGTAACGGCAAACTGAAGTTACTTAAAGCAAAAAAAAGCAAATAACTGTATATGCAATTTTAGACCTAGCTTCAGCTTCACCGAGCCTGGGTTAGGACGGGGTTTGGTCCTGATGAATGTTAAAAAAACAAATCAACACCAATGAAAAGCTAATATTGGTGGCAATTGTTAAGATTACTGAAACCACCAAACCATCAAAAAATATAATGTAAATTTTGTTTTTCAAATTTTGTGATGATCGGGGCGACGCCCCATCCCTGAGCAGTTTTTGTGTTTTCTCAGCCCTAAATAGCCATTTTAGCGCCGTTTGAATTACATTTTGCACGTTTCTGGAGCGATTTGAAGCAACTAAATTTCAAAACTTCAAAAGTTATTTGAAAGAATTAAATTGCCCAGCCCTATCAACCACCTTCCTTACAGGTCAAGTTCAAAACACGTTTAAACGATGGTGCTTTGGGGATAATGTTTAAGTGGCCTGGCTGAGGGGGATTAGCCCCCTTAGCTCTATTCAGTTGCGCTACTAAACATGTTTTATCAGCAACACGTGATATCAGCGGACTCGAATGGCCTGCAGGGCAGTTCGAGTATACTCAGTCTTGAAGAAAGAGGCAAGATCAGTTGCTAAGATTACAGCTACAAGCTAAAACACTGCAAGCAATGGCGCAACCAGTGGGCTAAGGAAGCTTCAGCCTCTCCCTTAACCAAGTCAACCAAAAATTTATCCCAAAATACGAGCGTTTAAACGTTTTCTAGACTTCAAATTCAAGTAAGCGGAGTGAATGGGCTGGGCATTTAATTCTTGCAAATAAATTCTGGTTTTAACAACTTAGATTTTCAAATGGCTCTAAAAACGTGTAAAATGTGACCCAAATGGCATTGAAATGTCCAGTTTTTCCAAAAAATTGCATTACCTCCCAGTGGCGGGGGACTTTGCCGCCAGACCAACATGGCCTTCAGCGGCTGGGATATACGCTCTCTAAACTCCCTCTGTGATGTGCTTAGCTGCGCCAATTTGCTCAGTACGCCACATAATAGAGATATTTTTTGAAACAAAAAAATTCTAAATTTTGGGACCAAGCCTCCTCATCAAAATCGTGGTTGCTCGCCTGACTACTGGTATTTACATTGTAAACTTAACTGCTTATTGTCATTGCTAGTTTACAATGTTGTCAATTGCGATGCTTGTCTGCAACAACGATACAAAAATTAAATTAAAAAAATGTCCAATACCCTATTCACCCATCCCCATCAAGCATTTTACAGTTAAGTCTGTACAAGAAATGGATCTTGCTCCAGCTTTTCCAAAGAATTTTATGCGTCATAATTTTCTCTTATATTTCTTCGGTTTGAGCAGACGGGGTCCGGACACTTTGAATCCACCACTTTGTCCGTATACTTTCAAGTAATATTAGTATTATGGTAGTCTTAAAATGACGCTTTTACCATCTCGATCACGTTGTCAATTACAATGCTATTCCTTAGTCGATGGTCATGCGTGCAGGATGACCATTGGAATAGATTAAGTCTCTTAGTTATTTTTATGATTGTTTGTCACTGCTGAAAAAAAGTCTTCCAAACTGATATTTTAAAAAATCTAGAAATTTTAATTTAATTATTTTAGTTGAAAAAACGTAAAAGTTTAAAACTTTTCACTAACCAGCAAAATTTGCATGGGTAAATTGTGACATCAGTTACATTACTGTTAATAGACGTAGCCAAGAGGGCAGGGGGGCCTTTCCCCCGACTGAAATACCACCAATGATAAAAATAGTAACAACAAAGCGTATTGAGCTTTAGTTTCTTTTAATATTTTTGTGTACGATTATAATTGACAATAATATAAATTTGACAACCAGGAGGCCAGGGTCTTCTCAATTCAATTTTTTTACCAACCAATTTAAATCAATAACCCGGGAGAAATGGAGAATTTTTGTACTGAAAGCTGAAACCTCAGGCCCTCATCTAATTTGACTTCTTTTCAAGAATTTTCCCTTTCCGACCGACAGAATTAAGGGCCTGTTATCAAGAATTTCTTTTACGAACGTAATGCAATAACATGATTAGTAATCATGTATTGTATAGTACCAATTTTAAATAACAATCTTCCTCCATCTAGTCAGTTTTTACGCAACAAATTACTTTTGAAAAAACAACATTAGCTATGGGAGATGCTTGTTGAACGAATCATTGAATTTGAATTAAATTGCGGGGGCTTGGGCCCGATGGTCGTACATGTACAATTGTACAGTCACTCTAAAACTGGTTATTTTCATAACAAAATAAATACCTCCAATGCAATTCTTCAACTGAATTATTTATTACTTGCTACTAAAAATATTGCAAGAGGCATTGTACCCTATTTTTTCTTGCTTAGGCCAAGTCACATACAAAATTCAACCTCAAAGTGCAAGATTTTTAACGTGGTTTGGACATAATTTATATGTAAAGGAAAAACTAAACAACTTAATTTTTTCAGTTGGCTTTTAAATCTTAAAAAAGTAGTTCTTTAAAATGGCTCTAAAAACGTGCAAAATGTGATCCTAATTGCATTAAAATAGCTATTTTTTTTACGAAAAAATCGCCCTGCTGCTTTGCCTCAAACCGCCGTCTGTGATATATTTGACTTTCACGCTATTGTTTGTTGACCACATTTCGCAATATAGACATTCTTGGAAACTTTTTAACTTTTCTTTCAACTCCACTCCTTTAGCAAAATCCTGGTAACGTGCCGCAGAGTTGCTAACGGGCCGACTAGTAAAGGCCCAAACCGGCCCGAACCCGAAAAGTAATTGGCAGCCAAAACCAGTCCGAAAAATAAGTTATGTCTCAAGAACGCGTCCAGTTATTACTCGTATGAGGCTAAAATAAAACTGCTTACTCCTAATCAATTGTGACTCAATAATAATAGTTTTTAACAATAATCATATGATGCTTAAACAAAGCAGTCATTTCGGTTTGCAAAGGTATTTCAAGTACGCTTTTATAGCACCTAAATAGTTAATACGGTAGGCTAGTACGTATTTCAAGCCTGAATTAAGCACTACATTTAATTTGTCAATCTTGAGCCCGAACCCGACCCGTATAGCCAGGCCCGAATTGCAACTCTGATGTGCCTATCCAGGCCCCGGCTTCTGATCCTCCATTCTACTGTACTGTACCTTTGTTCCATAAAAAGTTACTTGTTTTGAAAATTTCTTTTCACATCATTCCACGTAATTTGCGGTTTGCCCCCCTCCAATCAAAACTACATCTATAAAGTTGCATTTATACGGGCGACCTTTTTGCAAGCGATTTTTTGATAAAAATGGATGTAGCAAAGTTGCATTTACTCAACGGCGGTTTTGATCGTGATAATTGGTATCTTACTGATGGAAATAATCGTTTTAAATTGTTTTCATGCCAATATTGTTGTAATTGAAAACTTTAAAAGAGAACGGTGCTGCGATAAAAATCGCAGTAAGATTAGCTCCGATTTTGCTTTAAAAAGGTTTAGAATATCACTATCGGAATGGAAACAACTTGAGACAGTCATTTTCAGCAGCAAGATAACTTTTATCATAATGAGAACCATTATTGAATATATGCAACTATGTCACATCCATTTTAATCAAAAAATCGCACGCTAAAATGTCGCCCGTGTAAATGCAGTTTAAGTTGTTTTTTTATGGTAGTAAACTCTGCTGTTGTTAGCTTTGCTTCGATGCTCTTTACGAGATGCTGCAATAAAGCAAACGGAAGCGTTTGCTCAGCAAACCTTTCCAGCGCTTTTATGTAAATTAACCATAGATGTATACAAAAAGTTTTAGAAAATTGAAAACGAACTTTCTTATCATTGCAAATATAACCATCAAAACACCAAACACAATTGCAGCCACTTCGACAATCCATTTGGGTGATATGCCTTCGTCATCAACAGTTTCGACATCACCATTATCAGTTTCTTTGATTGTAGTTGTGGTCATGGTTTTTACTGCCGTCGTCTTTGCTGTCGTTGTTGTCGTTGTTGTTGTTGTTGTCGTCGTTGTTGACGTTGTTGTTGTTGTTGTCGTTGTTGTCGTTGTTGTCGTTGTTGTCGTTGTTGTCGTTGTTGTCGTTGTTGTCGTCGTTGTCGTTGTCGTTCTCCCTGTAAAATGAGGTCAAATTCAGATGCGTAATCAGGATTTTGTTAAAGCGCCAGGGAGCTTGAGCCCAAGGCTAAAATTTGTCTTCGTTTCACAAACGGGGTCTGGGGCAAAAGCACTTTGCTCGTTTTAGAGCCATTTGAAGCAACTACAATGATTGCCAAGATTTGGAAGCATTTTGAATAAATTCTAGCACCTTCAACCCCCTTGCTCATTACTTACTGCTCAAGTTCAAACCTTGTTCAAAATCACGCATGTTTTAGACAAATTTTCTAAATGACTTGTCTAAGACGGTGATCCATCCCCTTTGACCCACTTGTTGCTTTCACCACTCGTATCAAAATCAACAGCAAAGTACAGCACACATTGTTTAGTGTTTCAAACGCATAAAAGCATGCGAAAGCCACATAGTGTAAACTACCTTCTTCTCGTGCTTTTATTTCTTCATAAACTGCGTAAAATTTTTTTTAATTCCCAAGGGCAAAATATACATTGATACATTTCATCAATGGAGCAAACTATGCTGTCGAATTACAGTAAAAGGGCAATAAACCTTAAGTTTTAATTTTTAACACAAACAAAAAAACGTAATATCAAATAATTTCACCGCCGTTTTGGCTCGTTTTTTCATTGTTTGCCGTTAATACCTTCAACGAGAAAGATTTGGAATTATAGGGGAAAAATCGGCTGTGGCAACATGACAACTGAAATTTGCTTAAATGGTTTTTAACCCTAATTTATACAGACTATTTAATCAATGGTCCTTGTTGCGCTTGGCAAAATTGTGTCGTTTCGTGGCACCCAATTCAGAACCATCTGAAATTAATAACAAATATGGCTTGTGAAACGCCGAATCGAAATCCACGTTTCTTTAAACGCGCAAGTGGCAACATCGTGACCATCTGACGTAATATTTCCGTCACTATGTCAAAATTAAAGCTGTTACTAGCAATATTCATTTGCATCTCATTTTTTTATCTCGCAAAGCCCGAATTTTGAATTTTTTCCAAATCAGAGTGTTAACCAACCGACCTTAAACAATGAAACTCATGGCGCCATAGACAAAGTTGCCATAAAATAAACTACTGCTTTGCATGAAAATGCTGAAATTTTACGAATTTTGACAGGTTATGTTTGTTTTTATTTTTATACCTGACGAGGTATAAAACTAATTTTATTAAGAAACATATGTCTTTGACTACTAACTCTGCAGCTTCTGTTAAATTTAGCCCAAGTCTTCATTTGATATTCATTAACTATTGCAAGCCACCAGATTATCATGTAACATATATTTTGCTACATAAATTGCATGTTAGTGGTAAAAATAATAATGAAATTTTCTTGTACGAGCTTAATGGTCAATTGCTGCGCGCCATCAAGTCATTCTACTGCCGACCGAAGGTTTGTGTTCGGGTAAACGGCAAGCAATCAAAGCCGTTCCATGTTGGCTTTGGACTCCGGCTAGGGTGCGTTTTGTCACCTCTCCTTTTCATTGTTTACATGAATTGGATCAACAAATGCAGCCAAGTTGATAAGTGTGCCACAATTGCAAATGACAAAATCAGTCGTCTGCTAATCGCTGATGATTTGGTTCTGCTTTCTTCCACAGAATCTGGCTCCAGCGCGCATTAAATAGCTTGCAGATGCATGCAACACCGCCGGAATGAAAATAAGCACGGCCAAAACTGAGGTACTTCATGTTTCAAGAAACCCTGATCAGTACGTATTACAAGTGAATGGAGCAACACAGAGAAGTTCAAGTATCTTGGGGTTGCATTTACAAGTGACGTAAGGCAAAACGAAGAACTGGATACCCAAATAGGCAAGGCTAGTGCAGTAATGCGAGCTTTGCACTATTCGGTTGTCATGAAACAAGAATTGTGGAAACAGGCAAAGCTCTCAATTTTCAAAACAGTTTTGTCCCCATTCTCACTTATGGTCATGAATCTTGGATAATAGCCAAAAGAGTGCGCTAACAAGACAATGCAAGCGTCCGAAATGAGGTTTTCACAAAAAATTGAAGGAGTTACACTGTTTAACAAGGTGCGTAGCTCTGAGATTCGAAAATCTCTCAACATCGAGCGGTTACTTCTCCGAATTGAAAGATCTCAACTTAGATGGTTTGGCCATGTAAGCAGAATGCCTCAGGAAAGACTTCCCAAACAAGCTTTACTTACCAAAACAAGTAGGAGAGACCAGTTGGACGACCTAGAAATAGATGAACCGATTACATGAAGCATCTTGGATGGAACCGCTTGGGACTTCGCCCAAGCGAAATGATGGAGGTGATGGAAGACCGTGAGGTGTAGCAGCTTAATCTCGAGCTTCGGCCCTCGCAACCCTAACGGAAAAGCAGACAATGAAGAAAGAAGAATAATAATCCTTATTAGGGTAAATACTTTTACGTTAACTCACAAAATTTTTACTAAGACACTCGACTATATTGTAGCTACACAAAATTGAACATTTTGTTTAGATTTATATAACTTATTCAATTGTCATTACGGTTTGATGTTATTGTAAAAAAAATGCTCAATGGAAAATCCAGAGCAGAATAGTTCAAATTACAATAAATAAGAGATAAGAAACCCCTAAAGCTTGCTTCACCCTCACGATATTGAGTTATGAAAGTAATTAAGCTGAATATTACCTTTCCAAACAAGCTAAAACATACAAATTTTGATTATTATTTTGCACGAAGAAAATTTGAATTGGTAGCTGAAAAAGCATTTTGGCTTTGTATGACGGTAACGAAAAAGAATTCGATATTAAAAGTTTTGGATTCAATCTATCACCAGCTAAATAAACCTACACATATTTGGAGAATTGCTTACCCTAGCTTTAGCCGAAGATTGCGAGAAATCTCACAGATGTCCAGCTAATTGCACTTCCACAAAACGAAATCAAGGCGAACTATGGTAGCTAAACATTTTCAATTACTCTTTACTGCAGCAATATTATTATAACTAAAATTGCAGAAAACTGATTGCGCGACTGGAACATTCAATAAGTTTGCTGTATTCTGAGGAGGAACTTTTGTATTCTCTCAATTGGGCAGATATTGCAACTTCTACATTGCAACTGTACAGAAAATTTTCAAAAACTCAATAAACTGAATTCGTTGCAAGCAAAAACACAAAATTTTTTAGCCCAAAGCAGTTGATATATCAGAAAGTAATATATGGGGCATCTTGCACAGAGCTGGACAGCGCTGTTTCGAGCTTTTAGCTCTCATCGGCAGCCCTCTGCTATCTTTTCATAGGTATTCCCAGCTGAACAAACATCTTGGCCTAACTGGCAAACCTTATTGGCTTGCACAGAGGCAGATGCTTAGTTGGGAATAAACGATTTTTCACTTGTGGTACTTTAGAAACAAGTGAAAAATCGCTGGATCCTTGTAGTAAGGACAACCATAGGCTATCCCTACTACAAGGACT
The DNA here is from genome assembly GCA_963965965.1 of Trididemnum nubilum. Lineage (NCBI taxonomy): Eukaryota > Metazoa > Chordata > Ascidiacea > Aplousobranchia > Didemnidae > Trididemnum > Trididemnum nubilum. Next base: position 33,836,610 of record OZ014486.1, read on the forward strand.
ACCACAAGGACTAAAAGATAGCTGAGGGCTGCCGATGAGAGCTAAAAGCTCGAAACAGCGCTGTCCAGCTCTGTGCATACTTGACTTGAGCTACAATGTGAAATATCATTGGAACTGCAGGATTGGTGGTTGTTATGGCCACCTAACTGCCAGTGGAAGTTGACATGGCTTCCCAGGAGTCGACCATGAAGGACGTCAAGATGTTGCAGATATGGGGCATCTGTTATGATTGTAATGCTTCGGAGAGAGTGAGGAACCCTTTATCTGCTTGTAGCTTCACGTAGATATCAGCGCAGGCTACACAAGCACATATTACTATTGATGTATAAATAAATGTAAAGCAAAAGCTACCTCAGAGGTTTAATCAAAGCTTGTAGGAAAGTTCATCACAAGAGTTTTGCTTACAAGCAAAAGCTGTCTCATAGGTTTAATCAAAACTTGTTGGAAAGTTCATCATTAGAGTTTTGCAAACAATAAAAACGGAAAAAAAGGTTGCAACACACCAATAAAAATAAACAATTCAAATCGCCCTTGAACTAGCACCAACAAATGTCGATACACTTGACTAGAAGGCCATAACAACATGCGAAACATAAACTCAATACACAGTGATGTACAACAGACGTATAAATACTACAATGATAAGCTTCAAATTAAGGAATCAAACAATGGCAACATCCTCAAAGACTAAACTAAATTATTAAATTTATGTTCTCATACATTTATTAAAAAGAAACGAAACTTTTAATTTCATATTCCAAGCGAGATAGTGGCAACAAATTTCGTACGTTCAGTGATGCATACTAACACACGCTTGTAATAGTAGTAAATCTACTGAAAAAGCTAAAGCTGTAGTTACATTTTAAACCCATTTATTTAAACCCAATATGCATTCAAACGCATTGACAATCAAGCTATATCTAGTACTAGCCAAATCAGAACTAAAGCAGACTCAAATTTTCAATTACGTAGGAGCACAACCACTTGTGAGTAAGCAAAACAATTTTGAAACGAAAACAAAATCTAACTGGCGAAAAGTTCAAATGTTATGCTAAAAGCTATAACTCATAGTGTGTTATAAAAGCGATGCTAGACAAATTTGCTTTAAAAATTGATGACTGTGCCTTAAACGTTGAAAAGAACATGAAACTAGGAAAAAAAAGAACCAAAGGATTCAAAATGATGTCAATGTCAAATCAGTCTCAGAAAGCAGATATTTTTTTTATAAATAACCAACATTTCGATTATAAAACTGGGAAATGAGTAATGCCTGGCTCATGAAAAAGTCAAGCAGCAACTTTATGAAGCATTAACAATCACCAACGACTTGGTTGATTTTATGATGGAAAAAGAAGAAAATGTCACGAGTTTAGCCAACAGTACTTAACCCAAACCATAAGCAATTTTTATTAGGGTCAGTCGACCATGAGGCATGTTGACGAAACACTGAGCAAATATTAATAGAACTGGATGGCTTTACTTCTGCTTTTCACTCTTGCAGCTCCAATAATCTTCCAATTATCTTCTGCACATTGGAGGACCTACAGTAAAACAGAAAACCAAATACTGTTACCAGAAAAAGGTAACAATTCTACAAATTGGCAAACCGCAGTTAGCAGTAGACATCAAAAAACGTACCATATATGCATAAAACACTTACACTAAGAGAAAGGTGTATGACTTTTTAGAGCAACCACTTGACACGTGAGAATTATCTTGGCCGGTTTTAATCTTAACCAAACCCAATCTGAAAAATGTTTGACACAAAGCCCTAGCCATATTACAGCCAAGTCAAACATTTTTGCATCAAACTGATCACATTAAATTTTCAGAAAAATACTACATCACCGAGCAAGCTATCGCATCAAAAATAATCATAAATTAGAGTAAGGATAACTTTCAACACAAGAGTCTAACAAAATTAATTCAATTTAAGATATTACTACAGTATTTTTCAGACCATACGGTGCAACAAACTAGAACATAACATAATTGTTATTGCATGCACTGGCATAGTATCAATCAATGACATCTAAAGCTGTTATTTTCAAGCATAAGGCGTATCAAATAAATGCTTTTCTAGCTTTTATTTTTGAACTCAAAGTGCACCAAACTGTAAGGCGCATTACGTTACATCAAATTATTAAGCTCTAAAAAATAACAAAAAAATCTAAATGCTGCAACTGTACATGAAATCATAAAAGAAATCGAATCAAATTTTTTTCTAAACTTGCTGCAATGTATCAAAACATGTAACGAGTTGGCGGCGCCCATTTTCACATCATTGCACCTGAGCAACACAATTCCTTTTAAAGAAATGTTGCAGTGATGGCAAGCCATTGGCAACACTGTGTTAGATTGACCAGTCCAGTCTCAGAGCTCTCACTCCAGAGACAACCGCAATACCCCTCCACCAACTGATTGTAAAGAGAGCATAGCCATACAAATAAATTAAATGCATCAAAGTAGAAAGAAAAAGTTGGATTTTTTTAAACTTTTAAGCATAATAGTGCATCTTATGCCAAAAATATGGCCCTTTAAAATCTTAATCGCACCTAAAAAAATACAGGCAAAGCTACTCGCATGTTACAAGAAACTTGAAATTGTGAAGTTGAGTTGCACTGGTGTGAACGCTGTCTTGTCACGTGATCACAATAGAAAACACTTAAAAAGTGAAAAATAATCTTCAGCACACTGCTAAATTCAGATGAATATTTTAACTGAAAGCAAATGATTTAGATAAAACAAGAAAGCAAGATTTGTTTTTTATCTTCATTATGAAAATTTCAATTTTTTTTTCGAAAATAAAAGCTGAAAAAACTGGTGTTGGTAAACTTATCAATCTAGAAATACAAACATAATTAGCAAAAGCAAATAACCTTTGAAAACCTAACAGTTGGTTATGATTCACAAAACCTTTACAGCAAGCATTAAAGATCAACATTACTGCATGGGTTTATCAACAGATCAATAGGTTTCTTTGGCCATGCATCAAAAGTACATATCATTGATAAATTTGTTACACTCCGATTCTTAAAAAAACACAATTACTATTTGGTCACAACTCAAATATTAGATTGCTATTGGATTTCAACTGTAATTCATAATTTAGAAAAACCATTGTGAAACATAAAAGTTTTTGATCTCACTAGGCTATCAAATTAACTGTAGGCTTTTGGGTTGACAGTGTCGTTCTGTCATGAATAATAATTTTAAATGCCTGAGATATAATTATTTGCTGTGTTCTTACGTTTACGTGACTGTTTCTTTGTTATACTTCCTTTTTGATTTAGAATATTCGAGATAATTCCTTTCCAGTATATTCTGCTGTATTCTATTACAGTCATCGAAATAAATACTTGTTTACATGTCTTAATTGCTATATTTAGACTTGAAGTTTGTGCTTCATAATTACGAGCTCATGTAGTTTTTTTTATTGTGACATAATAATCAGGGATTGTTCTGGGATTTTCGATAGCTTTTGCCATAGTATAAATAGGCAGGTTGTTTTGCGTTCTAAGATTCTAATATTCTAAGAGTGGGTGATTTTAGGTATTAGTTTCATAGGCAGTTTTGCTGAGTGTATGTATCTGTGATTGGCTTGTGTAGCTATATAGTTGGCGATTTGAATCTAGTTGATCACGATAGTGTGTAGTGGCGACCTGAACCTGGTCGGTCGCAGTTAGGTCTTTACTATCTGAATTGGTCGATAGTAAGAAGTTTTAGTGGAACGATTTTGCTCAGTGAGAGTGGTTTTGTGTTTCAATCTTAAATAGAAGTTTTAGTTTAAGATTGATGTGCTTCTTTCTGAGATTCAAGAAGCTAAAGGAACTATCAACTGCCATTTTCGATTCGTCAATTGACATCTTAGTTGTTCTCTAGTTTCAGCCGACGTGGACGATTCTAGAGATTAAAGGTTGTACTCTAGCCAAGTATCGACGATAGCAACACGGTCATTTAACGCAACTATTTGTAAGTCTGATTAAACCTACTGGTAGCTGAACAATAGGTATGGACCTCTTTAAATAAAATCAATTTTAATTGCCTCTAGCTGTTACCTGCGCAGCCTATCATATCAAAAGCCCTAGGCTATTGCATTTCAATTCAGCTTGTACTGGTATGGTAGGCCCTTTAAGTTTTATTATTTGACATAAAAAATCATAACCTAGACTTTCTTGGCTGACTAATTTTTAAATTTTGCTTATCATCATACCAAATTACTTGCTTAAACTAGGCTATTTGTTTTAACAGACAAGACAAGACAAATTTTATTTAGTCGCTCAGTAACAATACAATGGCAGTCATTAAAATCAATTAGAATTGCGACAGGAAAGTTGCGAAGGGACCTCGCGGGCATCAAGTCAAGCAACCACCCTCAAGTCAAGCAACCACCCAAGTCAAGCAACCACCCAAGTCAAGCAACCACCAGATAAGCTACAACGCCCCTGCACCAATTGGGTAAACTTTTCAAAATAAACTAGCCTACTGCAACCCTCAGGCTAGGTTTACTAGTCTACTTTAATTTTAAATAATCAGGTATAATTAATGTAGTAAATAAGAAAAACTAGTCGTTTTTGGTCAAAAAAACGTTGCTTTTTTGTTGTTTATAGCGCAATTTAAAGGTAAAGCTAAATTTGAAGTTTACTCTAAAAGTAAAGCTAAATAAAGCTTAAATTAAGTCATTAGATATTGAGAAAGATATCCTGGTTGGCTACATGCCCATATTAGTGCCCAAGTTCGGCAAGATATGTACTGGTAAGTCAAGTTTTACTGTGAAAATTGGGATACCGGTAAATACTTTGGGTTACAAATAAAGTTCTACTTTTCAAAATAAACCAAAATTTGTTTGGTCAATGATAAGCTTATAAAAACGGCTGCAAAGAAATGCAGAAAAATGTGGACGTTGGCTGTAACAAAATGCAGACTAGCGGTAGAAAATTTGTAAAAACTTACAGACTAGCGGATGCGGTTACCGCACGAATTTTGCAGTTGCGGACTTCCTTTACCTTATATTACTTAACGGTAGGGCTTCTGAAGCCCACATTCGTTACAAAGAGTAATTACATCTGACTTGCTATAAAAACCTAAATTTTCCTGACTATTCCTGTTTTTGTTTTTGCCAATTACGACCATACTGTTTTTGTTTTCACAACTTAAAATGGGGGTTTTTGACAAAAGTTTTGAAATTTTGCCAATTTGTGGTTATCGGTGTAAAATTTTAATTTCACGCTTAATATTTCTGGTGGAGATTAAAAGGATTAGAGTAAATTGGAGTCCGAGATTAGATGGATTACAAAAATTAGCGTGACTGCGTTGCGAACGAAAAGCTAATACGTGCAGCGTCATCCGGTGTGAAAAGAATTCGTCCCGATTGCAGTTAACCGGCTCGACTACGCAGCCCATGAGATGTATGATTGGTTCAGTTATCAAGCCATTGATTCCAGATATTTATCACCTGTGGTTAGTGTACTGATTGATTGTAGCGGACGACGCTACAGGCTTCTTCCCTCTTTTTGCTCTGGTTTGAGCTGGAAGGTCGCTGTGGCTGGGAAGTCATTTTCAATTGGTGTAAGAGGAAAGTTGCGCGCAACGTCATCACGTCGGGATCACCAATTTCGCAGCGTAATCCGGTGTCAAAAGTACGCGTTCCGATTGCGGTTAACCGGCTCGACTGCGCAGCCTATGAGCTGTATGATTGGTTGACCAATAAAGCCATCGATTCCAGATATTTCTTATTTTTGGTTAGTTGACTGATTGATGGTAGCGGACGACGCTACATACGCCCGAGGCAATAAACAAAAATTAGTTTCCTTTGTTTTTGTTTTCACGCCAATTTCGATCGAATAGAGTTATTGTTGGTTTGCAAGGCAATGATTCCTCGCAAACTACAATCGAGCAAAACAATGCTATAGTAGAAAACGAATAATGATTCTATACAATCGCAGATTGTTTTAGCTATTTGCCAATACAAAAAAACAAAACCAATTCCTCATTGCGCTGTACTAGCAAAATCATGTTGAAACGCGTGATGAGATTACGGTGCTTAGCTCCGAGTCATAGCCACTGGGCAGCTCAGCCCCTTTTGAATAAATGTAGCAGGAGGTGACAAGCCGTAACCAAATTGCATCGTGTTTGACCAGCCCGGCAATTGACTTTTAACTTCCCATTTTATAAACAATTGCGTAACTGTTCAACCAACTGACCACTAAAAGCAAAATATAAACTAATGCTCAATGAAGTTTACCCTTAATTTTAATGCCCAACATCCGATTTACAAAAATTTCAAAAAATTGAAATTGAAAAGCTTGTTTTTGGCCTACACATAAAGCCATCAACTAGTTCAGTTACACGCCCCGAAGTTGATGTTTTTTGTTATTAGTTGATTTTTATTTATATTACAAAACAATGTTTCTGTAATTAGTTTTACGTGACAAATAGTTTAATACAAATCAATTGACTCTTTAACTCGCTGTATCACGTCGAAGCGTACAGTGAGTTTGCGGGGCCCATCTCCACGTCATTGCGCCCGCGCAACATAGCTCCTTTCGGAGAAATGTTGCAGCGAGGGACAGCAGTTGGCAACACTCTGCCCAATTTGACCGGCCCGACATTTGAACCTCGGACCTCCCGCTCCAGAGACAAAGGGGTTATCGCAAGTTAGATAGCAATAATCAAAGTACATCGCTACTTAAGCGTAGATAATCATTAGAGAGGTTTCCAGTTTCTAAATTTTTGTACAGTACTTCGTATTGCAGTAATACATTATTGCCTTCTAAACTGCTTTGAAACTTGCTTTTATTAGGCCTTGCCTGGTGTCTAGAACCTCAGGGAGAAATTTTATCAGGGGGTACCAAGATTGATATCAAGCTGTTTTGCCTAGACCAGGGCGAGAAATATGGTGAAGACCAGCAGCTTTTTATTTAGGTAAAGACGAAAAAAACGTTTTCATCGCAAATTCGGCCAGCTTTTGTTCAAAATTGCGTGAACACCGAAAAAAAGATCTCTACCGCAATTTCGGCTGGCTTTTGTATGCATGCACACCGAACTACACCCTAGTGGAAATTAATCTAAGCACTCGAAAAAAACACACAATTTTCAAAAATTTGCTTTTTTATTTCTAAGGCAATTAATAGTAAGTATGTCCATCTTTTGCGTGTAGAGTTAAAGACTAAAGTTACCCTTTTCTTTATTGATAACCAGGGGCGTTGCCAGCTTGGCGAGATCGAGGGGGCAAAATTGAAATCATGGGGGCAAAGCTTTTTCATTATTTCTGAATTGGATTAAGGCGAAGTTTCAGTGAAAATCTGGTGATCTCCAAAAAAAAAAAGGTTTTCGCGGGAATCCGAAGGCTTTTTCTGGCCGAAATCACAAATTTATACGTTTTTTCCGGCCAAAATCACGTGATCTCCAAAAAAAAAGGTCTTCGCCGAAATCTGAAGGCTTTTTCTTTTTCTGGGTTTTTCGTTTTTTCTGGGGCTTTTTCTAGGGGGGCAAGAAATAAATCGGGGGGTGGGGCAAAACCGAAAGTCGGGGGGGGGGCATTGCTCCCCCTGCCCCCCCCCCGCTGGCTACGCGCCTGTTGATAACACTAAAGATGCGTTTAGACTGGATGCGAAGCAACGCGAAGCGAAGGTTGGCGACCTTCGCCAACTATATTATAGTAATCACAGGTTCTGTTTCGTCATAGCGAGCTGGAATTAAAACGAAGATTGAGTTTGTATTATTTTATCACGCAATAACCGTGAGGAAGAGTCTAGACTAAAAGCCTAGGTAACAAAGCAATCTTGAGAAAAAAGTTTGTAAAGTATAAGGGGAAACGGCTTCGCTCCAAACCACAGTTTGTAAGATACAGACAAATTTATAGCTGTAAGGTCAAGCCCCTTTTTCTCAGTAAGTTTTTGGTTATGCCCCTGATAAAAAAAAACATTAAAGATTTTTTTATGTGAAAATTGTTACTCAAGCATCTGGATAAAAGTTTTGTTAGTTCTCACATTTTCATGTAACTGACGCTTCTTTTCCCAGTCCAATAATTATTATTATAAATGCTTTATCAAGTTTTTTGTTTAGTGGTGACTAATGAGAATGGAACAATATTAATGCACTTGCTTGGCAGCTACTTCTCTACCAATAACAGTAACCTCAGCAAAAAATAGAACTCACTTTCTACTCGTTAGATATATATTGGCTTTCTAGTTCTCTCTGATTACCAGATTACACTGACTGTAATTGTAATGATTGAACTTCAGACTTAAAATTGTTTACTTTGTCACTTTATTCACCATGTAAAGCAGTTAAAATTTTAAGAGACACTGAAACTGTTTTGAAATTCACAAACAACTAAATTCAGTAATTACACAAAGACACATCAGTAAATAAATATTTAACACACTTGACACTTCTATTTTCATCAATTAGGACTGGAGTGAAAAATCACTACCACACTGCAATATTCATGATCATAAAACTTCGTGGAGTCCAAAACCCTTGCTTCCAGTTCAACTTGATCACTGTCACAAACCTTCAGAAACAAGAAGACTTTTAAGAGGACATTCAGAAGAAAAAATTCCATGTTTGCAGCTATTAAAGAAGTGGTTACTAATTAGGCCAATCCAAAAGTCCATAGAAAATTGTTGATTTTTTGTATCTATCTAGTTCTTATATGTAGCTTGAAACCAATTCTAAATACAGTTTTATTCACCAAGTTGGCTTGGCCAAGTACACAGCTAAAAAAAACTTTTGCAAATTTTCCATCAGTATTCAAGCAATTGTTCAATTGTGGTTACTTTTAAAACAACAAATTAACAATGGGTAAAAACACTATTAACACACTCAAAACTAGCCTGTAGGTAGGTTGTTTTATATTCTGAAAAACAAACAACACCATGTTAGTTTACAACAAAAAAGCAAAAGCTGCTCAGCCAAAAGAACAACTGGACTGATACAATAGGTTCTGCTATGCTGCACAGAATAAAAAGTTTTGTTTTAAAAGCTAGATGCCGTGGGGCTAGGCCTATTGCTTTGGTGTATTCATTATAATGAAGCTCTGAGATCAAGCATAGCTATGAAAAATCACTCTAGAATTTACAGCCTTAGCTGTCTAGATCCAAATTAACATGGCTAGCCTAGGGCTATCCCGAATCTAACTTTGCCAACAACCTACTCTTCGGACTGATAAATAGGCGCTAAATTATACAAATATACTATTTACCTGATTTTCTAGCAAACTGCGATCATAAAAATCCGATCAGTGATTTAGTAGGTCATTTTACTACAGCCCGCGAGCAAGCGATGTTGCGCAACTGCTCGCGAAAGTTGCGACCGGTTGCAACTTTTAGCGAGTTGTCGATAACGTCAAATTTTGGTTGCTTCGCGTTCCTTCGCGTTGCTTCGCGTCCAGTCTAAACGCAACTTAACTTCATGCAGATATTTTTTATTTCATCGGCGTGAAACCATATGTGTATGACGGTCTAAATCAGCTTCATTTTTGTAGTACAGTCCTGTTTTCTCAAGCAATTTTTCACGATAGACCTCAGGTTTTCAGTAGGATTGAGATCTGGGGATATGCCTAACCACTCCAGTACTTCCATTTGCATCCTTTCGAAACGTTTTCTAATAATCTTGGCCTAGTGCCAGGGGGCAGAGTCTAGAGAGTCTCCTTTCTATTATTGGAAAATTCTCTAGAAACTCTCCTATCTATTATTGGCAAATGGATATTTGAAGTTCATCATCCCTTTAATAGGCACCAGTGCTCTTGGGCTTATTGAAGGGACAAAAAAAAAAACAATCGCCAATAATAGGAGAGTCCCCAGAGAATCGGCTAACCTCCATCATCAAGCCATTTTTTAACATGACTCGGCCTAGCGTTGTCAAATCGGTGTTTTCAAGGACGTTTTGATGTCTAAACTCTCTAACTCTTAGAAAATTATGAAATCAATAATTCAAGCGTATTTTATGAAAAGAGGATTGAGCATTTTATTGATAAGCTACCAGTACTACTGTCGCCAGATGAGAAATCATAGCTTGCAACCAGGGGTGCAAATCTTTGTTGAGCATTGGGGGGGATATTTTGCAATTTTACCCCAATTTTGCCCTATTTTCAACATTGGGGAGATGAATCTCGACCACCATTTTTTTCAGGTGAGCAAATTAAGTGAAGAGCAAAAAAAAAGGTCTTCACCAAAAATCGAACACTTTTTTCCCCAAATTCAGGTGAAGACCAAAAAAAAAGTCTTCACCAAAAATGGAACCAGGCGCGTAGCAAGAAATTCGCAATGGGGGTGGGGCTAATTTTTGGGTCTGGGGGCGGAGCCTTCAACCGCCGAAGGCCAATGGGGGCTGGGTGCGAAGAACCCAGCTGCCGGAAGCTGGGGTTCTGGGTGCGAAGCCCCCAGCCGCTCGAAAAATTTGCATTTTTTTGCAAAAATAGCTTAATTTTAGAGCTATTTTAATAAAAATAATGTTTTTAAAACGTAGCATAGAAATTGGCATCGTAACATAATTCAACTGCTTGCATTAGTGGGCTACGTGGGAGGTGGCTAATGATACCATTGCAGTTTTCTTGTTTACATGCTGGTACATCACAAAATTCGGTTATTCAATAAAACTCACTCGGAGTAATGTATTTCGTTTATATTTTAGAAAGAAAAATAATTTAGGGGGGCTAACGGAAAGATATTAGAGAGAAGTGATGGGTAATTAACTAATACTTAATAGCCCCCCCCCCTTCCTCCTTATTTCTGAGCTTATAATATATTTGTTGATAAAACGTATGTTTGGCGTTTTTACATTTGCGATCAAATTTAATTGCTTATTTTTGGGCATTTTTCGAAGTTTTCATTGATTTGTGATTTTTATTTTTGACAAATTAGCCCCCCCCTAAATATATGTTTCAAAAGATGCTTTAAATCACTTTTTAGTCCGTTACAGCACAAACAACAGTCTGAGAAAAGATAAAAACGTGGTATTTTTCTTATTCTGCATTTTGGTTGACAGGCCAATGGGGGAAGGGTTATAGCCCCCTGCCACCCCCTCAGCTACGCTGTTAAATGGAACACTTTTTTCCCCGAATTCAGGTAGAGACCTGCGCTCAAATGCACAGCAGAGTCAAATTATTGGAGGGGATACAGATGTAGACAACAGAGGTGGAGTCCTCGAGGACGTCCTTGGTCTCGAGGACGTCCTCGAGGACACATTTTGAAGTCCTTGGCCTTGAAGCCTCAAGTCCTTGGCCATGGCCTCGAAGCATCAAGTACTCGAAAATAGTCCTGTCCTCGGCTCGAGGACAGCACTATTTTTTGAACAGTTAAAATTTCGTTGGAAAACGCCAGAAACCATTGCGGAAAATTTGTGAACACCTTTTTTGTTTTCCTCACTTGGAGCATAGGCATAGGCAAGGGGAGGGGGGCAGGTGCCCCTCCCAATTGAAATTTCACCAATGACAAAAATGTGACAAAAAAGCCTATTGTTTCTTCAGTTTCTTTTTAGCATTTTTCGCAGACAGCAGCATCACGAAGTAACAATTTCGAAAACCAAGAGCGCATGGTCTCCCTCAATTCAATTTTTGCAAGCCAATTTAAACGTATAACCCGTAGAAAATAGAGAGTTTTTGTTTTAAAAGTTGCTATCTCAGGCCCACATCTAGCCTTTTTGTGAACGTAATGCATTAATCAGGGCCGGATTTACCATAATATGACGCAGTACCAGCTACGGTCCCCCGAGCTGAAATCGTAAGATTTTTTTTGGTCTTCACCTATATTTGGCAGAAGGATGTTGCCAAAATCTCCAAAGTGCCAAGGGCCTAGCGCGATGTAAATACGGCCGGGCAAAAACATGGTTAGTTGATGTAACCATCTATTTTACCATTTTTCAATAACAATTTATTAATTCACCTCCAACCTCGCCGGTTTTGTGCACAAAATACTTTAAACAAAAAAATCAGCCGTGAAAAATGCTGATTGAACGAATTATTGAACTTCATTTAAGGGGGCCTGGGCCCCCTAACAAACTTTTAAGGGGGCCTGGGCCCCCTAACAAACGTGTTCTCCTATAACTGGTTATTTTCATGACAAAACAAAAATCTCTTAGGAAAATCCTTGAGAGGATTATTATTTACTGCTAAAATGTAGCCAGAGACAATGCACCTTACTTCCCCCTACATGGACCAAATCACTCACAATTAAAATTTAACCCCAAAATGCAAGATGTTAAACGTGTTTTAGACTTAAATTGCAAAAAAAGGAGGATTAAACAATTCGATTTTTTCAATTGGCTTTCAAATGTCAAAAATCTAGTACTTTCAAATGGCTGTGAACACTTGCGAAATGTGATCCAATGGCATTAAAATAGCTTTTTTTTCCAAAAAATTACAAAAAATAGCCCAACGGTTGGGGGCTTAGCCCCCAGACCCCAAAAGCCTCCGGCGGCTGGGGGCCCGCCCCCAAACCCCTGTCTGTGATACATTTGAGTTACACAAGCTTTCTCAACTCGTTTCCAAAGTTGGATATTTGCATTTTTCAACTATTAGTTTAAGCTCTCTTCCTTTGCAAAATCCTGGTTACATGCAAACAGGCAACAACGATTTCAGAACTTCCATCCTACGATATCTTTGTCCCACAAAAACTTCCTCTTTGGAAAAATTTTGATGACTTCATTTCATGTGATTTGTGGTTTAGGCCTCCCCCAACCAAAAATTTTGGGTACACCAATAATTGGAGACCGCCTGAAAAAAATTTTGAAGACCTTTTTTTTTGGAGAACGCTTGCGCTTGTGCCCTTGGTCCTTGGCCTCGAGCATTGGTGTCCTTGGCCTCGAAAGGTTCTGTTCTCGGAAAGGCTGTCCTTGGACTTGGCCTCGGATTTTTTTTTGTGTCCTTGGCATTGGCCTCGAGCCTTGTGTCCTCGACTCCACCTCTGGTAGACAATACTCAAATTATTGGGGGTGATACAGTCAAATTATTGAGGGATATATATATCCCCCCATTCCCCCACCGGGTGTCGGCACCCCTGCTTGCAACAATTAATTGCCAATCAAAGCAGACCGAAGTTTTTTGAAACTCTTATCAGAGGTGGAGTCGAGGACACAAGGCTCGAGGCCAAGGACACAAAAAAATCCGTTGCCAAGGCCAAGGACAGCCCTTCCGAGGATAGACCCTCTCGAGGCCAAGAACGGGCATGCTCGAGGCCAAGGCCAAGGACCAAGTACACAAGCACAAGTGTTCTCCAAAAAAAAGGTCTTCAAAATAATTTTTCAGGCGTTCTCTAGTAGAAAACGCCTTCTAGAATTTTTTTCAGGCGTCCTACAAAATTTCAACAATTCAAAAAAGTGCTGTCCTCGAGTCGAAGATAGGGCAATTTTAGAGGACTTGAGGCCTTGAGGCCAAGACGAAGGCTAAGGACTTCAAAATGTGTCCTCGAGACCAAGGACGTCCTCGAGGACTCCACCTCTGAGCTCTGACTCTTATCAAGAACATAATGTACGATTATTGTGCGTGCAAAAACAATAAAACTAAAGGTGTAATAAGTTAAATTATGCCTGAAGTGAAATAGGCAGAACTAATTTAATAGTTCACAGAGACATCAAGTCTTACAATCCTACTATCCTACTTCAAAGGTGTAATGCTTTGTGTCTGCGTAGTTTGTTTAAAAGAAGAATTACAAATCATTAAATGTGAGGTCTATCCATAAATTGCACAGGTACCAAATATTGCTTCGATGCTCAAAGATTACGCAGGCATATGATTTAAGCACCTAGTCTACTGTATTTTTTGGAACAACTAACATGTGTGAACTATCGGTACTAATTAACAAATAACAATCTGCAACAAGTATTCCGTTCTTATTATCCTCAACATCATTGCATCGGTGCCAAAAATTGTTTTTCGGTTACCGATTGTCAAATGGTATCTTAGCTGTTATTTTGTTGTAACCATTGTCAGCTGAATTTTACCATTGTTTCCTGAAATTATTACACCATAGGCTCACTATTAGGAGTCTATTGTCACGCACAATGCGTATGCATTTAGCATTGAATATAAATATCCCAAATAGGGCTACCTTGTTAATTGAATATTTGGTTGTTTTGATTTTTAGGTTCATTGCCCAGTTTATAAAGACCAACAAGATTGGTTTGACTGTGTAACTTTGTAGGTTTAAGGACTTTAAGGACGTCGGACAATTTCCAAGGACATACGTCCATTTTTCAAGGATCAAGGACCCAGCGATATTTTAAGACAAATTCAAGGACGATTCTTGAGATTCAAGGACGTTTGGCAGCCCTAACTCGGCCCCATGCCACAAGGTCAAGATGATTTGACAATATTTCAAGAAGATGCAAATAGAAGTACTAGAATGGCCTAGCAACTCGCCAGACCTCAATCCTACAGAAAACCTGTGGTCTATCGTGAAAAGTCGCTTAAGAAAACAGAACTGCACTTCAAAAATGAAGCTGTTTCAGACCGCAATACACGTATGGTTTCACGCCGATGAAATAAAAAATATCTGCTAGAAGTTAATGTTATCAATGAAAAAAAAGGTAGCTTTAATTCTACAGGCAAAAGATGGACATATCACCTATTAATTGCCATAAAAATAAAGTTTACGTTCTTCAATTCTTAAATAAAGGCAAAATGTTTGAAGATTGTGTATTTTTTTCAACTGCCCAGATTAATTTGAACAAAGATGTAGGCTACTGCTAATTGAGTGCTCGTGAACTTATAGGTCCGCCCAGATCCACTAGACCCGGGTCGGGATACGATGTATTCCCTAGACCCCTGTCTCAGGCCCTGCTTGGTGACTCCCAAACCTCAGAATTTCTGAAGACTAAGCTCAAAAAATGATCAGAAGTTTTTTTACGTTTTGGTTGTATTTTTACAATGCGCACAAAGTGTTCTATATGATTAGAAAAGCATAAAAACTAATAAAAATGCCAATCATATTGTAGCGCATTTTATTTTTTATTGAACAAACACTTAAGTCAAATCAAAAGACTAAATGATTGTATGAGGTTCATCAGCAGACAGTGGAAAGACACAACGTTTGCACTTGACAGGTGACGATTGGGAAGACTTGTTTGCAATTTCGCTGTCTTTTGCGGGGGTAGCTAGGCAAACATGCTATTGAAACCCGACATTATGATAAGTGAAGTTTGAATTCAACATTACGTAGAATTAATGGCACTTCCCTGCACCATAGACATCAAATCATGTATTATTCCTGCTTCTCTTGCATTGGTTGTGTTGTGTAGTACACATAATAATCGATCATTCAGCACATCATAATGAAGTTTACCACGAAGCAAGACTGTAAAAAGACTTGACATTATTGCAAGTGCAAGTTGCAACATCCAAAGGACAAAAGAGAACCGGTGAAGTTTTCAGGTTTTTTTCTTTGCCGCAAGGTCACTTTGTTGTTTCGTGACCGAAGCAACAAACAAATTAAGCAACTACACTGAAACTGGCTGTAATCCAATAGCTACGGTCTAACCCTCCATTCTCTGCACTACTGTTGCACAATCAAACGTGCGGCAGAGTATATAGTAGGCTTATTTGGCATTTACCTGCTAAACAGTTTTGTGTTTTGCTTAATAATGACAGCTTAAAGTTTTCTCACTTCATCAAAAGATTGTGCACACACAGTCATTAACTTGGCAAAGTGGTGTTTATCATATCATCTCTCGTTGCAGTGGTGTCGCTAGGGGCGACCCACCCCGGGTGTCACCATTTTGGGGTGACACCATTTTGTAGTACCAGTCAAACAGAAAAAAAACAACAATATGTATAATATCATTGGAAATGCTTAGCACTCTAAAATTAACTAAAAAATGATTTAAAGCCCCTTTTGAAAAAATTATTTAGAGGGGCGAGCGCTAATTTGTAGAAATATAACTCACAAATTAGTAAAAACCTTTAAAAATTGCCAAATAAGCAATTACATTTGATCGCTTGTTGAAACATGCTGAATGTAGGTTTTATGAAAAAATATATAAGCTCAGGAATATGGGAGGTGGTGGTTATTCAGCATTAGTTAATTACCAAGCACTTTGACTCAAATATCGTTCCATTAGACCCCTCCCCAATCATATTTCTCTATTAAATATAGACGATATGGATTACTCCTTGCGAGTTTTATTGAACCAGTAGCGTTGCTAGGGGGGAATACAGCCTTTCCCTCGCCCCATTGGCCAGCCGGCCAAAATGCAGAATAAAGAAAATACCACGTTTTTAGCACTTCTGGGATCATTTTTTGCACTGGAATAGACTCAAAAAATGATTTAAAGCTTATTTTAAAACATTTATTTACGAGGAAGAGCTAATTTATCAAAAATAAAACTCATAAATCAGAAAAAAACTTTAAAAATGGCCTAAAATTGTCTTTTGATTTGATTGCTTATCGAAAAATGCTGTTGTTTCTACACATCCCTGAACATAGGTTTTATCAAAAAATGAAATATGAGATAAGAAATAGGGGAGAGGGGCTATTCAGTATTAGCCAATTACCAATAACTTCTCTCAAACTTCCTTCCATTAGCCCCCTAATTATATCTTTCTCAATAAAATATAGACGTTAAAGAGTACTTCATCAGAGTTTTGTTGAACTCTAGTATAGGATTTTATGATTTATCAGCTTGTAAACAAGAGAACTGAAATTCTGGCCATAGCTACCACCCACATAGCTCATTTTTGCAACTAGTATTATCATGTTTTTAAACTGCTAATTTGTATGCCACGTTTCAATAGCAATAAGTTTTATCAAAATAGGCCTAAAATTAAGTTAGTTTTTGTCAAAAATAGACAAAATTTTCGAGCGCTGGGGGATCCGCCCCCAGACCACCGAAACAGCCCCCTCCCCATTGCAGATTTCTGACAACGCGCCTGAGTCTAATCATGTTTTCGCACTGTTAATTTTTATGTCTCCAGAGTTCTCCTTGATGCCAGATTTTAAAAGCATTAACTTTTATTAAAATAAGGCTAAAATTACGTTATTTTTGCAAAAAAAAAAAAATTTTTTTGAGCCCTGAGGGCTCTGTACCCAGACCCCCAATGGTACCCGACAAATAGGGCGGAGTTTTCAGACCCCCGAAACAGCCCCTCCCCAATGCAGATTTGTGGTTACTCGCCAGATATTAAACGCGTAATGTGATATTAAACGCGCATACTTTCAAGTTGTAGAATCTTACAATGAGAAGTGATTGAGCTAGCCAAATAACAACCGCTATTTACAGTAATGAAGTAGCACCGCCATCTTTAAAATATAACCTTTTGCGGCCTACTATACATTAATATACATTACCAGATATACAATCTTTGAAATATAACCTATGAAGGGTGACACCACGAAACTCAGCCCCGGGTGTCACCATCCTTAGCGACGCCACTGTCTCGTTGCAAAACAGCTTTTTTGACTTTGGCAATTGCTACCATGGATGACAACTTTTCAGGTTGCGCTTTTATTAGTGTGAACATCAGCGCGCAAAAATTGCTACTGTACGACGCGGAAATTATGTTTTCCGTTCTCCGCTTTCCGCTTTTCCGTTTAGTGTGAACCGCCCATTAGTTTGTTGTTGTTTTTTCTTGCGAGCTATAGCACATTAGTTGCGTTCTTATTGTGCTATAGCAATTTTGTAAGAAAAATTATTCATTGTTGTAACGCACTATCTTCATATATATATGAATAGATAGATAAGCAATACTGATAAACACTCAGTTGAGTATAAAAACCAAAGCCTAATTGCTACTCCGTACTGTATATTTAGCGCTTATTCCAATTATTGTCCTTGTCTGCAAGGATGGCAATACAGTACGGTACGGTACGTAAATATGGTACGTCTCAATTTTTGCTAAGAAGTACGGTACGCTGGTACGGTATGCCTTTTTTGTAAAGATACGGGTACAGTACGTTGGTACGGTACGCCTTTCTTGTAATGATAGGAGTACGGTACATTGTTACGCTGTTGGAATTTTTCTACTAAACCTTTAACGTGCAACGTGCGACCGTGCCCGGCGTGCAGATATACTGTAGTTTAGGCTATTCTCAAGTAATCAACATTGGCTTTTAATTTGTCGTTAAAATTGTTACGAATTGTACTATGATTTCACAAGTCACAGTCACAAGAATAACCGATTCTGATGTCGTAACTGTTGCCTATGGATGATATAGACTATCTTGGAGGAGCCTAAGACTATCGTGGCATGTCATATATTGGAGAAAAATTTGAACAAAAACAACTGCAAAACTTTAGCTGAATAAGCAGTGATTTAAAAATTCCAGGCTTTTTTTTTACACTTTGCGCCGGCTTTTTGTATGCAGAGGCAAAAGACAGCTGAAGCCAACGCTAAATGTGTGACTTGAGATCGCTGATTTATAGGCTAGTGATTTCAAAGTCGGTTGAAGTTGCGAGTAGTTCAAAGCAAGGATGGCAGTACGGTACGCCTAAATTTTTGCTAAGAAGTACGGTACGCTGGTATGGTACGGTTCAAGGTTCGAGGTACGTAGTACGCAAATTCGGAACGTACCGTACCGTACTGCCATCCTTGCTTGTCCGTGGTGTGACTTTAATTAGTATCTTTATTGTTAAAGCCATTATCAGACAGTTTTGTAAACGACTCCTACATCAGACGGTTTTTAATCGATTCCTACTTGCTTCTCATGAAAATATCTTTATATGTTTAAATATGTTTGGGAGTAAATTCGTGCTCAATTCCCTAAAACGGAGATCATAATAAATTTGAGACTTTAGAATCCGAAGCAATCATTCTTTTGTACAATATGAGAAATTGAGGAGCATTTAGTCGGACTGAATGACAGAATAAATCCTTTATTAGTATAAATTATTCCAGTAAAACTTTAAAAAAATAAGCAAAAAAAAACTTGAAATTTCTAACTTATAACCAAAAAACTTTAACCGCATTATTAAATTTTTTTACAAAGTAAAAGCGCTGTAAAGTACTGTAAATTAAACCGCAATAGCCGTTATTAGCCAAGTAATATGTTAGTTTGCTGCTGCAAAAAGTTTCAAATCTTAATAAAATCGCGTTTGTCTCTGGAGCCGGAGGTCTGAGGCTTGATTCTTAAACCGGTTAAATTGGACAGAGTGTTGCCACGACTCGCCACCAGAGGTGGAGTTGAGGACACAAGGCTTGAGGCCAAGGCCAAGGACACAAAAAAAATCCGAGGCCAAGGCCAAGGACAGCCTTTCCGAGGACAGACACTCTCGAGGCCAAGGACAGGAATGCTCGAGGCCAAAGCCAAGGACCAAGGACACAAGCGCAAGTGCTCTCAAAAAAAAAGGTCTTCACAAAAATTTTTCAAGCGATCTCCACAAAAAAAGTCTTCACAAAAATTTTTCAAGCGATCTCCACAAAAAAACGTTTTCTAAAAAATTTTCAAGCGCTCCACAAAACTTTAACAATTCAAAAAGGCCAATTTTCGAGGACTTGAGGCCTCGAGGCCAAGGCCAAGGACTTCAAATTGTGTCCTCGAGGACGTCCTCGAGGCCAAGGACGTCTTCGAGGACTCCACCTCTGCTCGCCATTGCTGCAACATTTCTTCGAATGAAGCTGTGTTGCCCGGGCGCAATGACACGGAGATACGCCTCGTCAACTCGTAACAGGCATCGGCGTAATGCAGCGAGTATAATAGATTCAATTTGAATTTAATGCAATGTGACTATACGTCAACCTTGAAGTAAATGAGATCAGCTTGCAGCTTATCACTGTATTCTTTTAGCCAACAAAATTGCGTGCTAATGAAAAAGTAGTGTATTTCATTTTGCGTCAACTCTGTTGTAGGTACGTTGTCTTCACGTTTACGGGGTTAACATTGTACGTGCAGTATTTTACCCAAAAAGTATAATTCAATTAATTTATTATACAGTGGGGCATTAATTTACGGTACAATTTTGTCCACAACCCTAAGCATTTTGTCCACAAGTCCACAAGCAATTGTGCAATATACTATATATCAATTCATACAACGCATGAATAAACCTTATCACATGTCATCTAACTATGTTACATCATTATATCAGTTCAAATAATTAAAATTGTCCGAAATTTTTGTGATGCTTGAATAATTTCGTCGACCGCAATCAGCGTATTGGGTACGTCATTATCGTAATTACTACCGTTACCGCTTCTCACGGTAAAGCAACCATAATCGCATTTCACTTTTAGCTATAATTTCGCAGAACCATTACAATCAATTATAACGCTTATTAAAGTAAACGTTTAAGATCAGAAACTTGACCATCTTAAATAAAATGCATAATTTATTAACTTTCGGGAATAAATTCCAAAGTTGTTTTAGCTAGTATATTGAAAGATAAATAAATGCTCTACTATGCAGTGAAACTTTGAAATTTTTAGCTTGTGCAGTTTTCAAGTTAATACCAAAACTAATGGCGGGCTTCAAAGCCCTGCTGTTGAGGATTCAATGCCCTGTAAAAGGTTGAGTAACAAAGGGTTAATTTTGTAGTTGCGAATTCAGACACCCAAAAAGGCATTGCGGTCTACAAGGGGAAAATGCAGTAGTGGATTTGCTGTTGCGGAACAAACAATTTGCAATAACAAGTTGTGGTGCCCAGCGCTGGATAACAAATACTTGTAAAAATTGCATAGCAAGCAATGTTTTTGGTTCGGTATCAAAAAAGTTTGTTTCCGGGGTAAACATATTACTCAGTCAGTACATTAGCTATATCATGAACATCAGATTCCTCATGTAGCTGGTCCAATACTTCGTCTTCATCATCAAAATATCACTATCAGTGTCATCATCGTAAGGAATGTTCGACGATGACATTGAGCCCAGAGTGTCAGAGTCACTGTCGGCGTCACGAATTATCTCAAAGAAGCAGATTTTCTCTTCTTGGCGTCTTGTAATGGCTGCTCGTTTGGTTTACTGGTACTAGCTGAACTTGTGGTTGGTCTTCGGATACTTGCAGTTAGTGTTGGTATTTCGATAAAAATTCGACTTTGAGGAAATAGTGGTCTTGAAGGGCATACTGTTGCCATAGAACTTTGAGAGAAACAAAAATCAACATTGGGCAAATCTAGCAATGAAAAGCTTGCTGTTGGTACTTCAGGCGATAAAGCCGTTGCTGTTTGCCTAGCAATTGCTTCCTCTGTTGGTCTCTTGAGTAATGATAATTGTAAAGATGCTCAAAGAGAACTAGTTGCAGTCGGTTGCTCAGAAACATTCGACAACTGCTTTAAATTGCTTAGCTTAAGGTTTTGATGCACAAAAACTAACTTTTCTGTATAATCCTGAGAAAGCCTGTTTCTTTGTTGCTCTGCACATGACCTTGAGAAGAAAAACTTGTTTCGCACGCAGCAGACGCCGCAGGAAAATCCAACATGCCTGAAACCACTTGTGACAGTTGCGTGTGTGTACACAACTCAGATCACCACGTAGAAGGAGTAAAGGTGCGTGTAGACTGGACGCGAAGCGACGCAACCAAAATTTGACGTCATCGAACGCTCGCGAAAGGTAGCAACCGGTCGCAACCTTCGCGAGCAGTTGCGCAACATCGCTTGCTTGCAGGCTGTAGTAAGATAACCTACGTGCCAGGCGCGTCGCCAGCGGGGGGGCAATGCCCCCGCGATTTTCGTTTTTGCCCCCCTCGATTTTTTTCTTGCCCCCCCACGGTATTATTTTGGAGGAAGAAGTTGGTGTTTTTGGGCAGAAAAAACGTTAAAATTTGCGATTTTGGCAAGAAAAAGCCTTCGCATTTCGGGGAAGACCTTTTTTTTTTGAGATCACCTGCTTTTGGTCGGAAAATTTGTGATTTCGGCCAGAAAAAGCCTTCGCATTTCGGCAAAAAACTTTGCCCCCTGATTTTAATTTTGCCCCCTCGATCTCGCGAAGCTGGCGACGCCCCTGCTAGGTGTTAAATCACGGATCGGATTTTTACCAGCGCAGTTTGCTAGAAAATATTGTAATATTTGTATGGTTTAGCGCCTATTTATCAGTCCCAAGAATAGGTTGTTGGCAAAGTTAGATCCGGGATAGCCCTAGGCAGTGGTGGTCATTAGCAGGGGCAAGCCGGGCGGTTGCCCGGGGCCTCCCACTTAATTTTGCACGCTAAGGGGCCCCCCCAAAAAAGTTATGTAACATATGTTCCCGAAATTTTTGTAGCACATTTTTGTACCGGCATTAAGGTTCAGGCATTAGGGACCCTTTGTGGAAGGCCCCACCGAAGGCTCCTTTTGGGGAGCCTTTACAGAGGGCCTTTATTGGAAGGATATTTTTGGAAGGGCGCTTATTTGTACATTCTTCTGCAAATAAGTGCCCCCTTTGTGGAGTGTCTTTTGTGGGAAGCACATACAGAGGGCCCATTTGTGGGAGCCGTATGAAGAGGGCCCTTTTGCGGAAGCCTATGAAGAAGACTCATTTGAGATCATGAGAGGGCTTTTTGGATAGTCTCAATGCAAAAGGCTCTTTTCGGCTATGGAAGAGGCTCTATGCAGGGTGCCTTTTTGAGGAAGGCCCCTTTGTAGAGGGCCCTGTTTGGATGGTTTCTTTACAAAGAGCTCCTTAGACTAGCAGGACCCCATTTTGCAAAGGGCTCTTTGCTGGGAGATTTTTGCAGAGGGCTCTTTGTTGAGAGACACTTGTCAAAGGGTGACTCTTTAAGTGTCCAAAAACGCCTATCCCAAAGCTTTTGCAGGTTACCGTTACTGGATATCTGTTTACGGACATGGTACAAGCAGTTGGTTTGTCGAGCAAATGATCAAGATTTAACGGTTTGTCAGTATGCAGTATGCTAGCCTTTTGACACAGTGCTTTTGAGCAAAAACTGTAAATAGTGGGTAACATCACATAATGAATATAAGTGTACGTAAGGTACCATAGCTCATAAACAGCCTTGGTAATGTTAGTCTCATGTGTTCTGTGAAAATGATGCTATGCTGCTAGTTCTGCGTTTTTTGTTTTATGGTTCGTGGAAATCTACTGATAAGACTAACGGACAATGTCACGTTGTAATAGTAATAGCCTATTTAATACAACAACGAAAGCAAGCAACATCTACAAAGCCATTTAGAACCGGTAAGTTATACTCTTATTAAACAAATACCGGTACGAATTTGTATAACAAACTATATTTGCCACAGTGTGAGTTAACAACATTTGCTTTAAAAGATTCGTATGCTTATTTTTATTTCGTTATTGGCTTATTGCTTAATTTTAGTACCAATATTACCGACCTACATGGTATAGAACAGAGATGGAACCGGTCAGGATTTTCTCGACCCGACCCGACCGGTAAATTTCAATATCATCGCCGGTTGACCGGTTTTTGACCGGCCCGGTCAACCGGTTTTTTGCAGAAGGTTTTTGTTCACTGTTCAATGTATTCAATGAAAAATTTTCAAAATGGGGGGCATGGGTGAGGTGCAAAAATTTGTGACTTTGGACGGAGGTCTCAGAAAAGAAACGCAAAACAATTTTTGCGCTTTTTGCAAAAATAACTCAATTTTGAGACCTTTTTGGGATAAATTTTTGTTTGAACAACCTGTTTTGAGCAGTGCAAAACGTGCACAAAATAAGCATAAAAAGAACTGGAGGGCACAAGCTAAATTATTAGACGTTTTTTTCTAATGATATAATGCGAAAGGCCAAAAAATGAAATTACAATTTTTTACTTTTTGGTGACAGAATATTTGCAATATGCGAGCAGCAAAAACTAAACTATTATGACATTAGCTACAACATATTCGAAATATAATCTGCCCCAGCAGTTAGTAGAAATGCTGGTACTTCAGAAGAAGCCATGGATAGTTACATATAAAAAAAATAAGACCTAGGTCTTGTTTGCCCGGGGTAGAGTGCAGTAAATTCAAGGTGAAAAAAGCTTTTCAAAAAAGCAAGATTTTAGCATGTGTTAAAAATCTTAATCTGCGCCACTTCTACTCTTCAGCTGATTAAAATGATGCTAAAATGCCAGATAGCGTAACATAGGCGTTGCCAGGATTTTCGATTGGAGGGGGGGCAAACCACAAATCACATGCACTGACGTTATCAGAAACTTCGAAAGAGGAATTTTTGCGTGGACAAAGATATCGTAGAATGGAAGATCAGAAGCCGTAGCCTAGTGTTGGCATAGGAACTCGTTCAAGGAGAGGGCTTAAACAAATACCTAAGATGCAAAAATGTCTAAATTGGGAGACATGTTCAAGTAAAGACGTGTACTGTAATTCAAACGTGTCACAGACGGTGGTCTGGAGACGAAGCCCCCAGCCGCTGGGCGGTTTTTTGGAATTTTTTTTGAAAAAATAGCTATTTTAATACCATTGGATCACATTTCGCACGTATTCAAAACCATTTCAAAGTAGTAGATTTTTAACATCTGAAAGCCCATTGAAAAATCCAAGATGTTCAGTCCTCCTTTTGCTAGCAATTTAAGTCCAAAACACATTTGAAATCTTGCGTTTTGGGGTTAAATTTTGTAAGTGATTTGGCCCAGCTAAGGGGGAGTAAAGTACATCGCCTCCTGCAATATTTTAGCAGTAAATAGCAATCCAGTCGAATATTTTCCTTAGAGATTATTTTTTTGTCATGAAAACAACCAATTATAGAAGTACATATACGGCCAGGTGGCCCAGGCCCTCTCAATTCAAAAATTTGTGTAATGAGCATTCCCCTTACTGGAGGTAATTTCTTTTTAAAGTATTTTCTAGCATAAAACCTGGCGAGGTGGAGGTGAATTGTTATTGAAAAATGTACAATAGATAGTTACGCCTATAAACCATGTTATTGCCCGGGCTGGATTTACATCGAGTTGGGACCTTGGCACTTTGGAATTTTTGCAATATTTTCCTGCCAAATACAGGTGAAGACCAAAATTACCGTTTGAGCGCGGGGCCCCTGGCACTGTTCCATATGTCAAATCTGTCTCTGGTTATTGCATTACGTTCATAAAAAGGTTTGATGAGTGCCTCAGTTAGTAACTTTTAAGATAAAACCCCTTAATTTCACTTGGGTTGTACATTTAAATTGGTTGGCAAAAATTAAATTGAGGAAGCCCGGGCACCCTGGGTCAAAATTATTGTTGGGGGCCCATTCAAATTGGGGGCCATTTAAATATTATTGTAGGGGGATTTTTAAATTGGTTGGCAAAAATTAAATTGAGGGGGCCCGGGCCCCCTGGATCAAAATTATTGTAGAGGGCCCTTTGTAAATTGGTTGGCAAAAATTAAATTGAGGGAGCACAGGCCCCCTCGATCAATATTATTGTTAATTACTTTTGTACGCGTGTACTGTTGTACGCGAAGATGCTGAAAGAAACTCAAACTGAAGAAACAATAGTCTTTTTTGAGACATTTTTATCATTGGCAGCATTTCAATTGGGGGCGGGCCCCCTGCCCCCCCCCCCTGACTACGCTTATGTAGCGCAAACCTCTTCCACATGCATGCTTTATTATAATCTGATTACGCGATTTTAACTTATATTTTGTACTTGTTTGGTTTGTGCCTTGGCCCAAAAGAGGGGGGCATGACACAATGCTCCCACCCTAAAACGCCCCTAGATGTGCATGTCTTAATGGTCACAGCATATTAATCACAGCTTGAAACCATTCAGCAAGTGTTTTCAAAAGATGTGGTTTGTTAATACTGTTTTTTGATCAAAAGTTTTAGCTATGAGAAAATATATAAGTATATTTCGGTTGGTGCTTAGATGTCTTTTAGTAGCTAAAAAGGAGAATTCGACCGGTTTTTCAACCGGCTTGACCGGCCGGTCGAAGAATCTTGACCCGACCGGCCAGTCGACCTGACCGTTTTCCATCTCTGGTTTAGAAATCCTTTTACACCATTACTGCTGAATGAGATGGGAGCCTACCAGTATGTTTATATGTTTAGAGTTTTGCTTGTACAAGAACTTTAGTCTGTAAGTACAGTTTTGCAATTTACAGCCGTGAAGAACGTATAAAAGCAGCAAAATTGCCTACCGTTATTGTGGTGCTGCTCTCTACAAGGATATTTATGTAGCTGCTGCATATAAGACTGCGTTTAGAAATGGATTTAGATATTTGCAGTGCTTAATTGATGCTATCTGGCTATCAGCTTAGCAGATAACCGGATTTTGGAGATTTTTTGTTTGTGCTGTACAACGTGTGGCGTAGGCCTAAATCTCTTGAGCTTGAGCAATTTTTCCAATGTTCAGTGTTGTACCTAAAGTTGTACTTTTTTTAGTATTCCCCACTGTCAGTTTTAACTTTTTACTTTTTAGTTTCATTCTTAGTTATTACTATCTTTTTGACCTTATTTTTAGTTTCTTGCAAGAGCTGTTTTTTTGTTTTTTCGCTTTGGGAAGCACAATAAGATGTACTACGTCAAAAGCATTTAAATTTCAGATGTTCAGTATGTTAACACATTCAGACTACTATAATCTAGTGTAGACTCTGCTACAGTCTACTGTACTTTCTGTTTTTTTATGGGTATGTAATTATTACATTGGTTTATGTTTTGAAAAAAGCTAGTACCGTATTACTAGCCAAAGTGCAAAATGGGATTGAGGGTGCAATGAAGTAAGTACGTGGTTAGCTCTATTTCATGATGAGCTACATCGTGTAGTAGTGACTTCTGTCTAATTTTTGCCCATTGCACTACTGTATTTTAGTTTTTATTCGGTATAGTAGGAATCAGTTAGTATTCATTATGCACCTCCCTCTCAGTTTGAGTGTTTATTAAGATTATTAAATAAAGTATTCACTGCTTTTATATTAAGTCTCCAAGTGCTTTTCTGTCTGCTTTTTAAGTTGCAAGGCAGCCAGTTAGGTGCTGAGTTTTCAAAGTGTTATTACTACGCGGTACTGTAACTTCAAAATTTGTATTTAGTTTTTGTTTGTCACCCAGTTTGAGTGTCTGTTGATTGTTGGCTGTTGTCATGTTGAAATAGGACATTACGTTTAAGTGTACATTCTGTACAGTAAAATAAAGTGTTTACTGCTTACCACTTGAAAGTTTCCACTAAAAATGCCTAGTTTGATGGTATTGAGCATGTATGGGTCGGCCTAATAAGTAACATGTTATGACACTGCTTTTCACTCTTGAATGCCAGTATGCCACAATCGCGGGTAGCATAGCCAAAGTCTTGTTTTACAAGGTACCATATCATAGGTCCACTAAGTTTAATGTGCTGACTGCTGTGCTTACTACAAATTTTTTTTTTTTTTTTGAGATTTAAATATAAGAAAGAATCATAGACTGTATGTGCATAACACATAAGAACTTTTTGCAAAGTTCTATGATTTGTGATGAATCAGTTTAGTGTATCTATGCTTGATAGTACACCGAAAAAACAAAAATCTAAAATTTTAAGAATTGGAAGTCCATCATATGTTGAACTCATTAGAGTTATGACACTGCTAGATATGCATGGTATTTGCCACGGTTCAATTGATTGATCAATCAGAATCTGGAAAACTGAAAGTGAAGTGAATATTAGTCAACTGCTCATAATCACTGAGCCAATTGTAAGATTTTTTGGTTGTGCTCACTCTCAGATTAACTAAAACTAATGGTAGGCTACATGCCTACATCGGTTAAGTAAAAGCTTTTTGGGGAGGACAGGCTTGTGCTAAGTACCAACCTAGCAGCGCTGATCCTACAGGATTTCTGTAGCATTAGGTGTTGGTTAAGGGGGGCCCATTTTTTGTCCCCTTGCCCGGGCCCCCCCAAGTCAATGACCACCACTGGCCCTAGGCTAGCCAAGTTAATTAGGATCTAGATAGCTAAGGCTGTAAATCCTAGAGTGATTTTTCAGAGCTATGCTTGATCTAAGAGCTTCATTATAATGAATTCTGCACAGCAGTAGGCCTAGCGCCATGGCATCTTGCCTTTGAAGCAAAACTTTTTATTCTGCGCAGCATAGCAAAGTTCTTTTGGCTGAACAGCTTTTGTTTTTATTTTTTGTCTTAAACTAACATGGTGTTGTTTGTTTTTTTAGTTTTATTAGTTTTTTTTCAGAATATCAAATAGCCTACTAACAGGCTACTTTTGAATGTATTAATAATGTTTTACCCATTGTTTTTTAGCTTGATGTGTTTAATGTAACCACAATTGAACAATTGCCTGATTACTGGAAAACTCGCAAAAGTTTTTTCGCTGTGTACTTGGCCAAGTCAACTTGGTGAATAAAACTGTATTTAGAATTGGTTTCAAGCTACATACAAGAGCTAGATAGATACAAAAAATCAACAATTTTCTATGGACTTTTGAATTGGCCTAATTAGTAATCACTTCTTTAATAGCTACAAACATGGAATTTTTTCTTCTGAATGTCCTCTTAAAAGTCTTCTTGTTTCTGAAGGTTTGTGACAGTGATCAAGTTGAACTGGAAGCAAGGGTTTTGGACTCCACGAAGTTTTATGATCATGAATATTGCAGTGTGGTAGTGATTTTTCACTCCAGTCCTAATTGATGAAAATAGAAGTGTCAAGTGTGTTAAATATTTATTTACTGGTGTGTCTTTGTGTAATTACTGAATTTAGTTGTTTGTGAATTTCAAAACATTTTTAGTGTCTCTTAAAATTTTAACTGCTTTACATGGTGAATAAAGTGACAAAGTAAACAATTTTAAGTCTGAAGTTCAATCATTACAATTACAGTCAGTGTAATCTGGTAATCAGAGAGAACTAGAAAGCCAATATATATCTAACGAGTAGAAAGTGAGTTCTATTTTTTGCTGAGGTTACTGTTATTGGTAGAGAAGTAGCTGCCAAGCAAGTGCATTAATATTGTTCCATTCTCATTAGTCACCACTAAACAAAAAACTTGATAAAGCATTTATAATAATAATTATTGGACTGGGAAAAGAAGCGTCAGTTATATGAAAATGTGAGAACTAACAAAACTTTTATCCAGATGCTTGAGTAACAATTTTCACATAAAAAAATCTTTAGTGTTTTTTTTTTATCAAGGGCATAACCAAAAACTTGCTAAGAAGAGGTGTCTTGGCTTTACAGCTATAAATTTGTCTGTATCTTACAAACTGTGGTTTGGAGCAAAGCCGTTTGAGGTAAACGCGACCGTAGCAACGCACTGATACCGCAAGAAAATGCAAACTAATAAAATGCCCTCGAAAGCATTTAACTTCGCACTAAACATCGTTAATTGCTCCGCTAGCGAATAAAAAACCAAACGTAGTTTTAGAGGCTAACTTTTCCTCAAAGCAAGTGCTGGTATTACTGCGCTAAACTCTTATCCTCCTATGATAGTGTCAAATCATGCAAAAACTGCAATGTTTTTTTGCTTTCTCCAGCAAATCAACACAGCAATCCTTTGCACAATAAGCTAAAAATCCACTACTTAACTGATGACAAATCCAGCTTTCAGATGCACTCGTAGCGTTAACATTGGGTGTCTTCATAAACACCACTAAATAGCAAACACAAACAACTGTTTAAGCTTACTACAGGTATCATAACATGCTTGCCTGAAAAAGAAAAATCACTTCAAAACAACAACATAGTTTACGGTTTAAATGTACCTGTAGACTAGCCTATTGGTCTACACTCTGCAAGGTAGATCCACCACTGCCATAATGAGACATGGATGGTGAAAGCGTTTAAGGATTTGTTAACTGATTAAACACCTAAAGTGAACTTTTGACATCTGCTTCCAGCTTTTTGCATTTCTGCGTTAAAACCCAGAACTGTCATCGTTAAAACAGATTATGGCAACTTTTCAGTGGAAGGATTAAACAGAGCATTGATAGCTAGCAAATAGGCTAAGTACTACTACGTTTTTGAAGAAATGACTTGTCTTTTCATTTCCAAATTCGATCTGCTGTACTTCGTTTTTGGTTTTTCCCTTATACTTTACGAACTTTTTTTCTCAAGATTGTTTTGCTACCTAGGCTATTAGTTTAGACCATTGGTTTTCAACCTGTGGACCACAGAAGTATTTTGCAGAGGGCCACAGAGCAGTTTGGTTTGAAAAAGTTGTATTTGCACGATGAGCCGTTTATTCCCTGACATTGTCAGAAAGCTTGCAGAAAGTTGCGGTTAATGGCGAGTTGACTTGTTTTGTTTTTTTTTGTTTTGTTTTTTGAGATCACCTATTTTCGGCCGGAAAAGCCGTTTCAATCTAATTCAAGACTGATGAAAATTTGGGTCAAGTTCGTTTACTGTTGTTTCAAACTTCCAAAAAAGCCCCCCCTCCTTTGCGAAATCCTGGCTACGTTACTACTCAGGATAGTGGAAAAGTGCATTTGAGCAATTCTTCGAGAGTATAGGGCCATGGAAAATTTTCAACATGAAAATGGGCCACGGTTAGAAAAAGGTTGGGAACTACTGGTTCAGACTCTTCTTCACGGTTATTGCGTGATAACATATTGCAAACTCTATCTTCGTTTTAATTCCAGCGCGCTATGACGAAACAGAACCTGTGATTACTATAATAGCGCTTCAATAATAAAGTACACAACGCTTTCTGCTCATTGAATACATTTTAAAAGTAAGTTATTAAAATTAGCCTATAAAGCGAGCTGTCGCGAAGATTAGCAACCACTTGCGAAGGTCGCCAACCTTCGCTTCGCGTCCAGTCTAAACGCACTTTAATGGCGTTGTTGCTCGCCCAAAGAAATTCCAAGCTAAAGAAGGTTTTTTTCTCAGAAAATTTATCACAAAACTGAGGATACCACAGACCAAAAACTGAGGATACCAAAAACTTAGAATGCTTTTGACCCAACAACCTTAAGTTTTACTTAAAAACAGGTAAGCAGCAGAAAAATAAAATTCCCTGAGCTACATTTTATTGAACTTCTTGAGAATTCTATAATTTTTCATTTTTTGTTAAAATCTCTGATTTTTCCCTGCCTGAAAAAGCAAAAAGTATTGTTACCTGAGTGCTACGAACCCTGCTCTTTTAGGCCTGTACATGAATCGTTCATACAATAATGTCAGTTACATAGGCTACCGATGGTATACCATTTCGAGCTTTCAGTGCTGAATTACCGGTATGAATGGTGTCGGAAATGTTACCGACTATGAACTTGAAATTTATCATTTCCATTGCCACTACCAATATCAGAGTATTGGCTATAGCTTAGGCATATCCTTGGATTATCCTACCAGGACTAGCCTACGGAGTAGGCCAAGTTTACTGCTTGGTCCACCATAAGTTGGTAAGCCGAATAGTAGACCAGGCTTAAACTGCTACATAAATAGGTTAATATCATAATAGGTCCTAGTACCGGTCACCTACTGTAAGTTTTAGGCTGACTAGCAATGGTAAGCTAGTAGGCCTAGAGTATTTTCGCGGCAAAAAACTCACAGTGCATCCATGTTTTGCCTAAAACTGCATCTACGATACTTAGCTGCTTAATGAGGTGTTAAGTCGGTATTTGCACCGCAGCATTGATGCAAAAGTTCTGTTGTTAGACCCAGTGCATAGGCACGCCGTACCGGTAGCGCTCCGTTCTCCCGCCGACTAAGGAATTATTTGAGACCAATGTTGCCACTCAAGCAGGGGTGCAAATCTTTGTTGAGCATTGGGGGGGATACTTTGCAATTTTACCCCAATTTTGCTCTATTTTCAACATTGGGGGGATGAACCTCGACTACGAATTTTTTCAGGTGAGTAAATTAAGTGAAGATCAAAAAAAGGTCTTCTCCAAAAATGGAACACTTTTTTTCCCCGAATTCAAGAGAAGACATAAGCTCAGATGCTCCAAGGAGTTAAATTATTGAAGGGGATGCAGATGTAGACTATACTCAAATTATTGGGGGGGAAATAAAGTGACGTTATTGGGATTATAGGGATATATTCCCCATCTCCCCTGTTTTTGGCACCGCTGCACCCAAGAATCAAGATTTTTGTGATTCCCAAGATTTAAACCAAATTTCCGCTTCATATACAAAAACATGATAGATTATGTGAAAATTTCTGGTATGGATTGAACTACACTGTAAATTGTAAGAGTGGAAATCAAAAGGTGTAAATAAGTATAACTGAAAAAAAATTGCAGAAATCCCACGCTAAAAAAGGTAGTTTTGAAAATACTAGTTTTAGGTTGGAAACTTTTTGAGAACAAAAAAAAAGAAAAAAATCTAAGTTCCACTTTTTAAAATGGAATATTGCCGTTCAAAGACATAAGGTACTTTATGCCACAAGATAGAGCCAAAAGGTCGTCAGCAAGACAAAATATGGGCTATTGAAAGGTAAGCTTACAATTTCATAAAAAATGTTTTCGAATGAAATAGGTGTCAACTACTTTTTGCACACTGCATAATAGTAAAGTAAATGAAAACGAAAGGTCATATATATGAAAGTAATGCGACCTCTTTGGCGATAGTTCTGAGTTCTGCATCAGCGTCCTGCCACCTCATCGTGGTGGTGCTGTCCCCTCCCCAATGGGGATGGGTCGAAACGGCAGTACAGATCTCCCGAGGGGCTCGACCAAAAGGTCGCCCCCATTGTCTTGGACTGTTTTTTCATAGGGCTGCCCGTTGACCGGTCACAACTGGGCGGCTCCTCTTCTTCTTATTGACTGGACCCCCTTTCGACGTCTTCTTATCCTGGCATTGCTCCTTATTAGTGGCAATATCCATCCTAACCCGGGCCCCATCAGCAACCATCCTCACCCCAGATACCCCTGCTCCATCTGCCACCTCGATATGGGCAGAAACTCTCTTCAGTGCTCTGCTTGCCTCAAGTGGGTGCACTTCCTTTGCTGCTCCCTTACCCGTGCTCACTTTTGCACAATCTGTGCAACTGGAACTGCAGTGTGTTGGCGTTGCCCGGCGTGCCACCACCAAAGCAAAACTGGCTCCCCCACTCAGACCAATCCCCTCGTTATGATGCCTGCATCCCCTCCACCCCCTCGCCCGGCTTTTATCAGTCACGTCCACCTCGGGGTCCCCCAGGTTACCCCTGCTCCATGTGCTCTCTCGAGGTAGGTAAGGACTCTCTAAAGTGCTCCACCTGCTCCAAGTGGGTGCATTTCTCCTGCTCCTCTCTGACCCGGGCTGACTTTCGCAAAATCTGCGCGGCTGGCTTCCCCATGGGTTGGAATTGCCCTGCTAAGGGACCTTGCCTCTCCCACCCACCAGCAAGCGTCCCCCACCCTGTCTGTCCAGCTCTGCCCTCACCCACATCCCCTCCACTAACATGCACAGATTTCATGGATTCATCTCTACCTCTTCCCTCACACCCTTACCTCCTTAACACCTACCCTCATTCCGCCTTCACCCTACCTCTCTCACCACCACCACCCACAAGCTCAATACCAATCCACAACTCATAGCCCCACCCTCAAAGAAATCCACGCCTCTCTCACAATCTCAGAATTCTGCAATGGAATGCCGGCTGTCTTTCCTCCTCTTGTTGTGCTGAACTAATCGCCTTTCTTTCTGGCAATCAGTATGACCTCATTTTTCTCCAAGAAACCCATTTGTCGGCTACCAAAAAGTTTCAAATCCCTGGTTATTATACCCTCCACACGGATCGGACATTCGGCAGACAAGCCCCTGTTTCCTCCGGAACTAATAACACTGGTGGTGGTGTCCTCACTCTTATCCACTCTGACTTGGCCTTCTCACCTGTTTCTGTCTCCTCCCTTTCTTCCCAGGACCCCTACTCAGACTACACCTGTGTTAAAGTTCTTCTTTCCAACCACTCTCCTCTACAATTCCTTAACCTCTACAGTCTACTCCCCTCCCACCAGAAGCACTCCTTCTGACACTCGCACCAGGACCTTCTATCCTAACATCCTTCCAAACTCCCCTGACACTTTTATCCTTGGAAACTTCAATGTTTACCACCCAACCTGGGACAGACTCATTCCCCTAACCCGCTCGGAAATGACCTGTTTTGCAAGATCACTTCCTCCAGTCTGGAAACTCTGAACGACCCCGCCTCTCCCACGCTCCTTCATCATTCCACTGGGAGCTGTTCATTCCCCGATATTTCGTTAGCTCCTGCGTCTCTCGCTCCCCACTGTGAGTGGTGCACTCTCCCTGGCCTTGGCAATGACCATCTCCCCACTGAGATTGTCCTCTCCCTCTCTCCAGTTCGTCACCTCAACTCTCAACCCCCCCCCCAAATTCAACTACAAAAAGGCTAGTTGGGATGTTTACCGATCATATATTGCTGAGCACTTTCCCTCTCTTGTTGTTGATGCACTCAACATCCACCAGGCTGCCCACTCCTTTTCCCTCTTCTTAGTCGAAGCTGCCAAGGCCTCTATCCCCTTTGGCCGCCTTGGTCGTTCCCCCAAAGCCTGGTGGCCCCAGGAAGCGGAATCTGCAGTGCGGGAACGATGGAGGGCCCGCTCCAAGGCACACGGATCTGAGGCTCACCGCCTCAGATACATAAATGCTTCTCGTAGGACGCCCTCAGTCATTTCTAGAGCCAAATCTGCAACCTGGCAAGCCACCTGTTCTAACCTGTCCCCCAGTTCTGATTCTCGTGCTGTCTTCAGGCTTCTCAATGCCATCTCAGGTAAAAAGAACATCTCCCAAGACCCTTCTTTTCCCGGTTGCACTTCCCCTCTTGACACTGCCAACCACTACGCCTATCTTCGCTCACACCTATCTCAAGCAACACCCCGTACCTCGCACAGAGCCGAACGACAGTTCATGAATGAACTCCGGAAAGCTAGCTGTGAGGATGCTTCTTCCCTCCACGGTTCCTTCTGCTCCCCCTTCTCCTTGTCCGAACTCTCCACTGCCATCTGCAATCTCTCCTCTTTTACTGCGTCTGGCCCTGACCAGATTGCCTACTCTTTACTAAAGCACCTGCCTGAGCTAGCACAACTCCTCCTTCTTTCTCTTTTTAACAGGTCCTGGCACTCTCACACCTTCCCCTCATGTTGGAAACCTACAACTATCATCCCCGTTCATAAACGTGGAAAGCCCACTTCCTCTCCATCCTCTTTCCGCCTCATTTCTCTCACCTCCTGCATTTCCAAGCTTTTTGAGTGCTTGATTCTTTTTTGCCTAACTTTTCACCTCGAATCAAATCATCTCCTCTCCGCTTGCCAGGCCGGCTTTCGTCCTGGTAGGTCGTCTCTTGACCAAATTCTTACTCTGTCTCAATCAATCTGTAACGGCTTCCAAAAGAAAAAACCTCCAGATCAAACCATTTTGGCATCTGTTGACTTCTCCAAGGCTTTTGACTCGGTCTGGCACTCTGCTCTGTTTCACAAACTCCTCTCGCTCAAACTCCCCCTTGCTTTGTTCTTTGGATACGCTCTTTCCTTTCTGATCGTAGAGCTAAAGTCCAGGTTGGTGCTTCCCACAGCCGCTCCTTCCGCATCAGACAAGGGGGCCCCCCATGGCTCGGTACTTGGTCCAGTCCTCTTCATCCTGTTTGTTGATGACATCACCAAGGATTTACCTCAGGATGCCCATGCCTCCCTGTATGCTGATAATCTGGCCATCTGCTCCTCCTCCCCAGACTCACTCAAAGCCTCTTCTGTTGTCCAACCCCCCTCACTGTCCTAGAAACATGGTCCAACTTATGGATACTTCCTCTCAATCCAAAGAAGTGTGAGTCCTCCTTTTTCTCTACAGATCCCCATCAAGCCACTTTCCAGCCCCGGCTGAACCTCTTGGGCTTCCCTCTTTTGTTCAATCCCACCCCTAAGTTCCTTGGTGTAACCTTTGATCGGACTCTATTCTTTGGGGCCCATGTCCAATCCCTGTGTTCCAAATTTTATCCACGCCACAAAGCCCTTCGCTCCATAGCCACTGCCTCCTGGGGCCCCACAAAAGAATCTCTCTCCCTACTCTACAAAGCCTTTGTGCGTCCGGTGCTTACATATGCCTCTCCTGGATGGTTACAATTCCTTTGCAACACTGCAACCAATCACTTGGAAGCCCTACACAGAGCTGCATGCAGGGTCATTACTGGGTGCCTCTCTTCCACCCCTCCTCACTACTCCTTCTTGAGGCCCAAATCCCTCCTCTAAAGCTGACTCTGGAACATCAGACCCTTTACTCCTTCGAACGTGCTCTGCACCTCCCCCCAGACTTTTCCAGCCTTTATGCCCTGGCAACAAGAAACGTTCCCTGTCGACTAAAGTAGAAACCCTCCTGGAGATCATTCTGTTCTACGACCACACAACCACTACCATCCCAACGTGAGACTCTGATCATATGCCCCCCTTTCCCTCCATGGACTACAACCCACTTCACTGTTTCCCACTTCATTCCCGACTGCACAAGCAATAGTACAGCCCGACTCCAGTCTGACTCAAGCAGACTATCCTCCCTTCCCCCGTCTAATATTCAAGTATGGACTGACGGATCTGTACACTCCCTTTTTGGTCCCGGTGGTGCTGGAGTGTATGCCTCATGCTCCAAATGCAGCACATCCAAGTCCCTGTCCTTTTGTTCTGGTTCAATTGCCTCCAGCTTCACAGCTGAAACCTTTGCCCTCAAGCAAGGTTTCGTTTGGTGTACTTGCCATTTGATGATCTGCAAATTCCAGTCAGTCCCTTTCCTAACCGACTCCCAATCAGCCCTCTCTATCCTTTCTACAGCCCCCTCTTATCTCCTGCCTGAGTCCCTCTGGAATGTATGGTCCCTCGCCTCCTCTCTCTCGAACATTACCATTTTAAGCTTCCAATGGGTCCCCGGTCACGCAGGTCTCCCTGGTAGTGAAAAAGCGGATTTACTTGTCAAAACTGGTGCCTCTCTGCCCACTGATGCGATCCCTTGCCCTCTCCCCCCAGTTGTTGCCAAAGTCCGTAATTCCCAATAGCGGAATTGGAGACGTCACATCTCCCACTCCCATCTGAACTTCCAAGTCCCCGAAGTCTCGTCGGAGGAACTTCTTCTTTCTCGCTCCATTTGCTGTGAGCTTTCCCGTCTTTGCTGCCATGGCCAAAGTCTTCTTTAATCCTCATATCTTCACAGAATCAGTCGGAAGGAGAATTTTGCTTGTAGTGCCTGTGCACAGCCTCTACAGGACCTCAATCATCTCCTCCATGCATCTGAAATGTCCTGCATCGGAACCCCTTCGTAAATCTGTCTTTGGCTCCTCTCTCTCTATTCTCGATCTATGGTCCAGACCTTGGGGTGTGGCCCGACTGTTGGGTCTCCGCGGAGTTCCTCCACGCCCCCATCCCTCGGAAGGGGTCGGGTAGTACCACCACCACCACCACCACCACCACCATAGTTCTGAGTTTTAGAAGAGATTTAACGTCAAAGCTTATTTAGATTTTGAGCAAGCAGTAATGTAATTAATCATTCAGTATTCAATCAATAGTGTAGTTATTCAATGATAGATACTATACAATGCTATACAACGTATAACTAAATAGATTAGCAATAAACAAATGTTTTTATTGCTTTCTAATAAAAGTATCTTAAAGTATTTTCAACATTGGCTTGTCAATTGCGGCAAAAAAATGTATCTCGTTTACACGCCAGTAATGTACTACCGAAAGCATTAAGTAAACAGTATTAATTCAGAAATCTTGCAGTAGCAGATAAGCAAAGTTAAGCCGAGTAAAAACAAAGCACAACATCAATTTGTCAACGAACTAAACTGATGTGCTGTACAGAGTATGAAATATTCAGGTACATTTTCATATATATTTTCATATAGCACTCTTTTGTTCTAAATATGATTAATGATAATAATCCGTAAGTATTAACTGTCTCAAATTTCTCAAAAAAAGACTTTGTTTGTGGTTTTTGCCGCGTTTTGAAATGTTTAAAGTGGTATAAGTATTCACAGTTTCTTTGCTTGACGCTCTGTGAAGCCTCCTTTGTGTGTGGTAGACAGGTGGCAGCTTGACCCGAAGACCGCAAGGTCCCTTTGCTATCTCCTGCTCAAGAAAACTTGGTGATTAAAAAATGTTTGATTAATATTTTGTTAGATATTCATCTGTGATTCCAAGTAATTTTTGCTGGAGCTATCACTTCGGTTTATGCTTGATCTTATAAATTTAGAATATCGGGTTCATCTTCTCCGTTTAGGGTTTACACAGCATTTATACAGTATGCAAGATGTTTCCCGTTATTCCATATTTAAAAACAGGCGTTGGTTTTCAAATTTCTTGTAAGTTGTTTTGTTACAGTAACAGTTTATAGCGGTTTATTAAGACCGAGTTTCACCAGAAACGTATTGCAGGTTTAAATTTGTAGTGCCATTTTGTTAATTATTGAACTTAGGAGTTTGTGTTTAAATCTCAGATTTCAGCTGAAATACAATCGAGGTTATCGGTTATGACACCGATACTATTAGTACTAATAATAGCAATAATTAATGTTAAATACTAACTGCATTTATGTACAGATAATTTGCAATACATTGAGTTTAAGTTTTATTAAGCGCAATACATTGTTCAAGCTTTGTAATATATCCCATATTAATAGGGTAACTGAGAAGAGCGACTAAGGAAGCGCTTATACTTGAGTAGCGGATGCATTACAGTAAGCAGATTAATTACAGTATATAGTACTAGCACGCAAAACTTTTTTGATCATACTGTAGTCTTGGTTCTGGAGTTCTGTTTAGGGTTAATGTTTGGGAAACAATTATACTGCCACAAGTTTTTTGTGAAATAGTGGTTATTTTCTAGTTGTACGGTAGTTTACATCTTTAACTGTATGCCTAGAGACAGCAAATATGTAGCAGCAACCAGTAATGCTAATTTTCTGCTTTTTGACAAATTTAGCCGCATGATTTCACGAATTATATCATTTGTTGTGAAATGTCAAAAATGTTAGGGATTTAAAGGAGGTTGTGGAGCTTGCTTTGAGCTCAGAAATTTCGCTTCTTTTTGTTGGTACGCCTGGTAACTCGGTATTTTGACATCACTTGATTATAAGATAGGGTAAGATATTTGCAGATCTGTAAACTCGGCGCGCCATACCAACTCACTATTTATTTTTAAATATACTGCTTTTTTCCTAAACTTCCAAAACATACCTTTGTTTAGCTTTTGATGCAAATGTTTATACTGAACGCTTAATTGACAGAAATTATCAAAATTGCCTCTTTACACATCTAATGCACGAAGTCGTTTTCAAGCATTTAGATCAAGATACAAATCAACGGCAACTTTTAGGCACAAGTTTGATCAAGTTAATAGCCAAAAATTACGTTCTTTTATTAAAAAATTGAAAAATCTCTCAGTGCTCTGGATGAGGTCCCGTCTAATACCTCATCAGTAACACCAATATGCAGCTTTAAAAGTTTCAGAAATGTTTGGCTAGAGCTATTTCATTTATTGCATTTTATTTTATTCCATTTCATATTTAATGAAATTTAATGCAATTCAGCATTATTTTCACATTTTTTTAAAACAAGTATTTGATTTTTTGGAATGTTTAAACACTTGAGAAATCATACTACAATGTCGATTTTACCTTGACTTCAATTTTGCTTATTTAAAGAATTTGTGTTATTGCGAGCCAATTTTATTACTCTTAATATTATTGTACTTGCAGCTAAGTTAATGCAATAGCGCATAAAAATATGATTATATAATGCTTGGAAAATATTTACTAACGTTTGAAGACAACAATAAAATTTTGCGCTGCTCTTCAAGGGAACTAAAAGAAAAAAATGAAAAGATTTTTTATCATTTCAAAAAGTTTTTTTTCTTCAACTGTTCGATGACGACTTCCAGGTCTGGGTAGACCTTGACATTTTGGATGCTCTTTCCTTGAAAGCCAAACTAAAGGTTATGGTTAAAGGTAAGTGGATGCAAAAGCTGTGCAATATGCATGCCTTCTAAAGATATCGTTAACCGGTATATACTTTTTCCTTTTTTATTCGAACCAATAGATTTTACGTTGGCTAGCTGTTCCTAAATATTTACTAATTTTCGGTCTCTGTAGTTTGTTTTTGGTAAGCCTGCCGCCTGAATATCAGAGTTGTAAAAGGGTCAACTAGTTGAGTCTCGAACCGGTCCGAACTCAAAAATTAATTTGAAGCCCAAATCGTGCCTGAAAAAATCCGGAAGTCAAGTTAGGTCTGCAAAATTTAGCAATGTTGCTAAGTTAGTTTGATTACATTTTTGTGCACCTGTAACAAAAAGCACGTCTCGGGCCTGAATTAAGCCCGAACTTTTTGTCAACGTTAGGCCCGAACCCGACCCGAAAACCCCGGCCCGACTTACAACTCTGCTGCATAGTGCATGTGGATGGAACTTTGGCATTAATGTATGACGTCACAAAATTTTTGTGTGCACCGTCTGCTGTTGACAAAAAAGTTTTATTTTTCTGTGAGCTGCTATTTGCTATGTCGTAAAACTGCAGAGAGAAACAAACATTTTGGACTTAATTGTCAAAAATCCAATCTAAATCTGGGCACAGCATGCAAGCGAAATTACCAAATTTTGTCATTTTGAAACCCATAGAGTTTGAATTTTGTAGATTTTAACGTAAACTTTTTTTACCCATTGCAAACTAATTTTTTCTCAGTTGAGACTAACCTTGTTTTTTCCCTTATTTCTAGTTTGCAAAATTTGCTGCTGTGCAAGCCATTAAGGTTTGTCCAGTTTGGCCGAGAGGTGGCTGGGGAATACCTTTGGTTTAAATATGCTGAAAAACAATTGTTACCATGGTAGCTGAAAATAGAAATTAAAGAATTGAGTGTCATATAACAATTAAGTGTTGCTGAGCACTACTTGATCCAGTACAAAAATCGATTTTGAACGATTTACTGTGTATTCTCTATTAAAGATCAAAAGCTAAAAGCATTTCATTTTGTACTAACTATTAGTTACCATTCGATTCAATACTTTGTTGTATGCAATGATACTACTATCAAAGCAAAAAGATCATGAAGCATGAGAGAATATAGTTGCTGTTCATCTTTGTTTATTGTATACAATGTTACGCAGAAATTAGTCGATGCATAGCATTACAATATAGGGTACAAATAGCTGCAGACAAGTTTTATTCATATTTAAAAATGACTTTTGATTATCTATTAATTCATATTCTATAACCTTTTGTCTTTTTATCTAGCTACCTCTGATTTGAAAGAAAGCACGCTCTTCCAACAGTTCAAACTGCTCTGATTGTCTGGAAAAATTGGGTGACAGTGATTTATCTCAATCCAGGAGGACTTTTGGGGACGACGTGGCATTTGAAAAGTCTAACAATGATTTTATGAAAACTTCAACAGATACAATATTGGCATTTTCTTTCAATTTAGCCACAAGCAAGTTGCAGAACTTTTAAGTAACACTATTTTGCCATCATGCAAGATGAATAATAAAATTCCGTGGTTACTAAGACATGAGTTGCCGGAGTGGCCAAACAATGTTGCTAAAAAACTCAACAAATGCATTTCGGAATCAATTTCACTACCTTCAAGACTTCGCAAACAAATTTGCCGAGTATTTTTTCAATCAATCTCTACGCATGCACGTAGTAAGTATATTCAAAATTTTTATAACGTTATAAAAATAACCGAAGATTTCTTCGTTTGTGCCGTTATTTTTGCTGAGCCTATTTGTTATTTTTGCTAACTTTTGTTATAATGGTCTGTCAACTGCAAAAATTTTGCCAAAACTTTTTTACCATTCCAGCATGGAAATATTTTTGATGACGTTTTAGGAATGAGATAACAAATCGAAATCTTCAAATTTCAAGGCTTTTTGTAACTATTACGAAAAAAAAAAAATTTGCTTGCATTTGTTTTTCTAAATATGCCCATTGCCAAGCTATATGGTGCTCTTAACGTGTTGGGCGCTTCCCATCGGTGTTTCACTCAAATTGTTCTTCGTAATTGGTTTTGTTTTCTTCATCAAACGGTTTAATAAAAGCTGGTTTGTTATAAAACGTTAATAGTTATTATGTGGTAGATAACTGGGACAAAAATTAACGTAATTTAATCTAAGCCAAATCGGATTGTTGCGTTCTATTAAGGGTTTTACAACTATTTAGGTAAGCTGTGTTTATGACCTATTATAAACCCATTTTAAAAAGTATATCACGTATGTTTTCAGATAATTGTAAATTGGCTGATTTGTATGCAAGTTTTGATATATTACGCCAACGGATTACAAGTGTGTGTGCATGAAACTGGTAAGAAAATACCCAAAAAAATGGCGAAAAAGAAAAAAAAAATTTTTAAGCAAAATTTTGTTTTGAGAAAAAAAAATGACCAATTTCAAAACAAAATCATGCCGTTTTTGACAAAATACTGAACAAAAATTTGTTTCTAATGGAAAAATGTGTTGAAAAAAATACCATTAACAGTTTACAAGTATTCGATTTTTACCATGATCAAAAACAGTTATTATTTTTAACATGTTATTCGATTGCGCAGGCTATTTATAGTACTTAATTATTATACTGTAATTGTAATCGAAAGAAACGCGTGAAGTACTGTTTAGATACATTTAAACTGCTGAGCTGAACTTGACACGCTCAACAGACAACTTTTAAATGAAAAAAAATCGCATTAGTAA
Source organism: Trididemnum nubilum (assembly GCA_963965965.1). NCBI lineage: Eukaryota > Metazoa > Chordata > Ascidiacea > Aplousobranchia > Didemnidae > Trididemnum > Trididemnum nubilum. Next base: position 33,878,988 of record OZ014486.1, read on the forward strand.
ATTATAACGTTCTAAGTCTAAAAAGTTTCATAACAATTGATCCATGCTAATGTTTATAAAGAGGAAGTTCATGTTATGTTTTCAAGATGATAATAAAATAAACCGTCATAAAAAAATTTCAGCAAAAATTACGTCATCAAGTTTTAGAAGCGGAAGCGATACCAAAACTGGCGCTTTTACAGCGGTTTAGGGACGGATTTTCAAAGGTTCGCTGTAGCATAATTTTTCTACAATAAAATGCAAATCTTTCTTGCGTACCGTGTATTTAGGTACCTCGGGCGAATCCCAAACAATCGTAGAATTTTTTTTTAATACTCCGTTTTTAATTTGTTGTATTGCTTTAAATTTCTGCGTAGCTGCATGTCTTTTAAGACCCCAAAACAACAAACCCTGAGAAGATTTTGTGATTATGGACACCATATCAGAATAATTCTTATTGATATAGCAACGATAAGCCTACTCTGCAATGAGACATATGTAATTATGCAATATACAGTAGCATCATGTTAAAGGTTCTACAATACTCGTGTTTTACTTTATTTGAGAGAAGTTACAGTATGATGTTTTCTCCTGTATAGTTTTCAAGAATATTGTATATTGTCACAGCTAGTAGCTGTTGGAGCTGTATGCAAGTAAATCAGTAAATGCTGTGTTATATCAATATATGCCCCTTCAGATAATTAAAAAAGTAGGCAGAGCTTCCTAAATCTTAGAACTATATATCGAATTTTTAAACACTTTTAGATTTGAAAATGATTTCGTAAGCTACATAGTTCATCTTTAAATTGATAGAAGTGTGGCGTTGGCGCTGATAGTACACCACACAATTTTAAAAAGTTTTTTTGCAATTTCTGGCTTATCAATCAATAACTTTTTGTCATATATTTCACAAAAAATTGCACCACATTAAGTTTTCATCCGTACGATATAAAAGGCCAGAGTGGAAGCGAAAGTGGTACCCTTTCACGACTCGTTGTTGATATATTTTTGCTTTGCTATTCGCACGAGGCCCTGCTGCGCGCTCTGATGTTCTATTTCATGCAAGAGCATCTTACAGTCAACTTAATTATTTTGCTGTAGTATTATGTGGATATGATTAAATAGTGTTGTATTCTACTTGCATTCAATAATCACTGTTGTAATTTTTGATGGTGATTTACATTTTAGAAGATCATGCTATTTTATTAATTTTTAGTTTAAATCAATGATTATTTGTGTTGCATAGCAAAAAATTAGATTGATGGTTTGATCATAATTCTATTGATACACTTCCATAAATATGCTTAATAAACAATAATTTTTGATACCCAAAGAAAAAAATTTCAAGTAAATATCAAGACACCGTTGCTCATTAATTAATTGTAATTTTTATTTAGCGTTTTGAGCGCCTACCATTAATTGTGCTTTATCAGGATTTAAAGTTAATATCAAATATTTCATGATATAGTTACACTAATACCCATTAGAATAGATAATCATTAAATTACGAACACGCAGAAACCGAAATCAAAAGCATGCAATTCTTTCCATTTAAGGATAATTAGTTCAGCTTCAACAATTACGAAAAGCTACCCATAAATTGAAATCAGCAGTGGATTGGAAAGCCTCATTAATTAAATTTTTTAGATTTCGTCAGGTTTTAAAGACGACGGAAATAGAATTCACCTGATGAACTGGTTAGTTTTAAAAAACCACAAAAATCAATTTAGTATACAACTACTAGAAATACTTATCTATTATTAGCATAAATATGTTTAGTTTTTTAAGAACAATGTACTAAGAAAATTAATAACAAGCTATAGACAGTATACAGAGTCTTATAGGCACAATCAAACCTATGATTAACAGCCTAAGACATACTGTTTCGGAATCGACATTCGTCTTTTATTCCTCGTCAGTATAGCTAGGACTACAGGTATGAACATAAGCGTAGAAAGGCAAAAAATGTTCATACCTGTAGTCCTAGCTATACTGACGAGGAATAAAAGACGAATGTCGATTCCGAAACAGTATGTCTTAGGCTGTTAATCATAGGTTTGATTGTGCCTATAAGACTCTGTATACTGTCTATAGCTTATTATTAATTTTCTTAGTACATTGTTTTTAATAAATTGTCATTGTTGAGTCACTGTACATACTACTGCGAGTCACTGGTTCTAGTTTAGATCCGTCTCGGCCCTGTTGGAGACGTAGCCATTTTAGGCGAGCTACGAGGAGAGCAGAGGGTATTGATAGCGTTTCATTTCTAAAGATTGTTAGCCTAGTTTAGCTCTAGTCTGAATTTTGGCACTAGTTTTGAGCCTTTCAGCCTACTGGAGACGTAGCCATTTAAGGCGAGCTATGAGGAGAGTAGAGAGTTAGCTAGCCTATCGTTCTTCTGATAGATGTAAGGTAAGATTTGTACTTTAGTCGGTAAAGATCTAATTTTTAGCAATAGCTTCATTCGGCATTAGTTTAATCAATAGCTTCAGTTTCTTTGGGTAAAATTTTTCGGTCAAGGTTCATTTATTTTGTTAGCTAGGCTATCGCTCTTCTGCGATAGATTTGTACTTTAGTCGGTAACGATTTGATTTATTGCAATAGCTTCATTCAGTAAAGATTTAATTAATAGCTCCAGTGTTATTGAGTAAGGATTTTTCAGCTAAGATTTATCTATTTTGGCTAAAATTGACGGAATGATGGGTAAAGATTTATTTATTACAAACGTAATCGGTAAAGATTTATTCATTGATTGGTAAATTGGTAAAGATGCTTGTTTTGAAGATTTTTATCACTGGTGATAATTGTCCTTTTTGGCCTTGCTAGCCTTACTGATGAGCCCTGAGATTGGGCGAAACAGCTGTCTAAGGCATGCTATAGGAAATTATTTTGCACTGAACTATTAGAATTATCTCTTGTAGTATTGTGGTCACTTTATATTTTTGGGAAAAAAAAAATTGTGTCATGATCTGGTTAATTTGCAATTTTTTGCCTTTCTACGCTCATGTTCATACCTGTAGTCCTAGCTATACTGACGAGGAATAAAAGACGAATGTCGATTCCGAAACAGTATGTCTTAGGCTGTTAATCATAGGTTTGATTGTGCCTATAAGACTCTGTATACTGTCTATAGCTTATTATTAATGTTTAGTTTTCTTTTAAGCTTTTATTAATTTTGGCTTCGTAGGCCAAGTTACACATCTACAAATGATTGTAAATGAGGAATCTAATTTAGAAATTAAAATTATTACTACACGAATCAAAATCCAAAATGTGTTCTCTAATATCAAATTTGTTGGATTTTGAAGCGCTTAGACGCTCTTTTTTTCTAGTACACAAAAATTAATTCCTCGGCTGATAAGATGTGTGATAATGACGTTTTTGTCTCGTGCTTATCAAAATAAAGAGTTCCAGAGCTGGGCAAGTCCGCAAGTTAGTCCGCAAGTCCGCAAATCCGCAATTGCGGAATAACGAAAAAAGTTGCGGACATGCGGACTTTGGCAGTTTAAATTGCGGACTTGCGGTTGCGGACTATTTTTAATTTTAGTCCGCAATTCCGCAAGTTTTATACAAATATTGGAATTTTTTACTATTTTCGTGAAATATTCATGTTTTTACCCAGTCAAACATGAGAAATCAATTTAATTTTTTCGTATTCAAGTTCGGCAAAAATATCAAGTTATTCGAGTTCAGGCTGGCATAAATATTATAGGTTTGCTTTTCGACTTAATCCCTTTCTTTTTGTTGACATGCTGTTTGGTAACGTGAGAAACGAATAGATGCCGCGTGCTCATCTGTTATGCAAATAGTTGGTTGATTTTTTAGAACATTTTATAACCACCTTTTGTGCTTGTTTTAAGAATCTTTTAGAACTGTCATTGTGGTAATTTTAACTGTATTGTCTTTAGACCTTTAATCCAATAATCTTTAAGTCTGCAACTAGTGCTCAAATTAGTTAATCTTCGACAGTACGAGTGATGTGGTGTCTCAAATTTTCGTAGTTTAGTGTATCAAGTTAGATGTGTAGTAAGTTGGTTGCTGATGTTTCTATTTCTAAAGTGAGACCTCGAAGCAGTTTTTTAGTAATATAGTCTAGTAAAGTCTAGCATAGTGTTAGTATAATCAATAGCGTAAATTTTGGTCTGGTAAATTTTAGTTAATTGATATTGATTTGGCTAGCTGATAATTGACTTCTTGTTTTGCCGTGCTGCGTTGGATGAATCAAATTTTTGGTGTTCTGTGAGGAATAAAATTGTTATATTTATATCCAAAGTGTGGTATGACTGCAGAAATATGAAGGATACGATGCGCGGCGAGACAGGCTATTACAAGCGGGTCTAACCTGATTTAAATTGGAGTCAACACTGTTTTCTCGAGTTCGGCAAAACAAGTTCGTTTTTTGGGTTTAAGTTCAAATTTGCAGCCCTGGTTCAAAGTATGGCTTTGTTGTTTTTTACCGTGAGTTTACAAAATTTGCCACTGAGGTATCATTTTTTGTACTGGTAGCCAGTGCCGTCGCTACGGTGAGGCCAGGGGCGCCGTCCCCCCCTAACGACTGCTTGTGCCCCCCCAGTTTGGTTCATTCAAATTGCTTTTTTGGAAACGACAAGACAACAGGCACTAATGGAAAAAAGGAATAATAATTTTCAAACATGATTCTCGTTTGAAGTTTTCTCGATTGTTTGCAAAATTGCTGACCACCAACTGGCGTACATAAATGTGACCGAAAAATCCGTCTTATTAACATGTCTTTACGGATGTGTCGTGGAATAGGGATGTATGCCTACAGAAGCGTTACCGGTATTTCGTTAGTGATTATGACCTGAAACAATACGTGAAAACATTTTTTTAAAAGACCAGCTGTTTTTTTTTAGACCACAGTCAAGATTTATTTTAGTTCGCAGTCAGTGGCGCAGTTAGGGGAAAGAGGCTAAGGGGTCATCAACCCCTTCAAACCAAGTCATTTAGAAAATATAACCAAAAAAAGAATAAGCGTTTAAACGTGTTTTGGACTTGACCTAATGTATATGGGGGCTCAAGAGGCTAGACAATTGAAATGTTCAATGACTTCTGAATTTTAGCAATTTACTGTAATTATTGATATGGTTTTAAAACGTGCGTAAATTGATTCAAATGGCGTTAAAATCGCTATTTTTGCCGCAAAATTGCAAAAATCACCCAGCAGCTGAGCCCCCTCTGTAACATGCTTGAGTAGCAACGGTTTGTTCAGCACGGGACCTAAATTAGATAATTTTTGTGCAAAAAACATTTACTTTTGGTTCAAGCCCCCTCTCTCTTACTTAGCAAAACCCTGGTTGCGCTTCTGGTCGCATTCACTCCTTTAGACATATTTTTCAAGCGATTATACCGGCCGCATGCGAAACGAGCTAATAAACGCTGCCGAGCTTATATGTATCTTTTTTCAAAGATGAATACAAAATTGTAGCTTTAAAATATCAGTTTTTGCGTGAAAAAGTTCACTCCATTTTCGTCTAGGGCCCTCTCACTTCGTTTGGTCTGGCGACGGCACTGCTGGTAGCGTGTGCTTATCTCATTCCTAGAGTATTTATTGAAACTAGGGACTAAAAATTTAGTAATAAGATTAGGGATATGAATGTTTTTTTGCCTTTTACTGCATTTGCCTTTTCCTGCCTCGAAAAAGAATTGTATTAGAATATATTGTTGCAAGCGGAAATGCGGATGGTACTTTGCTATTTGATGGCTTCTCACTGTAATTCAATGGCTTTTAATCTCGAAATCCTTAGCTTCATTGTAACATTTTTGAGGGTTCGCCGGAGGGTTGTGCATTATGCTTCCACGCAGTTTCGGCACCTATTGTATAAGCAGAAGCGCAACCAGGAGGGCTGGGGGCTAAAAACCCTTAGTCAAGTCACTTAAGAACTTTAACCAAAATTACAAGCGTTTCAATTTTTTTTGAGTTGGACCTGAAAGTAAGAGAGGCTGGGCTATTCAATTCTTAAGTTTGCATCCGAAAAAGCAGCTCAATAACAAGTCATGCAGCAGTACATTTACTACAATCAACGATTGTGAGTAATTCCTTCTATTGCGTGGAATGTATTCACCATACGTTTGCTATACGTCCCACAAGTCACAACGTGGTTGATTGCAAAACTTTTTCACTCGGTTTATAAAAAGTTGAGGACTTGCGGTGCGAACTTCAAATATTACGAAGTTGCGGACTTGCGGTCGCGGACTTCAAGAATTACGAAGTTGCAGACTTGCGGTTGCGGACTTCAAGAATTACGAAGTTGCAGACTTGCGGTTGCGGATTCAAGAATCTCGAAAAGTCGTTACGGACTTGCGGTTGAGGACTAAGCTTTCAAACGTCCAATTGCGGACTTGCGGTTGCGAATTAAGAAAATTGAAATTCGGTTGCGGATTTGCGGATTGCGGACTTAAAAAAAAAACTTGCGATGCCCAGCACTGAAGAGTTCACTGTTTTACGTCGTTTTAAAAACTGAGAATGTAGAACAAATAATTGATGAGGTTTTCCGTCGCATTGCTGGTTTTAACCTTCCCAAATATTGACTTTAAAAATTATCTTTGAAGGGGAAAGAACAACACACGTTTTTTTTGCTTTGCGTAACAAATTTATTAATGCTTATTTGTGTAACTATATCATAAAATATTTGATAGTAAAGTTAGGTCCAGATGAAGCACAATGACGCTAAAAACATTTAATAATTACAGTTGCCAATGATGAATAAACAATATTCTTAACCAATAAGCGCTGCTATAGCTCCCGCCAGCTTCGCTATCAGTAAAGATAAGGTAATGAAAATGAAATAATTACTATCATATTGATTGTCGAATTTTTCTTGCAAATTTTGCCAAAATATTTCTTTGTGCTAATCAAATATTTCTTTGCATGCTTTTTGCTTTGTTCTGGTTTTCGCATTGCGCAGCTTATTTTTCTTTTTTTTTTTCGGTGTATTGTTGAACGAATCCTTAATTCAAAGTGCTGAATTTTCTGTCTGTTTGTGTTTTAAATAAAGCTTATGCTTCAAATTTACTTTTTGTTTCTTTCATATATTGATAAGCTTTGTTATGTGTTGTAATTTCACGTTCAGTGCCGCATCAGTAGAGAACGAGCCATTGTGCAAACTTTCGATCTGAAAAAAGTTGCAGTAGTTGATGAAAAGAGACAACCTTCGCGGCAGTAATTTCTTTAATGAGGTGTCAAAACTCAGCCTATAAAGATAGACGTAAAGCAAATGTGAGATGACTGAAAGTTCGTATAATCAGAATGACAAAACAAAGCAAAAGATGGAAAATTAAACCACCTTTGATGGTGTTTTTAGCAACTTTTAGGACGGAAAATTTACTCTTATCAAAGGTGGGAATAATACACCCTAACCAATGGAACATTTACCCACCCTAACAGACAAGAGGTGTAAAAAAAAGACCACCACTTTGGTTGTTTACTTTCACAACCGTACGATTTACAGTGTAGCACACTTTTTCGAGCTGAAAGCAAACAAACTAACGAAAAAAAACAAAAAAAACACCATAAAAGCATGGGGCAAAAAAAAACAGTTTCTTTGCAACACTAGGTATAATACATGCTAAGTTTCCGTACAACCAGACATAGGCCTACTTGCTACTGTTTGGTTAATGCATAGTCGCCCAGGATTTTGATCTGCATTGCCACATCCCAGATGGGTTTTAATTTTCAAATTTCTTTACTTGGATTTAGCTAAACTAATGTTACATTACAACAAACAATTCATAATTCATCATACTTCACTTTTAGGCCTATCATCCTAAGCCTCTTTTTACTCTCCCCCATTCTAATGTTTCAACACTGCAACAAAATATTAATGATGAATTAGTCAATGTAAGCAATTGGTTCAAGGTGAATAAATTATCAATTAACTTTAATAAAACTGAGTTTATGATAGTGACAACAAAACAAAATAAACCTGAACTCAAAGTATCAATAGATAATAATCCAATCAAGCAATCACATCACATAAAGTATCTAGGTGTTCTCATAGACGACAATCTAAACTGGAAACAACAAATCAAGGAACAATGTTCAAAGGTAGCAAGGGGATCTTGGGCCCTTAATCAATTAAAACACTTTGAAGATGAGCAAACCTTGAGATCTGTTTACCACTGCCTCATATACTCTCATCTACAATACTGCATAAGTAGTTGGGGGACTGCTTCAAAAATAATAAGAGCACCTCTTTTTATTCTGCAAAAAAGAAGCATCAGATTGTTAACTGGAAGTGGATATCGTGAGCATACTAACCCTTTGTTCTATCGAGCTAAATGCTTAAAACTCAAGGATATTTACTCTCTGGAAACTGCAAAGCTAATGTACAAAATTCACAATAATGTATTATCTGTTGCAAATTCAGATAAGTTTAACCTAACAAAAAACTGCTATACACATAAGACAAGATTGAGCCACAAAAACAACTTCTTTCTTCCAAGAACTAGAACAAGATTAGGGCAAAAGTCTCTATCATTCGCAGGAATTAAAATTTGGAATGAAATTCCAAGCAGTATAAAAGAAGTTTCATTCTACAGATTCAAAAAAGCTGTTAAAGCTCATTTTTTATCAAACTATGAAACCGATAAAAGCTAGAATAACAGCTTTCTATCAGCAATGCAATAGTAATTACAGGAAACATAGTTGCATATTTATGCTTGAGTTCAACAATAACCTATTCTATTGCTTGAATGGCATGAGATGGTGCATTCATCTATCACACATTCATACAATACGTCATCTCTCATTTTGATGTGCCCTAGAATTATAAGTAATTTTGCAGAAACTGACTAAGGTTATATACACTGGTATTGGAAATTGTACCAGTACCTACTAATGACATATTGGCATACAATACAAAACAAAGCAAGGAGGTTTTTTTTTGTTTTTCACTCCAATTGCCCACTTTAAATTCTATAAAACATAAATAAGCATTATGAACTTTATTGATTTTATTTTCTATCCAATCTGTAGTTACAGTTTTTTTTTTTAGAATGCTTAGAGTTAAAACGATTCTAATGTTGCCTTGCATTTTCTTTACATGTTGACTGTGAGTTTTGTGTATACACTGTACAAAGTGCACATATCTTTGCAACACTTTGTTTTAATTTTGCGTAAAATTTTTTATCATAGAAAGTAGCATACTGAGAAAATTTAGAAGCTGCTTTTTTAACCTTAACTTGGTGAGGTGGCAGTAAACTTAGATGACCTTTCGGTCCTTCGCTGTCTCCTCACCAAGTGACTTAATATCGCTTTGACTCTGCAAGTTTGTGTGTTGGTTTTAAAGGAATTGCATATTTCGATGCTTTGGTGATAGACCTAGAGAAAGTTGCAGTTTTTTCTTGTGATATGACGTCACTTGGTAAATAAATAAAAATGTGATATGATGATATGATATGATATGATCTAATTTTGTTCCATTGAGCCGCAAATTGATCATTTTCATGTTTGAAGGCGGAAATCATCTAGGCAATTTTGGTGGTTTGCAATAGCTAAAATTGAACTATAATTTTTGATAATTTTTGTTTTAATTTTGAGACTGCGGTTGCGAAGTTATTCGACAAATACAAAAAGATATCTCCTTACAAAAAGTTTTTGGAAACTCTGAGTTTTGTTCTTCCCGCCAAAACTACACTAGGCCTAATAGTTTAGAGAACTGTGATTTTGGCGGGAAAAACAAAACTCAGAGTTTCCAAAAACTTTTTGTCGGGGGATATCTTTTTGTATTTGTTGAATAGCTTTGCAAACGCAGCCCCAAAATCAAAACAAAAAATATCAAAAATTATAGTTCAATTTTAGCTATTGTAAACCACCGAAATTGGCTGGATGATTCACCGCCTTTAATTAAGCTATTTCGAACCAACAGGCATACTTTCACTTTTGGAAATCAACTTTATTTCGACAAAACTTATGAATCTACATTTAACCTATCTCGAGACCTGGCAGACCTGTTTTTTGGATTTCATGCAAATCGCGAACTTACGAGCGCACCAACCTAAAAAATTTGCTGTGTTAGCGAATTTGCTTCGCTGGCAATTTCTGTACGCCCGTAAGGTGGTACGCCTAGGCTAAAGGAATTTTTTTTACAAAAGACTGAGGTTACGCTCGTGAGCTGACAATTTTACGCATAGTGTTGACAGGTCCTAAAAAATGCTTTGGAATCTTGGCCAGGAAAATGTGTCGCTTTTTACTCGAGCTGTGTTTTGCGATTGCTCCAATTGTAACTTAGCGAGCGACAATTATATACGTTACCGAGCTCGCAGATCTTCACTTGCACGTGCAAAAATGAACTCTTGCTTTTAGCGAACATTTTGTTCGTTTGTAACGACAAGAGCTCTTTAAAAAATACTAGCTGTTATTGCGAGCGAGGAAATTTCTGTAATGCGGGCCCTGGTTAGAACAGTTCCTTTTTAATTGAATTGATGTTGCAAAGCGTAGAATTTTGAAACACGAATATTGATAAAAAAAGTATATAAGACAAGCATCAATAGAATCGCGAGAGAAATATTGTTTGATTCTAGAACGAACAGAATTAGGCTCTAGACGCACAATTAATTTATCAACCATGCTGAAATTTACACCTAATATTTGCTGCTTTACTTACCACCGACATGTTTTTGGCAGAGATACGGAAGTGGTTCGGTACACAACCTGCTTTCCATTTTAGGATTGCCCCATCGTGATATCTTGAAACAAGCGCAATTATTTAATCGGTTTGGATGGCGTCTTTTCCATGGAAATCCTTCACCCGCTTTTATTTCCAAACCGCTGTCACTCCAAATATATTTTGCTCTTGGATTTCTTCTTGACAAACCAAAAAAATGGCATTTCGAACCTGTAAATAAAAAAGATTTAACGACACAAATTTTAAATAATGAAATAGTTTGCAAAATAATGTATTTGCAAAAGAAGTTGTAAAACTTTCAAAACATGTATTTGCAAAATATTGCACCTTCGTGTTTTTTATACCGGTACTATTTCTTGCTGTGGCACTTGCGTTTTTTTTTACATTCTTCTGTAGAATAACAATAATGCAGTGTGTTGTAATCTTTTCAAAGTTAAAGCAGAACTCTTCAGCATTTTTGTCTGCTTGGTTTGAAATGCTAATATTATGAAAAGTGTAATTATTACTTTTATGCTAGGTTAAAATTATATTGAGGGGCTTGGGCCCCCTGGTCGTCAATATTATTGTTAATTACCGTTGTACGCGTGTATGTTGTACGCAAAAATGCTGAAAGAAACTTTAATACAAAACACAAAGCCAAAATAACTGGAAACATATCTTGACGTTTCGTGAAGCTACTTCTCACTTTGTCAAAAGTAATGAATGGAGAAAAACACAAAGCACAAGCATCAAAAAGAAGCAGCAGCAGGGGAGAGAATTATTCATATTACTCATGTGTTAAACAAATACAGCGGTATAGAGGTCCTGTCAGCATTTAAGTTGGGATTGTTTTTTGAATTAGTAATGTTTCGGTGATCAATAATTTTCGCCAGTGATTGGGTTGGGCCATTATTTCTGTTTTGTCAAAATCAATTTTATAATCGGGGTTATCTGTCAAATGTTTGGATACATCGGTATCTTGTCTATTTGGCGAATTGGGGTCGTGATTTTTCAACCGAGTAATTAGATTTCTGGAAGTCTGACCAATATACGTGCTTTTACAGCTGCATGTGATGTGATAAACAACACTAGAACGATGTAACTTATTTTGGCGCTCTTGGAAGGTAAAAAGACGCTTTAAATTGAACGTTTTGTTGATTAAAATAAATGTAACTAAAAAGTCCAATTTTTTCAAAAAACCATTAATTTCTTTTGGTATATGGCCGTTCATTTCTTTTATGTAGGAAAGTTTCATAAAAATCCGTTTTGTGTCGTCCTTCTTGTCTGTTTTGGGTTTTTTCGACTGCTTTTTGGCAAGAAAGTGTTGTATTTGCCAGTTTATGTAATTTAAGGGAAATCCATTTTTCTCGAGAAGGTTTGAAATTTTTTGAAATTCTTTTTTCCGCAACTGTGCACTATTACAAATACTATATGCCCGGTGTAGTAACGTCCAGACATGCAAAACAACAACATTGCAATTCGATGGAAAATTTTATCACTAAATTGACGGCATGGCAATGGGGTCGCCGTTGGCCCCTGCCATGGCCGTCATTTTCATGAACTGGCTGGTGGAAACTGCCTCTACTAAATCCAATCATCAATTTACAGTTCACCGTTACGTAGATGATTTATTTCTGACCTTTGATGACCCCAACCACATCGATCATGTTTTTAGTACTTTCAACTCAATACACCAGAAAATCAAGTTTACAAAAGAAAACGAAGAGAACAATAAACTGGCCTTCTTGGATGTCCAAATCACAAAAAATTCAGATTGCATTGAAACATCAATATTGCGAAAAAATACCAACTTAGGTATCTACACAAGATGGGACAGCTATGTTCCGAATCGTTACAAACAAAACTTGGTCTGGACGTTACTGCACCGGGCATATAGTATTTGTAATAGTGCACAGTTGCGGAAAAAAGAATTTCAAAAAATTTCAAACCTTCTCGAGAAAAATGGATTTCCCTTAAATTACATAAACTGGCAAATACAACACTTTCTTGCCAAAAAGCAGTCGAAAAAACCCAAAACAGACAAGAAGGACGACACAAAACGGATTTTTATGAAACTTTCCTACATAAAAGAAATGAACGGCCATATACCAAAAGAAATTAATGGTTTTTTGAAAAAATTGGACTTTTTAGTTACATTTATTTTAATCAACGAAACATTCAATTTAAAGCGTCTTTTTACCTTCCAAGAGCGCCAAAATAAGTTATATCGTTCTAGTGTTGTTTATCACATCACATGCAGCTGTAAAAGCACGTATATTGGTCAGACTTCCAGAAATCTAATTACTCGGTTGAAAAATCACGACCCCAATTCGCCAAATAGACAAGATACCGATGTATCCAAACATTTGACAGATAACCCCGATTATAAAATTGATTTTGACAAAACAGAAATAATGGCCCAACCCAATCACTGGCGAAAATTATTGATCACCGAAACATTACTAATTCAAAAAACAATCCCAACTTAAATGCTGACAGGACCTCTATACCGCTGTATTTGTTTAACACATGAGTAATATGAATAATTCTCTCCCCTGCTGCTGCTTCTTTTTGATGCTTGTGCTTTGTGTTTTTCTCCATTCATTACTTTTGACAAAGTGAGAAGTAGCTTCACGAAACGTCAAGATATGTTTCCAGTTATTTTGGCTTTGTGTTTTGTATTAAAGATATTTCGATGTTCCGAACATTATGCTCTGAAGGAAACTGAAACTGAAGAAACATAGGCTTTTTTTGTCGCACTTTTATCACTGGTGGTGTTTCAATTGGGGGGCATGGGTCCTCTAACCTCCCTGTCTATGCCTGTGCTTAAAACCTAGCATTTTTTAGATAACTTTTGTCATTGACTTGGTCTAGGTAAAGAGAAGCAAGGTACATTGCATTCTGCTATATATTTAGCAGTACGTAATCATTCACTCGAAGATTTATTTTCCTTGGAGATCTTTGTTTTGTCATGAAAATAACCAGTTTAAGGATTACAAGTACAACCGGGGGGCTCGGGATCCTTCAGATCAATTTCAATAATTTGTTCAATAGACATTTTTCCTTAGCTTTTTTTAGTTTGTCTCGTAAAAACTAGAGGTGGATTGCTGTTTAAAGTTGGTCTAGTAGTGGTTACTACTGTAAACATGTTATTGCATTAAGTTTATAAAAAGGTTAAATAAAGGCCAAAAGTTGCAGCTTTTAGGACAAAAAACATTAAATTTCTAACTAAGTAGTTATGTATATGGCGTGTTCGGTGCACAGAGGTCACGTGACTGCACTGTAACCGTCCTTGTGTCTCAAATTAAGAGAGGTCACGTGACTGCACTGTCTCAATAAAAATCATTCAGTGCAAAGCAGGTCACCTGACTCTTAAAAAATGCACTGGAAACAAAATGACTCAAAATGCACTGAAACCGTCCTTGTGTTTCAATTTTTTTTTTAAATCGTGGTTCTCAGTCCCCCCTCCCGATGTTAGTAGGAGGTATTAAACTCGCAATTGAGCGCTTGTCACATGTAACCAACATGTGCTCATAATTACGCTTCAGTCGTGTTTAAATCTTTTCAATAATTAGTTTGATTTTGTCATTTTCTATAGGTTTCACTTTAATTGTAAAGCCATTGCTATCAAATATTTTCACTTTGGGTTTATCGTACGCCTTTTGTATTCTTTCAATGTCTTCTTTTGATAGAACATCACTTGATACTTTTGACCACTCATGTTTATAAGTAGGGTACATGATAGAATCTGTACTTTGTGAATGGGTTAAACCTAAACAATGACCTATTTCATGAACAGCTACTACAAATAAGTTGTGTTTGGGAGGTGTTTCTTGGTCTGTCCAATCTTCATCAGCATCGAAATGTAAATCACCCCCAATTCCTGAACCTGGATAAAATCCATGAGCTAAAACACCGCCTTTACCTTTAAAAGGGAATCCATCGCCATGTTCCTTGGCACAAAAACTAATTTTTATGTCACAGGGCTCATTTGGCTGTACTTTCTTAAATTTAAGTGCTGTAGGTTTATCCCAAACTTTGAAAGCAGAATCAATTTGTTTGTGTATCGATTCTTCTGTAAGTTTTGGTGTTAAGTTCGTGATACAATACGTTAAAACACGTTTATTCCACTTTTGTTTTATATCTTCTATATTTTCTGGAACTGATAAATTTGAAGGTTGAAATCCACAAAACATCTTTTATTTATATGTAGATTTAAGTTGCTCTAATTCTTCAATCGGAATCCAGCTATTAAAATCATTGCTGTATCCAGACCACTTAACTAATGCCGATTTCTTTTTATTATCTTTGCGAACAACTTTTTCTATTCTGAATTTAGTTTGATTCGTTTTCAAAAGTTCTTGTTCATAGAAAGTTCCAGAAATTAAATCACCACGAAGATCAGTGATTTCGTAAGTGTGTGGATTGGTATTTAAAACTTTAGAAATTAAAAACAGTTCCTCTGTCCAGTTTGGAGTAAAACCCTTGTCAAAAAGTTTTCGTTTGTATTTTGAAAGTCTAACTGTGTCACCAACTTTAAATTTTGCTTTTGTTTTTATTGGTTTAATTTTAGCGTACAAATTATAGTAAACAATTCCTTGATTTTCTTTTTCGCTTGCTTGAACAGGCGTCATTTTCACGGATGAATGATAGCTGTTGTTGTACTCATCAACTATCTCAGGTAGCATGTCTAAGTACTGAGTTGAACTTTGTTTTGTAAATTGCTTCCACATTTTATTTTTGATAGTGCGATTCAAGCGTTCAACAACAGAACTTTTTTCTTCATTTTCAGTTGAATATAATTTAATGTTGTGTTGGTCCAACAGGCTTTTTGTATTTTTGTTGTAAAATTCTTTTCCCTTATCAGTCCATAAGAATTCTGGGATTCTTTTTTCTTTGAAGATTTTCTTGAAAGCATTAGCAACAGTTTTACCCGTTTTGTCTTTCAAAGGGACTATCCATCCGAATTTGGAAAATACGTCAATTACCATAAGTAAATATCGGTAACCTTTATTCCATTTGCTAAACTTTTGCATTTCTACTAAATCAGCCGCCCATATTTCATCAATTGATTTGCTTATAACTCGGCGTCGCAGAAACTTTTTCTTTACTGGTTTGTGTAGTTCATCAGCTAGTTCTGTTTGCCACGACGCCTTTTCCCGTTTTTTGCACCTAACCCCAACTTATATTTAGTTCCAATTGCTGCTTGTACTAACTTTTTATCAAACGATTCCCGGATACCTTTCGTTTTTGTTTGCGATAAACTGTCTAACATATCTTTATCACATTTTAGTTTACCTTTTTTATTGTCATTATCACGGTAACAAATATCATGTTTCATTGCAATAGCATCTATTTGATTGTAAGGTTCTTGGCCTGGTAAAGGTTGGTCGTTCGAATCAAGTTGTTTATCCAAAGGATTATATGGCCCAGTGTACTTGTGACTTGGAAGAGTGAACCCACCTTTTGGTTTTGGTAATTTTCCTATCGCAGCATGAAGGTCTAACAAGCCTCCTTTTTTGTTGGTTTTAATGAAACTATGCTTTGTAATACCACAACTAGCACAAATGCAACGTAACATCAGGCGACCATTTCCTTTTGCTTTTATAATTTCATCAGAACCTGGAACACATTTAGTTTTTTTCTTTTCTCTAACACAATAAGTTTCCATCTTTAATATATGATACATAAAACTTCATAAACATTTCATTAAAAGGTGTAGGTTTTTCATGAAAATCTAGCAATAGTTCGTTTGCTGTTCTCCCCTTATTTCGCTCTGTTATATAATACACACAGTAGTAACCACAAAGAATTGAGTTAATATTTTGAATTTGTGCATCATTGTAAATGATGTTTTTGTTTGTAGTCTTCATATATTTAACAACTTCATTTGGGGGTACAAGTCCAAAGCTGTCGAAGTATTCTACTTTATCTGATTTTTCTTCGTTGTAAACACAAACCCAATGAGTTCCACTACCCGCAAAATAATCTTGCAAGTTTACGATAGCTGATTCATTTTTATTCATTGCTTTTGGTAACATATCATTGCTAAATGTTCCTCGATAATTGTCACACTTAATCATGATTTTATCAATGTCTAAGTTTGTTAATGGTTTCATTTATTTACTGCTTTATTAGTTGCTCCTTGGATGGCCCCGGAAGCAGCTGCTAATCCTAAAGTTGGCAAAACTTTTTTAGCTAAAAACGGTAACACTAGTTTTCCTAAATTAAGTAAGCTACTTAAGAAACCACCTTGTTTTTGCAATTGCGTTTTACTAAAGTTTATTTGAATACCGTGTCCAGACGCTTTTGCTCTGTTAATTCTATTTATCTGTCGACTCGTCAGTTGCAAACTAACGTTGCCTTTAATCTGTAAACGTGCATTTGTTAGTCTAACACTTACACTAGTTTTGCTTTTATATGCATTTGCAATTTTTTTCTTTTGATTTTGTGTCAAGTTCAATGAGTAATCGTGGTACATTTTATATTAGACTTTATAAAATCAAACCCAAGATCGGAACATTTTTGAAAGGAGAATTTTTTCCTAGTATTAAACCTTTTCCGAGAATCTGAGGTTCGTCGAAGCGATAAGACCTACCTTGTCTTTTTGTTCCAGGCAACATAAGCCCTTTACCCTTTGATCCAGGTAACACAAGTCCTTTTCCTCCTAACAAACTGGGTAGCAAGCTACCTGCTAAACCTGCTAAAAGAGTTCCAATAAAACCACCCTGTTTTGAAATTTGTAGTTTTGATAGCTTCAAAGTAACACCTGAACCTTTTGCTTTAGCATCATTTATTTTGTTAACTTGCGTCTTTGTTAAACCAAGAAAGTCTGATCCTTGTAACTGGTGGTTATTAAATGTGAGTGTAAGCCCAGTTTTGTTTTGAAAAGCTTGTTTTCTTTTTTCTTTTTGAAATTGTGATAAATTTAATCCGATTTTAACATACATTTTTATTTATACTCAGATAATTATATTCATTCGACCTGAAAGTCCTTCTAACTGAAGGTATCTATCAGAAAGTACGACTGCATAAACATAGAAAGCTTGGTCAGCGTTATTTGCAATATTTCTAAAGTTACCACCAAGACTAAACCTTATTTCAATATCTGCCGAGCTGTTTTTAAGTCGTTCATTGTGTTTACTAACATCAAAATGATGAATTGGATACAAACTAGCCCAGTCTTCAGCTGATAATTGACAGCCCGTGTCGGCGTCTTGGTATTTGTTTACAGCCTCTAGAAAACTCATGTATAAACGCGAATAATTTCTATTTTGTGGAGTAAAATTACATTCAAATTCTCGTTCAGGATATTGAATGCTGTTTATTCTGCAACTAATACGTCTTAAGTTTGCATTGTCAAAAATCATATTATTTAGCTGCTGGTTGTTATCTCGTTCACTCGATTGAAACGCAACAAACACATGCCTGGGAAGCTCTGTTCCCGGCTGGGTTGTTATTCTCCAAGTCATGCTTGTTTCTGTTGACTGAAACATTGTTCGATACACTCTCATTTGTTCAAAGTATAGCTGTTTTATATGTCCTTTTACTAACATAGCATCTATTTCCGATTCAACTCTTAAACTTGGTTTTACTTCAGGCATCCACAAAGAGATATGACTTATGTTAAACTTACCAGCAGCTACACCATTAGCACGTAAAATATAGTTATTAGATGTTTCTCTATCCACGACTATACTGTGTTTAACACCCCTAAAAACCTTATCGATATCACGACAAAATCCAAATATTTGGGAAAGAGGAAGCATTAAAGTAATTTGCTTATTTCCCGTAGTAATGTTCTGTCTTGCGGTGAAACCAATATTTGCTTCTAGATTGTTGTTGTATATTTCAACAATTGCTCTAAGACCATCACGTACAGCATTTGCATTTGCATCATCAGCTACACCACCAAAATTTTGTTTAAGAGATGGGGAACCAGTTCCAGTGTCTTTAAACCACAGCATGTTAGAGGCGGTTGATCTTGAATAATCATCACTAAAGCTAACTAAATTGAGTATTGTTGATGCTTGAGGTAGATAAAGGTTTATGTTTTCTATAGTTTGGTTATTTAATTGATATTGCGCAGTTTGAAATAAAGACCAACCGTTATTTACCAATGAAATTACGTCATTGTTATTGTAATTAGCATTCGCATTAGTTTGAAGTTTTCCTCTGATTTCTAGGTATGCTTTATGCGGTAGAAGAAAAACATCTTCATCTTTTGTTTCAATAATGTGCTGACCATCTTTGTTCATGTTATTGGAGTCTCTTGGAAGGTATTCGACATATTCGAACTCAGTAATCGAATTGTCCACTAAGTTTGTTTCTTTAATTTGCAAATATGGATTCGTTAGTTCTGTCATTTTATAATTAAGACATATAATTTTTAAATCCTGATCCAGCAATTAAATTACTTAAGATAGCTCTCGATCTGTCGTTGAGATTTTCTAATTCTCTGTCATTGATAATTTGCTTGTTTATTGGTATATTTTCTAAGATTGGTTCTAATGTCTTTTTTGTGGGTTCTAAGGCTTTTTTCAGTAAAGGTGCAGCTAGTTTTTTAATCTCAGTCTTCACTCCAGTAGGAATTCTGTTAAGAATCTTAGAACCAGTGCTGATTACGTTTCTTACCTTGTCGTAAACATTTTTAAGCAAACTTCCACCAATGATTTTCTTTTTATGAAATCTAGTTTCTCTTTGTGATAACATTTATAGTTAAACTACATAATCTCTCTCAGGTGAACATAGTAAGTCACTCGTTCATTATTCATATTTACAAAATTGTTATCTTGATCTTTTATAGAGAATCGGATACTATCAATTTGACTTAAATTTTTGATTGGAACGTAAATGTTTTGCTTAGGTTCAACTTGAATCAAATATCCCGGTGGTACGTTTGGACTAAGAGTATAAAGTAAGTCACTAGACGCTCCGTTTATGTAACTTCCATCAATTAAGCTGCAATGAATCTGAAGGCTGTTGATATTTGTAATATTTACAGGATTTTGACTATTATGAATTCCATTTACACCCAAAAATGCCGAACCAAATCCTAAAACGTCACCTATTGAATTTGGAATTCGAAAATCAACTATGTAATCATTTTTAAGTTCAATTCTTGATTTTAATGTATTAAAATTTGGCGTTATAGTTATATTATTTTTGTCATCACGTCTCTGTTCCATCAAGTACTTGATTTCATTATTGAGATCTTCAATATTATAGCTACCTGGAGGAATTGATAATAATCGTGCAGCTACTCCATCTGGTGAATAAAAAAATTTATTATTGCTGCTCGTTATGTTATGCCAAGAGTACCATATTTGAGCATTGATTAAGGACATCTCGTAACTTTTTTTAATGTCTAGTTGCAACGGTGGATTAAAGCTAGTTATAAAATCTTCTGATTTTCCTTGTCCTTTCCTAGAGTCAAAGAAAAGTGGTATTGATGTCATTTTAATATATTGTCAAATAATTTTTGGTGGTCGCAGTGTGAAATGCATTTGTTCAATTTTAGTTTTTTCAAAATGTTTGCAATTTCTTGATCCAAACGTTTGTTATTATTGCCGGCTTGTTTGGCTGCTACTAGTAAATTAAGTCTTTCACAAAGTTTGTTGGGATCTTTAAGCCCTTTTCCAAAGGTAAGTTCCATTCCTCCTAATAATCTATTTAATTTTTCTCTGTACTTTTTAAAAGTTTTTATTTGCTCATCAATCACTTCTGTATCAGCATCACGTCTTCTTCGTAAACCACCTAATCTTTGATTGATTAATCTAGCTCTGTCTTTCAATGCGTTTATGTAATCTGGCCCGCGTTTTACAAGCTCAACAATATCAGTCTCAAAATTGTTTTGTGTAAGCAATTCTTTTTCTTCGTTATCGAAAGCACTCTCAAAGTGCACAGTATAAATTGATCGAGGTTTATCTTCAATGGCAAGCTGTTGCTGTATGTGTTGAATTAGTTGGTCTTGCCTTTTATCAGTTTTTTTCTGAGTTTCTTCAAACGTTTTAGTAATGGGACGAAATATTTCAGAGGCAGACTTTTGCAGTTGTTGTTTGGCTACAATTTCTTTTTGCAGCTTTTGTTTCAAAAGCTTTCGGTTATTAATATAATCCTTTACAAGTTTATTTCTGTTTTTCAACTCTTCTTCATTTACAAATGGCATGTTTACTATATAGCATATAAAGCTTAAGCCCAAAAATGGTCAAAGCATTTTCTGTAACGAAGGGGTAGGTGTTTGGCTGTTTTGTCCAGCACCATAAAATTGTAAGGATCTTTGGTTGCTTCACGGTAAATCGACTCCATTTCTTCTTTTGTTATACCTTTAGCATGATCGTCAGTAATGTGTCTGATATCTTTGTTGTTTAAGTTCCCGAAAAAAACAAAACAGTTAGTGTTTCTTCTTATGTACTTCGGAGTGTTGAAGTATGACTGGGTGAGGTAAATACAGTTGCAATTTCTGTTTCTAGATAAAGAAAAGTATTCCATCAGTTTTTTCATATTGCCTAGCTTAATGTCGTCAAAAACTATTACTTTCTGTTGAGGGTCAAGCTCTTCTACTGGAGGCAAGTCTTCAGGGCTTAGCACTTCAATACCTTGCTCTTTTAAAAATCGATACTTATCTTGCTCAGGATTAACAGTATAAACACAACAAAGGTCGTAATTCATCCACTTGAGAACCATGTTTAAAAGCAAATTTGTTTTTCCTGACCCTGTCGATCCTACTATCATGTAATGACAATCTGGTAGAAGATAATGATGTTTGATTTGCTTGTTGTCCCCACTTAAATATTTATCAAAGTTTATTATGTTCATTTATAATAAAGAAGGACAAAATGAATATTTCAAAATTTGGAACAAGTGGAAGTCAATCTTCAAGTACTGTTAAGGTTGTAGGTATTGAACACAAAGTTTCCAAGTCAGGAGATATAATGTATGGTGATTTAAACTTAAACAACCACAAAATTACAAACTTAGCCAATCCTGTAACAGAATCAGATAGTGTAAATAAAGGATTCTTGGATAATGCAATTAGCAACATTGTCCACTTTGCCGAAAGCTCTGAGTTTGGTTCGAGGTTGGCTACTTTAGGTATAAACAACGATGGTCAAAATGTTGTATCGCCCACTCAAATTCAAATTCAGAGGTCTCAAATATATGGTGTGGAAGTACTTGGTCGTTTACCAAACAGGGTCTTTCGTATAGAAAATATTCCACCTAACGACGCATCAATTGAATTAGGTGAATCATTGATTCTAAAAGGACTTGTTGAACCCAGCCTACCTTCTGATGCGGCAACTAAACAATTTGTTGAAAATTTAGTTACAAATGTGAGAGATAATATTAACTTACAAGGATTACACACTATCATAAATTTACGAGATCCCACAGCACCGGGTGAAGCAGCAAACAAAAATTATGTTGACCAAATAACGCAACACATTCAAACCGAAGACGATAATGTAACCATTTCACGAAACTTAGATATGAAAAATCATACCATTTTCAACGTAGGTAGACCTTCCGAACCTACCAGTGCAATAAATAAACGTTATTTTAAACGAAATATATATCGTCCAAAATTTCAAATATTTTTGGGTGCTTCTTCGACACCTGATTCGAGGCCAATTCCATCAAGTGCTATTCATTCAGTTCAGACTAATACAGATCACAATTTGCATTTCGTGAGTGCACCTCTTGTCGCCGGGAACGATTTTCTGTCTTTGCAATCCGATAGTATTCATTTGAGAGATGAGGTAACCAGCAGTTACATCGAAATAAGCGTAAGCGGACTGGTGAAAGTTACCAGTTATGACGATGAAGACAAATTACATATTGATATAATTCGTGTTAGTCAAGGAGAAACAGATAAAATATGTAAAACAACAGTAACACCCCCATTCGATTGCTTTAATTTAAACTGCATTGTTTTTCCTAATCCTTCTCGAGATGTGTTTCGCATACAATACAACTATGTTTCTTCAAATTCTTCGGTATCAATGAATATGAGCAGCGTTGTAATTAAAGTTAAACAGCTTGAATTGGGTGATCAACCAGAAACGTAATTGTATATCGTAAAATAAACAATGGACTTTAACCACATTAGTAAAAAATTGACTCAAGAACAAGTGAATGAATTGACAAAACTGTATCACACTTATCACAAACAGTATTGGTGTTATAAGAAAATGTTTAAAAAATTTAAAAGAATGGACTTAGCTCTAAAGCTGTCATCTGTTGTTTTTACTACAACTGGAGCTGTGGTTGGTTCTGTTACATTAAATCCGATTTTCTTGGCGTGTATTAGTGGTACTGGTGTTCTTTTACAGACAATAACGACGCAGAAAAATTTTTCCAAAAAAACTGAGTCTTGTAGATATGCTTATCAATCGTATCAGAAATTACTCAACAAGTTAAAATTGTTTTTAAGATCTGGTGATATTGACGAGTTTTTCGAAAGAGAACTTGCTATGGTTGATGACCAAGTTGCTGATATATGTCCACCAATTTCTGAAAGCTATGAAAAATTACATGCTAAACGATTTGTTTCCACATGATTTCATATTTTTTACGTAATGCATCACTAATTTTGTATGAAGGTTGTTTGGAAATGTCTAAATATTCTAAGATTTTGTTTATAAAAAAATCTATCTTAGGAAACCTTTTACCAGTGAAGCTTTGTAGTTGGTTTTCCACGGTTGTCCAAATGTCCATAAATGCTTGTATTTCATCAGCAGACAATTCAAGACGTTGTAATTTATTTTTAACATAAGCAGTTCTACTGTAAACTGATTTACGTAAGACAACATTACGTAAGTTATAATCAATCCAGTCGTTTACAAAATATGGGTGATGAACTACACCACAGTTAATACAAGTTCTATTTCGATTTATAATTTTTATGTCAGGATTTTCACAACAATTTTCATCCATCTTTTTTTATAATAGCATATATTTTTTAAAATTAATAATGACCATAGGCAAAACTATCAATTCCATTAGAAAGAATATATCGTTTATCATCAAAACACGAAAGAGACTTCTTGTTGATTTCAACGGAATAAATTTTGTGGTTTTCACTTCTAATTGATTTCATTTTATGAAACATTTGACGATTATTGAAGAGCGTGTTTTTGTAATCTTCGTGCTTTAACAGATTCCTCACTACATTTTTTTAAATTCCTTTTGCAGTTTTGCAACCTCTTTCATCATTTGTGACGTAGCTGTACATTTTAGATCTAAGTCCAACAAATTCTACTATTGGCACACCTGCGGTTTCATCTTTCATCTTTCCAATTACTTTCTTGTTTTTTAGGTCATAAAAGTCTGAGGTTTCTTTGTAACCACTGAAGTCGAATTTGTCTTTGTCAGCCCAAAAATCTTTGTATACGTCTTCTGTTTTTATATCATATGTTACTGAATCTGTATCTGTAAATAAGAGTTTTGCATTCTTGCCATATTTCTTTTTAATGTAGTTGTAATGAAAATCCATCATCAATGTTTTTGAAACATCGAGAATACACATTCCTACATACGCGGGGCGGTTTAGGGTTAAAGATTCTTTAATTTTATGAACTGCAACAAGATTTTTATTAAATATTTTGCTGCTAACGTAGGTTGGTTTTGCACAATGCTTTAATAGTTTTTCTGGTTCGTTGATCAGAGTAACATTGACACGTTTACGAAGATTTTCAATTGTTTTTCCAAACACTGAGTTGTTCATAAGTTTAAAAAAATCTTTCTCAAAGTCAGACTTGGCGGTTTTTCGTTTTTCTGTATTGAAATCAATATACTTTTTTAACCAAGGTGATTCGTTAAATTCTAATACCCGATGTACTTTTGTAACTTTTAAGCCTAATTCAATATACTGCTTTAAGTTTTTGTAATAAAGAACATAACTCTTTTTTGGTTTTAAATTAGGTATTAATTTTTTAACTCCTTCAACTTTTATATTAAACTGAGTTTGTAATTGTTTACAGTAGTCTGAAAGGAGGTGATGTTTAATTTCCACTTTTTCTGGAGCTAATGGATAGTCATTATGACTATCATGAAGGTGTTCAGGATAGTCCAGGTCAACTTCTAGTATTAGTCCTTTTCCTTTAGGTAAATTTGCTAAATCAATTTCTTTTTCTGATAGCCATTTAAAACCACTCGTTGGTAAATTTTGGCTCATTGCCCATCCATATAAATTGTTTGCATCAAGATATGTAATATAATTTGATGGCTGCTTTGAATCGTAATTATTCATGTATTTGTTGTTAGCTTTAGCATATCTTTTAGAAATGTATGAAACTTCCCCTCTCACACCTTTTTCAATGAAAAGAAATTTGTCAATATCTGTCATTAATTCCAGTTTTATTTCAGTCATTTTAAGCATTGCATCCCATGATAAACCGGGAGAAGTAAAATAATGGCAAGGGTCTAATTCGTAATATTGAAGACAAGTCTTTCGAAATTTCTCAAATACATCTGCTAACAGCAAAACATCTGACTTAAGGTACAAGTCGTGGTATTGTCCCATGGATTCCAACTTGAAAGTAGTCCACACATTCTGCGCATGCTTGTAATCCTCATCGCTTATATCTTCATCGGTTAAAAGACTATAGAATTCCTTTTTTGATGGGAGGTTTCTGTCGTCAAATTTATCAAAGCTGTTCATATAATCGTAGGGATAAACTCCTTTTCTTTTCATTAGTTCTAGTTTTTCATCCTGAAATTCTTGTGATGTGTATTTTAAGTCAGAAAGTGGAACGTTCTTAACCAGAGTTTCTAATGAGCTACTCATGAATTGGACGCTATCGATAAATTTTAAATATTTGCCTAAGAAAAAAGCCATGTATTTTTCTAGATTGTTTGGAATTACTTTGATATCCTTTTCAAACTTTCCTATTTCTTGCATAATAAAATGTGAATCATAACCCCTTAAATTATGAAAGATTACTGGTATCTTATGAGTAAGTCTGAAGTTTCTATTACATTCATTATGTGCCGCCCCTCTGTATTTTCCTGTAACGTGACAATGATCTCTAACCCTTTTGTCTTCCTCAGAAAAGCCTTTTTTACAAATGTGGCATTTTGTAGCTGCTTGAAAGTTTTCTTCATCTTTGTTCGTTAAATCCATAGGTTGATTGAAATGTTCATTTTTCGTTTTTTCACAATAGTCAACTTCTTCCAACATAGCTTCCAAAAATTTATAAACAGCATTTTTACCTCTATACAGTTGAATTGGTCTACTGAATTTATCGTCATAGCAACAAACTACCTTGTAGGAATAGCCGCAATCGATGTGTTTTTGGTATCTTTCTGTGTAGGACTTTTCATCATTTGGCTGACAGCTGTCAATCTTTTGAGTTATTGCTTCAAAATCAGCATATATAACAAAGGGAACTGGTAGTTGTTTTTGAAAGTTATTAAACTTCACTGAGCTACCTTTTTTGGGCATTTGTATTGCTTGCTTTCCATTTATTATTATGCAGTTTGGTGTGTGTTTGTGTAGAATTTCCTCGCTGCTAAAACATTGAAGACAATATCTGCAGATATGTTTTCTGTGTTGGTGCTTGCTTTGATTATACATAAATCTATTAAAGTCTTTTATCCAAACATAATGTTGCTTTTCGTCTTCCATTATCAATAATAAATCGAGAGTTGTTTCAAACACCTTTTTAGACACAAATAAAGGAAAGCGTTGCTTGTTTTCATAACCAATAACATTAATGCTGATGTTATTATGTTCTTCAATTTTTGGTATTTGCTTAATAGAAACTGGAAACTCTATACTGTCATAATTTAGTGTGTCTACATATTTTTTGTAATGACTTATTCTTTCACGATTGCTTTTTACTTTCTCACTGTATACTTTAGCTAAATGACACCACCTAAAGCATTCGTTGTCTTTGTTTTTGATGTTAATTAGTCCTTTCTTAGCATTTCGAAGTTCTTCCGGTAATGCAATATAAGTTGATCCATGAAGAGGGGTATATTGAACTAAGTTAACGAAGTGCCCATCGACAGAAAATATAGACCATCCAGAACCTTCACTAAGCCAATTTCCAATTTTATTTATTATTTGATTGGATGCATTTTGTTGCATTTCACTCACATCATCTTTATTTAAGATGACAATTGCTCTGCTGTTAAAAAAAGCCGTCTTGGTTACTGCTTTGTCTTCTGTTTGTTTTTCAAATGTAATTTTAAGAGTAATTGTTACTTTTAATCCTTTCATTTTAACCAGGTCTAACCGTAATTTATCTTGCACTACTTTCTCTGTTTCATTCAATTGTTTCAATGGGCTAAAATCAACAATATCAACATCATAAGATTTAGCATATCTTTTTAGAGCTGTTTTGAGTAATTTCACCTTAATTGTCTTTTTAGGAAAAAGATTTAAAATTTTTTGAAAAGCTGCAGCAGCAGTTGTTTTAACAGTTGGTGGTATGTAAGCCATCAGCCAATCAGCAAAATCATTTATACGCTTTTGAACTTTACCAGCTGCATTAAGAGCTATTTTCTTTAAGGTTGAAGGAAAATTTCTAAAGGGTGACGGTTTTAAAGTAGAAACTCCAATATCTGGAACCGCCTGATCTAAAATATTTGATTGGTTCATTTTATTATATAAGAGAAATTATCTTTAAATACTTTTTATGCTTAAGAAAATTTTGTCTGTGGTTAAATAAAAATGAGTACTAAATTAGTGATTGAAAATCGTGAGTTTTATTTTCATCCAACACATCAAGCATATGCTGGGAGCATTGATGGATGCGTTGTTCATGTTGTTACTAGAGAACCAACATTTGGTAGAATAACTGAGAAAGGATATTTTGAAATGACGGTCCAAGATTACTGGGGTCGTATGTATGTTCATAATTTTATATGGGAGTGTTTTCATGGACTACTTAAAGATGGACAAAAGATTAAACATATTAATAAAAAATGTGAAGACAACAGATTAATGAATTTAACACTTCGAAGTTCAAATGTAAAAACTAGCTATGTTTAATTAGAATGACTTCATAGGGAAGAAGTGAAGCTGATAACAGATTAGATAATTTGAAACTACACAGTTCAAGCAAGCGGCCCGCTCCGACCGCGAAAAGAAATTCTAAGCTCAAAGCAAGCGGCCCGCTCCGACCGCGAAGTGAAATTCTTAGCTAGAAGCAAGTGCGGCCCGCTCCGATCGCGAAGTGAAATTCTGAGCTAGAAGCAAGCAGCCCGCTCCGACCGCGAAGAGAAATTCTAAGCTCAAAGCAAGCGGCCCGCTCCGACCGCGAAGTTGACTTCACTGGGATTCGAACCTGTTTGGTACTGTAAAAATAGAGCGACGCCTCAACCCACTCGGCCATCGCACCTCGCTTAAATGCTGGGAAATAACGTGTATTTAACTAAATACGTGATTACCTCGTGTTTGTTGACAGCCAAACAGCTTCGCAAGAAAACTGTTTGTTTTACAAAATCGTTTTTCAATTAAGCGTGCGACAGTTTTGAGTTCATGACCTTCGAGAAAACCGATTGCCCTACGTCACAGTTTTGAGTTCATGACCTTCGAGAAAACCGTTGTCACGCCTTGTATAAACAATCGCAAATCTGTAGGATATCAAACAATATGTGATAAAAAGTAAAAGCAGGCAGCTTCAGCAAAAGATTGAAGCTGGTTCTGATAACAACAAAAAAAAATCGACAATGAGCACATGTTGGTTACATGTGACAAGCGCTCAATTGCGAGTTTAATACCTCCTACTAACATCGGGAGGGGGGACTGAGAACCACGATTTAAAAAAAAATTTGAAACACAAGGACTGTTTCAGTGCATTTTAAGTCATTTTGTTTCCAGTGCATTTTTTAAGAGTCAGGTGACCTGCTTTGCACTGAATGATTTTTATTGAGACAGTGCAGTCACGTGACCTCTCTTAATTTGAGACACAAGGACGGTTACAGTGCAGTCACGTGACCTCTGTGCACCGAACACGCCATATACATAACTACTTAACTAGTTACACATTTTAATTGAAAGACAAAAAATTTGAATTGAGGGGGCCCTGTTCTTTGGTCGTCATCAATAATTCTGGTGGTAATTACTATTGTTCGCAAAAAGGCTAAATGAAACTGAAACTGAATAAACAATAGGCTTTGTTGTCATCCTTTTTATCATTTCAATTGGAGGGGCCCCCTTTGGTTACGCTTATGACCTTTTGTCTGTCAATTCGTTTTCTTTCCAAGTCATAGTAAACCTTTTTTCGCTTTCATTGTGTGAAAGCTCTAATCGAAGAATAAGGGGATAAAACGCAGTGCAGATAGTTCTTTTTATTTCTGCCAATACTTCCGGTGCGACTGGGACAAACAGCAAAACACGAAAAAATTCATACCATAGCAGGGAATTCGAGAGTCCGGACGCTAAGGTTGTTGAGTTGCTAATACTAAAACATGACCGTGGTTATCAGAAGAAAATGTGAGCGTGATAATGAAATGCCATACTGTAGAAGCTAACAGGGATGGACTATATGATACACACAACAACAAATAAGTTGCATGTAGTAGAGCCCTGCTACAACTAACAAACCCCTACTTAGAACGACAGCTCTATTGTTCTGCAAAAAACGCAAGCGATTATTGCGCAGAATTTGTTTTGAGGTAAGAAAAAACAACTCGAATTTTTACGTTTTGACAATTTGTGTTTTTTTAGGAAAAATGCCACCAATGTTTCTTATACTGTAATACAGCCCTGCTGGGATTCTCACGTTACTTTTTGAAGTTGAATAACTTACGTTGAGTTTTGCAAAGTATCTTTTTGCGGCCAAAACGTATGCGTTCATTCATTGATAGGCATTATTAGATGGCTAGAGGCAAGACTACGGAGAAACATCACATGCACTGAAGCGTATAGAAAAGATCGACTTAAAATTAAATTTGGGAAAATGTGGGAAAACTTGTTTTTCTAACTTTTACGGCATTTTCTTTTTTCAAATTGCCTTGAAAATTTAATTATGTAATTTCCTATAAAAGTCACCAAAATTGCTATTTTTCTGAAAAAAAAAAATACTAAATTGTTCATCGGAGGCATGGAAACTTTGCCCTCTCCCCAGAACCCAGTTGTTTTCCCAAGGGCTTGAGCTTGCAAGTACGGAACCACATTTCACTTAAAAATAAAAATTTGCAGCATTTTGCCATATATTAAGATAACAATATCATAGTTCTTTTTCTTTCTTCATTGCCCGCTTTTCCGTTGGGGTTGCAGGCATAGGCGTAGCCAGGGGGCCGGGCCCCCCCCCCCAATTGAAATGCCACCAATGAAAAAATGTCACAAAAAAGACTATTGTTTCTTCAGTTTCAGTTTCTTTTAGCATTTTTGCATATAACAGTACACGCATATAATAGTAATCAATAATAGTAGTGATCCAGGAGGCTCCCTCAATTTAATTTTTGCCAATCAGTTTAAATGGTCCCCCTACAATAATTTTAAATGGCCCCCAATTTAAATGGGCCCTCAACAGTGATATTGACCCAGGGGGCCCGGCCCCTCTCAATTTAATTTTTGCCGACCAGTTTAAATGGTCCCCCTACAAAAATATTTAAATGGGTCCTCAACAATAATATTGCTCCAGGGTGGCCGGGCCCTCTCAATTTAACTTTTGTCAACCAATTTAAATGGGCCCCCTACAATATTATTTAAATGGCCTCCAATTTAAATGGGTCCCTAACAATAATATCGATTCAGGGGGCCCGGGCCCCCTTCAATTTCATGTTTGCATACCAGTTTAAATGGGCCCCCTAAAATAATATTTAAATGGCTCCCAATTCAAGTGGGCCCCCAAAAATAATATTGATCAAGGGGCCTAGGCCCCTCAATTTAATTTTTTCCAATCAATTTAAATGAGCCCCCTACAATAATATTTAAATGGCTCCCAATTTAAATGGGCCCCCAACAATAACAATGTTCCAGGGGGCACGGGACCCCTTCAATTTCATGTTTGCCAACCAATTTAAACGTAGAACCCGAGAGAAATTAAGGAGGTTAATCCTGAAAGCTGCTAACTGAGGCCCTCATCTAACCTTTTCATGAACGTAATGCAATAACCAGGGACGGACTTGACATATGGCACAGCGCCAGGGGCCCTGCGCCCAGATAAGATTTTTTTTGGTCTTCACCTGTATTTGGTTGGAAAATATTGCAAAAATCTCAAAGTGCCAGTGGCCCAACTCAATATAAATCGGGCCCAGGCAATAACATCGTTTGTAGGCGTAACTATCTATTGTACATTTCTCAATAGCAAGTCACCTCCACCACGCCAGTTTTTATGCAACAAAATACTTCTGAAAAAGAAAAGCTATAGTAAGGGGAATGCTCAAGGAACAAATTTTTTAATTTAGAGGGCCTGGGTTCCTTAGTGGTATATGTACTCCTATAACTGGTTGTTTTCATGACAAAACAATAACCTTTAAGAAAAATATTCAACTGGATTGTTATTTATTGCTAAAATATTGCTGGAGGCAACATACTTTACTTCCCCCTACCTGGGCCAAATCACTTACAAAATTTAACCCCAAAATGCACGATTTCAAACGTGTTTTGGACTTAAATTGCAAGCAAAAGGAGGACTGAACAACTTAATTTTTTCAATTGGCTTTGAAATGTTAAAAATCTAGTACTTTCAAATAATTCTGAATACGTGCGGAGTGTGATCCAATGGTATTAAAATGGCTTTTTTTCCAAAAAAGTACAAAAAAATACCCAGCGGCTGGGGGCTTTGTCGTAAGCTTCTTTGCTCAAACACGTCTCTCAATTTAAACATTTTTGCGTTTTGATTATATGTTTAAGCCCTCTCCCTTGAAGAAGTAACTAGTTACGTGCCACACCAGGCCACGGTTTTTGATGTTCATTCAACGATATCTTTGCCCCCTCAAAAAATTCCTCTTTTGAAGTTCCTGATGAGGTCATTGCGAGTGACTTGTGGTTTGGGCCCCCCCTAATCAAAAATCCTGGCTACGCCTATGGTTGCGGGGGCAGTACACAAGATTAAGCCTCCACACCTCTCGGTCTTCCATCACCTCCATCTTTTCGCTTGGGCGAAGTCCCAAGCGTTCCCATCCAAGATCCTCAATGTAATCGGTCCATCTAGTTCTAGGTCGTCCAACTGGTCTTCTCCCATTTGCTTTGCCATGTAAAGCTTGATTGGGTAGTCTCTCCTGAGGCATTGTACTAACATGGCCAAACCATCTAAGCTGAGATCTTTCAATTTGGAGAAGTAACGTCTCGACGTTAAGAGATTTTCGAATCTCAGAGCTACGCACCTTGTTAAACGGTGTAACTCCTTCGATTCTTCGTAAAAACCTCATTTCGGACGTTTGCCTTGTCTTGTGAGCGCACTCTTTAGGTCATTACCCAAGATTCATGACCATAAGTGAGAATGGGGACAAAGATTGCTTTGAAAATTGAGAGCTTTGCATTTTTTGACAATTCTCGTTTCATGACAACCGAGTAGTGCAAAGCTCGAGTTACTGAACCAGCCTTGCCTATTCGGGTATCGAGTCCTTCGTCTTGCCTTTCGTCACTCGTAAATGCAACCCCAAGATACTTGAACTTCTCTACCTGCTTCAGTGTCGCTCCATTTACTTGTAATACGCACTGATCAGGGTTTCTTGAAAGATGAAGTACTTCAGTTTTGGCCGTGCTTATTTTCATTCCGGCGGTGTTGCATGCATCAGCAAAGCTATTTAATGCGCGCTGGAGCCAGATTCTGTGGAAGAAAGCAGAACCAAATCATCAGCGAATAGAAGACGACTGATTTTGCAATTTCCAATCGTGGCACACTCATCAGCTTGGGTGCATTTGTCGATCCAATTCATGTAATCAATGAAAAGGAGAGGTGACAAAACGCACCCTTGCCGGAGTCCAACTCCCACATGAAACGGCTTTGATTGCTTGCCATTTACCCGAACACAAGGTCCGGTCTGCAGTAGAATGACTTAATAGCGCGTAACAATTGACCATTAACGCCATACTCCTGCAAAACCTTCCAAAGTTTATCCACGGAACTCGTCATATGCTTTTTCCGAATCGACAAAGCATGCAAAGAAATCTTTGCCATACTCCCAAGATTTCTCGAAGATTTGCTTCAGAGTGAAGATTTGGTCCGTGGTGCTGCGACCCGGACGAAAACCGCACTGACCATCTTCCAGTTTTGATTCCACTATTTCTCGGCATTTTCTTTCAAGGTATTTGGCATATACTTTCCCTGGCAAACTAAGGAGTAATATCCCTCTGTAGTTTGTACATTGCTTGCAATCTCCTTTCTGAAATATCGGAATAATCACACCTGTTTGCCAATCTCTGGGAGTTTTGCCATACTTCCACACAACTTGACACACTTGCGTTAACCAGAGAATTCCTTCTCCAGTCAGTGCTTTCAACATCTTGGGTCTGATTTCATCTTCACCAGCAGCTTTTCCAGATTTTATTCCTTTAATTGCCGTTGCCACTTCTGCTGCAGTGCAAACTTCGTCCCCCCTAGATGTGTCACTTCGTGTGTGTCACAAGTCGATGCCTTTACAGGATTCAAAAGATCTTCAAAGTATTCTCTCCATCGTAAAAGGATTTCATTCTCATCCGTTAGAATACGGAGTACGTGGTACTCGATCTTTTGCCACGTAAACGGCGGATGGTCTGCCAAAATACTTTGTTTGCCAAATAATAGTTGGAATCCAACCGACGACCAAACTCTTCCCATGACTTCTCCTTGGATTTCTTTACTGCCGAAGTTGCCACTTGTCGCGCCTCAGTGTACCGGGATTGCAAATCAGATGAAGATCTGTCCTGTAGCCAAGCCTTGAACGCACCTTTCTTTGCTCGAATAGCTTCTATAACCTCTTGGTTCCACCAAGGTGTTCTTTTCTCACTATCGCCCGCCACTCCAAGCCGTTTTTGCCCACAATTTTCAGCAGCTGATGAAATGATTGCTGATCGGATGCATCAGGAAGTTGTCTGAACTTAGATGACATACTGGATGCAAACTGTTTTCTTACTTCTTTGTCCTCCAAAGCCTCTTGGTTCCATCAAGTTCGTGTGTGTTTGATTTGATTTAACATTTAATAATTTGATTTGATTTAATACCATAGTTGATATGCAATATTTAAGAACTATGATAACATTTAAAAATTTCTGTCAAAAGAAAACGTTTAACCCAACAATAAGGCTTGTGTCTGAGAAACTACTGAAAAAATGGGGATCCATAATTAGTGGAAGTTTGCACTTGGGCCCTAACTGATGAAATTAAAGCATTAAATCTGACCATTTCTACGTTAAGAATTTATAATTGTTAGGTATTTCCTGTAACGAACTCCGAAAAAAACTAAGCTCGCCTGAGGTTCTTACAGGACGAGTGCTGCCATAGATTCAGTTCTTCTTTATTCAGAAACAAAATGAAACAAATCAAATAAATAACTATAACACGCCACAGCACAGTTTCAAAATAAATTTGAAAACCGGCGAGCGAAAAAAAGAATAACCAGTAACGCCCAGCTGGTTTAACCAAAAAATGCACGTTAACAAAATGTACCAAACATAAGTAACATCATTTTAAGCGTCTGACCATCCAATCATAAAAAAGAAGAATGATTTGAAGAACGCTTACCATCACAGTCAAGAATTGCAAAGCTTGCCTTCTTCATGCGTCGCCCACTAAGAAGAATTAAGCTTAATTATATGCAAATTCAAACACAAACAAAATTCCAGCGATTTGTAACAAGTTTCGAGCTAAAATTACAACAGCTGCAAAAATGCCCTGCAGAACGCGTTCTTCAAGTGAAAGCAAACAAAGCAAAAATTTGAAACTGCAATATAGCAAATCACAATTTAATGCTATGACGTAACATTTCAGTTTCCGAGTTCGGCCTTAATTGTTGCATTGCTATGATACCGCTGCGGAACGTAATCAATATTTGTGCTAGCAAGTAAAACTTCAAAATGGCATTCATTAGTTTTAAACACTATTATTTTTGAATTACCATGAAAAACTTAGCAAAACGAAAAAGTTAACGAAAACTTCTTGAAGACTTTTGCGCTTAAAACTAATGGAGTATTTGCCGACCATAATTTAGAAAAATTGTGTTCTTGATGTTTGTCTTTGGCCTCGATCATCCCTTGCCTAAGCCTCGAGAGGCTGTCACGAATAATAATTTTGAATGCCTGATAAGTTATATGATTATTTGCTGTATTTTACTGCGTACGTGACTGATTTACCACTTTTACCGCTTTTTTTGATTTAGAATATTCGGGATATTCTGGATGATTCCTTTCTAGTATTTTCTACTGTCTTCTATTAGTCACCGGAATGATTAGTTGTTTACATGTCTTAATTGCTATATTTAGACTTGAAGTTTGTGACATCATAATCAAGTTGAAATCTTATCCAAAGCTCGTGTATTTTTTTCTATTGTGACATATCGTGGATTGTTCTGGAATATTTGATAGCTTTTACCTTAGTATAAATACGCGGGTCGTTTTTGATTCTATTAATCTGAAAGTGGATGATTTTTAAGTATTAGTTTCGTAGGCAGTATGCCGAGTTTGTGTATCTGGTGTTGGCTTGTATAGCCGTTTAATAAAAGTGTGAGTGGAGCTATTTTGCTCAGTTAGTTGGTTTGTGCTTTAATATTAAATAAAAGTTTTAGTTTAAGATTGTGTGCTGCTTTCTGAGATTCAAGAAGCTAAAGGAACTATCAACTGCCATTTTCGATTCATCAATTGACATCTCAGTCGTTCTCTAGTTTTAGACGACGTGGGCAATTCTAGAGATTAAAGGTTGTGCTTTAGCCAAGTATCAACGATCGCGACAGAGGGCCTGTCCTCAAAAAGTCGATCCTTGGCTTTGGCCTCAAATTCTTTTCAAGTCCTTGGCCTTGGCCTCGAAGGTTGTGTCCTTGACTCCACCTCTGGTAACTAAAGCTACAGAGTCAATGAAGCTAAAAGTTAAACTGCTCAAAGATCAAGTTTTCACATCGAAAAATGAAATTGTAGAGTAGGAGAAATCTCAAAAATTTATTAGCGGAAAACATGATGACTTGACAAATGATTACAACAAAGCTCTTTTCAATAATGTAAAGTGCAATTAATGTTTTGAGCATTTGAACAGGCGTTTGACCGATTTGCAAAAGAAAGCAAAGGCGAGGAGTTCAAATTAGATGAACTCGACAAATATGATAGGCGACAAAACCTGGAGTTTGTAGAGGTGCCTTACCAGGAAGGGAAAAATGTGACCCAAATAGTGCTTGACTTTTCTAGCAAACTTGGAGTAAAACTCAATAATGAAGACATTTTCATCGTTCACCGCCTTTCACAAAAAAAAAAAAAAAAACGTTCGGCAACATATAACGATGGTATTAAAATATCAGCGCACTTTTGCCATTATAGCAAGATTTGTCAGCCGGGATAAGAATGAAAACTCTACAAACACCGCTTCAAGGCAAAAGACATTGATGATTTTTTGGTTGATGGTATTACAGAACTTTACATCAATGAAAACTTGACCCAAAGAAGGAAACGTTTATTTTTGAGATCGAAGGAACAAGCAAAAGAGCTCAATTACAAGTATATATGGACAAAGAATGATCAAATTTATGTACAAAAAGACAAAAACCACGAGAGAATTTTGATTGAAACCAAATTGACTTGGGCAAACTCTAATGTCGTTAGTTAAATGTGTGTTTATAACAGCCAACGTAACTTAACTAATTTTCACTTCTTATCTACGAAATGATACTGAATTTGAGATAATTAACTGTCCGTACAAAAACCATGCAGAATTTCAGAATAAAATGTCTGCAAGCGTTACAAATGATTCATTGCTCATTGCTTGCATAAATATTATGAGTCTGCAAAAAATATTGACAACTTAAACACATTTTAAACGCAATTTGCAAAACACGTTGATTAGGGTTTGCGAACCGGGATCCCGGTTTCGGAAATTCCCGGGATTTGGTGACTTTTTTGATTTCCCGTTTCCCGGTTTTTTAATTGAAATTTCCTGGTTTTGTCAGTTAGTATCCTCATGGAACTTGAATCAAAAACAAGTTGCAATTATTTTTGAAAAGCATTAAAATTGGTCGTGTTCATTCACATTGTGGCGACTTAATACTTTTTCTCTTTGTAACAACTTTTGAACTGTTCAGCGTTCATTGCTTGGATAACTAGTTTGAGCCAGTTTATTAAACACAGTGCTCAATTAAGAGCAGGTAGCTGAAGATTTGTGTCAGTATCATTTAGTTATGAAACGCATAATTCAGTCTAAAGTTTGAAAACATTTTGCTCGGGGTGATGGTATTGAAATTGCTACTTGCATTCATTGCTCAAAAAACAATATCGTGTCAAGGTAGTTCGTTTCGTGGCCTTTTTCGACACTTGAAAAGCAAGCACGATTAGTTTAGAAAGCGATGATAGAAGCTAGTCAGCCAACTTCCAACGGTAATAAAACAAGAAATGAAATTATTAGAAGCTACGGGGAAAAGACCAAGCAAATTGGAACAGCTATTTAGAGAGTTATTAGGTATTCCACCAACGTCAGTTGAAGCAGAACAAGCATTTTTTGCTGCAGGATTGTTTGCTGCAAAACGAAGGTAACGATTTGGTGACCAATCTGTAAACGCGCTGAGTGTTTTGCGCAGTCATAATATGAAACAAAATTAAAGCAAACTTAATGCATATGTTGTTTGTACGTTTGTTGTTTTGTGTATTGTTGCATAGCAATGCATATGGGATAATCCCATTTTTTTCCGGGATTCTGGAATGAGGTAAAACATATCCCGATTTTCCGGATTTCTTTCAAAACCGAGAAATTGGAACCCCTACTGTTGATATTATTTGCCTCAGAGAAACACTGAGTTATTGCAAGTTATCTGAATATAGCATATCTGAAATTTAAAAACCAAAGCTGGAGGAGCAGCTATTTTGTAGCAGATAGACTTAAATGTTTTCAAATTACCAACATAAAACTCAAATCAAATTCGTGTGAAGATGTATGGGTCGAAATTGGTCCCGATAAAAATGAATCTCTCAATGTTGAGTGTATTCAAAGACACCCATCATATTCCCTTAAATGTTTTGAAGAATCTTATGTAAATATACTTTAATCATTTAAAAGCAGCCAAAAGTATGTAATCTTGGGGTATTTTAACGTACATTATGATAAAATCAACAATTTATCAGGTATAACCGATTACGCTAACCACGTGCAAAGCGTTGGGGTGCATACAACTGATCGACAAGCCCACTCGTATTTCTGAATCATGTACTGTAGCAGCATCATTGACCACATTTATACGAACTTGGCTCACACCAGCCAGATAACCCCAATAATTTACGATGATATCTTGAATCATATGGCGATTTGTGCTGATATTTTGTGCAAACCTCCACATAAATTAACTGCGCGCCCTTAGTCCGACGCTTGGCGCTAGCAAATATGGACTTATTTTTAGATCTTGATCTGTGGAAGCGCACGCGAATTCTAGACTCGCACGTCAAGCAGAGATTTCTCGTTTAGTGAGAATTAGTGAGAATGTTTATTATGCGAAGCCAGCCTTTATTTAGGAAACATAAACGAAAATAGCACGTAGGCCGTGTGAAATAATCCTGCAAAGTGATACCAGTTCGATATTATCCGTGTAGAGCCAAGGAAGTACATGATTCACTGGATAACTACGGATTAGGTTCCCATGACCAAACACTTCACACGACATATAGTCGCCCGGTCACTACTGATCAATAATTGCGTAACTTTACTTATCGTAACAATACCGATTTAAATGCCGTTATTTCATTAATGAACGAGTTGTCCGATCGACATTTTCCAAAAAAAAGGTTAAGTCGCAAACAATAGAAAACATCCAAAAATCTATGGATTACTTCGGAGATCCTAGCATTTATTAAGCAAAAACACAAATTCTATAATAAATATGTAAAAACAAAATGTCCCTTATCATTGGCAAATTACAAAAAAATTAGAAACAAATTTATCCATGACAAAGAAGTGGCCAAAAAAGCTCATTTTGAAAATTAATTTAATAATACTAGCTATTCGACAGACACCTGGAAATCAATTAATCGTTTCCTTTGAAAACATACCCCAAAGACTGAAATGCTGCAACAGTTAAGAGTAAACAAAAAAACAATCACAAATCCTTCAGAAATCTGCAACGCAATACATAAGTACTTTGTTGAAATCGGCAAAAAATTAAGCGCTCAAGTTCCTATGCTTAACAACGATAAACAATCATTTAAGAGGTTTCTCGAAAAGCGGCAATCTTCGTCCATTGTTTTACAATCTACGGATGAGCACAAAATAACTGAAATAATTGATGGCTTTAACTGTCGTAAATCTACAGGGTATACTGACATTCCTACAGCTTTGTTTAAAGAATCTAAATTCTTGATTTGCAGACATCTTGCAAGCGTATTTAATAAATGCCTGGAAACAAGGTCTTACCAAAATATACTTAAAGTAGCAAAAGTCATTCCTTTACACAAAACAGATTCAAAATCTGATCTAGGCAACTACAGACCAATTTCAATACTTTCTCCAGTGAATAAAGTGTTTGAAATTATAATACATAAACGCTTGATTGATTTCTGGAACAAATACAACCTTTTTACATATAAGCAATTTGGTTTTCGAAAACAACACTCTACCCATTTTGAATTAACGTTTTTTTACGAGTATATACTAAACCAACGAGATAGCGAAAACTCAGTTTGTGGTATTTTTATGAATTTTTCCAAAGCATTTAATTCTGTAAATCATTACTTTTTATTGAGTAAACTTGAACATTATGGTATTAGAGGAAACGCAATTCGCTTGCTAAAATCCTTCTTAACTAATAGAATGCAATACATTGAGAGCAATGAGCAAACTTCAAAGATGCTGCAAATTACAATTGGAGTACGCAGATGATGCTGTCTTGTTATGTAAAAACAAACTCACGATGGATTGAAATCCATGAGTAAAAAAGAAATTCAGAAATTTAAAAGTTGGGTCATATCTAATAAACTAACAATTAATTACACTAAAACTAACTGCGAATTTTTTCTAAAACCAACCAAAAATATTGATTGCAAAAGCTTATGTAACCGTGCATTCAACGGAAATATAACTGAACAAAATGTAGTTAAATATTTAATAGTATACACGAATAAGCAACTTTCATGGCAGAATAACATAAAAAGCATAGTAAAAACATTAACTACAGCTAGAGGTATTATAGGCAAACTAAGGCACTATATGCACCTCCATCTATCCTGAAGAACGTTTCTTTTAGTATTGCGTATTCACATTTACAATATAGCGTTACTACATGGGGAAAATCTGCCGTCAAGTATGTCAACAAAATTCAAGTCCAGCAAAACTACAATGTTGAAATAATCCCTAAAATTTCATTTATTAAAACAAAACTTAGCCCATTAAATGATGAACTAAAGTTGTTATTGCTAACCAATATTTATAAACTAGTAGTCTCGAAATTAATGTATGAATTTAAAACTAAATCACTACCAATTTGTTTCAATAAATATTTCGTTTCACCTTCTAAAGTGCACTCCTATTCTACCAGATTAGTTACTGGCGACAATTACTCTTTAACTCGCTTCAACAAATCAAACTCTCAAAGTTCAGTTTGCTATCATGGACCTAAAATTTGGAACGAGTTACCAGCTGATATTAAAAATTTTGCGTCCCTTCAAAAAAATCAAACTAGTTTTCATCAAACAAATTAAAAAATTCTCCATGGGAATCAAAAATAACTTGTCAAACCTTTAGGGTCTGTCTACAATGTGCGTACAAAATTACAAAAATTTTTAAGCACGTACTGTACGTCGAAAGTGTATACTCTATACAAAACGGCACTTACGAGCGTAACGGCTTAACAGCGTGTTCTGTGGGTGACCATAATATTGTGTTGAATTAAATGACGAAAATTAGAGATTTATTACAGTTCTTTGTTGCATCGGTTAAATTTGGATGAGCTTATGCATCACGAGAAGTAGTACTGTCTTTTTGATAATACAAACGGAAATTTTTTTCTGCCTTCCTCACAAAAAAGCATAACGTATGCCAATCAAGAGTGTTGTAGTGGCTATTAGGTAGCGAAGTTTTTGTTGGATGAAGAAAAAAAAAATTTGCACCAATCAGCGGTCGAGCGTCTGCTACTGAAACGCTAGACTTGGGTTTGATTTCTTGCTTGGCGTTCAGCAATAAGAAGGGACAGTGTGAAGACTCCACAGTGTGTGGTAGACAGGTGGACAAGACGTGGCAGCTTAACTCGAAGATCGAAAGGTTCCTTTGCTGTCTCCTGGCCTAAGCAACTTGGTGAATACCCCCTTCGGACACGATATAGTAGTTCTTTATGTCAAAATTTTATTTTTTGTTTTATAGGTTTTTATAAGCCAATAAACTCATATTTAATTTTTTATTTTTTATATTTAATTTTTAATTTTCTTTAATAAATATGCAAATTAGGCGGGTGTACAATTGTACGACTGTGACTGACTTGGTTGTTCAATTGTACGGTTTGTGACTCACCTGGTCAAAACGTACACACTGTATATGCATTCATTGCTGCCGTTTGGGGTGGACTCGGCTTACCACGTTTCTTTGATAGAAACTTTTTTTGATAGAAACTTGTTTTGGTTTTCTCTTTTTGTGCGCATTAGAGTTGCATAAAAATTAAATTATCAAACATGTATTAAATTTGTTATTTGTTTGCTGTTTGTTATACAATGTTTTATTTCCTAGGTTATTTCCAAACCTTGGTTGTTTCCAATAAAATTCAAATGTAATATCCAATTACCGAGACTATAACTTGAAATTTTTGTTTGATACGTTTCTGTAATGATTTAGAGCGCAAGTGACTGAAAATTGCAATTATTTTGTAAAAATAAATCTATCTTACTTACTTTAGATTTTGCAGCTTAACCTACTTTGAGACACGAAACGTACAATTGTATATGATTTTGATCAAAAAAATCTGTAGGATAAATTTATAACAAAAGTCGAAGCAAAAATATTCCCCACATAATTTCAAAGAATAACTAATTCAAAATTCAAGCTTACTTGTTTATTAATTTATTTGGTTTTGACGTATTTTAAAACTAATTTTGCTTACTTCCACTTGCCGCAAGCATGTTGGCAGCCATCGTGTTAATGACGGTTGACTATTGTTTTAACGCTGCACGCTTGAAGCCATAACAGCTATCACGTGATGGTGTTATTAGTACAATTGCTCTACTAGTGACTCAAATGCTCTACTATTACAGCTGGACGAAAAAAACAACGCCAAAAAAAAATTTACAATTGTACATGTTTGTCACCAAAGGGGATACAACGGAATTACAAAGATTATATGCCACTGATGGGCACTAGAGACTGGTTTCAAAGGTCCGGTTCTTCCTCTTTTGAATTTCTCTTAGCGGAGGGCGACTCGGCGGAAAGATCTGGTCGCAATTTTTGTAGGGTATATTTTGTTTTCAGCTTTCAACTGTTTCTCAGTTGCACAAAGCTGGACAGCGCTGTTTCGAGCTATTAACTCCTTATTCAACTGTCACATTCCGTTTAAACCAAATTTTGAGCCTCTTTCGCCTCTCTCCCATATCAACTTTTATATAAACTTTATCCAGTCCATCCCTTGAAACGCAATTGACCGTGCATGATGCGTAGCATGCAACTATTAGGTTATCCTCTCAAATTGTCAAACGGTTTGACTGCGTATAATGCGTAAATAAGTGATGCAATATCACATTAAACTACAATCTTTTTCGTATTTAATCACTTCTACAAAAGCAACACGCATTTTGTCATTATTATGTTGACTCCTCCTACAAACGGTTTGTGTTAACTCCATGTAATCAATAAAAATCAATTGCATTATAACTCCTGATTTCATACCTAAAGTTTTTGTTGACATGCTTATTGCAGTATTCATCTTTTTTTTCACATAAAAGCTTCTACTGAACGCTTTTTTTTCTACCACGCTGGTAGTTTTGTATCACGCCATCGCACAAAAATTTGATTATAAAAGTTTTGGACTTAATTTCTTACCAGCTAAACCTAAACTTCTTTGGAGAACTACTTACTCTAGCTTGAGCCGCAGATTGAGAGAAATCTCACAGATGTCCAGCTAATTGCACTTTTATAAAACGAAAATAAGGCGAATTACGGTATAGCTAAAAAATTTTAATTACTCTATACTGCAGCAATATTATTACCACTTGCCGAAAATTGATGAAAATTGATTGCCGAAAATTGATTGTCCGAAAATTGATTGTCCGACTAGAACATTCATTAAGTTTACTGTACTCTGAGGAGGAACTTTTGTATACTCTCAATAAAGCCGCATTTACACGGGCGACTTTTTTGCAACGCGATTCGAAGATTTTTAATGCGTGAAAATCTCTCTCGCAGTGTGGTTACTCACACGAGGCGAGACTCGCTTACCGCGATCGCGTTTGGGAAGAATCGCCGCCTTATAAGTAACACCTGCGATTTGCGATGCTGATTATATTTTGCGCGACTCGATGCAACAATCGTTCTCGCTCGTGATCACTTACACGAGGTCGATTTCAACGTCTCGAGAGTCCCAGGACAAAGTCGCGCTCGTGTAAACAGCAAATCGTATGCAATTTACGAGTCGCCCAGGCATAGCGCAATGCACAAATGCTTTGCGAGTCGCTGGCTGCGATTATCAAAGTTTACTTCATAAAATATTGTGTTCATGGTACAAAATAGTCTGTAGTGCTTTTACCGTAATTAATTGTGATTGTGATATTAAATTTACTTCATATTAGTTTGAACGAAGAAGAAATAATTTTCTTGTTGATGCTGGCACTGGTCTACTGCAGATACGGCAGTCATGAGCTGATAACTGTGAAGCCAATCAAGCAGGGCTTTAACCCTTAATAAAATGTATGATAAATTAACCACAGGAAACAATACCTTAATTGTACTCTGCTTTTATAATACTGTAAGTACACTGTTTGCATCAGAACCAGTAAATTTTGAGTTGAGGCTGA
The DNA here is from genome assembly GCA_963965965.1 of Trididemnum nubilum. Lineage (NCBI taxonomy): Eukaryota > Metazoa > Chordata > Ascidiacea > Aplousobranchia > Didemnidae > Trididemnum > Trididemnum nubilum. Next base: position 33,922,638 of record OZ014486.1, read on the forward strand.
CTGTTCTTAATTTTTTGCCAATGTTGAGCATCAGTTGCTCTTAATTGGTTCTTAAATTTTGAGATCATTGATGTCAATTATAGCGACAATGTTTGTTAATACAGTACCTAATGGTCTGTCTGCTTATAAACGCCTTTTTAGCTGCTTTTGCAGCATCGTAAAATTGCGGAAAGCAAAAAAAGCAAGCTCTAATTTTCGTTTGAACGAGAGCCAAAAAAATTTTTTGTTACCTGCCCAATGCGCAATAACACTCTATACTCTCGAAGTTATTCAAGCTCTTTTGTTTTGAATCAGTACTGAATTTAGTTTCTTTTTTGATTTGGCATTTCTTCTTTTTCGGTTGTTCTTAACCCTAGAATAGCTAAGACAATGAATTCACAGTAATAGCATTTGGACAATATATTTTGGAAATGGAGGTGCTTGTTACAGAAGCCCTCCGTTACAACATGGAGCCTTTACCGTGTCCGTCTGGGCAAACCACAATTGAAATTCTTCAACTTGAACTACATTGTTCAGACAAAATGCATATGGAACAGTAAGACATGGCAAAATATATCTGAAATTTAGCCTGAAAATAATGAACTTAAAGAGTGCCATACGAGCGGTCTTGAAAATGAAATACGTCTGTTTGCCAGTTGCTCTAATGAAAAGGAATGCCATAACAGATGTAACTCGGCCAAACACCAAGTCGTGCAGGAATTTCCAAAAAGCACGTAATTTTTAAAGCGTTGGCTGCAGGAACTAAAGTGAGGCGCACAAACTGAGCAAACTAAAAGGAAAAAGCGGCCGGATCAAAACTAGAGCGGGGCAACACAAAAAAGGTCAATCGGTGCTGTGACAGTGCTGGCAGAGTAGGCTGATAGGCTCACATCTATGCTCACTCGTTGGGTCCAGCACTTTGTATACAAGTACCATCCACTGGTTTTTGTCGGCTAAAAACGTGTTAGCGTTTGCTTTCTTTTCTGACCCGAGATTGCTAGAGCCTACCGGCAATTCTTGCGGTTAAAATAACCACAGTTAAGTGAAGAAGCACAACACCTACTGCCCCGCATATTGTGATAAAACATTAATTTCATGAAAATGATGTTTATAATGAAATCATGTTCTCAATTTCGAGTGGTTTTATGGGGCTTTTTCATTTGAATAACGCCAGGAATGAGTTTTGACATGAAGTCACTGGCGTATTTTTGCTCTGTTCATAATAATTCATCCTCGGCACTATACTTACTGCAATTGCCTAGCGTTTAGCAAATGCATGCGCTGCTTGTTTTATTATTGTGGATCTTGGTGCTTTGTAACAGCTGTGGTTTAGTAGCTCCATAAAAAAATTACATGAAAACACATAATATATGAATGCTATGTAGTTATTTTGAATGTTGGTTTAATTGAAAAAGAGCCAGTACTTCTGTAGTGACAAAAGGCGCCGGGTATCACTGCAGAAGAACTCAAAAAGTAAACTTCTAAAAACAAAAATAAAATTTAACCATTAGCATTTCGTATAGTATATGACAGCACAGATCTCCTATAAAATACTAAAATACTTGTGCACTATTAAGTAAATAAACAATATGAATTTGTCAGTTACACATGCTTGGAGAAAAAGTAATTTCAAAAGTGTTATTAGAATTAACTGCACAAAAATATTTATAAATTTTATTGTTTTAACAAACATTATGCATAACCAAACAAGACACACAGTCAGAGATGGGTTGCGGTAGAGAAAAACCAATACCTAAAGGGTAAATGACAGAATTTTATAATAAATTATGAGCATTAATGCCCGCTTGACTTTGCTCCATCCAGGCCAACTCAAAATAGCATTTACGTATCACACATTCGGCACCAGCAGCACGCCGCCGTTGCTGCTTCATCTTTCACCTTGCATTTTCATTGCAAGCTTCGACATTAGCTGCTTAATAGTATTTTTCGTATTTCGTTTTACGCTTGCGTTGGCTTCATTCATTTTCTTTTCAAAATTCCAAAGCGTGATTGCTTCAAATGCAAAAGCTGACAAGCGGCGCATTTGAAGTGCTTTTGCAGCAGTTCGCTTTTGCAAATTCAAAACCAGCAAGCAGCGCTTTGAAACTATCTCGCACCGTGTAAGTAAACCAGTGCGATAGCGACTCTTCCGCCGACTCGATTTTGCGAGAATCACTGGCACGCAGTCTCAACGTGTAAGTGACTTCAGCGAGTTGCAATCGAATGCGAGCGCCGCGTTAAAATCTCTCCCGTGTGAGTGACTGCTACGATTTGATTTTTCGGGGGGCGTGTCAGGCGATATCGCGCAGACAAAATCACACGTGAATCGTGCGCCGTGTAAGTGACCTACGCGATTTGAGAAAGAAAAAAGGCAAAATGTCGATTCTCGCAGCTAAAAGTCGCCCGTGTAAATGCGGCTTAAGACAGATATTGCAACTACTGTACTACAACTGTACAGAAAACTTTCAAAAACTCAATAAACTGAATTCGTTGCAAGCAAAATGACAAAATTTTAAGCCCAAAGCAGTCAATATTTCAGAAGGTAACATATCGGGCATCTCCTACGATTGTAATGCTTTGGAGAGAGTGAGGCCCCTTTCCTATGCTTGTCACTTCACGTAGATATCAGTGCAGGCTAGTCAAGCACATATTACTATTGACGTATAAATAAGTGTAAAGCAAAAGCTACCTCAGAGGTTTAATCAAAGCTTGCAGGAAAGTTCATCACAAGAGTTTTGCTTAAAGCAAAAGCTGTCTCATAGGTTTAATCAAAACTTGTTGGAAAGTTCATCATAAGAGTTTGCTAACAATAAAAACGGAAAAAATAGGTTGCAACACACCAATAAAAATACACAATTCACATCGCCCTTGATCTAGCACCAACAAATGCCGATACATGTGACTAGGAGGCCATAGCAACATGCGAAACATAAATTCAATACACAGTGATGCACAACCAGTACTAAAATTGTAAAATTTTGCATGGGAGGACGCTTTTGCAGCCTTGACCAACTTTTCACAAGTTTAGTGGAAATGATGTATTTCCGTCGCCAAAATTGAATGAAGACAAAAAAAAGAGTTTTGCTGCAAATTGAAGCCATTTTTCCCAAGAAATCAGGTGAAGACCAAAAAAAATGTCTTCGCCGCAATTTGCGACAATTTTCAGCAGAAAATTTGTAGGATCTTTAGGTCCTGGCTGGCTATTTTTCCTCTAGTCATCAAGCGCTCAACTCGCGATGGGAGGACGCCTAAATCTTGATGGGTTATGCTAAATTTTGATGGGGGGACGCGTTTCCCCGCGTCTTTTCTACATATTAAGTACTGTGCACAACAGACGTATAATTAAGGCCGGTTTACACGAAAATCGCTACGAGTGCAGTGTAGTTGAGTTAAGTGGAGAGCGATTTGCACGCTGACTAATCTCTGTGAGTTTGAGTGAGCAGTGATCACTAAAATGCGGTGTTGCCAAAATTATTCGCGAAAGTAATTTTGAATTTTGCAAGGTTTCCTTTGAATTAAAATATTTTTCATCCGCTTGTGAATACTCTTAATTCAGTAAAGGCTAAAAACACACTTCTTGCGATTCTTTGCTGGTTGAGAACGCAAAATTTTGTTAATGCTTAAAAAAGTCAGCACCAGGTAAGCTATGTCGTTAAACTATATGCTATGCTAACTGCTCGGTAATCTATGAAAACACATGTTAACAGTATGCAAGTTCGTAAAATGCTGGGTGGGCCAGGCATGTAGCCAGGGGAGTAATTGCCTCGGCAAAATTTTGTTTGGCCCCAAATTAATTTCACCTAAATCTTTTCGTTTTAGAATGAAAAAGCGTCGCACTGTTTTTTATTTAACATTCAAAAATCGCAAAAAATGGTGGCTTCCGAGCTGAAGACCTTTTTTCTCTAGTTTTGGAGATCATCATAAAGATCGCAGAAAATGGTGGCTTTCCGAGAACTGAAGACGTTTTTTTTTCTTTTTTTTGGAGATCACCCCCAAGGAGAGGAAAATCCCCCCCAAAAAAGTTCCGTTCTGGCTACGTGCCTGGGGTAAGCCTTACTTTGCAGAATTCGAGCATCTCTTGGTTGTTTCATTTCAATAACTTGTCAGACAATTTCGCTAAACTTGTTTCGTAAAGTACAACTAAGTACCGGAAACTTTGCTTCACCATCAAGTTGTTCGTGGCTGTGGCCAAAATAGGCTTGTACGTAATGTCTTCGGTGATGGGTCGTCGGTTGCGTCGCGCTGTCACCTTACGTTAGAGGATAGCGAATAACGGAAGTAGAAAAAAGCGAGAAATATATCAGTACAAGTTAAAGATTCTTTTGCTGTGTGCAATAGCTCAAAATGCTGGAAAACAAGAAGTGAGTGGATTAACACCGTTTTGCAAGAACGACAAAAGAAAAGTAAGCTCCTTTATATTTAGACAGTTTAGATAAGTAATTATACGATGTTTATTTTTTTAATGCATCAGCTTAAAATCAATAGCTTAGTGATTGAAAACACCGTTGCCGATCCTGGACATGGGGAATTTGTTGCTCACTCCATATTGCGAATTCCAAACTTCATTTCAGAAAGATTTATTAATCTAAGGTGGCGCAACGACGGCGGCGTTCATTCTTCTCCAAATAATAACCAATAAATTTTTAGGAAAGTTTCATGATCTTACCTTGGATTTAAGAAAGAGGAAAAAACCGTGGTTTTTCGAATACTTTAGAATGACACCGGATGTATTCGATGAGTTGCAATTGAAATTGCAAAGTAAACTAATGAAAGAAAATACGCGTCAAGACGTCATCAGTCCAGCCGAAAGATTGGCAGTGACTTGAGGTACTGTAATCGTCCTAAGTTTAATCTATCTAGCAGCATTTTACATATTGCGCCTTCAAATTATAAGTACTGTATAGAAATTGTTCTTTATAAAAAAAAGACATCTTTTTATTGCAAATACAGTCGAATGTAAACACACACATTTCAACGAATTCAGATACACTTGTATGATACAATATCCTGTCAAAAAGCACTTTAAATACCTCTGTTTGATAGTTTAATTCGTCATGACACATCCACAATAAACAAACGCAATACGACATTGCCAATCCAGGTACCGTTCTACTAAACTACAGCAGTCCCAGATGCCTCAACTTTTTAAACATATGAAATGGTATGATCATTGCCTTTTGTGCGACTTTTTCAGCTACGGAAATACGGCTCTACTAGCAAAGTTTGGATCAATGACGTCGCTGGGGGAAGGGGGGAGGGGCGCCCTGGGTGTCACCGTTTTGGGGTGACACCATTTGTTGTTATTTTTTTGAAACCGAACCCGCTGATTGGTAGGCAAAGACCTTTTTTTTTGGTCATCACATCATCACACACTTTCGGACTGAAAATCAACTCGTTTCGCAGCAAAGACCTTTTTTTTATTTGGTCTTCACCTACAGTACATTTTGGCCGATAAAGGGTGCCACCATGAAATCCCGCCCCGGGTGCCACCATTCTTAGCGACGTCTCTGGTTTTGGTAAGCGTATGCTATCGTAACACGTACTATTACAACATAAGACACCGACTATATAATACTAAACATGCTTTTTAGATTTTTGGCTACTGGGGACTCCTTTACCACCATCGGATTCACATTCAGAATACATAAAAGCACAGTATCAAAAATAGTGAACGAAACCTGTGTGGCTCTGTGGGAGATTTTACAGCCGGAAGTAATGCCCACGCCAAGCGAGGAAAAGTGGAAAGAAATAGGGCGGCTTTAATGACCGCTGGCAGTTTCCTAACTGCGTTGGGGCCATGGACGGAAAACATGTAACAATCCAAGCGCCAGCAAACTCTGAATCCATGTACAGTATTACAACTACAAGCACAGCTACAGCATATGCAAACTACAACTTCGTTTGCGTGGATGTTGGATCCCAGGGCAAGAATTCCGATGGGATGGTGCTGGCCAATTCAGCGTTTGGAAAACGGTTAAAATGCCACGATCTAGATCTGCCGCCGCCAGCAGTACTCCCAGGAACCAACATTGCTCTACCACATGCGTTTGTTGCAGATGAGGCATTTCCATTACACGAAAACATCATGAGACCTTATGGCGGCAGTAAACTCCCTGAATCACGAAGGATTTTTATTTACAGGTTGTCTCGTGCACGTCGCATTGTCGAAAATGCATTTGGAATCATTCCATCAAGGTTCAGAGTGTTTTGCAGGCCTTTGTCGGTGAAACTAGAAACTGAAGATGTGATAGTTTTAGCCAGCACAGCGTTACACAATTTTTTAAGAAGAAAAACGGCTTTACGTTATATTGATGGTCACACTGCAGACTATGAAGATCTTCAAGGAAACGTTGTGCAAGGCCAGAGGAGAAACAAACAAGATACCGCGGGTTTGCGGCCACTGAGGGGTGATACAGAAGGCTTGCGGCCCTTAAGAGGTAATAGTGTAAGACGTTCTGATATTGCACTCCACAGTAGAATGGAGCTCACAAAGTATTTTATGAGCGAAGTTGGTGCCGTACCATGGCAAAGCAGCATGATATAAATTGTTTTTTAATTAAACATCCGTTGGCTAATTACATAAATACAGTGGTTGCATGTTTAATTGTTCACCAAATAAACATTTGTTTATTTCCAATAGACAGGTCATTTCAAATTTACTTCGTTTTTTCGCCGAAAGCTTTCTTGCTTTTGCAGCAAGCGATGAGAAGAACAAATCTATTTCATCATCTTCTCGTACATCTAAAACAAAATATTGAGGTTACCACAGGTTGAAACAGAAAAAAAGTTAGGATGCTGTGTGTTTCAGTTGCACAACTACAGGGAAGTGAAGTAATGGGAAGAGAAGCCTCCTCATATTAGCCTACTATTTAGAAGGAAAAAGAGTGCATGTGCGTCTTTACTATAACCAGTGGCTATGGGGAAGACTTTTTTTTACGTTCTTAAAACTACACCTTCTCTAGGACAGTAGACCGAGACAAAGACTCCATTAGCTCAACTGTTTCTACCTCTACCTATGAACAATAGTGTTTACAGCCGGCTAACCGCATTTGTTTGAAATAGAATAAACCTCGCACAAAGAGCATTGAGTAACAAACATGAATCAAAATCGCACGTACATACCATCAGATGTATCCAAATATGGCTTAGAATTTCGAAGTTCTTTCAAAATTGCATCAGTGTCCAACGTCGACTTTCTTTTGTTTTTACTGATTTTCGGTTTAACATCTGCAAACACTTGCTGTAAGTCGATGAAACAAATGATGATACTGTATGTCAACATGAGAAACCAGCAAAATAATTTTGATTTGAAGCTAGCAGTTGGTAAAATTTTGCCAATTGTCAGCCTCATTTCTTTTTTATTTGTTCTCAAATCTTGAGAGCATCAATGTCAATTTTAGCGACTATGTTAGTAAAACTGTTTAATTTCAAATGCTCTGTCAGCATTAGGAGGTCCTTTTTTTGCTGCATCGTAAAATAGCAAAGCAAAAAAAACAAGCTTTTTAAAATTTGAATGCCAGCTCCTCAATTGATTTCAATAATAAGTCAATTCAGATATTTTTGACGTTTGCTGGCCAGAGTTTTAATGTTTTATCGTTTTGCGAGCTTCTGGCCTAAAGGCTACCAGCGCAGAAGCCTACGGAAGAGCCACCAGAACGGCAACTACTTAAAACAAGCAATGCGAAAAAATTGTCTTCCCAAAGGATTCGAACCAGTAGCGTAGCCACGAGGCGGCGGGGGGGGGGGGGGCTATAGCCCCCCCCCATTGGCCTGCCGACCAAAATGCAGAATAAGGAAAATACCACGTTTTTAGCACTTCTAAGACTCTCTTTTGCACTGGATTGGACTAAAAAATGATTTAAAGCATCATTTAAAACGTTTGTTTGGGGGGGGGGGCTAATGGACTGCCGACCAAAATGCAGAATAAGGAAAATACCACGTTTTAGCATTTCTAAGACTGCTTTTTGCACTGGATTAGACTATTTTGAAACGTTTATTTGGGGGGGGGGCTAATGAACTGCCGACCAAAATGCAGAATAAGAAAAATATCACGTTTTTAGTACTTTTAAGACTCTCTGTTGCACTGGATTAGACTAAAAATGATTTAAAGCATAGTTTGAAAGGTTTATTTGGGGGGGGGGGGGGGGTAATAGACTGCCGACCAAAATGCAGAATAAGGAAAATACCACGTTTTTATCCAGTAGCGTAGCCAGGAAGGGGGGGCGGTCGACCAAAATGCAGAATGGGAAAAACACTACATTTTTAGCACTTCGAGACTGTTTTATGCACTGGAGTGGACTAAATAGTGATTTAAAAGATCTTTTGAAACATATGTTCAGGGGGGGGGGGGCTAATTTGTCAAAAATAAAACTAACAAATAAATGAAACCTTTGATAAATGGTTAGAAACAAGCAATCAAATTTGATCAAGTGTAAAAATGCTGAACATAGGTGTCATCAACAAATATACTATAAACTAAGGAATAGGGGGGGCTATTCAGTATTTGTTAATTACCAATCATTTCTCTCAAAGCTCTTTTCATTAGCCCCCCCCCCCAATTATTTTTTTCTATAAACTGTAAACGAAATAGATTACTCCGTGTGAGTTTTATTGCACTATTCGATTTTATAATTCAACAGCACCTAAACAAGAGAACAACATTTTACCATTAGCCACCTCCCAAATAGCCCCATTTATGCTACCAGTTTAATCTTGTTTGCACTGCCAATTTCTAAGCCACGTTTTAAAATCATTATTTTTTAATCAAAATAGCCCTAAATGAAGTTATTTTTGCAAAAAATGCAAAATTTTCGAGCGCTTGGGGCTCCGCCCCCAGACCCCCCAAACAGCCCCCCCCCCCATTACGAATTTCTGGCTACGCGCCTGATTCAAACCTGCAGCCTTTGGATTATTTGGATTAGAGCAGTGGACCGGTAATCCATAGGCTGCAGGTTCGAATCCTGTGAGAAGACAATTTTTTCGCATTGCTTGTTTTAAGGAGTCGCCGTTCTGGTGGCTCTTCCTTAGGCTTCTGCGCTGGAGGGCCTTTAGGCCAGTAGCACGCAAAATGATAAAAGCTCCTCAATTGCCCACCTAGTGCCCAACAACACTCTGTAATCTCGAAATAGCTTACAAATACTAGAAAATCAGTAAAATTTCATGGTTTTAAATCAGTACAGAATAAAATTTCTTTCTTAAGCTGAATTTTTTTTTTCGTTTGTTCTTAATTTGGTTTTGGATGATAAGACAAGTATTGCTTTTAATTTGTTCACTAATTTTGAGCAACAATAAGCCACAAGTATTGCTTTTAATTTGTTCACTAATTTTGAGCAAAAATAAGTCTAAGTTCTTATAAAATTGTTCTGCAAAAAAAAAAAAATAATGTAGTGATGAACTTTGCACAAAATTGCAACAAGAGAACTTGCACAAGTGCATATAAATTTTTTAACATTAAATCTAACAAACACTACTTTTTGCATTTTAGGGAGCCTCTTACTTCTTTTTTTCTTTGAAAATAGTTACACTAGCTCTCCACCAATTACTATGAACTCAACTGTCCATGAAAATATATTAAAAAGAAAGATGGCTGCCGAGTTGAAGACCTTCCAGTCCCTTCGCAGCCATCGAATAATGATCACTACTTATCAATTCTTTACTTGTGCATATTGTAGTTGCAGCAAATAATCGAAATCATATATACTGCAATTATTTATCATTTCTTATTTTTCATTAACAAGACTGCATCTACCACTACAAAGTATTTAGTAACAAATATCTATTTACTTCAGTAAAAACTTTCAAATACATAAAGTATAAATGTCTATCTACTTCATTGAACATTTTTGAAAATATGAATTATCTATCACTCAACTACACACGCAATTAACTGTTGACAACATTTAAACTAACCAATTAACTTTGAGCAAAATAAAACCAAATCTTGAAAAACCTGGTTTTGGTGAAATTGCTATCATTTGTCTCACTCTCAGTCCAGTCTAGCACTGTACGATTGTTCTGCATATTCACTGGAGTACTCCAACTGCAGCTAGGAGCACTTGGTTGATCAGATAATGGCAGCATAGTAACAATCGGTGTTTCGTTTACGTTCAAGGTAGTGCTGTGAAGATGTACAGTGTATCATTAATTACCCATTCGTAAGCCGAGGATAAATGTGAATCAATCAATCAATCAAAAAAGAGACTACGGTATTTAACTGGCAAATTTTTATCTACTTTTTCATTAATTCTGGCCCAAATCTAATTCTTACTCAATTCTTACTTTGAAACCAACCCCAAACCTAACCCTGACTATTTCTCATTGCAGTCTCTTTCAGTCCTTTAAGTCAAAAATTTTTGCTGAAGTAGTCACTTTCATCAAGCAACACTGCTAAAAGCTAAAAAAATTGTTCGCTACCAAAATAGCAAATTTATCTTTTAATGCAAGAAACGATGGCAACAAATTTTGCTAAAATTATGGGGTCTGGTTAGTTCGAATTATTTAGCCTTTCGAAGCTTATGCTGCAGTTGCATAAATATTTATGCGTGTAAACCCAACTAATTGATGAGTAATATACTGTAAAACAAGAGTAAATTCCAAAACCGTGTTCTTTAGACTGTTTAACATACTTTTGATTCTTAATATTTTGCAAAAAAGTTTTATACATGTATATATCTATCCACACCAGATTGCTACAAAAAATGTAGTTTTAGACTTACAATAAGATAAAGGCCAAACTAGCAAGCATGAAAAAACTAAAATACGTAATAAAAACTAATCTAGATGAACTGTTGTAGTTATCGTTATATACAATTCACCTTCTACTTTGGCAAAAAGGATGTAAAAATTCCATAGGTTTTAGCAAAGACCATTCTTTTTCATTTTGACCTCTTCGACCTTCACCAGCTGATCCGCTTTTCGGAGTTGTTTTAATTCTTCGGTACCGATCTTTAAGGCTTTTCCATTTTTTATGGCATACGCGTATTAAAATACAAAATATTCCACATAATAGCGAAGACAAGCTTTGCTACATGATACACAATTTTAATATTAAGGATGTTATTTAAATCTCGATTGATTTATCTGTTATAAAATATTCATAGAATTTCGAATAGGCATGCATGGTCTTGATTTCCAACTAAACACTTTCCAATCGACATGCTGACATGCATGGTTTGCTGAGTTTGTACTTGGTTATATTGTATTTCAATTACTCACTTTTAAAATAAAGTTACATGCAAAAAATACTGAAATGGGTGCAAGGCAGCTTTTCTGATTTGATTAAAATTAAGAAACTTAAGATTGTTTTTATACCCACCATCAATTTTCATGGTATTAGCAATGTCTTGCCAGGTTTTGTCCTTTAATGGTTTGTTGCGATATGATTCTTTTGTCATATCATACAAACATTCATTGTCCGGTATCATTGAAATGAATTTTTTAGTAAATTCATCCGAAAACTTTTCCATATCATTCAATTTGCTGATTCTGGCTTTTCAAAATTTCCAAATCCAAATGATGAATAAATACAGTCCATGCGAACAAAAAAGCCTATGCAAAAAACCTGAAACCTACCAATAAACAGATAGAACTGAAAAAATAAGAAATTTGATCAAACTTTAAAGTTACAATATCAGAGTATTAGTATCTCATTATTAAATCAGATTTGTTGTTGCGCATATTTATCCTCTTGTCATCAGATGCTAAGTTATTTGCTAAGTTATTTATTTACCAGTCATTTCATTACAATGACTACGATACTTCGTGATAGGAAGAATCCGCACCTGCTTAGGAGTTTCCGATGATCCAATGTTTCAGCGAATTTCTTTGAATTCTTGTCCACTGAATTTGCTGCTTGTTTGAAGCCACCAAGCAGAGATAATTAATCATCGTAAAGCGTCATATCTAAGGACGCAACAACATGAACAGGGTGAGGGTTGAACACAGATCATGGAATCAGGGTCGTCATAAACTGATAAAAACGACGCCTTAAGCCATTCGGCCATGCTGCCAACATGATACTATGACTGATGATACTACTAGGAGTAGGGGGTGCCGTTAAGTATGAGCCCTCGTTTGTTTTTTCGGGAGCTCTGCGACTCGTGTATGAGCGCTTGCGCTCTTTCTTTCTCTCCAATCTAAGCTATTCCCCAAATCTAGCCCTAACCCTAATCAATACATGCTTGAGAGGAGCAAGAGCGCACACGAGTCGCCGACATTCAAAAAGAAAAGCGTACGGCTTCTACTTAACGACACCCGGAGTAGGCTAATACCCTAATATAATACCAAGTTACTGTATGGAACTGGAAAAGCCTAGACTATATTCAGTATTAGAATTGATTCAAAAATCTGCAATATACTCAAAGATCGATACTGAATAAGCTGATCAGTTCAATAGATTATACGCGTCTACCCCAAGTCAAATAGGCTAGTGGACTGGTGGAGTTCCCAGTGCTGAGTGAATCTGTTTAGTAACCCAGCGCAGGCCTACAGCTATTTCAGATTTGAAACGAATGAATTACTTTACTAGTACCACTTAAACTGGCAGATTGCATCCTGCACAAGACTCGGCACCTTAATGGGCTAGGAAAAGCAATGCTGAAGTTTTCGGAATCAAACTTCTCAGCAAGCCCTACTTCAAGCAGCAATTTGCACACAATAAAATAAAAACATTCCATTTTAATAAATTGTTGTTAAAAAAAAAAATCTACAACAGACTAAATCTAAGCTAGTTCTTACATGTGTCAGTACTGACTTCCAGGTGTTCACTAGGCCTAGGCCACTATATTTACCAGTATCGTACTGACCGTACGTGAATTTAGATACCGGTACCAGTAGGCCTAGTTGCTTGTTCTTTTATAAGGCATAAGCTAGGCTATCCATGAAATCATAACGAACTAGGTCAGGCCTATTTCTCACAGCTATGCCAGATGCATACCGTACTTATGTAATTCACTTCTAGGTTAGGCCTAGTTCACTACGAACTAGATTAGGCCTATTTCTCACAGATATGCATACTTATGTAATAATAACACGAGCTCCCTCCCACATTCAGTCATCAGTCCTATCGCATCTAACAAGCTGCCAAGTCTAGCTACTTCATTACAGTATCATTTTCACCACCACACCAACCAAGACCTGCGGACCTTAATCTGCAAAAAGGCTTACCTCCACTCGTTGACGCTTAAATTAATGTACGCGGGCATTAATGAGTGTGAACGAGTTTAGTTCAGTAGAGTGTGCGCGAGCTGTCGCCAGTGTAAACAAATCACAATAAAACAAACTAAGGTGACACTGAACTGCACTCGTCGTGTAAACCGCACTTTACTACAAGGATAAGCTTCAAATTAAGGAATCAAACAATGGCAGCATCCTCAAAGACTAAACTAAATTATTAAGTTTATGCTCTCATACATTTATTAAAAAGAAACGAAACTTTCAATTTCATATTCCATGCGAGATAGTGGCAACAAATTTCGTACGTTCAGTGATGCATACTAACACACGCTTGTAGTAATAGTAAATCAACTGGAAAAGCTAAAGCTATAGCCACATTTTTAACCCATTTATCATCAGCATTGACAAGCAAACTATATCTAGCACTAGCCAAATCAGAACTAAAGCGGGCTCAAATTTTCAATTACGTAAAAGCACAACCACTTGTGAGTAAGCAAAACGATTTTAAATAGAAAACAAAATTTAACTGGCAAAAAGTTCAAATGTTATGCTAAAAGCTATAACTCATAGTGTGTTATAAAAGCGATGCTAGACAAATTTGCTTTAAAAATTGATGACTGTGCCTTAAACGTTGAAAAGAACATGAAAATAGGAAAAAAAGAACCAAAGGATTCAAAATGATGTCAATGTCAAATCAGTCTCAGAAAGCAGATATTTTTTATAAACAACCAACATTTCGATTATAAAGCTGGGAAATGAGTAATGCCTGGCTTATGAAAAAGTCAAGCAGCAACTTTATGAAGCATTAACAATCACCAACGTCTTGGTTGATTTTATTGTGGGAAAAGAAGAAAATGTCACGCGTTTAGCCAACAGCACTTAACCCAAACCATGAGCAATTTTTATTAGGGTGAGTTGACCATGAGGCATGTTGACGAAACACTGCGCAAACATTAATAGAACTTGATGGCTTTACTTCTGCTTTTCACTCTTGCAGTTCCAATAATCTTCCAATTATCTTCTGCACATTGGAGGACCTACAGTAAAAAAAAGAAAATACTGTTACCAGAAAAAGTTCAAAATTCTGCAGATGTCCAAAACCGCAATTAGCAGTAGACATATCAAAAAACATACCAATTATGCATAAACACCTTCACTCAGAGAAGAGCCCAATATTTTCAGAGACAACCAGTTGACACAAGATGTTTAACTTGGCTAATTTTAATTATAGTCCAAACCAGACCTGAAAAATGTTTGACGCAAAACCCCAACCTTATCTCTGCTGCGTCAAACATTCTTGCATCAAACTGGTCACATTAAAATTTCAGGAAAGCACCGCAACTGCATTACAGAATAAAGCTATTAAATCAAATAAGCATAAATTAAAGCAAAAAAACAACAACTTTTTTTCAACATGAAACAAAGAATAATCTATTGTATCAAAATTAATTCTTGTAAAAATATTACTACGGTATTTTTTGGACTGTAAGGTGCAGCAAACTCGAACATATAACGGTTATTAGGCGCACTGTTGTAGCATCAATAAATGGCTACTATAATTATTGTTTTTGTGAATAAGGCGCACGAAACAATCGGCTTCTACAGCTTTTTTTAGGCACATGGTGCCCCAACTAAAAGGAGCACTACATTACCTTAAAATTACTAAACTCTAAAAAACTTTTACAAAATCTAAATGGTTTAACTCTAAATGAAATTATGAAGGGAATCAAATCAAATCTTTCATCATACATGCTGTGAGATATCAAAGCACATGAAGACTTGGCAGGGCCCATCACAGCATCATTGCACCTGAGCAACACATAACTGCCTTCGAAGAAATGTTGCAGCGATAAAAAGCCATTGGCAATGCTGTGTTCGATTTGACCAGAAGGATTTAAATCTCAGAACTTTCACACCAGAGAGACAGCATTACCGCTTATCAATTGGCCGTAAGAGAGCAAAACCAGAAGTATGGATTAAATGCATCAGAGTATAAGGCACAAGTTGGATTTCTTAAAAACTTTAAGTATTATAGGTGCACCTTATGGTTTAAAAAAATATGACACTTTAAAATCTGAGTTGCACCTAAGAGAAACAAGCAAGGCTAGTTATATGTTACAAGAAACTTGAAATTGTGTAATTGAGTTGCAATGATGTGAATAGGCTACTGTCTTGTCACATCATCACGTTAGAAAAAACTTTAAAAGTCACAAAACAATCTTTCGCCCACTACTAATTTTAAATCAGTATTTTAACCAAAAGCAAATGATTTAGATAAAACTTCCAAGTCTTTTTTTTGTGTTCATTATGAAAACGTCTAATTTTTTTTTTGATAAAAGCTCAATGAGATGGCAAAGATTGTTAATCTAGGAATACACATAACTAACCTTGAAAACCTGACAATCCCTCTGTTATATTGGTCATCATCCTTGAAATCTTTGATCATTAAAGATCAACATTGCTTCATAAGTTCATCAATAAGTCGCTTCGAGTCTGGACCGAAAGTAGTATACAATCGAAAAATTTGTTAAATTCTAATTCTCAAAGTACTCACAGTTACTATTTGTTCACTTCAATAAAACCTTGCTAATAGAGTCGAAATTTACAATTCTGAAAAGCAATTGCAGAATATAAAACTTTTGATTTCACTTCACTATTTTATTGACACTGATAGTACGCCAAACCGATTGCCTTGAGAGTGTATGTAATTCAACTCAGCTATTTGTAAAAAAGTCTAATTTAAAACCTGATAGTTGCAAATAATAAGTCTGGACATCTTTAAATAGAATAACTTTACATGTCGATATAACTGCTACTACACAGCCCATCACATCAGTCGGCTGGTATGGGCAGGCGCGTAGCCAGGATTTGGAAAAGGGGGGGGCTATTTTGAAAGAGTGAGAAGTGTGCAAACAAACCTTGACTCGAGTTTTCATGGATCTTGAATAAGTTTTAGACGGTTTGTCCGAAAATTGAGACGAAATGTCTCGGAAAGCTGGGAAATTCAAAGGTTTTTTCCTTCGAAAATCAGGTGGTCTCAAAAAAAAAAAGGTCTTCGCCAAAATTCAGAGTGATTTTTCGGCCGAAGTCCGAAATTCAAAGTTTTTTCCTCCCAAAATCAGGTGATCTCCAAAAAAAAAAAAAAAAGGTCTTCGCCAAAATTCAGAATGATTTTTCTTCCCATTTCGCAAATTCAGACGTTTGAGGGGGGCTCTTTTCGTATGGGGGGGCTATTTTCCATTTTTCACAGAAAATCGGTCTCAAAAGCACAAAAAACATGCGATTTTGCATACTTCAAAAGCCAATGGGGGGGGCTCGAGCCCCCCCCCCGCTGGCTACGCTACTGGGTATGGGTACGCCTAGATTATTGCATTTTAATACTGCTTTTTTACAGTACGTTCTAAAAGTTTTAAGTTTCATTGAATTAAAAAATCAGGGCCTAGATTTTATTGGCAGACTAATTTTCTACTTTTGCGTATTTTCTGACAGTAGCCTAGGCAATTAAGGTGCTTGCTTACCGGTATCCGTTATGCAACATCACTGCACCTATACCAGTAGGTTAAACCTTTTGAACTGTGAATTAAACTAGCCTACAGAAGCTATATGGCTGGGATTATCAATTTACTTTAACAATGTGGTATAATAAACGCTAGGTACAGGTACCACCAGACGTAGACCTACCGTACCATACTTGTAGGCCTACCAGTAGCCTGTAGTGTTCCCGGTTATATTGGAACCCGGTATTTTATTTTTTTGCAGCTTTTTTACGCGCAGTTTCTTGTTTTTTATTACAGTGCGTGCGCTTTGCACCAATCAAGCAAAGCGCACATTTGGTTTTTCATTGCTTTAGTAACTGGATTTGGTTGCCCTTCAGTCTTCAGCTCTCAGTTTTCAGTTTTGATTTTGATTTGAACTGATAAAATTAATTTGCAGAAATTTATTTCAATTAAGTTAAAGTTTTTTCATACAGTTTTTAAATTAATTTAATTCACCACCAGCACAGAAGAAAGAAGAATTTCGAGAAAAGGTAATTTTTATTAGTATTAGGAAACTGTGGACGTTGGAAATCATTTTTTTTGTTATGCTACAAGCCTATTGAATTTGGCGTAAGCAAGTCCCCCTGTTCTGAACTGTGATTTGCATTGCCACATCACACATTGGTTTTGATTTTCAAATTACTTTACTTGGACTTGGCTAAACAAATGTTACATTACAACAAACAATTCATAATTCATCTTAATTCACTTTTAGGCCTATCGACCTAGGCCTCTTTTTTGCAAGTTTTTGCTTATGGAGCCACAAATTGACCATTTTCATGTTGAATTACGCTATTTTAAACCAACACGCATACTTTCAATTTCGAAAATCAACTTTATTTTAAGGAAACTTGGCCCACATGACAGAACAAGTTAGCGAGCTCGTAAAGGCCATTTTCGCTTGCTAAAAGACATTAACGAGCAAAAAAATTTGTAGACAAAATGCTATTTCCCATCCATAAGCATAGCTAGGATTTTTGATTGGAGGAGGCCCAAACCACAAATCACATGCAATGACGTCATCAGAAATTTTCGAAAAAGGAACGTTTTGTGGGGCAAAGATATCGTAGAATGGAAGATCTGAAGCCGTAGCCTGATGGCACTTAACCAGGATTTTGGTAAAGGGAGAGGGCAAAAACTAATTGTTAAAAAGTGTAAATGTCTGACTTAGGAAACGTGTTGAATAAGCTAGTGTACTCAAACGTATGACAGACGGGGGTCTGGGGGCTCCGCCCCCAGCCGCTGGGCGATTTTTGTAAGTTTTTGGAAAAAAAAGCTATTTAAATCCCATTGGATCACATTTCGCACGAGTTCATTTCACAGCCATTTCAAAGAACTAGATTTTTAACATTTTAAAGCCAATCGAAAAAATTTAGTTGTTCAATCCTCCTTTTGCAATTAAATCCCAAAACACGTTTAGAATCTTGCGTTATGGTGTAAAATTTTAATTGTAAGTGATTTGGTCCATAGGGGGAAGTAAGACACATTGCCTCCTGCAATACTTTAGCAGTAAATAATAAACCACTCAAAGATTTTCCTTAGATATTTTTGTTTAGTCATGAAGTTTACCAGTTATAGGCAGGGTGTCGAACCGTTTCAAATAACGGTTCCGGTTCAGGTTTAGCTCCTGCTCAAAATATTTTAGCGGTTCAGGTTTGCTTCGGGTTCACTTGAGCACCATTTTCAAGGTTCGGGTTTGGTTCAGGTTCAATCAAGTAAAATATTACTGGTTCAGGTTCGGTTCGGGTTCATTGACTTAAAATTTAACTGTCGTTACTCGTTTCGTCGAGAAAAAAGGAGAAATTGCTGATCCTGTTGATGATCACCACTGCTCTTATTGTGCGTGTACCAGCGCCAGCGGCATCCGGATACGGAAAAATATGTTCTTATTTTTGTTATAGGTTCAGGTTCGGTTTGGGTTCACTTGAGCACAATTTTGAGGGTTCAGGTTTGGTTCAGGTTCACTGAAGTAAAATTTTGCTGGTTCAGGTTCCGTTCGGGTTCACCAAAATGAAACGGTTCATTCGGGTTTACGGTTCGGGTTCAGCAGGGTCATTCTGTGCTTTTCGTACGAACACGAAAATTCGGCGATCGGCTAATTCAGCCGAATATCTGTGACTTGGTATTCCATGCTATGCGTGCGAAACACGAATTTTCGATAATCGGCAAGAACATTCGGCCTTCGTCAAGAACGTTCGGCGTTCGACAAGAATGTTCGGCTTTCGACAAGAATGTTCGGCATTCAGTAAGAGCATAGAATACGCTCTCGCCGCGATATTCTATGATGTTCTCGTACGAATTTTTCTTTTCGAATTTTCGTAAAAAGCGCTAAAATTCCACGAAAGCTATTACCTTTCGGGAGGCATTCGGTCAACAGTGTACAGTTGTAGAGTAAGTTTTTGGGATGGCTGCAAGGTACTATCTGTTAAATGCAGGCTCTAATGTGCTTAGGGAACAACGTCCAAGACCAAATCCCTTAGAAGAACTAACAGAAGTAGCATTTGTTAGTGAATATCGCTTGTTTAAAAGTGACGTAAGATTATTGGCTTTTTTATTAAGAAGTGAACTTGGTGGGAGAGGTAGTCGCATCTGCGACATTACGTTAGAAGAAAAAATTCTTGTTGCTTTGAAGTGTTTAGCATCTGGAAGTTTTCAAAATAGTGCTCAAAATGCTTTGAACGTTTCGCAACCCACTGTTAGTCGATGTTTAAATAATCTTGTAGAAGCACTATGCCGGAAAGCAGGGCAGTTTATTTACATGCCTTATACACCTGCGGAAAGAGAACAAACCAAGCTCAAATTTTACGATATTGCTGGTTTTCCGGGAGTTTTAGGTTGTGTAGATGGGACGCATATTCCAATCATTGCTCCAACGATAGATGAGTACGCATATGTCAACCGAAAAAATTTTCACTCGATGAATGTGCAAGCAGTATGTGATGCTGACATGGTTTATTTGGATGTAGTTGCTAGATGGCCTGGCTCACATCACGACTCATTTATAATGAGCACGTCGGCGCTATGCAACCAGTTTGAAAGAGGATTGCATGGAGATGGCTGGTTGTTGGGTGACAGCGGTTACGGATTAAGACGATGGCTAATGACCCCTATCAATAGTCCTAAAACAAGGGAAGAACGTCATTATGATGAAGTTCATCGTAGAACTCGCTGTTTGGTCGAAAGATCATTTGGTGTTTTGAAAAGTCGTTGGAGAATTTTAGACCACACCGGTGGAACTCTTTGTTATTCGCCTGATAAAACTGCCAAGATTTTTATTGCATGCTCTATCCTGCATAACATTTGCCGCCGCCGTAGGACTCCATTAGTTGATGGTTTGTTAAACATTCCACCTGCAGTTGATAATGACGATAACGATGGTCATACAGAAGCAACATCTAGCGGAGAAGAGCAAAGATCAAGAATCGTTGCATTGATCAATAATAACACTTCAACTTAAGCGAGCTAACATGATGTGTTGGAAAACTTTTAGTTTCAGCAAACACTGAAAAAAATTCAAGATTTTTTTGATGATTTTTTTATTTGCGTTCATTGCAACGAAATAACAATAACACAATAGCAATTGCTACGAAATGCACAACAGCTGACAATGTTGCTACATCAGACCGCTCCAGAGACGATAGTCCTTCACTTAGGGATCCTCAAGTCATTGCTTAACACTTTCAAACGTAGGCCTACAACAGGTATTCTGGGAAAAAGTTTTCAAAACTTCGACGAGTTCTTGGTTTATAGTGTTTGATAATTTCAGCTGATTTGCCACTTCATTTAACGCTTGGTTTGTTTTTTCTAACTCCCCTTGAATATTTTCCACGCTCGTTGCATTTTTTTGTTCAATTTTAAATAGTTCTTTGTTTTCCTCCTCCTTACTCAAGCGCTTTTTTTTGGGGGGGGGCACCGGTACTTCAGCCAATATTAGAGATGCCACTGGTGGTGTGTTTCCAACTTGTGCTACACTTGATGCAATAGAGTAATTATCATCTTGAGTCAGCGACAATGAGTTGCTAGGGCTGCTGTTGGAGTCGACATTAAACGGAGGATTTTCGGTGTCAAACAAATCACGGTAGCAAACAGTTGATAATTGTGTTGGTGCTGGAGAATTATTTGCAGTTTCAGCGTAACTAGTGGTCACCGCCGCAATATCGCACTTTTCGGTTCGTGGGATTCCGAAAGTATGGACGTGTCCAATAAAATTGGCAATCCGAAATTGCATTTCATTCGGCTTGGTTGCAGTGTTAGGTCCTCCACCGGTTCTGTTGGCTTTATTTTTCCATTTTGCAACCGTTTTTTTCGAAATTGACTTCATATTAGCCCATTTTTTCTTTGCTTTTTTCACGGTCAAGGGTGCTGAACCCATGCCTAAATAATTAATCTCATTTACAATGTCCAGCCATTTTTGGTCCACCATTTGTTTTGCTTTTTGCGGTAATAGTCCCTCGAATAAAAAACCATAATTTAGCTCAACCAAATCAATTAACTTGTTCTTTTCATCTTCGGCCCATTGCCTGATTGCCGTTGTTTCCATCGTTCTACAGTTCTTGAATTCGAAATTATGTTCAAAAACCAACACTGTAATATACGCTTTACCAAAGTAGTGAAGGCTATTATCTGAATGCTTTGATTTACCGACTAGTATCAAGGAGTTAAAATTTCGATTGTTACGTCACAGTGAAATAAATTTATAATTTTCCATTCCGCAAGAAAATTTACTTTGCACAAACGAAAATTCTCTAATTTCTAATGTGACATCATAAACCATGTGCTTTGACCTAAGTATTTGACCTAACGTAACCTATGAATTTTACAACCATTTTCGCGCTCAAATTTATCAAAATTGCTGTGATAAATTTTCCAAACTAATTTTTGCGAAAATTATTGCTAGTTGGAAAATATTTAATTTTCCCATCCTGCTCCAACAAAATTTTCCGATCGTCACATTTTAAAATATTTTATCGCACATTTGCAATCTTTCAGGAAAATTTTTTCTCACATTTTGAAAAACGCCGCCGCTGGAAAATTAATATCCCGCTGTAGAACCGTAGCCTAACAATACAAGGAGTGACGTAGTTTTGTTCGTACGATCTCCGATCACTCCCAAAAGAAGCAAAGAATATCGACTGCCGAATGTTCTTGTTCGGTTCGGTGGCGTTCTTGCGAACGTTCTCACGAACGCTCACGAACGCTCCCGAACACGAACGCTCGCTCCCGAACAAGAATACGATCTCCGATCACTCCCGAAAGAAGCATAGAATGTCGACTGACGAATGTTCTTGTTCGGTTCTGGAGCGTTCTTGCGAACGTTCTCACGAACGCTCCCGAACAAGAATTTTCGGCGTTTCCACGAACAGCACAGAATGACTCCCCAGGTTCGGTTCGACACCCTGGTTATAGGAGTACATGTATGGCCAGGAGGCCCAGGCCCCTTCAATTGAAGTTCAGTAGTTTGTTCAATGAGCATTTTCCTTAGCTATTTTTTAAAAAGTTTTTTGTGTGCAAAAACTGGCAAGGTGGGGGTGAATCGTGGTTGAAAAATGGTACATAGATGGTTACGCTTACTAAACATGTTATTCCCGGGCCGGATTTGCATTGCCTGGGGTCCTGGCACGTAGGGGATTTTTGCAACATTTTTCTGCCAAATATAAATGAAGACCAAAAAACGTCCTACTATTTGAGGGCAGGGCGCTGGCACTGAGCCATATAGCAAATACGGCGTTGGTTATTGTATTAAGTTTATAAAAAGTTGAAATGAGGGCCTGAGGTAGCAACTTTTAGGACAAAAACTCTTGATTTCACCCTGGTTATACGTTTAAATTGGTAAAAAATTGAATTAAGGGGGTGCGTTGGGCCCCCTGGTCGTCAATATGATTTATTGTTGATTACTGTTGTACGCGTGTACTGATGTACGCAAAGATGCTAAAAGAAACTGAAAATGAAGAAACAAGGCTTTTTTGACAAATTTTTGTCGTTGGTGGCATTTTAATTAAGGGGGCCCGGGTCCCCTCGGCCACCCCTTGGCTACGCCAATGATTTTCAGGCAAGATCGCTCCCCTAATAAGTTCTTTCATAAAAAAAAAAACATTTACATCAAAATTAAAGCAACTTCTTTTCCAAAACGAGAACTCAAGTCAAGTCACTTGACAGTTTTTTTGAAACGTCCAAGAATTGCATGACATTATTATGACGTGGACAGGTGGTCCTTATTATTATTGCTTACTTTTGTACGCTTAAATCCTAAAATAAAAAAACTGCAATTCCGGACAGGGACAACATACTGGCTATGCTCTCTTTATATTCATCATTGGTAATATTTCAATTGGGGGTTTTGCATTACCGCCTGTGTTATAGCATTAAGTTCATAATAACGTTAAACGAGGGCCTGGGGTGGCAACTTTTAGGTCAAAATTCTTAGATTTTACACAGCTATATTTTCCATATAAATTGTTAAAAATTTGAATTAAGGAGCTCCTGGCCCGGGAACCTTGATTGTCAGTCAGGGGACCTGGGACTCCCTGGTTGCCAGTTAGAGGCCCCGGGGCCCCTTGGTTGTCGGTTAGGAGCCGCGGGCCCTCTGGTCGTTAGTTAGGCGCCCTGAGGCTATCTGCTTGTGAGTAAGGGGCCACAGGGCCCCCTGGTCGTCAGTAAGGGACTCCAGGGCCCCTGGTTGTTGGTTATGGGCCCCCTGTTGGTCAGTTACGGAGGCCCTGGGGCCCCCTGGTTGTCGGTTGGGGGCTCCGGGGCGCAATGGTTGTTAGATAGGGGTCTTGGGGGCCCTTGTTTTCAATTATAGACCCCCTGGTTTTCAGTTAGGGGTCCCGGAGCCCCTGGTTGTCGGTTAAGGGCCCCAAGGCCCCTTAGTTGTTAGTTAGGGCCCCTTGGCTGTTGGTTAGGGGCCCCGGGACTCTCTTGTTATCATTAATATTATTGTTAATTACTGTTATATGCGTAATTACTAAAAAAAAACTGCAACTAAACATCGCTAGGCTATGTTGTCATAATTTTTTGTCGTTAGTGGTATTTTGATTGGGGAGGCCCGGGCCTCCTGGCCCCCCCCCCGGCTACGTCTATGCCTGGAGTAGCAACTTTTAGGTCAAAATTCTTAGATTTCTCACAGGTTTTGCATATAAATTGTTAAAAATTTGAATTAAGGGGCCCCCTGGCACGGGAACCTTGGTCGTCAGTCAGGGGCCCTGGAGCTCACTGGTTGCCAGTTAGAGGCCCTGGGGCTCCTTGGTTGTCGGTTAGAAGCTACGGAGCCCCTGGTCGTTATTTGGGGGCCCCAGACCCCCCTGGTCGTTAATTAGGGGCCCCCTGGTTGTCAGTTAAGAGAGGTCCCCTGGTTGTCGGTTAGGGGCCCAGGGGCTCCCTGGTTGTTAGTTAGAGGCCCTGGGGCTCTTTGGTTGTGATTTAGGGGCCCCGGGGCCCCCTGGTTGTCAGTTAGAGACTCCTGGGCCCCCTGGTTGTTCGTTAGGGACTTCGGGGCCCCTGGTTGTTGGTTAGGGGCCCCAGGGCCCTCTCGTTGTTGGTTAGAAGCCCCGGAGCACCCTGGTTGTCGGTTAGGGGCCTTGGGGCCCCTTGCAATCAGTTAATGGCCCCCAAGGACCTCTGTTTGTCAATTAGGGGCCCCCTGGTTATTGGTTAGGGGCCCCAGGGTTCTCTAGTTGTCGGTTAGGGGCTCGAAGCCCCCTGGTTGTTGGTTAGGGGGACCCCTGGTTGCTGGTTAAGGGCCCCTTGAATGTTAGTTAGGGGCCCTGGTTGTCAGTTATGGGCCCCCTGATTTTCAGTTAGAGGTCCCGTGGTCCCCCTGGTTGTCGGTTAAGGGCCCCAAGGCCCTCTAGTTGTTAGCTAGGGCCCCCTGGTTGTTGGTTAGGGGCTCCGGGACTACCTTGTTGTCATTAATATTAGTGTTAATTACTGTTATGTGCGTAATTACTGAAAAAAAAACTACAACTAAACATCGCTAGGCTATGTTGACATAATTTTTTGTCGTTAGTGGTATTTTGATTGGGGAGGGCCGGGCCCCCTGGCTACGCCTATGTTCCCATCCGCCTCGCCTAGCACGCATTAAAAATCCCTGCTCGAATTTTTTTACGAGATGTTGCGTTAGCGCGTAATAAATACCTCATTGTGACGTCAAATGCATTTCTACTTCAAAATAATGCGTGCAAGCGTACTGTGTCTGTATAACGGTGTGGACTGCAATTGTTGTGGAAGAAGATACTATGGGTCATGTGCTGATGTTCCAAGCTTGCAAAATTCTCCATTGATAATATATCAGTTAATAAACTACAGAATTTAATTATATTTTTGGACCAATTAAAAAAAGAACAACTTTTACCATACCACAATTTTTAAATGACGTGATGCGCTTTTGTGGTTGTTGATCGGTATACGTTTAGGTCAACAGCTACAATAGGTTTCAAAAATTTTTTAAAGTGAACAAGTCGAAGTAAACTGTTCTTTTTTTGAACCAGTAACTCTAGAGTTGAGACTGGCTGTTTTTAATTTTTTGCCAATTTTAGTATCATTTGTTTTTGATTTTTTTTTTAATTTTGGAGCATCGATGTCTATTTTAGCGACCATATTTGCAACAGTATTTAATTTCCTCTTCTCTTCGCCTGAATACAGAAGGCTTTTTTCCTGCTTTTCAGCATCGTAAAATTTTTTTGTCGGTCGTTCAACTTAAACAAAAAAATCTTTTTTCGAACGACTGCCAAACAAAATCTCAAACAGCGCTCTATACTTTTGGAAGAGTTGCCATTTGTTTGCAAATAAACGAAAATCACTAAAATTCTACCGTCTTAAATCAGTACAAAAATTAGTTTCTTTTCTTTGATTTGAATTTGTTTTTCGTTTGCTTTTGGTTTATTTTGCTGCCGAGGCTAGCATTGTTTTTAATTTGTTCTTAAATCTTTAGCAAAAACGAGTTTCATGTGTTTTTGGAAAATTGTGTTTATAAAAAGAATGTGATTGCTATTTTTGTCAACTGGCGCTACTCAATATTTTTTTATCAGTCGATACAGCGAACGGTTTTCCGTGCAATTCGCTTTCTTCTTAGCAGTGTAATAGCAAACATGGAGACCATAGTTAGGTAATTTTCAACAAAAATTCGCTTTATTTAGAGTTTTCAACATTTTGCCATTAAATTTCTGACCCAAAAAAAACGCCTCGTACACGCTTAAAGAGTGCTTCAAAATCTTTGTTGAGTTGGCGAGGAAAATGTGACGTTTTTTTACTTCAGTGATTCCTCGTGATCGATCCAAGCAACTTAGCGAGCGAAAATGACGTTACCCAGCACGCAGAGCTTCAGATGCTCGTGCAAAAATAACTTCATGCCTTTGGCCAGAGCTGGGCGTTTAAAAAAAAATATCGTAAAGCGCAAGCGCAAATTCTGCAACCGAAATTTTTCTAGTTTAAAGCGCTAGCGCAAATTCCGCAACCAAAAGTTTTTAAGCTCGATGCGTAAGCGCAAATTCCGCAACCAAAATTTTTAAGCTTAAAGCGCAAACGCGAATTTCGCAACCAAAATCTTAAAAGCTTAAAGCGCAATTGCAAATTCTGTAACGAAAATTCTATACGTTTTAAAGCACAAACACAAATTGAAAATAGTACAGCGCAACTACAAATTGATTGCTTGAGAAGCGCCCAAAAATTTCGCTATTTAAAAAAGTTTTTGAGTACAAATTTTTGCATGATCAAAGTTTCAAAAGCGCCCTGCAGACGATGGTGTTAAGTACAAAAATATGAAAGTTCAAACACTGTATACCATTTTCAGCTAAGCTGCACTGGAATAAACCAACTGCAATGCGTTTAGCTTTTATTACTAAAGGCACATATCTATGAGCGAAGAAAGAATCATTTTTATCGTTGAAAAAAGCAATTAAACACTAAAACAAAAAAATAATAAAAATTAACAGCAATAAAAATAATTAAACGCCAAAACAAAAAAAAGCTCCACTCACTCACATTCAAAAATAATGCGTTATTCATGGAGAAAAATGGACTTTTTTTAAACACTTCATTTTCACGCTGCAAAACAAACTTTTCAAACCTTTCTTTCGTCATAGGCAATCGTTTCGATCGCAAAATATCAGAACCAACAGCAAATAATCTCTCGACGGCGGCCGAACTAGGGATAGCAGTGTTGAATCTTTCGAATTTTTGCAACCACGCATCTCTTTTGTAGGCAGAAAAGCAATCTTTGGTGATTTTGTCGTTTGCTCTTCCGACCCTTTCATCTAATCTTTTTCCTATTGGAGCGGCCAAGTTTTTGGCTACTAATTACAGTAAAAAAAACAAAAAAGTGTTTCGTACTTATTGAGTGAGGTAGCATAAACTAAACACAGGGTTCAAAATTAACGTCTGCCCACTTGCCCGAGGCAAGCTGAAATTGCTTCGGGTAAGTTAGTTTTCAGCTTAACTTCCCCGACGGCAAGCTAACAAAATACAGTGAATTAGACAACTTCAAACACGATTATTTAAAGACGCAATTTACCTGGTTTTGTTGCAATAAAGTAAAATTTGTACGTAGAGAAAGCTGATCCTTTCTTTATTTTAGTAAGCACTTTGTAACTATCACAATATTAATGCATTGTCTAATAGTACACATTATTAATCACAATTAACACGTCTTAATCGCACGCAGATTTTTCGATTCTTGGACGCGTTTAGCAACTGTTTGGCACAAAATGTTACGTTTTTTTTCTAGAAAAGTTTTCCGATGCTTGCCACGCTAACAGCTGTTTCAGATATTAAAAGTACTCCCCTGTGCAGCATGAAGATAAGGTCAAGATTTTTGCAATTTTTTTGTTATGATTATTTTGAAGATCTTTCAACGTCTATAAAGTTTTGCAAAAAATTTTAACTTTCTAGCTGGTGTAGTTATCAACATATTTGCTAATAAAAATACGTTTGCAGCAAACCACAACGGTAATTAATAATTATGATTGTTAAATATTAAATGAAATATTTACAATCAAAAAATCAATTTTTGCTGATGCATAATTGGAAAAAGTTACTTATTGTATCACATTATCTTAACAACCGCACACAAAAACTTGATTCTCGAAACTACGCGTATTTTGCAAATTCAGTGCTTTTTTCCAAGTTATCCTCAAAACTTAGAGTAACTTTTTTTCGGGCAAGTTGAAATTTTCTTGGGCGAGTTGACATTTGACAACATTTGCCCGACGAGCAAGTTGTCAAAAAAGTTAATTTCGATTCCTGATACAATATTAATACAATACTCTTTGTCTTTAAGCAGTATACAGCATATAGTTTATCTAAAGCACAAGTACTACCACTAGGGATAGGCATTTCAAAATAGTAGGCTATTCCAGAATTATTCCGAATAGCTAAAACCGAATTCTATTCTGGCTTAAATTAACTTAATTTAATGAAAAGGTGAACAACCAGTCAATCACCACCGATATTCAGAAAAAAATTATTAAACGATTTGGTTAATTAAAGCAGCGCTTTATTGCAGTGCATGACATTGAGTGCTTCTAAATGCTCACAACTTATATAGCTACATTCTTAGATTGCTGACAGTTAAGCCTGCTCTGGAGAAGTATCTTTCAGAAGAAGATGATGGTGCAGAAATGCAAATGTTGCTTCAAGTAGGAAAGTTGAAAATTTGGGACCACAATTTCATGTATCCATTTAAAAGGTTAAAAAGTTTGAGTTTTGGAGAGCCTCGTTTTGGAAAACGTTTTTTCATATTTGCCCACCCTGAAAATATCATGTGTCCAGCGTGAGTGGTTAAAAAGTTTGAATTTTGGAGGGTCCGTTTGGGGAAACCCCCATTATGCCACCCCCAATTTTTGTTACGTTTAGTTTATTTTTGATATCTACCCATTTTTAAAATCTGATTCATCTAGCTCTAACGGTTTAAAAGTTCGAAATTTTGGAGGAACCGATTGAGAGGGATCTCCCAACCTGGCACCCTTGATTTCTGTCACACACTAGTCCTCCTTGATATATCCAATCGCTCAAACTTTAAATACAGCACGTTTAGCGGTTTAAAAGTAGATAGCGCAGACGAAAACAAAACAAGAAAAAAAAGTAGATAACGCAGAAGAAAACAAAACAAGAAAAAAAATCTTTCTATCAGCAATCAGCATGCATCAACTGTCACGTGATCATGCTTTAAATCTGCAAAAACCAAAGTTTATTTATTTTTTGACAGGGACATGCAGATCAACATTTAAAAGTTATTTTGTGATTGCGCATCTTGGAAAAAAATTTGCAATTAAAGCGCAACAAATATTAAATTAACCAATTCACAAACGCAAATTGCGCAAGCGTTGAAGAAAAGGCATAGAGCGCAACGCAAATTGCGCAAGCGTTGAAAAAAAAGGCATAGAGCGCAACGCAAATTGCGCAAGCGCTGAAAAAAAGGCATAGAGCGCAACGCAAATTGCGCAACTTGCGAAACTTGAGAACTATTTTGCGCAACGCCCACCTCTGCCTTTGGCGAGTATTTTGTTCGGTAGCACCTCCTAAAAAAAATTTCTAGTTATTAATGCGAGCGAGAAAATTTCTGTCATGTGGGCCTTTATGAACCTAATTTTAACCTACCTCGAGACCTGGCAAAGCAGTTTTTGAATTTCACGCAAATAGTGAGCTTACGAGCTTATGAGCGTACCGGCTGAAAAAAATTGTTGTTTTAGCAAAGGTTTTTCGCTGACAATTTCACGCTGTGGTACGCCGGTAAGGTGGTACGCCTGGGCTTACGAAATTTTTCTTTAAATTAAACTAACCTGATATATATTTTTTTTAAATATACGCTCGTAAGCTGACGATTTTACGCAAAGGGTAGACAGGCCCGAAATTTACGTTTTTTTGTTTTTTATATGTATATAAATTACGGTATGATTTACAGCTTATCCGTCTTTATTTCATGCATGTTGTACTTTTGCCAAGTGTGTTGTTCTTTTGCTGTGTGTATTAGCTTTTTGTGTGTTTTCGCAATTTCTTTTGGTGTCTTCGCCGCCTGTGATGTTCGTTTTCGTGTTTTTGCAATTTCGTATTTAATAATTGATAATATAGTTTACAATTTGGTTGACAACGTGGAGTTGTGAGAGGCTGCAGACTCGACGATCGCGTCTATTCCATTGGAACTGGACTTAAGGTCATTTCGCTGCCTTTCATCAGAAAGACATGCCGATTCATTTGTGACTGAAAATTGTTGTTCTAAAGTATCGTCTTTTGAAACAAAAATGAAAAAGTGAATGAATGATCTAATCAAATCTTTCATTGTACTCGCTGTATTACGCTGAAGCCTGTAACGAGTTTATGAGAGCTTATAATCGGATACAAGATTAAAGCTCTGCCTCTGTTAATTAGTTCGCAATTTTTTATTAAGCGGCTTCAAACTTGCGTCGTACACCCACGCGTAAAAATGCGCGTATACTCAAAAAGTACTAGCATGTATTATGACACTGCGTTGTTGTTTGTGTAAACATTAATGCAAAATTTATGCAGCCATTTTCGCGCTGGGCCTTTGATTTGAATGACTTGCCGCTTGGGATAGCCGAATTTCAATGACAAATAGATGGTTGTGGTTAGCGGTTAGGTCTTTTTTGCTGCAATCACAGTTTGAGTGGGACACGCAAATGACGCAATTCCCAGCCATATAAGCAATAAGCACAAGTTAAAACTTCAACTCCTGTCCTCAGGGGATTCACGGTGTTCCAATTACTTTGCTGATGTTCCAATCCAACAGGAAGAAATAGTTATGATATGCAGAGGTGTAAAAAGTAGCCAGAAAAATAGTAATAGTCTGGGCCCACAATACAGAAAGTGTTAGCGAGCTTGTAAAGGTCATTTCCCAGGCGCGTCAGCGGGGGGGGGCAATGGCTCCCCGATTTTCGTTTTTGTCGCCCCGATTTTTTTCTTGACCCCCACAGAATTTTTTTGGGGGAAGAAATTGCTGTTATTGGGCGGAAAAAACGTTAAAATTTGCGATTTCGGTCAGAAAAAGCCTTCGGATTTCGGCAAAGACCTTTTTTTTTTGAGATCACCTGTGATTTCGGCCAGCAAAATTCGCCGAAAACCTTTGCCCCCCTGATTTTAAGTTTGCTCCCCCTTCGATCTCGCGAAGCTGGCGACGCCCCTGTCATTTCCGCTAGCTAAAACGCATTTAAGAACAAAAAAACTTCTTAGGCACAATGCTATTTCTCAACCGTTTCACCCAACATAGGCGTTAAAAATCCTCGTTCGAATTTCTTTGCGAGATGTTGCGTTAGCACGTAACAAATACCTTATTGTGACTTCATGTGCATTTCTACTTCAAAATAATACGTTCAAGGGTATTGTGTCTGCATAACGGTATGTAGGCTACTGCAATTGTTATAGAAAAAGACACTATGGGTTATGCGTTGATATTCTGAGCTAACAAAATCCTCAATTAAAAATAATTAGTTAATAAACGACAGAATTTAGTTATATTTTTGGATCAATGAAAAAAAAAAGTTTTTCCATTCTACAATTTTTTAAATGACGTAAAGTGCCCTTGAGGTTGTTGGTGGGTAAACTTATATGTCAACAGTAACAACAGATTTTTAAATTTTTCAAAAGTAAACAAATTGAAGTACACTCTTCTTTTTCAGAATCAATAAATCTTAAAGTAGAGACTAGATGTTTTTTTATATTTTTTGCCGATCCTCATTTGTTCTTGGTTTGGTTGCAGGGGCAGCAGCAGCAGCTCGAGATTAAGCCGCTACACTTCACGATTTTCCATTACATCCATCATTTCGCTTGGGCGAAGTCTCAAACGATTCCATCCAAGATCCTTAATGTAATTAGTTCATCTAGTTCTAGGTCGTGCGACTGGTCTTCTCCCATTTGCTTTTGCAAGTAAAGCTTGTTTGGGGAATCTTTCCTGAGGCATTCTGCTTACATGGCCAAACCATCTAAGCTGAGATCTTTCAATTCGGAGAAATAACGGCTCGACGTTAAGAGATTTGCTAATCTCAAAGCTACGCACTTCGTTAAAGAGTGTAACTCCTTCGATTCTTCGTAAAAACCTCATTTCGGACGTTTGCCTTGTCTTGTGAGCGCACTCTTTAGGTTATTACCCAAGAATCATGACCATAAGTGAGAATGGGGACAAAACTGTCTTGAAAATTGAGAGCTTTGCATTTTTTGACAATTCTCGTTTCATGAAAACCGAATAGTGCATAGCTCGAATTACTGAACTAGCCTTGCCTATTCGGGTAACGAGTCCTTCGTCTTGCTTTAAGTCACTCATAAATGCAACCCCAAGATGCTTGAACTTCTCTACCTGCTTCAGTGTCTTTTCATTCACTTGTAACACGCACTGATCAGGGTTTCTTGAAAGGCAAAGTACCTCAGTTTTGGCCTTGCTTATTTTCATTCCGGCGGTGTCGAATACATCTGCAAAGCTATTTAGTGCGCGCTGGAGGACAGATTCTGTAGAAGAAAGCGGAACCAAATCATCAGCGAATAGAAGACGACTGATTTTGTAATTTCCAATCGTGGCACACTCTTCAGCTTGGGTGCATTTGTCGATCCAATTCAAATTAACAATGAAAATGAGAGCTGACAAAAGGCACCCTTGCCGGAGTCCAACGCCCTCATGAAACGGCTTTGATTGCTTGCTATTTACCGAACACAAGCTCCGGTCTGCCGTAAAATGACTTAACGGGACGTAACAATTGACCATCAACGCCATACTGAAGTTATATCTTGCAATTAATCTAAGCAACTTAGCGAGCAAAAATGACCTTACTCATCTTGCAGAGCTTCAAATGCACGAGCAAAAATAAATTCATGCCTTTAGCGCATATTTCGTTCTGTAGCACCTCTTAAAAACTCTCTTTATTAAAGCGAGCGAGGAAATTTCGGTAATGCGCATCCTGGTGCGGAAGTTAATTATGTTTTCTTGCTACACAGCTTAAAAGCGCTACTCCATTCAGAGGGGGCGCCACAGAGAGGACTGAGGAGAACATGTCCTTTGAGCGTGATTTTGACAAGTCGCTCAGACCTGTTGAGTTTTTTTGAGGAGCATAGGGGTGTGACGTCATTCAGTATGAGTTGGTTTAAACTCATCCCAAAAGTGATTTACTGCGGAATAACTAATGTAGTTACATTCTTTTTACGTACATGCATGGTTTTTCGTTTTTGTTTTTTTTTTCTAAATTAACTATTATACCGCGGTGTATATCATTTTTTGAGTTTTGGTTTTGCGGGATTCATCAAAAACGGGTTGGTTGAAAAGGTTTAGCCTTCAGCGTTGCGAACTAAAGAAAACTCGATCTGTTTGCCGAACTCACACTCAAAAAAATAGTTTTTCTGATCTCGAATTTAAACTCGAATAAAGCTCTTCGAGTTCATTAAACATGAATTTAAAGATTAAAGCATTTTCGAACACAAATACTTTTTGTTGATCTTGCTGTGTAAATCGCGATTTTGCTCATTTGGTTATGCCGTGCTAACTTAGAAAAACAGCATGTCAGCAATTTTTTTCAATCAGCTATACATTGGTTTAGGCTAACAATGTGACAACCTATTCTAGCCTACTCACAAGAGTATAAAGTAGTTAAATGATAAATGGAATATGCTATGTAACAATTATATACCGTTAAAAAAAGGAATATAAGCTCCTTCATACGCTCTATGTTTTCGCCCAGCGCAGATCTCAATAATTCAGTAACATCAATGCCACGATTTAGCCACTGTGCTTCGGATCCACAACATTAATTTATTCCTTATTAAATTTACTTGGTACTTACTCGGTTTCAAAACATTTTTAAACCAATTTTTTAAGTGAGTGCTTATATAGTGTTCTCTAGGAACACCCAAATAACCATGTAGTCTTTTTCGGCAATCTTCGTAAGCTTCAGCAAAATTTCTAAGGTGGTCATCCAAATAAAAACGAAAGGATCCCACATCGGTGTATTTATTTCCCCATTGATCTACGTGTTGAGAATTTGTTAAGACAAAATAGGAATTGATCCATAATATAGAGAATGACAAAAAAACACATCTCGAATCGTTTTTCCAGAAAAACTTTTGCACAATTTTGACCATAGCAGGACTTATTTTTTGTTAATTGCAGCGTCAAAGGCATCTCCTTTTTTTACTTTTTGTTTTTCGTTTGTCTCCTATGTAATTTTGTGATTGCATTTTGCTCATTAATTCTTGCACCAATAATTTCTGAGAAACGAGTTTTATTGAAAGTGACGAAATAATAATTATACTACAAAAGAAGAATGGGAAAATTTTTTGTTAAGCTCCTTGTGAGATGATAGAAAAATTTAAATGGCAATTTTAAAAACAAACAGGAAACGCTTGATGAATAAATAAAACTGCTGCTTAGCAGCTATTTAGCTCGGAAGCGATTTGTCGTCTTCAAATTTGTTTAAGCCTATTGCCTAATCATGTTATTTTATTGTAAGTGATTTATCATACTGTAATTTAATTTTCATAAGAAACACGTATCTAAACTGAAAAAAAAGACAAATTGTAATTCGTTGGAAAAAGAACCAATGAGAGCGCGACATGTTAGCGCAGAATTCTTGAACTGTTGGCGAATTTTTTGGCCTGTTGAAAATGATGTTAGAGGTTTCAATGAAAGTGGCTTCATAAACAGATAGGTGTGGAAACTATAAGGAGAGCTAACGGCCTTCAGCAAAACTAGAGAATCCACTGACATGGCAATTTTGAGTACGGACAAGATTTTGTAAAAGAGCTTTTGTTTTGTAATCACCTGTTTATGTTTCGTCAATTGGCGCTAGAAACATCGCGAACGGATTGCTGGCTTCTGAGGCGCTTCACGAGTCAAGTTGCAGACTTAATATTATTACCTCATTTTAGGTGCCAGCTGCTAAGATAAAGCAACTCCGGTTCAGTACACTAGCCTGTAATCTTCGCTGTTCTATGCAGGTTTGACTTCTTTCAAATTTCCCGAATTCAAGGTGAGATCTAAAATCACAGCTTATCCGCTTTTGGAACATAAATTTTTTTTGATTTTTCACTCATGGCCGCATTATACAATTCAAATTTGAAAACGGTTGTAAAGTTAAATGGGATAAGCAAAAGGATTAAGAATTTTAAGCTTAAATTAACTTTGTACTGTAGTATTTACCACATATTCAGAATAATGGTTTTCAACGTTAGTGCCATTTGTTTCTTTTCGGAGCGCCGTAAGCTATTTTAGATTATTCTCTACGCTGTAGTGCAACGAATTCGATAATATTCTGCAGCATATGTACAGCCCAGATTTTGCTGAGGGGAAAGGCTTGAACCCAACTTGAAGTCTTTTGCTCAAAAAATGTTTTATTAAAAAGCAGCGTTGACCAAACTGTGCAATGTGCATCTCAGCGTATCACGCAGTCGGGGGTCTGGGGCGAAGACCCTAGCTGTTGTTCAAATATAGTAATTTCGGAAACATTTCCCCATTTTAACGTCATTTGGATCACATTTAGCGCGTTTTGGAGCCATTTCAAAGAGCTAAATGGCTAAATTCGGAAATTCTTTGCAAAAATTTATAAGTTGCTCAACCTCTTCAGGTCCCCCACAATGAGAGGTTAAGTCTATTGCAAACACGCATAAACTATTCTATCTAGAGTTAATTTTATAAATGCCTTGGCTAATGGGGTGAGGGCTGAATTCTCAGTCTGCGCTATTGTTTTGTAGTCGATAATGTTCTGTAGCAAAGGCGCAACGAGGGGGCTAAAAAGGCTTCTGTCCCCCTAACTAATAAGTTACTTAGAAAATTTAACAAAAAATGCAAGCGTTTAAGCTTTTTTAACTAGATATTTGAGCAGGGAAAGGCTTGAAGGGGCTGAACAGTTTAATTGTACCACTAGTTTCCAAATGCTAGCATTTGGTTTTTTTCATTAGCCTTTAAAGAGTGTGAAATTTGATCCAAATGGCGTTAAAATAGCTATTTTTTCTAATGTGCTTCTATTTTCCGACTATTTGTCTTTTAGATGTGTCTAATTTTGGATTATATGCGGATGTTGGAATGTCAATTTATGCGTCCACAAATTTCGAAGACAAAGAAGTCAGGAAACAGTTTGTATCCAGTATATCATCTAAGTTCAGACGATATCCTAATGCATCTGAGTACTTCGAGAAGGAATGGCTGCTGTTCACATCAGCGATCGTATTATCAGTTGTTGTAGGTTGCGGGCGAAAACGCCTTGAAGTGGCGGGAGATAGTGAGGAAAAAATATCTTGGAGCAACAAAAAGATCAAAGAAGCTATTTGACAGAGTTGGAGTCCTTGAAAGTCCTTGGCCTTGGCCTCGAAGGTCAAGTCCTTGGCCTTGGCCTCGAAGGTCAAGTCCTTGGCCTTGGCCTCGAAGCCTCAAGTCCTCGAAAATTGGCCCTGTCCTCGGCTCGAGGACAGCACTATCTTTTAAACCGTTGAAATTATGTATTATTATTATTGCTAATGGGCATCGGTGCAAGTGAATCGGCTCAGAGATGAAAACCGGTCGGGTCGACCGGCATCGGTCGGGTCGACCGGCCGGTCGGGTTGCCGGTTGGGTCGAGATTCTTCGACCGGCCGGTCAAGCCGGTTGAAAAAACCGGTAGAATTCTCCTTTCTGGCAACTAAAAGGCATCTAAGCACCAACCGAAATGTATCTATATATTTTATCATAAATAAAACTTTTTGTAAAAAATCAGTATTAACAAACCACACCTTTCGAAAACACTTGTTGAATGGTTTCAAGCTGTGACTAATATGCTGTGACCATTAAGACATGCACATCCAGCAGGGGCGTATTTAGGGTGGGAGTATTGTGCCAGGCCTCCCGACTTTGGGCCACGGTACAAAGCAAAAAAGTTAAAAATATACGGTAAAATCGCGTAATCAGATTCTAATAAAGAATGCACGTGGAAGAGGCTTGCGCTACCTGGCATTTTAGCATCATTTTAATCAGCTTGAGAGTAGAAGTGGCGCAGATTTCAGATTTTTTACTACATGCTAAAATCTTGCCGCTTTAAAAAAGCTTGTTTCAACTTAAATTTGCCACACTCTACACTGGGCAAGAAAGATATAGCTCTTATTTTTTTATACTGTATTTAACTAACCATGGCTTGTTCTGAAGTAGCATTTTTACAAACTGCTGGGCACACTATATTTCGAATGTTTTCTAGCCAATGTCATTAACAGTTTAGCGTTTTCAATGAAAATAACGGACGCGTTGCGTTCATCGGAATAGTTATTCATAACAATTTCATACTACCGATGAGTTTATTTATTGGTTTGACGTCTCGCTTCCCAAACCGAAAAGTTTCTTCAGAACAATTTTCGGCAGTGCTGCCTTTGCAGTTACAAAAAGATAAATGAGAAAAAAATAACAGCAGAAGATAGGTAACAGTAAAAACATACAAACATCACAATACTTGTACTATTATACTCAAAAACATTAAAATGATGGATCAATAACATTATAATGATATTGAAAATTATGTCACTCATAGCGTGAAAAAAAGAAATATTGATAATTATGTCACTAACTGCGTGAAAAAAATTAATATAATGCGTAACAACTAGGCTGCTTCACTAATAGTTTGAGAAAGTATGAAAAGGATCTATTGCAAAACATTACGTACCAGAAAAAGTTTTCAGCTCCACAGAGATTTATATTAATTGTTCCGTCCGTATAGAAATCTCTGTGGAGCTAAAAACCTTTTCCAGTACATAATGTTTTGCAATAGATCCCTTTCATACTTTCTTAATTTGTTAGTGAAGCAGCCTATAGTTGTTACGAATATTATTAATTTTTTTCACCTGTTAGTGACATAATTTTTCTTCTTCTTCTTCTTTCTTCATTGCCCGCTTTTCCGTGAGGGTTGCGGGGGCAGTAGCTCAAGATTGAGCCGCCACACCTCACGGTCTTCCATCACCTCCATCATTTCGCTTGGGCGAAGTCCCAAGCGATTCCATCCAAGATCCTCAATGTAATCGGTCCATCTAGTTCTAGGTCGTCCGACTGGTCTTCTCCCATTTGCTTTGGCATGTAAAGCTTGTTTGGGAAGTCTTTCCTGAGGCATTCTGCTTACATGGCCAAACCATCTAAGCTGAGATCTTTCAATTCGGAGAAGTAACGGCTCGATGTTAAGAGATTTTCGAATCTCAGAGCTGCGCACCTTGTTAAAGAGTGTAACTCCTTCGATTTTTCGTAAAAACCTCATTTCGGACGCTTGCACTTGTGATCGCATTCTTTCGGTCATTACCCAAGATTCATGACCATAAGTGAGAATGGGGACAAAAACTGCTTTGAAAATTGAGAGTTTTGCCTTTTTCGACAATGCTCGTTTCATGACAACCGGGTAGTGCAAAGCTCGCATTACTGCACTAGCCTTGCCTATTCGGGTATCCAGTTCTTCGTCTTGCCTTCCGTCACTCGTAAATGCAACCCCAAGATACTTGAACTTCTCTACCTGCTTCAGTGTCGCTCCATTCACTTGTAATACGCACTGATCAGGGTTTCTTGAAAGATGAAGTACCTCAGTTTTGGCCGTGCTTATTTTCATTCCGGCGGTGTTGCATGCATCTGCAAAGCTATTTAATGCGCGCTGGAGGCCAGATTCTGTGGAAGAAAGCAGAACCAAATCATCTGCGAATAGCAGACGACTAATTTTGCAATTTCCAATCGTGGCACACTCATCAGCTTGGCTGTATTTGTCGATCCAATTCATGTAAACAATGAAAAGGAGAGGTGACAAAACGCACCCTTGCCGGAGTCCAACGCCCACATGGAACGGCTTTGATTGCTTGCCATTTACCCGAACACAAACCTCCGGTCTGCAGTAGAATGACTTAATAGCGCGTAACAATTGACCATCAACGCCATACTCCTGCAAAACCTTCCAAAGTTTATCCCGAGGAACTCGGTCATATGCTTTTTCAAGATCGACAAAGCATGCAAAGAGATCTTTGCCATACTCCCAAGATTTCTCGAAGATTTGCTTCAGAGTGAAGATTTGGTCCGTGGTGCTGCGACCCGGACGAAAACCGCACTGACCATCTTCCAGTTTTGATTTTCAATATTCCTTTTTTCCACGCTGTTAGTGACATAATTTTCAATATCATATAATGTTACTGCTCCATCATTTTAATGATTTGGAGTACAATAGTACAAGAATTGTGATGTTCGTATGTTTTTACTGTTACCTATCTTCTGCTGTTTCTTTTTTTCTCGTTTATCTTTTTGTAACTGCAAAGGCAGCACTGCCAAAAAAAAGTTTAGTGTTTGCTGCTCGGCAAATTGCAAATAATCTGTCACCAATAGCTAAAAAATTGTAACTTTATTTTTTGGCCTTTCGCAAAATATCATTAGAAAGAACGTCTAATAATTTAGCTTGTGCCCTCCCGTGCTTTTTATTTTGTGCACGTTTTGCGCTGCTCAAAACAGGGCATTCAAACCGAAACTTAACCAAAAAAGGTCTTAAAATTGAGTTATTTTTGCGAAAAACGCAAAAGTTTTTTTCTGAGACCCCGTCCAAAGTCACAAATTTTAACACCTCATCCATGCCCCCCTTTTGAAAATTTTTATTAGATACATTGAACAGTCAACAAAAACCTTCCGTAAAAAACCGGTCAACCGGGGCGGTCAGAAACCAGTCGACCGGCCGGTCAACCGGCAATCATTTGAAATTTACCGATCGGGTCGGGTCGAGAAAATCCTGACTGGTTCCATCTTTGAATCAGCTATCGTTAGATAAAGTCTACCTACACATTGAGTAGGCCTTATTTGGGCCCATTGCAACTGTAGCTGCTAAGTTGCTATAGTTTTGTTTGGTTACTGGTCGAACTCAGAAAGCCTTCCAGCTTCCTTTAAGTACGTGGCCAGTTTGATAACGTTACATTTCGCAACTACATCGTGAAGAGTGGTTTTGGTGATTCCAAAATATTTAACACGCATATCTTGGTAAAGCTTACAATTGCCTACATGATAATTTGGTGGTTCATCCTCTAGGCTACATTTTGGACTCAGAAAAGACCCAGCACAACCTGTAGTTTTCTTGTGTCGTTGTAGATTGCAATGCCCAGTTAAAACTTGCTCTCAACTATTTAATTGAGGTCTCTTTAGGTTAAGGAGACGTATTGTTAGTCGTGAGGACGTCCAACCTTCAGTCTCCTTCATCCTCAAGCAGTATTTCCGTTTATTCCACGTAGATTCCATGTATTTTGTCGGCAGCGTGGCCGAATGGGTAAAGGCGTCGTTTTTACGACGACCCTGATCGAATGATCAGGGTTCAACCAGCACCCTGGTCACGTTGTTGCGTCCTTGGAAAAGACGCTTTACGATGATTATCTCTGCTTGGTGGCTTCGATCAAGCAGCAAATTCAGTGGACAAGAAATCGAAGAAATCCACAGCAACATTGGATCATCGGAAACTCCTAAGCAGGTGCGGATTCCTCCAATCACGAAGTAGTCCTGGTAATGAAAAGTGTGCGGATCGTCCAACAAGTTAGCGTTTGACGCTGTCCGGTGACAGGAGGATAAATATGCGCTACGACGACGACGACGATACGACGACGACGATTTGTGGATCAGTATTTAACCTCGTGCTAACGCAACTGGCATACGGGACTGTAATAAAAGGTTCAGGACCATACATTTTTGATTTAGATCCTGATTTGGCTAGATAGTCTGGCACTTCGTTACCATGTACCCCTGCATGCCATCCTGGCAATATTGACGTGATTTTGTTTACCTAACTGATTTAGGTTTCTAATGCAGTTGAGCACTGTAATTAATAGAGTGCATCATTTGCCCCGACCTTACAGAAATCAACCTACCTTTTTTTTGCATGTGAGGTTAACTATAAAAATAAGCCCTGTAAAATTTTACACTGATCGGTTTATGTTTAGACCCCCCACCTGGGCCCTAAAATTGGGCCCATGCAGCAGGTTTTAGACAATTTTGCCGCTAGATGGCACTGTGTTTGAGGCACACTTAAAAACTATGTTTCAAAAGACAGCACTATTTTTAATCTTTCAATCAAAAAACAAATTGTCACAATTAAGCTACTGGATAGGAAGATATAACCAATTTTATGGCCTCCAAGCTCTCTACCGCCACTAGCAGCCAAACTGCAATTTGCATTTTTTTCTCCAAATTTGGCGTACAAACTTGTGTTTTTGAGGATGCCAAATTCATTTTTGTTGTTTATTTTTTATAGTTTGGCCACTAGTTGGCATAAAAACATTTAAAACGCTTGCAAACGAATTTGTGCAATTGAATAATCACAACTTTAAGCTTTGCAAAAAGAAAAACTTTGAAAAATATTACAGACAAAGCACAATTCAATATTTCAAAGTGAAAGCATTCTTATTTTAAAGATATTATGCAATAGCACATTGGAGTAACACTGTAATAATGACTAAAATTGAAAGCCCACCCAGTTTTTTTAATTGATTAAGTACCACAACTGGCCGTTTTGGAAATCCTTTGGTCTGAAATAAGTTTTCGAGAGTTTTCAACAACTTGCAGTACATTTTGATAGCGTTTTTCTTTTCGAGCAGCTCCTTGAAAATCTTGTGCCAGCTTTACGCCTCGCTCTGCTGCATCATTTACAACTTTAATGTGATCGATGACTAATTTGGCATCGATAAAGGCTGGATTTTTTTTCCATGTATCAATTGGCTGCTGAAGAAACGACGAATCAAGTTTCAGAATTTTAAAAAACATCCAAGAGTCATTTCCCACGTAAAAATCTAATTCTCTTGAAAAATCGTCATTCAATTTTGGAAATTTGGGTTTGCCAAAGCCAGAGCCAAATCTATTGTAGAAGCATTCACTTTTTTCAAAATTTAACAATTTCTTTGCCATTGCCAGTTTGATACTGTCCTTCACATTGTTGCTGAAAAAACACAGTGGCACAAGCTCTTCAGTAAGATACCACATGTGGTTTCCAAAACGTCGTAATGCTTCATTAGCAATCACACTATCTATTGTTTTGTAATCAAACAATGAATTTTAAAAAATTAGATCATTTTTGGGAGCACTGGATGATACTGGAGCGGTCAGCCACCAAGGAATGTAGCAAAATACAACAAATTTGACAAATCGTTGGATTTTTTCTTGTTGGCCTTTTACAAAAATCTTTCCTGAAATAAAAATGTCACAATAAATATTTTGTACTTTGTCGTAAAAACAAATAATTTTTATTATAATAGTGATCGTTAAGCTTTTTGCTTTATCAAAGCTTTTTGCTTTATGAAGACTTTTTGCTTTATCAAAATTCGCCTTATCTTGATTTTTGCCCAATTTATTACTGAAAATGTTAGTACAGTTTTGCTGATACACAATGCAGTGTAATAACATTTTATCAACTTTAAAATTTTGTTTTTGAACTAATACCAGTTATATTCTTTGTACTGTGGTCCAATGGTAATTTTAAAGTTTTCAAACACAATAGCGCAAATTTATGTACTTCAGTATAATATTACCTTTCAAGTTGTTCGATAGTTTGGACCCAAGCAAGTCCAGTTTGATTGCATATAGAATTTTGACCATCCAACGTGCTTTATGCATGGCTCGAGGTTTGTTGAATGATGCAAAATTTCTCTTTGCAGCAGGATCGCCAAGATAAAGAAGTGTTAACTTTACCAATTCTTTGTAGTCGCCTCTACTAAATGGCTGCTTGAGGTAGTTGTGGCACATTTCAATTATTTGATCCTTTTTATCAGTAAGATTGGGTGGAGTAACACAAAAATCGAAGTTTTCGCAATTTGTCTCAATAGTAGAAAAATGCTTTCTGAATCTTAAAAAATTTGAATTTCTGGACTTTTTGACACTTCGATTTTCAAAACATCCCAGACGTGGCCCAAGATTACTTCTCCCACATGATGACGGCATGCGAACCAAAGCAACGGCTTTGAAATTGTATTTTGCAATGCTACACAAGCCGCAGTTTGAGCTCCAGTGTTTGAACTGGTCGTGTCAAACACCATCCCTGCCAAACTATTTTGACAGTCCCAGATTTTGATCAGCTTATCAGAAGCATGAGCAATAAGGCTACCAGCAAAACTGGAAGGTTTGTGACGAATAGCTGGAACACCAAGCAGCTTGGTACCGCCAATGCCAATAACAGCACTGGTAATCTTTCCACTTTACCAACTCCATCTGATGCCTCCATTAGCTTACCATTCCAATGTATGTTTGCAACTGTAGGAGGAGTCCAATTTTCAGCAATTTTTTCAGTTATAATTTGAATGGCTTCAATTCTATATTGTTCTGTAGAAACGTAACTTAAAGATAATTTGGATGGATCTCCTTCTGATGCTGCTACAATCTCATGCATTACAGCAGAAATAGCTGATGAAGAAATTTTGTTCCGAACTAATGCCTGAACAACATTCGGTGCTTTTAAGATGTCATGAGGAATGTGAACGCCTATTCCAGTTTTCACGGATTCTTTTGTGACTTCTAGAAACTTGATCAGAAGAAGTAGTTGGGCAAAGACTCATTTCGTCATCAGTGCTGGAATCTGTAGTGGTAATGTCACTAAGAACGGCAGCGCTGCAGCTTGCTGACTCATCTTCCCATTTCTTTTTTCGCTTGGATTCTTGGTTTTCTCTTGCCAGTTTTCTTTTTACTCGACTGAATGCAGTATTGTCTTTGCCACTCATTGAAGCTTTTCGGTCAGACATCATGGATTGCAAAAATGTTTTGTCTATTTCATTATCCATCATTTGTAAAACATTTCTTGGCCAAAATTTCATTGTTTTTTCTTTAATCCTTAGTTTAAAATCATCAATTCTTTCTTTTGGTTTTCCTGAGTTTCTCGCGGAGTGTTTTATTTTTAAAGATTCTCAAATTCGGCTAACAACTTTTCCACAGCTTCTGCCATTTTTTGTTTGGAAAGAGTAGGTACACCAGCTTTTTGAAAAAATGGAATCACGCAGTCTACAGTTTTTTTTGAAGCATCACGTTTAGAAATTGTGGTTGAGCACTGACGATGAGCTAAATAGCAAATCAGAACTTGGTGTTCTGTTGGAAGTTTGGATCCTTCAATTTCTTTGTCATCATCAGTTGGAACGGTGCCAAGCAAAAATTTCCTAAAGTTTGAATCACTCATTGTGCAGTACAGTACACAAATATCACGAAATGTGGTCTAATTGGAAATAATTTATGTATTCTGTATCAAAAACAACAGCTCAAGTAAATTTTTTATGC
This sequence comes from Trididemnum nubilum, assembly GCA_963965965.1. NCBI lineage: Eukaryota > Metazoa > Chordata > Ascidiacea > Aplousobranchia > Didemnidae > Trididemnum > Trididemnum nubilum. Next base: position 33,966,510 of record OZ014486.1, read on the forward strand.
TGTGAGTTGTTTCAAAGTTTCAAAAGTGGTAAAAAACTGCTTTGACAATTATCCTCTCACTTTTCCCTCTATTGGTTTTTCTGAACATTCAATGGAGGCAAAGTGATCCGAAAAATTGATATGGTAAATCAATGAGTGCTGTTTAGGCCTAGCTCATTGATGTTTCTAAAAAGTTTGAATTTTTTTAAAAATAAAGATTTTACTGTGCTATTATATGAACTCGAATATTGCAGGAACACGACTAGCTTACTGCTAATCACTAAAGAGCATTGCCAGTTAGTCGCTCATTGCTGCATTCTCAGATCAGTAACAGTGCAATTCGTCTATATTCTGTTTCAAACGTGAAAAACTTGCATTGGCGCCACCAAGTGGCCAAACCATAAAAAATAAACAACAAAAATGAATTTGGCATCCTCAAAAACACAAGTTTGTACACCAAATTTGCCAATTTAGAGAAAAAAATGCAAATTGCAGTTTGGCTGCTAGTGGCGGTAGAGAGCTTGGAGGCCATAAAATTGATTATATCTTCCTATCCAGTAGCTTAATTGTGACAATTTGTTTTTTGATTGAAAGATTAAAAATAGTGCTGTCTTTTGAAACATAGTTTTTAAGTGTGCCTCAAACACAGTGCCATCTAGCGGCAAAATTGTCTAAAACCTGCTGCATGGGCCCAATTTTAGGGCCCAGGTGGGGGGTCTAAACATAAACCGATCAGTGTAAAATTTTGCTGGGCTTATTTTTATAGTTAACCTCACATGCAAAAAAAAGTTTGGGTCAAGAGTAGAAACTTTTTAATTTCAAGGGGCAAATGATGCAGTCTAGTAATTAATGTTACAGTGCACTTTATGAGTGATTTAATAGCTGCCTGACTATACAGCAGCACAACAATACTTTGATTGTGCATTTTTTCCAGAATCAGGTTCTTTGCTACTTCTGGAATAACTAGGTAAGACTTCTGCCTGAAACACAGTGCTGTGTCTTTCCAAATGAAAAAATGCTTGTTTGGGGAGTTGTTTGGGTATTCTGCATAAAAAACCGCACCTACTCTCCCATGTAGTTTCGAGCCATCAGTGTAAACCTTAACAGTGTTCTGATTGAGAACGCTATCAGATCTGATAGCATTCTTTTTATCCATATTTTGGCATTCGAAATTTCTTTCGAATATCTTAGTTGTCTTTGTTCTGTCAGCTGGCATTGGCTGCAGAGTCGGCTTTTTTTTAACAAGTCAATGCTCTACAAGGCGCGGGAATTCATGCAAAGCAGTTTCCGTAGAAACACCTGCGCGAAATCCGTACTGCAATGCAAAAAAGCGTTGCCTGCACGTTATTATCTTCATTAATATGACACAGAATTAGTCTTTGCAACCATTTCAGTTGGAAGGAAGTTAAAGCCATCGTACGGAAGGATTTAGCTTCAAAATAGCTTTCCTCTACGGGTTAAGGGAGAAATATACCTTTACTTTCTTTATATGCCGATCGCACATAGCCGTGTCTCAGGGCATGCTTGAAAAATGACGTAGTAATATCCTTTCAGTTGATTTCAACCTTTCTCTAACAGCACAGGATAGCGCCCGTCTAGCCCTGGAGCTTTGAATGGTTGAAATTCGTTAATATCTGCTACCATACGCTCGAATGAAGATATGTTTGCTATCATTTCAGTGTCTTCACGTCTCATGAATGGACTGTCCACTAAGTCGGACCTGGTTGCATGATTTTCGGTCTGCTTGCGACCCGGTGATAAGATATCGAGAGAAGAGGCGATCTCAAAAGAAAATTGTTGTCTAGGAAAAAATGATTGGAAGATAGCTGTTTTCCTACAAAAAGCTCTTCAGGCCATTTTAAATCTTGTTTTTATTGAATGTTTTTGTGGAAAATTTGTTGAAAAAGCCAGGTTTTGATGTTTTTTGATACAAGTCGGACATGGTCCATTTTGACTCAGAAGTCAGAATCGTGAAGTGGATGGAACTTTCGAAACTGAAATTTAAGTGGACTAACTCAGCTTGTCTAGATTCCAGTGGCACCAAAAGGTGGAAGGCTGAGTGGTTTTCAGCTTTCTTCTTCGCTCTTAGCATAGTCACTTAGAAAATTTAACCCCAAAACGCAAACGTTTAAACGTGTTGTATACTTAGCCAGCTTGTAAAGGGGCTGAAGCATGGCTGAAGAAAAATGCTGTATTTCTTTAACTCGTTTCCAAATTTTAGCATTTAATTTAGTTTTTTTAATTGCTCCAAAAGGGTTTGAAATGTGGTCCAAATGGAGTTAACAAGTTTATTTTTGACGAAAAATCACAAAAATCATCCAGCGATGTGGTCTTTACCACAGAACCTCATAGCATCCGGTGGCTGGGGGCTCTGATAGATAGTGTTAGTGCTTGCAATACGTTTGAGTTGCATTAGTTTGCTCGCTCACCGCCTATTTGTGACAGTTTTCAAACAAAACGTGTTAACTTTTGTTCACCCCCCTTTAGCAAAATTTTGGTTGCGTGCCTGCTAGAGTCTAAGCCCCCATGAGGATTTACAGGTCAAAATAAAGTCAAAATTTTGGCCGAGATCAAAATTTGTCAAAATTGTGCGTCATCAAAAATTCTTTTTCAAAAGCAAACGAAGTTTTTTTTATCTTCATTTTTCTAAATATTTGAGCACCAATGTAACTTTTTGAGCAATTATCTACATGTTTGAACGAAGTTTTGCTACTCAAACTTCTGCAAATAGTTGCAATATGCCACAATACAATTGCCTGTATTAAGTTACTTCTAAAAGCAATTTTATAATAACGCAAACCTCTTTTTTTAATTCAGAACAAATTAAGAATGTTGCCTCGACATGAATAAAATGATTAAGAACACTTTGTCCAAGCTAAGAAATCAAAAAGTCCATTTTGATTTTGCAGTACCAAAAGTGCCGTCGCCAGAGCAACCGAAGTGAGGGAGCACTAGCCGAAAGTGGGAGGGCACCAAAATAAACTGAACGTTTGTACATAAAAACTGATATTTTACTTCTACAACTTATGTGCTATTTTTGCATTCATGTCTGAAAAAAGTAACGTATAAGGCTAGTAGCGTTTCTTAGCTCGTTTCGTATTCGGCCCATTTAAATCGCTTGAAAAATCTGTCTGCAGCAATAAATGCGACCAGAAGCGCAATCAGGATTTTGATGAAAGGGGGGCTTGAACCAAAAAGTAAATGTTTTTGCTCAATAATTGTCTAATTTAGGCTCCGTCCTAAACAAACTGATGCAACCAAAGCATATCATAAAGGGGGTCTGGGGGAAAGGGGGCACAGTCTTCAGCCGCTGAGCAATTTTTGAGATTTTGCGGCAAAAATTTCAATTTTAACGCCATTTCAACCTCATTTGGCACTTTTTTGAACCACGGGAGGGTTGCGTCCCCCCATCGAGAATTAGCGTCTCCCTATCGAGGTTTAGACGTCCACCCATCGAGATTTAAGCGCTGGATGATGAAACGATCAAGAGCCAGCCAGCACGAATAAATATCCTTCAGATTCCGGCTGAATATAGTCCCAAATTGCGGTGAAGACCTTTTTTTTTGGTCTTCACATGATTTTAGGGAAAAAACGCTTCAATTTCGGGCGAAGACCTTTTTTTGTCCTCACCTGGTTTTGGGGAAAAACACTTCAATTTTAGTGTAAAAAATTACATAATTTCCACTGAAGTTTGGTCAAGGCTGCAAAAGCGTCCCCCATGCAAAATTTCACAGTTTAAGTACTGACCATAGGAATAACTACAGTAACTTGCTGAAATTCAGAAGTCGTTGAAAAAAAATTGCTCTGCTCCTTATACTTCAAGTCCTAAAGCCCCCTTCCCCCTAATTGAGTGTGCTCTGAAAAACAAAAACAGCTGTTTTTTTACAAAAATGTTTTCAAGTATTGTTTCAGTTCATAATCAATAACGAAGTACCGGAGCCGGTATCGATTCTGTAGGCTTACATCTCTCTTCCACGACACATCTGTTAAGGCATGCTAATCAGACAAATTATTGCGTCACATTTATGCAAAACAGTTGGTGGCCAGCAATTTCACAAAAAATCGTAAAAACTTCAAACGAGAATTATGCTTGAAAGTCATATTTTTTTTTTGATTATTGTTTGTTGTCTAGTCGTTACGTGATGTTTCAAAAACGAATTCTGAGTAAATTAAAACGGTGGGCACAAGCAGTGGTTAAGGGAGCACAGCCCCCCTGCCCCCCCCCCGCAGCGACGGCACTGAGTACCAAGGATGGCAGTACGGTACAGTACACCTCAATTTTTGCTAAAAAATACAGTACGCGCTTTTTGTGAAGGTACGAGTACGATACGTTTGGTACCTTGTTTGATTGTGCGATCTAAACGTATCAACGTATCGTGCCATGCAAGGACGTTACGTTACAACGTTTTCAAATTACTGACGATGCTACATACCGTTTTTGCGTTAGTACAACGTATTGTTACGCGTCTGTAAATTATTTATGATATGTGTTTTGACTTCCGAATTCTGATTATTTTTTCCCCTCCTTTTTCTTCCCCAAGATTTAAGATCAAAAGCCGTCATATGAGTTGAACAACTCCAAACTTGGCTAAGCTGATGTTTCAGAATATATATCCAGTTAAACCATTTTTAAAGCGAAGAAAACGAGAACTTCGGCAAACCTTAGCATTTTTTTTATCTACGTACAGCACCTCTCAAGTACGGTACATTTTTAGAGCTTTGATTGACCTATGTACTGTACCTTTTAAGTATGGTATGTTTAGAGCGTACCCTCCGATGAAAAGTACATAGGTACGGTACGTATGCAAAAAAATTTTCGGTACGTTAGGTGTTAGTACGGTGCAATAAATTTTTGAAGTACGCCGTGTTCGAATTTTAAACGTACGGTACTGCCATCCTTGTACAGTACTGTAAATCGCAACGAAATAACCAGATTTTTGAAATCTTTTTGTACTGTCCTGTTTTGCTTTTACAGCTATAGCAATCGACAAAAATTTACACAGCACAACTTTTTACCAAGCAAGAATGAAATTGTGTCAATTTACTTTCCAATAAAAATTTTAAATCAAATGAGGCCGAAAATTTTAGAAAATTTAAGAACAGCCAATCTGGTTACAAAAAAAAGTGTAATGACATGGTAATGTTTGCAGAAATATAGTTTTTTGTCCTGCATTGCTTAGTAGCTTTAATCACATGACTAATTGATTAAGATTTTTTCTAAATGCTGTTAAAGAAAATCAAGAAAATTACCTTCTTCAACCTTACGTGAATTGTGAACTACAAAGCATTGCTTTTTGGTCAAAGTTCGCAAGTTAATAAGGCAAAAAGACTTGAAATCAAAATAAAGTCAAAATTTAGCTAATATAAAATCAAAACTCAGCTAAAATAAAGTCGAAATTAATTGTTTAGATCAAAATAAAAATGGCCTAAGTCATCATAGTTGTTTTTGTTTCTCTTGAAACAAACAAACAAAAAAAAAAACGTCTTTTGGAATCATAAACTTTTCATTTTCTGGAACTGTAGGTTTACTACACCATAGACAGGGAAGCAAAGCAGTTTTTGATATTTTTTTTGCTAGAGTGACGATTTTCAATGCAACTTAAGAAAATACCAGGCTTATTTTTTACGTCAAAACCATACTATTTCAGTATCAGATATTTTGTATGTAGTACGGTAAGTAATCTCATCAATTTTGCGAGAATCCCAGTCGCTGCTTAAAAAGTTTAAAACACAGCCACGTTAACACTTCGATGTTATAAAAATCAGGTGGTGATTTGTTTACAGTAGGTCATGAACACTTTTATACTTGTAATTTTTCAAAAAAATGCTTTTTACTCATTCTGTCGTGATGTCAGGACCAGTATTGGTTTTTGAAAACTTGCAAACAAGTAACAAATGGGCCACAAAATATGCGGCTACTACCGGTATACAGTAGAGTAATAGTGTTTAAACTTTGCTAGAATCTGATTTGTTCTCATGGAAAAGGATAACCTTAACCAAATTTGGCGTGATCAACGATCGTAGATTAGCAAATGTATGGGTGCAGCATTGAATTTTGCAGCTACTTTGTTATTTGAATATGCGTACAAGCCAACAATTGACTTTGATGACTTTATAGCAAAATCGAGGAACTTTATCTACTTTTTGCTATGCAAAGCAACCTCTTTTACGAAAACATACGTAAATAACACGATGTTAATTCAACAAAACAACACGTATTGTTAAAGCAACAAAAAATGCAGTCAGTTAAAACGCAGTACAAATGCAGTACAAGTGATTGCAAGGGTTTTAACCATAAAAATAATTTCACAACTTCAAAAACATGTATGGTTCTATTAAATGAAATTCAGACGCATTGTAGCACTTTTACGTTAAACACCACGATTCAACATCAATATTATTGCAACTCGATAACATTTTCTAGCCGCAATCCCTCTTTTATTTCATAAAAATTGTAAAAGATTAGCTTTTTTGAACGCAATTAAAACAAACGAAAATGAAATTAGTAAACTTTAATAGACTGCCCTTGCCTACGTAAAAAACATGCCGCCATGTATAAAAAACTTTACAACACTTGCTGTGCAGTTTTTAAACTAGTAAGCTGAAAAGGGATAGGAAAGCATTGGTCTCTCCTGATGCATTAGTAGGTGGCGTTAAGTGTACAACACTTTAAATTCCAGATTGATCGTAATACGCATATTCGGTAGCTGGCACATTCTGAAGCTCTATCTGTCGTATTACCAAATCTCTTTCTCTTCGGTTCCTCTTACTGCAAAAACAAGTTATTAGTTTAAAAACGATAAAAATAATCTGAAAAAAAAATACTATAAAAAATGTCTTTGACGTTATTAAAAAAGGACTTTGACGTCATTTTTGGTAAAAAAAGCTCTGCCGTCACTATGTAGACGTCATCAATCAAAAAAAATGATTAAAAAAACTTTTTGCCTATCAATCGAAGTTCCAAATTTGGTGGTAAACTAAGGTAACTTGCAGTTAAAGAGTTAGAGTTGTGTAGGGGGCTTCCGTTTTTCCCCTCTTCCCGATGGAAAACGTTAGAGAAATAGGTAGCGTAAAACAGAGTTGTAAATTAAGCCGAGATTTTGGGGGTTGGGTCTAGTTAGGTTTGTGCTGGGTTTGGGCATAAGATTTGGAAAATTCTTGGGCTTAATCCGGGTCAAAAAGGCATGACTTGAATTTTGGGTGCTATAAAAACATAGTTCAAAAAAAGCAATTTAAAAAAAAAAATTTTATTTACACACATAAGTACAGTTATTGGTACACAATTATTGTTATCGCATCAAAATTTATCTATTACTGGTTTTTATTTAGTAACGGCAAACTGAAGTTACTTAAAGCAAAAAGAAGCAAATAACTGTATATGCAATTTTAGACCTAGCTTCAGTTTCACCGGGCTTGGGTTAGGACGGGGTTCGGTCCTGATGAATGTTAAAAAGAAAAATCAACACCAATGAAAAGCTAATATTGGTGGCAATTTTCAAGATTACTGAAACCACCAAACCATCAAAAAATATAATGTTAATTTTGTTTTTCAAATTTTGTGATGATCGGGGCGAAGCCCCATCTCTGGAGCAGTTTTTGTGTTTTTTCATCCATAAATAGCCATTTTAGCGCCGTTTGAATTACATTTTGCATGTTTCTGGAGCGATTTGAAGCAACTAAATTTCAAAACTTCAAAAGTTATTTGAAAGAATTAAATTGCCAAGCCCTATCAACCACCTTCCTTACAGGTCAAGTTCAAAACACGTTTAAACGATGGTGTTTTGGGGTTAAATGTTCTAAGTGGCCTGATTGAGGGGGATTGGCCCCCTTAGCTCTATTCGGTTGCGCTACTAAACATGTTTTATCAGCAACTTGTGATATCAGCGGACTCAAATGGCCTGCAGGGCAGTTCGAGTATACTCAGTCTTGAAGAAAGAGGCAAGATTAGTTGCTAAGATTACAGCTAGAAGCTAAAACACTGCAAGCAATGGCGCAGCCAGAGGTCTAAGGGAGCTTCAGCCTCTCCCTTAGCCAAGTCAACCAGAAAATTTATCCCAAAATACGAGCGTTTAAACGTTTTCTACACTTCAAATTCAAGTAAGGGGGGTGAATGGGCTGGGCATTTAATTCTTGCAAATAAATTCTGGTTTTAACAACTTAGATTTTCAAATGGCTCTAAAAACGTGTAAAATGTGGCCCAAATGGCGTTGAAATGTCCAGTTTTTCCAAAAAATTGCATTACCTCCCAGTGGCGGGGGACTTTGCCGCCAGACCAACATGGCCTTCAGCGGCTGGGATATACGCCCTCTAAACTCCCTCTGTGATGTGCTTAGTTGTGCCAATTTGCTCAGTACGCCACATAATAGAGATATTTTTCGACATAAAAAAATTCATAATTTTGGGACCAAGCCTCCTCATCAAAATCGTGGTAGCTCGCCTGACTACTGGTATTTACTGTACAATGTAAACTTAGCTGCTTATTGTCATTGCAAGGGTTACAATGTTGTAAATTGCGATGCTTGTCTGCAACAACGTTACAAAAATTAAATTAAAAAAATGTTCAATACCCTATTCACCCATCCCCATCAAGCATTTTACAGTTAAGTCTGTACAAGAAATGGATCTTGCTCCAGCTTTTGCAAAGAATTTTATGCGTCATAATTTTCTCTTATATTTCTTCGGTTTGAGCAGACGGGGTTCGGACACTTTGGATCCGCCACTTTGTCCGCATATTTTCAACTAATATTACTATTATGGTAGTCTTAAAATGACGCTTTTACCAGCTCAATCACGTTGTCAATTACAATGCTATTCCTTAGTAGGTGGTCATGCGTGCAGGATGACCATTGGAATAGATTAAGTCTCTTAGTTATTTTTATGAATGTTTTTCACTGCTAAAAAAAGTCTTCCAGATATTTTAAAAAATCTAGAAATTTTAATTTAATTATTTTAGTTGAAAAAACGTAAAAGCTTAAAACTTTTCACTAACCAGCAAAATTTGTAAGGGTAAATTGTTACATCCAGTAGCGTAGCCAGGGGGGGGGGGCGGGGGGGGCTATAGCCCCCCCCATTGGCCTGCCGACCAAAATGCAGAATAAGGAAAATACCACGTTTTTAGCACTTCTAAGACTTTCTTTTGAACTGGATTAGAGTAAAAAATGATTTAATGCAAAGTTTGAAACGTTTATTTGGGGGGGGGGGCTAATGAACTGCCGACCAAAATGCAGAATAAGGAAAATATCATGTTTTTAGCACTTGTATGACTCTCTTTTGCACTGGATTAGACTAAAAAATGCTTTAAAGCATAGTTTAAAAGGTTTATTTAGGGGGGGAGGCTAATAGACTGCCGACCGAAATGCAGAATAAGTAAAATACCACGTTTTTTGCATTTCTAAGACTGTCTTTTGCACTGGATGAGACTAAAAATGCTTTAAAGCATAGTTTAAAACGTTTATTTAAGGGAGGGGGGGGGCTAATGAACTGCCGACCTAAATGCAGAATTAGGAAAATACCACGTTTTTAGCCAATAGCGTAGCCAGGGGGAACGGGGGGCTATAGCCTCCCCACCCCATTGACATGTCGACCAAAATGCAGAATGGGAAAAACACTACATTTTTAGCACTTTGAAACTGTTTTATGCACTGGAGTGGACTAGATAGTAATTTAAAACATCTTTTGAAACATATGTCCAGGGGGGAGGGGGGGGCTACTTTGTCAAAATAAAACCAACAAATAAATGAAACCCTTGATAAATGGTAAGAAATAAGCAATCAAATTTGATCGCAAGTGTAAAAATGCTGAACATAGGTGAGATCAACAAATATACTATAAACTAAGGAATAGGGGGGGGGGGGGCTATTCAGTATTTGTTAATAACGAATCATTTCTCTCAAATCTCTTTTCATAGCCCCCCCAATTATTTTTCTCTATAAATTGTATACGAATTAGATTACTCCGTGTGAGTTTTATTGAAGTATTCGATTTTATAATTTACCAGCATCTAAACAAGAGAACTACATTTTACCAATAGCCACCTCCCAAATAGCCCATTTATGCTACCAGTTTAATCTTGTTTGCACTGCCAATTTCTAAGCCACGTTTTAAAATCATTATTTTTTAATCAAAATAGCCCTAAAATGAAGTTATTTTTGCAAAAAAATGCAAAATTTTCGAGCGCTGGGGTCTCCGCCCCCAGGCCCCCGTGCCTGCGGCGGCTGGGGGCTTTGCCCTCAAACCCCCAGCCTCCGGCAGCTGGGGGCTTCGCCCCCAGACCCCCATTGGCCTCCGGCGGCTGGGGGCTCCACCACCAGACCCCCCAAACAGCCCCCCCATTGCGAATTTCTGGCTACGCGCCTGGGTAACATCAGTTACATTACTGTTAATAGGCGTAGCCAAGAGGGCAGGGGGCCTTTCCTCAACTGAAATACCACCACTGATAAAAATTTTTTTAAATTTGTGATGATTATTGTGCTTTAGTTTGAGCTTTAGTTTCTTTTAGCACTTTTGTGTTCGATTACAATTGACAATAATATAAATTTGACGACCAGGAGGCCAGGGTCTTCTCAAATCAATTTTTTTACCAAGCAATTTAAATGAATAACCCGGCACAAATTAAGAATTTTTGTACTAAAAGCTGAAATCTCAGGCCCTCATCTAATTTGACTTCTTTCCAAGAATTTTCCCTTTCCGACCGACAGAGTTAAGGGCCTGTTATCAAGAATTTCTTTTACGAACGTAATGCAATAACATGATGTGTAATCATGTATTGTATAGTACCAATTTTAAATAACAATCTTCCTCCATCTAGTCAGTTTTTACGCAACAAATTACTTTTGAAAAAACAATATTAGCTATGGGAAATGCTTGTTGAACGAATCATTGAATTTGAATTAAATTGCGGGGGCTTGGGCCCGATAGTCGTACATGTACAATTGTACAGTTTCTTCTAAAACTGGTTATTTTCATGACAAAATAAATACCTCCAATGCAATTCTTCAACTGAATTATTTATTATTTGCTACTAAAGATATTGCGGAAGGCATTGTACCCTATTTTTTCTTACCTGGGCCAAGTCACTTACAAAATTCAACCTCAAAGTGCAAGATTTTTAGCGTGGTTTGGGCATAATTTATATGCAAAGGGAAAACTAAACAATTTAGTTTTTTCAGTTGGCCTTTAAATCTTAAAAAAGTAGTTCTTTAAAATGGCTCTAAAAACGTGCAAAATGTGATCCTAATTGCATTAAAATAGCTATTTTTTTTACAAAAAAATCGCCCTGCTGCTTTGCGTCAAACCGCCGTCTGTGATACATTTGACTTACACGCTATTGTTTGTTGACCACATTTCCCAATTTAGACATTCTTGGAAACTTTTTAACTTTTCGTTCAACTCCACTCCCTTAGCAATATCCTGGTTACGTGCAACAGAGTTGCTAACGGGCTGACTAGTAAAGGCCCAAACCGGCCCGAACCCTAAAAGTAATTGGCAGCCAAAACCAGTCCGAAAAATAAGTTATGTCTCAAAAACGCGTACAGTTATTACTCGTATAAGGCTAAAATAAAACTGCTTACTCCTGATCAATTGTGACTCAATGATAATAGTTTTGTAACAATAATCATATGATGCTTAAACAAAGCAGTCATTTCGGTTTGCAAAGGTATTTCAAGTACGCTTTTATAGCACCTAAATAGTTAATACGGTAGGCAAGTACGTATTTCAAGCCTGAATTAAGCACTACATTTAATTTGTCAATCTTGAGCCCGAACCCGACCCGTATAGCCAGGCCCGAATTGCAACTCTGATGTGCCTATCCAGGCCCCGGCTTCTGATCCTCCATTCTACTGTACTGTACCTTTGTTCCATAAAAAGTTACTTGTTTTGAAAATTTCTTTTCACATCATTCCACGTAATTTGCGGTTTGCCCTCCTCCAATTAAAACTACATCTATAAAGTTGCATTTATACGGGCGGCCTTTTTGCAAGCGATTTTTTGATAAAAATGGATGTGGTAAAGTTGCATTTACTCAACGGCGGTTTTGATCATGATAATTGGTACCTTACTGATGGAAATAATCGTTTTAAATTGTTTTCATACCATTATTGTTGTAATTGAAAACTTTAAAAGAGAACGGTGCTGCGATAAAAATCGTAGTGAAATTAGCTCCGATTTTGCTTTAAAAAGGTTTAGAATATCACTATCGGAATGGAAACAACTTGAAACAGTCATTTTCAGCAGTAAGATAACTTTTATCACAATGTTAAGGAATTCAAATCTCTTGACCCTTCAAAATGATTTAAACTCTCAAGCTTCCTGTCAAAACAAATGGTGTAAATCTAACAAATTGACCATCAATCCACAAAAATGTCATATTCTAGCAATCTTTCCAAAATCGAACAAAAATGTAACTGACTTCTTTGTTAAACTTGATGGAACCGTTATTAGTGCTGAAAATGGTGTTGAATACCTAGGAATCAATCTTGACTTGAATCTGAACTTTCGTAAGCACATTGAAGTTATTGAAAATACATTGTCTAGGCCCTTACGCTATATTGTTTAAACTAAAACCAGTATTACCCCAAAATGCACTTCTAAAATTATATTATGCTATGGTTCATCCTTATTTGATTTACGGACTAGTTGCCTGGGGTTCAACTTTCCCTTCTTACAAAGAAAAACTTAACTTATTACAAAATAAAGCGGTTTAACTAATCGGTGGAGGAATTTACCTCAATAGGGCTACCCCATTCTATTCAAAACTAAATATTTTAAAACTCCCCGACTTATATAAAATTGAAATTGCTAAATTTGTACATAGATTTATGCATAATACCCTTCCACAATCCTTCTCTAATTTTTTTACAAAGGTAGGTCAAATCAACACTCGCACAACAAGATCTTCTTCTAACCCCAACAATTTATGTATACCTTGCTATAAAAGTAACAGGATTCAGCAAAGTATCAAATATCAAGGTGTAAAACTTTGGAACTCAATTCCAGTTGAAATTCAAAATCTACCCAAGTCGCGCTTTAAAATTAAATTGAAATCACATTTAATGCAAGCTTATCTAAAAGAAATAAATTGATTTTATCTTGAACATTTGCGGTAAACTGGTCAGCATTCAACCTGGTCACGACCTTCTATCCGTCTGTTCCATATTAAACCGTTAAAAAGCAATCCGAGTGGCTGCTCGACTCGAAGACCGAGAAGGTCCCTTCGCAGCCTCCCAGTTTCCAATCGTGTACCTACTGTAAGTTGCTTGTCAAATCCTTGACTTTATTTTTTGTTTGTTTTTTGACGCGAATGGCGGCAAATAAACTCTTGTTATATCTGTTATATGTTACATAATGAGAACCATTATTGAATATATGCAACTTTGCCACATCCATTTTTATCAAAAAATCGCATGCCAAAAAGTCGCCCGTGTAAATACAGTTTAAGTTGTTTTTTTTTTATTGTAGTAAACTCTGCTGTTGTTAGCTTTACTTCGATGCTCTTTACTAGTTGCTGCAATAAAGCAAACTGAAACGTTTGCTCAGCAAACCTTTCCAGCGCTTTTATGTAAATTAACCATAGACGTATACAAAAAGTTTTAGAAAATTGAAAACGAACTTTCTTATCATTGCAAATATAATCATCAAAACACCAAACACAATTGCAGCCGCTTCGACAATCCATTTGGGTGATATGCCTTCGTCATCAACAGTTTCGACATCACCATTATCAGTTTCTTTGATTGTAGTTGTGGTCACGGTTTTTACTGCCGTCGTCTTTGCTGTCGTTGTTGTCGTCATTGTTGACGTTGTTGTTGTTGTCGTTGTTGTTGTCGTTGTTGTTGTTGTCGTTGTTGTCGTTGTTGTCGTTGTTGTCGTTGTTGTCGTTGTTGTCGTTGTTGTCGTTGTTGTCGTTGTTGTCGTTGTCGTCGTCGTTGTCGTCGTTGTTGTTGTTGTTGTCGTTCTCTCTGTGAAATAAGGTCAAATTCAGATGCGTAATCAGGATTTTGCTAAGGCGCCAGGGAGCTTGAGCCCAAGGCTAAAATTTGTCTTCGTTTCACAAACGAGGTCTGGCGCAATAGCACTTTGCACGTTTTAGAGCCATTTGAAGCAACTACAATGATTGCCAAGATTTGGAAGCATTTTGACTGAATTCTAGCACCTTTAGCCCCCTTCCTCATTACTTACTGCTCAAGTTCAAGCCTTGTTCAAAATCACGCATGTTTAAGATAAATTTTCTAAATGACTTGTCTAAGACGGTGATCCATCCCCTTTGACCCTCTTGTTGTTTTCACCACCCGTATCAAAATCAACAGCAAAGTACAGCAATCATTGTTTAGTGCTTCAAATGCATAAAAACATGCGAAAACTACATAGTGTGAACTACCTTCTTCTCGTGCTTTTATTTCTTCATAAACTGTGTAAAATTTTAACGTTTAAATTCCCAAGGGCAATACATCGATACTTTTCATCGATGGAGCAAACTATGTTGTCGAATTACAGTACAGTAAAAGGGCAATAAACCTTAAATTTTGATTTTTAACACAAACAAAAAAACGTAATATCAAATAATTATACCACCGCTTTTGACTCGTTTTTTCATTGTTTGCCGTTAATAGCTTCAGCGAGAAAGATTTGGAAATATAGGGGAAAAATCGGCTGTGGCAACATGACAACTGAAATTTGCTTAAATGTTTTTTAACCCTATTTTATACAGACTATTTAATCAATGGTCCTTGTTGCGCTTGGCAAAATTGTGTCGTTTCGAGCCACCCAATTCAGAACCATCTGAAATTAATAACAAATATGGCTTGTGAAACGCCGAATCGAAATCCGCGTTTCTTCAAACGCGCAAGTGGGCACATCGTGACCATCTGACGTCAAATTTCCGTCACTATGTCAAAATTAAAGCTGTTACTTGCAATATTCATTTGCATCTCATTTTTTTATTTCGCGAAGCCCGAATTTCGAACTTTTTCCAAATTAGAGTGCTAACCAACCGACCTTAAACAATAAAACTTATGGCGCCATAGACAAAGTTGCCATAAAATAAACTACTGCTTTGCAAGAAAAAACTGAAATTTTACGAATTTTGGCAAGTTATGTTTTTTTTCATTTTTATACCTGACGAGGCAGCACTACAAAACTAATTTTAATAAGAAAGATATGTCTTTGACTACTAACTCTGCAGCTTCTGTTGAATTTAGCCCAAGTCTTCATATGATATTCATTAACTATTGCAAGCCACCAGATTATCATGTAACATATATTTTGCTACATAAATTGCATGTTAGTGGTAAAAATAATAATGAAATTTTCTTGTACGAGCTTAATGGTCAATTGCTGCGCGCCATTAAGTCATTCTACTGCCGACCGGAGGTTTGTGTTCGGGTAACGGCAAGCAATCAAAGCCGTTCCATGTGGGAGTTGGACTCCGGCAAGGGTGCGTTTTGTCACCTCTCCTTTTCATTGTTTTTATGAATTGAATCGACAAATGCAGCCAAGTTAATGAGTGTGCCACGATTGGAAATTGCAAAATCAGTCGTCTGCTAATCGCTGATGATTTGGTTCTGCATTCTTCCACAGAATCTGGCCTCCAGCGCGCATTAAATAGCTTTGCAGATGCATGCAACACCACCGGAATAAAAATAAGCACGGCCAAAACTGAAGTACAAACAAGAAAATAAACAAGAATTGTGGAAACAGGCAAAGCTTTCAATTTTCAAAACAGTTTTGTCCCCATTTTCTCTTATGGTCATGAATCTTGGATAATAGCCTAAACAGTGCGCTCACAAGACAAGGCAAGCGTCCGAAATGAGGTTTTCACAAAAAATCCAAGGAGTTACACTGTTTAACAAAATGTGTAGCTCTGAGATTCGAAAATCTCTCAACATCGAGCCGTTACTTCTCGAATTGAAAGATCTCAGCTTAGATGGTTTGGCCATGGAAGCAGAATGCCTCAGGAAAGACTCCGCAAACAAGCTTTACTTACCAAAACAAATAGGAGAAGACCAGTCGGACTACCTAGAACTAGATGAACCGATTACACGAAGGATCTTGGATAATGGAACTGCTTGGGACTTCACCCAAGCGAAATGATGGAGGTGATGGAAGACCATGGGGTGTAGCGGCTTAATCTCAAGCTGCTTCCCTCGCAACAATAACGGAAAAGCAGACAATGAAGAAAGAAAAATAATAATCCTAATTAGGGTAAATACTTTTACGTTAACTCACAAAATTTTTACAAAAACACTCGACTATTTTGTAGCTACACAAAATTGAACATTTTGTTTAGATTTATATAACTCATTCAATTGTCATTAGGATTTGATGTTATTGTAAGAAAAAATCAGAGGTGGAGTCGAGGACACAAGGCTCGAGGCCAAGGCCAAGGACACAAAAAAAATCCGAGGCCAAGGCCAAGGCCAAGGACAGCCTTTCCGAGGACAGACACTCTCGAGGCCAAGGACAGGAATGCTCGAGGCCAAGGCCAAGGACCAAGGACACAAGCGCAAGTGCTCTCCAAAAAAAAAAAAAACTTCACAAAAATTTTTCAAGCGATCTCCACGAAAAAACGTTTTCCAAAAAATTTTTCAAGCGCTTCACAAAATTTTAACTATTCAAAAAATAGTGCTGTCCTCGAGCCGAGGACAGGCCAATTTTCAAAGACTTGAGGCCTCGAGGCCAAGGCCAAAGACTTCAAAATGTGTCCTCGAGGACGTCCTTGAGGCCAAGGACGTCCTCGAGGACTCCACCTCTGGAAAAAATGATCAATGGAAAATCCAGAGCAGAATAGTTCAAATTACAATAAATAAGAGATAAGAAACCCCTAAAGCTTGCTTCACCATCACGATATTGAGTTATGAAAGTAATTAAGCTGAATATTACCTTTCCAAACAAGCTAAAACATACAAATTTTGATTATTATTTTACACGAAGAAAATTTGAATAAGTAGCTGAAAAAGCATCGCTTTTTTTCTACCACGCTGGTAGCTTTGTATGACGGTAACGAAAAAGAATTCGATATTAAAAGTTTTGGACTCCATCCCTCACCCGCTAAACCTACACATATTCGGAGAATTGCTTACCCTAGCTTTAGCGGAAGATTGCGAGAAATCTCACGGATGTCCAGCTAATTGCACTTCCATGAAACGAAAATAGGGCGAACTATGGTAGCTATATATTTTCAATTACTCTATACTACAGCAATATTGTTATAACAAAAATTGCAGAAAATTGATTGTGCGACTAGAACATTCAATAAGTTTGCTGTATTCTGAGGAAGAACTTTTGTATTCTCTCAACTGGGCAGATATTGCAACTTCTATATTGCAACTGTACTGAAAATTTTCAAAAACTCAATAAACTGAATTCGTTGCAAGCAAAAACACAAAATTTTTTTGCCCAAAGCAGTTAATATTTTAGAAAGTAACATATCGGGCATCTGTTATGATTGTAATGCTTCGGAGAGAGTGAGGGACCCTTTATCTGCTTGTCGCTTCACATAGATATCAGGGCAGGCTAGACAAGCACATATTACTATTGACGTATAAATAAATGTAAAGCAAAAGCTACTTCAGAGGTTTAATCAAAGCTTGCAGGAAAGTTCATCACAAGAGTTTTGCTTAAAGCAAAAGCTGTCTCATAGGTTTAATCAAAACTTGTTGGAAAGTTCATCATAAGAGATTTGCTAACAATAAAAACGGAAAAAATAGGTTGCAACACACCACTAAAAATAAACAATTCATATCGCCCTTGAACTAGCACCAATAAATGTCGATACATCTGACTAGGAGGCCATAACAACATGTAAAATATTGCACGCCTACATCGTAAATTTTAATTTGCCGCAAAGAGATTCGAACCTTTGGAACTGGTTTATAGAAGATTGAACGTAATTTTTGCATGCAAATTGGATTTTCAGACTGCACTATATTAAGCAGCGAATTATCGCCCAAAGACTGACCTTAATTTCGTTTTACGTTTGATTGTACACTGCACATCCTTTTTGTAGCGTTTTTTGCTGTTCACGTAAAATCTAAAAATCAGTTAGCAGTTGGATCTTGTCAAGGTAACGTAATTGATTTTGTGTTTTAAAAATTGACAAGTTGAGTTGAGTTGTTGAATTGGAAACTGCGATATTGGAAATGCTCAAGGTACATTTTCATCGCAATAACTTAAATATTATTTGTAACAATTCTATTCCTTTGCGGAAAGGTAAAACTTTAACTTGGTCTACTGCTTTCTTGCACTTTAGTTAAACTCATGATAGACTGTCATCTTTAATGATATTGATGTCAAGATATTAATAATTGTTAAACTACGTAAAATTCAATGCTTCACGTTCTGGATGTAATCGAAATTAGTTTGCACCTTTCACTCGTTATGTTTTTACCTAACGTTTCAACGACATTTGAATATCTGATTATTTCACGGTCTTAAAATTAAGCTTTGATATAAATTGTAGAATAAACCTCGAAAACCGCATTACAATACTGTCAGCCGTCGTCCTCATCGTGTTATTGTGTTCTCTTCCGTCACCGTTACAGTCGTTTGGGTGAAACAGTTTGGTACGTTAAGGATTGTAATTAGTAATGTTTGACTATGATTAATGTTGGGAAATGAATTGAATTAGATAAGAGTTAAATCATTATAAATCTTTGAGACGGTTTTCTCCAAAATATGTCGACTTGGATGTTTTTTATTGTTTCTGTCATTAAGCCTTGCTAATTAATTATGTAATGTTTTTAATGAAGTTTGCTACTGCGCTAGTGTTCATTTTACCTTTTTAACAGAAACCGCGCGCTCGCTTGCTCTTTGAATATTTTACTTCTGCTGTTAATAAACATCGATCTTATCTACACGCTTGGTGGAGAATTGAGCAGGAGTCAAGAAGCTGAATTTGAGATTCGAGTTCCGACCGCGTTTCACTGTAGCCACTCACCTTTGTTGGCACCCGGAGTGTTCCCAAACCAATCAATTAAGACGTGTGCGCATCACAACATACGAAACGTAAACTCAATACACAGTGATGCACAACAGACATTTAAAGGCTACAATGATAAGCTTCAAATTAAGGAATCAAACAATGGCAACATCCTCAAAGACTAAACTAAATTATTAAGTTTATGCTCTCATACATTTATTGAAAAGAAACGAAACTTTCAACTTCATATTCCATGCGAGAGAGTGTCAACAAATTTCGTACGTTCAGTGATGCATACTAACACACGCTTGTAGTAATAGTAAATCTACTGGAAAAGCTAAAGCTACAGTTACATTTTTCACCCATTTATCATCAGCATTGACAAGCAAACTATATCTAGCACTAGCCAAATTAAAACTAAAGCGGACTCAAATTTTCAATTACGTAAAAGCACAACCAATTGTGAGTAAGCAAAACAATTTTGAATTAAAAACAAAATTTAACTGGCGAAAAGTTCAAATGTTATGCTAAAAGCTATAACTCATAGTGTGTTATAAAAGCGATGCTAGGCAAATTTGCTTTAAAAATTGATGACTGCACCTTAAACGTTGAAAAGAACATGAAAATAGGGAAAAATATAACCAAAGGATTCAAAATGATGTCAATGTCAAATCAGTCTCAGAAAGCAGATATTTTTTTATAAACAACCAACATTTTGATTATAAATCTGGGAAATGAGTAATGCCTGGCTCATGAAAAAGTCAAGCAGCAACTTTATGAAGCATTAACAATTACCAACGTCTTGGTTGATTTTGTGGTGGGAAAAGAAGAAAATGTCACGAGTTTAGCCAACAGCACTTAACCCAAACCATAAGGGATTTTTATTAGGGTGTGTTGACCATGAGGCATGTTGACGAAACACTGAGCAAACATTAATAGAACTTGATGGCTTTACTCCTGCTTTTCCCTCTTGCCGTTCCATCAATCTTCCAATTATCTTTTGCACATTGGAGGACCTGCAGTAAAACAGAAAACCAAATACTGTTACCAGAAAAAGGTAACAATTCTACAAATTGGCAAACCTCAGTTAGCAGTAGACATCAAAAAACGTACCATATATGCATAAAACACTTACAATCAGAGAAAGGTTCATGACTTTTTAGAGCAACCACTTGACACGTGAGGATTATCTTGGCCGGTTTTAATCTTAACCAAACCTAACCTGAAAAATGTTTGACACAAAACCCTAGCCATATCACAGCCACGTCAAACATTTTTGCATCAAACTGATCACATTAAAATTTCAGAAAAATACTGCGTTACCGAGCAAGCTATCTCATCAAAAATAATCATAAATTAGAGTAAAGATAACTTTCAACAATTGAGTCTAACAAAATTAATTCAATTTAAGATATTACTACAGTATTTTTCAGACCATACGGTGCAACAAACTCGAACGTAATATAATTGTTATTACGTGCACTGGCATAGTATCAATTAATGGCATCTAAAGCTGTTATTTTCAAGCATAAGGTGCATCAAATAATTGTTTTTCTAGCTTTTATTTTTCAACTCAAAGTGCACCAAACTGTAAGACGCATTACGTTACATCAAGCTTATTAAGCTCTAAAAAAATAACAAAAAATCTAAATGCTGCAATTGTACATTGAATCATAAAAGAAATCGAATCAAATTTTTTATTATACCTGCTTCAATGTATCAAAACATGTAACGATTTGGCGGCGCCCATCTCCACATCATTGCACCTGAGCAACACAACTCCTTTTAAAGAAATGTTGCAGTGGTGGCAAGCCATTGGCAACACTGTGTTAGATTGACCACTCCGAGATTTGAACCTCAGAGCTCCCACTCCAGAGACAATCACAATACCCCTCCACCTACTGATTGTGAAGAGAGCATAGCCATACAAATAAATTAAATGCATCAAAGTAGAAAGAAAAAGTTGGATTTTTTTAAACTTTTAAGCATAATAGTGTATCTTATGCTCAAAAATATGGCCCTTTAAAATCTTAATTGCACCTAAAAAAACACAGCCAATGCAACTCGTATATGTTACAAGAAACTTGAAATTGTGAAGTTGAGTTGCACTGGTGTGAACGCTGTCTTGTTACGTGATCACAATAGAAAACACTTAAAAAGTGAAAAATAATCTTCAGCACTCTGCTAAATTCAGATGAGTAATTTAACTGAAAGCAAATGATTTAGATAAAACAAGAAAGCAAGATTTGTTTTTTATCTTCAATATGAAAATTTCAATTTTTTTTTCGACAATAAAAGCTGAAAAAACTGGTGTTGGTAAAATTATCAATCTAGAAATACAAACATAATTAGCAAAAGCAACTAACCTTTGAAAACCTTACAGTTGGTTATGATCCACAAAACCTTTACAGCAAGCATTAAAGATCAACATTACTGCATGGGTTTATCAACAGATCAATAGGTTTTTTTGGCCATGCATCAAAAGTACATATCATTGATAAATTTGTTACACTCAGATTCTTAAAAAAACACAATTACTATTTGGTCACTATTTAAATAGTAGATTGCTATTGGATTTCAACTGTAATTCATAATTAAGAAAAACCATTGTAAAATATAAAAATTTTTGATCTCACTAGGCTATCAAATTAACAGTAGGTTTTTGGGTTGACAGTGTCGTTCTGTAACGAACAATAATTTTGAATGCCTGAGATATAATTATTTGCTGTGTTCTTACGTTTATGTGACTGTT
Organism: Trididemnum nubilum; assembly: GCA_963965965.1. Lineage (NCBI taxonomy): Eukaryota > Metazoa > Chordata > Ascidiacea > Aplousobranchia > Didemnidae > Trididemnum > Trididemnum nubilum. The sequence goes on from OZ014486.1 coordinate 33,988,157, forward strand.
TCTTTGATTTACTGCCTTTTTGATTTAGAATATTCGAGATATTCGAGATAATTCCTTTCTAGTATATTCTGCTGTTTTCTATTATAGTCACCAGAATAATTAGTTGTTTACATGTCTTAATTGCTATATTTAGACTTGAAGTTTGTGACTTCATAATTATGTCAAAATTTGTTCATCGTAGCTCGTGTAGTTTTTTTTTGTTGTGACGTATCAGGGATTTTTCTGGGATTTTCGATAGCTTTTGCCATAGTATAAATAGGCAGGTCGTTTTGCATTCTAAGATTCTAATATTCTAAGAGTGAGTGATTTTAGGTATTAGTTTCGTGGGTAGTTTTGCCGAGTGTGTGTATCTGTGGTTGGCTTGTGTAGCTGTATAGTTGGCGATTTGAATCTAGTCGATCACGATAGTGTGTAGTGGCGACCTGAACCTGGTCGGTCGCAGTTAGGTCTTTACTATCTGAATTGGTCGATAGTAAGAAGTTTTAGTGGAGCAATTTTGCTCAGTGAGAGTGGTTTTGTGTTTCAATTTTAAATAGAAGTTTTAGTTTAAGATTGATATGCTGCTATCTGAGATTTAAGAAGCTAAAGGAACTATCAACTGCCATTTTCGATTCGTCAATTGACATCTTAGTTGTTCTCTAGTTTCAGTCGACGTGGATGATTCTAGAGATTAAAGGTTGTACTCTAGCCAAGTATCAACGATCGCAACACGGTCATTTAACGCAACTATTTGTAAGTCTGATTAAACCTACTGGTAGCTGAACTATAGGTATGGACCTCTTTAAATAAAATCAATTTTAATTGCCTCTAGCTGTTACCTGCACAGCCTATCATATCAAAAGCCCTAGGCTATTGCATTTCAATTCAGCTTGTATTAACTGGTATGGTAGGTCCTTTAAGTTTTATTATTTGACATAAAAAATCATAACCTAGACTTTCTTGGCTCACTAATTTTTAAATTTTGCTTATCATCATACCAAATTACTTGCTTAAACTAGGCTATTTGTTTTAACAGACAAGACAAGACAAATTTTATTTAGTCGCTCAGTAACAATACAATGGCAGTCATTAAAATCAATTAGAATTGCGACAGGAAAGTTGCGAAGGGACCTCGCGGGCATCAAGTCAAGCAACCATCCTCAAGTCAAGCAACCACCCAAGTCAAGCAACCACCAGATAAGCTACAACGCCCCTGCACCAGTCGGGTAAACTTTTTAAAGTAAACTAGCCTACTGCTACCCTCAGGCTAGGTTTACTAGTCTACTTTAATTTTAAGTAATCAGGTATAATTAATGTTGTAAACAAGAAAAAACGAGTCGTTTTTGGACAAAAAAAACGTTGCTTTTTTGTTGTTTATAGCGCAATTTAAAGGTAAAGTTAAATTTGAAGTTTACTTTGAATGTAAAGATAAACAAATCTTAAATTATATCATTAGATATTGAGAAAGAGATCCTCGTTGGCTACATGCCCATATTAGTGCCCAAGTTCGGCAAGATATGAACTGGTAAGTCAAGTTTTACTGTGGAAATTAGGATACCGGTAAATACTTTGGGTTTCAAATAAAGTTCTACTTTTCAAATTAAACCAAAATTTGTTTGGTAAATGATAAGCTTATAAAAACGGCTGCAAAGAAATGCAGAAAAATGTGGACCTTGGCTGTAACAAAATGCAGACTAGCGGTAGAAAATTTGTAAGAAGTTACAGACTAGCGGATGCGGTTACCGCACGAATTTTGCGGTTACGGATTTCCTTTACCCTATATTACTTAACTGAAGGGCTTCTGAAGCCCACACTCGTTACAAAGAGTAATTACATCTGACTTGCAACAAAAACCTAAATTTTACTAACTTTTCCTGTTTGTTTTTTGCCAATTACAAACATACTGTTTTTGTTTTCACAACTTAAAGGGTTTAAGAGAAAAATGGGGGTTTTTGACAAAATTTTTGAAATTTTGCCAATTTGTGGTTATCGGTTTAAAATTTTAATTCCACGTTTAATATTGCTGGTGGAGATTAAAAGGATTAGAGTAAATTGGTGTCCGAGATTAGTGGATTACAAAAATTAGCGTGACTGCGTTGCCAACGAAAAGCTACTTCCTGTATCGTCATCCGGTGTCAAAAGGAACCGTCTCGATTGCAGTAAATAGCCTGTTTACATGTGCACTTTTGGGAACCGGTTCCTGGTTCCGAAAAGTAGTTCTTTTGTTGGCACTTTTTCGCTCGAGTTTACATGCACATTTCAAGAACTCGGCCACCTATGAAATGAAGAAGACTTGCTGAGATGTTATAGGCTGGTAAAATACAATGCAAATATGCAATACAACATAAGTAAATAAATGCAATGCATGAAATTCTGAGCTAAACATCGGTATTATCTGTTATCATTAATTATTTTCGAATTATTAACATCATGAAAAAAATCTAAACATTTGGGCATGTTTAGGCCTACCTTTGTGATCAACTCCGCTTGGACTAAGACCAACGGCTAAACTAGGCCTGATTGACGTTTTCATCTAAGAACGAACTGCATTTCAAACTTAGATTCACTACAGTATTTGCATTAATAAGATTAGCCTAGTGTAGTAGGCAAACCTCAGCTAACTGGCTGAGATACGGTAGGCCTAAGCTTAGGGCTTCCAGTTACCTGCTCCATTTTAGACCAAAGTAGCCTAGTGTACACTACCGATACAAGCATAGGCCTATTTATGGTAGCCTAATTTATTACCAACCCATGTAGGCTACTTACCTATGTCCAACCAGCCTGCGAGTACAGCCGACCTACTGAACCTAAACGATCAGAACTTTTGGAACTGCAACGGGCCCACCTCTGGTAGCAGTTCCAAATTGCGAACGGTTGTGACGTAATTCAGAACCTTTTTTGTGTGTGACTCAGCAAAATTCAGGCTCTAGAACTAAGAACTGGTTCCCAAAAGTGCACATGTAAACAGGATATAACCGGCTCGACTGCAGAGCCCAAATGAAGAAAGATTGGTTCAGTTATAAAGCCATCGATTCCAGATATTTATCACTTGTGGTTAGTTGACTGATTGATGGTAGCGGACGACGCTACACACGCCTGAGGCAATAAACAAAAATTAGTTTTCTTTGTTTTTGTTTTCACGCTAATTTCGATCGAATAGAGTTATCGTTGGTTTGCAAGGCAATGATTCCTCGCAAACTAAAATCGAACAAAGCAATATTATAGTAGAAAACGAATAATGATTCCATACAATCTCAGGTTGTTTTAGCTATACGCCAATACAAAAAATCAAAACCAATTCCTCATTGAGCTGTACTAGCAAAATCATGTTGAAACGCGTGATGAGATTACGGTGCCCAGCTTCGAGTCATAGCCACTGAGCAGCACAGTTCCTTTTGAATGAATACACGTAACAGCGGTGGCAAGCCGTAACCAAGTTGCGCCAGATTTAACCAGTCCGGCAATTGACTTTTAACTTCCCGTTCTAGAAACAATTGCGTAACTGTTCAACCAACTGGCCACTAAAAGCAAAATATAAACTAATGCTCAATGACGTCTACCCTTAATTTTAATGCCCTACATCCGATTTACAAAAATTTCAAAAAATTGAAACTGAAACGCTTGTTTTTGGCCTACACATAAAGCCATCAACTAGTTCAGTTACACGCCCCGAAGTTGATGTTTTATGTTATTTGTTGATTTTTATTTATATTACAAAACAATGTTTTTGTAATTAGTTTAACGTGACAAATAGTTCAATGCAAATTAATTGATTCTTTAACTCGCTGTATCACGTCGAAGCGTACAGTGAGTTTGCGGGGCCCATCTCCACGTCATTGTGCCCGCGCAACATAGCTCCTTTCGGAGAAATGTTGCAACGAGGGCGAGCAGAAGGTAACACTCTGCCCAATTTGACCGGCCCAGGATTTGGACCTGGGACCTCCCTCTCTAGAGACAAAGGCGTTATCGCAAGTTAAATAATAAAAATCAAATTATATCGCTACTTAAGCGTAAACAATCGTCATAGAAGTTTTTAGTTTCTAAATTTTTGTACTTCGTATTGCAGTAATACCTCATTGCCTTCTAAACTGCTTTGAAACTTGCTTTTATTAGGCCTTGCCTGGTGTGCAAAACTTCAGGGAGAAATTTTACCGGGGGGTGCCAAGATTGATATCAAGCTCTTTTGCCTAGACTAGAGCGAGAAATGGGGTGAAGACCAACAGCTTTTAATTTAGGTAAAGACGAAAAAAACGTCTTCATCGCAAATTCGCCCAGCTTTTGTTCGAAATTGCGTGCTTTTTTTATTTCTATGGCAATTAGTAGTAAGTAGTTAGTATGTCTATCTTTTGCCTGTAGAGTTAAAGCTCCCCTATTCTTCATTGATAACACTAACTTCTTGCAGATATTTTTTATTTCGTCGGGGTGAAACCATATGTGTATGACGGTCTAAATCAGCTTCATTTTTGTAGTGCAGTCCTGTTTTCTCGAGCAAGTTTTCACGATAGACCTTAGGTTTTCTGTGGGATTGAGATCTGGCTAGTTGCCCAACCATTCCAGTACTTCCATTTGCATCCTTTTGAAACATTGTCTAATACTCTTGACCTGGTGGCCGGGGGAAGAGTCTAAAGAGTTTCCTTTCTATTATTAGCAAATTCTCTAGAGACTCTCCTTTCTATTATTGGCAAATTCTCTAGAGACTCTCCTTTCTATTATTGGCAAATAGATTTTGAAGTTCATCATCTCTTTAATTGGCATAAGTGCTCTTGGGCTTATTGAAGGGACAAAAAAACATTCGCCAATGATAGGAGAGTCCACAAAGAATCGGCTAACCTCCATCATCTAGCCACTATTTAACACGGCTTGGCCCCAAGCCAAAAGATCAAGATGATTTGACAATATCTCAAGAAGATGTAAATAGAAGTACTAGAATGGTCTGGCAACTTGCCAGACCTCAATCCTACAGAAAACCTGTGCTCTATCATGAAAAGTCGCTTGAGAAACAGGACTGCACTTCAAAAATGAACCGGATTCAGACCGCAATACACATATGGTTTTACCCCGATGAAATAAAAAAAGATCTGCAAGAAGTTGGTGTTATCAATGAAAAAAAAGTTAGCTTGAATTCTACAGGCAAAAGATGGACATATCACCGATTAATTGCCACAAAAATAAAGTTTACGTTCTTCAATTCTTGAATAAAGGCAAAATGTTTGAAGATCGTGCATTTTTTTCAACTTCCCAGATTAATTTGAACAAGGGTGTACTGCTAATAGAATGCGCGTGAACTTATAGGCCATCCCAGATCCCTAGACCCGGGCCGGGATACGATATATCTCCGAGACCTCTCTCTTAGGCCCTACGTGGTGACCCCCAAACCTCAGAATTTCTGAAGACTAAGCTCAAAAAATGATCAAAAGTTTTTTTACGTTTTGGTTGTATTTTTACAATGAGCACAGAGTGTTTTATATGATTAGAAAAGCATAAAAACTTATAAAAATGCCGATCATTTTGTAGCGCATTCTATTTTTTATTGAACAAACACTCGGTTAGTTTTTTTTTACTTGCGAGCTATAGCAAATAAATTGCGTTCTGCAATTTTGTAAGACAAATTAGAAATCGTCAACAAGACAATATTATTCATTATTGTAACGCACTATCTTTATACATAGATAAGCAATACTGATAAACACTCAGTTGAGTATAAAAACCAAAGCCTGATTGCTACTCCGTATTGCTTATTTACTCTTATTCCAAAGATTGTCCTTGTCTGTGGTGTGACTTTAATTAGTATCTTTATTGTTAAAACCATTATCAGACAGTTTTGTAAACGACTCCTACATCTGACAGTTTTGTAAATGATTCCTACTTGGTTCTCATGCAAATGTTTTTATTTGTTTGATTATGTTTGGGAGTAAGTTCGTGCTCAATTCCCTAAAACGGAGATCATAATAAATTTGAGACTTCAGAATCCAAGGCAATCAGTCTTTTGTACAATATGAGCAATTCAGGAGCATTTAGTCGGACTGAATAACAGAACAAATCCTTTATTAGTGTAACTCATTCCAGTAAAACTAAAAAAAAACAATGAGCAAAAGAACTTGAAATTGCTAACTTATAACCAGAAAAACTTTAACCGCATTATTAATTTTTTTTACAAAGCAAAAGCACAGTAAAATACTGTAAATTAAACCGCAATAGCCGTTATTAGCCAAGTAATATGTTAGTTTGCTGCTGCAAAAAGTTTTAAATCTTAACAAAATCGCGTTCGTCACTTGAGCTGGAGGTCTGATGTTTGATTCTTAGACCGGTCAAATTGGACACAGTGTTGCCACGACTCGCCACCGCTGCAACATTTCTTTGAATGAAGCTGTGTTGCCCGGGCGCAATGACACGGAGATACGCCTCGTCAATTCTTAACAGGCATCGGCGTAATGCAGAGAGTATAATAAGAGATTTAATTTGAATTTAATGTGACATGACAATACGCCAACTTTGAAGTAAATGAGGCCAGCTTGCAGCTTATCACTGTATTCTTTTAGCCAACGAAATTGCGTGCTAATGAAAAAGTAGTGTATTTCATTTTGAGTCAACTCTGTTGTAGGTACGTTGTCTTCACGTTTACGGGGTTAACATTGTACGTGCAGTATTTTACCCAAAAGTATAATTCAATCAATTTATTATACAGTGGGGCATTAATTTACGGTACAATTTTGTCCACAAACATGAAGAATTTTATACAATAGTGCAATATACATCAGTTTATACAAAGCATGAATAAACCTTATCACATGTTATCTAATTATGTTACATCATTACATCAGTTCAAATAATTAAAATTGTCCGAAATTTTTGTGATGCTTGAATAATTTCGTCGACCACAATCAGCGTATTGGGTACGTCATTATCGTAATTACTACCGTTACCGCTTCTCACGGTAAAGCAACCATAATCGCATTTCACTTTTAACTATAATTCCGCAGAACCATTAGATTCGCTTTTAACGCTTATTAAAGTAAGCGTTTAAGATCAGAAACTTGACCATCTTAAATAAAATGCATAATTTATTAACTTTTGGGAATAAATTCCATAGTTGTTTTATCTATATTGAAAAATAAATAAATGCTCTACCATGCAGTGAAACTTTGAAATTTTTAGCTTGTGTAGTTTTCAAGTTAATATCAAAAAACTATGGTAGGCTTCAGAAGCCCTGCCGTTGAGGATTCAATGCCCTGAAAAAGGTTGAGTAACAAAGGGTTAATTTTGTAGTTGCGAATTCAGACACCCAAAAAGGCATTGCGGTCTACAAGAGGAAAATGCAACAGTGGATTTGCTGTTGCAGACCAAACAATTTGCAATAACAATTTGTGGTGCCCAGCGCTGGATAACAAACACTTGTAAAAATTGCATAGCAAGCAATGTTTTTGGTTCGGTATCAAAAAAGTTTGTTTCCGGTGTAAAGATATTACTCAGACAGTGCATTAGCTATATCATGGTCATCAGATTCCTCATGTAGCTGGTCCAATACTTCGTCTTCATCATCAAAATATCACTATCAGTGTCATCATCGTAAGGAATGTTCGACGATGACATTGAGCCCAGAGTGTCAGAGTCACTGTCGGCGTCACGAACTATCTCAAAGAAGCAGATTTTCTCTTCTTGGCGTCTTGTAATGGCTGCTCATTTGGTTTACTGGTAGAAGCTTAACTTGTGGTTGGTCTTCGGATACTTGCAGTAAGTGTTAGTATTTCGATAAAAATTCGACTTTGAGGAAATAGTGGTCTTGAAGGGCATGCTGTTGCCATAGAACTTTGAGAGAAACAAAAATCATCATTGGGCAACTCTAGCAATGAAAAGCTTGCTGTTGGTACTTCAGGCGATAAAGCCGTTGCTGTTTGCCTAGCAATTGCTACCTTTGTTGGTCTCTTGGATGATGATGATTTTAAAGATGTTTGAAGAGAACTAATTGCAGTCGGTTGCTCAGAAACATTCAACAGGTGCTTTAAATTGCTTAGCTTAAGGTTTTGATGCACAAAAAGTAACTTTTTTGTATAGTCCTAAGAGAGCCTGTTTCTTTTTTTCTCTGCACATAACCTTGAATAGAAAAACTTGTTTCGCACGCAGCTGACGCCGCAGGAAAATTCAACTTGCGTGAAGCCACTTGTTACAGTTGCGTGTGCGTACACAATTTGGATCACCACGTAAAAGGAGTAATGGCGTTGTTGCTCACCCAAAGAAATTCCAAGCTAAAGAAAGTTTTTCCACAAAAAATTTATCGAAAAACTGAGGATACTACTGACCAAAAAATTTGCTTTTGACCCAACAACCTTAAATTTTACTTAAAAACACGTGAGCAGCAGAAAAATAAAATTCCCTGAGCTACATTTTATTGAATTTCTTAAGAATTCCATTATCAATTTATTGAGAATTCCAGTCAAAGTATCAGAGTTTTGGCTCTAGCTTAGACATATCCCTGGATTATCGTACCAGGACTAGCCTTTGGAGTAGGCTACTGTATAGGCCAAGTCTACTGGTTGGTCCACCATAAGTTGGTAAGCTCAATAGTAGACTAGGCTTAAACTGTTACATAAATAGGTTATCATAATAGGCCCTAGTACCCGTAGCCCTACCGTAAGTTTTAGGCTGACTAGTGATGATAAGCTAGTAGCCCTAGAGTATTTTCACTGCAAAAAACTCACAGTGCATCCATGTTTTGTCTAAAACTGCATCTACGGTACTTAGCTGCTTAGGTCTTGTCGCGATCGTTTATACTTGGCTAAAGCACAACCTTAAATCTTTAGAATTGCCCACGTCGGCTGAAACTAGAGAACGACTGAGATGTCAATTGACGAATCGAAAATGGCAGTGGATAGTTCCTTTAGCTTCTTGAATCTCAGAAAGCAGCACACAATCTTAAACTAAAACTTTTATTTAATATTAAAGCACAAACCAACTAACTGAGCAAAATAGCTCCACTCACACTTTTACTAAACGGATATACGAGCCAACCCCAGATACACAAACTCGGCTTAACTGCCTACGAAACTAAAACCTAAAAATCATCCACTTTCAGAATATTAGAATAAATAGAATGAAAAACGACCCGCCAATTTATACTAAGGTAAAAGCTATCGAATATCCCAGAATAATCCATGATACGTCACAATAGAAAAAAATACTCGAGCTTACGAAAACACAACGGTAGCATAATTGTGAAGTCATAAACTTCAAGTCTAAATATAGCAATTAAGACAAATAAACAACTAATAATTTCGGTGACTATAGAAGACAGTAGAAAATACTAGAAAGAAATTGTCCAGAATATCCCGAATATTCTGAATAAAAAAAAAGTGGCAAAAGTAGTAAATCAGTCACGTACGCAATAAAATACAGCGAATAATCATATATCCAACATACAAAATTATTATTCGTGACAGGTGTTAAGTCGGTATTTGCACGGTAGCATTGTAGCAGGAGTTCTATTGTTACACCCAGTCCATATGCATGCCATACCGGTAGCATTCCCGTGCTCCCGCCTACTGGGGAATTATTTAAGATAAATGTTGCCACTCAAGAATCAAGATTTTTGTGATTCCCAAGATTTCCGGCTAATATATGTGAACATGATAGATTATGTGAAAATAGTAGAAGCTAGTCATGCAAAACTCTTGCAGCCAGCCGCTTTTAAGTGTAACCCTCTATTGCCATTTTCTCATACATTTGGTTTAAATACGACATTTTGTCATTGCATTGTTGCAAGTTGCGTAGTGTAGTGGTTAATGCGATCGGCTTCCAACCATCACTCCTGGGTTCGATTCGCGCTTGGGTTACAAACGCGTGGAATGGAAGTATGCGGAGTATAGACGCAGTACGCAGTCACGGGAAAGAAAACGGATGCAGCAGTCTTTTTTTGCTTGGAAACCTTGCATTACAGTTAGGGTTGGGACAGCGATGCCAGCCTGAGGGATAGCTATTACGTGGCAGCAGCTTTTCCGCTTACAAAAGCGACGTACCATTATGCTTTAATGTGGTCCCTGTGTAACTTTTGAATAACTAGCTTCTCGTTGTGAAAATCTCTGGTATGGATTGAACTAGCACAATTTTTCAAGCTGAAAGCAAACAAACTAACGAAAAAAAAAGCATAGGGCAAACAGTTTTTTTTATAACACTAGGTATTATGCAAGCTGGGTTTCCGCACAACCAGACATTGTCTTACTTGCTACTGTTTGGTTAATGCACAGTCGCCCTGGATTTTGATCTGCATTGCAACATCGCAGATGGGTTTTAATTTTCAAATTTGTTTACTTGGATTAAGCTAAATTAATGTTACATTACAGCAAATAATTCATATTCATCATAATTCACTTTTAGGCTTATCAACCTAAGCCTCTTTTTTCTATTTTTTTTTTGCTTTGAGCCGCAAATTAATCATTTTCATGTTTAATTAGGCTATTTCAAACCAACAGGCATACTTTCACTTTTGAAAATCAACTTTATTTCAACAAAATTTATAAATCTACATTTAACCTACCTAGAGTCCGGGCAGACCTGTTTTTTGAAATTGACACAAATCACGAACTTACGAGCGTACCAACCTAAAAAATTTGCTGTGTAACACAGCCTGTGTTAGCGAATTTGCTTCGCTGGCAATTTCAGTACGCTCGTAACGTGGTACGCCTAGGCTGAAGGAATTTTTCTTTACAATAAATTAAGGTTACGCTCGTAAGCTGACAAATTTCCGCTCAGTGTAGACAGGCCCCCCAAAATGCTTCGGAATCTTTTTTAAGTTGCCATGAAAGTGTGTCGTTTTTTACTCGAGCTGTGTTTTGCAATCGCTCCAAGTAACTTAGCGAGCGAGAATTACGTTACCAAGCTCGCAGATCTTCACATGCACGTTCAAAAATGAACTCTTGCTTTTAGCGAACACTTTGTTTGTTTATAACGACAAGAGCCTTTTAAAATATACTAGCTGTTATTGCGAGCGAGGAAATTTCTGTAATGCGGGCTCTGGTTAGAATAGCACGTTCTTGATTGAATTGATGTTGCAAAGCGTAGAATTTTGAAACACGAATATTGATAAAAAAAAAGCGTATAAGACCAGCATCAATAGAATCGCGAGAGAAATATTCTTTGATTCTAGGACGAACAAAATTAGGCGATAGGCGCACAATTATTTATCTACCATGAAATTTCCACTCATTATTTGCTGCTTTACTTACTATGTCTTTGGCAGAGATACGGAAGATGTTCGATACATGGTCTGCTTTCCATTTCAAGATTGCCCCTTGGTGATATCTTGAAACAAGCGCAATTATATAATTGGTTCGGATGGCGTCTTTTCCATGGAAATCCTTCACCCGCTTTTATTTCCAAAGCGTTGTCAATCCAAAGATATTTTGCTCTTGGATTTCTTCTTGACAAACCCAAAAAATAGCATTTCGGACCTGTAAATAAAATAGTTATGCGACACAAACTTTAAAAAATGAAATTATTTGCAAAATTTGCAAAAGAATGTATTTGAAAAACAAGTTGCAAAATTTGCAAAATAAGTATTTGCAAAATAATGCACATTTGTGTTTTTTAATACCGGTACTATTTCTTGCTGTGACACTTGCGTTTTTTTTTTACATTCTTCTGTAGAATAACAATAATGCAGTGTGTTGTAACCTATTCAAAGTTAAAACAGAACTCTTCAGCATTTTTGTCTGCTTGGTTTGAAATGCTAATATTATGAAAAGTGTAATTATTACTTTTATGCTCGGTTACCTTTAACTAAGACTTTGCTTAAGGGAGGGACTTAAACCAATAGTCAAAAATCAAAAATGTCAAAAGTGGGAGACGTTTTGAGTAAACTAACGTAACTCAAAAGTGTCTCAAAAGTCAAAAATCAAAGCTCAAATGTCTGGTGGCAGAGCTCCCAGCCGCCGGAAGCTATGGAAGTCTGGAGGAAGCCCCCAACCACTTCGCAAGTTTTGTAATTTTTTGGAAAAAAAAGCTATTTTAATGCCATTGGATCACATTTAGCACCTGATCACAGCCATTTGAAAAAACTAGATTTTTAACACTTAAAAGCCAATTTAGAAAAAATTAAATTGTTCAATCCTTCTTTTACTTACAATGAAGTCCAAAACTCGTTCAAAATCTTGAATTATGGTGTTAAATTTTGTAAGTGATTTGGCCCAGGTAAGACAAAGTATGATACATTGCCTCCTACAATATTTTGGCAGTAAATAATAATTTACTGGAAAATTTTCGTTGAGAATTTTTTAATTTGTCATGAAAATAACCAGTTTAGCAGTACAAGTACGACCAGGGGGCCCAGGCATCCTCAATTTAAATATAATATTTTAATCAATGAGCATTTCCTCTAGCTAATTTTTTTCAAAAGTATTTTTTCTTGTAAAAACTGGCGAGGTGGAGGTGAATTGCTATTGAAGGATGAAACAATACATAATTATTGTTATACTTACTAATCATGTATTTGTTACATTTATTAAGCTGAGCCGGATTTGCGTTGCGCGGGGCACTTAAGGAATTTCACAACATCCTCATGCAAAATATAGGTGAAGACCAAAGAAAGTCTTACCATCAAAACGCAGGGCCCCTACCATTAAGCCATATGGTAAATTCGCCCATGGTTATTACCATACGTTCATAAAAAGATTACATGAAGACTTGAGGTAGCAACGTGTAAAACAAAAACCTTTAATTTCACCCGGTTTATACATTTAAATTGTTTGGCAAAAATAGATTTGAGGGAGCCCGGGCCTCCTGATCGTCAAATTGTTGTTAATTACTGTTTTACGCGTGTACGTTTGTACGCGAAAATGCTAAGAGAAACTAAAACTGAAGAAACAATAGGCTTTCTGGTCATATTCTATCATTGGTGGCATTTCAACTGGGGGGGGGGGGGGGCGGGCTCCTGGGCCCCCCTGGCTACGCCTATGGGTTTGAGCTGAATTGTTATTGAAAAAAAAATACAATAAATGTTACACTTATACTAAGCATGTGATTGACCGGGCCGAATTTACAATGCGTGAGGCCGCTGGCAGATTGAAGATTTTCCTAAAATCTTCTCGCTAAATATATGTGAAGACCAGAAAAAATTTTTTACCATCTGAGAGCGGGCCCCCTGGCACTGGTATATGATAAATCCTCCCCCTGGTTATTGTATTATGCTCATAAAAAGGTTACGTGAGGGCCTGAGATAGCAACTTTTAGAACAAAAACCCTTGATTTCACCTGGGTTTTACATATAAATTAGTTGCCTGAAATTATATGGGGGGGCCTGGGCCACCTGGTCGTCAATAATATTGTTAATTACCGTTGTACGCGTGTATGTTGTACGCAAAAATGCTGAAAGAAACTGAAACCGAAGAAACATAGGTTTTTGTTATCGCATTTTTATCATTGGTGGCATTTCAATTGAGGAGGGCACGGGCCCCTGGCCCCTTTGGCTACGCCTGTGCTTAAAACCTAGCATTTTTAGATAGGTTTTGTCAGTGACTTGGTCTGGGCAAAGGGAAGCAAGGTACATTACATTCTGCAATATATCTAGCAGTACGTAATCATTCACTTGAAGATTTATTTCCTTGGAGATCTTTGTTTTGTCATGAAAATAACCAGTTTAAGGATTACAAGCTCGACTAGGGGGGCTCGGGATCCTTTAGATCAAGTTCAATAATTTGTTCAATAGACATTTTTTCCTTGGCTTTTTTATTTTGTCTCGTAAAAACTAGAGGTGGATTGCTGTTTAAATTTGGTCTAGTAGATGGTTACTACTGTAATTATGTTATTGCATTAAGTTTATAAAAAGGTTAGATGAAGGCCAGAGGTTGCAGCTTTCACGACAAAAACATTGAATTTTTAACAAGTTACACATTTTAATTGAATGACAAAAAATTTGAATTGAGGGGGCCCGGCTCTTTGGTCGTCAACAATAATTCTGTTGTTAATTACTATTGTACGCAAAAAGGCCAAATGAAACTGAATAAACAATAGGCTTTGTTGTCATCCTTTTTATCATTTCAGTTGGAGGGTGGCGGGCCCCCTGCCCCCTTTGGTTACGCCTACGACCTCTGGCCTGTCAATTCGTGTCCTTTCCAAGTCATAGTAAACCTTTTTCACTTTCATTGTGTGAAAGCTCTAATCGAAGAATAAGGAGTTAAAACGCAGTGCAGATAGTTCTTTTTATTTCTGCCAATACTTCCGGTGCGGCTGGTACAAAAACAGCAAAGCACGAAAAAATTCATACCATAGCAGGGGATTCGAGGGTCTGGACGCTAAGGTTTTTTAGTTGCTAATACTAAAACATGACCATGCTTATCAGAAGAAAATATGTGCGTGATAATGAAATGCCATAGAAGCTATCAGGGATGGCCTATGATACAAACAGAATACCAAATATGTTACATGTAGTGGAGCCCTGCAACAACTAACAAACCGCTACTTAGAACGACAGCTCCATTGTTCTGCAAATACGCAAGCGAATATTGCGAAGAATTTGTTTTGAAGAAAAAAAAACTACTCTAATTTTTACGTTTCGACAATTTGTGTTTTTTTGAAGAAAATGCCTCCAATTCACAGCTCTGCTGAGATTCTCACGTTATTTTTTGCAGTTAAATAACTTACGTTGAATTTTGCAAAGTATCTTTTTGCGGCCAAAACGTATGCGCTCATTCATTGATAGGCATTATTAGATGGCTAGACGCAAGACTACGGAGAAACATCGCATGCACTGAGACGTATAGAAAAGATCAACTTAAAATTAAATTTAAGAAAATGTGGGAAAACTAAAGTTTTTCTAACTTTTACGGTATTTTCTTTTTTCAAATTGCCTTGAAAATTTGATTATGTAATTTCCTATAAAAGTCACCAAAATTGCTATTTTTCTGAAAAAAAGGTTACTAAATTGTTCAACGGAGGCATGGGAACTTTGCCCTCTCCCCAGAACCCAGTTGTTTTCCCAAGGACTTGAGTTTGCAAGTACGGTACCTCATTTCACTTTAAAAATAAAAATTTGCAGCATTTTGCAATACGTTAAGATAATAATGTCATAGTTGATATGCAATATTTAAGAACTAAGACAACATTTAAAAATTTCTGTCAAAAGAAAACGTTTAACCCAACGATAAGGCTTGTGTTTGTGTAACTACTGAAAAAGTGGGGATCCATAATTAGTGGAAGTTTGCACTTGGGCCCTAACTGATAAAATTAAAGCATTAAAACTGACCATTTCTACGTTAAGAATTTAGAGTTATTACAGTAGGTATTTCCAATTCCCGAGCTCGGCCCTAATTGTTTCATTGCCACAATACCGTTGCGGAACGTAATCAACATTCGTGCTAACGTGTGAAACTTCAACATGACATTCATTAGTTTTAAAAACAACTATTTTCGAATTACCATGAAAAACTTAGCAAAATGAAAAACTTGGCAAAAACCTCTAGAAGAATTTTGCGCTTAAAACTAATGGAATATTTACCGACTATAATTTAAAAAAATTGTGTCCTTGATGTTTGTCCTTGGCCTCGACCATTCTCTCTTAGGCCTCGAGAGGGTCTGTTATCAAAAAGTCGGTCCTTGGCTTTGGCCTTGGCCTCAGATTTTTTTCAAGTCCTTGGCCTCGAAGGTTGTGTCCTTGACTCCACCTCTGGTAATTAGAGCTACAGAACGAATGAAGCTAAAAGTTAAACTGCTCGAAGATCAAGTTTCCACATCAAAAAACGAAATTGTAGAGTTGAAGAAATCTCAAAAATTTATTTGCGGAAAACATGATGGATTGAAAAATGATTACAACAAAGCTCTTTCTTACAATGTAAAGTGCAATCAAATTCTTGAACATTTGAACAGGCGTTTGACCGATTCGCAAAAGAAAACAATGATGAGAAGTTCAAACTAGATGAACTCAAGCAATATGATAGGCGACAAAACCTGGAGTTTGCAGAGGTGCCTTACCAGGAAGGGAAAAATATGACCCAAATAGTGCTTGACTTTGCCAGCAAACTTGAGGTAAAACTCGACAATGAAGACATTTTCATCGCTCACCGCCTTCCTCAAACAAAACGTTCGGCAACAAATAACGATGGTATTAGAATATCAGCGCACTCCACTATTGTAGCAAGATTTTTCAGCCGGGATAAAAGAAATAAATTCTACAAAAATCGCTTCAAAGCGAAAGACATTGATGATTTTTCGGTTGATGGTATGACAAAACTTTACATAAACGAAAACTTGACCCAAAGAAGGAAACGTTTATTTCGGAGATCGAAGCAACAAACAAAAGAGCTCAATTACAAGTATATGGTGGACAAACAATGGTCAAATTTATGTACAAAAAGACAAAAACCACGAGAGAATTTTGATTAAAACCAAACTGACTTGGGCAAACTTTAATGTCGTTAGTTAAATGTGTGTTTATAACAGCCAACGTAACTTAACTAATTTTCACTTCTTATCAACGAAATGATACTGAATTTGAGATAATTAACTGTCCGTACAAAAACCATGCAGAATTTCAAAATAAAATGTCTGCAAGCGTTGCAAATGATTCATTGCTCAGTGCTTGCATAAATATTATGAGTCTGCAAACAATATTAACAACTTAAACACAGTTTTAACTCAATTTGCAAAACACGTTGATTAGGGTTAGCGAACCGGGATCCCGGTTTCGGTAATTTACGGGATTTAGTGACTTTTTTGATTTCCCGTTTCCCGGTTTTTCAATTAAAATTTCCTGGTTTTGTCAGTTAGTATTCTCATGGAACTTGAATCAAAAACAAGTTGCAATTATTTTTGAAAAGCATTAAAATTGATCGTGTTCATTCACATTGTGGCGACACAATACTTTTTCTCTTTGTAACAACTTTTGAACTGTTCAGCGTTCATTGCTTGGATAACTAGTTTGAGTCAGTTTATTACACACATTGCTCAATTAAGAGCAGGTAGCTGAAGATTTGTGTCAGCATCATTTAGTTTTGAAAAGCATAATTCAGTCTAAAGTTTGAAAACATTTTACTCAGAGTGATGGTAATGATATTGCTACTTGCACTCATTGCTCAAAAACAATATCGTGTCAAGGTAGTTCGATTCGTGGCCTTTTTCGACAGTTGAAAAGCAAGCACAATTAGCTTAAAAAGCGATGATAGAAGCCTAGTCAGCCAACTTCCAACGGTAATAAAACAAGAAATGAAATTATTAGAATCTATAGGGAGAAGACCAAGCAAATTGGAACAGCTATTTAGAGAGTTATTAAGTGTTCCACCAACGTCAATTGCTGCAGAACAAGCACTTTTTGCTGCTGGATTGTTTGCTGCAAAACGAAGGTAACAATTTGGTGACCAATCTGTGAACGCGCTGAGTTTTTTGCGCTGTCATAATATGAAACAAAATTAAAGCAAACTTAATGCATATGTTGTTTATACGTTTGTTGTTTTTTGCATTGTTCCATAGCAATGCGTATGCGATAATCCCATTTTTTTCGGGGATTCCGGAATGAGGTAAAACATATCCCGATTTTCCGGATTTCTTTCAAAACCGAGAAATTGGAACCCCTACTGTTGATATTATTTGCCTCAGCGAAACACGACTAAATGATCACCATCTGAGTTTTTGCAAGATATCAGGATATAGCATATCTGCAGTACAAACACCAAAGCTGGAGGAGCAGCTATTTTTGTAGCAGATAGACTTAAATAATTTCAAATTACCAACATAAAACTCAAATCAAATTCGTGTGAAGATGTATGGGTTGAAATTGGTCCCGATAAAAATGAATCTCTCATTGTTGGGTGTATTCAAAGACACCCATCACATTACCTTCAATGTTTTGAAGAATCTTATGTAAATATACTTTAATCATTCAAAAGCAGCCAAAAGTATGTAATCTTGGGGTATTTTAACGTACATTATGATAAAATCAACAATTTATCAGATATAACCGATCACGCTAACCACGTGCAAAGCGTTGGGGTGCACACAACTGATCGACAAGCCCACTCGTATTTCCGAATCATGCAGCAGCATCATTGACCACATTTATACGAACTTGGTTCACACCAGCCAGATAACCCCAATAATTTACGATGATATCTTGAATCATATGCTGATTTGTGCTGAAATTCTGTCCAAACCTCCACATAAATCAACTGCGCGCCCCTTAGTCCGACGCTTGGCACAAGCAAAAATGGACTTATTTTTAGATCTTGATCAGTGGAAGCGCACGCGAGTTCTAGACTCGCACGTCAAGCAGAGATTCCTCGTTATGAATTAGTGAGAATGTTTATCATGCGAAAGCAGCGTTTATATAGCAAAGCATAAACAAAAATAGCACGTAGGCCGTGTGAAATATCCGGCCAAGTGATACCAGCTCGATGTTATCCGTGTAGAGCCAAGAAAGTACATGATTCACTGGATAACTACGGATTAGGTTCCCATGACCAAACACTTCACACGACATATAGTCGCCCGGTCACTACTGATCAATCATTGCGTAACTTTACTTATCGTAACAATACCGATTTAAATGCCGTTATTTCATTAATGAACGAGTTGTCCGATCGCCATTTGCCTAAAAAAAGGTTAAGTCGCAAACAATACAAAACATCCAAAAACCCATGGATTACTTCGAAGATCCTAGCATTTATTAAGGAAAAACAAACCTTAAACTAAATATATGAAAACAAAATGTCCCTTATCACTGGCAAATTACCAAAAAAAAACTAGAAACAAAGTAACCCATGACAAAGAAGTGGCCAAAAAAGCTAATTTTGAAAATTAATTTAATAATACTAGCTATTCGACAGATACCTGGAAATCAATTAATCGCTTGCTTTGAAAACATTTACCAAAGACTGAAATGCTGCAACAGTTAAGAGTAAACAAAAAAACAATCACAAATCCTTCAGAAATCTGCAACGAACTACTGTAAATAAGCACTTTGTTGAAATCGGCGAAAAATTAAGCGCTAAAGTTCCTATGCCTAACGCTAAAGTTCCTAATAAACAATCATTTAGAATGTTTCTAGAAAAGCGGCAATCTTCGTTCATTGTATTGCAATCTACGGATGAGCACAAAATAACTGAAATAATTGCTGGCCTTAACTGCCGTAAATCTGCAGGATATATTGATATTCCTACAGCTTTGTTTAAAGAATCTAAATTCTTGATTTGCAGACATCTTGCAAGCGTATTTAATAAATGCCTAAAAACAAGGTCTTACCAAGATATATTTAAAGTAACAAAAGTCATCGCTTTACACCAAAAAGGTTCAAAATCTGATCTAGGCAACTACAGACCAATTTCAATAATTTCTCAAGTGAATAAAGTGTTTGAAATTATAATGCATAAATGCTGATTGATTTCTGGAACAAATACAACCTTTTTACAGATAGGCAATTTTGTTTTCGAAAACAACACTCCACCAATCTTGCATTAACGTTTTTTTACGAATATATACTAAACCAACGAGTTAACGATAACTCAGTTTGTGGTACTTTTATGAATTTTTCCAAAGCATTTAATTCTGTAAATCATTACTTTTTATTGAGCAAACTTGAACATTATGGTATTAGAGGAAACGCAATTCGCTTGCTAAAATCCTGCTTAACTAATAGAATGCAATACATTGAGAGCAATGAGCAAATTTCAAAAATGCTGCAAATTACAATTGGTGTACGCAGATGATGCTGTCTTGTTATGTAAAGACAAACTCACGATGGATTGAAATCCATGAGTAAAAAAGAAATTCAGAAATTTAAAAGTTGGGTCATATCTAATAAACTAACAATTAATTACACTAAAACTAACTGCGAATTTTTTCTAAAACCAACCAAAAATATTGATTGCAAAAGCTTATGGATCAGTGCACTCAACGGAAATATAACTGAACAAAATGTAGTTAAATATTTAATAGTATACACGGATAAGCAACTTTCATGGCAGCATCACATACAAAGCATAGAAAAAAATTAACGACAGCTAGGGGTAGTATCTGTAGCTGGGGTCATTTTTTGCTGAAACGTTTCTCTCTAAAGTATTTTTGGCGATTTTTAAAAAAAAAAATTTCCAATTGAGTAAGTTAAAAAACGGTTGTAAACTGAAACTTTGAACAGAAAAATTATTTTTGTAATTGTGTTTCTAGAAATACGCTACTCGTTTTCACAAAATCTTAAACTTGGTTTGGGCATTAAATATGTTTCTCGTAACAGTTATTTTTTACCGTAATTCAAAAACAAGAAACAACAAAAATCATTAAGTATAACTTTTTTGCTAGTCCGGTAAAACTTGAAAGATATTGCAAACAGTAGTGACAGCATTGGTATAGCTCTAATAAGTAATACTTAGATGGTTCAATTTCTTTAAACAAAACTAAGGATGATTTTTTTGCGTGCTCCATTTGTAAGAGAGTGATGCTGTAGAAGTACAAAATATGTATTGAAGCTTGTAAAGCAGTTCCTTGAAAAGGCATCAGGAAAAAACAGCTACTCCGAAGTCGTTCGCTTACCACCACATGATTACTTTATTTGTGGAACTTTTTAACACCCCGGTTTGTATAAGTGCGATTGCTGAGGGCATTCTTTCGTTAGGTATAAAAATATTTTTTGCCGAAAGAGGTTTAAGCGAAGCGCACTTATAAATGCTTGAATTTTTTAAAGAAATCCAATAACTTTTTGTTACTAATTTGATAGCGTGCATAATTTGTTTTAATCATTGGTTTTGTACCATACCCTTGTGAGGTTTGAGCAGTGAGTCAACTAGAAGTATACTTTTCAAAACGTCACACTTGCGCTTGCGGTTGCGCTTGTGCGCAATTATTTTTTGGGGCTTGCGAAAACGCTTGCGGCGCAAGATTTTCAGAGGAGTTGCGCGTGCACTTGCGGCGCAACTTTTATGACTTGCGCTGTCCACCTCTGCTTGTGGTAATAGTAAATCTACTGGAAAAGCTAAAGCTTTAGTTACATTTTAAACCCATTTATCAACAGCATTGACAAGCAAGCTATATCTAGCACTACCCAAATCTGAAATAAAGCGAACTCAAATTTTCAATTACGTAAAAGCACAACCATTTGTGAGTAAGCAAAACAATTTTGAATTAAAAACAAAATTTAACTGGCGAAAAGTTCAAATGTTATGCTAAAAGCTATAACTCATAGTGTGTTATAAAAGCGATGCTAGGCAAATTTGCTTTAAAAATTTATAACTGTGCCTTAAACGTTGAAAAGAACATGAAAATAGGGAAAAATATAACCAAAGGATTCAAAATGATGTCAATGTCAAATCAGCTTCAGAAAGCAGATATTTTTTTTATACATAACCAACATTTCGATTTTAAAACTGAGAAAGGAGTAATGCCTGGCTCATGAAAAAGTCAAGCAGCAACTTTATGAAGCATTAACAATCACCAACGTCTTGGTTGATTTTGTGGTGGGAAAAGAAGAAAATATCACGAGTTTAGCCAACAGCACTTAACCCAAACCATGAGCGATTTTTATTAGGGTGCATTGACTATGAGGCATGTTGAAGAAATACTGAGCAAACATTAATGGAGCTGGATGGCTTTACTTCTGCTTTTCACTCTTGCAGCTCCAATAATCGTCCAATTATCTTCTGCACATTGGAGGACCTACAGTAAAACAGAAAACCAAATACTGTTACCAGAAAAAGGTCAAAATTCTGCAAAGTGCCCAAAACCGCAATTAGCAGTAGACATAAAAAAAACATTCGAATTATGCATAAACACGTGCACTCAGAGAAGAGTCCAACGTTTTTTGAGGCAACCAATTGACAAAAGATGTTTAACTTGGCCAATTTTAATCATAGTCCAAACCAGACCTGAAAGATGTTTGACACAAAACCCCAACCTTATCACTGCTGCGTCAAATATTCTTGCATCAAACTGGTCACTTTAAAATTTCAGGAAAGCACCGGTACTACATTACAGAACAAAGCTATTTAATCAAATAAGCTTAAATTAAAGCAAAAAAAAAATTTTTTTTAACATGAAACAAACAATAACCTATTCTATCAAAATTAATTTTAGTAAAGATATTACTACAGTATTTTTTGGACTGCAAGGCGCAGCAAACTGGAACATATAACTGTTATTAGGCGCACTGTCATAGAGTCTATAAATGGCTTTTATAATTATTGTTTTCGTGAATAAGGTGCTCGAAACAAATGGCTTCTATAGCTTTTGTTTTTAGGCACATGGTGCCCCAAACTAAAAGGTGCACTACATTACATTAAATTTATTAAACTCTAAAAAACTTTTACAAAATCCTGAATGAAATCATAAAGGGAATCAAATCAAATCTTTCATTATACATGCTGTAACTTATCAAAGCACATGAAGAGTTGGCAGGGCCCATCACAGCATCATAGCACTCGAGCAACATAGCTGCCTTCAAAGAAATGTTGCAGCAATAAAAAGCTGTTGGCAACGCTGTGTTCGATTTGACCAGAAGGATTTAAATCTCAGAACTTCCACTCTAGAGACGACAGCATTACCGCTTATCAATTGGTCGTAAGAGAGCATAACCAGAAGTACAGATTAATTGAATCAGAGTACAAGGCACAAATTGGATTTTTCAAAAACTTTAAGTATTATAAGTGCCCCTTATGGTTTAAGAAATATGACGCTTTAAAATCTTAATTGCACGATAGGAAAACAAGCAAGGCTAGTGATATGTTACAAGAAACTTGAAATTGTGTTGTTAATTTGCAATGATGTGAATAGGCTACTGTCTTGTCACGTCATTACATTAGAAAAAACTTTAAAAGTCACAAAATAATCTTTGGCCCACAGCTAATTTTAAATCAGTATTTTAACTGAAAGCAAATGATTTAGATAAAACTTCCAAGTCTGTTTTTTTTCTTCATTATTAAAACGCCTAAAGTTTTTTTTTAAATAAAAGCTCAATGAGCTGGCAAAGATTGTCAATCTAGGAATTAATATAACTAACCGTGAAAACCTGACAATGCCACTGTTAGATTGGTCATCATTCTTGAAATCTTTAAGCATTAAAGATCAAGATTGCTTCTTAAGTTCATCAATAAGTTGCCACAAGTCTGGACCAAGTAGTATATAATTGATAAATTTGTTAAATTCCAATTCTCGAAGTACTTACAGTTACTATTTGTTCACTTCAATAAAAACTTGCAAATAAAGTTGTAATTTACAATTCTGAAAACCAATTACAGAATATAAAAACTTTTGATTTCATTATTTTATTGACACTGATAGTAAGCCAAATCTATTGGCTTGAGGGTGTATGTACTGTAATTCAACTCAGCTATTTGTAAAAAAGTCTAATGAAACCCTGATTGTTGCTGAATAATAAGTCTGGACACCTTTAAATAGAATAACTTTACAAGTCTATATAGCTGCTACTGCACAGCCCATCACATCAGTCGGCTGGTATGGGTACACCTAGATTATTGCATTTTAATTCAGGTTTTTTGACGGTAGGTTCTAAAAGTTTTAAGTTTCATTGAATTAAAAAATCAGGGCCTAGATTTTATTAGCAGACTAATTTTTTAACTTTGCGTATTTTCTGACAGTAGCTAAGGCTACTAAGATGCTTGCTGCTTACCGGTATCCGTTATACAGCATCACTGCACCTGCACCAGTAGGTTAAACCTTTTCAACTGTGAAGTAAACTAGCCTACAACCAGAGCTGGGCATTTAAAAAACACATCGTAAAGCGCAAGCGCAAATCCGCAACCAAAATTTTTTGAAGTAAAATCGCGAGGGCAAATTTCGCTACCAAAAGTTTTTAAGCTTAAAGCGCAATAGCAAATTCCGTAACTAAAATTCTAAATGCTCTAAAGGGCAAACACAAATTCCGCAACCAAAAATTGAAAATAGTACAGCGCAACTACAAATTGATTGCTTGAGGAGCGTACACAAATTTTGTTATTTAAAAAGTTTTTGAGTGCAAATTTTTGCATATTCGAAGTTTAAAAAGGGCGCTGCAGACGATGGTGTTAAGTGCCAAAAAATGAAAGTACAAAAATGGTACTATCTTCAGCTAAGCTACACTGGAATAAACCAATTGCAATGCGTTTAGCTTTTATAACTAAAGGCACATATTTATGAGTGAAGAAAGAATTATTATTTTTTTGTTAAAAAAAGCAATTAAACACTAAAACAAAAAATTATAATAAAAATAAACAGCAATAAAATTAAATAAACACCAAAGGAAAAGAAAGCGCCACTCACTCACATTCGGAAGTAATGCGCTATTCATGGAGAAAGATTGAGTTGTTTAAACATTTTTTATTCTCACGCAGCAAAACACACTTTTCAAAATTTTTCTTCGTCATATACGATCGTTTCGATGGCAAAATATCAGAACCATCAGCAAGTAATCTATCGGCGGCTGCTGAAATAGGGATAGCGGTGTTGAATCTTTTGAAGTTTTGCAACCACCCATCTCTCTTGTGGGCAGGAAAGCAATCTTTGGTGATTTTGTTGATTGCTCTTCCAACCCATTCATCTAATCCTGTTGTAGCGGCAAGTTTTCGACTACTAATTACAGTGCAAAAAAACAAAAGGTATTTCGTACTTATTAAGTAATGTAGCTTAAACTAAATACATTACTCTTTGTCGTTCAGCAGTATACAACATATAGTTTATCTAAACTCAAGTACTACTTCTAGGGATGGGCATTTCAGAATAGTAGGCTATTTCAGAATTATTCCGACTAGTTAAAACGGAATCCAAAATACCGAATTCTATTCTGGCTTAAATTCACTTAATTTGCTGAAAAAGTGAACAACCAGTCAACCACCATCAATAGTCAGAAAAAATTTATTAAACGATTTGATTAATTAAAGCAGTGCTTTATTGCAGTGCATGATATTGAGTGCTTCTAAATGTTCACCACTTAGGTGCATTTTTAATTCGCTCACAGTCAAGCCTGCACTGCAGAAGCACCTTTCGGAAGAAGCTGATAGTGACGGAAGGTAAAGGTTGTTTCAAACAGAAATTAAAGTTGAAAATTTGTGGACCACAATTTCATGTATCCATTTTAAAAGGTCAAAAAGTTTGAATTTTGGAGAGCCCAGTTTAGGGAAACTTTTTTCATATTTGCCTTCCCTTTAAACTTTATGTGTCTAGCGTGAGTGGTTATTTCCTTCATATTTACTTACCTTAAAAATTTCGTGTGCCTAGGTTAAAAGGTTAAAAGGTTTGAATTTTGGAGGGCCCGTTAGGGGGAAACCCCCATTGTGGCACCCCCAATTTTTATTACGTTTAGTTTATTTTTGATATTATCCATTCCAAAAATTTGATCCATTTAGCTCTAACGATTTAAAAGTTTAAAATTTTGAAGAACCCGATTGAGGGGGATCCCCCTACCAGGCACCTTTGATTTTTGTCACACACTGCTTCTCCTTGAGATCTTCAATCGCTCAAACTTTGAATACAGCGCATTTAGTCGTTTAAAAGTAGATAGCGCAGAAGTAAACAAAACAAGAAAAAAAAATATTCTAATCAGCATTCAGCATGCATCAACTATCACGTGATCATGCTTTAAATCTGCAAAATCCAAATTTATTTATTTAATAATAATAATAATAATTGCAATTTATATCCCCCTTGAGATAACACCAACAAGTGTCAATGCATCTGACTAAGGGGCCAAAGTAACATTCAAATAGCTTTACAGAAATAAAATTAATACTCAACAGAGGTACTAATTCTACAGCAATAAGCAGCAAAATACTGGCATCAAACAGTGGTAATATCCTCAAAAGCTAAATTAAAATAAAATGCTTTTAGACGTTTCTTAAAAAGGGACAAACTTTCAATTTCACGCAGAGATAGTGGCAACGAATTCCATACTTTGGGTGATGCACACGAAAACATAGATCGGGATCTAGCAAAGTTTAAGCTAGTCACCGTTTGAAGCAGCCAATTATCATCATTAACACGCAAGCTATAT
Organism: Trididemnum nubilum; assembly: GCA_963965965.1. Classification (NCBI taxonomy): domain Eukaryota; kingdom Metazoa; phylum Chordata; class Ascidiacea; order Aplousobranchia; family Didemnidae; genus Trididemnum; species Trididemnum nubilum. The sequence goes on from OZ014486.1 coordinate 34,014,078, forward strand.
CTTTCCGAAACAGAACGAGAGTTGATTAAATTTTTCAAATATGTAGGAGCATAACCATGCAGGCACTTGTGTGTGAGCAAAGCAATTTTGAATTCAATACGATATTTCACTGGTAAAAAATGAAGGCTTTTCAAATATGGTAGCATATGCTTACGTAAAGCAGAACCACGAAGTCCAAAAATAAATCTCACTGCAGAATATAAAACTTTTGTCAACTTGTGCAATAAATATTCTGGTAAGTTATAAAACAAGGCATTGCAATAATCAATATGGGACAATATCAAAGAATGAACTAGCTGAATTTTTAGAGGTTTAGTAAGCTTAGATGCAATTCTGTCTAAATTTCGTAAATTGCCATAACAAGTACTAACTACTCTATTGATATGCTTCTCAAGGTTCAGTCTGTCATCAAATATTACACCAAGAATTTTGACAAAATCATTAGGCATAGGCAAAGAACAGCTATCATCAATTTGTATGTCAGAAATTATTCTGGATTCAATGTTACGGTTAGATAAAATTTCGATGACTTTGGTCTTACTTTCATTCAGTTTTAGAAAATTACTAGTCATCCAATGCTTTAAATCTTGCAAAAAAGCTCCAATTTTGTGTTTAATCATGTCTACAGAAAAGTCTTTATCAAAAGAAAGATAACACTGCATATCATCAGCATATGAATGCACAAAAAGACCATGTGAATTAGCAATTAATTCAGCACTTTTAAAATACAAGTTAAATAGCACTGGCCCTAAAATTGAACCCTGGGGTACACCAGACTTAACATCAACTGTATGAGAAGTACAGCCAGCACCTTAAACAAAGTAGCTCCTATTATTTAAATAGGTTGAAAACCATTCTAAAGCTACATCAGAAAAACCAAATTCAGCGGACAATTTACTAAGCAGGAGATCATGCTTAACCGTATCAAAAGCAGCTGACAAATCAAACAAAAGAACAACTGCATTTGACTTGGCATCTAAAATTGACAAAATATCATTGTGTATTTTTACAAGGGCAGTCTCACAGCTATAGCAAGATCTGTAAGCTGATTGCGAATAGCCATACAATGAATTTTCACACAGATATGTATTAATTTGGAGAAAAACACACTTTTCTATTAATTTGCCAAGAAAAGGCAAATTGCTTACAGGTCTAAAATTTTTAATATTATCATTATCCAAGTTCTCATTTTTAATCAAAGGAGTAACACATGCCTTTTTGAGAACATCTGGAAAATAACCCTGACTCAATGAAAGATTAACAATATGATGAATTGCAGGGAGTAATAAATCAATGCACTTCTTGAGAATACTGGTTGGTAGTGGATCAAGATCACATGTTTTAGACGGCATAGACTCAATTATAGCTTTTAAACCAGCTAGAGATAGCGGTTCAAACTTTCTAAATTTGGAAGCACATGAAGATTTAACTACATTTATATCAACATCAAGTGTATTGCAATTATGGCAAGACATGTCACTATAAATTTGTTCAATCCTAGCATTAAAATAGTCAGCAAATTGACATGCTTGTGCAGTGCTTGTGATAGGTGGATGATTTCCCAAAAATTTATCCAATAATTGATTCACAACATTATAGGTGGCTCTGGCATTACCTTTGCAATTATCTAGTTTTTCTTTGAAATATTTTTCTCTTTCAATGCAATAGATTTTTTTAGCCTGTTTACATGCTGCATAAAATTTAGATTTATTTTCTAAAGATTTATTCTTCCTAAATGCTCTTTCAAAAACTCTTCTGCGTCTTCTAGCATTTTGACATTCCGAATTCCACCATGGCGTTTTAGATGTTTTGATATATTTTTGAACAAGAGGAGCATGCTTTTCTATGATTTTACTAAGTATATCATGATAGACAACAATAGAATTATATTCAAGTTTTGACATTGCAATACCAACTGAACTATACCAGACTGTTCCTGAACTATTCTTAGTAATTCAAAATTAATTTGCTTCAAATTTCTTACAATTTTTTTAACCAATGGAGCAGAGGTGGAATGTAATCCAGCAGTGTCTACAACAGCAGTAACCAAGTAGTGGTCGGAATTGGTTCCAGTGTCAACTACAACATCTAAATTTTTCATGAAGTTTTTATCCATCGCATTTTTTGAAATAAAAAACGCATCAAGAACCCCACCTTTGCGGTGCGTGGGATTACTTTTAAAACTATCCAATGGAGTAAAACCATAACAGTCAATCATGTTAAGAAATTTGACTGCATCTGCTGAATTAGTTTCAAAATGAAAGTTAAAGTCACCACACAAAATAATTTTATCTGACTTTAACTTTATAGCTTAAATAATCTTCAAATTCTGACCAAAATAGTGATGTAAAGCTAATATTTTCTTTCTTAATTCTTTTAGGCTTGTTAATTCCAGGTCTGTACATTAAGCATATCTTAATCCTTTCTTGAGCTAATATTACTGCTTCAGTAACTTCAAATGACTTAAACTTTATAGATTTTTGATTCTTAATTGGAAATCCACTCTTGAAAATGAAACCAACCCCACCTCCTCTTCCAGCCCTTGGTGCACTGAAAATATCGAAACCCAATTCATGTAGTTCTCTTATCTTAGCTTTGTCTTTAACTTTTAGCCAAGTTTCAGTGACACATAATAAGGCAATGTTATTTTCATGGATTAGCTCTGTGACCAAAGCAATTTTATTGCATAAAGATCGAGCATTAAAAAGACCTATTTTAAGAGAATATTTTAATATATTGGAATTATTGGGAGTAAGCACATTCATTGAAGAACCAATATTAGCATTGGATTTATCAAAGAACTTGCTCTTATAAGATTTAACATGTTTTCCAGACCTACAACCTCTTTTGATTGGTTTAGATATTCCAATAGACTGCAAAAAACTCCATATTGATTTGGGTAAAAATAAACCAGAATTATTCAAATTTAACAACTCAGAGGGAAAGTAAGAAATCATCAACAGTAGATAATCTTTATCTAATCACTAGAATCATAGTCTAGTCAGAGACTGAGACAGAATCTTTCAAGCCAACATTACCACTGCTGAATTCTAGAACTCAAGTTGAAGCTTCATGGAGTCTTAATGCGTAGGCTAGTACTTGTCAATTAATAATCTAACAACTAATATCCAAATTTCATTTGGGCTTGCAGCTGCAAAGCGCTACCCACAAAACAAGAAATCATTGTTCAAAGTAGATCCAAGGTAGCCATTTGCTAGGCTACAGAAACAGCAAGTTGGCCTAACAGCAGGCCTCTGCTGCAAAAGCTAATGCACCCAATAACAGAGCAGCTACATTTTACAATTTAAGTTTAACTATACAGTAGTACAAATAGAACCTTATTCAGCTTATTCAAATAGAATGTCACACCTCTTATTCAAATAGAATAATCACACCTCTTATTATTTTTTGATGGGGACATGCAGATCAAACATTTAAAAGTTATTTTGTGATTGCGCATCTTGGGAAAAAATTCGCAATTAAAGCGCAACAAACATTAGATATACTCATTTGCAAACACAAATTTCGCGAGCGCAAACGCAAAAATGCGCAACTTGCGAACTATTTTGCGAAACGCCCACCTCTGCCTACAGCAGCTGTCAGGCTGGGATTATCAGTTGTGTATAATAAACGCTAGGTACAGGTACCACCAGACGTAGACTTACCGTACCATACTTGTAGGCCTACCGGTAGCCTGTAGTGTTCCCGGTTGGATTGAAACCCGGTATTTTATTTTTTTGCAGTTTTTCTACAAGCAGTTTCTTGTTTTATGTTACAGTACATGCGCTTTGCACTAATCAAGCAAAGCGCACGTTTTGATTTTTCATTGCTTTAATAACTGGATTTTGTTTCAATTCAGTCTTCAGTTCTCAGTTTTCAGTTTTGATTTGAACAGATAAATTTAATTTGCAGAAATTTTATTTTAATCAAGTTAAAGTTATTTCATATAGTTTTCAAATTATTTTAATTCACCACCAGCAAAGAAGAAAGAAGAATTTCGAGAAAAGGTAATTTTTATTAGTATTAGGAAACTGTGGACGTTGGCAATCTTTTTTTTTTTTCTAACGCTTAAAGCCCACTGGATTTGGCTTGGGCAAGTCCCCCGGGTCTGGACTGTAACCTGCATTGCCACATCACACATTGGTTTTGATTTTAAAATTACTTTACTCGGACTAGGCTAAACAGATGTTACATTACAACAAAAAATTCATAATTCAGCATAATTCACTTTTAGGCCTATCGACCTAGGCCTCTTTTTTGCAAGTTTTTTCCTATAGAGCCGCAAATTGACCATTTTCATGTTAAATTAGGCTATTTCAAACCAACACGCATACTTTCACTTTTGAAAATCAACTTTATTTCAACGAAACTTGGCCCACATGACAAAACAGATTAGCGAGCTCGTAAAAGCCATTTTCGCTAGCTAAAAGACGTTAATACGCAAAAAAATTCGTAGACAAAATGCTATTTCCCATCCGTCTCGCCTAACATGCGTTAAAAATCCTCGCTCGAATTTCTTTACGAGATGTTGCGTTAGCACTTAATAAATACCTCATTGTGATGTCAGATGCATTTCTACTTCAAAATAATGCGTTCAAAGGTACTGTGCCTGTATAATGGTATGTACTGCAATTGTTATGGAAAAAGATACTATGGGCCATGCGCTAATATTCCAAGCTTGCAAAATCCTCCATTGATAATCTAATAGTCATTATATTTTTGGATCAATTAAAAAATAAGAACAACTTTTACCATACCACAATTTTTTAAATGACGTGAAGCGCTCTTGAGGCTGTTGATCGGTATACGTTTATGTCAACAGCTACAATAGATTTCAAAATTTTTTAAAAGTGAACAATCCGAAGTACACTGTTCTTTTTTTGAACCAGCAACAATAAAGTTGAGACTGGCTGTTTTTAATTTTTTGCCGATTTTAAGTATCATTTGTTTTTGATTTTTTTTTTTAATTTTGAAGCATCGATGTCAATTTTAGCGGTCCTATTTGCAACAGTATCCAATTGCTCTTCTCTTCGCCTGAGCAAAGGTTTTTTTCCTGCTTTGCAGCATCGTAAAATTTTTTTGTCAGTCGTTCAACTTAAACAAAACAAGCTTTTTTCGAACGACTGCCAAAAAAAATCTCAAACAGTGCTCTATATAGTCTATACTCTTGGAATAGTTGCAATTTGTTTGCAAACAAATGAAAATCACTCAAATTTTACCGTTTTGAATCACTATAAAATTTAGCTTCTTTTCTTTGATTTGAATTTATTTTTCGTTTGCTTTTTGTTAATTTTGCTGCCGAGGCTTGCATTGTTTTTAATTTGTTCTTAAATCTTTAGCAAAAACGAGTTTCATGTTCTTGAAAAATTGTGTCTATAAAAAGAATGTGTATTGCTATTTTTGTCAGCTGGCGCTACTCAATTATTTCTGATCAGTCGATACAGCGAACGGTTCTCCGTGCAATTCGCTTTCTTCTTAGCAGTCTATTAGCAAACATGGGTACCATAGTTAAGTAATTTTCAACAAAAATTCGCTTTAGTTAGAATTTTCAACATTTTGCCATTAAATTTCTGACCCCAAAAAAAACGTCTCGTACGCTTAAAGAGTGCTTCAAAATCTTTGTTAAGTTGGCGAGGAAAATGTGACGTTTTTTACTCCAGTTATTCCTCGCGATTGATCCAAACAACTTAGCGAGCAAAAAATGACGTTACCCAGCACGCAAAGCTTCAGACGCTCGTGCAAAAATAACCTTATGCCTTTGGCAAGTATTTCATTCGGTAGCACCTCTTTTTTCTAGTTATTAATGCAAGTGAGGAAATTTCTGTCATGTGGGCCCTTATGAACCTAATTTTAATCTACCTCGAGATCTGGCAAAACCAGTTTTTGAAATTTCACGCAAATTCTGAGCTTACGAGCTTATGAGCGTACCAGCTGAAAAAATTTGCTGTTTTAGCAAATTTTTTTTCGCTGGTAATTTCACGCTGTGGTACGCCGGTAACGTGGTACGCCTCGGCTTACGAAATTTTTCTTTAAATTAAACTAACCTGAAATATTTTTCTTTAAAATATACGCTCGTAAGCTGACGATTTTACGCAAAGTGTAGACTGGCCCTTAAATTTACATTTTTTTGTTTTTTTTTAATTTGTATATAAATTACAGTATGATTTACTGCTTATCCGTCTTTGTTTCATGCATGTTGTACTTTTGCCATGTGTGTTGTTCTTTTGATGTGTGTATTTGCTTTTTCTGTGTTTTCGTAATTTCTTTTGGTGTCTTCGCCACCTGTGCTGTTTGTTTTTGTGTTTTTGCAATTTCGTATTTATTAATTGATAATATAGTGAGCAATTTGGTTGACAACGTGGAGTTGTGAGAGGCTGCAAAGTCGATGACCGCGTCAATACTATTGGAACTGGACTTAAGGCCATTTCGCGCCTCTCGCCAGAAAGACATGCCGATTCATTTGTGACTGAAAATTGTGGTTCTAATGTATCGTCTTTTGAAACAAAAATAAAAAAATGAATGAATGATCTAATTAAATCTTGCATTATACTCGCTGAATTACGGCGAAGTGTGTGACGAGTTTATGAGATCTTATAATCGGATACAAGATTAAAGCTCTGCCCCTGCTAGTTAGATTGTAGTTTTTTATTAAGCGGCTTCAAACTTGCGTTGTACACCCAAGCGTAAAAGTACACGCATACTCAAAAAGTACTAGCATGTTGTATGACACTGCGTTGTTGTTTGTGTAAAGATTAATGCAAAATTTATGCAGTCATTTTCGCGCTGGGCCTTTGAATTAAATGAGTTCTGTGTTACCGCTTGATATAGCCGAATTTCAATGACAAATAGATGGTTGTTGTTAGCCGTTAGGTCTTTTTTTGCTGCAGTCACAGTTTGAGTGAGGCAGGCAAATGACACAATTTCTAGCCATATAAGCAATAAACACAAGTTGAAACTTCAACTCCTGTCCCAGGGGATTCATGGTAGTCCAATTACTTTGCTGAAGTTCTAATCCAACAGAAAGCTACAGTAATGATGTGCAGAGGTGTAAAAAGTAGCAAGAAAAATAGTAATAGTCTGGGCTCACAATACAGAACGTGTCAGCAAGCTTGTAAAGGTCATTTCCGCTTGCTAAAAGGCATTTAAGAACAAAAAAACTTCTTAGACACAATGCTATTTCTCAACCGTCTCTAAAAAATCCTCGCTCGAATTTCTTCTAGATTTAAAAAATTTTCAAAAGTAAACAAATCGAAGTACACTCTTCTTTTTCAGAACCAGCAAATCTTGAAGTTGAGACTAGATGTTTTTATTATTTTTTGCCGATTTTCTTCCTCATTTGTTCTTAGTTTGGGTTGCGGGGGCAGCAGCTCGAGATTAAGCCGCTACACTTCACGATTTTTCATTACGTCCATCATTTCGCTTAGGTGAAGTCTCAAGCAGTTCCATCCAAGATCCTCAATGTAATTGGTCCATCTAGTTTTAGGTTGTCCGATTGGTCTTCTCCCATTTGCTTTGGCAAGTAAAGCTTGTTTGGGGAGTCTTTCCTGAGCCATTCTGCTTACATGGCCAAACCATCTAAGCTGAGATCTTTCAATTCGGAGAAGTAACGGCTCGATGTTAAGAGATTTTTGAATCTCAGAGCTACGCACTTCGTTAAAGAGTGTAACTCCTTCGATTTTTCGTAAAAACCTCATTTCGGACGCTTGCTCTTGTTATCGCACTCTTTACGTTGTTACCCAAGAATCATGACCATAAGTGAGAATGGGGACAAAACTGTTTTGAAAATTGAGAGCTTTTCTTTTTTTGACAATTCTCGTTTCATGAAAACCGAATAGTGCAAAGCTCGAATTACGGCACAAGCCTTGCCTATTCGGGTATCCAGGTCTTCGTCTTGCCTTCCGTCACTCATAAATGCAACCCCAAGATACTTGACTTCTCTAGCTGCATCAGTGTCGTTTCATTCACTTGTAACACGCACTGATCAGGGTTTCTTGAAAAATAACTAACTCAGTTTTGGCCGTACTTAGTTTTCATTTTCATTCTGGCGGTGTCGAATGCATCTGCAAAGCTATTTAGTGCGCGCTGAAGGACAGATTCTGAGAAAGAAAGCAGAACCAAATCATCGGCGAATAGCAGACAATTGATGTTGCAATTTCCAATTGTGGCACACTCATCAGCTTAGCTGCATTTGTTGATCCAATTCAAATTAGCGATGAAAATGAGTGCTGGCAAAAGGCACCCTTGCCGTAGTCCAAAGCTCTCATTAAACGGCTTTGATTGCTTGTCATTTACCAAACACAAGCTCTGGTCGGCAGTAGAATGACTTAATGGCATGTAACAACTCACCATCAACACCATACTCGAGTTATATCTTGCAATTGATTTTAGCAACTCAGCGAGCGAAAATGACGTTACTCATCTCCCAGAGCTTCAAATGCACGTGCAAAAATAACCTCATGCTTTTCGCGCATTTTTTGTTCGTAGCACCTCTTAAAAAATTCTCTTTATTAATGCAAGCGAGGAAATTTCGGTAATGTGCACCCTGGTGAGGAAGTTAATTATGTTTGCTTGCTACATAGCTTAAAAGCGCCACTCCATTTAGAGGGGGCGCCACAGAGAGGACTGAGGAAAACATGTTCTTTTAGCGTCATTTTTACAAATCGCTCATACCTGTTGAGTTTTTTTGAGAAGCTTATGTGACGTCATTCAGTATGAGTTGGTTTAAACTCATCCCAAAAGTGATTTACTGCTTAATAACTAATGTAGTTACATTCTTTTTACATGCATGGTTTTTCGTTTTTTTTTTTTTTTTTTCTAAATTAACTAATATACCGCGGTTAGACCTGTCCAAAAAAAGGCGAGTTTTGAAATGTGAGGAGGTCCGCACGTTTTCCCGTTGCATTACCTCTAAAACCATCACATACGAATTTTTAATCGGATTCATCAACGTTTACAGGTCGCGCAAAGCGATTTTTTATTTTCAGAATTTATGAACTAATTTTTAGTAACCGCTAGATGGCGCAACAGGTAGCAAAAGTTTAAAACGGTGTTTAGACGCATTTTAAATCAGGGATTGTGATTTAATGTTACTTGGATTAATTAGTTAGCAACTGAGGCACATCAATCAACGCAATGAGACCAGGAGTAGCATTAGCTTATGCTAAAAGACATCTTCGGCACCCTGCCAGATGAAACTGTGAAACATAAGGCGTTCAAACACTAAAACATATTCACAAAAGTATCTTTTAAACACACCATACAGTGGTTTGCATAAACAAAACTTCAAAAATTGTGTAGGAATCCGTACTGCCAAATAAAAAATTGTGATCGTTTGTTTCTCTACAATCACGGTGCAAATTGCTCAGTCAATCAATCATAACTTATTATTTCACAAATTATTGACAACATTTTACTGAAAGTTTTTTTCAGGAGTTTCTTTTGCGAAATCAGGAAACTGTTCTCGATGAACTTCTATTGCTTGCAATAGATGGTGTTTTTGCTGAACATCATCAGTAATTATAGCGGCACAGTAAATATTGAGCTTCACACCCCACTCCGTTGCATCGTTTACAACTTTCACTGTTCGCGCAAAGCCTCTAGCGCAACAAAAATCACCTGACGTCGGCAGCGTGGCCGAATGGGTAAAGGCGTCGTTTTTACCACGACCCTGATCGAATGATCTGGGTTCAACCCGCACCCTGGTCACGTTGTTGCGTCCTTGGATAAGACGCTTTACGATGATTATCTCTGCTTGGTGGCTTCCAACAAGCAGCAAATTCAGTGGACAAGAAATCGAAGAAATCCACAGGAACAATGGATCATCGGAAACTCCTAAGCAGGTGCGGATTCCTCCAATCACGAAGTAGTCCTGTTAATGAAAAGTGTGCAGATCGTCCAATAAGTTAGCGTCTGACGCAGTCCGGTGACAGAAAGATAAATATGCGCTACAACAACAACAACTTCTTTGCAAAAAGATCTTGTCTCTGCCTGACATTACTGCTTTCCGGATGCCTTGTTGGTCGGCATAAACAGCAATATCTTCTTCCTTATCCGAAACTGTCAACAACCGATTTTCACGTATAGTTGCAACATCATTTTTGGCACCAATATCCCAGAGTTTGTCAAGCTCCGAAATAAATAACGCTCGTTTTCCGCCGACATCTCGATTCCTACTCTTGCTTTTTGCCAAATCAAACCACTTCTTGTACTTTTTTTGTATCCGCATAAAACAATTGTTTTTTGTAATTGTTTTAATGCCGGCCATTCTCCAAAACTCCAGTATACGATCCACTACATATTCAGCTAGAGACCATGCTGTACTCCTGTTTTTCTTTGGTATATTTTTTCGTGCAAGAGCACTTTGAAAACCTGCCTTAGAGTGGGCAACTTGCAGCCAGTAATAGATTTGCTTGGATATCCAATCAAGAAAAAATTCGTTTTGTTTTTAGTCGGCTTAACTATCTTCTTTTTTGAAGTGCCACTGACAAATGGAATGCTGGACATAACTTTCACTGATTAAAATACGAATACTTGATAAATTACAAAGCTAAACAAAACCACTGAAACTCTACGAACAAACGTTAAACCGACCAATATTCTTTCGTGATAGGCCGTCAGTGTTTTCACTGAATAGCCGATATAAACTTATCACTTTGAGATGTTTATCTCCGTGCTACTAAACAGAATAAGGCTCATTTATGGCACAAGTGTACCGCTGTTTCCAGTTTTCCCTATTATTTTGTACGGTAATAAATCCTGCCTGGACAGCCTCCTTTTTTATCAACTTCTATTCTACAGCTACCATACGTTTTGTAAAAGTTATCGCCTCTTTAATCTTTTACCTGGCAGGACTCCTTAGTCACCACAGCTAATATATTCATGTAATGTACGCTATTGCACTTCCCGCAGGGCTATATAATAACTAATTAACTACATTGTGTGTGTGGGCCTGCAAGTGATGCTAAGTTGCTATTTTGGCAAATATTATTGCTATTGTTAGTGTCGTTATGTTTATTGATGTGCCTCAGTTGTTAACTAACCAAGCCAAGTAACATAAACATCACATTACCCGACTTAAAACACATATAGATATCAATTTGAACTCTTGTTACCTGTTGCGCCATCTAGCGGTTACTAAAAATTAGTTCATAAATTCTGAAAATAAAAAATCGCTTTGCGCGACCTGTAAACGTTGATGAATCCGATTAAAAATTCGTAAGTGATGGTTTTAGAGGTAATGCAACGGGAAAACGTGCGGACCTCCTCACATTTCAAAACTCGCCTTTTTTTGGGCAGGTCTAACCGCGGTGCATATCATTTTTGGAGTTTTGGTTTTGCGAAATTTATCAAAAACGGGTTTGTTAAAAAGGCTTTAGCCAACAGCGCTGCGAACTAAAGAAAGCTCGATCTGTTTGCCGAACTCAAACTCAAAAAAATAGTTTTTCTGATCTCCACCTTGAACTGAAATAAAGCAGTTTGAGTTCATTAAAAAGAAATTTAAAGATTGAAACATTTTTGAACACAAATACTTTTTGTTGATCTTGCTGTGTAAATTGAGATTGCGCTTATTTGTTTATGCCGTGCAAACTTGAAAAAACAGCATGTCAGCAATTTTTTTCAATCAGCTGTATATTAAATTGGGCTAACAATGTGACAGCCTATTCTAGCCTAATTACAAGAGTATAAAGTAGTTAAGTGATAAATGGAATATGCTGTGTAACAATTATATACGGTTGAAAAAAGGAATATACGCTCCTTCATACGCTCTTTGGTTACGCCCAGCGCAGATCTCAATAATTCAGTAACATCAATGTCACGATTTAGCCACTGTGCTTCGGATCCATCATATTGCAATAAGCAACATTAATTTTTTCCTTATTAAACTTATTTGTTACTTACTCGGTGTCAAAACATTTATAAACCAATTTCTTATGTGAGTGCTTATATAGTGTTCTCTAGGAACACCCAAATAACCACTTAGTCTTATTCGGCAATCTTCTTTCGCTTCAGCAAAAGTTTTAATCCGATAACCCACGTAATAACGAAAGGATCCCACATCGGTGTATTTATTTCCCCATTGATCTACGGATTGAGAATTTGTTAAGACAAAACAGGAATTGAACCATAATATAGAGAATGACAAAAAAACACATCTCGAATCGCTTTTCCAGAAACACTTTTGCACAATTTTGACCATAGCAGGACTTATTTCTTGTCAATTGCAGCGTCAAAGACATCTCCTTTTTTTTCTTTTGTTTTTCGTTTGTCTCCTATGTAATTTTGAGATTTCATTTTGCACATTAATTCTTGCACCAATAGTTTATGAGAAACGAGTTTTATTGAAAGTGACGAAATAATAATTATACTATGAAAGAAGAATGGAAAGAATTTTTACTAAGCTCGTTCTGAGATGACAAAAAAATTTAAACGTAAATTTTAAAAACAAACAGGAAACGCTTGATGACTAAATAAAACTGCTGTTTAGCAGCTATCTGGCTCAAGAGCGATTTGTCGTTTTCAAATTTGTTTAAGCCTTTTGCCTAACCATGTCATCTTGCTGTAAGTGGTTTATCATACTTTCATTTAATTTTCGTAAGAAACACGTATAAAAACTGAAAAAACCATGACAAATTGTAATTCGATGGAAAAAGAACTAATAAGAGCGCGACAGGTTAGCGAAGAATTCTTGTACTGTTTGCAAATTTTTGGCCTGCTGAAAATGATGTTAGAGGTTTCAATGAAAGTGGCTTCATAAACAGATAGGTGTGGAAACTAGGGAGAGCGAACGGCCTTGAGCAAAACTAGAGAATCTACTGACAGGGCAATTTTGAGTACGGACAAGAATTTGTAAAAGTGCTTTCGTTTTGTAATCACCTGTTTATGTTTCGTCAATTGGCGCTAGAAACATCGCGAAAGGATTGTTAGTTTCTGAGGCGCTTCTAGAGTCAAGTTGCAGACTTAATATTATTACCTCATTTTAGGAGCCAGCTGCTAAGATAAAGCAACTCCGGTTCAATATACTAGCCTGCAATCTTCGCTATTCTATGCAGGTTTGACTTCTTTCAAATTTCCCGAATTCAAGGTGAGATCTAAATCCACGATTTAACCGCTTTTGGAACATAATTTTTTTTGATTTTTCACTCATGGCTGCATTATACATATCAAATTTAAAAACGGTTATAAGGTTAAATGGGATAAGCAAAAGGATTAAAAATTTTACGGTTAAATTAACTTTGTACTGTAGTGTTTACCACGTATTCAGAATAATGGTTTTCAACTTTAGAGCCAATTGTTTCTTTTCGAAGCGCCGCAAGCTAGTTCAGGTGCGACATGACAGAATATGCTAACGAGCCCGTAAAGGCCATTTTCGCTCGCTAAAAAGCGCTAACGAGCAAAAAATCTTCGTAGACTAACTGCCATTCTGAGCCGTCTCGCCCAACACGCGTTAAAACGGCTCTCTCGAATTTCTTTGCGAGATATTTGTAACTTGTGTTAGTACGTAATAATACCCCATTGTGACATCCAATGCATTTCTACTTCAAAATAATGCATTCAAGCGTATTGTATGTACTACATTGTTATGCAAAAAGTTACTTTAAGCTATGCGTGATTATTCTACGCAAGCAAATTCTTCAACTGATGACAATTAGTAAATGAACGACAGAATTTAATTATATTTTTGGATCAATGTAAAATAAGAACAACTTTTTCCATACTATAACTTTTTTAATGAAGTAAAGCGCCCTTGAGGTTGTTGGTGGGTAAGCTCATATGTTAACAGTAACTTTAGGTCTTAAGGTTATAAATTTTTCAAAAGAGAGCTATTCGAAGTACACTTCCTTTTTAGAACCGGTAAATCTTGAGTTTAGAATGGCCGTTTTTAATATTCAGTCTTATTTGTTCTTGATTTTGTAAAAATTTTGAGAGCATCGATGTCAATTTCAGCGGACATGTTTGAAACACTGTTTAATTCCTATAGCTCTGTCTGCTTAAGACTTAAGTGAAGGCTTTTTTCTTGCTTTTGCAGCATCGTAAAATTGCAAAAGCAAAGCAGCAAGCTTTTTTCAAGTTGAACAACTGCCGAAAAAATTTCTCAATTGCTTGCGCAGAGCAACAGAGCTTTATAACCTTGAATAGTTGCAATTTTGCTTGCAAACACAAGAAAATCACTGAAATTTCATCGTTTTGAATCAGCACGAGTTTTAATTTCTTTGATTAGTTTGAATTTTTTTTTTGTTTGTTTTTGGTTTATTTTGCTGCCGAGGCTGGCTTTGTTTTTAATTTGTTCTTAAATTTTGAGCAAAAATGAGTCTCGTGTTTTAGAAAATCGTTCTCATAAAAGGAGTGTGTTACTATTTTTGTCAACTTGCACTACTTAGCATTTCTGTATCAATCGAAACAGCAAATGGTTCTCAATGCAATTCGCTTTTTTTAGCAGTCTAATAGCAAACATGGCGACGATTTGAATCAATTTTCAGCAAAAATTCGCATGAGTTAGAAGTTTTCAACATTTCGCCATTAAATTTCTAAACCAAAAAGATTTCTCGCACGCTTAAAGAGTGCTTCAAGATCCTCTTTAAGTTGGCGAGGAAAATGTGACGTTTTTTTACTCGAACTGCTTTCCGCAATCGCTAGAAGAAATTTAGCGAGAAAGAATGACGTAACGGATTTCGCAAGGCTTTACATATACGTGCAAAAATGACCTCTTACGTTTAGCGAGTATTTCGTTCGTTAGCGCCTCTTAAAAAAAAACTCGTTATTAAAGCGAACGAGGAAATTTCTATCATGTGCCCCCAGATCTTTACTCTGAAGCAAATCTTCACTCTGAGGCAAATCTTTGAGAAATCTTGGGAATATGGCAAAGACCTCTTTGCATGCTCTGTCGATCTTGAAAAAAGCATATGACGAGTTTCTCGGAGTAAACTTTGGAAGGCTTTGCAGGAATATGGCATTGATGAGTAGTTGTTACGCACCATTGAGTCATTCTACTGCCGCCGTAAGGTTTGTTTTCAGGTAAATGGCTAGCAATTAAAACCGTGCAATGTGTGGGTTTTGTCTCCTCTCCTTTTCGATGTTTAATTGAATTGGATTGACAAATGTAGCCAAGCTGATGGGTGTGCCACAATTGGAAATTGCAAAATCATTCGTCTGCTATTCGCTGATTATTTGCTTCTGCTTTCTTCGACAGAATCTGGCCTCCAGCGCCCATTAAATAGCTTTGCAGCTGCATATGAAACGCCGGAATGAAAATAAGCACGGCCAAAACTGAGGTAGGCCTACTTCGCCTTTCAAGAAACCCTGATCAGTGCGTGCTACAAGCGAATGAAGCGACACTGATTCAGGTAGAGGAAATCTTGATTCGAAGACCGAAAGGTCTCTTTGCTGTCTCCTGGCCGAGGCAACCTAGTGAATAAAATGTAATTACAATTACGATCACAATTTAAGTATCTTTGAATAGCATTCACGAGTGATGAAAGGCAAGACAAAGAACTGCGCACCTGAACTGGCAAAGCTAGTGCAGTAATGCAAGCTTTGCACTATTCGGTTGTCATGAAATGAGAATTCATAAAAATTGCAATTTTCAAAACAGTTTTGTCCCCATTCTCACCTATGATCATAAATCTTGGGTAGTGACCGAAAGAGTGCAATCACAAGTGCTAGCCTCCGAAATGAAGTTTTTACGAAGAATCGAAAGAGTTGCACTATTTAACGAAATGCATAGCTCTGAGATTCGCAAATCTCTTAACATCGAGCTCTTACTTCTAATTGAAAGATCTCAGCTTAAACGGATTGGCCATGTAAGCAGAATACCTCAGGAAAGACTTTCCAAACAAGCTTTACTTGCCAAAGCAAATGGGAGAAAAAGATTAGTAGGATAGCATATAACTAGATGGACCAATGATTTTAAGAATCTTGGATGGAATCGCTTGGGGCTTCGCCCAAGCAAAATGATGGGTGTGTTGGAAGACCGTAAAGTATGGCGGCCTAATTTTGAGCTGCTGCTTTCACGGACCTCACGGAAAAGCCGCCAATGAAGAAAGAAGAAATCTGCTTTTGATCATAGATTTGGGAATTTGTTGAGACAATATAAAATTTATTAAGAACAATGTACCGAGAAATTGATGACACGTAAGCTATAGAAAGTATCTAAAGTGCAGTTAGAGACACAATCAAACCTACAGGATGATTAACAGCCTAAGGGCCGGTCTACGCTGTGCGTAAAATCGTCAGCTTACAAGCGTAACCTTAGTTTATTTTAAAGGAAAATTCCCTAAGCCCAGGCGTATTACCTTACGGGCGTAGCACCTTACAAGAGTAAAATTGCCAGCGAAAAAAATTTGCTAAAACAGCAAATTTTTTTCGCCGGTACGCTCGTAAGCTCACGATTTGCGTGAAATTTTGAAGAACTGGTTTGCCAGGTCTCGACTCTCGAGGTAGGCTGAAATTAGGTTCAAAAATTTTGTTGAAAAGAAGTTGATTTTCAAAAGTGAAAGTATGCGTGTTGGTTTGAAATAGCCTAGTTCAACATGAAAATGGTCAATTTGCGGCTCTATGAGAAAAAACTTGCAAAAAAAAGGCCTAGGTCAATAGGCCCAAAAGTGAATTATAAATTGTTTGTTGTTATGTAACATTTGGTTGGCCTATTCCAAGTAAAGAAATTTGAAAATTAAAACTGATGTGTGGTGTGGCGATGCAGATCACAGTCCTGACCAGGGGGACTAGCTTAGGTCGAAGCCAGTACCAATAGGCCTACCAGTATGGTACGCCTTGGGTTGGTACGGTAGGTCTACGTCTTGGTGGTACTCGTACCTAGGGTGTAATATATATCACGTTGTTAAAGTAAACTAGTAATCTTAGCCTGATAGCTGCTGTAGGCTAGTTTAGTTCAAAAGGTTTAACCTACTGGTGCACTTTGCAGGTGCAGTGATGCTGCATTATACCGGTAAGAGATACTGGTAAACAAGCAACTTAATAGCCTAAGCTACTGTCAGAAAATATGCAAAGTTAAAAAATTAGTCTGCCGATGAAATCTAGGGTCTGATTTTTAATATATCGATAAAACTCAAAAGTATTAGAGCCTACACTATCAGTTAGCCTACAGCTGCAGTAATAAAAGCAGAATTAAAATGCTATAATCTACCACTAGGTGCACCTTGGTACTAGCCCACTGATATGATGAGCTGTGCAGTTACAGCTATATAGGCATGTAAAATTATTCTATTTCAAGATGTGCTCTCTTATTATTCAGTAACTATCAGGTTTTAGACTTTTACAAATAGTTGAGTGGAATTGCAGACACTACCAAGCCAATAGGTTTGTTCTACTGTCATGTCAATAAGATAGTGAAATCAAAAGTTTTTATATTCTGCAATTGCTTTTCAGAATTGTAAATTAAGACTCTATAAGCAAGTATTTATTGTAATGAACAAAATATAGTAACTGTAAGTATTTGGAATTTAACAAATTTATCAATGATAGGGTCCTTAGGTCCAGACTCGACGAGACTTATTGATGAATTTATGAAACAATGTTGATCTTGAATGCTCAAAGATTTCAAGAATAATAATCAATCTAACAGTGGCATTGTCAGGTTTTCAAGGTTAGTTATGTGTATTTCTAAATTGACAATCTTTCCCAGCTATTTGAGTTTTTATTAAAAAAAAAACTTCAAGCGATTTCATAATGAAAATAAAAAAAACAAACTTGGAAGTTTTATCTAAACCATTTGCATTTAGTTAAAATAATCATTTAAAATTAGCAGTGGACCAAAGAAAATTTGTTACTTTTAAAGTTTTTTCTAATGTGATTGTGTGACAAAACAGTGTTCATATCACTGCAACTTAACTACATAATTTCAACTTTCTTGTATCATATAAGTAGCATTGCTTGTTTTTCTTAGGTGCAACTTAGATTTTAAAGTGTCATATTTTTCAAACCATAAGGTGCAACAATGGTACTGAAATTTTTTAAGAAATCCAACTTGTGCCTTATACTCTGATGCATTAATCTGTACTTCTGGTTATGCTCTCTTACGGCCTGTTGATCAAGTGGTAATGCATTCGTCTCTGGAGTAGAGGTCTGAGATTTAAATCAGCCTGGTCAAATCAAACACAGCATTGCCAGTGGCTTTGTATTGCTGCAACATTTCTTTCAAGGCAGCTATGTTGCTTGGGTGCGATGATGCTGTGGTGGGCCCTGCCAACTTTATGCGCTTCGATGTATTACAGCATGTATAATGAAAGACTTGATTTGATTCCATAATTTCATTCATAGTTAAACCATTTAGATTTTTAAAAGGTTTATTAGAGTGTAATAAACTTAAAGTAATGTAGTGCATCTTATAGTTTGGTGCACATTGTGCCTAAAAACAAAAACTATAGAAGCCATTTGGTGCGCTTAATGCTAGAAAATATTAATTATAGAAGCCATTTATGGATACTACAACAGCACGCCAATTAACAGTTGTATGTTCCAGTTTGCTGTGCCTTATGATTTAAAAAATGCTGTAGTGATATCTTTGCTAGAATTAATTTTGACCGAATAAAGTATTCTTTGTTTAGTTGAAAAAAAAGTTGTTTTTTTTTGCTTTAATTTAGCTAACTTGATTTGATTGCTTTGTTCTATAACGTAGTATTGGCGCTTTTTTGAAATTTAGTGTGACCGATTTGATGCAAGAAAATTTGATATGGTTAGGGCTTTGCGTCAAACGTCTTTCGGGTCTGGTTCGGACTATGATTAAAGTTGGCCAAGTCAATTGTTTAGTGTCAACTGGTTGCCTCTAAAAATTTTGGACTCTTCTCGGAGTGCAACTGTTTTATGCATAATTGGTCCGTTTTTTTGATATGTCTACTGCTCATAACGGTTTTGGACACTTTGCAGAATTTTGAACTTTTTTTTGTAGGAGTAATTATTATTTGTTTTACTCTAGGTCCTCCAACACGTAGAAGATAATTGTAAAATTGTTGGAACTGCATGATTGAAAACCAGAAGCCATCAAGTTCCATTAATGTTTGTTGTGTATTTCTACAACATGCTTCATGATCATCACAACCTACTAGAAAGTGATTATGATTTGGGTTAAGCGCTGTTGACTAGCAACATGACATTTTCTCTGTTAGTGATAAAAGTGAAAAGCAGAAGTAAAGTCATCAAATTTCATTAATGTTTGTTCTTTATTTCTTCAACATGCCTCATGGTCAACACACCGTAAGGAAAATTGCTCATTGCTTGGGTTAAGTGCTGTTGGCTGAACTTGTGACATTTTCTTTTCCCACCATGAAATCAATCAAGACATTGGTAATTATTAATTCTTCATAGAGTTGCTGCATGACTTTTCCAGTTCAGTTCAATTTATTCGCCACATTATGCATCTATGGACACCAGCAAATCAATAAATACTTCATTTGGCAAAAAAAAATCCAGGATCCAGGCATTACTCATATTCAAGTTTTATAATCAAAATATTGGTGATGTATAATAAAATATCTGCTTTCTGAAACTGATTGGACATTGGCATCCTTTTTAATCCTGTGGTTATTTTTTCCTACAATTTTTGATTAAATTTATGAGACAGCTTTTGCTTTAAGCAAAAACTCTTGAGATGAATTTTTCTACAAGTTTTGATTAAATCTCTGAAGTAGCTTTTGCTTTACACTTGTTTATATATCAATGCTATCAATAATAATAAGTGCTTGTCTAATCTGTGCTGATATCTACGTGAAGCGACAAGCAGATGGAGGGTTCCTCACTCCCTCCGAAACATTACAATCGTAAGAGATGCCCGATGTGTTACTTTCTGAAATATTAACTGCTTTGAGCTTAAAATTTTCTACTTTTGCTTGCAACAAATTTAGTTTATTGAGTTTTTGAAAATATTGAATACAGTTGTATTACAAAAGTTGCAATATCTGTCTTATTGAGAGAATTCAAAAGTTCCTCCTCAGAGTACAGTAAACTTATTGAATGCTCTAATCGCACAATCAATTTTCTGCAGGTTCAGTGGTAATACTGCAGCATAGGGTAATTGAAATTGTTTAGCTACCATAGTTCGCCCTATTTTCGTTTTATGTTTTATGAAAGTGCAAGTAGCTGGACGTCTGTGAGATTTCTCAATCTTCGGCCGATGCTAGGGTAAGCATTTCTGCAAATAAGTTTAGGTTTAGCGGGTGGGGGATTGAATCCCAAACTTTTATTATCAAATTCTTGTGCGTTACTGTGATACAAAACTACCAGAGTGGTAGTAAAAAAAAGCGTTCAGTAGAAGTGTTTGTGAGAAAAAAGAAAAGATGAATACTGCAGTAATGCATGCTGATGATTTATGCTGCGAGTGCTGGAGGGCTACAAGATTTATTAGATGTGTGTAGTAATTATGCCAAATTACATGATATTGTTTTTAATTGTAAAAAGACTGTTGGTATGATTTTTTCTTCAAAGATATGTGCACGTTTATGCCTTTAAATATGAATATTGATGGTTAGAAAATTAAGTTTGTGAATAATGTGGAATATCTTGGAGTTAGTATTAGCAGTGATTTGTGTGATGATACTGATATTGCAATACAAGCGAGATATTTATATTGTGCAGCCAATAAGCTCAAAACTCGTTTTTTTAAATGTTCAATTGAGGTGAAAAACATTTTATTTCGTGCACACTGCATGTGTTTTTATGCTAGTCAACTATGGTGTAACTACTCCACATCAGTTATAAATCGGTTAAAAGTTGCCTACAATGATGCGTATAGAATTCTGACTCGCTATCACAGTGCCAGAGCAAGTCAATTATATTATAACATTGATTCGTTCTACGCTCTACAGCGTAAAATTAATAATAAATTTGTTGAACGCTGTCACTTATCTCAGAACCTTTGGCTTAAAATGTTAATGTCTTCTGATTGCTTCTATGATTGTACTGTATATACTATGATCATTATTGTGGCATGTTGTTGGTGAATGAATAGAAGATGATGTATATTGCACCATTCAGGAAAAGAACAACTCCTGCTGTTCAGTGTTTCTTTCTTTTTTTGTGTGCGTGTATAGTGCTTGTATATGGACTTCATGAGTCTGAAATAAACACTGAATAATAATAAGCATGTCAACAAAAATTTTAGTTAGGAAATCACGAGTTATAATGCAATTTAATCTAATTGGTTACAAAGAGATAACTCAAACCGTTTGGGGGAGGAGTCAATACAGTAATGATAAAATGCGTTTTGTTTGTGTTCGCGCTCTCAAACTGTTCGACAATTCAAGAGGATAACCTACACCTGTATACTACGCATCACGCACCGTCTGTTGTGTTTCCAGGGGTGGACTGAATAAAGTTTATACAAAAGCTGATATGGGAGAGAGGCGAAAGACGCTCAACACTTGGCTTAAACGGATACGGGACAGAGGTGAAGTTGAGGGCTCAAGGCTCGAGGCCAAGGACACAAAAAAATATCCGAGGCCAAAGACAGTCCTTTCTGGGCAAGGACTCAGGCGCAAGTGTTCTCCGAAAAAAATAATGTCTTGAAAGAATTTTTTTTCAGGTGTTCTCCAAAAAACAAAATCAAAAAATCTCCAAAAAAACAAGTTTTTTCTCAAAAAACGATCTACTAAATTTTAAGGATTCCAAAAATACTGCTGTTCTCGAGCCGAGTACAGAGCAATTTTCGA
Organism: Trididemnum nubilum; assembly: GCA_963965965.1. Classification (NCBI taxonomy): domain Eukaryota; kingdom Metazoa; phylum Chordata; class Ascidiacea; order Aplousobranchia; family Didemnidae; genus Trididemnum; species Trididemnum nubilum. The sequence continues at coordinate 34,035,734 of OZ014486.1, forward strand.
GGACTTGAAGCTTCGAGGCCAAGGACTTCAAAATGTATCCTCGAGGACTCCACCTCTGTAAACGGAATGTATCAGGAGAACCGAAAAACAGTTGAAAGCTGGAAACAAAATGTACCCTGCAAAACATTGTGATCAGATCTTTCCACCGAGTCGCTCTCCGCTAAGAGGAATTCAAAAGAGGAAGAACCTGCCCTTTGAAACCAGCCTCTAGTGCCCATCAGTGCAGGCCCAGCGCCACGAAGGGGCATTCCGGGGCCGTGCCTCCCCAAATGACTGCTTTTGTGCGCCAAGCCAGGACTGTGCTCCGAAGAAATTAACACGCTCGGGACTACTGGAGTGCAAATCGAGACCTTAGACTCCCAAATTGGTGCTTATCGCCCTAGAATTTGCGAGCAAGAACTGTTTTTCATAGTTTCTGTGGACTCACACCGGATTTCATGAAACTTTGGGGACGAAAACCTTTTTTTTTTGGTTTTCGCTTTAGGATTCGTGGAAAATCGCAAAATTTTGAGATGGAAACCAGAGTTTGTGAAAATTTTTGAACTGAAGACCTTTTTTTTTACGTCTTCACCTTTTTCGTTTGATTCACACTCTTAAATTCACGTAAATAAACTTCTCGTGCTCCCCCCAAATTTATTTCTGCCCCCCTAGTCACGCTATCCTGACGCCGGGCCGGCATCAGTGGCCTTTAAGTTAATTTTTGTAATTTTGTTTTCACGAAGTTGCTTTGGCCACGAGACAGCAAAGAAGCCTTTTGGTCTTCGAGTTAAGCTGCCACGTTTTGTCTACCACACACTTTATAGTCTTCACGGTGTCCCTTTTTATTGCTGAAAGCTAAGCAAGGAATTGAACCCAGATCTAGCTTTTTAGTAACAGACACTCGATCATTGATTGGCCGTACGTTATGCTTTTTTGTGAGGAAGGTAGGAAAAAATTCACGTTCGAATTATCAAAAAGACAATACTACTTCTCGTGATGCATAATCTGACCCAAATTTAACCGAAACAACAAAGAATTGTAATAAATCTGTGACTGCCGTCATCCGATTCAGCATAATATTATGGCCACCCGCAGAATATGCTGTTACGCTCGTAAGCGCCGTTTTGTATAGTGTAGACACCCTCGACGTACGAGCGTAAAAAAGTTTGAAATTTTGTTCGCACAGAGTAGACCGGCCCTAAGACGTATTGTTTCGGAGCGAATTTTGGTTTAATTCCTGTGGTAGAGCAAAGACTACGTACAGGTGTGAACATAAGCGTAGAAAGGCAAACAATCGCAAAATAATCAGATTATAACAAAATACAAAAGTTCTTTTTTATTGTTCGAAAGCATTACGTAATCATCAGTGGTGTAACCTGGTATTTCAGATAAGGCATGCAATTTAATGACGTCATCAGCTTTTACGACGTCATTGGTTATCAAGCAGGAAATTAAAAAAGCAGCTTACTCTGTTAAATGTTTAGTTTTTTGCTACTAGACTTTCTCTCCCCAGTACACATTAATGTGTACAGGTTCAAGTCTTCCTGATGTTACTACAGACCGTGGCAGGTCTAGAAGTTTATATATACCAGTAGCCAGCACCATTCTAGGCTAACAGTAAAGTAGACCTAATAGCATTGAGATAAAACATTAATTGTAGAACTAAGCGTGGCCAACTAGCTGAATCGTAATTACATAGCCTACTTTGAAAGCCTTTTTCATTATAACGTATCGTAACCTGGCAACCATTAGCGATATGTTACAATGTTACGATATGTTAAAATGACATTAGGAATTATAATACAGGTTACGATATGTTACAATGGTTACGATATGTTATAATGACATCAGAATATGGTTAACGTTATGGTTACGATATGTTACAATGACATCAGGAATTATAATACATTTTATAATGACATCAATATTAAGCAGGCTGGTAGGCTTAAGGCTAGTCTAATTCAAGTACTGTTAGGCTTGGCGTTGTTTTGTTTATTTAACAACCAGGAAAATACAAAAAAAAAAACAGATAAACAGCCGACCGGCAATTTATTGAGTCTTAAATATTGCAAACCTAGTGCAAAATCTACAACTAGTCTAGGCCTACTAACTGGACCAACTACCGGTAACGCTCTGTTTAAATAAATTTCATAAGTTGCTCTCACTCTTATAGCCAACGTTTAGCCTAAATAGCAAAGGTAGAGTCCTTGAGGACGTCCCTGGGTCGACCGCATTGGGACGCGTTCTTTTGACACGTACGTTACAATGGCGAGTACGTCAGGACGTTGGAGTGGTGGACGCTCTCCCTTGCGCTGGTTGAGACGATGGAGTGCCGTCGCCAGCGTAAAGAGAGGGGGATGATGTAGCGTCAGCTCCAACGTAGCCACAAGTGAAAGATTAATCGGAGCAATTGGTTATTAAGTCAACCCGGAGGATAGCTCGAAGGGTTGTTCAACCGAGCCGGTCGACCGCATTGGGACGCGTCTTTTTCAAGTGTATAACATTAGTCCTAAAGTAAAAATCATTTGGCATTCATTTTGAGCAAAGTTTGTATAAATAATTAAAAACGCTGTAATACCATAGACATACCAAATGTTATAGTTTGTTGGATTTCTGAGTTAAGATTGGAATTCTGGGTGTACTATTTCAGTAGTATACGCTACATCCACTAGGCCATGACCCACTACAGAGATGGAATCGGTCAGGATTTTCTCAACCCGTCCCGACCGGAAAATTTCAAAATCTACGCCGGTCGACCGTTTTTTTTTTACAGAAGGTTTCTGTTCACTGTTCAATGCATCTAATGCAAAATTTTCAAAAGAGGGGGCATGGGTGAGGTATTAAAATTTGTGACTCCGGACGGGCGCAGAGTTACAAACGGGCCGACTAGTTCAGGCCCGAGCCTGGAAATATAAGCCCAAACCCGAAAACTAATTTGAAGCCCAATTCATGTCCGGAAAAAAAACAAAAATTAAGTTAGGTCTGAAAAATTAATCAATGTTGCCAAGTTATTTTAATTATATTTTTGTGCACCTAAGACAAAAAGTAAGTTCCAAGCCCAAAATTTTGTCAACTTTAGGCCCGAACCCGACCCGAAAAGCCTGGCCCGACTAACAACTCTGGACGGGGGTCTCAGAAAAGAAAAACAAACGCAAAAAATTTTTACGTTTTTAGCAAAATAACTAAGGAGAGATTTAATTTGTTATATCTCAGGAACGGAAGGTCCCAGAAGGCTCAAAGTTGGTCTTCAGATCTGTCAAAAATTTTTGAGAAAAACTCGAGCAAAAAAATTTCCGACCTGAATGCCATTCTAAGTACTGAGTATAGCAATAAGCCTGTGGTGGTTACTATTGGCTGCATTTGTCTGTATAACTTGTTTTTTGTTCCGGAATAATTCAAGCAAATACGTAGGCTATCATTTTTTGGAAACAAGGCTACATTTATTTAATCCAAGCAAATTATAAAAATGCAGAAGACTACTAATACTGCATTAATCCCTTTTGTGAATATAATTATATTTTCACACTAACAGTCGCTAAAGAGTGCGTTGCCACACAACCTTGCAAACTAAATGCATTTTTCATTTTCCTTTCACTGCAAAATATTTTTCAAAAAATGGCCAATCAGATGGTTGAAATAAATCACATAATGATTGCGTAATTCAAGTTGAACTCGAAATTTGGTCGATCTGAAGTTCCTGCCAAGTTTGCTCTTAGAATACCATTTTTTGCGGAGACTTGAGTAAATCCCAAGCAGATGTTTGAAGTAGATGCTTAAGCAGCTGCTTAAGCCCTCTCTTACGGTACAATACGGCCCTTGATTTTGTAAAATATAGTCTCTATATTGATTTTAGATTTGTAATAGTAAGTTAGCTTAAAGAATGACGGTGCTGACTACGCTTTAGGCCTAGTTATTGAAATCTACTAAATAGTTACAGTAGCAGCGTACTAAAACCATATTTGTTATGTTTTGCTGTGTAAGATACGGAGTTTAGTGCAATCTACAGTACTTCTTATAAATTCTTTAAAACACAAATATTAGTAAATCTACTAGCAATACACTATTACTAGATCTGTAAATTCTCGCAGTTGCCTGCCAGGAACTATTTCTAGATCTGATAAAAATACTATCAAAAGTACATAATTTCCCACCACGAATCCGGAATTCCTACAATTTGTCAATTATAAATAATGGAAAAAGTAAACAAGCTGGTAGATGAAATAAAAAACTTGCAAAAATCGGTTTTTAACAGAACAAACAGTAGACAAGCAAACAAAACCTTCAAAAACTGCAAGGCAAATTTTGTCTTTTGTCATTGGCCCTTTCCGGTAAGGGTTGCGGGGAGCAGCAGTTTGAGATTAAGCTACCACACTTCACGGTCTTCCCTCACCCCATCATTTTGCTTGGGTGAAGTCCCAAGCAATTCTACCCAAGAGCCTCAACGTAATATTGATTCATCTACAGTAGTTTTAGGTCGTACGACTGTTTTTGGTTTCCCATTTCCTTGGGCAAGTAAAGCTTGTTTGGAAATTTTTCCTGAGGCATTCTGCTGACATGGCCTAACCATTTAAGCTGAGATCTTGTAATTTGAAGAAGTATCGGCTCTCGAGATTTTCGAATCTTAAGAGATGTGCACCTCGTCAATAATATAACTCCTTTGATTGTTTTGCGAAACCTCAGTTTGGACGCTTGCGATCGCACCCTTTCAATCATTACCGAATTTTCATGATCATACAAAGATACAGTTGGTGAGAAGAGCAAAGACTGTTTCGAAAATTGAGAGCTTTGCTTTTTTTCAACAATTCTCGTTTTACAGCAACTGAATAGTGCAAAGCTCTCATTATTGCAATTGCTTCTTGAAACACGAAGTTTTTACTTTTTCGAGGCCGACGAAGGATGCAAAAAGATCTTTGCCATATTTTCGAGATTTCTCAAACATTGAAAAAAAATTGAACACAACAATGAAATCTTGGTCATCAAACCAAAGTCTTAACATGATTGAAAAATGAAGAAGACAAAGCATTTTTGCATAGCATGATGTGTGATTGAAAAAACCAGTATCGAGAATCGGGAAAAACTTTGGCTGTCAAAGAAAAGAAATGGAAATTACAATAGCTTATTAATAAGATGCTTTTTGTTAACACAGCTGTTTAGAATAAAAAAAAAAGACTGACATTGGGTAAATAACAATAATGAGCACGTTTCAGTTAAAAATTAGAGTCAGATATGAAATTAATTATTAAATTAGAAAAATATGCAATAATTCGGTATTAATTATGCTTGTGGCAGTAGATCTGTAATGCAAGTTTTGATAACTTTGATTTAAGAACATCTGTTCTTGGCTATACACCAAACAACAACTCCAAAAACAGTGGAAATGATCAAAAGTGATTATTGGTTCGACTTATAGCCCAAAAGCATTAAAAATTTTTAAAAAAACATTTTTTTGAAATTGCTAAATTTTTGATATCACTGTGCTACGCTTAAACATTGACAAATTTTTACAAAACTTGACCAAATGGGTTTTTCTGCAAAGCCTATAACTTGACCTCAGCTAGAAGTTGCCACGATAACTTGACCTCAGCTAGAAGTTGCCACGATAAAATTTTCAAGGCAGCTGCAACACCCTAACCTACGCATTGTACTTGCAGTATTGCTAAAAACGTTATATCTAAACGGATTTTCAAAATCATTTTAAGACAAAACCACTAACAATATTGCTGCAAAAATATTACTGCTAGCAACGTGTAGATGAATTTTGAGTTGCTTGCCCAAGATTAGACTACTTCCATATCCAAAATTTTGTTTGGAGGCAAGTACATTTGGCAGAAAAACAGTTTTACGCGTACGCGACGTGATAATTTAAGTAAAGAAATAACCTGATCGTTTATCTCGGCTTTTGCGAGCTTGTTGCAATAATTCTAGTTATCACCTAGTTGATTTTGCTTGCAGTTTTAGAGAAGATACAACAAAAGAGTCATTTTTTGGAGATCAAATTACGACAATCAATCAATCAATCAATCAATCAATTACGTTTATTTGTGCTCAAATCAAAATAATCAGATTTCAAAATACAGCACAGAAAAATAAAGCACCAGGAGATGGCGAAAATGACCGTCCGGTCTTCAAGTCAACCACCACCTATAACAAGTTATGTAGCGTGAAAGTATGCTTTGAGAAAGTACGTTTACACAAATAAACAAAAACAAAAAAATAAAAAAATCAATGAGTAAATAACAGCAAAAAATAAAAACAAATCATAGTTCAAATATTTACATTACATGACTCTGATAATGTCACGTTTATTTTAACCTAATCAAGAGTGTATTTGCTAATGAAATGGAATTTTAGTTTCCGTTTGAATTGACTGAAAGGTAATAATTTTAGTTCTTTAGGTACAATTTGCCATACTTTTGGTCCCACAAAAGAAAACGATTTTTTTACCAAAATCTGTCCGTTTTCTAGGAATGAAGTAGTTATTCTTTGATGAGAGTCAAGTGTGATGTTTGTGCATCTGTGTTGCAAGGCAAAAGATTTGGTTATCGTGCAATGTCATTTTGTTCTTTATTTGAAACATATTTTTTGCAATTTCTAAATTACAAATGTCGTGTGTTTTTAATAAATTTAGTTTGAAAAAGAGTGGAGTAGTGTGTTCAAGATATGGGTTACTAGTTCTATTTCTGATAATACGTTTGTGTAATTTTTCAAAAGATTTGGGTGCGTTTGCGTGGCCTGTCCCCACGAGGAAATGCAGTATTGCAAATGCGAATATATTAAGGAGAAATAAACAGTTTTAAGTGTTAGAAGGTCTACATATTGTCTTAATTTTAATATTGCCCATGATCCGGAAGAAAGTTTAGAACAAATCTGTTGAATATGCGGTTTCCTAGTTAATTTGTCATCAAATGTGATTCCTAAATACTTGATTTGAGATACTTGTTCAATTTTATGGTTGCCTATGGTAATTTTAAAATTAATCAAATCTTCTGAAATTGTTTTTTTTGTTATCAACATGTATTTAGATTTGCTATAGTTCAGTGATAGTTTGTTTAATCTCATCCATTCGTCAATCTTTGTCAATTCCTTATTCACATCACCTTGTAAAGTTGTTATCCAGGAGTTAGTCATTGTTAAGACTGTATCATCGGCAAATAATTTAGTTGTGAAATTAGATATGTAAGGCAAATCATTTACATAGATCAGGAACAGTAAAGGGCCTAAAGTAGAGCTCTGAGGTACTCCACATTTGACTTTATTTAAGTCAGACTTAGTTCCATTCACCATTGTATATTGACGTCTATCAGTGAGGTAGCTTTGGATAAGCTGTAATGGAATTCCTCAAAAGCCATAATTTTTTAGTTTCTTTAATAGGATTTCATGGTCTACAGTATCAAATGCTTTGCTTAGGTCTATAAACACAGAGCAAGTGATTTTTTTCTTGTCCAGATTTTCCAGAAAATCATCATGAAGTTGACGCACTGCTTGCGATGTTGCACAGTTTTGTCTAAATCCGAATTGGTTTGGGGTAAGTAATTTAAATTTTTCAAGATATGTGTACATTTGTTGATAAATGCATTTTTCAAAAAGTTTTGAAAGTGAACTAAGAAGTGTTATGGGTCTATAGACCTAGTTGCGACATTCATTCTTTGGACTTTTTTTGTGTATTGGGACTATTTTACCGATTTTTAAAGAATCAGGAAATACTCCATTAATTAAACATTTGTTAAATAGAAGTTCTAAGACAGGAGCTATGACAGATGAAGACATTTTGATGATTTTAATGGGAATATTTTTTGGGCCAGCACTTTTATTGACTTTTAGTTGTTGTATGTAGGTTAAGATATCTGTTGTAGTAACTGGTTTGAAAAAGAAAGAATTACTTCTGTTTGCAATTGATGGATTTGTGGAATTAGTGTTAGTTGCATATGGTTTGTCAATCTTAGCTGCCATTTTTTGTCCAATTTCAGAAAAGTAATCATTTAACAAATTTGCCATTTTAATGTGGTCAGTGACTTTCATGGCTGCTTCATCAAGTAATTCAGTAATTTGCAAATTCGATCGTTTTTTGAATTTAGTGATGTCATTAATGGTTTTCCATAGTGTTCTAATGTTGTGTTTTGAATCATGAACAAGTTGAGAATAATATTCTAATGAAATTTTTCATTATACTCACTGGATTACGCCGAAGCGTGTAACGAGTTGACGGGGCCCATCTGCGCGTCATTGCGCCCAGGCAACACAGCTCCTTTCGAAAAAATGTCGCAGCGGTGGCGAGCCGTTGGCAACACTGTGTCTCATTTGACCGGCCCGAGATTTGAACCTCACACCTCCCGCTCCAGAGACAAACGCGTTACCGCTCGACCAACTGGCCGGTGAGAATAATATTCTCTTTTTGACATTTCTTTAATAATATTCTCTTTTTTCTCATTCTTTAATAATTCTTTAAGGAATAATATTCTCTTTTTGACAATTCTTTAATGTGAGACAACTTGTTGCGATAGGTTTTGTACAGCTTAACGTCTTCTGATTTTCCAGTGAGACTTATTTGGTACAGTTTGTTTTTGGTCTTGCTCGAATTTAGTATGCCTTTTGTGATCCATGGCTTATTGCCGAGTTTAACCTCTTTTCTTGATTTTTTTCTTAATGGAGCATGTTTGTTCAAGGCGTTGACAAAAATTTGGAGAAAAGTTGCAAAATCATCTCTTGAGGTGAGAAGATCTACAGTGAAATCTGCTCTATCTAGTTCTTCAGATAGATCAACTATGAAATCTTCTGGTTTGAAAGACTTGTAATCTCTTATCATACTAGCTGCTGGAGTGCTTCTATTTTTTAAGTTATGTATCAGAATTCAAACAGGAAAATGATCTAAAAAATCATTCAATATAACATTGGATGTGATGTTTTGTGTTGTAGCATTGGTGTAAATGTGGTCAATAAGTGTAGAGCTAGTCGGCGTTATTGGAGTAGGGTGTTTGATTAAAGGTAGGCAACCAGATCTACAAAGCATGTCTACGTAGTTTTTGACACTACTTTTTGATTCATAGTCCAATAAGTTAATATTTACATCACCACTTATGTAATATTGTCCCTTTCCCTATTCAGTGTCGCCAGGATTAGTTCAAAAGATTTGCTGAATTTAGTAAAGTCATTTTGTGGATGCCTATATACAACCTCAAAGACTTTTTTTGTGTTGTTTATGTTAATAGTTATCCATAAATCTTCACAACCTTCCGTATTAAGTTGATACTTATTTAAAGACTGGAAAGATAAAGTTTCTTTAATGAACATTCCTACTCCACCTGCATTTGTATTAGAATTGTTTTGAATGAAAGTATAGCCTTGAAATTGCATTTTAAACTCTGAGTGTAGTTTGGTTTCAGATATTGCTATTATTTCAAGTAACTTTCTAAGTTGCGTCACAAATTCCTCAAGTTTTTCAAAATGTTTGTTTAATGAAAAAAGCATCATTAGTGCTGGTAGCATACTGTTTGTGAAATTTTTCTGGGGTTATGTAGTCATTTGAAAAGTCACATAAATTATCATCAAAGATATGTAGAAAGTTGGACAAAGAACTTTTTCCCTCGTTAGAGTGGATTTCAGAAAATTCAGCTTTGTTTAAGTTGTGAAATGGAAAAATTGTTTCATAGCATTTGATGCAAAAGTATGGCGAGTTAGATTTACCCAATTTGGTAAACTCTTTCATTGACAGTTCAAAGCATTTTTGGTGAAGCTATTTTTGGCAAATATTACAGTAAATGGCATTTTGATTGGATATACAAGTTTTGGCACAGACAATGTAAGGAAATTTCGAAGGCATAAACAAAAACGGTTAAAAATATCAAAATGAAATCTATTAGTTCATATGTTCATATTGGCTAAAAGTATTACAATTACAGGCGGTTGTATGACCCTAACAACCTTAAACCCTCTGTGCGCTGAAAAGGTCCGCGCCGAAATGGTCTCGCCGAAAAGTCGTGTACCCAAAATTAATTGTCCTTGATCCAAAAAATCGCTGATTTTTTGACAAAAATTGGATTAGTTGGAAGAAGACAAATTTTATTTACTGTCGCTCAGTAGCAATACACTGCAGTCAAAGATTGCTTAGAACTGAGACAGGAAAACTGTAAAAGCACCTTTCGGTCATCAAACTGGTTTTAAGTGCAAAATCTCTGAAATGGCTTGGTCAAAAAGGTTGCAGTTAACGCCAATCTAATCAATTGATATCTGCATTGGTTGGGCCTGCAGTTTTCATAAATTGCGATTATTTGTGATTTTGTTGCATATTTATCTTATTGCAACCAAGCAACAATGGCACTTACCTTTTAGAAAATTTGCTTAGAAGTTGACCAATTCTGATTTGCTTTGGCTTTTCTTGTAAATTTGCTGCTTGTTTTAAAGCTACTTAGCAGAAATAATTGTGCTTTATCCAAGGATGCAACAACGCTACTTGCGTGCATGTCAGTGTTCCTTTTAACATTCTATTTAATCAGCAAGTGCTTAAATTTTCTCAAAACAATTTATTGCTGATCAGTGGTCAAGTGGATAGAGCGTCTGCTACTGAAGCGGTAGACTCCGGTTCAATTCCCAATCGGGTCAAACCAAAGACTATAAAAATTGGTATTCACAGCTTCCCTGCTTGACGTTCAGCAATCAAAGGGACAGTGTGAAGCCTCCACCGAGTGTGGTAGACAGGTGGCAGCTTGACTCGAAGATCGAAAGGTCCATTCGCTGTCTCCTGGCCAAGGCAACTTGGTAAATAAAACGTAATTACAATTACAGTAGGCCTACCCGAAACTCTAAAGATATGTTTATGTGCCTTAAATTTTGCACAAATTCAGTATTAAAGTATACTAAAAGTCATTTTTCCAAAAATTTGTCTGCTTTTCCAAATTTAAGCTGATCGTATCATTGCCAAAAATTGGCTTGCTGGGGACGCTGGTGTAGATTGAGCCTTGATTAAGCAATCAGAACCATTGTAAAAAGGATGCTTTTACCCTCTTAGTCTTGGCCATGCTGCCAACCAATAGGTAATATCTTACCCAGCACTTCAGCAGCCTGATACACATTACCAAATACCGATAATGCAATCACACCTTTTTGTTGGATTTTGAGTTGGTGAAGTAAAATGCTTTAGTTAAATAATGTAAAAATAAGTTTTTTACATTATTTCTTTTAAGCACGGAAGGGTTTATTTGATTAAATAGTTTAAGTGGTGCTGCTAACCAAAACAAAACTTTGTTTTTTCACAGCACACATGAATCATTTATAAATAATCATTTTTTGCACATGTATTAACAAGGCCTTACCGAGTTTTCGGCATGTGACAATTTTGTATTTAAGTGAATGTATGCTTTGGCATCTGACAAAGTTGATTGATTTATTTATTTCGGCATCAAATATTACAAAATTGATTAAAACGAAATAAAAGAAAATGCGACGCCGCAGTGTCTATGAGAAGCCCAAAGATGCTTTTAATTGGTAGTTCACAGTGGAACTACCGATTCAGAGACTCTGCATCAAAAGGAAAACCAACGAAAAAACAAAACAAAAAACAATAAACATACTAAAAGGATAGATGCGAGATTTCGAGAGTGCTTGAGAAAATAATGCTATTATAAAAATGATGTAATTTAATAATTATTTAAAAGATATTGTTTTATTATTTTTTTCTAAATTGAGTTAAATTTTTTGATTGTTTAATTTCATTGGGTATTTCATTCCATAGTTTGACGCCGACTAATTTAATTGACTGCTTGCATATGCTTTTTTTCAAATAGAAGAAGGTGTTTGATTGCCTTGTTTGTCGAGAATAAACTTCGGAGTTGCGCTGAAAAAAAAATGTTAAAACAATCAGGTAACAAACGGAATAGTGGAAATTTAGTGTTGCTGTTAAAGGTTATTTACATACTTACCAATTAACAAGTGTCATTATCTAATGCTTAGCTAAATGTCAGTTGACTTGGCTCGGCTTGAAAGAGCACATGTGCATTGCGCAACATATTATGAATAAAGGAGAAATGCTAGTGGACTTTGTTTATCAGGTCAACTTTTGAACTGCAGCCTGTGGCTGTCTATTGTGTTTGCTACAATATTTTTTGGTTGATCACGGCCACAGAATAAACTAAGGCCAGGAAACGCTGAGGATTTGCATAAAACGCACAATGTTTGTGTCTTGAGCATGCAACCTCTGTTTTTATTTCATTTGTATTTGGTTCCAGATTGTATTGCACCTAGACTCGCTACAGTTATGCTCCAGTTCAAAATTCAGCAGCTGATCTTATTTCTGGGTCGGAACCAATATTCGGTAAGTTGCTTTGTGTATTGTCGTTTGAGTAAGTGTGGTCTACAACTTATGGTGCTCTTATTAAGTGAACAAACAAGTTCAATTAAGTGAACAAACAGCAAAGTTGGGGCTAGCTTGGTTTATGCAGGATAGCGCAAAAAGTCGCATAGCTTGCGTGACTTTAACAAATTTAGAAGACTTGTGAAATTCACAAAACAAAAAGGATAGACGTGACTTGACTTTAACAAAAGGGATAGCGCAAAAAGGTTTGTGTCAAGCGCCCAAAACATTAAAAAATTGCGATACAACCTATGCTTAGTGTTGACTGTTAATGGTAGCGGCCCGCCCATATTTCAAACCAAGTCAAGTGCCAACATTAGGGTTAATTTGCGGCGGTCAGCTGTCGTGAATGCCTCGTATTCATTAAATTAGTAAGGTCCCAGCAGACCGCAGATTTGTTAAGTCAGACCTGGAAGCTCTTGCAAAAAAATCTTCATCACAAATTTTATGATTGGCCCCTAAAAGTCTTGACTTGAATCCACTTGATTTGTGGTTTCCAGAGTAGCAAAGGGTAACGTCTATTCCAACACACTGATGTCAAATAAATGTGGCAGTTTTCGCTGTGGAAATCATCTCGTTGAGACATTAAAAAAAATGACAAAATTTCTGCAATCATGAAAAAGCATGCTTTACAAAAATGGAGCTCACATCAAGAATATAGACTAAAAAAAGTTTGTGCGACTTTAAAGCATACTGGTAATCAATAGTCATCCTCCAACTTTTTTAACTTTGGATGTTTCGAGTTTTCAGCTTGTCATTTAAATAATGCCTGAAGGCACCATGTATATAATTATTCATCCAAAAGTCCATTTAGCTATAGTTTTTTTGTTCATTGCATTATCACTAGTAAAACATTTTAGAACGAATTTTCAATACATGGGAAGAAATTAAAACGAGACAGAAGAAAAATTTCAAAAAAGTGTTGCGCGACAAGAAACATTCGGATATCATGTCGTCTGGATTTTTAAACGAGTTTCCCATGCGAACATTTAAAGTTTAACATTGCGGTGTTAGATGAAGTTTATTTAAGCTTTTTAAATATTTAGAACCTTTTCTATTACCCATTTCGTTAAATGAAACGATTTTTTTTTGTATTTTACCAGACAGAGCAAATATATAACTTGTCTTGCAAATATTTTAATGAATGCACTTCTGTTTAAGTTGAGCATTTAACTGCCTTTAATGGCAGATCTCCAGCAGAGACTGTAAGAAAAATGTTGGAAGAGACCTTTGCTGTGGAGTTATCCTTAAAATGCAACTTAAGTGGCAAAGGAGCCCAGGCCAAGGAGGCGTTCCTGCAGCTGCGACTGTACAAAGTCATGTTTGGTAAGACGCATTAATTTTTATTTCCTTGGTAAAGTAATGGAAAGCCAAGAAAGGCCCAATCTGTTAGCGTGTGTGTTGTTGTTGTTTTACCGGACTGCTTCCGAGGGATGGCAGCCTCCTATGTCCAAAGAGGACACAAGAGAATCACCCTTAGCACAGAAGTGCTAATGACATTGGATAACCCCGGAGGTTGGTGGCCATTTCGATCCCTGCATAAAGCAGGGCACTCCCACAACTCGACGGCGACCACTGTTGGTGGGTCTTAAAGAGTGCAGCCAGATGCACAAAAGGGGTTGAAACAACATCGAAAAAAATGCTTCTCATTACTACTAATAGCAATAATAAGAGTCGACTCGCATCAAGTTACTCTAGCCAATTGAGAAAATCTTCTGGCACAAGAAATACAAGAAGAAAGAAATCCCAACAGGCATGGTTCCCAGAAGGCGCCGCTAGCGGGAGGCCAATTCTGCAAGACCCAAAAGTCAAGCAGCTCAGCACCGATAGTTGACCATGCCGAGTACCCAATAACCGCCTCTTACAGTTCGCTGTGTGGGCGGCTTCACTATTTTGCCCCGGTGGAGCACGGGGTATTAATATTTTAATGAATGCACTGGGTTAGCGTGTGTGGCTACTCGAGTTATCAGTCGAATCGACTTTTCCTCGATCTTTTGCATCTAACCAAATGTTATTTATCTACACCAGGGGTCGGCAACTTTTTCGTCTCTTTGGCCACATCTAGACCCAGTAAAGTTACAGTGGTCCATCACCATTTCAATGGACCCAAAAACAGGATTAAGCATTTTACAGCCGATTTAATGGCGATGCCAAAAAATAAAGGTTCTTGGCCGAAAATTAGTCACTTTACAGCTGATTCAATGGCGGTGACCAAAAGAAACGGGTCTGCGACATCCTGACGCGACCGACCTGATGCGAGAAAATTCACTCCGGTATTCTTGAGGCCAGGGACATCCTGACGCCCTAACTCTAACCCTAACACTCTCCCTAATCCTAGCTCAAACCCTAATGTCAGGATGTCCATAGCGTCAGAATTCCCGGGTGAAAAGTCTCGCGTCAGGATGTCCTGCTTCGAAAGGAAACAGCAGTTCGGCGGGGTTGTTCGTAAATTTAATCATAAAAAAGGTCTTGGGCCAGATAAGCATAAAATTGCACAGGCTGAGTGAAAGTGCTTGGCGGGCCGGATCCGGAGGTTGCCGACTCTTGATCTACACAATTAAGTGGATGGTCATTAACTGAGTTTGCTGGCAAATAGTTAGCTCAAGTCGGAGTGTAAGAGAGTTCGTTGATATGTGCAACAAATTTTTCGTTGTTCTTACTCTTATAGAAGTTATTCAAATACAGCTGAATGAGTATCGTTTTGCTGCTGCTCCGGTTTCTAATTTTTATGTATCTGTACTCGAAAGTCGGTGCTATCGCGTAAAATTGTGCTTTTAACTTGGCAAATTAATCACAATTTCATTGTTTAGTGCACAGTAAACAATTAAGATATCTTGAAGTATTGTGCTGTATGGCCCGACAAAGTCCAACCTCAAACCTCCACGTGGTGTCGGGTGGAAACAGTGGAAACACTGGCTAACTGAGGCAATAGCAACCGGCTGATGAAGATGGGCGAGGCTAAGAAGTGCAGGAATTAGCAACCAGACAATAGCGCAAGCGAAGGCCTGACACTGTGACGTCCTGCCTTTTAATTTTCCGACCCCTGATTCAAAGGCCAACAGGAGGTTGGGGGCTAATATGGAAACTGGTAGTGATAGGCCAATATTGTGGCGGAATGTCAATGCGAGTATAGGGTACAGCGGATAAAACGCGTTGCCGTGTCGCGGCCACAGGATAGAAAGGATGCTGGTCCTAGTCTAGCCAACATGGGACTTCGTGTCCATCAACTTGTGAAAATCCCCGTGCACCTGTAGTTCCAGATGGCACCTGGGTAGGGGTCTGCAGCTATATTGGGGGGGCTCCGCCGAGGCCAGTGCTCCAGAGATAAGTCTGTCGTTTGCAGTGTTGGTGTGTCGTTATCGGTAGAAATGGCAGTCCGTAGCCTTCTGTCTGTCTGAATAATCTGGTCTTTGGGACTTTTCCCAGTTCAAAGAAAACCACCATCATGAAAATGTCGATACATAGAACGAAGAAAGTAACACGGATTACATCCCTAAATTCAGAAGAAGTGGCACTGTCACAACCAAGAATCAATAGGTTCTTGAGTGACAATGCCAACAAAGATAAAACTCGGTCATCTGCGCCTTCTAGCCCAGATGCCGAAAAAACATCAAACATGAGCTTTCAAGTTGAAAAGGTTCCTTT
Source organism: Trididemnum nubilum (assembly GCA_963965965.1). Taxonomy (NCBI): domain Eukaryota; kingdom Metazoa; phylum Chordata; class Ascidiacea; order Aplousobranchia; family Didemnidae; genus Trididemnum; species Trididemnum nubilum. Next base: position 34,051,701 of record OZ014486.1, read on the forward strand.
GCTAAAGGAATCGGACTCAACAGCAACAGAGGGTACAGCAAAAGGGGTTTGGTCGGTTGTGAAACCGAACACCTCCTCAACTCCCCCTGTGGAGCCTCAGAATCCAAGTAACTCCTCGGATGTTGCTTGCAGGTCTGAGGTGAAACGCGGAAAAAATTATGAAAAAAAACGAAAAAGAAGAGAAAAGAAGCGAATGATGGTGGGTCTGGCTGGCATGACACTTGCTGACCATGACCTCGATTCGTCTGCTCACTCCTCCGGTCAAACTAAACGAGGCAGGGAATCTTCGGACTCTTTGTCCTCTTCAACAAACCTCCCGCAGAAGCGTGGGCGGCATGATGTCGCTCACGGTAAGCAAGGAGGCAAAGCTAAAGAAATGACTGCTGGCACGAGCACTCCAACTAGCTATGCTGGGGCGGTGAAGGCCAGCAATCAAAAACTAACAATTACACGAAAAGAGTCTAAAGGAGACGGTGATATGAACAACATGGATCTTCGTGCAGTTCAAAGCGCCATCACCAAAATGATTCTTCGTGCCGATCCGGGTTTTCTTGTCCGTATCGAACGCACTTTTATCTTTGAAGGTAAAGTGCTGATGATATGCAAGGATGAGAAGACCTTGGAGTGGGCAAAACATGTTGTAGAGGCCATTGTACCGTCCTTGGTAGCTCACCAAGGTTACGATGCAAAAGGCCCAAAAGACGTGCCTCCAGCGAAAACCTTCGGAATCTGGCTGCCAGAGGATGAAGGCTTAAGCATTTCAGATACCCTTACGCTGGTTTCCCGATGTAATGCGAAAATCTGTCGTAGGGATCTGGAAGCAAAGCATGAAGCGAAGGGAAACGGAGGGGTGCTACATGTAGTATCCGTCCGGGAACCTTCGCTAACCACGCTGAAGGAACTGCACTTCAACCCATATGCTGGTTATCGTCGGGTGCAGTTCCAGAAGAAGAAAAGTGCCAAGCAGTTTCAGAACCCGCAGACGTCATCACGATCGCCAAAGGACGATGAAACTCGCGAGGCAGTTATGGATACAGCTGAGCCTGGCACTTCGGCAGATACAGAGAAGCCGGCGACCTCTAGTGCATAGAGGTCAGAGCTTTTTTCTGCAGTAAGGAAGTAGCCATATCAGGTGTTCTAATAATAAAGCGCTCTGCTTGAGTACATCTATCAAATAGATAAGAATGGCTCAGGATTACAGCGGACAACTCGATAAATCAAATAAAGCCATTACGGCACATAAGTTATGCTCTCATAATTATAGAGTGTTGGCAAATTAACCTACACAGATGTAAAGCAGCAAGCTACAACATGTGTGAAGTAATGAAAAATGTACGTTCCGGGTTAGTGTTAGCTCAAGAACCATGGAGGTATGCCACCAAAATCAGGAGTAAGCTACGGGGATGGAACCTCTTTCAAGGTATTGAAAAGGGTAATCGCCCTCGGGCATGCATTTACGCTACTCCTGATCTCAGCTGTTCTCTAATTCCAATGTTCTCGGACGAGGATATTGTGGCGGTTAGAGTTAACAATGTGTGCCGAAAGGGTGATAGTTTTGTTTTCGTATCGGCATACATGGCAGCCGAACAACCAGCTCCACCCACTTTGTTGAGGGATCTGTTAATATTCACTGAAAATGAACAAATTCCTACTATAGTAGGAACCGACGCAAATGCACACCACACTATTTGGGGATCCTCATATATAAACCCTCGAGGAGAGGATCTGCTGGCTTTTTGTGTTAGTGCAGACCTGAATTTCTGTAATGTAGGTAATAGACCAACTTACAGAAACAAAATACGTGAAGAGGTTCTGGACTTAACCTTGGTGAACCGGTGCGCGTGGGACCGAGTAGTTGGTTGGCATGTTAGCAACGTACCATCATTCTCGGATCACATGTATATTAGGTTCCAGGTCAAAAGCAGAATTCAAAAACAAGCCAAAATGTTCCGAAATGTCCGTCGTACGTGCTGGAATAAGTATGTAAACGAACTAGAACAAAAATTAAATGAACGAATATTACCACCAGTACCAGTGCCTTCATCAATAGAAGACATTGACGTGCTGGTAAACAAAGTTCATTCAGTGATAACTAAATCATATGAAGCTGCTTGCCCGATGCGTAAGTCACTTCGTAAGAAAGATAACATCTGGTGGAACTCTGAGCTAGCAAGTCTTCGAAAAGAAGCTCGCCGAGCTTGGAAAAAAGCCATTAAAACAAAACAGGAAAATGATTGGGTGGCTCAAAAGCTTGCCCTATCTAATTTTAAAAAAGCAGTCAGAAGAGCGAAACGCGATTCATGGCGCAGCTTTGTGGAGAGTACGAGTAGTCTAACAGCAACAGCTCGGCTGGTTAAGATTATTCGAAACAATGAAACGGTGCGTGTTAGCAACGTAATTAAACACGACGGAGAATTCACAAAGTCTCCTCTAGAAACAATGAACTATCTGCTAGATATCTTGTCACCGGGTAGCCAGCAGACAGAAAATCATACAACCAGGTCTGATTTAGTGGATAACCCATTCATGAGACCTGAAGACACTGAAATGATTGCAAGCATATGCTCACTCGAGCGTATGGAAGCAGCTATCAACGAATTCCAACCATTCAAAGCCCCAGGGCCAGACGGGCTCTATCCTGTTCTGTTACAGAAAGGTTGGAACCAACTAAAAGAATATTACCACGTCATTTTTCAAGCATGCCTGAGACACAGTTATGTGCCAATGGCATGGAAAGAAGGCACAGGTATATTTCTCCTCAAACCCGGAAAGGAAAGCTATTTCGAAGCTAAATCTTTCCGTATGATCACCTTAACTTCTTTCCAACTGAAATGGCTGAAAAGACTAATTCTGTATCATATTAATGATGACAAAAACGTGCAGGCAAAGCTTTCTGCATCGCAGTATGGATTTCGTGCAGGTGTTTCTACGGAAACTGCTTTGCATGAATTTGTGCGCCGTGTAGAGCAATGCCTTGTTAGAAAAAAGCCGGCTTTGTGTATTTTCCTGGATATTGTCGGCGCCTTCGACGATGTCACCTTCCGTGGCTTTGCCACAGCTCTGCGAGGGCTGGGCATGTTCGAGATTCTCACCTCATGGATAGAGAATTTGCTAAGACATCGCACAGTCCAAGTAGAACTATATGGAGACAAAGTTAAAAGGGAAGTTATGAAGGGGAACCCACAAGGTGGTATCCTTTCGCCTTTTCTGTGGAACTGTGTTTTAAACAACCTATTGCTAGAGTTACGTAGCAGGGGCTTTTATGTTCAAGTCTATGTCGATGATCTAGCGATATTGGTCACTGGTGCTGATATGCTTTGAATCAGAGGTATGGCCCAGAAAGCAATAAATATTGCTGCAAACTGGGCTTCGGAACAAGAGCTACAGTTCAGCAGCAAGAAAACCGAAATTGTACAGTTCACTCACAAACGGAATCCAGATTTGGGTTCCTTGACAATGAACGGTTCAAAGCTCGAACTTTCCAAGGAAGCAAAGCTATTAGGTGTTACTCTGGATAGCAAGCTAACTTGGAAACCACATATAACCCGAATTACCCGCAGAGCAACTACGGCATTAATGCAATGTAGACAAATTGTGGGTAAAACCTGGGGAATAAAACCATCTATTATGAAATGGATATACACAGCTGTAATACGTCCAATCATGTCGTACGCTTGTGTGTCCTGGGCTGGCGGTCTCAGCAAAAAGTACCTTGTGAGGAAACTCACAAAGGTACAGAGACTTGCTTGCTTAATGATTTCATCAGCTTTTCCTGGCACCCCTACTGGTGCTCTGGAAATACTGCTCAACATTACTCCCATCGAGGAATTCTTGTTGGCCGAAGCAGTGCGAGGGTCATACAGAATCTCTGTGAGTGGACACTGGCATGCCAAGCTTGTTGGCTCCTTTGGGAAAACGAAAAGTCATTTTGATATTTGCAATGAGGCAAGAAGATTTTTACCTCTGCTGCAAATGCCAGCTGACCGAATAAAGAAAACAAAGGTATTCGAGAGAAACTTCGAATGTCAAATCATGGATAAACAGAATGCTATCAGATCTGAAAGCATTCTAAATCACAACACTATCAGGGTTTACACTGATGGCTCGAAACTAGATGGGAGAGTGGAAGCGGGTTTTTACGCAGAATACCCAAACATCTCCCCAAAACAAGCATTTTTTCACCTTGGAATACACAGCACCGTGTTCCAGGCAGAAGTCTTAGCTATTTCAGAAGTGGCAAAGAACCTGCATTTGGAAAAAATGCACAATCAAAATATTGTTGTGCTGGTTGATAGTCAGGCGGCTATCAAAGCACTCATGAAGACCACTGTAACATCAATTACAGTGCTCAACTGCATCAGAAGCCTCAATCAGTTAGGCAAACAAAACCACGTCAGTATTGCCTGGATTCCTGGACATGCAGGGGTACATGGTAAAGAAGTGGCAGACTATGTAGCCAAATCAGGATCTAAATCAATAATGTATGGTCCTGAACCTTTTATTACAGTTTCGTATGCCAGTTGTGTTAGCATGGTTACGGACTGGTCCACAGTTAGATGGAAATCTATGTGGAATAAACGGAAAGATTGCTTGAGGATGAAGGAGACTGTAGATTGGACGTCTTCACGACTAACAATACGTCTCCTTAACCTTAAGAGGCCTCAATTGAATAGAGTAGTGCAAGTTTTGACTGAGCATTGCAATCTACAGCGGCACAAGAAAACTACAGGTCGTGCTGAGACTTCCCTGAGTCCAAAAAGTAGCCTAGAGGATGAAACACCAAATCATCATGTAGGCAATTGTAAAGTTTACCAAGATATTCGTGTTAAATATTTTGGAACTACCAAAACCACTGTTCACAATGTGGTAACGAAATGTAACATTAACAAACTGGCCACGTACTTAAAGGAAGCTGGAAGGCTTTCTGAGTTTGACCAGTAACCAAACAAAATACAGCAACTTAGCAGCTATAATTGCAATGGGCCCAAATGAGGCCTACGCAATGTGTAGGTGGACTTTACCTAATGGTAGCAGATACACTTGCACCGCTGCCCTTTAATAATAATAATAATAGTAATAATAATTGTGCTGTATGCGCACTTACTCAATTTATGCTAGATCTCTGCTATATTAAAACATTTTGTTCTAGTGTTAAGTTTCTCATGCTATATTCTTGTTTAGCTGCTCTCCGTCGATCTTATTCTGATGCCAGCGAACGAGATTATCGTAGCACAGTGACGAATTGGTTGGACAGGTCAAAAGATCGTAACGGCGGAAGAAAAAGACGTTTCGAATCTCATGCAATTGCCAGGGATGACACTGACAGTACAGAAAAAAATTAATACCCTGGTATATTTGTCATGGTTACGTTTTCTGATGAAAATTTTTGCATCATTTTTAATTTAAGCTCTAAATGACAACTCTTGATTTTGTGCTAAAGTCGTTTTAACGCAATTTTAAATTTGACGCAATTGCAAATCAGTAAAATGTTTCGAGTCCTACTTGATTGTTAAAATTCAAGTTTGACAATTATCACTTTCCAACGTATTTTGCTAATGTTTGTGTGATCGCCTTGTGTATTGTGAAATAAAGTTTTGATTCGAAAGCTAATCGCTGTCGTAATTTAGCGGTCAAAATGCCGCAGATCATTGAAGTTTATTATCTGTGCCAGATCTGGATCTGACCTGGCAGGAGTAACAAGTGCTCTAACGCCCGATCAGGACCAGATGTTGAAAACCAGCTGTATTGGATTTTAAGGTGGAATGCCATAGCTGGCGTTGATCTGGACCAGAGTTGGTCACAACTTTTTACGTCGGGTCCAGATCTGGATTTGATCTGTCTCAAACAACAAGTGCGCTCTTGCCTGGTCAGGGCCAGATGTTAATGCCAGATCGGGGCCCGTTTAGCACGCCCGACCTGGCTTCGGCCAGGCACAGATCTGGCTGAGTGGTGCCAGGTCTGGCCCCGGTTGCGCGAAACACATGATGCCTGGTCTGGCCCGGATGTGAGCCAGATGAAATTGCTATCTGGGAATTCACCTCCGCCTCGCCAGTTTTACGCAACAAAAGACTTCTGAAAAAATTTAGCTAGGGAAAATGCTCATTGAATGCATTATTGAACTGAGGGGACCTGGGCCCCCTGGTTTTTGCTTATTACTGGTTATTTTAATGATAAAACAAAAATCCCTAAGGAAAGTCTTCGATTGGATTATTATTTACTGTTGAAATATTGCAAGAGACAATGTTTCTTACTTTCCCCTGCTTGGGTCAAATCACTTACAAAATTTAATGCTAAAAATGCAAGATTTTAAACGTGTTTTAGACTTAAATTGCCAGTAAAAACAGGATTGAACAATTTTATTTTTTAATTGGCTTTCAAATGCCAAAGATCTAGTTCTTACAAATGGCTCTGAACACACGCGAAATGTGATCTAATTGCATTAAAAGAGCTTTTTTTTATAAAAAATTACAAAAAATCACCCAGACCCCCGTCTGTGATACGTTTAAGTTGCATTAGTTTACTCAACACGTCTCCCGATGTAAACATTTGCACTTTTTCCTGTTGTTTTAAGCCCTTTTCCTTGAGCAAATCCTGCTGGTTACGTGCTAAACCTGGCCACGGCTTCTAATCTTCCGTTCTTCGATATCTTTGCGATCAAAAATCCTGAAGAAAGCACAGTATAAAAAAGTAAATTGCGATTTTAAAAACAAATTATTGGATACTTTAAAGCAATTATTTTGAAGCACAGTAATACTTCTGAAAGATTTCCAAAGGTGCGTAAGTTCGTATAGCAGTTTACCGGAACAACAAAAGCATTTTTTCTCTTTATGAACGAAAGCAGCATCATTATGTAAACGACGGGATAAAAATGTCTTGCAAATCGTGTAAAATATTCGGCCAGACGATACCAGTTCGAAGTTATTGCATTTATTTGTTTGAGTCAAGAAAGAGCTTCACGAACTGAGCAACGGTGTCTAAAGTTTTTTAAAACTCTGTATACCACACATCCAGTCATCCTGATTCACTAACTGGACAACAACGTGTTTAGTTTTTTAAAATTCTGTGTACGTCTGCATATCCAGTCATCCAAAAATCGCTACTGATACGTTCTATCCGAAAAGCTTATCGCGAAAAGCTCATAAAGTCGATTTTGCTGAAAGTCATATTATATCAAATTTAATTTATTGGAATAAACAAAATGCCGTTTTATGTCGCATTTTGGTTTTGTTAGCCAGTCTTCTTCCAAAAAAAGAGATGGGAAATCGCTAAGTTTTTGTGGCAAAATGCATGATAAGGTTGTCACATGCCAAGGGGGGCCATGTACTGATGTAATCG